>CM039675.1:428113177-429363177 GCA_022496015.1 Hordeum marinum
AAGCCACCATATGAATCAATCATGAGGTCCTTCTATGGAGTGCAAACTAAGGATGACAATACTTGAATCTATGTGTTATGCCTAGCTAGGGGCGTAAAACGATAGCGCTTGCTAGGAGGCAACCCAATGAATAAATTATTTTTTATCTTTTGCTTCTCTTTTTGAGTGGTTTACACAATTATTATTCTTTTATAGTTGTGTTTTTATGTTTTATTTAGTGTTTGTGCCAAGTAATGCCTTTAGGACGATCCATAAGATGAGTAGAAACAATGCTAAAGCTGAAACTGAAACTTTGTTCCCAATGCACGAATTGTCATTTTTACTGTAACGTGGTATGGAGCTGAAATTTTAACACAAGATGTCTATACAAATTAGTTAAGTTGTCATAATGTTTCAAAAAATTTAGAGTTCCATAAGTATGGGTAGAGTACAGATTACTACAGACTGTCTTGTCTGAAACAAATCCTGTTTTCGTTGCATTGTGTGCTTGTTTTGATGAATCTAGGCTTATATCGGGGGTATAAGTCATGGTAAATGTATAATACAGTAGGTATAATGTAATAATAAAATATGAATATGTTTATAACAGTACCTAAAGTGGTAATTTGCTTTATTATACTAACGGATCCCACGAGAATTTTGTTAAGTTTTGTGTGATTCAAGTTTTCAAGTTTTGGGTGAGATCACGATGGATGAAGAAATAAAGAGTTAGAAGAGCCAAAGATTGGGGATGCTACAACACCCCAAGGTAATATCCAAAGAGTAACAAGCAACTAAGCTTGGGGATGCCATCGATATTCTACTTGGAACTATATTTTTATTCGTCACATATCATGAGTTTTGCTTGGAGCGTCCTGTATCTTTAATTTGTTCGCTTTTATCCTTGCTGCACACCTATTTGAGAGAGACAAAATTATGTTGTGATTTGTTAGAATTGCTCTTTATGCTTCACTTAAAACTATGGAGCAAAGGAATTGCTCTGGTGCTTCACTTATATCTTTTTGAGCACATAGTGCTTTTACATGTTTGAAGAAATGCTATCATGCTTCACTTATACTAATTTGAGAGTTAGTAATTTTGAATAAATGCTCTTATGATTCACTTATATTAATTTGAGATTTATTAATTTTCATGAAATCCTCTCATGCTTCACTTATATTATTTTGAGAGATGAAACTTGTATGCTCATGTTCTTCACTTATATCCATGTGAGATTTTCAAAAGCAATTGCAACATATTAAACTAGTCCCAAAGTGATAGATATTCAAGAGGGATACAATAAAAACTTTCATTAAGATCATTGGACAAATGAAACTTGATTCATTGTAATAGTTTTGAGACATGACAATAGTGATATGTGAGTTATGTTAGTGAGTAATTATGCTTAGTAAGAATGTTGGTGTTAAGGTTTGTGATTCCCTATGCAAGAACGAAAGTCAATAGTTGTGATACAAAATTACATCCTAGTTATGGTGCATTATTCAATGCTAGTTATGCTTAATGCTCGCTTATGTGATTTTTTGTTTCTTGGTTGGATACTTCTCAATATCTTGCTAGCCTTCACTTGTACTAAGTAGAAATACTACTTGTGCATCCAAAATCCTTAAACCAAGTTTTGCCATATGAGTCCACTATACCTACCTATATACAGTATTTCCATGCCGATACAAGAAAATTTGTATGTGCCATCTCTAAACTTTTAAAATAAATTTTCCTTTTTGTGTGATCGTACCGCTCATGAAACGGTAGGGGGTGACCGATTTTTTTCATGCTGGATGTGTTATTCTCAAGATGAGTGTTTATTCACTTGTCATTGCACGAGAGTATGGCGGTAATCGGGATGCCCGATCCCAAAATGCAAAAGAAAATAAATTTACTTTATGTTCTCAAATAATAAATTCCTTGGAAACTGTTGGTATGGAAGGCAACCGTGGATTGGGTTAGCCATGGAAAGTGAACGTGTGGTGCAAAAGGAATAAACTTTATTTTCTATTTGGTAACCCCCTATGATGCATCTAGTGTGGAAAGATATTGAAATCTCTCAGTCGTTTTCATTGACACGAAAGACATGTCACACAAAATATTTTTCTCAACATTTGAGCTATGGGACCTCTACAAATCCCTACTTCCCTCTGCAAAGGGCCTATCTATTTACTTTATACAATTTTTATTTTTCAATTTGAGTCTCCATCTTATCTTATAAAGCAGCAACTAGGAGGCACTATGGTCGTACTTGAGCATTAGGTGTAGCTAATATTTGAGTGTGTATTGTGAATGGATCAATGATTGAGCATGATGGGCTAGGGATAACTTGTTTTAGAATTGATATTTTGAAAGACATGGTTGCTTGTTGATATGCTTGAGTATTAAAGTTTTCATGTCAATACTAGAATATTGCTTTGAACCATATGAAAAGTGCAAATGTCCATGCTATAAAGAAAACAATATGTGATGAACATGATAGGAAGCATTCCACATCAAAAATTCTGTTTTTATCATTTACCTACTCGAGGACAAGTAGGAATTAAGCTTGGGGATGTTGATGTCTTCAACATATCTATAATTGTTGCTTGTTCCATGATTTTATATTATCAATCTTGGATGTTTTACAATCATTTTATAGCAACTTTATATCATTTTTTGGGACTAACCTATTGACATAGTGCCCAAGTGCCAGTTGTTTTTTTCTTGTTTTTTTTACTTCGCAGAAAATCAGTACCAAATGGAACCCAAACGTTGCGGGGACTTTTGTGGATTTTTTATGGACCAGAAGAAGGAAGATGGTCCAAAGAACACCGGAAGGGGGGCCAGGGTGGCCACCCTCCTCCGGGGCGTGCCAGAGGCCCCTGGTGCGGCCTGGTAGAGGGTGGGCACCTCGGGCACCCCTTCAAAGGACTATCGAGCCTATCGATTCCCAGAAAATCAAAAACCCTAGGGGAGTCGATGAACACAATTCCAGCCGCCGCAAGTTCGAGAACCTCGAGATCCAATCTAACACCATTACGGAGGGGTTCATCTTCCTCATAGGTGCCTCTCCGATGATACGTGAGTAGTCCACCATAGACGTACGGGTCCGTAGGCAGTAGATAGATGGCTTCCTCTATCTTTATGTTTCTCAATACAATGGTCTCTCGGAGATCTATTTGATGTAATGACTTTTGCGCTGTGTTTGTTGGGATCCGATGAATTTTGAGTTCATGATCAGTTTCTATCCATGAATATGATTTGAGTCTTCTTGGATCTCTTATTTGCACGATTACTTATAGCCTTGTATTTCTTCTTCGAATCTTTTGTTTAGTTAGGCCAACTAGATCGATTTTTCTTGACATTGGAAGAGGTGCTTCGTGATGGGTTCGATCTTGCGGTGTTCTTTCCCAGTGACAGAAGAGGCAGCAAGACACACATCTATCGTTGCCATTAAGGATAACAAGATGGGTTCTATTCCTACATGAATAGATCTTGTCTACATCATGTCACCGTTCTTATTGCATTACTCTGTTTTCCCATGAACTTAATACACCAGATGCATGCTGGATAGCGGTCGATGTGTGGAGTAAAAGAAGTAGATGCAGAATCGTTTCGGTCTACTTATTTTGGACATGATGCCTATATAATGGTCATTGCTTGGATATCGTCATGATTATTTGATCTTCTATCAATGCCCCAACAGTAATTTGTTCACCCACCGTGTGCTATACTCATGAGAGAAGCCACTAGTGAAACCTACGCCCCCACGTCTACTTTTCCAATATATTGCTTTCTGATATACTATTTGCATCTCTTGTTTTCACATCTATTAATCCAAAAAATCCAAAAAACACCTTGCTGCACTTTTTGTTTACTTATTTTATTTTGTGTTCTTAATAGATCTATTTACGAAAACTATCATTACCTAATCTATCTTATTACCATATGGAGCATGACAAACTCTCTTTCGCGTCAGGTTGCAAGTATTTGTTGTTTGTGTGCAGGTGTTGTTTAGGTGGGTGCGTGATCTTCCTCTACAGATTGATACCTTGGTTTCATAGCTGAGAGAAATACTTACCGTCGATGTGCTGCATCATCCCTTCCTCTTTGGGGAACTACCGACACCATCTCATACCGCTCATGAAACAGTAGGGGTGACCGATATTTTTCCATGCTAGATGTGTTATTCTCAAGATGAGTGTTCATTCACTTGTCATTGCACGAGAGTACAGCGGTAATAGGGATGCCCATTCCAGAAATGATATGAAAAAAAATACTTTATGTTATCAAATAATAAATTCCTTGGAAAGTGTTGGTATGGAAGGCAACCGTGGATTCAGCTAGCCATGGAAAGTGAAAGTATGGTGGAAAAAGGAATAAACTTTATTTTCTGTTTGGCAACCGCTTATGATGTATCTAGCATGGAAATATATTGAAATCTCTCGGTCCACTTTTCCAACATATTGCTTTTCAATCTACTATTTTGCCTTTTTGTTTTCAGATCTATTAATCCCAAAAAAGGACCTTGCTGCACTTTTTGTTCACTTACTTTATTTTGTGTTCTTACGAGATCTATTTGCCAAAACTATCACTACATAATCTATCTGTTTACAGTTGAGAGCTTGACAACCTCTCTTACGCGTCGGGATGCAAGTATTTCTTATTTGTGTGCAGGTGTGGTCTACGTAGGTGCGTGATATTCCTCTATGGATTGATACCTTGGTTTCATAACTAAGGGAAATACTTATCGTCGATGTGATGCATCATCCCTTCCTCTTTGGGGAAATACCGACGCAGTCTCAAGCCACATCACATGGATAAAGCAGTATCAATACACTAGTATGATCAAATGATATGGTTACGGTTGGGTCTTTTCCATCACATCATAATCCTCATGATGTGATCCTTTTATCAAATGACAACTCATGTTTATGGTCAGGAAAGCTTGACCATCATTGATCAACGAGCTAGTCTAGTAGAGGCTCACTAGGGACATAGTGTTTGTCTATATATCCACACATGTATTTGAGTTTCCAATCAATACAATTCTAGAATGGATAATAAAAGATTATCATGAACAAAGAAATATAATAATAACCACTTTATTATTGCCTCTAGGGCATATTTCCAATAGCGTCAACAGTCAAACACACCACGTCCAGGTCAAACCTAACATGCGGGTCCCACGTGTCATAGGCTTAGTACTATTGACCTTAGGCTTAAACTAATACCGTAGTTAGTTAGGGCCTAGACCCACTACTCATTGACCCCAGGGGTCATTAGGTTAGTTATAACCAGAGGGAGGTCGCCGGCGACCAAACCCGTGGCGGAAGTTCTCCAGAGTTCCTCGGATCGGCGCTACAGGCCTCGGTTATGAGCGCGAACAAGCTCTACGGGTTCCTGGCAGCCATGCGCATCCGATGGGGCAAGCACCAGAGGAGGGGGTGGTCGGAGCAGTTGACGGCATCGAATTCCATGGTGGCATAACTACGGCCTACACGGCACGAGAGGTACGGTGCACGAACGAGCAGGTCAAGCGGCTAGGCGGACTAATAGGAGCTTCAGGAGCACATAGAGGTGCTCGGGCGTGATCCATTGTGACCTTGGCCACGGCCATGCCATTGCTGGCGGCGAGGGGCTCGGGTTCTAGTGGGGGTAGCTAGAGGAAGGAGAGGATCACGGGGAGAGAGGGAGGCGCATCGATTGCTCACCACGGTTCGAGAAGTGACAACGAAGAGCTCCGGGAGGCTTTAGATGGAGCGAATAGATGGTGACGTACCGGAGGCCGTGGACGGGGAAGAGCGTCGTGTGCATAGTCTTCGGGTCGTCCTGGCTCGATATCATTGTCGAGGAGGTGCAGACCGAGGTGGCGGAGATGATGGGCAGCTCGAGGAGGCAAGGCAGCAAGGGTGGCCATGGTGGCTCCAAGCAACGGTGACGGATGCGTTCGGCTGGGCGAGGGAGAGAGGTCCACGAGATGGGGAAGAGGGTGAGTTTGGTTCGGGGACGTGCGTGGAGGCTCTAGGCAACGTCCAGAGCGAGCAGGCAGGCAGGATGTGGCCATGCGTGTGTCGACGCGCGGTGTCCATGCGCGTGTGTCCTTCTATCCATAGGAGGACGATGACTGGTGGTTGGGCTGGTTGGGCCTTCTCCTGTGCTGAGCCGGCTATAGGTAAGTTTTCCTCCTTTGTTATTTCCTATTTTTTATTTTTGTCATTTTTATATATAGATAAGGCTCTAAACCATTTTTGTAATTTCTGAAAATTGACATGTGAGCTAGGTGAAAATAACCAATGCCACATAAAAAGTCTCAGTATTGTTGGAATTATATTTAACATATAACAAATATAATTCCAGTGCATATAATATTTGCATTAACTCAAATGCCCAAAACACCAGATTGATATTGACTTGGTCTGGGTTAAGATTTCCGCAACCAGTGGATGATCCGGGATGCATGGAGAAGCGTCATGACATCTTGTAGAAAGCTTCACTCAGACTCAAAGAGACGGAAGGATACTTCATGCCTGGAAGCTTACCTATGCAGCCACAAGTGAATATGGGCTCTGGCTTGGTTGACCTTAGTTTTGACTCTGGTTGGGACGGTCCTAGGAAATGTAGACGACCGCTAGGATTGGATGGGCACCGGACAGTGGTCATTGGAACTCTTTGAAAGACCATGTTTCGTTCGTCCTATCCTCAAATACCTGGCAGTGCGAGGACTTACAAGGAGGGAATGATTATTGTGGGTAAAGTGCACAACACTCTACAGAGTTAAAACCGAATTGATTAGCCTTGTCCCCAGTTACTGACAATTTGAGCCTCTGGACTTGGATCTATCTCTGAACCCACAACACCATATTGATAACTAATTGTGGGCAACTTATCTTACTTGTGGACTATGGGAGACCGGTGTTGGTGGAACCATGTCATGGTAGATAACTCTATAGTGAAAACTCCTAACA
Source organism: Hordeum marinum (assembly GCA_022496015.1). Lineage (NCBI taxonomy): Eukaryota > Viridiplantae > Streptophyta > Magnoliopsida > Poales > Poaceae > Hordeum > Hordeum marinum. The sequence goes on from CM039675.1 coordinate 428,120,110, forward strand.
ATTTCTTTGTTGTAGGAAAAAGAAAATATAAATCAGCTTTTATGCAAAAACTCGGACACAAAGCCACGAAGCCTTATTGCATATAGAATATCTTTATATCTGTTTATATTGTGATCTTGTCGCCACATTCAATGTATTGACCTACACGACTTCAATGTATTATGTTGCGGGGATGTTTCAACGACGAGTAAGGGTACGATATAGGGTTACGTTCTACACTCAACCTATCATTGGCATTGATGGGATTCCACTCCCGATTGACTGTTTACGCTGAGACTCATGAGGTATATATAAGTTTTATGCTATTTACATGTGATTGCATTTTGAGATATACATTGATGTATTGTGTGTACTAGCATACCGATCCAGGGATAGCACAAATACACAGAGGCTTGACTCGTTTTGAGGCGGGTCGCTACAGAGATGGAATGAGAACACATATTGACTGTAGGACGTGACCCTAGAAAATGGCTTAGAAATAAGAAGACCTTAATAGGAACAACTTTTATTTTAAACTACTCTTGTAATCTCTTATTTCTTTTAATCCACCTCCCTTATATCAAACTATAGATGGAGAGCTACCTTCTGAATGAAATAGAGCACTACGAAGATGTTCTTGGTGGTCCATTCCTCGTGGAACTTGTCATAATGCTGAAGCTGCTAATAATTGTCATCAAGGTGATTAAGAGAGAGTTTGGATCATGGGGAGTCAAGACTCAAGTTTTTGGTCATAAAGAAGACCCCAAGACAGAAGATATCACTATGGTACGTTAAATCATGACTATGATATGGGAATAAACATTATCGTCCATGATACTATCACAAGATGAAGCTATATTGTCATCGTGCTGAGTTAGGAAACCACTACTTTGGACGGCTTGGATGGCACAAGGCTAATGGAGCACACATCATCTTGACGGACGAGCAGAAGATGAAGTTTTCACCTGTGCTGGTGTATGATAAAGAGTTGTAGCATTACATGAAGAACTTCCAAGTGGACCTTCTAGGAGCTTCATTTGAGAAGGAAGCACTTCATGACGACCTCAAGGCCCAGAAGCTAAAGGTAGCCAATCAGGAGAAGCAAGACCTTGAGATCTGGAAGATTCATCAAGAACTGAAGGAAAATTGGGCCATGTCACAAGACAAGGATATTGAGATCCAAAAGATCAAGACCCAACTCCTACACATACAAGGACGTCACTAGAAGCTTCACGTCAATATGGATGATCTGGCAAAAGAACTTGAGAAGATCAAGTATGACCAGAAGAATCCCATCGAAGATGAAAACATGGATAAGAAATCTTAGTAGTAGCCCCACCATGAGAGAATAAAGATGAACATTTTTTCGATCAAAGTAGTCAACCATACCAACCTTATGTGGGTGGCGATACTGTAAAATTGATTGAACTTTATGAATGTGCGGACTTGAGATTCGACGTTTTAACTTTGATTCCATTGAGTTGTTTGTCAATTATTGTATGTATCCATCCCTATATCCCTTTCTCTTACCCGTCTCCTCCCAAAACCCTTGGACCCAACAGATGATGAAGTTGGACTGGTATTTTCTGGACCGATGACCCAGCTGGAGGCAGAAGCATGGATTCGAAACATGGAAAATCACTTCGGGAACAACTTGATTGCAAGGAAATATGAGGTTCAATACGCTCTTAAGTACTTTACACAAAGTGTTGCAACCTGGTGGAAAATGCATCAAGCCATACAATGGAGCAAAAACTTGGGAAGAGTTAAAGAAGACTCTGTTAAGATCTCGTCTCATCCGGAAGCACTGTGATAACCCGATGAAGAAGCCTTGTGCATGCAAGATCTATGGAGAAATAGGACACACCCATGAAGACCACAAGGATGGATGTCCTCATTGTGGAGAAAATCACCCAGCTGAGGAATGCCCAACTAGTCAGGTGACTTGTTTCTTGTGTGAAGGCACCACCCGCTACCTAGCTTAGTGCCACATTTACCCCAAGGTGCAATAACTTGTCAAGCGGCAAAAAGAAACAATGAAGGAAACCTTCAAGGGGATTTTTGAAGAACCAGTGATGAAGGAAGATGTTGAAGACCCTGATGGACAAGGCCTAACCAGATTTTCCTCCAATGACTGCTACTTATGTGGAGAAGAAGGACATTTTTCAAAGGACTGCACGAAGGAAATCCAAGAGTATCTGGGAGACTTCCTGGCAGAAAAAGTGGAGCTTCATCCACATGCAATAGAGGAATTGATTAGAACAAGGAAGTCCAGGAAGAGAAACCGAAGACATCCCTAGAACAACCCAATTTCTACAGAGAAGGACCAGAGTCATATCATGTGTTAAATGTGCAAGGAATTAGGTCACTACATTGGCCAATGCCCAGAAAAGAAGAAAAGAACCCGAGGAGCAAACACCATCACCAAGAAGCCCCGGGACTTGTCGAAACTCATCTGTTTTCATTGCAAGGAAGCTGGAAATTATGCAAATAAATGGCCAGACTAGAAGAAAGATGGAACTGAGTAGTTGAGATTTTGATAATGGCAATAAGTGTAATAGGAAGTACTCTTGTTTTAAGAGGTTATAGAATTGAATTGTGTAACGGAATTCCCAGAGATTGTAATGAGTCATGAATCAATAAAAAATAATGTCTCCTGATTTATCTTTGACCATTTTCAAGGATATTAGAAAATATGGTCTACGCATGCATTGCTAAATTTCATTATAAGTGTGGTAGTAACCGGTAAAACCACAGGCACCAAGGAGAAAGAATGTATAGTTCATACCATGGAGTTTGGACAAATGAATATAGATGAAGGTAATGTTGGATCAGATCATACTAGGTGGATGGGAACATTTTTAATAAAGTACTTTTTAAATTGGAGTTTTGAGAAGATATTGAATATGATGTATGGATGAACCAATACATTTTAACAGTAAATAGACCGATGGAAAGGAAAATGCATTCCAGAGAGTCGAGTCTGGATAAGAATAAGTCAGATAATTTATTTCACTATGATGGTTACCCCAAGAGTATGAATGAATGAATCACTATTAGATTTAAAGGTGGGGTAATGTTGGAAATATGGAACACTAGTAACTCCAAGGATGAGCAAAGTTAGTGTTGAAGTGGGCCTACAACCCATTCATCCTAGGAATTAATAAGGATCAAGCACTACCTTGATGAAGGTAGAAACTTGGAAGAAGCTATGATTGATCAACAGATGTTTTCCTAGGAGGATACGAAAACCCAAGAGTTATGAAGAAACGATGGATGCTTTGTTAAGCTTAGAGAACAAATGGATGTATCCGAACTCAGTTCATCGACAAGAGAATTTCTACAATGCTTGTAAAACCGCCTGAGTGTTAGAAATACGAGATTCACTAAACCTTATACAAGGTAATGATTTAGGTGCGAAATGGATTGATCACCATGATGACTTACTCCTATCATTCGCTTTGCTATTGGGAATGGTAAATCTAGAGTGACTTACCCATAGTAGAGCGACGACGATCGTTGAAGCCTTGGTTTAAACCTAAGAATGGTAAGATGATGACATGTGTACATGGCATCTGTTGTTAATCCTAGGTTATACAACCTAGACCAAGTTTTCACAGGAACCATTAATTTATTGACCACCTTGAGATTTATGATACTTTGTTTCTGTATTGGCGACAGACCTGACAGTTAAGAATACCCAGCCTCGGAAGGATCTTGTTTTAATGAAAGGACACAAGATTTAAGGAAAAGGTTATGCCCCTACCAGAAGAGCCTCAGTGAAAGAGTTACCCCGAGAATATGAGAAGACCGACACTGTGAATTCAAAGGGTGGAGTGCAGGAGTTTTGTTGGAACCATAACGTGGCTTCTAAGTGTGGTAGTACCCCGAACATTTATGATGAACGATGGGTTATTAAGAAGACACCCCAACCCTAACATTCTTTCTCGCCTCTATGAATCTTGAGGACGAGATTCATTTTAAGTGTGGTAGTTTGTAACATCTCAAAATTCTAATTTTTGGAATGTTATAATAAATAAATCACTATATTGGTTTGTGTGATTGTGGTGTGATTGACTATGTGAAATTGACTTGAATTTGAAACTTTTTGAAAGTTGAATGATAGGGAATTAAATGACTTTCCCAAACTTTCACTTTGCATTTTGACCTCAATGAATTCAAATTCATTTCATCACAAAACCCTAGAGTGAAGATAATATTACTTATTCCATTAAAAGAAATGAAAGAGTATATTAAAATGCTTTGAATTTCATTTGAAATATTTTCAAAACAGAAAATACATGCCACTCAATGACTTCCATGAGAGAAGATAAAGTGACTTCTTCAAATTTAAAATGAAAGAGAGTTGGAAGTTTAAATCAAAACCCTTGAGAGCCCTTTTGAAGTTTCTTGAAATCACCTTCAATTTGAATTGGTTAGAATTTCAATTTTCAAAATGTTTCAAATTCCACTTAATTTCACACAGTCAATCACACCACAATCAGACAAACCATCATAGTTATTTATTAATTATAACATTCCAAAAATTAGAATTTTGGTATGTTACATATGGGCTCATTGGTGTTCAAGTACTACAAAAAGGAGTGTGTTACTTGCTTGGTCCCCTAGGTTGATCCACCTGGCTGAGAGATTATAGCCATGTAAATTAATTGTAATCTTCCCCTCAAATCTCATTCCACCACACCCTATTGTAACTCTAAACTACTGTTTCTGGCCTTCAGTTGGCACAGGCAGGCATAAGCCCATCGTTGACCCGTAAAAAAATGATATTGGATGAAAGTTCATCAAAGAACTCCAAAAATTACTCAAGAACATGAGGTACACACCAACTAAACTAATTCTAAGTTTATTTTTTCTCTCATGTAAGGAATTCGAGTTTTATATGTATCGATACAAGATATCCGGTGTAAAACCATCATATAAATATTGAGTTCACCATATGAAAAATCACAAGGAAATGGTAACTTGTGGACATGCATGTAGGCCACCTTGATTACAACTAAGTAAAATTTCCCTTTTATTTTTTCTTGGTGGTGCATGTGCATCATGCATGTACATATCAAGGATCTTATTGATCAAACGGTGGATCAAATTCATGTGCTCAACATAATCTGGATTGTATATCAATAATGTATTGCGAGAAAATCAAGTGCATATTTTAAAGCATTTTCTTGACGTACTCGCTATCATCTGGATCATGACTACTGCGCAAATATGTCTTCATGTTTGAATATTCTTCAAATAAGCACGGTTTTAGACTCATCTTTCAAAATAAAACTTAATATGAAAAAAAATATTGAATGCTACTATGTGTTTTAGTGCCCTCCTTTTTCTAAATGAAACTAATCCGACCTAGATTCTCAACAAAATAAGATGAAATTGTCGAACTAATGAATGCCAATTTATCTTTCTATGGAAGTGATTCCCTACATTTATCGTTTCATTATTTCCTTACATGATAATTGTTATCTCATATTTTCTACACTTCGAGAGGTATGCCGTTTTTTTGTATAATTCATATGATCTAGATAATTTCTAAATGTTAATTTCATGCCTATGATGCTCTAATGTGGATATGTATTTCATTGTTATTAATGATTTATGAGACGCAAAGGCATCGAAAATAATCATATGTGCTCTAGAGGATAGTAATTGGCTCTCGAAACAGGCTTTCACCCCGCTTTACATACAAAGAAACAACACCGAACAGTACACGACCGAACAATACATAGTGGAGAGCAGACTCGTACACAACAGATCAAAGATACAACAAGAAACCTATAGCTAGTCCACCACCTCACATAGGACCGACCGACAACGGCCCAACTCTACAACAATGCCCCAAGGAGGGTGTCGCCGTAACCAGTGGCGTAGTTAGGGCTGGGCTATGCCCCAGGTCAGCCCTTGTAGCTACAGTACATGTGGCATCTATTGTGGTAAAAAAAATAGCTACAGTATACAAAGGGTTGTAGAGCCACGCCCCGGCCAATGGCCCTAGTAGCCCGAGGCCTGACTAGGTCATTGGGCGTAATGCGTCGCCGCTGCCGAGCTTGAGAACAGACAAGGGTTTTCACCGAAGCCCTAGAACATTAATGGAACCCACGGCTATGCCTTCATGAAGAAAACGACACCCACGGACGCCTCCGTTGCCGACGCCGAGTGCTAAACTTTTGCTCGAGGACCTACCATTACCACCATGAGCCGCCGCCAGCCAACACCACACCGAGAGGCAGGCAAACCATACGAGATCCGGGCACAACTAGAGCATGCCAGAGCCTCCCATCCCTACACCCTTGCTGTCCACATAGTCAAGAGGTGTAGGCACCACCGTCACCACGACGCCTGCCGGAAAACCCATCATGAAGCCCACCATCCAAGGCCACCAGCCCCACTTCCTATGACAACTCAACATAGACGCCAAAACACGTGACCGCCTCCTCAAACAGCCACAAGTCTCCACCTCGAGCTGGCCAAAAAGAGCCCGAGGCCATCGCGGAAGAACAACCAACCCCCAGTAGGGGGACCATGTCCAACCCCTACCCAGGTGGCCAACCTGCACCGTGGACCAACTGTCAGCAAGCGCTATCTGAAAGGGAAGCGGTCGCACCGTTAGATTCGGCAACTCCAGATCCAGACAAGGGGACCACCATGATAGCCGACACCTCCACTTCAGCTCCGTCAGCTCCTCGTGACTCACTCCGCCTCACTGCACCATCACCAAAGACAGTAATTGTGGAAGTAGAATAATCACTACTTTTGGTAGTTTAGATGTGGCCAAAAAGTCCGGTGAAGTATACCAGCTAAAACCACTTTCTCAAGATTGGATGGTGATAAGAGCAAATGCCCTCTTTTCAACCTGTTGAGATTTCAGAAAAAGTTTTTACGGAGATGTGGTGGTTACACTGTACGGAGTAGTAAAGTCCAAGGCGTATTGAATCTTGTATGCCATGCTGGCCAGAGAAAATTACGTCTGCAGACTGCACGCACTAGGAAGCTTAGTATACGAAAGGCAAGGCCGAGGCAATGTATCTGTTCTGTGCTAACGAAGGACCTATGTTACAGGTATTCGGAAACAAACGAATGGAATGTGTGTGTCCACATGACAACAAGCATCGGGGAAGATACCGACTATAGGAGCAACAACCGTCACTTTGGGAGAAATTAAACAACGGGCTTGAGCAGAGAGGCGGTGCCCAGCTGCCTACGAGCAGGAGCAGCGTAGCCTCAACTAGCCACGTTGCACAGGTGCACTGCATACATCATCATGATGTAGAGGGTAGGGATATCTTTCTTTTCAAAACAAAAAAGTATACAGGTGCTTCACGGGTGTTAAGCATAAAAAATGAATAAATGACATAACGCATCAACTAAATTGGAAAGATAGCACTTTGCTGATCTCATGAAGAATCAACGCTAAGCACGTGAACGTAGCCAAACCACTTAAATGAAAAAATTAACCAATGTATGAAAGAGTTTAGATGTTAAATTATTTAATAAAATAAGCTTAGCAACAACAAATTAAGAACCTATACATTGGGATGTTTAGTTGCAAAGCTATTTAATGCGTTTAGCATCTCATCTAAACACATTTTCACAACTTGCTCACCAATCTGATTATTTAAAAAAAAAATCATCTCTGACCTCTGCATCGTGATAATGCATGTAACTATTTTATTAATATAAAAGGTCCATTAAAGTGCAAGATCCATCGAGAGGTCAAAAAAGTTCATTCAACAGCCCGCACGATTTGCATCGCTGGCTAGTGACAGTGTACAATGCATCGCTCTGGTTAAAATCCGGACGTCCATTTTCCTGTACGCTGCATAATCGGGTCTCTGTTGCTGACGAATGGGACAGCGTTGCGTGTGGGTCCATCGTGCAGTGAGATGGCATGTGCGCGCCTGCGTCGGTCGATAGTGCATGCGCCGGTCGAAGGTGGGTTGTCAGGGCGTTTATTACCGCCTTACCGTGCTCGTGGTGTGGCAGCGCTGCTCGTGGGCTGGCAGGGAGCTGCCTTGGCCTCTGCGTGCTGCTGCTACGGGGGTGGCTTGGCTTCGTTCCACTGCGGCTGGCCCCTTCCTCCCCTTGGTCCCATCCGTCAGCCTATGCTGTGTGTTTGTTTTGGTTCCTCTAGGAGTTACAGCGCCTGCGAAACTGTTGCTGACCGGGGCGTTTTATTCTCTTCCCCTCTCCTCTCCTCTCCTCCTGTGCCTCGCATCTCAGTTCGCTTCCTTCCCACCGACGCCTCCTCGTGCTCATCCGGACGACATTGTCGCTTGTCGTCGCTAGCCATCCATCTCCGTCGCCTTGCTCGTTCCTTTTTTGTCCCGTCGTCGGTTTGTGTTGCCATGGGTTCTTGCGCTGCTGCTGTTGCGTTTGGTTAGGGTGAGTTTCTTGTTTGATTACGGATGCTCCTGTGATTTCCTTTCTTGTGCTAATATGTTCTTCTTTGTTACTTCTGCTTCGTTGCACAGTGAGCGGGCTGCTGCATCTGCCGTTTGTTTGTAGGTCCGTTCAGTTCTTGCTTGTGAGGTGAGCTTGTGCCTGCTCACATGCTTCTTATCTGCTCGATGAAAGGCCTGTGATTTCCTTTCTTGTGCTAATCCGTTCTTCTTTGTTCCTTCTGCTTCCTTGTACAGTGAGCTGGCTGCTGCATCTGTCGTTCGTCTGTACGTCCGTTCAGTTCTTGCTTGTGAGGTGAGCTTGTGCCTGCTCACATGCTTCTCATCTGCTCGATGAAATGCCTGACTAGGTTTCTGTCGGTTTAGGACCTTTTTTGTGGTCTAGGATCTTTTCTCTGTTTCCTGGCTTGGTTAGGTTAGGTTGCTAAATATAGGTAGACATGTCAAGTTCTTCCTGAAAACAAATAACTGGATAAAATGAAGATGGTTAGAATCTGAAGATCAACCTTCAGAAGTATATGATATTTTCAGAGATGCGGACGTACATGCTTTGAAAACAAAGTTTTGGTGGTCCCTTTTTTCACAGTAGCTAGGTGTGACAAGATGTATACTAAGGTTTATCGTGTATCTTCAGTGAGAAACAGCAAGTATTGCTTGTACGTGTAACAACAAATAAACCAGAGAATTAATGAGTAGCAAACAGAACACCTGCTGGACCTTGAAAGAAGTTTGTTTATTACATAGTTGATCCACTTGCATGCATAAGTGATAAAAAGAAGACTGATCAAATAGCATGCATTAGTGAAGAAGCAGAAACATTCTTTTAGATGTACAAGCAATCATAAGTATGATTTTGAGCATTACCAAGAGTAATTTGGCCACCGCTCATATCACTGGGTGTCTCTGCTTCCTCTTGTTTAACTTCTGTCATCTGGAAAGAAGTAGTAGAATAATTAAGCTGATTCATCTCACGGTGATTTCAGTTGAGATGTTCAATAGCAATGCCTTTGTCTTAATATAGTTCGTATGAAATTGCAAGTGTATCAGGACTGGACATAACATGATTGTCTATGTACTATATTTTGAAACAAAAATGAATTGCTTCCATATAGGTGGCCACGGGAACGCATCGGATGGGTAAGTCCAATGATTACGAGGTATCTTCCTCACAACAAAATAGGTATATGACATGGTACAGAATATTGGGCAGACACGGCCCCTGATAAAATAAAGAAATATATGATTATAATTGATTACCACTGCAGTAGTTAATTTTTTATAAGCAAAAGAATAAAAAAGTTCAGTCGATAAATAAATTTAATTATTTATTTCTGTAGAACCATCTACAAGATCTATATTTTCTTAGTTGAAATAAGTTGATTTGCCTCATTATTGATTATCTAACAGAAATCTTGGCTAACCTGTACGAATCTAATGCATTTGTTGCAGCTTACCTTGTAATCTGGCGATTCGGACGCTTGTTCACAAGTGAAGAGGTCGCCTGTTCGTTGGTGAGGCCTTGAGCCAGACGCGCCGCGAGCGAATACGTCGGCAGCACGCCGCGACGACGCCCAACGCTGCTACAGGACAGCGGCTTCTTGGCCATGGCTCCAGCAGCTGGCCGATGCCAGGATCGTCGCTGTCGATGCGGACGAGGGAGACGGTCCGGTGGCGGATGCGGATAAGGAATCTGTAGCGTCTGAGTTCAATGGGAGCCGCGGTCTCATTCTAATAAGGGCCAGGCGAAGATTTCAATGGGCTGGTTATGCGCCGTAGACATTTTAGAAAGTTTTTTTTTCGTTTCTGGAGAGTGTTTTTTTACGTGTTTAAAAAGCACGAAAAAAGTCGATGTGCATTCAGTGTGAGGAGACGTTCCCGTCGACGACGAAGTGTCTACAGTGACTTTCTAACTTTCAAGATGATATACCGGCTCAGTCTTTCGAAGATGCTCATAGGGATAGGGTGTGCGTGTGTGCGTTCAAATGAGTATGTGCGTGTATATGAGCGATTGCGTGTGTACTGTGTTAAAAAAACAGAACTACATTGTCATGCTTGCCATTATGTGCAAATCTGGTACAGAGATGATTTTTTTTTTACGTTCCTGATTTTTTCTTTGCACAAATTATTTTGGTATACCATAACCAGTTAGCTATATGGGTGTTTGTCTATGATAGATAGAAGGGGTGACAAAATGGTGTGTGAAGTATAATCAAGGAAAATAAGAATGTGTTTACTTGAAATTTTGCTTTTCTTTTTTCCCAATAGGCCTGCATTTTCAAATTCCAATTAACAAATTTGATTGCCAAACTTACAATACAAATTTGCTATATACACTATAGAAAAAAACTTATAAGCCGAGTGTCCGAAACACTAGGCTTATACCCGTTTACACTCGGTTTATATATAAGCCGAGTGTTTTCCCCGGTTTATACCACACGGCTTACTGGGGACCGGCTTACCACGTGTAAGCCGAGGACAACAGATAAAACACTCGGCTTACATATAAGCCGAGGAACTCTCTGTAAGCCGAGTGCCACCGGACACACGATTTATACATGACGACATCCTAACGCTAACGGCATGCCACGTCACCGTTTACATACGCCGAGTGCCAACAATCGCTCGATTTATATATAAACCAAGGAACGAGGTCGGTCACACGGATTATATATAAAACCGAGGATCAATGTTGCGCGCATGGTTTATATATAAACCGAGTGCCGAGCTCAGTCTCATGTTTTATACGGTTTCTATATAAGCCGAGTTCCTTCTTTTGGCTAATATTTAAAACGGCCATGCCATAGATGCCCTATAAGCCAGGTGCCACAGCCTAGGACGCACGGCTTACAACCCAGCTGACCTATAAGTCGGGTGCCAACACACACACACACACATATATATATATATATGTAACCAACGAAGATCACAACAACAATATATTACAAATTCACAACCATAACAAACCGACGATGAGTTCAAAGTCCACACACGCATACATATCCAATATAGTTTTAGAAAAGCATGCGTACATATGCAACAAGAGTTCACAAACTAAAGAATCATGAGTTCGAGGTCGCATGCAACAAGAGTTCACAAACGAAATCATGAGTTTCAAGTTCACACCAAGCATGGCCCTGTACGGGGTGGTAAAAGTTTAGGCGCGTTTCGAATAGGCTCACCTGAGGCCGCTTGTAAACTGCACCATCTCCGAGGTAGTCTCTTGGTATCGAGAGGGAAGGTGTCGGGTTTGTGAAGGAAGTGCTGGTCCTGCTGCTCCGTTGGCCTCGAAACTTTCCGTGCTCTCAAAGGAGGCCATCGAATGAGAAGTGTCAGGCCCCCACATTTTTCTGACCCGCCTGCTATATTTGAGACATTTATTGTATTTCTAGGGTTTCAGCGTCAGAAATTGCAGATCTGCAAGGCGACACATGAAATCATGCCCACAAGCAGCATGAAAATCCTACGTGATGTATTAGCGACACGCGTCTCCCTTTTGCACACGAGGGAGAGGCGGTTCCGGCCATCATGGGGCGAAAATACTTCGACGTCATGACTCGTCCAACCGTTTGAATCCACGAAAAATCGTATGATATCGGAAATCCACGGGATCTGGCACGACGTCATCACATAGCCATAAAAGGTTGGGCGCAAGTGCTTCTTTTTCCAAAAGAACTAGGGGTACATACATTTGGACTTACCCACCAACTAAGGAATAAATATAATAGCATGAATAAGGGTCGCAACAACTTGTAATTTTGCATGTGATCGTATTATTATTGGTACACCAGGGTTTTGGAAGAGTACATGACCATCAAAATATTAAAGTGGATACAGGGAGAGATGAAGAAGTTTAGGGCATAAAAAATAATACCAATGAAAACTAGTCGGGAGAAAATGAATGAGAAAGAAGGGAAGCCATTTTAAAACAATTTTTGCATTAAAAATAGGCTTGCAAAAAATCGAAGAAAATGTAAGCTGAGTGTGTTCACTAGGCACACGGCTTATATGACATGTAATCCGGGTGCTATGGCAGGGCACCCGGCTTATATGACATGTAAACCGAGTGTTCTGGCAGGGCACACGGCTTATATGATGCTGCATGACGACACCGTCAACCCTCTCCATTATAGACACATGGCGATGTGTTTGCCGAGTATGCTCTATAAGCCGAGTGCCTTTTCGTGTAGAAGGCGTGTGCCCCATGTAAGCCAAGGGCATTTCGGGACCACTCATCTTACATGATGCTATAAACCGAGAGCATTTTATTTGCCGGGTGCTATCACGTTCATACTCGGCTTATATGAATATAAGCCAAGTCCCCGAAAAATAGCTCAAGGCTTATAGGTTAACACATGGGGAAACAGGATTTTCGTGTAGTGATATAGAACTAAGACCGTGCTTTACGATGGATAGATGAATATTCTCTCCGTACTTGGCTCTCTCTCGCCCTTTGCGCCATTGGCGCAACGGGTCATCTAGTAATAAAAAGGAAAATACTTGCCATATATGGCAAGGTAATAACAGGCTACGATGAGTAAACACCTAGCTTATTAATTTTTCGCTATCCATATCGTGCCGTCCCTCACTAATCTGATAAAAAATATATTTAGGTTTGTGACCAATGTGCTCAGACTCCAGATACAAGTGGCCAAGTGCCTTGTGCTAAGAACTTACACATAATTCTTCAGTATACACGCGGCCACACGGATATTCTAGGCCATCTCAAATGCATCTTTGCGTTATGTCTTAGCATAATCCACAGACACAAGAAAACGACCTAATAAATAAATTAATAACATTGTGCAACGACTATGAAAAGGCTACAGCTGCACCTGCAGGTGTACCCACACCGGCCGTCGCAACGATTATGCCCACGCCTGCTGCAATTTTGACGACACGAACCGTGCCAAGCGCGATAGCCTTTTTCAGAGCCCTTTTCTTTGCTTTCCTCTCAAGTTCCACCTACCATTATATATGCAAGTCAAAATATGGAGCAAGTCAAAATATGGAGCAAGCCAAGTACTATATTTTCAGAAAGAAGTGTGAAATATTATTGTTTTTCTTTTGAAAAAGGAAATATATCCCAGCATCTGCACCGATTGATACACACAACTATATTACTTTTCCGAGTTTTTACACTTAGAGTTTACATAGAGTCGAATTTTATGAAACATGGGCATCCCTAACACTGTAGCCATAATCACCACGCTACAACTAACGCAGCCAAAGCCTTTTACTATGCTTCAGGGTTACGGCAACAAATAATTAGCTGGAAATTGTAACGTAGTACCATTTACTTTAGGGAAGTCCCTTACCTATGCGTCCTGGTATAGCATTTTTACCTAATCTTGGCCACAAAGAGAGCCTTAGAGCATCTCCACTCGCAGGCCCTCCCAAGCCCATTTTTTATCGCCGGCTGAGGAAAATTGTTCCAGTTGCGCCTCAGGAACCCAACTTTCGCCTGTTAGGGCCAAAATTGATGTCAGTGGACCCAGGCCCAACACGGCGCACTCGGGGGGGGGGGCGATTTTGGTGCGAAATCGCGTGGACCCGCCGAGTTAGCGACCGTGCGCTTCGTCGTTCACATCGCTTCGATTTCCCGTGGGAATCAATGCGAAGACTGCTGTCGGGCAGCCTTCAAATGATTTCTCACGGGCGGCGTAGTGAAGACGCGTCAACGCGCGTTCCCGCCAACCGGCCCCTCCTGCCGCTATCAAAGCCAACCCTCCTCGCCGGTGGCCACACACTCCCTCGCCCACAACCTCTCCCTCTCGTCGCCGCCGTCACTCTCTCCTTCGCCGCCGCCGCCTCCTCTCTCCACCGTCTCAGCCTCTCCCTCTTGCAAACCATGGTCAAACGCTTCCCAGGCGACGGAGCGGCAGCCAACGGCTTCAGCTGCCGCCACCTGCACGAGGCGGAAGCTCGGCTCCTCTAAGAGGCAGACTACCCCGTGCCGCCCGACATGCGGGTGTCAGACTCGTGGAGGCTTAGAGCCAACGGAATACCGGTGCCACCGCCGCCCTCCGGTGCTGAACGGCGGGCCGAGATTGCACGGATCTGGTCGACGTTGACGGAGAGCGTGCGGCAGTAGCCGAGGTACGCCCCCGACAGCCACAACCTGTGGACGGCATACTTCGAGCGCTGCCGCGAGGATTAGCTCGCCTCCACGAACAGTGCTCCGGCATGCTGTGGGCGCCACAACTCCGAGCGGAGGCGGCAATGGTGGGGTGTCCCCGGGCGAACCTTCGAGGCCATCCTCAAGCACATCGAGGGCGGCAACTCGCCGTGGCTGGAGTATCCGCCGCCATCCTTATCGCGCCGGAGCGGCTCCTCGTGCCGGCCAAGGCACATGGCCGACACGTCGTCTTCGTCCTCCGGCTCCCACTCCTCTGTCGCACGGACACCGCTTGCTGCCGTGAAGGCCGATCCCCAAGATACGTCGCTCCGACGTAGTGACGCCCTCACCATAAACAAGGGCCTCCTCCGTCAACCCTCCCCCCTCCTCCCCGCGGCCATCTTCGCCTGGTCAGGCCGAAGACGGAGCCGGAGCCGCCGACGCCGTCGGTCATCGTCAAGTAGGAGCACCTCGACATGGCTGCCAATGAGGAGACCGCCCTCAAATGCGCGCGGGGCGACTGCGTCAGGTAGGAAATGGAGCGCCACTGCCGCGTCTTCGAGGAGATCGCCGCTTGGCGCCGTGGCCGTGAGGAGGGTGGCGTCGTCATCCTCGACAGCGATGAGGAGGTGCCCGGACCGTCCAACCACATTCGCCTCGGCGACCAAGGGCAGGGCTGCAGCAGGAACGACGGTTGCGTGTAGGACGACGGCGGCGACTACACCACCTTCTACACGCTCCTCGGCATGTAGAAGGCTCAAGGCGACGGCGTAGTAGTAGTTGTTGTTTTTAGTGTAGTTTAGTTTTATTTAAGTTTAATTTATACAAATATCAATGAAAACACATGAATTTCCTCCAAATTTGAGTCGTTTTGGTCGAAGTTTGACCGAATTTTGTTTTCAAAAAGCGGCGTTTGGAGCCAGCTTGGGGCGGCTGTTGGGAACCCGACCGCCCCGACGCCGGTTGGTCCTCAAACGGCGTTATTTCTACCCCTGGAGGCGCCGAACGGCTGGAAAATGAGGGTGAAGGTATGAAATCTTACATATGGTGTACATATGGTGAAATAGTAGAATCGATGTTTGCTATCGATCTTTCCAGCGGGGTTGGCAGCCTAGGATAGGGTGTACATCCAATTGGAAGTTTAGAGAATACATCGATCTTTCTCCATGGCATCTAGTAGCAGAGGATGCCGCGTGGTTCTTAGGGATCACCATTGCGGGTTTGTGGCAGCAGCCAGCCAATTTTTGACCTATGTTTCGGATGCGGAGGGGGTAGAGATCCAGGGATGTAAACAAGCTTTGGAACTGGCAAACGATAGAGGCATTGCAAAAGGTTTGTTCGGAGTCTGACTGTTTGGGTGTGGTACTGAAGCTGGGCACCAGGGAGATGGATCGTTCCGTGTCTGGTCCTGTCGTCGAGGAAATAAAGTCTGTGCTTAAGAGCTTCCAGGATCACTCGATCAGGTATGTGCCTGATCGAGCACAGACTTTATTTTAGTCAGAAATTTGCTCGCTCATAATGTATTCTCCCGTATAATCATTATACAGTCAGAAATGAGTATACGTGAGAATACACTATGGACGAGCAAATTTTGTCGGTAAAAAATGGATTTATTTACGAGCTGCACACAAAAAGTGTTAATTAAAAATTGTGAGTAACTCTGTTATTGTTTACCAATTTCGATCACCGTATTTGACTTAATGAGTTACACCATATTTGCTTTTTTTTTTTGCAAATATCTTGTAGATTTGCAGTTCACTATAAAATGTATCTTCTCGATTTAAAAACACTTATGCCTTACAAAAAAAATTATTTTATTTCTAAAATCTAGATCTCGGGGCCATAATTCATCAGACAGAAGCACCCGTCCTTATGCTATGAGCCACCAGTAAATGTAAGCCTTGTGCACAGGGGACTGCTTGTGCACCCTCATTGTTGAGTGTGTTTCATGCACAACCGTTGCACCAGGCGTTCTAAACTGATGATAAAAAACACTAAAAATTTTGGAAAGTAATTGAGTACATTTCTACTTCAAAATTTGTTATATTTGGTTCATGAGCCATGTGTTGGATTTTAATCTAAATTTTGTGACGTCTTACATATCTGCCATTTTTAAATACTCAGTTAGTTCTACAATTTCTGGGAGCATGCACAATCGATTTGTATATTCAGTGAGTGGTTGCACAAGAACTCTAGGTGCACGAGATATGTTTTCAATCCATCATCTACCCCAGGCGACCCGCCCCTTCTCCTCTCAATTAGGAGTATTTTCTTAATCCATCAATGCCGTTGTCTATAGAAAATTATACAGCATTATGATAAAAAGTTCAGAATTTGTGAAATGAGTCACGCAAACTTACCATTATTGCTAGAGCAGCATATGATAGTAACTTGTTGTGCAGCTCCTCACAGATCAATTGTACATAGTCCGAATTAAATACCTTCACATCTGTAAACAGGTTCACCTCAGCTAAATGACAGTCATGGCTGAAACAAAGCACGGTAATAATATTCTGAAGTTACCTTCACACAAACTCATGAATGTATCTATACATGCATCCACTATCGGTTCAAAATATAAGTTAGCATCAGCTTCTTTCATCTTTTTTATATTCGTCGCGTCAAATTTAGGTTTGCTCTGATCTAAAGTACTTTCATGGACCTTCCAAATCAGTTCCTTGGAATCATTTTTGAAGATCTGCAGGAGAGTGAATCATAGTAGAAAATGAAATTTCTGAGCAACACGATATGTTAAAACAACTTTAATTTAGAGTTGCATCGTACAGTTTTATGTTAAGTTCAAACAGAAGGAAAATGTGGCCTTAACACCCAACATCATCCTTTCTTCATGCATTTTTTATTTAGCAATGATCATCACCTATAATTTGTAACAAGTATTAATGGCTCACCTCATGTATTCTTTCTACTAAGTGTAGACGTTCCTCGTCCCTGACGTCATCATGATACTTTTTTGTTTTTAGATTGTACCTGAAATAAACATACTTTCAAAGTTAAGGCATGTGTGTCATGTAAACTCAATGTATCTATCACCCAGCAGAGTAATGTTTATGTTTTGTTAAAGACAATATGGAGATGCTGAAAAACACACTGTCCGGCTAGTTTGTGCACCAAGCATTCATCAAAAACTAGGGTAAATCAAAGATCTGGTAAACCGGCAAAATAAACCATGACTATGAGAAGAAAGTGGCAACAAAAAATGACTATAAGATTAACCGCCAGTCCAATTAAAGAAATCTATACCAAAACTTGTACACCCTAGGAAGCAAGTTGACATCTTCATCTTCCAAAGCACAGTCTTTAGAAAGATGACATGCGTGGGTGAAGATGTTGTCTAAACCTTCAAGTGAAAGTCAAATCGAGGATTTCATCTCGAATTGTAAAATTCCTAAGCTGACGCATGCACAAAGTCGCAAACACACCTTGCTTCCAACAGATCGATTAGAAGAGGGAGGCGGAGGTCCACCAAAACACTAGAATGCAAATAACAACATTTGCATGACCAACCAATTATAAGACCGGACCTCTGGCCTCAAATACAAGGACTTTAGCAATGAGAAAACATGTGGATTTCTTCATTACAAGAATTTACTTACGGTATATCTATAGCACCAAACAACTAGCTGTTTCTTTTCTTTTAAAAAATAGGTTGAAACCCTCGGTCTATGTAACAAAATGATGCACGCTGCATGTTTTATTAGGTTATTCAACAAAGACTTACAAAATGAATACACAGATCACCCTGAAGCCGCCATCCTTGTGACGGTTGTCGCTACACCTATAAGGTTGATGAAGAGGGTGGTCATGATAGGGGCCAAGTGCCCTAAGCTCACACCTACGCCATCATCTAAAAACTGAAGGCCTCACCAAGCCGCCCAACGGTCATGATAGGTCTTTATGAATAATAAATAAAATGACCGCATGCATCACTCAGAGGCCGGGGGTGCATCCTCCTTTTCTAAAAAAAGCAATCCGCCCAACGGTGAGCTAGGAACACAACATGTCCGTCCGACCCTTAGCGCGCACCACAGGCGCACAGTCTAGAAGTATTCGCCGCTGTCTTCCGCAGACCCACCTTCATGACATGATTCAATGAATTAGTCTTCCTAGCTAGCTAGGTTTGTCATCGACGCCGTCAGGACGCCAAACAGCTCCACCACCCTATGTGTGTCCATCATCACGCGTCCACCACCGAGACCCAGTTGCGCCACGCCGCCAAGACTCATTGTCACCGGCATGACAGATGCAACACCGCTCCATGACTAGACCCCTCCACCCAGTGCTTGTTCCAAACGATGCCCCCCAAAGGGGGAACAATACTGAAAGTGTCGCCACTATCCCATCCGGGAGAGCGAGATCTAGGGTTTCCCCAGAAACATTTGGGTGGGGTAGGAGATTAGCAGTGATGATGCCTTCAAAAAGGTAATGACACAACACCCATGGCGTCGCCATCGTCAGCCCCGACCGAACTGAGCTTCCCCTCCCAGATCCGCCACAGTCAGCAGAAGAATGTCATGGAAGGCGCGCCACTTGAGGCCAGACCGTGTAACCTAATGAATCCATATCTGCCCCTTCGCCGGGATCCACCCATGCCGTAGCTCCAAGGGAGCCAAGCCGCCGCGGGAGAGGGAGCTACCTCCACGCTAATCACCACAACTTTGCCTAAAGGAGGTCTACCACACAAGGCCAACCGCCACCGCTAGCCCGCCGATGTACACTGGCCGTGCGCGTCTCCCTGATCGTGCTACCTCCCGCTTTCCACCCGCGTTGCCCGGCGACGACCTGCCTTCGCGTGTGGGGGACCATTGGGGCTCGGCCGCCTCACCCTGTATCTTTCACATCTGGGCGTGGCTGCCACGCCGGTGGAGGCAACGGACATGGGAAGGAGATCAGGCGGCGTTCTCGCCAGGGATATGAGGAGATTCTCTAGAGGCTCCGTGCACGAGGTGAACCCGGAGGGCGTTTTCTCCCTCCGCCTAAAATTGGGGAGATAATTTCACTTTCTTGGCCTACACTACGACTGCTTCTGGTCACCATCTCATCTGATATCCAACCCACCGCCACCACCATGAACCAGTGGCAGCAAGGGGTAGGGGCACCTGATCAGGCTTCCAACTAAGGTCGTAGGGAGTCCGTATTACCTTTCAAGATAATAGTCGACATTCAAGGTGAGGGTGGCCTCGCCGGTTGCCAATAAGGTCAACTTTCTACAACCTCCTCATCTTTCATCCCTCCCCAACTCACCTTTGCGCACTCCTGCTATGTCAACGAGGCCCGTCACTATGTAAAAGTAACACATCACCATTTGTTGGTCCCATTTTGCTTTTTTTATAAATAATATCATACACATGGTCAAACATAAATATATTGTTCTGCAAAAAGTAGAGAGACGGTCGCTCAAAAATGAATGATGCATCATGCACGATCAAGTACTTACTCGGTCATAATTGTTTCCACCAGTTCATGTGATATTTCTTTAAAGCGCCTTGCAGATTCTTCGACCCTCAAAAGCTTGTATTCCTTGATTAGAAAAAAACAAATAGAAAATGATGCAATAATGAAGTGACAAAAATACTAATAACATCATAAAGAAACATAAAAGGTGATTTGATCATTATTGGTCAGGATACACGTTACGTACCTCCTGAGAAATTATTGAGTTAAGTATATCTTCCACTAGCTGTGGACAGTACAATTTAGAAACAGCAACCTAAATGTAAAAAATTAGCCAGTTAGATTTAATGTTTTAATGTCAGTATTTCATGTGCAATACCAGATGGGCTGGAATATCAAGTTCCTTATTTGTGTCCCAAAATCTACTAGAACAGAGCGAGAAGCCAGAAGCTGGAAGTTTGGCACTTATATTGTTTGGTATCGATCTTTCCAGCTGGCTTAGCAGCCTAGGATAGGGTGTACATCCATTTGGATGATAAGAATACACCGAAATCCTTTATTCCTCGTAATATTAATATAGTGAACTGTGCTGTTGAAACCGTAATTACACTGAAATGTAAAATTTCTATAGATAGCATGTTTAGATGTGAGCATTTACTATGGACGAGAAACATTTCTTTGTAAAATGATTTTATTTATGAGCTGTGCACAAAAAGTTAATCCATAATTGTGTGTAACTCTGTCAGTGTTTACCAATTTAAATGATTTTATTTATCTTTTAGAGGTACTCCATGTTTGCTTTCTTCTTTTCGCAAATATCTTGTAGATTTGCAGTTAATTGTAAAATGTACCTTCTATATTTAATAACAATTATGCCTTACAAAAAGATATTATTTTAATTCTAATAGTTAGATCTCGGGGCGATAAGGCATCAGACAGAAGCACCCGTTCTAATGTATGAGCCTCCGGAGTAAATGTACGCCTTGAGCACCCTCACTATTGAGTGCGTTTCATGCACAACAGTAGCACCAGGCGTTCTAAACTGATGATAAAAACTGTAACAAAATTAAAATGTAATCGAGTACACTACCACTTCAAAATTTGTTATGTTTGATTCATGAGCCATGTGTTGGATTTAATCTAAATTTCGTGATGTGTTACATATATGATATATGCTATTTGTATGTACTCAGTTTGTTCTACAACTTCTGGAAACATGCATAATGTATTTTTATGTGTGGTGCAGCGGTTGCACAAGAACTCCCGTGTGCACGAGATATGTTCTCAATCCATCATCTTCCCCAGGCGCCCACCCCTTCTCCTCTCATTTAATTTCTTAAGAGCCTCTTTTAGGAGTGCTAATTTACTACTGTGATATAAATTAGTAAACTAAAATGTAATTGAAGGCAGTATGTCTACAAAAATCTATACATCATTATGGTAAAAAGTTCAGAATTTCTGAAATGACTTGAGCTAACTTACATTTATAGCTACAGCAGCATATGATAGTAACTTCTTTTTCAGCTCCTCGTAGATCATTTGTACATAGTCCGTATTAAATACCTTCACATCTGTAAACAGTCTCACCTCAGCTAAATGACAGTCATGAGAAAAACAAAGCATTGACATAATATTCCGAAGTTACCTTCACACGAACTCATGAATGTATCTATACATGCATCAACTATTGTTTCAAAATATAAATTAGCATCAGGTTCATTCATCTTTTCTATACCCTTCGCGTCAAATTTAGGTTTGACCTGATTGAAAGCTTTTTCATTGACCTTCCAAATTATTTCCCTGCAATCATTTTTGAAGATCTGCAAGAGAGTGATCATAATAAAAAAATGAAATGCTCAGTAACACGATATGTGAAAACAACTTCATAGTTACGTCATACAACTTTATGTTAAGTTGGAATAGAAGGATAATGTGGCCTCAACACCCAACATCATCGATTCTTCATGCGTATTTTATTTAGCAATGATCATCACCTATAATTTGTACCAAGTATTAGCTCACCTCGTGTATTCTTTCTACTAAGTATTGACGTTCCTCGTCCCTGACGTCATCATCATATATTTTTGTTTCTAGATTGTACCTGGAATAAACATACTTTCAACGGTAAGATATGTGCATCGTATCTATCACCCAGCTGTGTGCATTTTTGTTCTGTTAAGAAAAACATGGAGATGCTGAAGTACACACTGTTCGGCTAGCTTGTGCAATAAGCATTCATTCAAAACTAGGTAAATCAAAGATATGGTCAACCCGGGAAAAAAAACCATGACTAAGAGAAGAAAGTGCCAACATACAACAGATATGAGAACAACCGCAAGTCCAACTAAAGGAATCTGTACCAAAAAGTGTACATCCTAGGAAGCAAGTTGATATATTTATCTTCCAAAGCCAAGTCTTTAGAAGGATGACCTGGGTGGATGACGATGTTGTCTAATCCTTCTAGTTAAAGTCCAATAAAGGATTTTCATCCTGAATGGTACAATTCCTAAGACGACACGTGTGCAAAGTCGCAAACACACCTTTCTTCCAACAAATCGATTACAAGGAGGAGGCGGAGGTCCACCAAAACACTCGAATGCAAATAACACCATTTGCATGACCAACCAATTATAAGATCAGACCATTGGCGTCAAATAAAAGGACTAGCAATGAGACAACATGTGGATCCCTTCATTACTACACGAATCATGCGAATGGCAGATCATGGGAAGAAATTTGGTACGGTATATCTGTAGCACCAAACAACTAGTTGTTTTGTTCGAAAAAGAGGTTGAAACCCTCAACCTCTGCATCAAAATGATGCACACACTCTGTTTTATTAGATTAAACAAAAATTATTTACAAAATGAATACAAAGATCAACTTGAAGCCACCATCCTTGCTGCAGTTGTTGCTACACATAAAAGATTGATGAAGAGGGTGGCCATGATAGGGGCCAAATGCCCTAAGCTCACACCTACATGCATCATCTAAAAACCGAAGGCCTTACCAAGCCGCCCAACGGTTAGCCAGAGGCACAATTGGTTCGGCCGACCCTTAGCGCGCACCACACATGCACACTCCAGAATTATTCACCACTATCTTTCGCAAACCCATCTTCATGACATGGATCAATGCATTAGCCTTTTCAGGTCCACCATCAAGGCCACCACATCGCGAGACAGCTCCACCACCCAACACGGTTCCATCATCATGCGTCCACCGATGCGCCACGCCGCTGAGACTCGTCGTCCTAACATGGTCGATGCAACACCGCTCCACGACTCCCTAACTAGACCCCTACAACCAGTGCTTGTTCCAAACGATGTCCCCAAAAGGGAGAAAGACACACAAAGTGTTGCCATCTTCCGATCCGGGAGTCCCAGATCTAGGGTTTTCCCCAGAACATCTGGTCGGGACAGGAGATTAAAAGTGATGATGCCTTCAAAAAGGTAATGACACCCAGGGGCGCCGCCATCGTCAACCATGACCGAACGGAGCCTCACCTCCCGGTTCGGCCACAATCGGCAGAAGAACACAATGGAAAGCACGACACTGGAAGATTGGCTGCGTAACCCGATGAATCCATCGTTGCTCCTTCACCATGATCCACCCATATCGTAGCTCCAAGGGACCCAAGCCGCAGCGGGGGAGGGAGCTGCCTCCATGCCAATCATCGTAGTTTTTTTCTCAAGGAGGTCGACCACACGAGGTTGGCCACCACAAGACGGCTCTGCGATCGTGCTGCCTACCGATTTCCACCTGCGCTGCCCTGACGATGACCCATCTTCGCTTGTTGGGGACCGTCGGGGCTCGTCCACCCTCACCCTCCCCTTTGATGTCTTGGCATGACTGCCACTGCCGGCGGCAGCACTGGGCGTAACATCGGGCGTGGGCAGGAGATTGGGTGGTGTTCTCGCTAGGGTTAGGAGGGGCTCCTATAGGGTCTCCCGGCACGAGGCGACCTGGGAGGGTGTTTTATCCCTCCACCTACTATTGGGGAGGTAATTTCACTTCCCTGTCCTCTGCCCAACTACGGATGCATAAAACCATTAAGCATAAGTACCCGAATATCAATATTTGTTATCAACCAAGCCTGGTTTGTTGGATAAACTGCATAAGTATCAGCAATTTCTTGTTGTCGGCTATAAATAGGAATCTAAATTCGCGTCCGTTGGGATCTGAACCCCTGTGTTGAGTCTGGTTCTCCAACCAGTTCAGCTAATCTATTAATATATGACCGGTGCACTTTCATTAGTCCTCAATAATTTCTCTTTACAAAACCAGTATATGATTTACTCTCGGTATAGCCTCTCCATATTACAAGAGAGTGCCAAACCACTATAGGTCGGTAGCCCATGTACCCGAAGCTACAGCGCAATCCTTCCACCATTACTTTGAGGCACGAGGAACGAAACAACGACTCCAACCCCTCCATTACCGAGAGCATGTTGGAGCCTGCATTGATATTGGCATGAAAGAGATCTTCCAACTCCTATGTTCCATCAGCCCATGGACGTAGAGGAAACCCTCAGATTTACCCTTATTGTTCCATGGGCTGCTCTAATATTAGCTTATACATGTACGCACACCAAGAAATATTCCTTTCGTTCATATTTTCATCCTATAGTCATTGTATGACCTCAAATAAAACATGGCCTAATGCAATGAGAAGATAGGCCAGCATGAACAAAACTCTAGGAAATTCATGCATGTATGGACCACTTGTCCGTGTACTACAACAAAGTTTACAAGCGATTTGTATAATTGTACTTAGATTTCCCTTTATTTTCGTTTGCATCACTATCCTCTCTTCTGGTCCCTAATGCATCCCCCTCCATCTTTTCCTCCACAAATGTCCTCTCCTTCCAATATTCCGTCTCCCCTCATCTAGGACCACCACCATTTACGGTCTACGCTATGACTACTTTTGATAGCCATCCATCTAATATCCAACCCATCGCCAACACCTAGAACAAGTGGCAGCAAGGGGTAGGGAAGCCCAATCATGCTTCCAACTAAGATCATATGGAGTCGATATGACCATTAGGGCTACTAGTTACCCTTAGACTACCGACAATGGGAAGTAACTTAGACTACTACATGCTACCTCTATAGTGGGGAGTAACGTATGTGTGGTGTCTTGCAACACTTTATTTATTATGTTGTTGACTCATATATTTTTTTTGGCTTGTGTGATGTTACCCATAGAATAAGTAACTATCTATGTTACTCAATTCATCTCTCTCCTCATTAAATCATTGCCACGTAAGCCAATTTACTGAGTTGGACTCTATGTTACTATCGAAGTTACTCCCAATGTGGATAGTCTTAGAGCTGGTGGTGGCCTTGCCGGTTGCCACTAAGGTCAATCTCCATCAACCTCCTCATCTCTCATCCCTCCCCAACTCACCCTTGCACAATCCTACTATGTCCACGAGGCCTGTCACTATGTACAACTAAAGGATCACCATTTGTTTTCCCATTTCCTTTTTTATAATTAATATCATACATGGTCAAACATAAATATATTGTTTTGCCTAGAGTGTCCGTCACTAAAAACTGAATGATGCATCATGTGCGATCAAGCACTTACTCGGTCATAATTGTTTCCAGCAGTTCATGCGACAATTCTTTAAAGCGCCTTGCAGATTCTTCGGCTCTCAAAAGCTTGTATTTCTTGTTTAGAAGAAACAAATAGAAAATTATGCAATAATAAAGTGAAAAAAATCCTAATAATCTCATCAAGAGATGTAAAAGGTGATTTCCTCATATAGGTGAGTATACATGTTACGTACCTCCTGAGAATTTATTGAGTTAAGTATATCTTCCACTAGTTGTGGACAGTAGAATTTGGAAACAGCAACCTGATTATATGTAAAAAGATAGCCAGTTAAATGGAGATGCATATCATAAAACTTTTTAATGTCATATTTCATGTGCAATGCCAGATGGGATGGAATATCAACTTCCTTGTTTTTTGTAATGGTGTTCAAAAACCTACGAGAACTAAGCGAGAAGCCAAAAGATGGAAGTCTGGTAAATAAAATTGGTATCAATCTTTCCAGCGGGTTTAGCTGCCTAGGATAGGGTGTACATCCAATTAGAAGATTAGAATACATTAAAATCATTTATCCCTCGTAATATTAATGTAGAAACCTTCCCGGTGAAACATTAATTTCATTGAAATGTAAAAATTCTAATGATAGCATGCTTAGATGGGAGAATACACTATGGACGAGCAAAATTAATTGGTAAAATGGTTTGATTTATGAGCTGCACACAAAAAGTTTCAATCCATAATTGTGAGTAACTTTGTCCTGGTTTACCAGTTTAGATCACCATATTTGACTTTTAGAGGTACACCATATTTTCTTTCTTCCTTTTGTAAATATTTGTAGATTTGTAGTTCATCCTAAAATGTACCTTCTAGATTTAAAAACAATTATTACTTACGAAAATACATTATTCTATTTCTAAAATTTAGATCTCAAGGCCATAAGGTATTAGATAGAAGCACCCGTCCTTATTTATTAAGTGTGTTTCTTGCACAACCGTCGCACCCGACGTTCTAAACTGATGATAGAAACTCATTTTTTTGGGAAAGTAATTGAGTACACTTCCACTTCAAAAATTGTTATTTTTTATCTAAATTTTGTGACGTGTTACATATATGCTATTTGTATGTACTCAGTTAGTTCTAAAATTACTTTTTTTTAGACAAAATTCAACAATTACTGGGAATATGCACAATGGATTTCAATGTTTGGTGTAGTGGTTGCACAAGAACTACGGTGCAAGAGATATGTTCTCAATCCATCATCTTCCCCAGGGGCCCCGCCCCTTCTCCACTCATTTATTTTCTTAAGACCCTCTTTTAAGAGAGTGAAATTACTCTTGTGATATAAACTAATTAATTAAAATGTAATTCAAGGCAGTATGTCTAGAGAAAGCTATACATTATTATGATAATAAGTTCATTATTTCTGAAATGAGTCAAGCAAACTTACCTTTATTGCTAGAGCAGTATATGATAGTAACCTTATTTTCAGCTCCTCGCAGATCCTTTGTACATAGTCTGTATTGAATACCTTCACATCTGTAAACATGTTCACTTCAGCAAAATGATAGTCATGACTGAAACAAACCACTGTCATAATGTTCTGAAGTTACCTTCACACGAACTCACGAATGTATCTATACATGCATCCACTATCCGTTCAAAATATAAATTAGCATCAGCTTTGTTCATCTTTTTTATTTTCTTTGCATCAAATTCAGGTTTGAACTGATCTAAAGCTTTTTCATTGACGTTCCAAATTATTTCCCTGGAATCATTTTTGAAGATCTGCAGGAAGAGTGAATCATAATAAAAAAGTTGAAATTGCTGAGCAACATGATATGTGAAAACAACTTTATTAAATAGTTGCATTGTATAATTTTATGTTAAGTTGTATCTGAAGTAGAATGTGGCCCTAACACCCAACATCATCCATTCTTCATGCGTATTTTATTTAGCAATGATCATCACCTCGTGTATTCTTTCTACTAAGTATTGACATTCCTGGTCCCTGGCATCAGGATCATACATTGTTGTTTTTAGACGGTACCTGAAATAAACATAGTTTCAACCTTAAGGCATGCACGTCATGTAAACTCAAGGTATCTATCACCCAGCTGAGTGTGTTTATGTTATGTTAAACAAAACATGGAGATGCTGAAATACGTACTGTCCGGCTAGCATGTGTAGCAGGCACATTCATTAGAAACTAGGGTAAATCAAAGTTATCGTCAACCAGTAAAATAAACAATGGGTATTCTCACGCCCCAGTCCTGGAGGTCCTGTGGGCCCCACTCGCTCCCGCGTGGGCCCGGTATAGATAGTAACCCGCTTGTGCTTTTGTCCTCGTTTCACACAAAAGGGTTAACCCAAAGTTACTAACCTCCAGGAGCTGGGTATATAAGTCGGTCCGATTCATCCTCTGTGATCCCGCGGCAGACGGATCAGCAATCCACAAATCTTTCTACGATTCATCCTGTGTGGGATTATTCCTGCATGCTACTGTGTTTCGTGATTCTACACTAGCATAAAGTACTGTTCACCTGCCACAGCCCACCACGACTGGTACCGACACCAGCCCATGACCTAACCTGGCCTCAGGCCCCACTTCTTACTGTCCCCCCCTCCCTTCACGGGATGGGCTGTGACAGCTATGGAAAGAAAATGACTAAAGAAATCTATATTCCTAGCACCTAAGCCGTTGATCAACATATATGGACAGGGCCGACCCTGATGTATGGCCAGCGGAGCGACGGCCCAGGACCCACGTAGGGAGGGGGCCATGACAGAGTATATATATACACTATAACCTAATAAAAAATAGACAAAAAATTATTACAACACAAAATAAAAGAAATGAGATGGCTAAGCCCATCAGAGATCGATTGGCCAGTGTACCACGTCGTAGAAAACTAGCGATCGATCAATCGATGTTGGGAGCCTAGTCCCAGAGTTGAATTAATGAGGCGTCACGCCTGGACGCATCGTGTACCGAGTGCCCTCGTCGGAATCGTCGGCTTGCAGTCCGGCCATCCGGCGTCGCTCGGTGCCTCGGCAGGCCTGTCGCCGCTGCGTGCGCCACCCGGCAGTCCGGCCATCAACAACAGCAGTAATCAGCAGACAGCCCTAGCAACATCCAACAAGATCCACTATCCAGCAAACTGTACGAGTACGAAGCCAAGGAGGTCGGCCATCCACCAAGATCTATGATCCATGATCAGGGCATGAGGCCATCCATCCATCAGAAGAGCTAATCAGCAGCAGTAATCAACAATTCAACATCAGTATATGTATCTCTGTTCCATCCATCTATCAACATCAGTATGAACGTATCCATGATGGCATGATCCATCCATGTTCCTGAGTCCTGAAACATGCCCACAAACCCTAATTGACAATTTTAGTAGTATATTTTATTCTTTATTTAGTATGTATGTATTCAACTATTTACTCATGTATGTCTAGGGTTTCAATCATCCGATGTATACATTTCGAATTCTTTGTATCATCTTTTTTCCCCATAATTTTGAGGGTCAACTATGTTGCAAGATAGATTGATTGGCTTGGCTATGTGCTGCATCGAGAAGGATATCTTGGACAATGTTGATCTTGATGGTGTCCTTAATGGCTTTGCATCAAGAAATGCCCGAAGAAACTTTTTCCGAAGCACTGAATTATTATTGTTGTCGATGGAGTCAGTCAAAATTTGGTTCTTGTTTAAGGTAATCATGACATGTTACTTTTATTTTGCTATCTTTTTAGTATTATTTTTGTCGATTGAGTAAGTTGTAATTTGCTTATTGTTTTTTTCGATGGAGTCGGTCAAATTATTATAGTCAAATTTGAAACAAAAATTATGTGATCTTAGGACATAGGGGCACATGTCGTCCAGCTCACCTAGGGCCTCCGGAAATACAGGGCCGGCCTTGTATATGGTGTGTGCCAAAATAGGCTCATGTTCTTTGAGACACCACGATCTACAACGGCCATTGTACCTCCTCATCTTGAGAGTTCAAGGACGGGATTGGTAAAGGTCACAAACGGCACACTTACAGTTGAGCAAGTGTCGCAGTAGCTAAGGAGACTTGTGTCTGAATCTTATCAATGGGCTCCTGTCAGAGATGATGAACATGTATATCGAGTGGAGTTCCCTAGAAGAGAGAACCTCCAACGCTTATTGACTTTCAGAGTCACTAAGGTCAGTGGGAGCAAGTGCTTGTTAGAGTTTGAGGAATGCAAAAAACCAGAACCATTGGGTACAAGGTTGAAGAAGGTATGTATTAGATTCTCCGGCATTACAGAGATTTTACTCAATGACTTCTTTATCGTCTGGAGCATTGGTTCCTTGGTGGGTAAGACAGAAAAAGATGACATGCCATTCACACGCAAACGTGGTGTCGCTAGGTTGCTAGTGAGTGTACTTGATGTGGAGTATATTCCTGATTATGCACCTTGGTTTTACGACGGGGTGCATTGAGGAAAACCAGCCACAGACCCACGATGGTGATGTTGACATGGTGGATGGCGGTGATCGTGATGGGAGCCAGGGAGATGCGAACCATGATGAGCACTCCGACAGGACCAAGGAGGGTCATATTCCATCGGCATCGACCGCGGCAGATAATCAGCCAAATAATGGAGCAACAACTATGCCAACACCCATGGCCACCCTCCGTTTTGGATCGTTAACGATGCGGGCGCCGAGTCGCCTTTGGGGGGATTGTCTGGAGGATGAGGACTTTCAGCAGCCCTGTGATGAGATTGAGACGGAGGGAGGTTCAGCGAGCGGCTTTGGGCAGGAGTCATCACGTGCACCGGTTATACGGACGGGTTCTTTGTCTCCTCATGCCATGGCTCCATCGGCCATACCGACATGACTCAGTGATCTGGAGACACCGGACAACAGCGGTCATGGCTCTGGTAAGCTAGTGCCCGGCAGCACCGGGAAGGCCACTTCTCCACCTGCCCAATACCACGGGAAGGCAACGACACCGGTCGGCTATGGTGGTTGCTCACCGGACAGGTCTGGCAGACAGGAGGTCCGCCAGCCTGAGAGGCCGGCGTCACCGGGTAGTAGTGGCCATGAGGGCCACCAACCAGAACAGATCTGTTCATCACCTACACGTGTGGGGGCTCTGGGCATCGGGCAGGAGGCTCGTCTATCACCTAGTGCAGGTTCACCAGATACCTTCGTGGCGGTGGAGAGGCATCAAGTTCACACTGGGGATGTACGAGTTAGGACTAAGGCTGCTTCTCTAGTTCAGATTTCTTCTCCAGTGCTTACTACAGTTACTACTGGGATTGAGGCAGGAGGCCAAAATCATCCAGTGGCATCGGTGGACGATGTGATCGCGTATGGAGGGATACTGGATCCTACATCTGGCGATCCTACATCTGGCGATCGACGGTTCAGTCATCGCATCCAGGAGTAGCCGGATGCTGACGACATGCAGATAGGGCGTGCCATGAGGGCCGCCGAGCTTCGAGATGTCGAGGCATCTACAGGTATGTCGGTCAATACTAGTGATTCAATTCTACATTTTTCAGAATCAGAGATTATTCATAATGCTAGCGACATAGGTATTTCCATGGGCTCTTCTGGCACACAACTAGCCAAATCAATTAATGATATGTTAGATTTAGAAGCAGATAGAGCCATAGAGTTCATTAAAAACTTAGCAGTAGTGAGACCGATGAATGCGTCGGATATTAATGATCTAGGAGGCACATAATTACAGAATTTATGTGAGGACTTATTGCACCTTGAGGGAGCTAAGGAGCATGTGGATGACATGGGATCGGAGGGGTATATGGCCTCTTCGAT
Organism: Hordeum marinum; assembly: GCA_022496015.1. Lineage (NCBI taxonomy): Eukaryota > Viridiplantae > Streptophyta > Magnoliopsida > Poales > Poaceae > Hordeum > Hordeum marinum. The sequence continues at coordinate 428,151,423 of CM039675.1, forward strand.
TGACGGTTGTCGTAAACGTGAAATAAAATCCCAGAGCAACACAGAATTGACGCACGATAAACCAAAGAGACCTTGGAAAAGGAAGGTTTATCCTGTATCAGCGGTACGGAGAAGTGCGAGAGTGAAGCAGAAGAAAAAATTTCATGATGAAATATGAAAGGAATCTTTTGGCATAGCAAAGGTCTAGCAGATTTGGCTAAAAGGAGATTTCTTCGAGAGGCATCCTTAGAATATAAACTTGACTTTATAGCGTTACAAGAAACGGGTAGAGACAACTTCACACCACAACTCTTAAACAATTTATCAGGAGGAGTTGATTTTGATTGGCACTGTTTGCCATGAAGGGGTAGATCTGGTGGGATCTTACTTGGGGTTAAGTGTGAAACTTTAGAGGTGATGAGTGTGATATATGGTGAGTTTGCTATGAAATTTCCTATGCGGTCAAAAGTTGATGGTTTTAGATGGGCTCTGGTAGCCATATATGGGGCGGCGCAACCGGAGCTCAAATCTGAATTTCTTGCCGATCTAGTAAGAATATGTGGAGAAGAGAGACTCCCCATTATGGTTGGAGGAGATTTTAATATCATTATAAGACAAGATGAAAAGAACAATGACAACTTTTATGGAAGATGGTCACTTATGTTCAACATGATTATTGAGAGTCTCGATTTGAGGGAGATTGACCTCACTGGTAGACAATTCACGTGGGCAAACTCATTACCGGTGACAACATATGAGAAATTGGACCGAGTACTGACTAGCGTGGAGTGGGAACAGAAGTCCCCGCTGGTTCCAGTTCATGCTTTACAACGAGCCATCTCTGATCATGCACCTCTCATGGTTGATTCTGGGGAGGCCAACCATGTGGGTAATAGAAACTCATTCTCGTTTGAACTTAGTTGATTTGAGAGAGAAGGGTTCATAGATCTCATAGCTGACGAATGGGCTAGGGATTCCTATGGAGATACAAATATAGAAAGATGGAAAAACAAAATACGACACTTGCGCCAGTTTTTGAGAGGCTAGGCCAAGAATCAGAAAGGAATATATAAGATGCAAAAAGAAAAACTAATTCGTCTGATTGATGAGCTAGATGTGAAAGTTGAATTGTCTCTTCTCAGTATATCAGATAGGAATAAAAAGACTGAGGCTGAGAAGGAATTGCAAAAACTCTTATGAGAATAAGCAATGAAATGGGCACTTCGAGCTAAGGTGACGAAGGTGGTTCATGGGGACGATAACACACAATTCTTTCACATGATTGCAAATGGAAAACATCGAAAGAAGAAAATAATTCAACTTGAGCAAGATGAAGGAACAATTGTAGGACACGAGAATTTAAAGTTGTATATTTCAGATTATTACAAGAAATTATTTGGTGCACCCGAGGAGAATTATGTCTCTTTGGATGAAGGCACAACGCATGATATACCTCGGCTTAATCCAGATGAGAATGCGGTGTTGTCAGCTCCATTTACCGAGAAGGAGGTGTTTTATGCAATAGCACAAATGAAACAAAATAAGCCACCAGGGCCGGACGGGTTTCCAGTGGAATTTTATGAAAAATGCTGGCATATCATTAAGGGGGATCTTTTGCCTATGTTCCATGATCTATTCAAAGATCAGTTACAGCTATTCGACCTAAACTTCGGAACAATCATGTTGTTGCCAAAGAAGGTGGAGGTTGTGCGCATTGAGCAGTTTAGACCGATTTGTTTGCTCAATGTTAGCTTCAAAATATTCAAAAAGGTTGGCACGAATAGATTGACAAAGATAGCTCATTCTGTAGTCCAACCGACACAAACGACATTTATGCCTAGGAGACACATTCTAGAGGGTGTTGTTGTACTCCATGAAACACTACACAAAATTCATACAAAGAAACTAGATGGGATTATCTTTAAAGTGGATTTCGAGAAAGCATATGATAAAGTCAAATGGCCATTCCTTCAATAGCCCTTACGGATGAAAGGGTTCAATGAACAATGGAGGGATTAGGTGGATTCATTCATCCAGAAAGACAGTGTGGGGATTAAAGTTAATGATGACATAGGTCATTTCTTTCAAACACACAAAGGATTGAGGCAGGAAGATTCTATGTCTCCTGTATTGTTCAACATTGTAGCGGAGATGTTGGCTATACTAATTGGTAGAGCTAAAGATAAGGGTCATGTAGGAGGACTCGTTCCACACTTGGTAAAGGGGGTGTGTCCATACTACAATACGAGGATGATACGATTATTTTCATGGAACATGACATGAAAAAAGCAAGGAATATGAAACTAGTTTTGTGCTTATTTGAACAACTATCTCGGCTGAAAATTAACTTTAACAAAAGCGAATTATTTTGCTTTGGGAAGGCAAGAGAAGAGCAAGATGCTTACATACATCTATTTGGATGTCAAATGAGATCACTACCATTCAACTATCTAGGAATTCCTATTCATCATCGAAGACTGACGAATAAGGAATGGAAACGTATTGATGATAGATTTGAAAAGAAATTAAGTTGATAGAAGAGCAAGCTTATGTCATATGGAGGGATGTTAGTTTTAATAAACTCGATTTTAACTAGTTTATAGATGTTTTTATTGTCTTTCTTTGCAATACCGGTAGGGGTATGAAAAATATTAGATTTTTACAGATCTCGTTTCTTCTGGCAAAGTGACAAAGCTAAGAAGAAATACAGATTGACTCGCTAGGATATAATCTGTAGACCAAAAGACCAAGGGGGACTTGGTATTGAAAACTTAGAACTAAAGAACAGATGCCTGCTTAGCAAATGGCTGTACAGGCTATCTACAGAAACTGAAGGAATGTGGGTCCAAATTTTGAAGAATAAATACCTATATTCCAAAACATTAGTGTAGTTTACAATGAGACCAAATGACTCACCTTTCTGAAAAGGGTTAATGAAGATAAATGTGACCTTTTTCGAGAGGGTGAATTTTGTAGTTGGTGATGGGACCTCAACAAGATTTTGGGAAGACACCTGGCTTGGAGACACCCCATTAGCACTTCAATATCCTTCGCTCTATAATATTGCACAACGTAAAGAAGAGTATGTGTCCATGGTATTACATTCGGTACCTTTTAATATGCAATTCAGGCGAGCTTTGCTGGGAGAACGCTGGAATGCATGGCTATATCTAGTCAATAGGCTGATGCAAGTGCAACTGTCTGATCAGACAGATAGTGTACGTTGGACTTTAGTTGTGAATGGTGTATTTTTAGTAAAGTCCATGTACACGGATCTGGTAAATACTGGACCACTCACGAGATCATTACATATTTGGAAAATCAAAGTGCCTCTTAGGATTAAAATTTTCATGTGGTTCATACACAAGGGTATGGTATTGACCAAAAATAACTTGGCAAAACGAAATTGGGGAGGCGGACCTAACTATTGCCATTGCAATCAGAATGAAACGATAAGACACCTCTTTCTAGATTGTCCTCTTGCGAAACTATTATGGCGCACTATCCATATAGATTTTAATGTTAACCCACCAACATGTATTAATTCCCTATTTGGAATGTGGCTCGATGGAGTAGACGTTCAAACATCGAAACTTATCAGAATTGTGATATGTGCTCTATTCTGGGCTATATGGAATACCAGGAACGACATGATTTTTAATGACAAGAATTTCAATAACTTTTTGCAGGTCATCTTCAGAGCAACATCTTGGATCCATGTGTGGTCATTACTCAGTCACGTGGAATCCAGGGATCTTATGGATATTGGGTGCAACCGATGAGAGATGGTCGCACGGGTTATCTTCAACCGGTTTGGATGACATGCTAATAATAGGCTAGGTGTATATGCATCGTAGTCTACTGTTAGTTTTCCCGGATGTGGCAACTTATTATCTTCATGCATTTTTTTGTTTTGTGCTGGAGCGCTTGATGGATTTAAGACTTTGTTACGGATTTATTTTAATAAGATGGATGCATGCATCGATCGATGCAGAGGCCAGGGACACAATTCCTCCTTTTCAAAAAAAAGAAATCTATACCAGCAATTGTAGACCCTATGAAGAAAGTTGACATCCTGATCTTCCAAACAAAGTATTCAAAAAGATGATATGCATGGGTGACTGTTGTCTAATCCTTCTAGGGAAAGTCAAATCAAGGATTTTTATCTAGAATGGTACAATTCTTAAGCTGACATGTGCATAAAGTCGCAAACACACCTTGCTTCCTACAGGTCGATTAGACTAGGAAGGAGGAGGTCCACAGAAACACTAGAATGCAAATAACAACATTTGGATGACCAACCAATTATACGATGGGACCATTGGCCTAGAATATAATGAGTTTAGCAATGAGACAACATGTGGATCTCTTCATTACCAGACCCAACATGAGAAGGTCATATCACAGGCAAGAAATTTTGTATGGTATGTCTATAGAACTAAACAACTGGTTGCTGCATGTAATCAATTAATATAATACCATTGTACTGTACATCAATTCTCCATCATGTCTGTTTTGAAAACATCTATAGGATTTTCTCTCGGTATAGCCTTTCCATAGCCCAAGTGTGCCAAATCACCGTAGGACGGTAGTCCCTTTACCCGAAGCTATTGCGTAATCCATCCCCCATTCCTTAGAGGCAAGAAGAACGAAGTGGCGATAGGGAAGAGAAGGATTTCAAGAGAACCCGAAAGGGCGATGTTCCAACTCCTATGTGTCATGAGACCATGACCGGAGCAAAAACCCTTAAATTTGTCCTGATTGTTGCATGTGCTCATCTAACAATAGCTTATACATGTACCCACACCAAGAAATATTCCTTTCATTCTTGTTTTCATCATATATATAGCCATTGCAACCCCTCAAATAAAACACAACCAAATGCAAGTGCCAATATCGTCTAATATGGACAAAACTCCAGGGAACTCATGCATATATTGACTACTTGCAAGGACCCATATACCAATTTACTATAACAAAGTTTACAAGGAATTTGCAAAACAATACTTTGTTTTCCCATTATTTCTATTTGCATCCCTATCGTCTCTTCTGCTCCCTAGTGGACCCCCTCCCCCTTTCATCCACAAATGGCCTCTCCTCCCTCTATTCTTGCTCCCCTAATCTAGGACAACCGACGCCTATGGCCAACACAATGACTACTTCTGATCGCCAGCAAACTGATATCCAAGCAATCGCCGCCACCAAGAACCAGTGGCTGCAAGGGGTAGGGGCGCCCAGTCAGGCTTCCTACTAAGGTTGTGGATAGTTAATATTACCCTTGGGGCTGCTAGTTAACATTAGAGATGGTGGTGGCCTTACCGGTTTCCACTAAGGTCAACCTTCTTGAAGCTCCTCATATTTCCTCACTCCCCAACTCATCCTTTCCCACTCCTTCTATGTCCATGAGAACCGTCATGATGGGATGCACATCGTAGGGTTGCATGTAAAACTAATGCGTCACCATTTGTTGGTCCCATTTTGCTTCTTAATAATTAATATCTTACACATGGTCACACATGAATATGTTGTTCTACTAAAAGCAGAGTGACAGTGGCTAAAAAATGAATGATACATCATGTTTGGTCAAGTACTTACTCGGTCATAATTGTTTCCAGCAGTTCGTGCGATATTTCTTTGAAGCGCCTTGCAGATTTTTCGGCTCTCAAAAGCTTGTATTTCTTGTTTAGAAAAAATAAATAGGAAATTATGCAATAATATTTTTACTAAAGTAACCTAATAATATCATCAACAAACTCATAAAAGTTGATTCCATCATATAGGTAAGGATAAACATTACGTACCTCTTGAGAATTTGTTGAGTTGATAATATCTTCAACTAGCTGTCGACAGTACAATCTAGCAACAGCAGCCTTATTATATGTAAAAAGTTAGCCAGTTAAACGAAAGGTATATTGTGAAATGTTTTAATATCAATATTTCATGTGCAATACCTGATGGGATGGAATATCAAGTTCCTTGTTTTTCGTAATGGTGTCCCAAAACATATTCGAACTGAGTGAGAAGCCAGAAGCTGGAACTTCAGCACTCCTAATGTTTGAAAGAAGCTTTCCTAATTCTTTAACCTGAAAGGCAACAGAGAAACTGAATTAATATTTTTTATGAAAATATCTAGTGAATTACTAAGTGCCCTTCCAATAAGAACAGCAAAAAAAATAATCCAAAAATCAACTTTGTTTCCAGAATATACATATTCTATAACCAAATTATCCCAATAATAATGATGATAACTGTGTGTGACTCGCCTCTTTTGGAAACTCCGGTGAGACTTTGTCCGGAAGTCCAATGACGTTTACCTAAGTATGGTAACACGTGAGTAAAGTAGATTAGTTCCTTCTTCATAAGCTTGATTTGGTTTAATATTTGACTTATAGTTGTTCTCAAAATAGGAAGAAGTAGTGGCGACGACCCAACCTCAATGTAGTCCTTGAATTTAATTGATTCCAAATTCACACTTCCCCAAATCTGCCAGAAATATTTAATAGCATATTATATACTATATGCAAGTGATCCAATAATTTGAGGATGAAATTAGGGGGATACCTCTTCCAAGCTTTCCAAGACATCGCTTCTTAGAATTTCAAGCGGTGTCTACAACCGAATAACACCAAATTAGAAACATAGATAATCTAGTATGTGGCTAATTTTTTTCTATAATAAATCAAACCTCTCCATCGTATAGACGAAGAACAACTAGTATTTTTGTGAAGCCTGGTGGAAGTTTCGCTCTTTCCTGAAAAATAATTTCAAGAAATAAGTGACACAACATTATTGATACTTAACCATGATTCTTCTATGAATACGTCATCCCAGGAGATAATCGACAAAGTACGTAACCACAACTCTACCAGCCCCATAGGCCAACTAGGACGGCAGCATCGGGAGCGCCTGGAGAAGAGAGAGTGCCCACTACGAAGAATAAGTCGGATCCAGACCATCCTAAGACTAGTCACAATGGGGAGTAACATAGAGTAGTAACATGCATATGTTAGTAGTCTAAGTTACTACCTTCACAATGGATAGTAACATATGAATAATAACATTGAGCTTTTCATTTATTAGTGTATAGACTCATTTTGCATTGGTATGCGTTATGTTACTCATAGGGATAGTAACATGCTAATTTACTCAATTTCTCTCTCTTCTCATTAATTAGATGCCACATCATACTTTTTGCTTAGGTGTCATCTATGTTATTACCTATGTTATTCCCATTGTGAGTAGTCTAATGAATGACTGCCCATTCCAATCGAGCCCCAAAGGTCCATCAATGACCCATGAATAACTCCCAATGATCCACCGATGAAACAGGTCCACCAGGTGGACATGGGTCCTAAGTCAATACCAGACTTCTCACAAGACTCATGAGGTACACAGAACCTATAAACTACCAGAACAGACGAGATCACCATTCGGACGACATAGCAGAATATATGAGCATAACAAGATGGAGTATGAAGAAATAAACCTATAATGGCTCATGTGTAATTCTACATCAATTCTTATGCCTACATTCTTGGGGTGCGTAGAGAGTCGCCCTCAAGATGCGCTAGATACTTTTCCTCAGCCTACACGCGGGAGAAATATGCCATTGAATATTCCATACCATGTAAGTATCTCACTCCCATATATATGATGGCACCACCCCACATCACATAGGCATGGAGGGTTCATCCAAAAAATCCTGCACTCATTTGCGTCTTAGAGGAAAGGATAAGAGATCGTGTTCAACCTTTTTTTTGAACGTTGGCAGCAGAACTACCAAATTCATTGATCAGAAGGAGCGTTACAAAAGCCCTCCGAGGAGGAACACAGTAAAATGCTAGTGCCAAAAAAGAAGAGAAAGAAAAAAAGGTCATCACCTCCACAAACCCAAGCTCCACCGACAAGACATGCACACCATCGAAAACCATCCTTGGGCCTCCTAGGTGACGCCTCAAAGAAGGGAGTGATGCCAAGGACAACACCGTCACCCGATTTGGCATAGCCAAATCTTAGGTTTTCACTTGGAGACCACAAGGCATGAGGTACGAAGAGCAAAACGAACTTCACAACGGTACCTCCAAGGAGGAAGACGACATCCGAAGACGCCATTACCGTTGGCACAGACTAAGCGATGCGGGATTTTCATCCGAAGCCGAGTCTTCCACCAACCAACATGGATCCGAGGCCTACCAGCGCCACCGGGCGGAACAGGGCAAGCACACACCACCGGAATGGACTAGTCACCGCCGCACGCAAAAACTCGGCAAACACGAGCCACCTGGCTGGGCCGCCCCGCCGCACGCAGACCTGGGCGAGTAGAACCAAATCTGGCCACCCTCTGTCTCTGTGTGCAGAACTGGGCGAGGAACCGCACCGCAACACAAAGGAAGAGACGAGTTAGACTCAAAGCTGGCAAGTCAGCACCGCCGCGCGCCGAGACTTGATGAACACCAAGCCAAATTGACTGTCTCGCACCGCCTCGCGCACGAACAGGACCAGCCGAGCCGGATGCAGTCTGCCTGAGAGACTCCTCTGCACCTCCCACACCGTACGACGCCGCTACTCCAAGGAGATGGACATGGACACGATTGACAAGAGGGCCCACCAGCTGCTGCCGACCCCACCGCACAAGCACCACAGACGCGACCCGAGCAACGAGATCTGGCCACTACCTAACCAGATAAGGCCTGGCCGCGACGAGGCCCGCATGACGCACGAAGGCGTCAGATCCGTGCCAGTGCCCGCCCCGGCCTCCCGTAGCGCGCCGACGTGCCCGCAACCAAGCACGCAGAGCCCAGGAACACGCCATGGCGCGCTCCCCGCGGCCACCATGCGCACCGCGTACGCCGCGCCCGCTCGTCACGCCCGTCACGCCCGCTCATTGCTCCCGCTGCCCTCCCAGCGCGAGCTCGTCGTGCCCGCCGTGCACCCGGCGCCAGCTCGTCGCGTCCGATGCGCCCCAGCTCCTCTCCTTGGCCGAGCGGCCCCACGCAGTCCTGGCCTTGTGAGAGGGAAAAGAAGGAAAGCCCAGCCGTCGCCGCCGCTGCACGGGCTTTGCCCGGCGGTGCTTGTCGACGGCGGCGAGGGGAGGGGGAGATATGGGAGGGGGCTGTTGGTGTGGCGGCTAGGGTTTCGCTCGGGCCGCCCGCAGGGGGAGCGACACGAGCGACGTCGCACTCGTTCGGCTGCAGAAGATGACTGGGCTTCCCTAGACGCACGTATTTCCCCAATTTGCTGCCCTGGATGTTGCCTATCCTTGCCACGTATGTGTGCGACAACAGGGGACAACACCACCCCTCTGTCCCCAGAGCCTTGTCGAGCTCTGGCTCCCCACCGTGCACACAGTACACTGCCCGACCACATCTTGTACTCGCATCGTCATCTAGCCTACGTTACGTCCTCCCCACTCCGGGCTACATGCACAACAGATCACACCAGAAGAGAAGAAATTCACGGTTTTAACCCTTTTCGCTAACTTTAGCCTGATCTCATCCTGCTTATGAATTTTTTTCGGAGCTAGCCCTTTTTCCTACCGCCACCTGCTGTGCCGGTAGGCATACACACCCTACTGCCAGAGACAATGACGATAGGGTTTGTTTGACTCCGTTTGACTCCCGTTTGACTCCGCTAACACGTTGCCACCTGTGTTGACTCAATTCTTACCGTCAATGGCTTTGTAGGGTGGCGGTAGAAAAAATGGTCAGATTCAAAAAAAATTCGTAAGCGGGATCAGATAGAGCTAAAGTTAACGAAAAGGATTAAAACAGTAAATGTTGCCACCAGAAGACACATGAGCATCAAGCTCATCACTTGTGGACCAACCAGCGGAAGCCACCATGCCTACTTTATCTGTGGACCCCTCCAGCACTTGTTTCTGGACCGCTTAAGCTCCCATGCATGGATGACCGCTCTAGAAATTGCATGTTCGCAGGCACGTTTCACACTCAACCGATCGTGTTCTGCCACCACCCTTGTCAACAGTCAGTTGTCCACACCTCTGTACGGACTGTCTTGGGTGAACATTTATATGACCGCCGGGTGCGGTCATCTCTCTGACCGTCACATTTGGTCACCTCTACGTTGACTGCATCGAGCGAAGCTGCACCTACGTGATCGAGTGATCATTCGACCACCTCTATGTTGACTACATCAAGCGGAGTCGTCCCTAAGGAATCGAGGGATCATTTAACCAACTATACACCGACGACATCGTATGTCGATTCTTCACCTGCCCGGACATATAGATGTAAGTATTGCACCCCCTTATCATAATAAGAGACGTGTAGGAGGAGTGTGTTATAGCAGGCCAGGTAGTGTTACCGCCAATTGAACTTGCCATAAACGTCCATCCTGAGCATGTCATACTGTGTCAAGGTCGACATCTCTTATCCTATGAGACCCCATTTGACTTTGGATTAGCATCTTAATATAGTGGGTTTTAGCATCAAGAATCGTCCTGAACAAGGGCACCCTAGCCAACAGATGATTCTAGACACCGATTTCCAGCCCACATATAAAGCATGGGAGACTGGCCACCTACGTCTGGATAAGTTCAGCGTGTAGTTTTCTCTGACCCCCCAAAACTCTTAAACCCTAGACGGATATAAGAGCGTGCTACAGTAATGGGAAGACCATAGCTCGTTGCTATCCTGGCTGGGAAATCTGTGTGGCATGGGTTCATTTGAAATGGATCTATGAAGTTTATAGTTTATTATGACATAATTTCATATATTTGCATCATTATAGGATTTTCCACCAAGTATTTTAATATTTTTATGGGATTTCCCATGAAATCCCTTCATTTCTATTTTAAATCTGAATTGCAGAAATACCTGCTTTGCCTACTTTTTAACATCTAGGAAACCTTCCGGACGTCAAACGGACCTAGAATTTTTGACACACCACTTTTTGGGGGAAATAGAACACTTGGCGACCAAGGAGCTCACAGGAAGGCTGAGGAGGCGCCTGGTGGGTCCCACAACATGGCTAGACCCTTAGGACGTGCCATGGGGGCGCACCACCTCCTCGGACGTCCGATCAACCTCAATCCAGTGCCCATGGGACCTTCTTGACCTAAAATTATCTATCAATATCCCCGCCTTCACGAATTACAGAGGAGGCGGCCACCACAAAATAAATGCCTAAAACAGAGTCAGAAGCTTTGCCTTTGGAGAAGATTGTGTGTGTGTGTGTGGGGGGGGGGGGGGGGTTGTCTCACTTGGAAGGATGGGATACATGTGCTTTACCTATCAAGTGAGAATTAAGATAGACTCGTTTGTTCGAGGAAGTACATTGGTTATTCAACATCATGTCACCACTTAAGGCAATACACTCAACGCACATGAGAATGTACTCACTTAAATCCTAGTATGTGGAGGTTCCTCTTACTAGGGGAGTATTAAAGAAATGTATTGCATCATCTCTACAATGGGATGTGACCCAAATACAAATGCGAATAAAACACTGCATAAATGATGCATCAATTATCTTGTCTAGAAAAGCTATATTTGTACCACCATATTTAGACGAGACAGGTCAAGTGAACCCTTGAACCCGGTCTACTTTTTACTATAAGAAATGGACCTTAAGACTATTGAGAGCAGAGCGGCGTCATGAGTGGACGCGACCGCAGTGGCGATCGCGGCACTCACCATGGATCGGCCTCGGGGGAGGCGTCGACGGACGTTGCGGATCCTCTTTGCAGAGGAAGTCGGTTCTGGGTGATCGTTGGGTCTGAGTCGGAAGACTCGGACGACGACGACGGCCGATCCTTCGCCGGAGGGATGGCTGGGACTCCTCACCGACGCCTTCAGACTGCGTCAGCGAATCCCTACGACTAGGGTACTCCGCAGATCAAATCGCAGAGAACTCGAAGATCTTGTGCCGGCAACGGACAATGCATGGGCAGGACTCGCCGGGGCAGATAAGGTGGAGGTTATTCGGCGTATAGTTCATAAGAGAACGGCGCCGACTACGGTGAAGCCGTGGAAAGGTCCATTACCGAAGGTACGTCTACCAACCCTAACACTTTTAGATTTCATCAACTCTTGGAAAACGGTGCCACCTCATCGGAAGAAAGGCCGGTCGTCGGTGGTCAGGCCACCGCCGAGGCAGCGGGAGACCAATCCGGATCTCACGGTCAGGGAGATCAGAGAGGCTCGTTTGAATTTGCTACTGGGCTTGACTGGGTCGATCGTGGTCAATGATGGGCTGATGGCACCTGGGTATTTGGCCCAGGAACATGCAGCAGACTCTGGACCGGTTTGCTCTCGTGAGTTTGATCGACAGAAGACTAACGAGAGAGCTTTGATCGCCTCAACACTTCATGATATCGTGTTCGGCCCGGTGTGTAGGGTTCGACGTCGCGGCGACATCGGGTTTCCCATTAGACACGAGCGGGCGACAAGGGTTCCTCCAAAGTCAGTAATACAGTCATCGATTGCTATGGCGGGCCGGGGCGATGGAGATCAGACCGGCAACGTGGCTGTTCTGGCTGGGGCTGGTCGCGAGGCTGCTGTAGGGTGAGGAAACGCCCAAGGACTCGGCAGGCGCGGTGGCTTCGGGCCAGGTCGTGGCGAGGACCTGAACGGTGGGCGTGGCGGTCCTAGGGCTGGCCGTGCGGATGGTCCGGCTGGACGTCATGCAGGTTTCGGGGCAGGCCGTGGTGGTGGAGATGGTGCTTACTGCGGCAAACGACCCTAGTGGAATCAGTGGGGAGAGGATGGAGCCGGTCCAGGTCGTGGAAAGTGGAACGACGGGGGTGGCCAGGGCTTCGGGCCTAACAAGTGGCACAGAGCCTTTCACCCCCCGTCAGGCGACTTTGTCGAGGGAGTGACAGGGCCCCCAAACCGATATCATGGTGGTCGTGGAGTGGGTGGCGGGTACTTTGTACGGGAACCTCCTCGACACGCCTTGGAGACTCAGGCTGTGGTTGAAACTCCAACGACGAGCAACGGAGGAGCAGCCAAATCATGCACCAAACAAGCTATACTTACTAAGGCTGCGACATTGGCAATTAAAGCTCTAGCGGCGGTTGAGGTTCCGACCGTCGCAACAGTCATTGACAAGGATAAAAACAACGACAAGGACAGTGCCAAAGCAGATATTGTGCGGGCAAATAAAGCAGCTCGTAAAAAAGAGAAGTTGACGTGTTACAAATGTGGTGTGCTTGGCCATTTTGTGATGGATTGCACAGCGGAGTTGTGTGAGATTTGTCTCAAAACCAGGACATACTGACACTGCTTGTCCTGTGTTGCAGGCGCCTAAGCCGGTGCTTAACATTTACGGGGTTTGCCAGAGTAGTCTCTTGTTTTTTGAGACCCCACACTCCACAACAGCTACTGTACCTCCGCGTCTGGAGAGCTCGAGAACAGGATTGGTAAAGGTCACCAATGGTACGCTCACGGAAGAACAAGTCTCCCAGCAGCTCACGAGGCTAGTTTCTGAGTCTTACCATTGGAGTCCAGTCAGAGTTGAGGAGCAGGTATTCCGGGTAAAGTTTCCTAGGAGAGAGGATATTCACCGTCTCTTAACTTTTTGGGTAAGCAAAGTGAATGTGAGCAAATGCATGTTAGAATTTGAGGAGTGTAAAAACCAGAACCAACAGGAGCATCCCTGCAGAAGGTTTGGATCAGATTTTCAGGCGTATCAGAGACTCTTTTGAATGATTACCTTATTGTCTGGAGCCTTGGTTCATTGTTGGGAAAGACTAAGAAGGTCGACATGCCATTCACGCGCAAGCAGGGGATTGCCAGATTGCTAGTGAGTGTGCTTAACGTAGAGTTTGTGCCTGACTACGTACCTTGGTATTATGATGGACTGCATTATGACGTAGACGTAGAGATCGAGGAGGAAATTCATCGGGAGGCACATGATGATGATGTTGACATGATAGATGGCGGTGACGGGAGTGGGAACCAGGGAGATACAAACCCTGATGAGCATGCTAATGGGTCCATACATAAGGGCCAAATGCCACCGTCCTCTAGAGAGGTTGATATGAAACAAGATAAGGGGACTGCACTCCCTTCGACACCCATGGCTTCTCTCCGTTTTGGTTCCTTTCAGGCGGTGTCCGCGCCTAGTCGTCTATGGGGAGACATGGTGGAGACCGAGGAATTTGATGCCACTCCGATTTTTTGATGCTAGCCCTGTACAGGACCAGAGGTCTGAGGATGCTAGATTGTGTGTACAGATACTCGGCAGAAGCTGACCGAGGCGGTGACGGTGGCCTTGACGCTCATCGGTTACCTCAGTCTCCAACTCTCTCTCAGACGGCGTCCATGTGCCCTAAGGAGAGGGCTGGGAGCCCGTTTTGCAGCAGCCAGGAGGCCGGCCGACCTGCTCAGCATCTATCATGACTTCACAGCGATGGGCAGGTGGCTCGTGTGCCTTCGTCCCCATCTTCACTAGGAGCTAGCGAGAGGCTGGAGAGGCAGCAGATGCAGGTTGGGGACGTAGTACTTATGGCGGCGGCTAATTCTCCGATGCGCACACAGTCCCCGGGCTCTTGTACGGTCACTGTCGGGACTGAGGCAGGAGGCCAAATCCCTATAGTGATATCCATGGAGGATGTGATCTCTTATGGAGGGATACCGGATCCGACATCTGGTGATCGACGCTTTAGTCACCGCATCCAGGAGAAGTTGGATGCTGATGACATGCAGCTAGGGTATGCTATGAGGGCCGCCAAGCTTTGAGACGTCGAGGCAACTACAGGTATGTCTGTCAATACTAGTTGTTCTATCCTCCATTTTGATGATACGGAAATCCTTCAAAATGTTAGCGACCTAGGAATTTCTCTTGGTAGTAGTGGCAAACAAATAGCTAAATCAATTAATGAAATTTTAGATTTAGAAACGGACAGAGCCATAGAGATCATTGAAAATCTAGCAGCGGTTAAACCTATGAGTGATACGGATATTAATAACTTGGGAGGCTCGGCCTTACAGAGTTTATGTGATGATCTTTTATGCGTAGAGGGGGTTGGTGAGGATGAGGAAGACATGGAACCAGAGGGGTATATGGCCTCTTTGATTGCCTAGTGTCCTCCACATGAAACATTCTCACAGAGTAACACAGAAAACATATAGGATAAACCTAAAAGACCTTGGAAAAGGAAGATTTATCATGTATCAGCGGTGCGCAAAAGCACGAGAGTGAAGCAAAAGAAAAAAAAATCCATGATGAAAAATGAAAGGAATCTTTTGGAATAGCAGAGGTCTACCAGACTTGGCTAAAAGGAGGTTCCTTAGAGATGTATCGATAGAGCATAAGCTTGATCTCATGGCTTTACAAGAGACGGGTAGAGATAATTTCACATCACAATTTCTCAACACTTTATCACGAGGTGTTGATTTTGATTGGCATTGTTTACCACCAAGGGGTAGATCTGGGGGGGATCTTGCTTGGGGTAAAATGTGAAACATTAGAGGTATTGAGTGTGGTATATGGTGAGTTTTCCGTCAAATTTTGAGCGAGGTCGAAAGTTGATGGATTCAGGTGGGCTTTGGTGGCCGTATATGGGGCGGAGCAACAAGAGCTGAAATCTGAGTTTCTCGCCGATTTAGTGAGAATCTGTGGAGAGGAAAGACTTCCCATTATGGTTGGGGGAGACTTTAACATCATTAGAAGACAAGAAGAAAATAATAATGACAACTTCGATGGAAGGTGGTCACTTATGTTTAACATGGTTATCGAGAGTCTCAATTTGAGGTTGATTGACCTCACTGGTAGACAATTCACATGGGCAAACTCGCTACCAGTACCAACATATGAGAAGTTGGACCGGGTACTGACCAGTGTGGAATGGGAACAAAAGTATCCGTTGGTTTCAGTACATGCTTTACAAAGAGCCATCTCAGATCACACGCCACTCATGGTTGATTCTGGGGAAGCCAATCATGTGGGTAATAGAAATACCTTCTCTTTTGAATCCAGTTGGTTCGAGAGAGAAGGGTTCATGGATCTCATAGCTACCGAATGGGCTAGGGATTCTGGCGGATCTTCCAACATGGAAAGATGGCAAAACAAAATCTGTCACTTGCGCCAGTTCTTGAGAGGCTGGGCCAAGAATCAAAGCGGAATTTATAAAGTGGAAAAAGCCAGACTTATTCGGCTGATTGATGAGTTAGACGTGAAAGCTAAGTCTAATCTCCTTAGCGTGTCAGACCGGAATAAGAAAACCGAGGCAGAGAAAAAATTACAAACTCTTATGAGAGAGGAAGAGATGAAATGGGCACTTAGAGCAAAGGTGACGAAGGTGGTTCAAGGGGATGATAACACATAATTCTTCCATATGATTGCAAATGGCAAACACAAGAAGAAGAGGATAATTCAATTGAAACAAGATGAGGGTACAATTGTAGGACATGAGAACCTAAAAATGTACATCTCTGAGTATTATAAGAAATTATTTGGTGCGCCTGAAGAGAATTTTGTTTCTTGGATGAGAGCACAACTCATGATATACCTAAGCTAAATGCTGATGAGAACGAGATTTTAGCAGCTCCCTTTACGGAGAAAGAGGTGTTCGACGCAATAGCACAAATGAAACAAAACAAGGCACCTAGGCCACATGGATTTCCGACAGAATTCTACAAAAAGTGTTGGCATATTATAAAAGATGATCTTTTGCCTATGTTCCATGATTTATTTAATGATCAGTTACAGCTATTCCACAATAATTTTGGAAGAATTACGTTATTGCCAAAGAAGGTGGAGGCTGTTCGTATTGAGCAGTTCAGACCTAACTGTTTGCTCAATGTCATCTTCAATTTTTTAACAAAGGTGGGCACGAATAGATTGACGCAGATAGCTCATTCGGTTGTCCAGCCAACACAAACCGTGTTCATGTCTGGGAGACACATCTTAGAGGGGGTTGTTGTCTTACATGAAATGTTACACGAAATCCATACAAAGAAACTTGATGGGGTTATCTTTAAGGTAGATTTCGAGAAAGCGTATGATAAAGTCAAATGGCCATTTCTTCACCAGGCCCTACGCATGAAGGGGTTCAACGAGTCTTGGAGGGATCAGGTGGATGCTTTCACACAGAAAGGTAGTGTGGGGGTTACGGTCAATGATGACATAGGTCACTTCTTCACAATACATAAGGGACTGAGACAGGGAGATTCCATGTCTCCGATATTGTTCAACATAGTAGCAGATATGTTGGCAATACTTATTGGTAGGGCTAAAGAAAAGGGCCATGTAGGAGGACTTGTCCCTCACCTCATAGAGTGGGGAGTATCCATACTACAATACGCTGATGATACGATAATTTTCATGGAACACGATATGGCAAAGACAAGAAATATGAAATTAGCTCTTTGCTTATTCGAACAGTTATTTGGGCTAAAAATTAACTTTAACAAAAGCGAATTGTTCTGCTTTGGGAAGGCAAAGGAGCAAGATGCTTATAGACAGCTATTTGGATGTGAAATGGGATCACTTCCATTTAGCTACCTTGGAATTCCTATTCATCATAGACGTTTGACGAATAAGGAATGAAAATGTATGGAGGAACGATTTGAAAAAAGATTAAGTCGTTGGAAGGGCAAGCTTATGTCATATGGAGGGAGGCTAGTGTTAATCAATTCGGTTTTAACAAGCCTGCCGATGTTCCTCTTGTCTTTTTTTGAAATACCAATAGGGGTGCGAAAAAGGCTAGATTTTTACCGATCACGTTTCTTCTGGCAAAGTGGGGAGGCTAAGAAGAAATATAGATTGGCATGGTGGGATATTATATGTAGACCCAAAGACCAAGGGGGTCTTGGCATCAAAAACCTAGAAGTAAAAAATAGATGCTTGCTTAGCAAATGGCTATACAGGCTATCTACGGAGACCGAAGGTATGTGGGTTCAAATACTGAAGAATAAATACCTACAATCCAAAACAATAGCCCAGGTTACAGCCAGACCAAATGACTCGCCTTTCTGAAAAGGGTTAATGAAGATGAAGGTAACTTTCTTTGAGAGGGTGAAATTTGTAGTCAGAGATGGTTCCACTACAAGATTTTGGGAAGATGAATGGCTTGGAGATACTCCTTTAGCACTTCAGTATCCCAGTTTGTATAACATTGCACAACGTAAGGAAGACTTTGTGGCCAATGTTCTACACTCGGTACCTCTAAATATGCAATTTAGGAGAGCTTTAGTGGGAGCACGATGGAATTCCTGGCTAGATCTGGTTAGGCAACTGATGCATGTTCAGCTTTCTAACCAGCCGAATAGAATTCATTGGACTTTAGCCTAATTGTTGGGTAGGCAGGCCTAATTGTTGCTATTGTGATCAAAACGAAACAATAAGACACCTCTTTCTAGATTGTCCTCTCACAAAACTATTATGGCGAACTGTTCATATAGCCTTTAATATTAATCCACCAACATGTATTAATTCGTTATTTGGAACGTGGCTCAATGGAGTAGACGTTGCTATAGCGAATCTTATTCGGGTTGGGATATGCGCTCCATTTTGGGCTATATGAAACATCATGAATGATATGATTTTTAATGGCAAGAAGTTCAACAATTTTCTACAGGTTATCTTCAGAGCAACGTCTTGGATCCGTACGTGATAGTTACTCAGCAATGCGGAGGCCACGGAGCTTATGGATATTGGGTGCAACCGGTGAAAGATGGTCGCACGGGTTATCTTTAACCGGTTTGGATGACGTGCTAACAATAGACTAGATGCATAGGCATCGTAGTCTACTTTTAGCTACGCCAGATGTGACACTTTATTTATCTTTGTTGCTTTATATTTGTTAAGCGCTTGAGCGTCTTGTGGGTCTAAGACCTCTTTTTGAACTTGGTTAATAAGATGGCTACATGCATCGATTGATGCAGAGGCCGAAGGTTTTGTTCCTCCTTTTCCAAAAAAGAAAAGAAAAGTTTACTGCATTTACATTTTCTACAATCAAATCCGAAAATACAAAAATATTTCCTTTACTTGTGTGCATATATACTTTAGACATAAAAACCGTTTGAGCATCATTGCGTTTGTTTTACCTGGGCAAAGTTCCTTCATATATAGGACGAGCTCCATGGTACCATCTATCTAAACCATTGGTTAGCTTTGGGATTTCTGCAGTGGGAGCAGCATCAATTCACTATCCAGTGTAATCAGCAAGAGCTGTCGTGTCTAGGTAATACGGAATCAAAGTAGGTATAGGTCTGCAAGCTAGTCATGTGGGATGTAACCTATTTCTGTTTCTGACAACCGCTGAGTCGAGTACAGTTTTTTCAATATCCATGCAGATGTCCTCCAAGCTTTCTGCCTCCAAGCTCTCTCGGTTTTGTAAAAGAGAGAAAATTCTTTTTTTTATGAGAGAGAGGTGATGTGGGAGAGAGGACATGTATAAGAGCTCAGTTTTTCACTCTCACTATCAACTTCCTTTCTCTCACACATGCATGCAACTTGTAATAAAGATTTGTCCAGAAAAACTTAAAAATCTTTTTGGTCGGGAAAGGTTCTTTTTTTTTTTGCGGATGATCGGGAAAGGTTCTTGACATGTCCAAGAGAATGTCGGTCGGGAAAGGTACATGACAGGCCCAACAAAATGTTGGTCGGGAAAGATATGACATAGCCAACAAACAGTCGGTCGTAAAAATACGTTGGTCGGGAAAGACTTCCTGTCTAGACTTTCCCGAACAGACATTATCAATCGGCAATGGTCTTTTCCGACCGACTATCTGTCGGTAGAAGTTGTTTTTCCATTCAACCTGGTTGTTAGAGATGTAGTGTTGTGGTGTAGTGATACTCCGATGATTCTTGGAATAAATTGTATTCCCATCAGGATGTCGCACACGTGTTTGTTAGAGAAAACCATTGGAATAAAAAAAAATGTGCTAAGAATGAGAATGAACGATTGTTCTTAACATCCTATGAGTAACTTGAGAAGTGGAGATCTAAAACTACCTTAAATATTGTTCTGAAGAGTTGTGTGGCACCTCCCTGCTCCCGACCAATATCAAATACTGACCTGTACCATGAAAGAAAAGGTACAACAGATGATGACAATAATTTTTTGGATTTGAAAATAAAACGTGAGCATGCCGGTTTATTAGAAAGGAAGAATAATAATAACATAACAGGATAAACATACATGTTAACCATCATAAGGTCGGATACAGTCAGTGCAAAAAGGGCCGCTTGATTCTCAAATAGTTTATCCTGAAACCATATATCACAAATAAATGATCATTAAACTCAAAATCTTAATTTTGCAAAAGGGCCGCTTGGATCTCAAATGTTGTATTATACCCCAGAATCTGTTAGACTTAATCTTGACATGTCTAACTGACTAGGCGCCAAGGATCTGTTCTGTTCTCGTTTATTACATATGCTAATTAGTTGCATCGATGTATCATGTATGCCGCCAAGGATCTACTCCCGGACTACTACCTTTAGTTGCATCGATGTGTCGGTGGAGGAACTGGATGGTAAATTATGGAGTTTGACGGGGGTGTATGGCGAGCCAAGTTGGGATAATAAGGAGAGAACGTATCAGCTACTTCGCGATCTCCATGCACAATCGAACCTCCCGTGGGTGGCAATCGGTGATTTCAACGAGATTCTATTTTCGTCAGAGAAAGAGGGTGGAGCCCCTTGGCAGCAGTGTAGGATTCAAGCCTTCCAGGATGCATTGTCGGATTGTTCCTTGGAGGACATTGGTTACCATGGGGATAAATTCAATTTCTTCAGAGGAGGTCTACGGGAACGGCTGGACCGGGCTGTTTCGAATGCACAATGGATGAAGATGCATCCGTTATGTGGGCTGAGTAATATGGATATGGGCAAGTCGAATCACCGACCAATCTTCTTGGATACAAAGTACTTAGCAGGAGTTGTTGCGCGACGTCGTCAAGCCGGCTGGAAGTTTGAGGCGAGGTGGCTGGCAGAGGAAACAGTGGAAGAGGTGGTCAGAACAGCGTGGCAAAAGGCAGTCGTCCAAGGTCTTTGTCCTTCGGCTAGCGACAAACTGGCTGCTGTGCATAAGGATCTCCATTTGTGGGATCTAAAAGTTCTGAAGGGCCCTTGTGCTCGGTTGAAGGCAACACAACAGGAATTGAAAATGATCATGTGTGTGCCATTTACTGCTGAGATTAAGCTGAAGCAGCAAGAACTTTCACTGAAGATTGAAAATCTCCTTGAACAAGAGGAAATCTATTGGGCTTAGAGAGGTCACGCGAACTGGTTGCGACGCGGCGACCGTAACACAAAATTTTATCATCAGTACGCTTTGGCCCGTAGGCGTCACAATTTAATTAAGAGATTGAAAAATAATAATAATGAATGGGTTGAAGGGAATGATAACCTCAAGCTCCTCATTTTCGATTACTTTCGGAGCCTTTTTGATTCTGATGCAGGAATGATAGATGACGATTTGCTGTCCACTATTAAAGTTGTGGTTACGCCGCATATGAATGCTGTGTTAATTGCACCATATACACATGAGGAAGAAAAGAAAGCCCTATTCCAAATTGGCGATATGAAGGCTCCTGCCCTGACGGTCTTCATGCTATTTTCTTCAAACGCTTCTGGCACATTGTTGGAGAGGAGCTTACTAGAGAAGTACTTGATGCTATCAACAATAAGAAGATCCTAGATGGGTGGGATGCTACAAATGTTGTGCTAATCCCAAAGGTGGATAGCCCTAAGGTAATAACCCAATTCAGACCCATTAGTTTATGCAACGTGGTATACAAGATAATCTCAAAGATGCTGGCCAATAGACTGAAAAAAATCCTACCTCACATGATTTCCCTGACACAAAGTGCTTTCGTACCAGGCAGGTTAATAACTGATAATGTGTTGGTCGCTTATGAATGCTTTCATTCCATTAAAAGGCGAACACATGGCTCAAATGGCGTCTGTGCTGTTAAGTTGGACATGCTAAAAGCATACGACAAAGTAGAATGGGATTTCCTTCGGCAGATGATGATGAGGTTGGGTTTTCATTCGCAATGGGTTGAGATTATTATGGAGTGTGTCTCCTCCGTAAGTTACAAAATCAGATTAGTTGACACGGATACAGAGGAGTTTATCCCAGCCAGAGGCCTTCGACAGGGCGATCCTTTATCCCCTTACCTCTTTTCGATATGTTCTGAAGGCTTATCAAGCCTGCTAGCTCATGAGGAAGAAATTGGTGGAATTGAAGGTATAAAAGTTTCAAGGAATGCCCCTTCTATTTCTCATCTTTTATTTGCAGATGATTCTTTAATACTGATGAGAGCAACTGATCAGAATGCAAACACGTTGAAAAGGATTCTTGATAAGTACTGTGTCAGTTTAGGGCAGCGTGTAAGTACCCCAAAATCCAGCATATCTTTTAGCCCTAATAGCAAAGTAAAGGACAGGGAGAGTGTTTCTGGAATATTGGATATATTAACTGAAGCTCTGTCAGATAAGTATATGGGTTTACCCATTATGGTTGGGGTTGACCGTAGTGATTGTTTTCAGCATCTAGTTGATAGAGTATGTCAGAGACTGAAGGGATGGAAAGAAAAGATTTTATCAGTGCAAGGTAAAGAGATTCTCCTGAAATCTGTGGCGCAGGCAATTCCATCCTATGCTATGTTTGTGTTTCAGTTACCGAAAGGGATATGTAAATCAATTACTGATGAAATATCGGGTTTCTTGTGGGGTGAGGGAGAGGAGAAAAGGAAAATGCATTGGTTTGTATGGTGGAAAATGTGTGTCCCGAAAAAGAAGGGAGGCATGGGGTTTAGAGACCTTTACAACTTTAACCTTGCTATGTTAGCAAAGCAGTGTTGGCGACTTCTCCAAAATCCCGACTCTTTGTGTGCACGTGTTCTCAGGGCAAAATATTATCCTAATAGCGACATTCTTAAAGCTGGTCCAAAGAAAGTCTCGTCGTTTACTTGGCAAACTATTGTAGCCGGGATACAAACTTTCAAAAGGTGTTGCATCTCGCGAGTGGTCACTGGTTCCCTTCCAGCGAAACCAGGAAGCTCATCACCCCTAGAGGAGGAATTATGTTAACAAAGGTGGAAGATATAATCGATCCCCATACGGGACAGTGGGAGGAGGCACTATTGCATAGTGTGTTCTCACCAGTGGATGTGCACAGAATACTTCAAATCCCCCTTCATGTTGAAGCTGTGGAAGATTTCGTGGCGTGGCACTATACGAGATCTGGAACTTTCTCAGTTCGTTCGGCATACCATGTGGAGTTCGATCACCAGTTCGGACGTCATTATGCAAACTTGAATAGCCCAGGGAGTGCTTAGTTGAATGCGGTTTGGAAAGAATTATGGCAACTTCGCCTTCCAAGAAAGATCAAACATTTTGGCTGAAAAGTATTAAAGGGGATATTACCATGTTACAGTGTGCTTGCAGGCAGACATGTACCCTTGATCCCCCAATGCCCGATGTGCAAAACTGGTCTAGAGGATATCCAACATTGTCTGTTTACATGTACCTGTGCATCTGAAGTGTGGACTGCTCTAGGACTATTGGAGGTGATTGAACCCGTTCGGCAGGACGGATCAAGCTCTATCAGCCTAGATATATTGATTCGGCTGCGCACATTGACACATACCTTACCAACAGCCGAATTTATACTGGTGTCCATGTGGTTCATTTGGTGGCAAAGAAGACAACGTACAAGAGGGATGACAGTACAAATACCGGATCAAACAGCTAATTGTATGCATGGCTAAGTTAGTTAGGTAGTGGAGCTCTTTTAGGAGTGGATAAGTGCGTGCGGTTAGTGACCGGTTGTGAAGCCGGATGGTGAGCACGTGCATAGGTTAGTGGTGTGTGTGGCCATTGGTTCTGTGTGCGTGGGTATCTATTTAAGCAGTGTAGTTGCTGCTGTGTGTGAGGGAGCCTGAGGAGTCTCCAGGTGCGTGGGTGTGCTTACCGTGAGGAGGAAGGTGTAGTCTTTGTCGGGATTGTTGTGTGTGCGCGGCCGATAAGAGAGTTTTTCTGGATAGTGTTGCATGGGTGCATGCGTATCTTTATGTATTTGTTTGGAATGTTGTGAAAAATAAAGTCAAGATAGGGGTATTCGTGCGCCGCAGAGTTTGTTGCCGGAAAAATTGTGCTCCTCTCCTTCTTTCACCTTCGTCCGAGCGAGTGTGAGGTAGAGAGCGGTGCGCCGGTCCGGGGTTTGTCTTGGCATTTGGTATCTTGAACTTGGTTGTCTTGGGTGTGGTTTGCCGTGTTGAAGGATATCCAACACTGGTCTATGTCTGTACCTATGCATCTGAAGTGTGGACGGTGATTGAACCAACCGTTCGGCAGGACCGATCAGGCTCTATCAGACTAGATATATTGATTCGGCTACGCATATTGACACATACCTTACCAACAGCCGAATTTATACTGGTGTCCATGTGGTTCATTTGGTGGCAAAGAAGACAACGTACAAGAGGGATGATAGTACAGGCACCGGATCAAACGGCTAATTGTATGCATGGCTGAGTTAGTTAGGTAGTGGAGCTCTTTTAGGAGTGGATAAGTGCGTGCGGTTAGTGGCCGGTTGTGAGGCCGGATGGTGAGTACGTGCATAGGTTAGTGGTGCGTGTGGCCATTGGTCAGTGTGCGTGGGTATCTATTTAAGCAGTGTAGTTGCTGCTGTGTGTGAGGGAGCCTGAGGAGTCTCTAGGTGGGTGGGTGTGCTTACCGTGAGGAGGAAGGTGTAGTCTTTGTCAGGATTGTTGTATGTACGCGATCGATAAAAGAGTTTCTCTGAATAGTGTTGCATGGGTGCATGTGTATCTTTATGTATTTGTTTGGGATGTTGTGAAAAATAAAGTCAAGATAGGAGTATTTGTGCGCCGCAGAGTTTGTTGCCAAAAAAATTGTGCTCCTCTCCTTCTTCCACCTTCGTCCGAGCGAGTGTGAGGTAGAGAGCGATGCGTCGGTCTGGGGTTTGTCCTGGCATTTGGTATCTTGAACTTGGTTGTCTTGGGTGTGGTTTGCCATGCTGGAGTCGTGCCGGCCATGGCGGCCTTCGTCGGCGGCGGCTGCAAATAAAGCTCCTGGCTGTGTGCTGGCCTATAGAGATGCATGGCGTTGCGGTTGTCATGACAGACACAAGAACGACGTGCAGTGTGTCCGCGACAAGCGCAGCGGCGTTGTGCATCATACATACGGAGGTGTTGTGCAGTGTGCACACGACGGCGTGGCGGCCGCGGCACAGACGTGCTATGCGACGGCGGAGGCCACAGCGACACGGTGCGACGACCATGGAGTGGCGACCGCTGATGCGCGCGGTTACGTCGGACGGAGACGTTCAAGACGATGACCGACGACAAGCCGTGTCAAGATTAGGAACGAAAATAATAGACATAAGCTTGACATGCATCATGTAGCTGCATGTACTTCGGTCGAATTTGCTGTTAGTTGCGGCTAGTCAGTTAGTTAAAGGCTAATTAGTTGCACGTATGGTTGACTTGGTTATCTAGTGGATCTCTTTTAGGAGTGGATGAGCGTGTGCGGTTACTGGCCGGTTGTGAGACCGGTTCATGCGTACGTGCATAGGTTAGCGGTGTGTGTGGCCACTGGTCTGTGTGTGTGGTATCTATTTAAGCAGTGTAGTTGCTGTGTGTGAGGGAGCCTAAGGGAAGACCGGGTGCGTTTGGATCCTAGGCAAGGCCTGTCCCTAGCCTTGCTAGACAAAGATAGTCCTTTGGTAAGATAATTAAGCTACTCCCTTTGTCTCATAATGTAAGATGTTTTATAATACTATACTAGTGTTAAAAATTGTCTTACATTATGAAACGGAGGGAGTAGCTTTTAAGAGCAACCTGGCTTGCAACTGCCATAAAAAACTTGTCCATGGAGGCTAGCGAATTCGGTTCTCCAGCACGGGTAAGACAAGAGATCGTGGGCGCTTTGAACAGTTAACACTTAATTTGCTTCTCTCCCAAACAGTAACACTTGCTTTTGACAGCTCTAGCCGGAATGGGCTACAAAAACCTAGCTCAGCAAAGCTAGGTGAGCTAGCAAACCAAACGTACCTGCGTGTATGCGTTCTTGAGAAGAAAGATATAGTATTTGTCGGGACCGTGGTGTGCGCTCGGTCGATAGAAGAGTTTCTCTGGGTAGTGTTTTGTGTGCGCGTGTGTATCATCATATATGTGTTCGAAATATTCTGAGAAATAAAGCTAAGATACATGCGTTTGTGCGCCGTGGCGTTTGTTGCCGGAAAAATTGTGCTTCTCTTTTTCTTTCACCTTCGTCCGAGCAAGTGTGAGATAGAGAGTGATGAGCTGGTCCGGAATTTGTCCCAACAGACCTTGGAAAGCTGCCTCCTGACATAAGTCGCACACAACCAAGGTGCTAATCGAACTACCGGCAGGGACCCTTATTTCCTTGTTCTGTTGCAATAGCATAAGGCATAGTCGACCATCATTCGAGAGGTCAATTGGTTTCATGCTCACTTCCTTACAAGCATAACACCTTGGGTCTCTCAGTGTCCGGCTTCGTTGGACGTAGAGCACATGTACATATTAACCTTTTGTTCTTTTAGGTATTTTTTCTTTGTTCACCAAAGGTGCTACATTATTAAAAATAATGGTGTCCTAAAAAATAAATATAGGTATATGTGTTGTTTTAGCTTAACCAACTTCATTTGGGCCAGATAGGCCCTTCAATAGCAGGTTAGGGTATCGCATGTACCTTATGTTTATCACATGAAAAGATATTCAAGAAGACATCAAATACCTGCCCTTTTTCTCTTCCATCGAAACCTTCAACGTCCAGGAGCAACAACGAAGGACCAATGCATCTGGATATCATTATTCCTCTTGTGGTTTGACTCCTGCGCAAACCAAATGTGCCCTTAATTGTACACACTATAAAACAAATACTAGTATGTTGACCTATGCTTTCTCTTATGTGCATTACTGTGTATCTTCTTATGTGGATAAGTTTTACTTGGGTAAACAAGATAGTACTTTCCTCCGTTACTAAATATAAGACCTTATAAACATTTTATTATAAACTACATACGGATGTATATAGACACATTTTAGAGTGTAGATTTATTCATTTTGCTCCGTATGTAGTTTACAGTGAAATCTTTAAAAAGTCTTATATTTAGGAACGGAAAGAGTATATGGTAAAGGAGTACTAAACATTGTACTCGTTTATATTACGAAAAGGGGCCCGTCAAGATTCGTCCTCCGTACCGGCAAGCTGCAGAGTTTTTGCTGCTGGAGCATGCTCGACCAGGCCATTTCACCATTCTAACAGCGAGGTGTCCCTTGATACAACTAGACCATAGGGTAGGCAAGAGGTCTGGCTATTGTTCCCAAGACTTGTCACATCTCTCTTCGCGCGTCATGTCTCTCACTCTGTTGAAAGTTGTCTCACATGCAAATTCTGCATGCACCTCAGCGCATGCATTAGCAACACTCTCTCTCGAATGATAAGAGCATCTCCACCGTTGGATCCCCCGAATCAAAAAAGTTGATGTCTTGAAAGCCCAATTGCTTAATCCAGCTAAAATAAAAGTGCATGGGGAGAGCTTTCCAGCCACACCCCACCTTAACTCAAAGTTTGTGTGGAAAATGATTAAGTGGACCAAGAAAAAAGACATGTGGGGAGACACGATTCGCCGAAACTTTCGCCGGCGCTCCCAAGAGCCCCTCAGCGGGCTGGGTTTCGTCTGGGTATGCCGGCGTTATTTTAACTTCCTCGGAGAGGGGGTGTTGGGAACGTGACTGGACCAATTTTAAACAAAAAGTGACACTCAAGCCTAAAACCGAACCTAAAGCAGTATTCTGGGGCGTCCTGGGGGCATGGATGGAGATGCTCTAACAAAGCATCTCCCACTTGCGAACAAAATATCTTTTTACCAAGAAATAACTTCTCTCTCAGGTTGCCTTTTCTACTTCATCAGTAAAATAATGTTCTACCTCTCACTTCTGTGAAGAAGATGAGTTGTCTCTCACCAATCACATGCTATCGCAGAGTAAGAAATATTTTTCTCTCTGTGAACATCTCCTAATAAGACACCTGAATCTGCTCGCCGCATACCTAAAAATACCACAATTGTCCCTATTGAGTTTTTTGAACGACCTCTGGCACCTTTGCATGCAGGCAAAGTGTCTTATGGCCACCCAACTCTTGAGCAATCCACTAAATGTGATAAAGGACCAACGGACTAAACCCTCCACAGGCTTCCCGTTGGAATCGGAGCCAGCACCATCGAATCACGGGTGGAGATATCATCACTATGACCATTGCATTAAACGAGTTTGGTGCCACGACACCTGCAAGAAAATCACGCACAACACAACAAACATCGACATTTAACAACGACCCCGTGTCGCTGATAAAACATGGCAGGCAGCCCATTCGGACCCGATGCCTTGGTCGGACCCATCTGAAAGAGAGTCGTCTCGATCTCTTCGTCAGTAACCAGGGCTACCCGCTTTGCGTTCATCTCCTCCGTTACTATAGGTTCAATAATATTCAGCAGTCCATCCGCACCTGTAGATCCTTCAAAAGCAAATAATGCCTCATAGAAGGTCGCTGCCATTTCATGCATCTCCTCATTCACCATGCATTTTGTCCCATCATCTCTCTTCAGCGCCTTGACTGTATTTTCCTTTTACGATGTGCAGCCCGTCCCTGTAAGTATTTAGTATTCTGATCTCCGACGGATAACCTCACGGGTGGAGGTATCATCACTACGATCGTTGCATTAAACGAGTCCGGTGCCGCGACACCTGCAAGAAAATCACGCACAACACAACAAACATCACCCTTTAACAATGAGTGTGTTCGTCCTAGGGAGGCTTATTACGGGCAATGTACTTGTGGCTTATGAGTGTGTGCATTCGATCCAAATGAGGAAAAGAAAGAAACCGTTATGTGCGGTAAAATTGGACATGATGAAAGCGTATGATAGGGTGTAGTGGATGTTCCTAGAAGCAATGTTGTCAAGGTTTGGTTTTGCTCCTGTATGAATATCAACGATCATGAGATGTGTTACCTCTGCCAATTTTATGGTGAAACTCAATGGGGGCCTATCCAGAAGGTTCTCACCGTCTCGAGGGCTCACGCAGGGAGACCCTTTGTCCCCCTATTTGTTCATATTTTGTGCTGAGGGATTTTCTGCTCTTCTCAAAAAAGCACAAGTGGATAATTCTTTAAAGGGTGTAGCTTTTGGGAGCATTGGCCCCCCAAGTTACTCACTTATTGTTTGTGGACGACAGTATCGTCTTCCTGCAAGGAACACAAGATAATATGTAGGTGCTGAGAGATATTCTGGTCAAGTACGAAGCGGCATCGGGACAGAAGGTTAACTTGCAAAAATCTTCAATTTTTTTGGGAAAGGATACCAACAGGAGTAGAATGATGTACTAAAAACTGCGATAGGTATTGAGTCCGAGGAGTTAAGTGAAATATACTTGGGGCTACCAATAGTCGTGGGTAGAGCAAAGGATGGTACTTTTAAATATGTAACCGAGTGTGCCAAAGGTAATGTGACTGGTTGGAAGGGGCAGGGCCTCTCCAAGGCTGCAAGGGAAGTGCTAGTTAAATCCGTCCTCCAAGCAACTCCCACTTTCACTATGAGCTGTTTTCACCTCTTAAGGAAGATGTGTCGGAACCTGACTTCAATCTCATCTAAATTCTGGTGGGGTGCAGTAAATGGTGAGTGCAAGGTGCATTGGATAGCGTGGGATAAGATGTGTATGTCTAAGAGAAACGGAGGTATGGGGTTTAGAGACTTGGAAGCTTTTAATCATGCGTTATTGGCAAAGCAGGCATGGAGAATTCCGCAAGTTCCATCATCCTTATGTGCTTGTGTCCTCAAAGCTCGTTATTTTAGTGAGGGTTCAATCATGAATGCTACGTGCCCATCAGGTGGATCTTACACCTTCAGAAGCATCCTTCACGGAAGAGACTCGCCCCGTGCAAGATCAATATGGCGGATAGGAGATGGGTCGACAGTGAACATACATCATGACCAATCGGTGCCGAGAAAGGGAAGCTTGCAGCCACTGGGTGGTGAGTTTGTCCCTGGTGTAACAAAGGTTCGTCATTTGCTGAACCACTCTGGTACAAATTGGGATAGCCAGAAGGTGGATGCCATGTTCTCAAATGATGAGGCACGAGAGATAAAGCAAATTGCTATATGTGGACCAGGAATGAAGGATTACTTAGCCTGGAATTATACAAAAAATGGACACTTTTCTAGCAGGTCAGCGTATCATCTTAAAATGTCGATGAATATGGTTAAAACTGGACGGCCCGGACCATCTTCATCCATTCATATGCACAAAAGCTGGCTGATACTATGGGATACCCTGGCCCCGAACAAGGCGAAGATACATATGTGGAGACTGATGAGAAACAGTTTAGCAGTCGGGTCTGAGCTTCAGCAGCGATGCATCAACGCTGGAGTTTTCTGTCCGGCGTGTGGGCGTGAGGAAACTGTTTACCATCGCTTTTGGGGCTGCCCTCATCCAGTCCTGTTCTGGAAGAAGCTACGCTCGGAAAAGGGAATTACGATGGCGACCCCATCGTGTACAACGATTCCCAGAGCATGCTATCAAGGTGGCTAATGGGCTGGTTCGCGCAGGCAACTGTGAACGACAGGGCGATGATGGTACAGGCCGTGTACGGTCTGTGGCTGGCTCGCAACGAGGCGAGAGATGAATGCGAGATAAAAGAACCACAAGAAATCATGAATTCTGTGGTGGCCTTTGTTGAAGAATGGAGGTCGGTCTATACAAGGAGTGTAGCTGTGAGCAAGACAAAGATCATAATGAAGTGGGAATCCCCCGAGGAAGGCTGGATCAAGGCAAACTTGGATGGAGCGCTCACAAAGCAGGGTGAGAAAGGAGGTGCTGGTGTAGTTCTGCGAGACCATGTTGGTGCGTTCCGCGGGGCTGCTTGTCAGTTCTTCGACGACTCAGCGGATCCGGATATGATGGAGATTAAAACATGCAAGCGGGCTATCCAGTTGGCGATGGAGATGAACACACAAAAAACTACATCTGGAGATGGACAATGCCGGCGTGGTGGCAATGCTAAATAACAAGGACATGGAGCTCTCAGCGCCAGGGCCGTGTATTGAAGAGA
Organism: Hordeum marinum; assembly: GCA_022496015.1. NCBI lineage: Eukaryota > Viridiplantae > Streptophyta > Magnoliopsida > Poales > Poaceae > Hordeum > Hordeum marinum. The sequence goes on from CM039675.1 coordinate 428,182,479, forward strand.
TCAAGGGCTTTCTCGAGAGCTTTTCTGAAGTCAAAGTGATGGGTTAGTAGAAGTGCAAATTCTGCCGCCAATAGGTTAGCTTAAGTAGGCTTGAGTGATGAACTTAGCAAAGTTTGGTTTTCTTTTCCTCCTAATGTTATTCTGGAGATTATTTCGGACGAAATCCCCAGCTATGTTTAAGTAATAAAGTGGCGGCATTAATCCTCAAAAAAAAGAATCACGGGTGGAGGGAGGAGGACTTATTTCAACATAAGAACACCATCACCATCTGGCGATATTCGCCAAGACAAACTAACCTACAAAGATATAGGTTCGTGTCCCACCCATCGGCATGAAGCCACAATCGGCCGCCACATCTCCAATGGACACGAGAGCCTCTAGATCAGGGGCAGACATGCAATCACACCATTGGGAGGGTACACCTCCAGGTAGCCTCGAAAGACGGGATGACGGCTAGGGTTTCTTGAGGAGAGGGGAGAGAAAGATTTCATCCGTGGGGGACAGATTCCTGATAAGCCATGAGACGCTAGAAGTTCTTAAAAAGAGAATATATATGGCCATATCTTGAGTATGTGCTCTTACAAAAGAACTGAAGTTGTTGACCCTGCAAATGTGTAGGTTATGGTCTAGATGTAAACATATAAACGCTGGCAAGCTCGTAGGTAAAGGAGGCAACAAACATCGTTCCTAAGGGCAGCTTGGACGAACAATATATAGATGGGGCCACCTCCAAAACTCATCTCTTCCACCACCCACCCTCGCCAGGGGAAGAATGCACACAAAGCTCCATGTGGTGGTCAGCGGCTGGTAGGTCCTCATATCCTACGGGTGGTCTCTTCTCGCGTGGGTGGACATCGGCCAGAGCATGTCATCCTTGGATGGAGGGTGTGCATGATGAAGCATGATCACCGGTTTAACGGAACCGGTATGGTGGTGGCGGCCGGCGAGGGTGGTGCGGCTGCGAAGGCAGCTGACACACCACCCAGATATTGTTTTTGGGTGGAACTCAAAGGAACCAATGGAGGATCAAGATCTTAAGACTTTGATTTTAAGAGAAGAATTCAATATATTGCTATAAGGACATGTCATGATAGACTCACGAGTTGAGCTATGGTTGACAAAGAGTTAGAGCATGCAATCGAGTGAAGATGCTTTTGTGAACCTCAAGATAGTGTGATAATGGATGGAAAGATACAAGGTTGACCAAGTCCTAGAGCAAAGCATTGATTCAAGTTGGTCAACACGCAAAGCATAGAGGATGCACCACATTTGAACCATTAGTCTCGTGGTATGTTAAGAATGTATCAATTGCGTTTTGTGAGCTAAACCATGACCTGTAACCGCCCAAAACCGACGTACCAGATCCCTTCCGTTGTATCTTGTTATAGTCGCATTAATTATTTTCATTATTGCATTCATCACCACATCATCCGCGTCCCATCAATAGTCCATTGTCGTTGTTTTATAAAACTTGCATCCGTTCGTAGTTACTGCTTCTCCGTGTTTCCTTCATTGTCCATTCCGAGACCAATCACACTTACACGCGGCCACTACATCATTAGATAATTATTTTCTAAGGGTGAATAAAACATTCTTTGAATGGATTCACAGTTGGCGTGCAGTCTTGTTAGATTGTAGGTAGACCGTCTATCAAGTTTCATCGCATTCGAAGGTCATTTGATACCCGAACCGTTAAACTATAGTGACAGTATAGCGGGTTAAAATGCGGGTGTTTTTTGTAAATAAAATTGTTGCCGGGCTGCCCTTATTCCTTCTTATCTCATCCCAAGACACTCTACATAGCCTACCTAGTCCAACTAACCCACCTCTTCGATCAAAACCGCCCGATTGCGATCGGAGGGTCTGGTAACCCCCCAAACCCTAGACCCTGCCTATTTATAAGCCAACTCATGTGCCAAATCTAGGAAACCCTTCTCCTCCTTGAATTTCATGCATGCCTAAACCTAGACGGCACTCGGCGCCGCCAACCGCGACCTCCACCCATCTCCATCGCGCGGCCCGCCAGGCCCATATCTTGCCTGATGTACCTCGTCGTCTCGCCGCAGTCTCCCCCGCTCTGGATCGGGACGAGCCCAATCTCCCGAGAGCAGCCACGAGCCCCTTGTCGCCCGACTACCGCGATGGCGAGCACCACCAGTCGGAGCATCACCGGAGTTCCCCTACCTCCTCCTCATCTAGGAACCTCGTGCCGCTCTTTCTTCCTTTTCCATGTTGCCTTCTCTCTCTCTCATATATCTGTTCTCTCTTTCTTTCTTCTGTACAGGAGCACCTGAGCCGGAGCTCCCGCAAGCTCGCACTGCCAATCTCACCTCACGTCGCTAGTTCCTCAACGCCGGCATGCCCCATATCCTACCAGATCCCGGGGATCTCGAGCTACTCAACCCGTCTCGGTCTACTACGTCGCCACAAGTCACGCCGCGGGTGGTCTTCCTCGTCTCCGTCCGCATACGTCACTAACGCTCGCGGGAATGCATTGACCCCCTGCTTCGCCAGCCTTAGAAAGATCGCCTCGCCCGCAAGCCACGCCAGCTCCTGGTCCGCATCCCATCTGGGCCTCCACTCCAGCCGTGTTGGCCTAGCTACAGCAGCCCGCAGCCATGTCCTCAGCCCCAGCCACATCACCGACTGGCCGTGAGCCCACGAGGTGAGAAGCACCTCACCCAACGCGCCTAAGCCTTTTTGGCCCGCCATGCTTCGTTTCTCCCTACTAGTATTTTTCCTTTGTGTTTTAAGAACATCTCTAACAGGCGCTCAGAAAATGTCCCGCGCTGCAAAATTAACATTTTTAGCGCGCACGTAACGAAACCGGGTGCTTCAGCGGTCAGGCTAAAACCACACACACGGCATAAGTGGTTCCGCGCGGAGCAAAATGGCATCACGCGGAGCTTATTTCGTGCGCCCGCTCCCACGCGCGGAACCACTCGAGGGCTCGCGCCTCTTCCACCTCTTCGTCGTCCGCGCAGCTCTCGCACCGCCCTGCGCCGCCGCCGGCGCACTAGCCGATGGACGACCACGACAACACCCCCCTCACCCCTTCCTACGTCGTGACCCCGCCGCCACCGAGAACCCTAGCGGGGGAGCTTTGGCTTCGTCTCCGCCGGTGCTCCTCCAAGCACCGGACTCGCGTGCGGGCTCTTCCTGGCGCCAAGGACGACCTCGGCAGGTGGCGTCGCGCCGGTGCCCATCGTGAAGCCACGTGACCCTCTCTCGAAGCTCTTAAATGCGGCGGCGTCAAAGGTCGGGAAATTGACCGGGAAGAAGAAGGCGGCGGACGGGTCCTCTAGGCGGCCGAAGAAGAAGCTTGCATGACGCGTGGCCGACGCGCGGGCAAGCAAAGCGCCGGCGAGCTCGCTTGTTGCGTCGGCGCCCGATGCGCACAAGGTGTATGATGAAATGCCAAGAAGGTATGACTTCATCATTTTTTTTACATGAATGGATACATATGGATAGCTTATTTGGTTTGTTGTATATACTTTTGTAGTTTCAATGATGAGACCTATATGTCAACTATGGGTGTTGCCTCCAACTATTCTCATTGGCTTCAAACTAGTGATGAGTTTGAAGGGGACGAGGATGGTGAGGGTATCTTTGATGCACCGAAAGGAAGAGCGGGCAACAACACTACGAATGAAGACAAATTGATATGCAATACGTGGTTGAACGTGTCTAGGGATGCCATCGTTGAAGGGGATCAAAGTAGCGATGCCTATTGGATTCGGATGAAGGAGCACTTTGATTTACACAATAAGAGTGGAATTGACCGCACGGAAAGACCTCTTCGCTCCTGGTGGTCGACAATCAACAAAGATTGTCAAATATGGGCGGTCGTAATTAAGGCGGTTGACACGCTAAACCCAACTGTAACTAATGATAGCGATAGGGTAAGTGTCATTTCTTTCATGTTCATGTTTTTCATGTCCATGCTCTTTCTTCGGTGTTTCAAATGCTAACTTGTTCTTCCATGTCCATGCTTTTGTGTATCTCGCTATCGTACAAAACTTATTTGAAGGAAAGGAGAAGAAGAACAAGAAAGGGAAGCTTAAGAAAGGGAGACCATTTACCTTTCCCCATTGGTATGAAGAGTTGAAGGATGATGAGAAATGGAAGCCACATGAAGGTGTCGATAAGGAGACCAACAAATGCAAGCAAACTATTGATTTGGATGATGATGAGGAGGAGGCATCATCCGATGACGACAAGAGAAGCCCTACACCAAACTCGGTTGCCTACTCGAAGCCAGGAAGACCAAATGGAGACAAAAAAGAAATACAAGACAAGAAGAAGAGGAAATAAGATGATAAACTAAAAAATGTTATGAAAGCTATTGTGAATGCAAGAAAGGAAGCGAACGAGGATAGGAAAATGTCAAGGAACCAAGATGCGGTGGCCGAGGAGAGGAGGTTGGACGTCGAGGAGAGGAGGATGGCGGCCGAGGAGGGGAAGGTGGCATTGGAGGAGAAGAAATTGGTCATGGAGGAGCGCACTAGATTGTTAGAATGGGAGAAGAACTTGTTCGTCATGGACATATCTACCCTCGATGAGAAGCAAACGGAGTACGTCAATCTTGCCCGTGAAGAATTCTTGGTCCAATAAAGAGCCATGTCCATGGGAGCATGGGAGAAATGGGAGCTACCATGGGAGGCATGGGAGCTACCATGGGAAGCATGAGAGCTACCATGGGAGGGATGGGTGTGGCATGGGAGGTACCATGGGAGCTACCATGGGTGGCATGTGTGGCTTCGGAGCCACCATGGGCGACATGGGAGGCATGAGTGGCTTTGGAGCTACCATGGGAAGCATGGGAAGCATGAATTTCGCGTCACTCATGGGAGGCATGGGAGTACCTCCGGGAGACATGGTTGGACACATGTCTTTCGGTGTGCCTCACATACCTTCGGCATCTCCGGAAGACAATGAAGAAGAGGACGAAGATGAGACTTCGGATGAGGAAGAAGAATCAGAGGAAGAGGAGGACGGAGATGAGGATGCGGCATGATTGATCATGTGCCATTTGTTTGTGTGAACTTGTTACGTTAAACTTCGTTTGTGATTTTGAACTTGGTTGGATGATAAGATGATGGGATTGTGTGAAATGCTTTTGAACTTCCTATGTCTTTTTGTGTTTCATTTTTGATACAATATCATCAAATTGTCTTGAAAATAATGCATATTGCAAGCGCCGACTGCTCGCGCCCGCTGCAATTTAGCACGTCTGCTGAAACGCCGCGCGCGATATATTATACGGCGGCCGCAGGAGGCAACGCTCGGCCGCGTGCTAAAAATTGCTTTTTGCGCGTTGCAAACCGGTTTTTTGCACGCCGCGCGTTGGGTGCCCGTTGGAGATGCTCTAACCAGAGAATATTTGTTTTACAGAAAACTCCCTAAAGTTCATACATCTAATAACTGAACAACCGTGCATCAGATTAAAACAACTTATATGTGTAAAATGATTAGAATTCCATGTCGTTCACAATATGCAACCTTCATCTATGTTAAAAATGTTTAAAATTGTCATACGCATTAATTTGCTAAATAACTTATTAATTCACTAATGTGTTTAATTCATAACTATTTATCTGTAGCTCCAAATGAAGTAAATTATGTATGCAAATGAAGTAAAAAAACGTGTAGAATAAAATGGTGCACTTACTTTCAATGTTTAACAAAAATAAAATATTATTTTAGGCAGAACATTACCAATTTCGAAAATTACATATGTGGATTTTCTAAAATTATTATGTTTTTTTGTGGGTCTGTTATGTGATGTTTCTAGCTTCATTTAAATTGCCTAGATAAGTAGTTTTCATATGTTTCATCTCTTACCATCATACCATGTTTAACTTAATATAGATGAACTAGTACATAACCGGGAGAGCTTCACTTCATGTGTATCGATTGTTTGAGCATCTTGCCATGCCATGACTCATTGAACCGGACATGCGTCATACTTGGTTGTGCATCATGCCATGATTACACTTATTTGCTTACCATGTTGTTTGCTTCTTTCCGATTGTGCTTCTTCCTGTTAGAGGTCCGATAACGTTTTGGAGTGTAAGGATTTGTTCGACTACGCTTATTCGACTACTTCATGGATTCGATCTTCTTCCAAGCGGGATTCCAGGCAAGATGACCATTACTTTGGATATCACTCCTATATTTGCTTGCTTGTTGTTTCGATGCTATCGCTATGTCTCTACATATATACCACTTGTTTGTCAGCTTCGCAAATTGACATGATACAACCTCTAACCTTTCCCCATCAGATCAAACCATTGTTTGTCTATGTTACCGTTTTGCTCAACCCCTCTTATAGTGTTGCTAGTTGCAGGTGCAGTTTTTCCATATTGGGACATGGATATCATGGGACATCATACTATCTTGATTATTTACTTAATGCATCTATATATTTGGTTCTGTGTCGAAGGCTTGGCCTTTTGTCTAGTCTTTTGTTCCACTCATGTCGCCCTAGTTTCCGTAATACCGGTGTTATGTTCCTTGATTAACGTCGCCAACATGTTTGGGGTTTATTTTATCGGCCCGCCTTGACAGCTTGCTTTGACTATTACTCTTCCAGCAAGACCCGACTTTGGTTTTACATAATAACAACTAAAACTTGCATAGGGACCTCCCATCCCTCGTGGACAATTAATCAACAACAGGGCCAATGTTCCTCATGAGTGTTGGTCCAAACCCGTCGACCGTTGGTCACCCCCAAGGGCAACTCTGGATTGGCCTACCGAAAATTTGGGCAATCCGATCGTGGCCTGAGACAAGATGCGCACGACTCCTATCAGGGTGTCGGCATGTCGGAAGGTCTTGCTGGTTCTGTTTTACCATTGTCAATATCTTGTGCACCGGGATTTCGATGATGCTTCCGGCAATCCCGATGTTGAGGTCTTCCAACGGTCTTCCAAAGCATCTTGTCATAGTTTGTGATGGACTAGTTAGGACATCCTAGCGAAGTTAATCTTTCAAAAAGTCGTGCCCACGGTAATGTGGCGACTTGGATATTTATAACCTCTAGTTGTAGAGAACTTGACCTTAAATCTAATTAAAATACATCAACCGCGAGCTTAACCGTGATTGTCTCTTTTCGAGGGAGTTCGCGAAGAGAACATTGTGGGGTTATGTTTGCACTATAAGTAGGTGTTCAGATCACTTCTAAAACTCGTGATTAATGGATGACATGTATGGTTTCCTTCTTCGGCGTCTTAGTCGTGGTGAGGTGTTAGATCTGAAGTTCGATGGCATGTCCGTGATGTTGCCCTGGTCTGATTCGTTAAATGGCTTTGATTTTATCTTGGATGAGTCACCTTAGAGGTACGCAAAGCTGCATCGAGCTCGGGTGAGGAGATGATTCATCATTTTTTTTGGGCTGCTGTGGTGGTGTCGAAGGCATGTGACAAATGTTGGTGTCAAACTCAACAATGTTTTGCTATCTTTTCAGTTTTGTCATGTCGATTTTTACGTGACTTGTAAATTTAATATTTATGATATAAATGAGACACATATTAGCATGAAAAAAAGGCAAATATTATTAACTTCCGTATGAAAAGCTATCGCTACTGGTAGCTTGAGTTTACCGTCCACGTCTGGCGACCATCACGGGAAACTTGGTTCCGAAGAGACAATTAAGCAAGTAGCTTTTCCCTGTAATATGCATACAGTACATGAATGGAGCATCCATGCTAAATAGATGCACAGAAAGTACAAAGTACACGATGCATATCATAGTAGTAGTAGCTGCATACCGCTACTCTGGGCTCCCACAATGGAGACGACGGCGTACGGAGGGTTGGGAACAGAGAGCTCAGCCGAGCACTTGATGATGTTGTCCACGTTTGCTTCACAGAAGTTACTGTTCCCATCTATCATGTGCACGGGCTCCGAGTCACCAAGTGGAGTCATGCTCAACTCAGCAGCAACAAGAAGGACGAGATCTTTGAGCATATCAGGGTTGACCTTCGTGACACTTGCCTCTAAAGCCTGGGAAGACGACGCATCCTTGGCTACTTTCAGCAAAGCTTGGACGGCCGTCACTGGGTCGTTGCCGGCCACGACGGCAACTTCCGCAAGCTTCCCGTGGAGTTGGCTCCACGCCTCCCTCCCTTTCTGTCCTTGTACTTTGAGCGTGGCAGCCAGCTGAGTTGCCATCTCCTTGAGCTCAGCAGCATTTTCTCCCATCGTCGGAGAACCGCGGCAGGAGGTTTGCAGAAGAAGCTACGTACCTAATTTGGGAGATATGGTTCGAGATTTGAGTCTGATTTGGTAGCATGCAGTTAGCCTGGCAACCCTTTTAGACCCCGAGGAAGAAGGATCGATTAAACAAACTTACCTGTTTTTTTTTCTAAAAAAAGAGAGTTTTAAACACTGGCCTCGGAATCAATCGATGCATACAACCATTTTTATTAATTATTCAGTAAACGGTTTTGCTAAAACACATCCAGATGTAAGATAAGTATTGCACATCTAAGTCCTATATCATTGATCTTACGTGAAGATTCGTGTGAGTATTATTTTTTATGCTTGATTTAGTCATTCAGATGTGCAATAATTATGTCACATCTAGATGTGACCTAGACACACCCTTTAGTAAAGGTCTAGTAAGAACATACATCAAGTCATTCGAAACCACCACTCACACTTACAAACTTGATAATATGAAGTGCTCTCACTTCATATATTTAAAACCGTGTCATCATCGATCCATCCACATAACGTCGTGGAAACTACAGCCGTGCAACAAACATAAAGTGTACATCATATGCACACATTTTAGAAGCCGTTATCATCATCGAATCGCTGGCCCATCTTCGCAAAAGAGATCTGCACCATCCTTGCCAGTCCGGACATCCGTCGACGCCACACGGCAACCACCTCTTTTTCGCAAACTGCTGAGCACGTCGCAATCGCCACCGGTACACCATAGCACCATGCCGCCAAGTACCACTAGCCGAGACAACTTGAAGTCTCTGGAAGATATGTCGTGTGTAGCACCTGCCAAACAGGCATGACACCGAATAGCACCTGTCGGCGATACATGACTTGACATCTCCATCGAGTTCCGTGAAAGACGAAGCCGCTCCACCTCCTGCCTGTATCTACCAACGTTGCTCCAGAAGCGATGCTCTCAAGAGAGAAACGGCACCACAATGCCACCATCGTTCGATCTGGAAGACCAGATCGTAGGGTTTCTCTCGAAGCAGGACGAGTGGGTCGACAGTAGTTACACAATGATGCCTTCATTAAGGTAACGGTGCAGAATGCCACCAAAGCCCGTCGTCGGCTCAGTTTTCAGTGGCAACTATGTCTACCTGACTCGCAACTGGGACTAGATGACGGATCTTGAGATCCGACCACCTAGCCTCAAGTGGACCACCTTCGGTGAAGGAGGTGAACACCACCGCCACGCCCAGGGCTGGAGCCCTCGATATCCTCGTGTTGCGGGTCAGGCCCAGGAGCAGAATGTCATAGTTTCTTTTTAACATAGTACAGACGCAAACACTCACATATACGTGCATACACACATCCTACCCCTATGAACACCTTCAAGATACTGAGCCGACATGTCATTTTAAGATTTACGAAGTCATTGTAGGCGTCTCGTCGTCGATGGGAACGTCTCCTTCCACTTAATGTGCATCTTCAAAAATTCTGAAATAAATCCTGAAATAATAATAACACAGGATTTAAACTAGTTGACAGGGCATTATAGATTAACTACTGCAAGTTGCCATCTTGGATCTACCGCCCATTGATTTGACTAACTACTACAAGTTGCCATGTTGGAACTGCCGCCAACTGATTTGCCAAGTCGCCATGTTGCAAGAATACTGCGAGCAGAGGGACGCAACTTATCCGGTATGAAATGGTCACGGTAAAACTTGTCTGCTTTTATGACTGGGTACCAAATTCGTAGTTGTTGATAAGTTTAGGAACTGGAAGATTTAGATATCGATATATATTAAAATATTGGAACTTGTCTGGTTTTTGGGCTGAGTACAAAACTCGTTGTTGATAAGTTTAGGAACCGAAAAAATTAGTTATCTCTATTTTAGATGCTATCTAAACTGATTCGAGAATACCCTTTCAACCCGGGAGGAAGGAAGATCGATTCAACATCTCATAATACACTGCACGTCATTGCACGTAGTCACACGTGAACCGATTGACGTTGGATTTGGAGACAAGGCTAGCTGTGATCTACATAAATACTACAAGTTGAAATGTTAGAATGCCGCCCACTGATTTGATCATACTGCTTCGGGTGGTCAGAGGGACAAAACTTCTCTGGTATGAAAAGTGCGTAGTTGTTGATGAGTTTAGGAACTGGAAATTTACTGGAACGAAATCCCCCAAGTCAGGGACAAATAAAGTAAAAGACAATATATAAGACATAGTGAATTTTGCCTCTTGGTGTCAAACATGTAACTTCTTTCTCTTTATTCGTCAATTTATGTTTTTGATCATTGCAGTTTTTTACATATTTTTTTGGAAGAAAGGAGCCTCCGGCCTCTGCATCAATCGATGCATACAACCATCTTTATTAATTATTTCACAAGGTCTGACAAGAAAATACATCAAGCCACCCGAAGCCACCACTCACACCTACAAACTCGATAACGTGGAGTGCTCTCACCCCAATATCTAAAACTGGTGTCGTCGCCGATCAATCCACATAACGTATCGGGACCAACAGCCGGTGCAACAGACCTAAAGCGCGCACCACATGCACACGTTTTAGAAGCCAGAAGCCACCATCATCCTCGGACCGCTGACCCATCTTCAGGATGGAGATCCGCATCATCCTTGCCAGTCCAGACATCCCTCGACGTCACCACGGCACCCAACGGCACCACCGCCCTGCGCGCATTCATCCAGACGCGAAGACTCTGGAAGATCTGTCGTGCATAGCACCTGCCGACCAGGCATGACACAGTGTAGCACCTGTCGGCCAGGCATGACTTGACATCTCCGCCAAAGCTCCGTGCAAGACTTAGCCGCTCCACCTCCTGCCTCTATGTTCCAGCGCTACTCCACAAACGATGCTCCCAAGAGAATAACGACACCGCAGTACCGCCATCGTCCGATCTGGATGACCAGATCTTCGGGTTTCCCCCGAAGCAGCACGAGTGGGTTGACAGAAGTTACACGATGATGCCTTCATCAAGGTAACGACGCGAGACGCCGCCATCGCCCGTCATTGGCTCGGTTTTCACCGGCAACTCTGCCTCCCCAACTCGCAACCAGGACTAGATGACGGATCTGGAGATCCAACCATCTAGCCTCAGGCTGACTATCTCCGGCGAAGGAGACGACCACCACCGCCACGCCCAGGGCCGGAGCCCCCGACGTCCCCGTGATGCAGGTCGATCCCAGGGACAGCCTACCGTTGATGGGACGGTATACGACATCAGCATGTGCAGCACGCCCGAAGCCCATCTGGACCCAGATCGGGTGCCCAAGCCGCCGACGCAGTACCAGTCGCCGAACGCTGTCGCCGCATGCCTGGCCGCCGCCGCCCCGCACCACTGCGGTAGATCCGGCCATCGCGGACCGCCGCCGTCCTGACCGAGTCTTTGACGAGGAGAAACGCCGCCGCCGCCGCCGCCGCGGCACACAGGCTTTACCTGCGACGTCCCCGGCGACGGCGGGGAGAGGGTGTGCGCGGGTGAGAAACGGGAGACGAGCGGCGGGGGCGGTCCGGTGTGGCGCGGCGGCGCCGCACGGGAACGGGTACGGTTCATTTACTTGTTTAGATCGGCCGCCAAGAGCACCTGAGAGGAAAAAGTTCTATTCCAGGTCCTGCAGTTTTTTACATGTGAAGTAGTCTATTTGTTATTTGAATTTAAGTACTACTACTTCTCTTTATTTACTTTAGGCATTATTTCTATGTGTCTAACAAAGCAGGGAGGGTATACTTCTTTTCTCTCTTTTTTTCCTCAGGAAAATGCGTAAAATTGAAAAACTTCTATAGATTCCAGAATTTTCCCAAGGAGAAATGCCGGCCATGAAAAGAGTCAATCACGCGGATCCAATAAGAAACTATGATGCGACTAAGTGGCCTCACCACCTACTAATTGCCTTTTCTTGATCGATTACTCATTTATGCTGGAACCTGGCTGGACGAATCATTTTGAAATGGTTGAGCTGAGTCTACACATATCAAGTTGTGATGTCAACTCTTTCTCTCGGACAAGTCAAGCTAAGGTGGAATGTCAACCCTAAATCATCCCAGAACGAAACTTCCCTGGTTTTGTTATAGCAGTATAGAATTTTTTTTTCTAGAAAAGGAGGATATACCCCCGGCCTCTCCATTTACACGATGCATGCAACCATTTTATTAGTTATTCATAAAGACCATACAAAGTACTACATCAGTCAGGCTGAAGCCGTCGTCTAGGCAACATCTGTTGCTATTCCTATCCTCTTGATGAAGATGTGCGGAATATCCGAGCCTAATACCAAACAGACATCGCACCAAACCCTAACATCTATAGCCGGATGATCCAACCCAGCCACATACCGGGTCTGGATCCCACACCGGTTCGACGCACTTTCGCTGTCGCCGCCATCTTCAGATCAGGAATTGACGCATCGACCTTGTCTGACCAACCGTCGATGCCATCACGGCACCAGACAACTTCACCATCTTGCACGTGTCCATCTACATGCGTCTGTCGCTAAAACTCCGCAGCGCCATGGCAGTATAGACTAATTACTACAAGTTGACATTTTGGAACTGCCGCAAACTGATTTGATAATACTGCTGCCTCGATGGGCAGAGGGACGAAACTTCTCCGACAGAGCTTGTGGGATTTTGTGACTCGGTACCAAATCCGTTGTATTCCTTCCGTTTTAAAATAAGTGACTCAACTTTATATTATCTTTGGTGTAAAATTGATACAAGGGTGAGTCATTTTTTTAAGACGGAAGGGGCTGATAATAACTAATTTCTCTTTTATTTGCTACTATTGAAAGATAGACATGGAGTCCTCCACGTTAGGGACAAATATAGTAACAGAGACCGTTCAAAACTTAGCGAAATTTGCCTATTGGTATCAAACATGTAACTACTTTCTATTTATTCATCAATTTATTGTGTATTGATCGCTGCAGGTTTTTACAAGTGGATCATTTGTTATTTGTTATTTAAAAATGAACACCTTACCTCTTGGCTTTGTTTGTATATTAGACAACGGATTATCATTCCTCCCAACAGATGCATCTTTCAATGTAGCAATATACTCACAGCTGAAATTTACTCGAAGCAAGGCCGACTGGCTTATACAAAACCAGATGCACACAGGACACAACATGACATTATCTTGCAGCATTGGTTTGCGACTCCGGACGACGCCTATGTTTAGCATTGAAATGTTAAAATTTAGGGAGTTCGACCTCCATCGATGTACAATAAGTGAGCTCCACATTTTCTTAGACCCAATTGAGCTTCACAGTTGAAATAGAAGATATATAACGGGATTGCCTGCCATTTACCTTCAGCACGTCCCACTCTTATCATTGGTTTGCCATTGTCAACGCCTTTTCTGGGTACCGCTGGAGACACACACACACCACCCTATTCTTAGTAAGGGGAACCAATGATCAACATGGTCACACGTATGACCCAGCTGAGTTAGAGGAAATTGATGTTACAATTAATCTTGCTAATAAAGACATTATATCACTAGTTTCGATTATTAGAGATGTTGAAGTCTTGTGTGGGAAAATAAAATATCCTACTGATTTCTTGTTCTTGACTCCCCACAAGATGATTTTTGTCCCATTATATTTTGTAGACCCTTCTTGAATACCGTTAATGCCAGGATAGATTGTGAGAAGAAAACGATTACCGTAAGTTTTGGGGATACGTCTCATGAGTTTAATTTCTCTAAATTTCGTAGACAACCCCATGATAAAGAATTGCCTAGTAAGGATGAAATTATTGTTCTTGTTGTATTATTGTGCCTCCTACTGATCCTTTAGAGCAATATTTGCCAGACCATGAAAATGACATGCATATGAATGAAAGGAATGAAATAGATAAGATTTTCTTTGATCAGCATCCTATTCTGAAACAGAACTTGCCTGTTGAAATACTTGGGGATCCTCCTCCACCCAAGGGTGATCCCTTGTTTGAGCTTAAACAATTACCGGATACTCTGAAATATGCTTATCTGGATGAAAAGAAGATATATATATATCTTGTTATTATTAGTGCTAACCTTTCAGAGCATGAAGAACAAAGATTATTGAAAACTCTGAGCAAGCACCGTGCTGCTATTGGATATACTCTTGATGATATTAAGGGCATTAGTCCCACTCTATGTCAGCACAAAATTAAAATGGAGCCTTATGCTAAACCAGTTGTTGATCACCAACGACGGCTGAATCCTAAAATGAAGGAATTGGTAAGAAATCAAATATTAAAGCTTCTGGAGGCAGGTATCATTTACCCTATTGCTGATAGTAGATGGGTTAGTCCCGTTCATTGTGTCCCTAAGAAAAGAGGTATTACCGTAGTTCCTAATGCTAAAAATGAATTGATCCCACAAAGAATTTTTACAGGATATAGAATGGTAATTGATTTTAGGAAATTAAATAAATCTACTAGAAAAGATCATTACCCTCTACCTTTTATTGATCAAATGTAAGAAAGATTATCCAAACACACACATTTCTGCTTTCTAGATGGTTATTCTGGTTTCTCTCAAATACCCGTGTCAAAAGAGGACCAAGAGAAGACCACCTATACCTGCCCTTTTGGTACCTTTTCTTATAGACGTATGCCTTTTGGTTTAAGAAACAGACCTTCTACCTTTGAAAGATTTATGACTGCTATATTCTGTGATTTTCATAAAAGGATTGTTGAGGTTTTCATGGATGATTTTTCCGTTTACGGAACTTCTTTTGATGATTGTTTGAGCAACCTTGACCGTGTCTTGTAGATATGTGAAGAAACTAATCTTGTATTGAATTGGGATAAGTGCCACTTTATGGTGAATGAAGGCATTGTCTTGGGACATAAAATTTCTGAAAGAGGTATTGAAGTTGACAAGGCTAAAGTTGATGCTATTGAAAAAATGTCGTGTCCTACGGATATCAGAGGTATAAAAAGTTTCCATGGTCATGCTGGTTTCTATAGGAGATTTATTAAAGACTTCTCTAAGATTTCTAGGCCGCTCACTAATCTCTTGCAAAAATATGTTCCATTCGTTTTTATGATGATTGTGTAGAAGCTTTTGAAATTATTAAGAATGCCTTGATTTCTGCACCTGTTGTTCAACCACCTGATTGGAACCTACCCTTTGAAATTATGTGTGATACTAGTGATTATGTCGTTGGTGCTTTCCTAGGACAAAGAGTTGATAAGAAATTATATGTTATTCATTATGCTAGCAAAATTCTCGACAGTGCTCAAAGAAACTATGCTACCACTGAAAAGGAATTTTTAGCAGTTGTGTTCGCTTGTGATAAGTTTAGACCCTATATTGTTGATTCTAAAGCAACTGTTCACACTGATCATGCTGCTATTAAATATCTTATGGAAAAGAAAGATGCTAAACCTAGACTTATCAGGTGAGTTCTTCTGCTACAAGAATTTGATTTGCATATTGTTGATAGAAAGGGTGCTGATAACCCCGTAGCAGATAACTTGTCTAGGTTAGAGAATGTTCTTGATGACCCACTACCTATTGATGATAGCTTTCCTGATGAACAATTGGCTGTCATAAGCTTCTCGTAATGCTCCTTGGTATGCTGATTATGCTAATTACATTTTTGCTAAATTTATACCGCCTAGTTTCACATACCGACAAAACAAAAAGGTTTTCTATGATTTAATACATTACTTCTGGGATGACCCACACCTTTAGAGAGAAGGAGTAGATGATGTTATTAGACGTTGTGTACCTGAGCATGAACAGGAACATAAATTACACAAATGTCATTCCGAGGCCTACCTAGGACACCACGCTGGAGATAGAACTACACATAAGCTATTACAATCTACTTTTTATTATCCTACTCTCTTCAAGGATGCTCGTAAGTTTGTCTTCTCATGTGATGAATGTCAAAGAATTGGCAATATTAGTAGATGTCAGGAAATGCCTATGAGTTACTCTCTTGTTACTGAACCATTTGATGTTTGGGTTTTTGATTATATGGGACCTTTTCCAATGTCCAACGGGTATACTCATATTTTAGTTGTTGTTCATTATGTTACTAACTGGGTAGAAGCTATTCCAACAAGTAGTGTTGATCATAACACCACTATTAAGATGCTTAAAGAAGTTATTTTCCCTAGATTTGGAGTCCCCAGATATTTAATGAATAATGGTGGTTCACATTTTATTCATGATGCTTTCCGTAAATTGCTCCCTAAGTATGATGTTAATCATAGAATTGCATCTCCTTATCATCCTCAGTCTAGTGGTCAAGTAGAATTAAGCAATAGAGAAATTAAATTGATCTTGCAAAAGACGGATAATAGATCTCGGAAGAGTTGGTCTAAGAAGCTTGACGATGCATTATGGCTTATAGGACTGCTTACAAGAATTTTATGGGTATGTCTCCATATAAAATGGTTTATGGTAAAGCATGTCACTTACCTCTAGAGCTAGAGCATAAAGCTTATTGGGCAATCAAAGAGCTCAACTATGATTTCAAACTTTCTGGTGAGAAGAGGTTATTTGACATTAGATCACTTGATGAATGGAGAACCCAGGCCTATGAGAATGCCAAGTTGTTTAAAGAAAAATTTAAGAGATGGCACGATAAACGGATACAAAAGCGTGAATTAAATGTAGGTGATCATGTCTTGCTATACAATTCTCGTTTAAGATTTTTTGCAGGAAACTTCTCTCTGAATGGGAAGGGCCTTACATTGTTGAGGAAGTATATCATTCCGGTGCCATCAAGATCAACAACGTCAAAGGCACTAATCCGAAGGTAGTAAACGGGAAAAGAATCAAACATTATATCTCAGGTACTCCCATTAATGTTGAAACCAATGTTATCAATACCATATCTCCGGAAGAGCATATTAGGGAGAGCTACCGGAATGTTTCAGACTCCGAAAAGGAATAGGTATGTGGTACAGTAAGTAAACCAACTCCAAAACTTTCCCAATAACAATTTTACTCAGTTTTGGAATATAAATAAATTTATGTAAATTAAAAGTAGTTCGAAAGACGTGCCTAGAGGGCTTGTCACCACCCTGTGCGCCCTCCGGACTCTATTTCCTTGTGGTACACCCCTTAGGATCGGAAAAAATTCATTATATAATCTCCCGAAGGTTTCCACTTTCGTATCACGACAGTACCTCCTGTTACTTTTTGAGCTGTTTCTGCAGCAGATTTAGAGCAAGATGTCATGCCAAGAGTCTGATGGGGAGAGCTACAGATCGCATTATCTTGCCAATCCCAAGCTCTACGGGGACCTAGATCCTTATGGATTATTCTCGGAGGAGGAACAAGAAGACAAGTACAGAGATGAAAGCTCAGACGAAGAGGAGACTCCTATGCCTCAACTGGGAGACATGCACGTGTAGTTCAGAAAATCAAGCCTCCGAAACGCAAGAAGAAAACCCAAAGTTCTATTTATTCCTTCTTGTTTTCTGCAGGAGAGTAAAGAAGAATTATGTCAAAGGATATTGAAGCTCGAGCAGGAAGTAGATGATCCGAGGGATCAAAATTTCATGCTTAAGAGGAAATTGTACAAGCTTTCATCCTCATCAACAACTCCACCACCATCACCTCCGAAGAAGGACACCCGAGCACATGGGTATGGGCACTCCCCTTGGCTTGTCCCAAGCTTGGAGGACGCGCCCCGATATCGTATCACCATCACACCTTTTTCCTTTTTCCTTTTTCTTGTTTTTCTTAGTTCAATACTTTTTGATTTTGTTTTGATCTAGTAGAATAAAGTTTTAGTATGATCTACCTTTTAGTTTTTTCTTTTGCTCCGCTTATGTAAGCAGGACCAAGATTTATATAATAAAAAGTAGTTTTGATGAGAGGGCTTTGCTAGATTACTATGCTCTTGAGAGTGATGAATAAAGAATAATAGAATAAAAGCAAGGTGTAGACATATTGATCTTATGGGGAGTGATGACTTCACATATAAAAAGTATGTCGATTGAAATTTGTTGGGAGTTAACAAACATAGTAATTGGTCATTGGTGCAATTGAAAAGGAAGTGGTAAAGAAAGAGAGATTCGCATATAAATATATTATCTTGGGCATCTTTTATGATTATGACCACTCATTGAAATATTACATGCCAAGAAGTTGATGTTGGACAAGGAAGACAACATAATGGGTTATGTTTGATTGCCTTCGGATAGAAGTTATATGGTTTTGGATCCTCCAACATGTAGTGCTTGCTTCCACCTCATATTAGCCAAAACTTCCGCACAAAGTAGAGATACTACTTGTGCATCCAAACACCCCAACCCAGTTTTGCCATGAGAGTCCACCATACCTACCTATGGATTGAATAAGATCCTTCAAGTAAGTTGTCATCGGTGCAAAAAATGTTGGGGAACATTGCGTGGGAAACAAAAACATTCCTACGCACACGCAAGATCAATCCATGGTGATGAGCACCTACGAGAGGGTGAGTGGATCTACAAACCCTTGTAGATCGCTAAGCGGCAGCGTTAAGAAATGTGGTTGATGTAGTCGAACGTCTTCGCGATCCAAATCGCAAGCCGTCACACGGTCCAATCACGATCTAGCGCCGAACGGACGACACCTTCATGTTAAACACACGTATAGCTTGATGACGTCCTCTCCTTCTTGATCCAGCAAGAGGGGCGAAGTAGTAGATGAGTTCCGACAGCACGACGACATGGTGATGGTGTTGGTGAATAACAATCTCCGCAGGGCTTCGCCAAGCACAATGGAAACTATGACAGAGGATAAACTAGAGGGATAGGGTTGCCGGCACACGGCTTGGGGATTCTTGATGTGTTCCAGGTGCTAGCCCCATCCTTTTATTTATATGCTGAGCCATGGGGTCAAAACTTGGAGAAAAATCCTCCTCAAGGTCGGTTTGCCCGCAAGGCAAGAGTCCTCCTCGGACTCCAGGACTAGAGGCCAAGGTCCTTGGTGGCTGGCCCCAAACGACAGGGTCCTTGGCGTCTAGCCCCTAGACTACGCAAAACACCTTTTGCACCTTCCTAAAGCCTCATGGGATTTACCCCTTGTCCCAAATAAAGTGTTCTTGTACCCCGAACATTTTGGGGAAACATCCGAAACTATTCCGATGAATTCCGGAACTCTTCCGGAGACCAAACACTACTATCCCATAATCAATCTTTACGTCCGGACTATTCCGGAGCTCCTCGTCATGTCCGGGATCTCATCCGGGACTCCAAACAACTTTCTGTCACCAACATAATAACTCAACTATACTTATATCGTCACCAAATGTTAAGTGTGTAGACCCTGCGGGTTCGAGAACTATGCAGACATGACCGAGACAACTCTACGATCTTTAACCAATAGCGGGACCTGGATGCCCATATTGGTTCCTAAATATTCTACGAAGATCTTTATCGGTTGAACCTCTATGTCAAGGATTTAGTTAATCTCGTATAATGGTCCCTTTGTTCTTCGGTATGTTACTTCCCGAGATTCGATCGTCAGTATCTCTATACCTAGTTCAATCTCGTTACCGGCAAGTCCCTTTACTTGTTCCGTAATACAAGATCTTGTGTCTAACACATTAGTCACTTTGCTTGCAAGGCTTGTTGTGATGTTGTACTACCGAGTGGGCCGTAAGATACCTCTCCGTCACACGGAGTAAAAAATCCCAGTCTTGATCCATGCCAACCCAACAGACACCCTCGAAGATACTTGTAGAGAACCTTGCGATGTTTGATACACACAAGGTACTCCTTCGGTGTCAGTGAGTTGCATGATCTCATGGTCATAGGAATACTTGACATGCAGAAAACTGTAGCAACAAACTGGCATGATCATATGGTTCGTTTATAGTTTGGGTCTTGTCCATCACATCATTCTCCCAATGATATGATCCCATCATCAAATGGCATCTCATGTCAATGGCCAGGAAACCTTGACCATCTTTGATCAATGAGCTAGTCTACTAGAGGCATACTAGGGACAAAGTGTTGTCTATGTATCCACACATGCAATGTGTTTCCAGTCAATACAATTATAGCATGGATAATAAACAATTATCATGAACAAGGAAATATAATAATAAACACTTTATTTATTACCTCTAGGGCATATTTCCAATAGTCTCCCACTTGCACTAGAGTCAATAACTAGCTCACATCACTATGTGATTTACATTGTAATGAATCGAACACCCATACAGTTCTGGTGTTGATCATGTTTAGCCCATGGAAGAGGTTTTAGTCAACGTGTCTGCAACATTCAGATCTGTGTGCACTTTGCAAATATTTATGTCCTCCTCCTTGATGTACTCACAAAAGGGATTGAAGCTTCTCTTTATGTGTCTGGTCCTCTTGTGAAACCTTGGTTCCTTAGCTAGGGAAATGGCACAAGTGTTATCACATACCATATCCACTGGATTCAGTGCACTAGGCACTACTCCAAGATCTGTCATGACCCTTCTTTTGGGTTCATGCTTTTCAGGCTGAAGCTTTTTGACATAAGCATCACATCCCCAAACTTTAAGAAACGACAACTTTGGCTTCTTGCCAAACTACAGTTCATATGGCGTCGTCTCAATGGATTTTGATGGTGCCCTATTTAAAGTGAATGCGGCTGTCTCTAATGCATAACCCCAAAATGATAGTGGAAAATCGGCAAGAGACATCATAGAACGTACCATATCTAATAAGGTTCGATTACAACGTTCGGACACACCATCACGCTGAGATGTTCCCGTTGGTGTCAATTTTGAAACAATTCCACACTGTCTTAAGTGATTGCCAAACTCATAAATCACATATTCACCTCCTTGATCAGATTGCAAGAATTTAATCTTCTTGTTATGATGATTCTCAACTTCACTCTGAAATTGCTTGAACTTTTCAAACATTTCAGACTTGTGTTTCATTAAGTAAATATACCCATATCTACTTAAGTCATGAGTGAAGGTGAGAAAATAACGATATCCACCGCGCGCCTCAATGCTCATCGGACCATACACATCAGTATGTATGATTTTCAACAAGTCACTTGCCCATTCCACTGTTCAAGAGAACGGAGTTTTAGTCATCTTGCCCATGAGGCATGGTTCACATGTGTCAAGTGATTCAAAATCAAGTGACTCCAAAAGTCCATCAGCATGGAGCTTCTTTATGCATTTTACACCAATATGACCTAAATGATAGTGCCACAAGAAAGTGGTACTACCATTATCAACTCTACATCTTTTGGCATCAATGTTATGAACATGTGTATCATCACTATCAAGATTCAATATGAATAAACCCCTCACATTGGGTGCATGACCATAAAAGATATTACTCATATAGATAGAAAAACCATTATTCTCTGATTTAAATGAGTAACCATCTCGCAATAAACAAGATCTAGATATAATGTTCATGCTTAACGCATGCACTAAATAAGAATTATTCAGGTTCATCACTAACCCTGATGGTAATCAAAGAGCGAGCATGCCCACGGCGATCACATCAACCTTGGAACAATTTCCCACGTGCATCGTCACTAAGTCCTTTGCCAGCCTTCGTCTATTCCGTAGTGCTTGTTTTGAGTTGCAAATGTGAGCAACCGAACCGATATCAAATACCCAGGCACTACAACGAGAGTTGGTAAGGTACACATCAATAACATGTATGTCATATATACCTTGTTTGTTGTTGGCCGCCTTCTTGTCAGCCAGATACTTGGGGCAGTGTCGCTTCCAGTTACCAGTTCCCTTGCAATGAAAGCACTCAGTTTCTGTCTTAAGTCCAGCCTTGGGTTTCTTCACGGGAGGGGCAACTACTTTGCCACTCTTCTGAGAGTTAACCTTCTTTCCCTTGCCATTCTTCTTGAAACTAGTGGTTTTATTGACCATGAACACCTGATTCTCCTTCTGAATCTCAGACTCGGCGACTTTTAACATCGCAAACAGCTCAACGACTGACTTGTTCATCCCGTGCATGTTATAGATCAACACGAAGCTCTTGTAGCTAGGTGGCAATGATTGAAGAACTCTATCAGTGATCGCCTCAGCTGGAAGGGGCATCCCCAATTCGGCCAGACGGGTAGAATACCTAGACATTCTGACTATGTGTTCACTGACAGACCTATTCTCCTCCAATTTGCAACCATAGAACTTATCGGAGGTCTCGTACCTCTCGATCCGGGCATTCTTATGAAAGATAAACTTCAACTCCTGGAACATATCATATGCTCCATGACATTCAAAACGTCTTTGAAGTCCCGGTTCTAAGCCATCAACATTACACATTGAACCATTGAGTAATGATCAGAATGAGCCTGCCAGGCATTCGCAATGTCTGCAGACTCCACTAGAGCGGGTGGATCACCAAGCGGTGCATCAAGGACATAAGCCTTCTGGGAAGCCATGAGGATAATCCTCAGATTACGGGCCCAGTCCACAAAGTTACTTCCATCATCTTTCAGCTTATCTTTCTCTAGGAATGCATTAAAATTAAGGGGTGCTACTACGCGAGCCATTGATCTACAACATAAATATGCAAAGGTTACTAAGACTATTATTCAAGATAATGGGTTTAGTTAATCAAATTACTAAAGATCCTACTCAAATTTACATCCCTCATGTCATCCGAGTGATCGAAATTCACCAACTCAAGTCCGATCATCACGTGAGTTGAGGTGGTTTCAATGGTGAACATCATCATGTTGATCATATCTACTATATGACTCATGTTCGACCTTTCGGTCTCCCGTGTTCCAAGGCCATGTCTGTACATGCTAGGCTCGTCAAGTTTAACCCGAGTGTTCTGCACGTGCAACACTGGCTTGAACCCATTGTATGTGAATGTAGAGTCTATCACACCCGATCAGCACGTGGTGTCTCGACACGACAAACTTTCGCAACAGTGCACACTCGGGGAGAACACAATTTATCTTGAAATTTAAGTGAGGGATCACCTTATAATGCAACTGTCGTCCTAAGCAAAACAAGGTGCATAAAAGGATTAACATCACATGCAAATCATAAGTGACATGATATGGCCATGAATTTGTGCTTTTGATCTCCATCTTGAAAGCATCGGCATGAAACCATGATCTCCATCATCTTGATCTCCATCAACGTGTCGCCATCGGGGTTGTCATGCTGACTGTTGCTTCCACGACCATTGCTAACTCATAGCGATAAGGTAAAGCAAAACGATGAAAATAATTAAAGACAACGCTATGGCTTCTGCTAGTTGCCGTACTCATCGACATGCAAGTCTTGATATTCTATACAATACATGATCATCTCATACATCCCATATATCTAGTCACGTAATTGGCCATATCACATCACAACATACCCTGCAAAAAAAGTTAGATGTCCTCTAATTGTTGTTCTACGTGGCTGCTACGGGTATCTAGCAAGAACAATTGTCATGTACGCAAAAACCACAACGATGATACATAACACTACTGGAATTTGGTTATTTGCCTTCTGCCAGCTCTTTGCAATCAGCTCGCAGATGGCAAAGAGAGTCTTTGCCACCAGCTGCCAACTAGCAGACGGAAAGAGTTGGCTGGTGGCACAGAGATTGTTTGCCATCAGTCAGCTGTTTGTCGTCTGTGAGCAGAAGGCAAAGAGCGGCACAATAGACGACAAAGCTATAGTTGGGCCCCACTTGACCGCGTGATGGCTAGGTTATATTTGGCGACTTCTTTGTCATCTACTAGCGGACAGCAAAGAGTCCTAAAGCAGATGGCAAAGAAGCTAGCCTCTTTGCCGTCCGCTAGCAGACGACAATGCGCTAACACCCACAAACAGCCATCCCGCCCCCACACCGGCCCCTGTCTCTCTCACTCTCACCCACTCACACTCCCCTCTCTCCCTGCCTCCCACCGCCTCCACCGCCATCATCTTCCCATCGGCCCCGTTGCGCCCATCGGCCCCATCGAGCCGGCACCACTGCCGTCATCTCCCCACCAGCCCCGTCGCGCCACCGCCGCACCTCCCCCGTCGCACCTCCGCCCACCGCGCCCATTGCGCCGCCGCCCCAACACCCTCATCACGCCCGTCCTTCCCGCCCCCGGCGCCTTGCCGCCCCCAACGGCCCACTACCCCTGTCACACCATTACCCCACCGCCCCTGTCGCAACCGCAACCCCTGCACCCCGAAGCCCCAGCGCCCTCTGCCCCGCCGCCCCGTCGTCCCCGCCACCAGTCGCCCAGGCCGCCTTAGCCGCCCCCTCCGATGAGTCCCCCCGCTGACCGCCCCTATTTTTATTTTGTTTTTTCTGTTTGTTTTATTTCTGTTAAATTAGTTAGGTTCGTTTATTAGTTTATTAGGTTAGTTAGTTAGCTAGGTTTATTAGGTTAGTTAGTTAGGTTAGAAGAGAAAAAGGAAGAAAATGAGAATAAGTAGAAGCAGAGGATAAGGATAAAGGAAAATCGGAAGAAGAGAGGAGGCTAGAACACGAATAAGGAGAAGAAGAAGAAAAAGCAAAATAAGAAAAGAGGGTAAGAAGAGAGGAGGAGAAGAAGACTAGGAAAATAAAGGAAAAAGGAAAAGAGGAGGAAGAAGAAGAGAAAAAGAGAAGGGAAAAGGAGGAGGAGGAGGAGGGAGAGGAGAGGGAAAGAAGCAGAAGAAGAAGAAGAAGAAGAAGAAAAAGGAGAAAGAAGAGGAGAAGAAGAAGCGGAAAAATAGAAGAGGAGGAGAAAGAAGAAGAAAAATAGTAGTAGAAGAAGAGGATAAGAAAATAAGAAGAAGAATAAGAAGAAGAAATAGAGGAGAAAAATAATAATGTAGAAGTGCAAAATTGGTTACATATAGAGAGATTATTCTATCGGGATTGAATATTTGTGTTGATCGAGTTTCATTTCAATGTGCAGTTGTTCCGTCGCTGCGAGGGTCTGGTGTTCGACGACCTCCCCGTACGTTTGATGAGTCCCCTGATGCGTTCGTTGGAGAGCACAAATGGCATCTCCTCCCCCGGCTCCCTTAATTTTCTCGGTTCCAGTCTTCATACCGATGAACCTTGCTAGCTATAGGTGTCTTCAATCATCAGTATGCGCGACCAGTATGCATCTCCCATTCGAAAGGGTGGCGTCTATAAATATGCATGTCTTTGCATATTTATAACCGCCATCCTTTCGAATTGTCCAATGTTATCCATGGACAACCCGAGTATGTGTAGATTGGGTTTGTTTTCACATATGCTCTGCTTGGGATCCGATGCGGAATTTCGTCAGTGCCTCCCTATTGTTCTCCGGGTACACATCCTCTCTGCTTATTGCCGAGACGTGTATCAAGAGAATAACGGGGTAGTGTTGCCGAAATTCTGCACGGATCCGGAGCAGAGCATGGGAAAACAAACCCAATCTACACATACTCAGGTGGGATTAGGACCTATCTCTACCTATTAGCATGTAGGTTGCATGGACGTAATAAAACTGACAAACTTGATTAACAGATGAATATAGATGATGAATTATATATATAATTCTTGTGTGTTTACTAGGTAGGCAAGACGAGTGATCATGCTTGGATGTACACTGGTCACCCTAGTCAGAAAGAAATGTGCATTGAATGGTTAACAAAAATCAAGGGGTTTCTGAGCCCCGCATTTGCAAATGGCCAGGAAATAACGTAGTGCCCCTGTGTTCAGTGCGACAACCATAGAAACTGGACACGGGATGAAATGGGGAAACACTTGCAGAAGTGGGGTTTTACACCTGATTATACGGTGTGGAGATTTCATGGTGAGTCTGCCCAACGTGCCAGAGGTGAAGTTGTTCGTCGTCGCACTGACATCATGGTACCGGGATCGCAGACATGGTGCAAGACTTTGATGATGCTCGGGATTCGGACGATGAGATGGAGGAATCTGCAAAGGCCTTCTATGAAATGTTGGAGTCTTCAAAACATCCTCTCCACGAGCACATTGAGCTTTGTCAGCTGGATGCCATCGCGCAAGTAATGGTTTTGAAGGCTCAGTTCAACCTAGGCAGCGAATGCTACAACGCAATGATGACGATATTTGGATCCTTTCTACCCAAAGGCCATGTATTGCCAGCAAACATGTACCAGTGTGACAAAATCCTATGTGCGCTTAAGATGCCTTATGAGAAGATAGATGCCTGTGAGCATGGGTGAGAAGTGTCAGACCAAAATCCCAGGTAATGTTGTACGGTATCTGCCAATCATACCAAGACTTCAATGTATTTTCATGGTCAAAGAGACGGCCACACAGATAATGTGGCATAAATTGGGCAAAAGAACCGAACTAGATGCAGATGGGAATCCGATGTTGGGACACACTTCAGACGCTTTTGCATGGAAGCACTTCGATGCATTACATAAGGATAAAGCGGTAGATCCAAGGCATCCTCGAGTCGCCATCAGCACGGATGGGTTCCAAGTGTTTGGTATGACGACAACCCAATACAGTTGTTGGCCTGTATTTTTCATTCCATTCAATCTCCCCCCGGAGAGATTATGAAAATAAAGAACATTTTATTGACGTTGATAATTCCAGGGCCCAACTATCCAAGGAAGAATATGAATGTGTACATGCAGCCGCTTTAGGATGAATTGCAAGAAGCTTGGGATAATGGGATCAATACATATGACGCCACTTCCAAAAAAAACTTCAAAATGCATGTGTGGTACATGTACTCGACGCATGACTTGCCAGCATATGTTCTATTGATTGGCTGGTGTGTGCATGGAAGGTTCCCGTTCCCCACATGCAAGGCAGCTCTTGAGTTCCGTTGGCTGCAGGCGGGTCGCAAGTATTCTTGCTTCGACTTGCATAGACAGTTCCTGGATTCTCGCCATAAGTTCATAAAATACAAGAAGAATTTCATGAAATTTAGAGTTGTTGAAAACTCCGCACCACCTGTATTGACCTACCAACAGACCCTGGATCAGATAAACGAACTCGAGCCGGATCCAATACGTCCAGGGTATTTCAAAGGGTATAATATGAAACACCCCTGGACTCATAAGATATGCTTGTGGGATCTGCCTTACTTTACAGACCTCCTTTGCCCACACAACATCGACGTGATGCACACTGAATAGAATATCGCCGGGGCCCTTTTTGGTACATTGTTCCGCATTGAGGGAAAGACAAGGGATAATCCTAAGGCTAGAGTCGATCAGGAGGCTCGATGTAATAGGCCGTTACAACACATGCAACAACTGTTAGGAAAGAAGAACTAGAGGAAGCCACTGGCATGGTTCAATCTTGGAAGGCCAGCTATGAGGAAAATGCTCTTATGGGTGAAAATGCAGTTGATGTTCCCTGATGGGTATGCAGCGAATCTAAAGAGGGGATCGAGTCTTGAAAATTGAAAATATTTGGTCTCAAGAGTCATTATTGGCACATATGGCTTTAGCGGGTAATGCCGGTGATGTTGCATGGCTTTATCCCTGAGATGAATGGCTAGTACTGGCAAAGCTGAGCTATTTCTTCCGTGCTCTTTGTGCGAAAGAACTATCGCCTGATGTGCTAGATGAACTGGAAGAGTTGACGCCGGAGTTGATATGCAAGTTAGAAAAGATCTTTCCATCGGGCTTCTTTAATCCAATGCAACATTTGATTTTGCATCTCCCGACTGAGGCAAGATTGGGGGGCGTGCAAAATTGTTGGTGCTTTGGAACTGAGAGGATGCAGAAGACGCTTCGAGCAAAATGTAAAAATAAACATAGAATTGAAGCATCGATGGCCGAGGCATTCATTACTGAGGAGGCGGCAAACTTCGTGACAGCACACTACGAAGCCAAGAATCGTCATTTCCATAATCCGAAGCCTCGGTACAATGATTGCGATCGTGAAAAAGTTCAATCCAACCTTAGCCTATTCCAAGGGAAGCTCGCACCAGCCAGTGCTTCAAAAGCAATAACGTTGGATGTCGACAAATGGTGGACCATTCGTTGTATATCTTCAACAACCTAACAAAAGTGCGGCCGTACATCGAGTAAGTTCTCGGTACATTGTTTCTCAACTTCTAATTCTTTTGAACTACTCTTATTCTAGGATATGTGATACCGTTGATACGTCACCAAATTCTTGGATGAAGCGGTGATCCAAAATGATTCCATCGAAGAGTATGAGCTTCTGGCAAAGCATGGAGGCAGCTATCCCAGTTTCATCTCTTGGTTCAAACAAACAGTAATTTCCATTAGACCATTTCATTTCTTCGTCTAGTTTGCGACTAATGCAACAATCCTTTCATATCAAACTTGTAGGCTAATTTAGAGTCTATGGACGCTGAATTGAGACAAGTCGGTAATGGTTTTGACTATAAGGTCCATTCATTTGACAAATACGACATCAACGGGTATCACTTTCGTACTTTTGGCAAAGAGCTATCTATGGCCGATCGAAAGTCTACAAATTGTTGTGTCTCCACTGTTGGCGAAGGAGGTGTCGAGTATTATGGAAGAGTTGAAGCAATTTATGAACTTATATTCTTCGATGATAACCGACCAAACTTCGTAGTCTTCAAATGTTATTGGTTCCAGCCGAAGGAGACTAGAAGGAATCATGAACATATAGGGCTAGTCGAAATCAAACAAAGCACCCATTTAGATGTTCCCGACGTCTATATTTTGGCTCAACAAGTGACCCAAGTTTTCTATCTACCGTGGGCCTGCCAAACTGATCCAAATGTGAAAGGTTGGGATGTCGTTTATGATGTGCCGCCACATTTTAGACCACCTCCCCTCAATGAAGATGATTATGAATCCCACATTTACCCAAACACATATGAAGGATAATTCTTCCAAGAAACACGTCTTTCCAAAAAATGTTTCAAGAATCGCTCTACTTCACTCCAGAACATTGAGGTAGACAGCGACAGTTAATCCGACTTCACCCGTGAGCCGGAACAAGAAGAGATGGAAGAATAAGGGGTTACTGCTGAGGATGACCTCTCGATGCTTGACCGATTACATAAAGGAGGCCTCCCACATGTTGCGCACGATAGTGATGATGATGCATTTGTTAATGATAGTGATGATGATGATGATGCATTATTGATCCCAGAGCATATATAGATGATTAAAATTATTATTAGTTCATGTCAAGTATACATGATGATGATACACTCAAATAATATATATAGGTATTGCTATTCATGTCGGTATTCAATTTTTTTATTGTACGAATTTCGTTTACTCTTTGTCATGGCAGGTTTTGAAATATGGTGGGCGCGGGTCGAGAGCGATCCGAGGATCCTTCGTTGGCGCGTGGTGGGAGGGGTACTTCCATTCCACCCCAAACTCTCCGGAGAGCATTGTACGATAGTATTGGGTCACCGAGGGCACTTCTTCGTCGGTGAAGTTGCCCATAGGGAGAGGAGGTCGGGGGAAGAAGAGAGATCCTAAAGCTACACGTGGTGGCCGCGGGTGAGGTACGAAGGCTGCTACACCTTCCTCGCCGCCACCCCCAGCTGATTCACCAGAGCAAAGGACTGCTACGGTAGACTCGTCTGAGGTGGAGGCTACAAGGACTCCTATCCACGAGCCTTGGGTCGACAATCCTTTTGTCCCAGACGCTTCGACCCGCAAGACTCGTGTGCCAGACGCCTCTTCATGCGAGACTCCTATGCCAGACGCTTCGTACTATGAGACTGCACAGGCTTCCACCAGATGGGATACCTGGCCGGATCTGCATCAGCCGGAGCTGAGTGGCCATGCTGATGGTGGCAGGGATCGGCTTTCTGATAGCGAGAAGAGGTGGTTGAGGGCACCGTCTACCAGCATGGGTGTACACGGCTCCCGCCCTTGCCGCCGACCCATGAGCAGAGGTGGCTGATTAAGCCCAAGTCACTGAAGTAAGTGTATTTACTCTCTTTAAACCTTTTGCCTTCATGTTTCTCCACATATCTAATGCATTGGCTTTGTCATACTACAGGGGTTGGATTCACACCAAGGATGTCCGGAGGCCCAACTCCGTTCTTGGTGTGATTTTACGGCATAACTTCCCGGGGTTTGTCACGTTGCCTGGCAAGGGTTAGTAACAAGAGGTAGGATTTAAATGGGAGCACTACTTGGCTGCCCCAGCCCCGACGGAGGAGATGATCGACGGTGCATTGTGCCACATGAGGGCCGACATGGTCATCAGGAAGTTCTGGGTACTTTCTCCTTTACACAATTAAAAATTAATAATAGCTAGTTATTGTACTAATCAGTGTTGTATCTTTTGATTGCAGACCTTCTACAAGTGTGAGGAGGGATACGAGGAGGCCGCGACAAAGCTTATCGATTACGAGTGTAGGCGCATACCATAGAACTTACGACACGAGGCTCGGGTACAGGCTGCTCCAGACTACTATGCCTGGCAGCATATTAAGAAGGCCAAGTTGTCATCCCGTCGAAAGTTTCTCGACAAAGAGCAATACATGAAGGTAATTACCTATTATTAAGGCTCTGTACTTAGTTTCCTTTGCTTTGATTCATAGTCATAGCTCTCAAAATTCTCTTTACTAACTTAGGTGCCCCCGAGATGGTGTGCGGATAAGATGGGTTGTTGGGAGGCGTTGGTCAATGAATGGTGCTCTGACCAATGGCGAGTCGTCCATGACGATGCCAAGGCACGGCATGCCCAAATGGAAGGTGTGCCACACCATCAAGGCAACGCCAACATTTATCAGTTCGTGCGGAACTGTATATGTGGTTTGCTTCATGATTCCTGCAAATTCATTCTTGTAGTGCTAGGTTTACCAATTATTAATACTTTGTTCCCCTCTTGTAGGCGCATCATAATAAGACGGAGGTGCCAAAGGTGTATGACCTCTATGCCATGGCACATACTACCTCATACAAGAAGGTCAAGGCATTCTCTGAGTCTGACATCGATAATCCCAAGAACTTCACCAATATCTCCTCCCACCACAAGCTCGTGAGGTACAAAGATGTGGGGAAGGCGATGAATGGGGAGGACTTCAACCCGAGCCAACAACCACTTGATCCAGACATGGTGATGTTAGCTGGCCACGGAAGGCCCCATGGCTCGATAGCCATTGGAGATGGACATATACGGTCTTCGAGCACTTTCCGGCAGATAAGGGCATGCCAAACGAGCTCCTGTGCTGAGATGCTGCCTCGTCCATGGCCAGTCCAGCTCGCCATCGAGGTTAGTCATATAGACTCAAATAGCTTTCCTCCATTACATTGTCTGTGCGAACAAAGACAATTACAATGCTAACGAGGAGATGTGTTGTAGGATGCTCTGCATAAAGAGAGAGAGAGCCAACCCAGGCGCTTCTGGCGGAACAGGCCCGGAAGGCGGAGGAGGACAAGAGGGATCTGGAGGAGAGGACGACTAAGTTGTTGGATGAGGAGAGGCCACGAAACGATGCATCTCACCGGGCCATGTACAAGCTCATCATGGTAAGTTTATTATTCATATTAGCCAAATCATGCACTACATGTTCTATTCATTAATAAACAATATGATTGACTTGGCAAAACCAAATGCAGACTTTGTGCGAGAAGACCGGCCAGAACCCTCCGCCGATGCCAGTCATTACCATGGACGGAACAGTGAGTTTCATTTTCAATGTTCATTAGTTACTAGTCTTAACATTTCAGCGTCATCATGCTAATGCAAATGATCTTTGGTACAACATAACTCCCGAGCCGCATCGCACGACCCGAGTAACCCTAGTGCTTCACCTCCGTGATGACGAGGAGGGTAAGCCCTAATATTCCACTTACGTAGATCGTTTTCTCAAACAAAGACAAACATAGCACTTAGACAAACTTAGCACTTAGACAAATGTTATATTTTGCGTAAGTTAGCTTTGTTTCCTCTAAAATGACATAGTAAGCTTACTTACCTCCAAAATGACATGTTGTACCTAAGTTAGATCTAAAATGACATATTGTACCTAAGTTAGCTCTAAAATGACCTATACTTAGCATTTTTTCCTCCACACTGCCATATTAAGCTTAGTTAACTCAACAATGACATAATAGACTTGGTAATCTCATAGATGCCATGGACTTAGCTTATTTTCTTGCAAAATGACACAATAAGCTTAGTTAGGTAAAAAATATGATAATTACCTAGGTTAGCTCTAAAATGACACAAATAAGCAATAATAAGAAGAAAAACAAGATGAGAAAGAGAAAGAAAGAAGAAAGCTTCTTCTTCTTCTTCTTGTTCTTCTTCTAGATCTTCTTCTTCTTCTTCTTCTAGGTAACCTCATAGATGCCAAAGACTTAGCTTATTTTCTTGCAAAATGACACAATAAGCTTAGTTGGGTAAAATGCGATAATTACCTAGGTTAGCTCTAAAATGACACAAATAAGCAATAAGAAGAAGAAAAACAAGAGGAGAAAGAGAAAGAGAAGAAAAACGCTTCTTCTTCTTCTTCTTCTTCTTATTCTTGTTCTTCTTCTACATTTTCTTCTTCTTCTTCTTCTTCTTCTTCTTCTTGGTAACCTCATAGGTGCCATAGACTTACCTTATTTTCTTGCAAAATGACACAATAATCTTAGTTAGGTAAAAATGTGATAATTACCTAGGTTAGCTCTAAAATGGCACAAATAAGCAATAATAAGAAGAAAACAAGAGGAGAAAGAGAAAGAGAAGAAAAACTCTTCTTCTTCTTCTTCTTGTTCTTCTTCTACATCTTCTTCTTCTTCTTATTCTTCTTCTTGGTAACCTCATAGATGCCATAGACTTACTTTATTTTCTTGCAAAATGACACAATAAGCTTACTTAGGTCAAAAATGTCATAATTACCTAGGTTAGCTCTAAAATGGCACAAATAAGCAATAAGAAGAAGAAAAACTAGAGGATAAAGAGAAAGAGAAGAAAAACACTTCTTCTTCCTCCTCCTCCTCCTCTTCTTCTTCTAGATCTTCTTCTTCTTCTTCTAGTATTCTTCTTCTAACTTTATTATTTCCCCTTTTGCAGATTTGATTAACTTCATGGAAGCTTGCATTGATGGAGATCTTCTACTTAATTTCTGTTTTGATTTTGTATCGATGAACATTGCGAAACTTGCTACCTATGGATGAAACTATGCATGTATGGATGAAACTTGCACTTTTGATTTGGTATGTTTGTTGTATGATCATATATGTGCTTGTGATATGGCAGGGATATAGTTTCTATGAATTATATATATATCATATATGTGCTTGTCAAAATGATTGGATATAACAAAAAACAAAATAAAAAGGGATAATACATGATCTTTGCCGTATGCCACCGATGGCAAAGGTGCCATGTGACGGCCACCTATGCAACCTAGGAATACCAGGTTGGGGACATTTGGATTCTTTGCCGTCCGCGGCAGACGGCAAAGAAGTTACCAGGTTGGGGACATCTTGTGTCTTTGCCATCTGCGGTAGACGACAAAGGTGGAGGGGATGCGAACAGCAAAGAGGATGGGTAGGCAGACGACAAAGAAGGTGGGGAGGCAGACGGCAAAGTCAGACGGGGGGTGGGGGTGGCAGACGGCAAAAGAGGCGGGGAGGCAGATGGCAAAGCGCTAGGTTCCGTTAGCCACCTCTAATGGCGACGCGTTAGTAGTTGCCGTCCATGGCCTTTGCCGTCTACAAACTGACGGCAACGATTCTTTGCCGTCCGGGGTGCGGAAGCAGACGACAAAGAACCCCTTTGTCGGAGCTCCCTGGGCCAAAAATTGTGTCGTCCGCTAGCAGACGACAAAGTCCTTTGCCGTCATCCTTTGTGCCTTTGCCGTCTGCCATGGAAGACGGAAAAGTGCCTGATTCTGGTAGTGTAAGTTGCTTTTCAGCCTTCTCAAGGACCGCCTTTGTCGAATCCGATCCAACTAAAGTGGGAGAAACAAACACCCGCCAGCCATCTTTGTGCAACAAAGTTACACGTCAGTCGATGAACTGGTCTCTCTTAAGCGTACGAGTAAGGTTGGTCCAGGCTGCTTCATCCCACAATGCCGCTGAAGCAAATCACGACCAAGGGAAGAAGCAACCTAAGCATCAATGCCCACAAACTCCTTTGTGTTCTACTTGTGATCTCATCTACACATAGACCTAGCTCTAATACCACCGTTGGGGAATGTTGCATGGGAAACAAAAAAAATTCTACGCACATGCAAGATCTATCCATGGTGATGAGAATCTACAAGAGGGAGAGTGGATCTACATACCCTTGTAGATTGCTAAGCGGAAGCATTAAGAAACACGGTTGATGTAGTCGAACGTCTTCGCGATCCAAATTGCAACCCATCCTGCGATCCAATCAAGATCTAGCGCCGAACGGACGTCACCTCCGTGTTCAACACACGTACAACTTGATGACGTCCTTGCCTTCTTGATCCAGCAAGAGGGGCGAAGTAGTAGATGAGTTCCAGCACCATGACGACATGGTGACGATGTTGGTGAAGAACAATCTCCGCAAGGCTTCGCCAAGCACAACGGAAACTATGACGGAGAATAAACTAGAGGGACAGGGTTGCCGGCACACGGCTTGGGGATTCTTGATTGTTCCAGGTGCTAGCCCCGCCCCTTTATTTATATGGTGAGCTCTGGGGTCGAAACTTGGAGAAAAATCCTCCTCAAGGTCAGTTTGCCCACAAGGCAAGAGTCCTCCTCGGACTCCAGGATCAGACGCTCCTCAAGGTCCGTTTGCCCACAAGGCAAGAGTCCTCCTCGGACTCCAGGATCAGACGCCAAGGTCCTTGGCGTCTGGCCCCTGGCCTCCGCAAAACACCTTTTGCACCTTCCTAAACTCTCATGGGCTTTACCCCTAGGCCCAAATAAAGTGTTGTTGTACCCTGAACATTTCGGGAAACATCCGAAACTATTCCGGTGAATTCCGGAACTCTTCCAGAGACCAAACACTATTATCCCATATATAAATCTTTACCTCCGGACTATTCCGGAGCTCCTCGTCTTGTCTGGGATCTCATCTGGGACTCGTAACAACTTTCGGTCACCAACGTAATAACTCAACTATACTTATATCGTCACCAAACGTTAAGTGTGTAGACCCTGCGGGTTCGAGAACTATGGAGACATGACTGAGACACCTCTATGGTCAATAACCAATAGCGGGACCTGGATGCCCATATTGGTTCCTACATATTCTATGAAGATCTTTATCGGTTGAACCTCTATGTCAAGGATTCACTTAATCCCGTATAATGTACCCTTTGTTCTTCGGTATGTTACTAGCCCGAGATTCGATCGTCGGTATCTCTATACCTAGTTCAATCTCGTTACCGACAAGTCTCTTTACTCGGTCCGTAATACAAGATCCTGTGGCTAACACATTAGTCACTTTGCTTGCAAGGCTTGTTGTGATGTTGTATTACCGAGTGGGCCCCGAGATACCTCTCCGTCACACGGAGTAACAAATCCCAGTCGTGATCCATGCCAACCCAACAGACACCCTCGGATATACCTGTAGAGCACCTTTATAGTCACCCAATTATGTGGCAATGTTTGATACACACAAGGTACTCCTCTGGTGTTAATGAGTTGCATGATCTCATGGTCATAGGAACACATACTTGACATGCAGAAAACTGTAGCAATAAACTAACACAATCATATGCTACGTTTATATTTTGGGTCTTGTCCATCACATCATTCTCCCAATGATGTGACCCCATCATCAAATGACATCTAATGTCGATGGCTAGGAAACCTTGACCATCTTTGATCAGCGAGCTAGTCTACTAGAGGCATACTAGGGACAAAGTGTTGTCTATGTATCCACACATGCAATGTGTTTCCAGTCAATACAATTATAGCATGGATAATAAACAATTATCATGAATAAGGAAATATAATAATGACCATTTTTATTGCCTCTAGGGAATATTTCCAACAAAAAAAGCATTAAAAATTTCTCCTAAATGTGTGTGATCTTTTATTGTAAGAGAAATAAGCATTGTAGAACTTGTGATAGTAAAGAAATAAAGGCAATAGACTACATAATAAAGGTTGTTATCACAAAGGGCAATACAACGTGGCGTTCCTCTACACTAAGGGTTTGTGCATCACAAAACAAAAAGCGCATGACGACCTCTGCTTACCTCTGCGAAGGGCCTATCTATTACTTCTACTTTTTTAGTACTTACCTTCACACAAGAGTCATGGTGATGCTCACCACTTCCTATATTTCGCCCCTCTCTTGGCAAGCATTATGTGTTGGGAAATGATCTATATGCATATATCCACTCGGATGTGGGTGGTCATGAGTTATTATTGTTGACATCAGCCTTGACGTGAATAGTTGGGAGGCAAACCTATAAGCCCCTATCTTTCTCTGTGTCCGATTGAAGCTTTGATCTCATGGGTACCGTGTGAGTGTTAGCAATTGTGAAATACTAAAAGATGATTGAGTATGTGGGTTTGCTTTACAAGCTCTTATATTGACTCTTTCCTTTGTTATGATAAATTGTCAATTGCTTCAATGACTAAGATCATAGTTTGTTGGTTGTCAATAGAGTTCTTAGTTCATACTTTATCTTGTGAATGAATTCTTACTCTAGAATAAGAAATATTATACAATAATTATGGATGTTCTAAAGATGTTCATTATTCCCTCATGTCCGTATTGTATTTTTATCAACACCTCTATCTCTATACTTGTGGACATATTTATGGATCTCAGATTTCGCTTGAGGGCAAACGAGGTCTAAGCTTGGGGGAGTTGATACGTCCATTTTGCATCATGCTTTTATATTGATATTTATTACATTATGGGATGTTATTACACGTTATGGTAGACTTATGCCTTTTCTATCTTATTTTACAAGGTTTACATGAAGAGGGAGATTGCCGACAACTGGAATTCTGGTCTAGAAAACGAGAAAATCTGAGATACCTATTTTGCACAACTCCAAAAGTCCTGAAAATTTATGGAGAATTATTTTGGAATATATAAAAAATATTGGGCGAAACAGATGCCAAAGGTGGGCCACTAGGAGGTGCCAAGCCTGCCAGGCGTGACCACCCCCTGGCCACGCCTAGCAGGCTTGTGACCCACTGGCAGGCCCCCGACGCCCATATTCTGCTATATGGAGGGTTTTAACCTGGAAAAAAACAGAAGGGAGCTTTCAGGACGAAGCATCACCGTCTAGAGGCGGAACTTGGACATAACCAATCTAGAGGTCCGGCAGGAATATTCTGTCGAGGAAACTTCCCTCTCGGAGGGGGAAATCGAAGCCATCATCATCACCAACGATCCTCTCATGAAGAGGGGGTCAATATCCATCAACATCTTCACCAGCACCATCTCCTCTCCAAACCCTAGTTCATCTCTTGTATTCGATCTTTGTCTCAAACCTCAGATTGGTACCTGTAGGTTGCTAGTAGTGTTGATTATTCCTTGTAGTTAATGCTAGTTGGTTTACTTGGTGGAAGATCATATGTTCAGATCCTTTATGATAATTAATACTCCTCTGATTATGAACATGAACATGTTTTGTGAGTAGTTACGTTTGTCCTGAGGACATGGGGTAAGTCTTATTACAAGTATCATGAATTTGGTATTCGTTCGATATTTTGATGAGATGTATGTTGTCTTTCATCTAGTGGTGTTATGTGAACATCGAATACATAGCAGTTCACCATTATTTGTGCCTAGGGAAGGCATTGGGAAGTAATAAGTAGATGATGGGTTGCTAGAGCGATAGAAGCTTAAACCCTAGTTTATGCGTTGCTTCGTAAGGGGCTGATTTGGATCCACACGTTTCATGCTATGGTTAGATTTATCTTAATTCTTCTTTCTTAGTTGCGGATGCTTGCGAGAGGGGTTAATCATAAGTGGGAGGTTTGTCCAAGTAAGGGCAACACCCAAGCACCAGTCCACCCACATATCAAATTATCAAAGTAACAAATGTGAATCAATTGAGCATTATGAAAACTAGCTTGACAGAAATCCCCATGTGTCCTCGGGAGTGCTTTGCTTTATATAAGAGTTTGTCCAGGCCTGTCCTTTTCTACAAAAAAGGATTGGGATACCTTGCTGCACCTTTGCTACACTTGTTACTTATTACTCGTTATGAATTATCTTATCACAAAAGTATCTGTTACCGATAATTTCAGTGCTTGCAGAGAATACCTTACTGGAAACCGCTTGTCATTTCCTTCTACTCCTTGTTGGATTAGACACTCTTACTTATAGAAAGGACTACGATAGATCCCATATACTTGTGTGTCATCAGGCCGTAGTACTCACTCTTGCCGGCCTTGGGAAGGCGTATGTCTCAACCCCTCATATGGGTCAAACCATCGGCATTTTTACACAGCTAGATTTAGGTCCTCGCCCCCAAGATCAAATGACAGCTCGTATATTTTTCCTACCCTTCCATAGTACTCAACTTCATTTTCTCATGGGGTGTACACTCCTGTGTTTCTAGTTTTGGGATCAGGTCGGCTGTTCTCATGATCCTCTGTATGGAAGCGATACCCATTCACATCATACTTTTAAAATTTCATGACCCGAGCATTAAAACCCATGGAAACCCATCTCAATTTGTCATCCATAGAGGTGTTCGGATATTTGCCCTACAAGTTTAGTTTAAATTGATGGGTGCATTAGTTCCATCAACTAATAAATGTTGAACTAGGAATTAAGTTGAACTAGGGGAATGTGAAAAATTACTTTATCCATGAACCAAGCAACAATTTTTTTCCTGCCAGAGGTACCGTTCCGTAAAAGAGCAAGTGCCTCCGCTTTAGTAGGAGGAATCATTCCCGTCCACTCCTGATGTAGGAATTGACTAAAAGAAGAAAATCGGTGTTAGAACGAGACTCGTCCTCAACGAATTGCATAAAGGAATGGTGTAGCGGTATTACCTCATCCACTCTTCCTCGACCTTCTTGATGTTGTGCAATACATAGAACATGATGTCCCACTACTAGGAGAAAGCCTATAGACAGGATTTTAGCAGTAGCGCTGGATATAGGGAAAGTGCTATTGTTAGGTAGTAGCAGCGCTGGTTACAAACCAACGCTACAATTAGAACCGTATCAGCAGCGCTGGCTAGCTAACCAACGCTACTACTAAGTGGTCCGGCGCCACCGCGAGTGGCTACCTGCAGTTGTAGCGGCTCTCCAAAACTAGCGCTACTCCTATAGCCGTAGTAATAGCGCTTGTTGCTGTAACACTGCTGGTACTATGGATGTACGGTTGACATAACCCTCATGCGGTTTCTCTCCCCTCCGGCCAGCACTTGTCCCCCAATTCCCTCGGCAGTCGCACCACGCGCCATTGACCATCTTCGTTGCTGTCTCCTGCCGATGTCAACGCCCCAGAGCCTCCAGAGCAGCGCCGTCGATGCCACCGGAGCCGCCCCCGATGCCACCGGAGTCGCCCTCACCACCACCGGAGCCACCCTCGACCCCATTGCCTCCCTCGCCACCATAGCCTCCCTCGCCGTCACCAGAGGTGCCTCTGCCTCCCTTGCCAGCAATGCCTCCCTCGCCACCACCAGAGCCATCCTCTCTAAGCCCCCACACCTCCTCTCTCTCTCATGCATAGAACAAATATTTGACAAAGGACTAGCTAGCTAGGTTAACTAGTTTAATTAGGTTAATTATCTAGGTTTACTAGTTTAACTATCTAGATGTTGCAACAGTGCTTCTAGTAGTATATAGTGGTACTAGTAGATGTTAATTAGGTTAGGGCAGTAGTGGTACTAGTATATGTTAATTAGATGTTTTTTAGTTAGGGCAGCAGGGTTTTACTAGGTTAATTAGGTTAGTAGTGCTGCTAGTACTAGTGGTGCCGTAGTTTAATTAGGTGGTACACTTAGTTTTTGAAGGGTCAAACACTAGGAGATTCAAATTTGAAGTGATCATGTTATATGCAAATTCCTCAATAGTGCCATGTATATGAATGTGCCCAAGTGGCCATTTGTTGTTTGCAGGGTAAATGATTCGAGTGGCCTATGTTTCACCGGAATGTTGATTCATTTCCGTTCCGGTGAATTTCAGGCGCTCAATATGTCCACTTTTTAGCAAAGGTCATGTCGAAACTTTGGCATGACTTGTTCTAGAGAGTAGGCATATTGAGTCAAATTGAGTCGAAAATGAGTTTAAAAATTAGTGATTAAATGATAAGAAAATGTTCTCATAGAATTTGTCTCGACGTCGACGATGTGTGGCCCGCATCCTTGGTCGTTGTCGAGTCGACGTCGACATCCTTGAGAGGCGCAATGTCCGGGACTGGGCTCCGCTAGGCTAGCACTGGGAGGTGATACCTTCCCGGGCTCGGAACTTGGTGAGGAATCCTGGTCTCGTTGTCGACCTGGAGCTTCTTTGGTGGCGGTCACGTGGGCCACTTTCTGTCCAGAGGGAGCAGCCCCCTAGAGATGGTACGTCGCCGTGTTAGGGAGGAGGACGAGCACGTCCGTCGCTATATGGCGGCATTGGAAGCCAGGTTCTCCAATACCTGGAAGGTTCTTCAGGGATCTCACGTGAGTTATGATGCGGTGATGGTTCCTTATCTTTGGGTGTCCACCGCCAGCGACTCAGAGACCGCTAGTGAACCGAGTTCACCGTCCTCCACTTTGGATTCTAGGATATTCGATCTATATTAGTGATCTTATATGATAATATTCGAGATGTATTAGTTAATTTATGATGATGCATTAACTGTATTAGTGATGGATTATTCAAGATGATATTATATGATGGATTATTTTAGATGATATTATATTCGAGTTCTTGATAAATGTATTAGTGATATTTTATCGGTATAATGCGTGTGTGACTTTTGTTTTCTCGTTTCTCCTTGTGTGTCTTTCATATTTGTTCTTGATGGAGGAACCCCAACTGTTGTCCTAGGGCGCCTCCTCATCTTCTCTTCTTTGCGATATATTCGTCGATATAATGTGCAAGGAGAGGAGAGGGGGGCGTCCATCACCACTGTCGAACCATTATTTGTAGAGAGTGTCCACCAACATATATACACCGCCATATCAGTGTGAGAGAGTGCGCACCAACACACCATGAGACATGAGAATTATTGAAGGAAATCCTTGATGGACCGAAAGTAACACACGCATTATGATCCAAGCGTGCCGTAATTTTTGAATCATGAACACATGAAATCTCGTCGTCATCAGACGATGATAGGATGCAAGCGTGTGAATTTCGCAGTGAAGATAAGGTTCTTTGCGACCATCCTGGGTTGTGAGAGGACAGGTTCTTCCCCATCAAGCTTGACAAGACCTTTGATGTTTCTACGGTACGCAACAACGATGACAAGTATTTTTTCTTAATTAAGCGCGCCTTCTGTTTCTTTGCTCCAACGCATAATTTCCGTTTTATACAATTTGACTAGTTCATCCCCTATCATGCAAGACGGTACTTCTTGGAGGGGCTCGGTTTCAAAGAGAACGAGAATTTTGAGACAAGGACAACCAACCTGAGGACTAAACATGGTCACACATTTCTGGTGAAAGTAATGAATGCACTTAATAACAAAGAATTAGGGTGCTCAAATTGGGAAGCTCTTTGCAAGGCATATGTATTTCAAGAGGATATGGAAATAATGTTCGATCTTCGTCCTGAAGATCATACTGAAGGTAACATCAACATTTGGGTGGATGTCGATATGCTTCCTGTTTTTCCTCCATGTGAGTTTGTCAACCATGCATATTTGTCAAGTAATTTGCATTCTATATTTAAAAATATTATGTGTTTATCCATACTAATTTTGTTAATTTATAATTTACAGCTTATTTCATTTCTTCGAGTGAAACACAACAATTAATTGACAAGACACACTACAGTTATGGATCACAACAATTAGTTCTTATCAACTTTTTTGTTGGTGTCCTAGTTGGTAGAGAGATATTCCCGTATAATTCGGGAACTGGCCCAAATTATACACTTTACGTTCCACTAGTGCATATGTTGAGGGCGGATGACATTCGCTGAAATGTCTTGGTAAGAATTATTAAGTACACTACTATTGCGTAAATGGTGTTGATTACATTGCTAACTAGGCTATTATTATGTTCTTCAACAGAAACTGCCAAATGGAGTTGTGCCTCCATTGATGCATGTCGAAGGTAATATGACAATTAAAAGCCCTATGAGGCCCCAATTCTCTTTTTTCATACTCGAGTGAGCGTAAACCATCGAAGAGGCTCCAAATTGAAGCATGGGGAGAAATAAAGAAGGATCGCAAGCCACAAGTTGTAGACCGTTGGATGTCTTTGCTTCATCACGGAGACATAGGTGTTATTTTGTTTTATGTCATTTTACCTAGGAGGGAGGACTAGGTCCTATGAGATAAAAGTTTAAATAACTTGTATGCTCAATTAGGATGATTAGTATTATTATGTTTTTCTGATTTATGAGATTTTAACTTGGTATGATTAAGATGATGATGAGTTTGACAGATGAGTAAGACGATGTTGAATTATACGACATATATTTGATTAAGGTGGATGGATGCAAGTGATCATGTTGAGTTAGAGGAAAATATGATGTTGCGATTGGCTAACCCAACTTACCAGTAGCGCTACTGCTAACCCTACTTGCCAGTAGCGCTGGTTTTCCAGTGCTACTGCTACAACTTAGCTGTAATGCCTTAGTAGTAGTGCTGCCACCAGCTCTACTACTAAGGGTAATTCCCAGTGCTACTACTAAGATTTCTTGTAGTAGTGTCCTCCCACTCTTGTTCTGGCATGTTATAAGGTTTCAAACCCCCAACCCTGCCACATTGCCCATTGAATAGATCGAGCTTGGGTTTAACTTGGGCTCTTCTATATTGTATCGAGACACCTTATTATGTAGAGTGGGAACATGGTCTGGGTAGTTCGATGTCCTAAGGTATGACACCTCCTCTAGGATAACTACCTTATATATGGAAGTTTCAATCTTATCTTTGTTTCCACATTTATTTCTGAGATGCTTGTTCTGTCTCTCAGGGCCTTACTGCCAACGATCTACACAGCCCCCCCCCCAACAATACCTCCTTCGCGAGGTGCAAAATGATATGTGTCAACAAACTAAAGAAGCCTGACGGGAAGATCTTCTCCAGCTTGCATATCAAGTCTGGTGCCTTCTTATGCAATTGTTTAATCACCTCGGGACATACTTCTTTAGCACATATCGTGCGAAAGAAATGGCTTAGTGCTACCTCTTGAGCATCCGTTGGTTTTCCATTGAAGAGGAAAGGGTGACACAGCGAAGTAGATAAGTATTTCCCTCAGTTATTGAGAACCAAGGTATCAATCCAGTAGGAGGAACAAGCAAGTCACCAATGGATGTACCTGCACAAAAAATCAAACTCTTGCACCCAACGCTATAAAGGTGTTGTCAATCCCTTCATGATTAATTGCAAGGATTAGATCCGAAATATATAGATGTAAAGGAGAACGGAAAGTAAAAGGTAAATAAATTACAGCAAATTATTTTTGGTATTTTTGTTTTATAGATCTGAAAATATATTATGGAAAGTAGACCCAGGGGTCATATGTTTCACTAGAGGATTCTCTCTTGAAGGAAAATATCAAGGTGGGTAAACAAATTACTGTCAAGCAATTGATAGAAAAGCGAATAATCGTGTAGTTATCCAAGGCAATGATCATGCATATAGGCATCACGTTCGTATCAAGTAGACCGAAACAATTCTGCATCTACTACTATTACTCCACACGTCGACCGACTCGTGCCTGGATCTAGAGTATTAAGTTCATGAAGAACAGAGTAACACATTAAGAAAGATGAAATGATGTAGAGGGATAAACTCAAGCAATATTATGAAAACCCCATCTTGTTACCCTTGATGGCAACAATACAATACGTGCCTCTCTACCCCTACTATGTGACTGGGTCAGGACACTGCAAGATTGAACCCAAATC
Source organism: Hordeum marinum (assembly GCA_022496015.1). Classification (NCBI taxonomy): domain Eukaryota; kingdom Viridiplantae; phylum Streptophyta; class Magnoliopsida; order Poales; family Poaceae; genus Hordeum; species Hordeum marinum. The sequence continues at coordinate 428,226,462 of CM039675.1, forward strand.
CAAGCACTTCTCCCATTGCAAGAATTACAAATCTAGTTGGCCAAACCAAACCAATAACTCAAAGAGACTTGCAAGGATATGAAATCATTCATATAAGAAATCATAGGAGATTCAAATAAGACTCATGGACAATCTGAATATAAACTCACAATTCATCGGATCCTAACAAACACACCACAAAAGAGGATTACATCAGATAGATCTCCATGAAGATCATGAAGAACATGGTATTTAAGATAAAAGAGAGAAAAGAAGCCATCGAGCTACTAGCTATGGACCCGTAGGTTTGCGGTGGACTACTCACGCATCATCAGAGGGTCAATGAATTTAATGTGGATGCCCTCCGTGATCGAAACCCCCTCCGGCAGATTACCGGAAAAGGCTCGAAGATTGGATCTCTCGGGAACGGAGGCTTGTGGCGGCGGAAAAGTATTTGCGTGGATCTTTTGGATGTTGGGGAAATATTTGGGAATTTATAGGCCAAATATTAGGGTTAGGAGACCTGCCGGGAGGCTACAATCCTGCTAGCCGTAGCAAGGGGAGGGGGGCGCGTGATACGTCTCGAACGTATCTACTTTTCCAAACTCTTTTGCCCTTGTTTTGGACTCTAATTTGCATGATTTGAAATTGACTAACCCGGACTGACGCTATTTTCAGCAGAATTGCCTTGGTGTTATTTTTCTGCAGAAATAATAGTTCTTGGATGGACCTAAAAATTTACGCAGAATATTTTTGGAATAAAAAAATATTGGCGAAAGAATCAACTGCAGGGGGCCCACCACCAGGCCACAAGCCTGGTGGGCGCGCCCACCCCCCTAGGGCGCGCCCCTATGGCTTATGGGCCCCCTGACGCTCCACCGACCTTGTTTCCACTTCGATATATTCCTATTCGGGGAGAGAAAAATAAATGAGAAGAGTTCATCGCGTTTCACGATACGGAGCCGTCGCCATCTCCTGTTCTTCCTCGGGAGACCAGATCTGGAGTCCATTTTGGGCTCCGAAGAGGGGAAATCGATGCCTTCGTCATCACCAACCATCCTTCCTCACCAATTCCATGATGGTCTCCATCGTTTGTGAGTAATCTCATCATAGGCTTGCTAGACTATGATGGGTGGATGAGATTTATCATGTAATCGAGTTAGTTTTGTTATGGTTTAATCCCTAGTATCCATTCTGTTCTGAGATTGGTGTTGCTATGACTTTGCTATGCTTAATGCTTGTCACTAGGGACCGAGTGCCATGATTTCATATCTGAACCTATTATGTTTTCATGAATATATGTGTGTTCTTGATCCTATCTTTCAAGTTGTAGACACTTATTACGAGTTATAATCCGCATCCCCCAGCATGACAATAACTGGGATTCTTTCTGGTGATTACCGTAGTTTGAGGAGTTCAGGTATTCACTAAGTGCTAATGCTTTGGTCCAGTTCTCTATTAAAAAGAGGCCTTAATATCCCCTAGTTTCCAATATGACCCCGCTGCCACGGGAGGGCAGGACAAAAGATGTAATGCAAGTTCTTTTCCATAAGCATGTACGACTATATATGGAATACATGCCTACATTACATTAATGAATTGGAGCTAGTTCTGTGTCACCCTATGTTATAACTGTTGCATGATGAATGCCATCCAACATAATTATCCATCACTGATCCATTGCCTACGAGCTTTCCATATATTGATCTTTGCTAAGTTACTTTTCTGTTGCTATTGTTACAAACACTATAAAACTGATATTATCACTTTTGCCATTGTTACCGTTACTTCCATACTACTTTGATACTAAATACTTTGCTGTGGATATTAACTCTTTCAGGTGTGGTTGAATTGACAACTCAGCTCCTAATACTTGACAATATTCGTTGGCTCGCCTAGTGTCGAATCAATAAATTTGGGTTGAATACTCTACCCTCGAAAACTGTTGTGATCCCCTATACTTGTGGGTTATCAAGACCTTTTTCTGGCGCCGTTGCCGGGAGCATAGCTCTATTCTCGGAGTCACTTGGGATATATATCTGTTGATCACTATGAGGAATCTTAAATATCCCAAAACCAAGATCTACCCCTCAACTACGAGGACAGGTAAGGAACTGCCATCTAGCTCTACACTTGATTCACCTTCTGTTATGAGTAAATTTGAGACATCACCACCTGCTAGTAATTCTGATATGTCGCAAGTAATTAATGATGCTACTTCTACTATGCATGATGCTTATGATGATACTTTGCTTGATGATACTATGCCACTGGGTGAATTTCTTGATGAACAAATTGCTAGAGCCAATGCTGAAACTGATAATATTTCTGAATCTGATGAAATTATTGAAACTGAACACTAAGATACACCTGCTAGACCTAGCTGTCCTCGATATGAATTGTTTGATATACCTAAGGGTTATGTTATGGAAGGAGAGGTATCTAGGGACTTTCTTGCTTGTAAGGATAGAAAAATCTTTGAATGCTAGAATGCAATATGATCCTAACTTTGCTACTTCACCCATCTTTGTTACTGATAAGTATTATGAATTCTCTGTCGATCCTGAGTTAATTACTTTGGTTTAATTTGATTGATTCCATGGTTATGAATCTGAAACTGTTATGGCACATGTTACCAAATTGAATGATATAGCCACCCCATTTACTCATGAGGAAAAAGTTTGCTATTACTATATTCTTAAGTTGTTTCCTTTCTCATTAAAGGCTGATGCTAAGATATGGTTTAATTCTCTTGCTCCTGGTTGTGTGCGTAGTCCCCAGGACATGATTTATTACTTCTTTTAAAAATATTTCCCTGCCCATAAGAAACAAGCTACCTTGTAGGAAATATTTAACTTTGTGCAAACTAAAGAAGAGAGTCTCCCACAAGATTAGGGGAGGCTTCTCCAATTACTTAATGCTTTTCTTGATCATCCTCTCAAGAAAAATGAAATACTTGATATCTTTTGTAATGGACTAACCGAAGCTTCTAGGGACCACCTAGATAGTTGTGCTGGTTGTGTTTTTAGGGAACGAACTATTGAACAAGCTTAATTACTATTGAATAATATATTGAGCAATGATAATGATTGGACTATTCCCGAACCGCCTTCAAAGCCAACTCCAAAGAAAAGAGGTATTCTATTCCTCAGTCGTCAAGATATGCAAGAGGCAAATAAATCTATGAAAGAAAAGGGTATTAAAGCTGAAGATGTTAAGAATCTACCACCTATTGAATAAATACATGGTGTTGATAACCTGACATAGGTAGTAGAGGTAAATTGTCTTCGTGGATTTGATGAAAGAGATATTCCTTATAATAAGTCTGCTAGCTAATGCTTGGATGAATTTGATAATTTTATAGTGAAGCAAGAAAATTTCAATGCTTATGTTAGTAGAAAATTGAAACATAATGCTTATATGCTTGATCGCTTGGGTGATTATTTGAGTATAAATGTCAATAATCTTAAGCTTATTAGTAAACATGCTTCCATGGTAACCACTCAAGTAGAACAAGTACTTAAGACTCAAAATGATTTGCTTAATGAGATGAATAGTAAAGACAATGATCATTCTGTTAAAGTTGTGACTAGAGGAGGTAAAATGACTCAGGAACCTTTGTATCCCGAGGGCCATCATAAGAGAATTGAGTAATATTCTCAGAGAGTTAATATTGATGCACCTATTCGTTCCAATAAGAGTAGGAAAAAGAATGATGATAGTACTTTACATGCTGCTAGTGAACCTGTTATAGGTACATTTGAGAATCCAAATGATATTTCTATTTCTGATGCTGAGACACAATGTGGTGATGAACATGAGCCTAGTGATAACATTAATAATGATGTTCATGTTGATGCTCAACCTAGTAATGATAATGATGTGGAGATTGAACCTGCTAATGATCTTGATAACCCACAACCTAAGAATAAAAGATATGATAAAAGAGACTTCATTGCTAGGAAGCATGGTTGAGAAAGAGAACCATGGGTTCAGAAACCCATGCCCTTTCCTCCTAAACCATCCAAGAAAAAGAATGATCAGGATTTTGAGCGCTTTGCTGAAATGCTTAGACCTGTCTTTTTACATATGCGCTTGACTGATATTTTGAAAATGTCTCCTTATGCTAAGTATATGAAAGATATTGTGACAAATAAAAGAAAGATATCGGAAGCTATGACTTCCACCACACTTTCCAATTATACTTTTAAAGGTGGAATACCTAAGAAACTAGGAGATCCCGGAGTACCTACTATACCATGCTCTATTATAGGAAATTATGTTAAAACTGCTTTATGTGATCTTGGAGCTGGTGTTAGTGTTATGACTTTCTCTTTATACCGTAGACTTGATTTGAATTAGTTGACACCTACTGAAATCTCTTTTCAAATGGCTGATAAATGAACTGCTCAGCCTATCGGTATTTGTGAGGATGTACCTATCGTAGTTGCAAATGCTACTATCTTGATGAACTTTGTTATTCTTGATATTCCCGAGGATGCAATATGTTGACCATCCTTGGTAGACCCATTTTGAATACTGCAGGGGCTGTTATTGATTGCAACAAGGGCAATGTCACCTTTCATATTAATGGTAATGAGCATACGATACACTTTCTGAAGAAACAACCTCATGTCCATAGTATCAACTCTATTGAAAAAATTCCAACGATTATTATTTGAGACTTTGAGTTCCCTCTTCCCACTGTCAGTAGAAATATGATATACTTATTGTTGAGGAAATGCATATCCCCATTGAGGTAACTTAGTGTTATTCGAAAATTCTTTGGTTTCATGTTATTCGAAAGAAGTTTGTTAATAAGACTTGATCAACCTTATTGATGGATTCCTTTTGATGCGCATGAGATGGATGAATTTAGAAAGCACAACTTCCTATACTAACTTTTACTTTCTGTTACCTAGATGAAATTAAGTAAAAATGCCATTATTTTCTGTTTTCCGAGTTTCCCGCGCAATAAAAAAGTGATCTGAAAATAAAAGTTCTTCAAATGTCCTAAAAATGGAGTATGTTTTTTATGGAATATTTAAGATTTTTTGCACCGAGTATGCATCAAGGGGCTACACCAGTGGGCCACAAGCCTGCAGGGCGCGCCCACCCCCCCTGGGTGCGCCCTGGTGGCTTGTGGGTCCCACATGGCCCTCCTCCACTTATTCCAGCACCCATTCACTTCATATTCCTCTAGAAAAAATCCCATCATTGCTCAAACCCGTATTCTAGCTCATCTTGCTGCCATTTTCGATCTCCTTGCTCAAAGCTCCATTTGCAAAACTGTTTTAGGGGATTACTCATCGGTATGTGACTCCTCCAATGGTCCAATTTGTTTTTGTTCTAGTGCCTTATATTGCAAATTTTGGCTGTTGTGCTGACCTTGTTTCTGAGCTTGCATGTTGAATTTGAATGGTCCCAAGTAGTTTTGATGCATGATATAGTCTCTAGGCACTTGAGGGAGTAGTTGCTATGAGTTTTGTTCACCTTTATTTTAGTTCACTAAAAATTTCAGAAATTTTCTAGAGAAAGAAAAGATGTTGAGGAGAATGTACCCAGTTGGTTCCTCGAGCAAGAAAACTCCAAGACTCGCGTTACGTGAGCCTGATTTTGAACCACTAAGAGAAGCTCTAGTGGTGCCTTGTGAATGGCCGTCGGATAAATTCTTGGACAACGCCGGGATCAAGGAAGAGTTTATGCGTACATAAGGAATGTTGGCCTCGAGGATTTTATTTCAGACCGATGCAAGCAATATTGTCAACTCACTGATTCTTTTGTGTGGAGGTTTGAATTTTCATCCAGGCGTAATTACCATTCTATCTTATTTAATCTTTATGATAAGTCCTACACCATGGACCTAGAGGATTTTAATGATGCATGCAAAATTCCACAACGGGGTAGCCATAGCGATCCTCATAAAAATGAAATAACGATTTCCTTGCTAGCATCAATGTGGGAGAAACTAGAATCATTACACAAGCTACCTTGGGGAGCATTCAGTTTCCGGCTATATATTATTTGGCTCTCTTCATAGGTAGATGTATTAACGGTAAACATGAGCATAGCCACCTTTGCATGCCTGATGTGAGTATTCTTAAGAGTGTTGTAATGGTAGATAGACGATATAACTTGGGGGCTATTATTGCTAGGAGGTTACATCATAGTGCTAAGGATGGAGATTTCTTTGGTGGAATTTATGCCACCCGTGTAGCTATGTATCTTGGGGTATCCATAAGAGAGAATGATATTGAGATACCCCCTGCTTTTCTTGTTTATCAGGCTTTGGTGCACTACCAGTTTCTTGAAAGGAACGAACAATCCCTCCAATACCCACTAATTTTTGACAGACGACATGCTATCCATGTTACCCTTCCTGCTCCTGCCTTCTTTAACTTTCAGGAAAAACAAAGATACTTTATAAGAAGAGATGAGGCAAACGAGTACGAGAGGAACACGGAATCAGCTCGCCTTCATGCTGCAGTCATTCAGGCGGTAGCTCCGCAGCCCAATACAACCCCAACTATGACTTCGGATATTATCCGGGCCAGCCATGGCCCTAGACCAACTTAGGCCAAAAGCCTAATCTTGGGGGAGTACGTATTTCTGACCGACATTACATTCATGTACACACACTCATTTCAGTTGTCGATGTCCATACTTTTTCATTGTACTATCCATGGTAGTTTATTTTATTCTTTATGCTTTCTTCTTGTGTGTTTGATTAATCTAAAAAAAATCCAAAAAAATTAGTTCCAACTTTACCTTCTTGTTTGTTTTAGTTGTAGCATTAAAAGAAAACCCCAAAAGATTTCTCATTCTTCTTTTGCTTGTTTGGAGCTTTCCCGTGTAAATAATTTTCCTTTCTTTTATTTGGGTCGTAAGGAGAAGACCACGATGACATGTTGAGTGGCTCTCATATGCATTATTGTTTATCTTATATAAAACCCATATTTCTTTGCCTTCCCTTTTGAGTTATTGTTTGCAGATTCCATCTTAGTCCAATGCACGTGCACTCTTATTATTATTTACATTGTTTGGTCGTGCAAGTGAAAGGCAATAATGACGATATATGATGAACTAGCTGAGATGGAGAAAAGCTAGTATGAACTCGACCTATCTTACTTTTGTAAATATGTCATCGTTCTTAATTCAGCTCATTATAGATGATACATGTTTGCAATGACAATTAGAGGTTATAGTTTCTCATACCATGCTTAATTGGCTAAGAGTGGATAATGGTTTGTCTTGAGTGCCAACATGCACATTAAAATGGTTGTGATATAGTATGATAGAATGGTATCCTCCTCTGAATGATTCGAGTGGCTTGACTTGGCACATGTCCACGCATGTAATTGAAACAAACCAACATAGCCTCCATGATGTTTATGTTCATAGTGAATTATACCCTACTTATGCTTGCATTCAATGTTGGTTAATCTCAAAGCATGTTGATGACTGTGTCGCTCTCTAGTTGGTCGCTCCCTAGTCTTTTGCTAGCCTTCACTTGTACTAAGCTGGAATATTGCTCGTGCATCCATCTCCATAAACCGAAAGTTATTCCATATGAGTCCACCATATCTACCTATTTGCGGTATTTACCTGCCGTTCCAAGTAAATTTGCATGTGCTAAACTTTAAACCTTCAAATAAACTTTCTGTTTTGTATGCCCAAATCGCTCATGTGGCGACTGGGGGCTGTTAGTATCTTTCATGCTAGGTGGGTTATTCTCATGATATGTGTTGATTCACTATCATTCACGAGAAAGTGGCTGGTAATCGGGATGACCCGTTCCATGCTCGAAATAAAAAGCAAATTATAATTAAACAAAACTTCCCCAAGACTGTGTTTGTATGGACGGTACACGTGGATTCGGCTCGCCGTGGAGTGTGACTGATCGGTGGAGGGGGAGTAAAAACTTTACTATTCTGTTTGGGAACCGCCTATAATGTATCTAGCATGGAAGATATTGAAAACCTCTTGGTCGTTATGTGAGCAATGAAAGCATACCGCTCAAAAAGCATTACCTATCTCTGTTTTAAAAGCTCGAGCTCTAGCACCACTCCAAATAAATGCTTCCCTCTACAAAGGGCCTTTCCATTTACTTTATTGTTGATTCATCGTCTTCTAATAAAAGGCACCAGTTAGAGAGTGCCACCGTCATTTGTATGCTTTGCTGTTAATTGATAATGAGTATGGGTATGACTGGATCTCTTTTACCATGAATTACAATGTCCAGTCAGCCCTCGTTCTTCAGAGGTGTTATGCATTTATGTTTTGCGATCTTAGGAAGGGCTAGCAACATACCATTATGTCATATTGTATCCTGATTATTTTGATAAAATTATTGTCATCCGAGACTTATTATTATTGCTCGCTAGTCAATTATGCCATTGATATGAGTAAATGTGAGACCTAAATGTTATTGTGAATGTGGTTAGTCTATAATCTTTGCTGAAAATATGAACATAAGTTAGACGTATTTACAACGGCAAGATCAAACAGAGTTTGTAAAAGTTTTTATTTATCACTTTCAGTTTATGAACTAAATTCCTTGAGGACAAGCAAAGGTTTAAGCTTGGGGGAGTTGATACGTCTCCAACGTATCTACTTTTCCAAACTCTTTTGCCCTTGTTTTGGACTCTAATTTGCATGATTTGAATGGAACTAACTCGGACTGACGCTGTTTTCAGTAGAATTGTCTTAGTGTTATTTTTGTGCAGAAATAAAAGTTCTCGGATTGACCTGAAAATTTACGGAGAATATTTTTGGAATTAAAAAATATTGGCAAAAGAATCAACTATAGGGGGCCCACCACCTGGCCACAAGCCTGGTGGGCGCGCCCACCCCCTATGGCGCGGCCCTGTGGCTTGTGGGCCCCCTGATGCTCCTCCGACCTCGTTTGCCCTTCTATATATTCCTATTCGGGGAGAAGCAAATAAAGGAGAAGAGTTCATCACGTTTCACGATACGGAGCCGCCGCCATCTCCTGTTCTTCCCCGGGAGACCAGATCCGGAGTCCGTTTTGGGCTCCAGAGAGGGGAAATCGACGCCTTCGTCATCACCAACCATCCTTCATCACCAATTCCATGATGGTCTCCATGGTTTGTGAGTAATCTCATCGTAGGCTTGCTGGACGGTGATGGGTGGATGAGATTTATCATGTAATCGAGTTAGTTTTGTTATGGTTTGATCCCTAGTATCCATTATGTTCTCAGATTGATGTTGCTATGACTTTGCTATGCTTAATGCTTGTCACCAAGGCCCGAGTGCCATGATTTCAGATCTGAACCTATTATGTTTTCATGAATATATGTGTGTTCTTGATCCTATCTTGCAAGTTGTAGACACCTATTATGAGTTCTAATCCGCATCCCCCAGGGTGACAATAACTGGGATTCTTTCCGGTGATTACCGTAGTTTGAGGTGTTCAGGTATTCACTAAGTGCTAATGCTTTGGTCCGGTTCTCTATTAAAAAGAGGCCTTAATATCCCTTAGTTTCCAATATGACCCCGCTGCCATGGGAGGGTAGGACAAAAGATGTCATGCAAGTTCTTTTCCATAAGCACGTATGACTATATATGGAATACATGCCTACATTACATTAATGAATTGGAGCTAGTTCTGTGTCACCCTATGTTATAACTGTTGCATGATGAATGCCATCCAACATAATTATCCATCACTTGTCCATTGCCTATGATCTTTCCATATATTGATCTTTGCTAAGTTACTTTTCTGTTGCTATTGTTACAAACACTACAAAACTGATATTATCACTTTTGCCGTTGTTAACGTTACTTCCGTACTACCTTGCTACTAAATACTTTGATGTAGATATTAACTCTTTCAGGTCTGGTTGAATTGACAACTCAGCTGCTAATACTTGAGAATATTCTTTGGCTCGCCTTGTGTCGAATCAATAAATTTGGGTTGAATACTCTACCCTCGAAAACTGTTGCGATCCATGGGTTATAAGTGCCTAGCAGGTTTGTGGCTCCCTGGTAGGGTCCCTACTGTGCACTTTAAGCCTGGTTGATTTGTTTCCTTCCAGAAAAATTCCTTCCGAAGGTTTTATTCCATTTGGACTCTGCTTAATATCCCATATCTGCAAAACTCAAAAACAAGGAAAAAACAGAAACTGACACTAGGCTCTAGATTAATAGGTTAGTCCCAAAAATAATATAAAATAGCATATTAATGCATATAAACATCCAAAACAGATAATATAATCGCATGCCATCATCAAAAATTATAGATACATTGGAGACGTATCAGCATCCCCAAGCTTAATTCCTGCTCGTCCTCGAGTAGGTAAATGATAAAAATAAAATTTTATAGGTGGAGTGCGACCTAACATATTTATCCATGTAATATTCTTTATTGTGGCATGAATGTTTAGATCCGTAAGACACAAAACAAAAGCTTAATGTTCATATAAAAACAATAATCTTTAAAGCATACTAGCAAATCAATTGTATCTCTTCAAAATATAATGGCAAAATAAATTTATCCCTACAATATCATATGGTTTTGCTATGCTCCATCTTCCCGACACAAAGTATTTATATCATGCACAACCTCGATGAAATTTAAGCAATTGTTTCCACACCTTTATTTTCTCGAACTTTTTCAACTCTCATGCAGTACATGAGCGTGAGCCATGGATATAGCACTATAGGTGGAATAAAAGATGGTGGAGGTTGTCAAGGAAAGGGAGACGATAGTCTCACATCAACTAGGCATATCAACGGGCTATGGAGATGCCCATTAATAGATATCAATGTGAGTGAGTAGGGATTGCCATGCAAACGGATGCAGTAGAGCTATAAGTGTATGAAAGCTCAAAAAGGAACTAAGTGGACGTGTATCATGAAGAAGAATTCCACTAGTTATATGAAAGTGACAAAATAGGAGACATTCTATCATGAAGATCATGGTGCTACTTTGAAGCACAAGTGTGGAAAAAGGTAGTAGCAATGTCCCTTCTCTCGTTTCTCTCATCATTTTTTGGTGGGCATCTAAGGCCTCTTTCATTTATATTTTTTTATTTGGGCTTCGCTGACCTCTTTTTTTTCATAAATTCCGGAATCTCATCCCCACTTGTGAGGGAATCATACCATCCATCATCCTTTCCTCAGATGTGACATGCTCTAATAATGATAATCATCACACTTTTATTTACTTATAACTCAAAAGAAAATTACAACTCGATACCTATGACAAAATATGACTCTATATGCAATATGGAAGTGGTGGTGCTTGTCATACAAGGAAACAATGGAAGTTGCATGGCAATATATCTCGGAATTGCTATGGAAATGCCATAATTGGTATGTATGGTGGCTGTTTTGAGGAAAGATATGGTGGCTGTTTTGAGGAAGGTATATTGTGGCTGTTTTGAGGAAGGTATATGGTGGCTATTTTGAGGAAGGTGTTTGTTGTACCGGCGAAAGTTGTGCGGTACTAGAGAGGCTAGCAAAGGTGGAAGGGTGAGAGTGCGTATAATCCATTGACTCACATCAGTCATAAAGAACTCACATACTTATTGCCAAAGTCTATTAGTCATTGAAGCAAAGTATTGAACGCATTCTCCTAGGGCAGAGGTTGGTAGGAGTAAACCATCGCGTGCTCCCGACCCTCACACAAAGGTCGACAATCTATAAACAAGTCATGCTCCGATTTCCTTACCTAACAGTTCATCGTACGTGCATGCTACGGGAATCACAAACCTTTACACAAGTATGTTTACAAAATCACAATTACTTCCTAACATGACTCTTAACATTACCATCTTTATATCTCAAAACTTTATGCAAGGAATCAAACTTCTCATAAATACTCAATGCACTTAATATGGAAGTTTTTATTATATCCTTCTTGGATGCCTATCATATTAGGACTAAATTCATAACCTAGACCAATTACCATGCTGTTTTTAGAGACTCTCAAAATAATATAAGTGAGATACGAGAGTTCAATTATTCTTATAAAACGCAAACACCACCGTGCTCTAAAAGATATAAGTGAAGAAGATAGAGCAAAACTGCCTAACTCAAAAGATATAAGTGAAGCACATAGAGCATTCTAACAAATTCACAATTCAGCATGTCCTTAGAAAAATGTGTGCAGCAAGGATGATTCTGGAAAACTAACAAGCAAAGACTCATATCATACAAGACGCTCCAAGCAAAACACATATTATGTGGTGAATAAAAATATAGCCTCAAGTAAATTTACCGATGGATTGAAGACGAAAGAGGGGATGCCTTCGGGGCATACCCAAGCTTAGGCTCTTTGGCATCCTTGAAAATGACTTGATGTTCCTTGGTCATCCCCATTATTAGGCTCTTTCCACTCCTTGTTCCATAGTCCATCCAATCTTTACCCAAAACTTGAAAACTTCACAACACAAAACTCAACAGAAAATTCATGAGATCCGTTAGTATAAGAAAATAAATCACCCCTTTAGGTACTGTTGTGAACTCATTATTTATTTATATTGGTGTTATAACTACCTTATTATAACTTCTCCATGGTTCATACCCCATGATACAACCCAATGATCCATCAAAATAGGCAAACAACTCAAAGAAAATAGAATCTGTCAAAAAACAGAACAGTTTGTAGAAATCTGAAAACTTCGTATACTTTATATAACTCAAAAAATATTAAAAATTAGGAAAACCTGGGAAATTTATATATCAATCTTTCATAAATCTTTCAGACTCATTCGACGCTCTAATAAATTTAGAAAATTCCTGGACCGAGCGCAAAAGTTTCTGTTTTTCAGCAAGATCAAATCAACATCTACCATAGATCACCCCAAAGGGTTTACTTTTATCAAACACTAATTAAAACACCAAAACACAATTACTACATAAATAATAATGTGGGAAACACTCAAAATCAGAAGCAAAAACAGAACATAAAAATAAAATCGGGTTGCCTCCCAACAAGCGCTATTGTTTTATTCCCATAGCTAGGCATAATGATTTCAATGATGTTCAAATAAAATGTAGTAATTGAAACATGTAAGAGAGCATAATGAATCTTATGACAAACACATTTAAGTATAACCCACTTCCTATGCATACGGGTTTTGTGAGCAAACAATTTTGGGGAGCAGGAATCAACTAGCATAGGAAGGCAAAACAAGCATAACTTCAAAACTTTGACCACATAGAGAGGAAACTTGATATTATTGCAATTCCTACAAGCATATGTTCCTCCCTCATAATAAATTTCAGTAGCATAATGAAGGAATTCAACAATGTAACTAAACATAAATCATTATTTTCATGATCAATTATAGCATACGTGTCATCACCAAAACTTGGGGAACAAAAAATATCATCTTCATCAAGCATATCATCCCCAAGCTTGTGGTTTTGCATATCATTAGCATCATGGATATTCAGAGAATTCATACTAAAGACATGGCAATCATGATTTTCATTCAAGTAACTATCATAAATCTCCTTACAAATTTCTTCTTTCAACACTTCATCAAATTTTTCAGATTCATGATTTTCAAACAAAACTTCATAGAGATAATCAAGTGCACTCAACTCACTAGAAATTGGTACATCATAATTTGTCCTTTTCAAAGGATTGGCAAGTGGATGAGGATACATATCAACAGATTTTTAGGAAGCGAAGATGCAAGCAAATAGAAGGCACTTGGCAACACAAGCAAACATAGTAAACAAGAGATCCGGCGAGAAAAGGCAAATCTTTTTGGTATTTTCCAAAAATCGTTTTAGAAGTGGGGGAGAGGAAAATGAGAGGCAACTGGCAAATAATGTAAATTCATGAGATGAGTTTGAATTGCTATGTATCCTCCCCGGCAACGGAGACAAAAATCCTTCTTGCTACCTCTTGAGCGTGCGTTGGTTTTCCCTTGAAGAGGAAAGGGTGATTCAGCGAAGTAGATAAGCATTTCCCTCAGTTGTTGAGAACCAAGGTATCAATCTAGTAGGAGGAACAAGCAAGTCAACAATGGATGCACCTACACAAACAATCAAACTATTGCACCCAACACTATAATGGGGTTGTCAATCCTTTCACGATTATTTGCAAGGATTAGATCCAAAAGATATAGATGGAAATAAGAATGGAGATCAAAGTATTTTTGGTATTTTGGTTTATAGATATCAAAGTATATTATAGAAAGTAGATCCCGGGGGCATAGGTTTCACTAGAGACTTCTGCCTCGAAGGAAAATATCATGGTGGGTAAAAAATTTACTGTCAACCAATTGATAGAAAAGCGAATAATCATGTAGTTACCATGGAAATGATCATTCATATAGGCATTACGTCCGTATCAAGTAGACCAAAACGATTCTACATCTACTACTATTACTCCACACATAGACCGACTCCTGCCTGCATCTCGAGTATTAAGTTCACGAAGAACAGAGTAACGCATTAAGAAAGATGACATGATGTGGAGGGATAAAGTCAACCAATATGATGAAAACCCCATCTTGTTACCCTTGATGGCAACAATACAATATGTGCCTCGCTACCCCTACTATGTCACTGGGTGAGGACACCGCAAGATTGAACCCAAAACCAAGCACTTCTCCCATTGCAAGAATTACCAATCTAGTTGGCCAAACCAAACCAATAACTCGAAGAGACTTGCAAGGATATGAAATCAGACATATAAGAAATCAGAGGAGATTCAAATAATATTCATGAATAATCTGAACAAAAACTCACAATTCATCGGATCATGACAAACATACCACAAAATAGGATTACATCGGAGAGATCTCCATGAAGATCATGAAGAACATGGTATTGAAGATTAAAGAGAGAGAAGAAGGCATCTACACTAGTGCAGAACAGGCCTATAGTCCCGGGCCAGATGGACCTTGAGTACCGGTTCCCCAACCGGTACTAATGGGTCGGGACTAAAGGTCCAGACCTTTAGTACCGGTTGGACCACGGGCCAGTACTAAAGGCCCTCCACGTGGCTGCCTGAATGGACTGGTGGTGGAAGACCTTTAGTACCGGTTGGTGATACCAACCGGTACTAAGTCTTCTATTTTTTTTGTTTTAGCTTTGTTAGTGCATCTAGTGCCCCTTAGTGATTTTGGTGTATTGAAGACTTATAGGCTAAGGCACTAATGTGTTTGTGAGTGTACACATGCTCTATAAGTCGATGAGGAGTTTGATATATTCGGAGATTATCGACCCCTAAAAATGAATGTCTTCAAGCGAAGACTTTGCTGAAGACTTTCTGAAGACTTTGGTGAAGACTTTGTGAAGACTTTGGAAATGAAGAAGTTGGTGTGACCTTGAAGATATGAATGAGGAATATGAAGCGTGAAGACTTTGTTTTCGAAGTTTCATTTCCTTTATTTGAGTCATACGAAACACCGTACTGTTAAAGGGGGTCGAGGTAATACTAAGGACAATTTCCAACTGATGCTCAACACAAAGATCCTCAACCCATACAATCCTTGGAGTGAAGCCTTTGGAAATCTCTTACAATTCAGACACGTTTTTCAGAGACAGAGACGAAGTTCTTCTGGTCTCTGAGGAAATTGATCTGACTGAGGAGTTAGGATTTCGCCAGTGCGAATTGCCTACAAGTGAGGATTATGATAAGGTGAGGACTTTCATAGTTCGAAATTCCGACCGTTATTGTTCTTAGCGCCAGCTGTCCCCAATCGTTCTTACCCACATAACGGTCATATCATTGGGGGCATTTATGACTTATCATGTCAGGTTGCACCCTGGCTATAAATAGCCAACCCCCACAACCACTAGCTGGTTGGCTGCTCTGAGAGAGAACTATCACTTGTCATTTGAGAGCAACCTATCCTTCGAAGACTCTGTGAGAAAATCATCAGTGAGGAAAAACCCACAAACCAAACCATAAAACCCATTGTGATTGAGCATCACTAAAGAAATTCCTGTGTGGAACCGACGCTTGTTACCTTTGAGGACTGTGTATCCTCCAGACGGTTAGGCGTCATGGTCTAGTGCTCCTGCAGTCAATTGGGGACCATGAAGTGACCTTGGTCTAGAGCATCCAGCAGTAAATTGTGGATCGCCGGGTGACCGGTTTGTGAGGGTTTTGGAAGTCTACCTTGAAGACTTACCACGA
Source organism: Hordeum marinum (assembly GCA_022496015.1). Taxonomy (NCBI): domain Eukaryota; kingdom Viridiplantae; phylum Streptophyta; class Magnoliopsida; order Poales; family Poaceae; genus Hordeum; species Hordeum marinum. The sequence continues at coordinate 428,242,570 of CM039675.1, forward strand.
GTGTTGGGCGAGGACTGTGTGACCTTAGCTCAAGGAGAATACGGTAACGACCGTGTGTCGTCTGGTTTAAATACCAGGCCACTCCAAACCAGACATACGACTATCACAACAGTTGGAACTAGGTCATCAAACCATTGTCTTCATCAAGCTATCTGGTTCTATTTCCACAACCCCTCTATTCCTCATATATCTGTTGATGAAATTGATTGTTACAGTTGGAAGAATTTGAGTGAAGACTTTCACAAATTCCTGACCTCAAATTCTTCAAGTTACCTTGTTCATCACTGCTTATCCTGTATCACGCTACTCTCTATTTGTGCATGTTTCATTTAATCATGAAGACTATGTTGTCACTATGTTCCTCATGCACTTGAGTACTTATTCCGCTGCTAGTTATTCATCACATTTCAAATTCCTCAAAGTTGAAATTCCTCAAATGATGAATTCGTAAAAATCGCCTATTCACCCCCCTCTAGCCGATATAATGCACTTTCAAGCTTTTAATTAGGTTTTAATTTTCCACTCTATTTTTTGTGTTTTCCATTCATTTCAAATTTATTTTACGGTGCTACATACTTTAAACAGTACACAAGTTCATGGATATATATATGTAATATAATATACAATATCTCATACACAGATATATATACAAATGGAATTACACATCCATATAAATTCAGGACTTATAATTAACTTAAGGCCCAAAACCCGGCCGGGACTAGCTAGCTAGTGCTCCGGATGAAATCTTAGTTCTCTACTACTGATTTGCTGGCATTATTGAGGCGACGGTAAGGAATAATGCTCTCCGTTTACATGAATGACATGTTGAAGAAGAAATGCCGCAAATTCCTCTTGAAGTGCTACAAAGCGTTTCTCGGGTAAAAGCTTCGACATCATCTGCCAAACCTGGAGTTGTCTTTCACGTGCTCCTCTGCGACGTATATGACTATCGGTTTGGATGCGAATGTTCTCGCAGAGGAAATATCCACATAAATTTGTCCCCTGTGGCTGCTTCGCGCACTTTGCAAAAGAAAAGAATTGAATAAGATAATTAATAATCGAGCATGATAATGGTATTGAAAATAGAATTAATGAGATGCGCAGACCTAGTAGTACTACTTAATTACCTCCATCTTTTTCCACTTCAGCTTCGGTTTCCATTGACGACCATGATGGTTTTTTTCTATCATCTTTTTCCAAACACTACCCGGCAAAGAAAAAGAACAAAATAGTTATTATAATTACGTTTGATATCATGAAATAATGAAAGAAAGCGAGGTCGATAAAGATTGAAATTATCGTTCTATCATAAAATACAAGTCCACGTATGATTGTTCTGGTGTATCTAGTAAGTCATACACTTGAACAAGTCCATCCACGAGGATAATATATAGGAGGATATAGTGGTCTCTGCGCAAAATTTTATATAATTAAGCAGGCATGCGCATATAACTCATCAACTACACTTGACAGCGAGCTAGTAAGCAAAAATAGAATTTGTAGTATACAAGAGAGTAAACACTCACCCCATGTTGTAAGGAAATATTATAGTAGATTTGTTGGTATTCATTAGTGCCTCTAGAAAATTTTCCAACAGATCTTCTGTGTCCTTGGCATAATGTTTTACCACATGACCATTAACGGTACTTGGGTCATTGATTCCCTCTTGTTTCAATTCCCACATCTTCAATCTGCATAATAGCGTAGAAAAGAACATATATAGTGAGGATAAGCCAATGAATGATATCTTAGCTAGAGACTTAAATTACTAAAGATATAAATCACTTACAGACAATAGCAACTGATGAGAGTTTTGTCGATAGAGTCCATGTGGTATAACTGGAAAAGTTCTGAGAATTCAAGACATATGTCACATGCATTGACGTAATACTCTTTCCTTACTTTGACCATGACTGCCGTCTCCCCTCGCTTTGCTTCATGCATGTACCAATCATTCAACCGTCGCATCACAGTTGGTAGTTCCTTGTACTGATCGGGTTTGACAAGTGGTTTTCTGACGACATATTGCATTGCATACTCAGTTGCATCGTACCCATGGATTTCCTCGGTGCCAAGGATTTGGTTAAGAGTGAGACCTGCAGCCTTTAGTACTTCGAGGTCGATTGGGTTACCTTGCATGTCGACTGGTTGGATCGGTTGCTTGCTTGGATTGGTACTCACCTTGAGCGGAGAGATCGATTGCTTGGATTGTTCTTCGAGCTGGGGAACTATTTTCCCGCTAGTTGATGCCGTACTTCCCGACTTCTTCCTTGGGCTGGGCCGACTTCTCTGCTCACTTGCCTTCTGAATCTGTCGGCATACGCTCGACATATGCCGGGGGTCGATCAATAAAGTGTTCCATAAAGTGCTCTTGGACTTCCTTGGGTATTACCTCCTTTTGCGGCACGGTCTTCTTCGCAAAAAAGGCTTTCACTTGGAGATCGCATTCAATTTTATTTTCCTCCGGTGTCATGTCATAAGGCAGCTTCCTTTTGCCCGGAGGCTCGGGTTTCTTCTTTGCTTTCTTCCGAAGAGGACTGCTGGTGGCCTTCCTCTTTTGGGAACCCTACTGGCGGGACCGCTGCCGGGGTGGAGTCGGCTCACGCGGCGGAGATCGATATCGATGATGATATGGACTCGCGTCATGCTCCGTCCCGAGGTTGGGAGGACTGCTCATGGCGAAGTGGGGAGGATTTCTGGCGAGGTGGGACGCCTCTTGAGGTGGGGACGACTGTGGGGGAGCTCGAGGTGGGGAGGACTGCTGGCGAGGTGACTGCTGGCGAGGTGGGGAGGACTGCTGGCACTGTGATGCCTCTGGCTGGGATCCCTCGCGCTAGACATCGATACTCGGAGGAGCCGGTGGCCTTAGCGTCGAGTGTGGAAATACGATGCAGTCCTTACTCCATAGAATGAGACCACGGCCGGCTTCTGCCAATGTGGACTCCCCCTCACCTCCAGGGATGTCCAGCAATAGTTCATCATATCTCGGCTCTATTGCGTCCACCGCGACACGAGCATACCCAGCTAGAACCGGATTGCAATGCCAGAGAACATCAGATGTATTTGGTAAAGCATAGCCCGTCGCGACCCGCACGGGTATGTTCTTCATTTTCTGGATTAGCTCACAAGGTGGCTTCTCGGTGATATCATCCATGGGGGTGTGATCCAGCGGTGCCCCCGTGGAACCCATGCTGCTTTTCAGCATTGTAGATGGGATGGGTTCTTCCCCTGCCTCCTGCTGTGGAGTTTCCCTTTGCTGGGTCAGTACCTGTATCTGCAGCTGCTGCTGCTCGCACTTCTGTTCCAACTTCGAAAGTCGGTATGCTTCCACCTTCTTTTTTCTCGAATGGCTTTTATAACTGTCCTGCCATCCCGCAAACCCCTCGTACCATGAAACAACGCCCATGCCTTGTGTTCGTCCTCCGTGTTTGGCATTCCCGAGGGCGCGTGTAAGATCGTCGTTATCTCTATCAGGGTGAAACCGTCCTTCTTGGGCATCTTTTATTGCTTGAATCAACTCATCTGATGCATGCTTCAGACTGGCCAGTGCAATAATCTTCCCTGTGGCTGGGTCCAAGTTTCCACCATGCGCAAAAAACCAATTCCTGCACCTCTTGGGCCAGTTGAAGGTTACTGGAGTGATCCCTTCAGCAAGCATCTTATTATCTAATGCATCCCACTTAGGAATGGCTGACTTGTATCCACCTGTCCCTAGTTTATGGTGATAATTTTTTGTCTCAACATTTATCTTATTCTTTGCCGACTTCTCCATAGCATCTATCGATGTCTTGTACTTGATAAATGCGGCCCAGTGATCCCTTACCTTCTCATATATTCCTTTGCATTCGGGCGCCTTCTTGCATCTAGCATTGTACTCGGTCCATAATATTTTCTTCCAAGTCTGGAATGCGCCGGCCATCTTATGGAGAGCAAACTCCTTGACTTTGTTCCTTTGACGTTCCGAGAGAGAATCTGGTAGGGTGAAATGCTCCGTGAGCTCTCGCCAAAGGGCATCTTTAATTCTTGTATCGACATAATTCACTCCTGGTTTTGGTTACTTTGGTTGAATCCATTCATGCATTGTGATCGGGACTCCGTCCCTAACAACCATTCCGCATTGACGCACAAATTTCTTGGCATTGGCTTCAGGGTGAGTAGGTTCGCCATTATGTTTGAAAGCACCAAGATTGAGCTTTACATTGTCGTCCAATATTTTGGTAGCGCCTCGTACATTTCTACTAGATTGGCTCAATCTGGAGGGCTGATAATTAAAATAAGAAATATTTCTTAATATATATATATATATACAAATCAATTAATACACATGTAATGATCACCAGAGGCTAATGGATGTGTATATACCTTGCCGAACATTGTTGGTTGTTCCGGATTTTGGAACATAAGTTGTTCTTCCTCAGTCTCACATCCATCACCGTGATTGTTCAGATATTGTGAGACATCATCATGATCATGTGATTCACCTTGAAGGTCCGCTGGGTTTTCAGAGGAGCGTATCATGTCGAAGATGTCCTCTTCCTGACCTCTACCGGTATTGTCCATAGCTTAATAACTAGTCCATAATAAGATAGATAAAACAAATTAGTATTTAAATTAGCATGCATTCAAGAAGCAAAATAACTGATAGTTAATTATTATGCATCATCAAATACATATATAGTATAGTTTTTAGAAAAGATCTCATCTGCATAATCTTAGATAATTTTCAATACATCGGCTAATCTCCATTGATCTAACTAATACATCATAATAATACATCATAATAGTAGCTAGCTAATATATCCATCTAGCTAGAACCCTAGCGCCCGACGGATATCGGGGCAGGCGATGGACACCCAAAGAGAAGGAACCATCACAGGAACATAGCTCAAGTGAGATCCCTGAAGAATCAGCCGGGTATTGTCGGACCTACCCTCCAAAGCTGCCATGTACATCGGACGTGCTCGTTCTCCTTGCTGACATGGTACTGTACCACCTCCGTGGGGGACTCAGGCCTCTCGATCGTCTGTGGCCCATGCGGCCGCCACCACCGAACCTCCGGGTCGACGACGGGCTGGCTCCTCACCAAGCTACGCCGCCCGGAAGGCAGCACCTCCCAGTACCAGCCCGGCGGAGCCCAGTCCCTGACAGGGCCCCTCGGCTCAAGAAAGTGACCTCCTCCGGCGACTCGATGACGAGGATGCGGGATCGGCATCGTCGACGTTGAGAAGAAACACTTAATTACGAAAATAAATTAAATAAAACTTAGCAAAATTAACACTTAACAAAATTAACACTTAGCAAAATTAACACTTAGCATCTAGAAAAATCAAGAATTACGACATGCTTTGGATCCTAATGCGTGTGTGACTATTGGTCTGTCGAGACTTTCCTTAAATAACTCTCACATATCTCATGGTGTGTTGGTGCGCACTCTCTCATATTGATACGGTGGTGTATATATGTTGGTGGACACTCTCTCGCAGTAATAGGTTCGACCGGCGGTGATGGACGATCCCTCTCCTCTTCTTGCACAATATATCGATGAGTATATCGCAAAGAAGAGGAGAAAGAGGAAGCGCCCCCCACAACAACAGTCGGGATTCCTCCATCAAGAACACACATGAAACCCTAAACTAAATTAGGATCGACAACAGACCGAAAGTCACACACGCATTAGGATCCAAACTAAATTAAACCTAAAATTAAACTAAACATAAACTAAATTAAACCTAAACTAAACATAAACTAACACATATCCTAATAACCTGACAACCTAACTAACTAACTAACTAAATAGGGGTGTTGTGTCGTGGTCGGGGTCTTGTGTCGGGGGTGTCATGTCGTGGTCGGGGTCGGGTGTCAGGGGTGTCGTGTCGGGGTGTCGGGGTTTGACGTCGAGGGACCCTAGATACCCTAGTATCTACACACTAGTCCGGCGATCATCGAGGCGATCGTCGGGGAGAGGGGTCGGCCGGGAGATCTCACCTAGTCTCCTGACCCGGAGGTGGCGTCGGCGACGGGCTCGGGGCGGCGGCAACGGAATTATGGAGCGGCGGCCGGAGTGAGCGGGCCGGCGGCAATGGGACCGGTGACGAGGGGCGGCGTCCGGGTAGGCGAGGGCGACCACGGGGATGGCAACGGCGGCGAGGGCGACGATGGCGGTGGTGAGGGCGACGGCAGCGAGGGGCGGCGTCCGGATAGGTGAGGGCGACGGTGGCGAGGGCGACGGTGGCGAGGGCGATGGCGGCGGTGGTGAGGGCGACGGCGGCGTGACCGACGGCAGCGAGGGCGACGGTGGTGGTGGTGCGACAGCGGCGGTGGTGAGGGCGACGGCAATGGCGCGGTTGTGGTGCGGCGGCGGCAAGGGCGATGACGGCGAGGGCGACGGCGACGAGGGCGACGGCAGCGAGGGCGACAGCAATGGCGATTTCGGCAGCCTGGCGGCGCAAGTTGAGCTCTCCCGGTGCGTTGCTCGGCCCGAGACGACAAAGTCCTCCTTTTATACCAGACAGACCTTTAGTACCGGTGCGTGGCACGCACCAGTACTAAAGGGTCTTTAGTAGCGGTGCTAGCCATGCACCGGTACTAAAGGTCCTTCCAACAGAGCGCGGGGGCGGTGGACCTGTAGTACCGGCGCGTGGCTCGCACCGGTACTAAAGACCCTTTAGTACCGGTGCTAGCCACGCACCGGTACTAAAGGTCCTGCCAAAAGGGCGCGGGGGCGGTGGACCTTTAGTACCGGTGCGTGGCTAGCACCCGTACTAAAAGTGTTTTTAATTAAATATTAGTTATTATTTTCAGAAAAATGTCATAAACTTTAGAAAATCATAGAAAAAACGTAGGACTCCAATGGAAATAAATAATATATGAAAAAATATCAGAAAAATATAAAGAATCTGTTTATGGCATTTCCATGCATGTTTGAACAACTTCAACTGTTGTATAAGATAATTTGATTAAATGGCGTTTGAAATATTCATATCTCGAGTTTGAAAAGAAATACAAATAAACTCTGAAAAGGTTGTAAATTGGCATGACATCATAATTTCACCCACATAGCAACTTCTAGAAAGTTGAGAGGGTTACGGCAAAAACTGGATGCACTTCGTGTACAAATTGGACAATCTCATAAGAAGTATGAGGGTTTTGGACGAAAACTCATCTATTACAAAGGGATTTCATTTTTAATAACTTATTTTAACTCCATTCTTTTTGTGTGTTCAATATGCACCATTAAAAGGCACATCATCAATTTTCAACCCTTTCTGACTTCATTTGATATTTTTCAGGCATTTAATGATTTATTTTGAGCTAAATGACCCTGAATTTGGAAAACAGTACAAATGAACTCTGAAAAGGTTGTAACTTGGCATGACATCATAATTTCACCCACATAGCAACTTCTAGAGAGTTGAGAGGGTTACGGCAAAAACTGGATGCACTTTGTGTACAAATTGGACAATCTCATAAGAAGTATGAGGGTTTCGGACGAAAACTCATCTATTACAATTGGATTTCATTTTTAATAACTTATTTTAACTCCATACTTTTTGTGTGTTCAATATGCACCATTCAAAGGCACATCATCAATTTTCAACCCTTTCTGACTTCATTTGATATTTTTCATGCATTTAGTGATTTATTTTGAGCTAAATGACCCTGAATTTGAAAAGCAGTACAAATGAACTCTGAAAAGGTTGTAACTTGGCATGACATCATAATTTCACCCACATAGCAACTTATAGAGAGTTCAGAGGGTGACGGCAAAAACTGGATGCACTTCGTGTACAAACTGGACAATCTCATAGAAGTATGAGGGTTTCGGACGAAAACTCATCTATTACAAAGGGATTTCATTTTTAATAACTTATTTTAACTCCATACTTTTTGTGTGTTCAATATGCACCATTCAAAGGCACATCATCAATTTTCAAGCCTTTCTGACTTCATTTGATATTTTTCATGCATTTAATGATTTATTTTGAGCTAAATGACCTTGAATTTGAAAAGCAGTACAAATGAACTTTGAAAAGGTTGTAACTTGGCATGACATCATAATTTCACCCACATAGCAACTTCTAGAGAGTTGAGATGGTTACAGCAAAAACTGGATGCACTTCGTGTACAAACTAGACAATCTCATAAGAAGTATGAGGGTTTCGGACGAAAACTCATCTATTACAAAGGGATTTCATTTTTAATAACTTATTTTAACTCCATAATTTTTTTGTGTTCAATATGCACCATTCAAAGGCACATCATCAATTTTCAACCCTTTCTGACTTCATTTGATATTTTTCATGCATTTAATGATTTATTTTGAGCTAAATGACCCTGAATTTGAAAAGCAGTACAAATGAACTCTGAAAAGGTTGTAACTTGGCATGAGATCATAATTTCACCCACATAGCAACTTCTAGAGAGTTGAGAGGGTTACGGCAAAAACTGGATGCACTTCGTGTACAAACTGTTACAAAGATATACCATGCTAGCTAGGAAATGCATGCATGTCCTTCACATAAATATATAGAAAGTGATGACGGTGAAGCCGGTAACATCCTAGAGTTGGATCTCGCGGTGTAAGACTTTTTCTGTGGTGTAAGACTTCATCATTTAACAGGATGCTTGGGTCAGTCTTCACTTTGAAGGGAGGGATTTATTGAAACTTTTCATAATCTTCGGACATGTCTGTCTTGTCCTCCACTCCCACAATGTTTCTTTTCCCTGAAAGAACTATGTGGCGCTTTGTCTCATCGTATGATGTATTCGTTTCCTTATCTTTTTTTTCTCCTCGGTTTGCTAGACATGTCCTTCACATAGAAAACCTGAGCCACATCATTGGCTAGGACGAATGAGTCGTCTGTGTATCCAAGATTGTTGAGATCCACTGTTGTCATTCCGTACTACGGGTCTACCTGTACCCCGCCTCTAGTATATTTTATCCATTTGCACCGAAACAAAGGGACCTTAAGATCAGGTCCATAGTCAAGTTCCCATATCTCCTCTATGTAACCATAATATGTGTCTTCAAAGTTGTTTGCATCATAGCGGACACCACTATTTTGGTTGGTTCTCTTCTTATCTTGGGCGATCGTGTAAAATGTATTCCCATTTATCTCGTACCCTTTGAAAGTCGTTACAGACGAACTTGGTGTCTTGGCCAACTAGTACAGTTCATCTGGAACATCGTTGTCATTGATGAGCTTTGTTTGCAACCAACTGGCAAAAGTCTCCATGTGTTTACATTCAATCCAGGGGTCAGACTGCTCCGGGTTCTTGGACCATACAATATCCTTGTGTTCCTCCATATATGGAGTCACCAAGGTGGAATTTTGTAGAACCGTGTAGTGTGCTTGAGTGAAAGAATGCCCATCCATATTTATTGCTTCTTTCTTTCCTAATGTGCCTTTTCCACCCAGTCTCCCCTCATGCCGCGATTCAGGAAGACCAATCGGCTTAATGTCAGGAAAAAAATTCAACACAAAACTCAATAACCTCCTCTGTTCCATATCCCTTGGCGATGCTTCCTTCTGGCCTAGCACGGTTATGAACATATTTCTTTAAGACTCCCATGAACCTCTCGAAGGGGAACATATTGTGTAGAAATACAGGACCCAGAATGTTAATCTCTTCGACTAGGTGCACTAGAACGTGCGTCATAATATTGAAGATGGATGGAGGGAACACCAACTCGAAACTGACAAGACATTGGACCAGGTCATTCTGTAACCTTGGTAGGATTTCTGGATTGATTACCTTCTGAGAAATTGCATTGAGGAATGCGCATATCTTCACAATGGCTAATCGAACATTTTCCGGTAGAAGCCCCCTAAGTGCAACCGAAAGTAATTGCGTCAAAATCACGTGGCAGTCATGAGACTTTAGATTTTGAAATTTTTTCTCTGCCATATTTATTATTCCCTTTATATTCGACGAGAAGCCAGACGGGACATTGATACTGAGCAGGCATTCAAAAATGATTTCCTTCTCTTCTTTCGTAAGAGCGTAGCTGGAAGGACCTTGATACTGCTTTGGAGGCATGCCGTCTTTTTCATTAATTCTTTGCTTGGCCTCCCGTGCCTCCGGTGTATCTTTTGTCTTTCCATACATGCCCAAGAAGCCTAGCAGGTTCACACAAAGATTCTTCATCACATGCATCAAGTCGATTGCATTGCAGACCTCTAGGGATTTCCAATATTGAAGTTCCCAAAATATAGATTTCTTCTTCCACATGGGTGCGTGTCCGTTGGCGTCATTCGGAACAGATTGTCTGCCAGGACCCTTTCCAAAGATTACCTGTAAATCCTTGACCATATCAAATATATATTCACCAGTACGGAGGCCAGGCTTCTTCTGGTTATCTGGCTCACCTTTGAAATGGTTGCCTGCCTTTCTTAAGATATGCTTGATCGGTAGAAATCGACGATGTCCCAGGTACACATTCTTCTTACATTTATCCAAATATATACTTTCAGTATCATCTAAACAGTGCATGCATGCATTGTATACCTTGTTTGTATGTCCTGAAAGGTTACTAAGAGCAGGCCAATCATTGATGGTTACAAACAGCAACGCTCGTAGGTCAATTTCCTTCTGTGTGTGCGCATCCCACACACACACGCCTGGTTTTTTCCACAACTATAGAAGTTCATCAACTAGTGGCCTTAGGTAGACATCAATGTCGTTGCCGGGTTGCTTAGGGCCTTGAATGAGCACTAGCATCATAATGAACTTCCGCTTCATGCACAACCAAGGAGGAAGGTTGTAGATACATAGAGTCACGTGCCAGGTGTTGTGACTAGAGCTCTGCTCGCCAAAAGGATTCATGCCGTCTGTACTAAGACCAAACCATAAGTTTGTTGCGTCAGCTGCAAAGTCCTCGAACTCCCTCTTGATTTTCTCCACTGCAACCCATTAGCGGGTGCTCTCAACATCCCATCTTTCTTACGTTCTTCTTTGTGCCATCGCAACAACTTGGCATTCTCTTTGTTTTGGAACAAACGTTTCAACAGTGGTATTATAGGAGCATACCACATCACCTTGGCAGGAACCCTCTTCCTGTGGCGTTCGCCCTCCACATCACCAGGGTCATCGCGGGAGATCTTATAGCGCAGTGCACCGCATACCGGACATGCATCCAAATTCTTGTACTCCTCGCCGCGGTAGAGGATGCAGTCATTAGGGCATGTATGTATCTTCTGCACCTTTAATCCTAGAGGGCAAACAACCTTCTTTGCTTCGTACGTACTTTTAGGTAATTCGTTATCCTTTGGAAGCATCTTCTTTATCATTATCAGCAATCCTTGAAATCCCTTGTTAGTTACACCATTCTTCACCTTCCATTGCAGCAATTCCAGCGTGGTACCCAGCTTTTTCTGGTCATCTTCACAATTTGGATACAATAATTTCTTGTGATCCTCTAACATGTGTTTCAACTTCAACCTCTCCTTATCATTTTTGCAGTTTCTCTTTGCATCAGCAATGACCTGACCCAAATCATCAGCGGGCTCATCTGATGCCTCTTCTTCAGCTTCCCCCATTGATGCCTCTTCTTCAGCTTCCCCCATTGCTGTATCAGTGAAAGGATAGTTGTCATCATCCTCTTATTCTTCATTGTCTTCCATTATAACCCCTCTTTCTCCGTGCTTGGTCCAACAGCTATAGCCGGACATGAAACCGGACTTCAGCAGGTGGTAGTGAAGGGTTTTTGAGTTAGAGTAATTCCTATCATTCTTACAGTCACGACATGGACAACACATGAAACCATTCTGCTTATTTGTCTTAGCCACACGAATAAAATCATGTAGGCCATTAAGAAACCCTAGGCTTAGTCGGTCATCGTACATCCATTGCCGGCTCATGTTCACTAGACAACATCGAAGTGACCAAATTAATACAACTTCATCATCACATTACAACCAAAAGTAGAGCTAGCAGTGACCAAATGTTATTACTGCAAATAATGGATACTTATAGTTCATACATATACATCTCATAAAACAGCACCAACTATCTAAAACATGTGAATACAACAACAAATGCGATCATAATCACAACTAAAGTAACAATTGAGCCAACAACATAATGATACCAAGCCTCTTTATCAATGGCATATTTTCTAATCTTTCTAACCTTCAAGAGCATTCCAACCATCTTGTTGTTGTGATCATCGACGATATCGGTAACATGCAAGTCCAATCCCATCTTTTCATCTTCAGTTCTTTTCAATTTTTCTTTCAAATGATCAATTTCTTTTTCAGCTTGTGTTAATTTCTCGAGCAGAATTGTATAGTCGGTTGGAATTTCTGGTTCAACTACTTCCTATAGATAAAAATATCTACGTCAATTTGTTGGCATAGTTAATTGTCATGGACATTAGATGATTAACGACATACCACATCTGAATCATAGACTGGACGAGGGCCGCGTGGGCGGATACCATAACCATTACACTACAGAATAACTAACAATAATACAACTAAGTAAATCGTACACGCAGCTATCTAAATCATACAAGTAATTTTTTTTAAGATTTTAAGAATAACAAGAGGCTCACCAAGGTGGCCGGTACCGCGACGAGACGGTGCGGACGATGGACGGTGGTTAGGACGGCCGGGCATGGGAAGGCACACCAAATAAACCACACCTACACATATGCAACCTAACAAGTTAATTTGAACTCAAATTGGATATAAATCAAATAAACTCCCACAAATCACATGTCACATATCTTTGAGCATACCACAAGCTAATCTAGCAAGAGATGAAGGAGCAAAGTTGCTAACCTTTATGAACACTTGGATAGATGGGGTGCCTTTAAATCTTGACAAATCCTTGGCAAAATGGAGGATGAGCTTCGAGCAAGAAGAAGAACATGGGAAGGCACGCCAAATAAACCACACCTACAGATATGCAACCTAACAAGTTAATTTGAGCTCAAATTGGATATAAATCAAATAAACTCCCACAAATAACATATCACATATCTTTGAGCATACCACAAGCTAATCTAGCAAGAGATGAAGGAGCAAAGTTGCTAACCTTTATGAACACTTGGATAGATGGGGTGCCTTTAAATCTTGACAAATCCTTGGCAAAATGGAGGATGAGCTTTGAGCAAGAAGAAGAACAGGGGAGAAAATAGAGCTCTTTCGATCGGCTGCGGACGGATGTATATGTAGGAAGTCTTTAGTACCGGCTGGTGTCACCAGCCGGTACTAAAGGTTGCCCTTTAGTACCGGCTGGTGACACCAGTCAATACTAAAGGTGCAAGCGGGGCCCATGTCTGACCAAAACTCTGCCACGCCCCTTTAGTACCGGCTTGTGAGACAAACCGGTAATAAAGGTCCCTCACGAGCCGGTACTAAAGGTCGCCCTACTCCTAGCCGTTTTAGCCGGCATGAACCGGGACTAATACCATCTTTAGTACCGGTTCGTGACCAGACTGGGACTAAAGCTCGGGATGAAAGGTCTGTTTTCTACTAGTTCTAGCTACTAGCTATGGACCCGCAGGTTTGTGGTGGACTACTCATGCATCATCGGAGAGGCAATGGAGTTGATATAGATGCCCTCCGTGATCGAAACCCCCTCCGGTAGATTACTGGAAAAGGCTCCAAGATTGAATCTCTTGGGAATAGAAGCTTCTGTTGCGGAAAAGTATTTGCATGGCTCTTTTTGATGTTGTGGGAATATTTGGGAATTTATAGGCCAAAGATTAGGGCTAGGAGACCAGCCGGGAGGCGACAAGCCTGCTAGCCGCAGCCAGGGTCCCTGTTGTGCACTCCAAGCCTACTTGATTTGTTTCCTTCTAGAAAAATTCCTTTCGAAGCTTTTATTCCGTTTGGACTCCATTTAATATTCCATATCTGCAAAACTCAAAAACAAGGGGAATATAAAAACTAGCACTAGGCTCTAGATTAATATGTTAGTCCCAAAAATAATATAAAATAGCATATTAATGCATATAATCATCCAAAACAGATAATATAATATCATGCCATAATAAAAAATTATAGATATGTTGGAGACGTATCACTTAGCTCTGCAAGCATTGGCCAGACATGCTCGAGGACATAGCCTCGAACCATGACCGGCATTATCCGCTCAATCCATAGATGATAGTCATGAATCTTGAGCCCGGTCACTTTGACCGTTGAAAGATTGACCCACTTACTTATATTTGATGCATAACCATCAGTAAACTTCACAATGTTTTGAGCCACATAAGTGCTTCCTTCTTTTTTGTCATTTTAAGGACGAAGTCAGCATCTGGTTTGAACCAGTTTATTCGACCGTCTATTGGAGTCCGCATGTTTAGACGTGGTCTATCACAAATTTTCTCTTGGTTGACTCTAGATTTAATGTTATCCTTTGTCTTATCAGGAATGTTGAGGATCGTGGAAAAAAGGGACTTCGCGACATTCTTTTTGGTATGCATCATATCAATTTTATAAGGAAGTTTGAGGTCCTTGAAATAAGGAAGCTTCATGAACGGGGTAATCTGAGTCTAGTTGTGCGTCTCACCATATCCCTCAAAGCTTTTCACTTTGCCTTTGCCTTTGCATTTCCCTGGGCCTTTGCCTTCACTTTCCCCTTTGCCTTTGACTTTGCCTTTGCCTTCGCCTTTAGGTTTGAGAGCTTTTAGATGAGCAAGAACATCTGCCTTAGAAAACATTGGAATCTCGTTTACTTCATGGACAACCCGGCCTTTCATGAAGTTCTTCTTGTCGTCCCTGTCTGGATGGTCTGGAGTGAGGAACTGTTGATGCATGCCAAAGGCTACATACTTGCTACCCTTCTATAGCCAAATAAAACATAGAGCCTGCATGCCCACTGGGCATGGCATCTGCTAGTTGTACACCATCCGCAAAATAGGGCATAGCCGGAAAAGTCATGCATGCAATACATCAACCAAACTCTCATCAAGAATATTTTTTGCACATGTCGGTCGTATGTCAACCTCGGTAAGTACCAACAATGGAGCAAATCATCCACCAGAAGCTGCATAAACACTCCCAAATTCTTTCCTAGGTAATCAGGCCCCGGAATGATCAGCGACAAGAACATGATCTGGCATTGCATTACGACACCGGGAGGGAGATTGAGCGTAATAACAAACACGGGCCAGTAGTTGTATGTATTGGATGACATACCATATGGATTCAACCCATCACCTATTATTGCAATCCTGATATTCCCTGCCTTGGCTGCTTCCTCGAGGTACTCTTTATCGAATGACTTCCATGCTTCAGCTTGCGATGGATGTATGATTTTTTTATCGTACATTTTCCCTTCCTTGTTCCACTTCATCACTTTGGCAGACTCCTCCGTAATGAAAAGGTGCTGCAGTCTTTCTATGAAATGGAGATACCAAAGAATCTTTACAGTGATGTCTAGTTGCTTCTTCTCACCATGCTCGTCGACCACTTCAAGGTACCGAGAGGAACCGCACTCCCTACAGTACTTGTCACCGTCATACTCGTGTCTAAACAAAAGGCAATTCTTCAGACAAACATCTATTTTCTCATATTTCATAGATAGTGCCTTTATGATTTTCTTCATAGCGTACATGCTTTTTGGCAGTTCATGACCCTGTGGAAAGCTATTAGCCCATACTCCTAGAAATGCTTCGAAGCAAGCTTGGGTGCAGTCGTACTCAGCCTTCACTGCCATCAGTTGCGAGACGGCATCCAACTGAGAAATTTTGGCACCCGCATAAATAGGTTTCTTTGCCGAGGCCAAGCCCTCCAAGAAGTCCTTTGCAATTGCCTTCGGCTCCTATGATTCATTCTATGAAGGTGATGTATGTGTCGTATCAGCAATAAAGAAATCATCTAGCATGTTTCTAACCCCATCGTCGTCATAACCACCGATGTGTTGTCGCATCACCTCCTCTCTACCACGGTCTCGCTCGGCAAAGTTTATGGGCATGTTAAAGTCTTGCATATATCCAAACATGCAAAGGTGCAAAGTCATTTCTCCAAGAGCTCTACGGTGACGTCTTTCACATTTTGCACAAGGGCATGCTTGGTTAATTATCATTGGAGGACGAAGTATCTCCTTTAAGAACACATCGGTTTTCTCGACCCACTCTGTTGTCACTTCATTCCGACGGATAAAACCATTGTACATGCACTGATTATCTGCCATCCTCTGCTTTATCACGAGCCACACAACAAAATTACGGATTTATTAAAATTAATCACATACAATTTTTATTTTCTACCGGGTTGACGAGAAACGACACTGAATCCACCTACATCTCTAATAGGTAAGGAGGGTCCTAATCCCACCCGAGGATGTGTAGACTGAGTACGTTCTCCATGCTCTACCCCATTCCGAGACAAAATTTTGGCAGCACCTCCCGTTGTTCGCCAAATACACGTCTCGGCAAAAAGCCGAGAGAATGTGCATCCGGACAACAACGGGGAGGCGCCGTCGAAATCCTGTCTCGGAACGAGGTAGACCATGGAAAACGTACCCAATCTACATATCCTCGGGCTGTCCATGGAAAACGCTGGACAATTCGAAATAGTTGGGGTGATACATATGCAATTGAATGAATATTTATCCATGCAACCATTTCATACGGGAGACGCCTAGGTTACGCGACTTTACGTGAAAAGAAAATCCAGTGACATGATTATTAAGACGGATTCTTAGGTCACCCTCGGCTGTAGAGGAAGTAGTCAAACATCGTCGAGATCACGGACCAATACCTTTGATGAATATGACTCCAAAGATATGCAACACCAAAAACCTGTAAATTTTACAGAGAAATAAAATTAGATCATCAATTGTCAAAAACTTAGATCATGGACCAATGCCTTCATAGATTTATTTACTACATGAGCAATACAAAATAAATTCATCCACTTAATGTTTCACATTCTAAATATTAGAAATGTTCAATCCTAATGAACAAGTTACCATTGATCTCAAATAACTGTTTTTAGCAAAACCATTAAGTGTCAAAAACTATTTCATCATTATTTTGTAGCAACACCATCATTAACAAAAACCACCGTGCAAAAAGTATATATCATCACATCTATCTAACATATAGCAAGAAACTTTATATTTATATCTAACATATATCTAACATCTATCTAAAATTACACAAAACATATTTATAAAATCCCTACACAAAAAATATTTATAAAGTCTATACACAAAAATTTTACCGGTGCGGGGGCGAGGGCCGGCCGGAGTTGAGGCAGAGGAGTCGGGGGCGGGGTGGTGACGAGGTGGCGGCCGGTGGGGAGGGGCAGGATGGGGCTGGGCGGGGCGGTGGCAAGGTGCCGGATGGCGCGGAGGGGCAGGGCGGCGGCACGGTGATGGTCGGTGGGGCGGGGCAGCAGCGGGGCGGGGCAGGGTGGTGGCGGCGGCCGACGTGGTGAGGCAGGGTGGGGCGGGGTCGTGGAGGGGCAGTGGTCGGCGTGTCGGAGCGGGACAGGGTCGGGGCGAGGCAGGGGCGGGCTCTGTGCATCGAGGTCGGGAGGGAACGAGTGGTGAAGAGGTGGGTGTGAGGGGATAAGGTAGTGGATAAGAACAAGTTTTTATTATCTATCATGACGGTTAAACTGTCGGCATTCCTTTATTTTTTCAATCATTTTCATTTATTTTTTAAATAACCTTATTAATTTTTAAAATATTCTACACATGCCACATCATTTTCACACATGCAATAGGACCCGATACTCTGTGTTGGTGGCATTGTTACACCTAGAAGCCCCACCGACTGCAGTAACCCTAGCCCCCTAGACGGCGGCAGTGTCGTCCGTGGAGGGGAGCCACACCCCTGACCAGGAGATCTAGCCCTTTGACTTTCGCTGGACGGGCTTTGACCGATGGACCTTTTCACCGGTTTGTCATGGCCCAGATCATAGCTACACCCCCACACACGGTCCGGGACCAAACCACCCCAAGATTCCCTCCGTGTCGATCCGACACGCACGTTCCCCCCTCCAAGTGACGGCGGCAGTGCTGTCTGTGGAGGGGGGCGCACCCCGGAGCCTCAACATGGGCGTCTACACATGCCACGTCACTTTCACACATGCAAGAGGCCCCGGTGCGGTGTTTCGGGGGCATTGCTACCACCGGAAAGCCACCACAAAGCCCCATTGACCAGGAGATCTAGCCCTTTGACTTTTATTGGACGGGCTTTGACCACTGGACTCTTCTACCCGGTTGCGATAGCGCAGCCCATATGAACATCCCCGCACACGGTCTGGACACAACCCACCACTAGATTCCCTCCGATTCTACCCGACGTGCACGTTTCCCCCTCCAAGTTACAAGGACAGTGTTGTCCGTGTAGGGGGGCCATACTTTGGAGCCCCAAGACGGGCATCTACGCATGCCACGTCACATTCACACATGCAAGAGGCCCTGATGCGGTGTTTCGGTGGCATTGCTACCCCCTGAAGGCCACCACGAAGCCCCATTGACCAGGTGATACGTCTCCAACGTATCTATAATTTATGAAGTATTCATGCCATGTTTACAATAATTCTATATGATTTTGGTATGATTTTTTTAGAACTAACCCGGACTGACGCTGTTTTCAGCAGAACTATCGTGGTGTTGTTTTTGTGCAGAAATAAAAGTTCTTCGAATGGGATGAAAATTTACAGAGAATATTTTTGGAAAATATAAAAAATACTAGGGCAAAAAGATACCGGAGAAGAGTCCCGAGGGAATCACAAGACACCACGGCGCGACCACCCCCCTGGCTGCGCCTAGCTGGCTTGTGACCTCCTCGAGAACCTTCTGGACATGGGACAAATGCAAAGTACTCCTATAAATACCCAAACCTTAAAAAATAAACTTTGATCGGGATTTCCACCGCCACAAGCCTCCAGAGCCACGAAAAACCAATCGAGAGCCCGTTTTGGCACCCTGTCGGAGGGGGAAACCGTCGCCGGAGGCCATCTTCATCATCCCGGTGGTCTCCATGATGAGGAGGGAGTAGTTCACCCTCGGGGCTGAGGGTATGTACCTATTGCCATGTGTTTGATCTCTCTCTCTCTCTCTCGTGTTCTTGAGATGACACGATCTTGATGTACCGCGAGCTTTATTGATATAGATGAATCATATGGAGTTTTCCCGCCTCTATCTTCTTATTAATTGAGTTTTCCCTTTGAAGTTTTCTTATCATATTGAGTCTTTAAGGATTTGAAAACACTTGATGTATGTCTTGCGATGGGATATCCGTGGTGATAATGGGATGTTCTATTGATCCACTTGATGTATGTTTTGGTGATCAACTTGCGGGTTCCGTGACCTTGGGAATCTATGCATAGGGGTTGGCACATGTTTTGGTCTTGAATCTCCGATAAAAACTTTGGGGCACTCTTTGAAGTTCTTTGTGTCAGATTGAAAATGATGAATCTGAAATTGTGTGACGCATATCGTATAATCAAGCCCATGGGTACTTGTGGTGACATTGGAGTATCTAGGTGACATTAGGGCTTGGTTGATGTGTATCTTAAGGTGTTATTTTATTACGAAGTCTAGGGCTGTTCGTGACACTCATAGGGATAGCTCATAAGATTGATCGGAAAAGATAACTTTGAGGTGGATTCGTACCCTACAATAATTTCTTGCTTAGTTCTCCGCTATTTGTGACTTTGGAGTGAATCCTTTGTCGCACGAGAGGTATTTACATATGATTCAACTATGTTAGTATTGTTGAGAGAAATTGCACTAGTGAAAGTATGAACCCTAGGCCTTGTTTCTAAGCATTGCAATACCATTTGTGGTCACTTTTATCATTAGTTACCTTGCTTTTATTATATTTTTAGATTACAAAAACCTATATCTACCATCCATATTACACTTGTATCACCATCTCTTCGCCGAACTAGTCCACCTATACAATTTAGGGATTTTTGTATTTATACCCATAGTTGTGTCCCCCTCGACTGATTTGCCCCTAATTTATCAAAACACGAGGTCTTGCTCAGCTCACATCCTTCTTCTTGCATTTTTGCCCTTCCGATACGTCTCCGTCCAGTCAGCGCCGTTTGACCGCAAACGACGCGTTACTTTGGACATTTTTGCCCCTGTCAATGTGCTAGCGCAAGGAAACAGAGCAGAACGAGGAAGCCGGCGAGGAAAAAGGAGTGGGAGGCAAGGCGTGGCACGGTAGAGCAAGGAGCGGTGGCGCATGGCGAGCTCGGGCTCTTCCATCTTCTCGCCGTTGGTCGAAGAGGTAAGTAAAACTCTGGTGACGCTTCTTCCTCCTCCCCAATGGATTCTAGGGTTTGTGATAACTGGGAAAATTTCTGATTTATGTTGATGGGGTCATGATTGTGGAGCATGTCTATGAGTTCTATGTTCCAGATGAAAGTTACTGCGGATTGTAGCATTTATCAAAGCATCCTTGCCCTGGTAATGGCCTTGTTCCTGCCCGGCATGTTGTATGGGGAGGAGCTAACACTGGCCACAGTTTTTATGGAGTCCTATAGATGTAAGATCTTGTGAATTATACCATGTTTTAGTTGGCGTTTCTGCTCTAATGTTTTGATAATGTGATGGGCAGTTACCACATGAGTGTCACTGGGTGGTTTGGGTTGATCATCCTCCTCCATTGCGTGTTGCCCTTTCTTCTGAAGACCTGCACACAGAGGTAGAAGAAAGCTTGATCAGAAGCCACAAAATGCATAAGCAAAACATGGATCTGTCAAATAAAAATCTTGCTTTGAAAAAGACAGTGAGAGAGAGAGAGATGAGATGCTGCTAGTTTTGGCATTTTTGTTTGTTGGAATGTGTGTTGTTGTGTTTTTTGTGTTGTTGTTCGTAGCAGTTGTTGAAGAAAGTGTGCGAGAGAGAGATGACCTGAATGTTGTTCATGATGCACTATTGAATTCTAAATTTGAAGATCATTATTCTCTGCTGATGCTTGTGACATTGTACCAAATACAGATTTCTTCCATATGATAGTGCCAAATTCAGCAAACTGATAGAGCACACATAGTACCAAATATATCAAACTGATAGAGCAACCAATTGTAAGAAATAGAGCACATATTGTACCAAATAGAGCAACCTGGTATATCAACCTTATAGAGCACATATTGTACCAAATTCAACAAACTGACATTGTCCCAAATACATCACTTCATAGTGCATTGCCAAATATAACATAGTACCAAATACAGCACTTCATTGTAACAACACACCCTAACAAGATAGCACTTCTCAATCTCTAAGATCTATTCACACTAGGACATGTATGCTCACATGGGTTGACTTTAATCTGAAACAACCAAAAAACAATGAGATTAGTACTGAAAAAGCAATACCTGAAAATAAACTAAAACAAAAAGGGAAAAATACCTAAAACTGTGTGCTCTTCCTCATTAAAGAGGCATCCAGTCTCCACTTGCATCTCTCATAAGCACATTTGACAGTAAACCTTGTTGGATCACTTTTCAGAGTAAGCAACTCAGTTTCAGACTTGATTGAGAAGCTTGAAACTGCATTTCTGCAATCAACTGCACTAGGAAATACCACACCTTCATCAATACATGGTTTTCCCTGTCATACATCTTTACAGGTCTGTCCTACTGTTGGAAATATGCCCTAGAGGCAATAATAAAATGGTTATTATTGTATTTCCTTGTTCATGATAATTGTCTATTGTTCATGCTATAATTGTGTTAACCGGAAACCGTAATACATGTGTGAATACATAGACCACAACATGTCCCTAGTGAGCCTCTAGTTGACTTGCTCGTTGATCAATAGATGGTCACGGTTTCATGACCATGGACATTGGATGTCGTTGATAACGGGATCACATCATTAGGAGAATGATGTGATGGACAAGACCCAATCCTAATCATAGCACTAGATCGTGTAGTTCGTTTGCTAAAGTTTTTCAATGTCAAGTATCGTTTCCTTAGACCATGAGATTGTGCAACTCCCGGATACCGTAGGAATGCTTTGGGTGTGCCAAACGTCACATCGTAACTGGGTGGCTATAAAGGTGCACTATGGGTATCTCCGAAAGTGTTTGTTGAGTTGGCACGAATCGAGACTGGGATTTGTCACTCCGTGTGACGGAGAGGTATCTCTGGGCCCACTCGGTAAGACATCATCATAATGAGCTCAATGTGAGTATCTCTAGGCCCACTCGGTAAGACATCATCATAATGAGCTCAATGTGACCAAGGAGTTAGTCACGGGATGATGTATTACGGAACGAGTAAAGAGACTTGCCGGTAATGAGATTGAACAAGGTATAGAGATACCGACGATCGAATCTCGGGCAAGTATCATACCGATAGACAAAGGGAATTGTATACGGGATTGATTGAATCCCCGACATCGTCGTTCATCCGATGAGATCATCGTGGAGCATGTGGGAGCCAACATGGGTATCCAGATCCCGCTGTTGGTTATTGACCGGAGAGGTGTCTCGGTCATGTCTACATGTCTCCCGAACCCGTAGGGTCTACACACTTAAGGTTCGATGACGCTAGGGTTATATGGAAATGGTATACGTGATTACCAAAATTTGTTCGGAGTCTCGGATGAGATCCCGGACGTCACGAGGAGCTCCGGAATGGTTCGGAGGTAAAGATTGATATACAGGAAGTCCAGTTTTGGTCACCGGAAAGTTTTCGGGCTCATCGGTATTGTACCGGGAGTGCCGGGAGGGTGCCGGAGGACCCCCAGGAGGGGTGTGACGACCATAGGACTTTGTGGGCCCTTAGAGGAGGTGTTCCAGCCCTTATTGGGCTGGCCCAGACCTTCTAGAAATGCCCATGCGGCTGGAGGAGTGGAGATAAGGGCACAGGAGTTTGAAAAGGAGGAGATCCACCTCCCTTGTGGGAGGTGGACTCTCCCTTTGATTCGGCCGAAGCTCTCCTCCTTGTAGGAGAGACCAAGCCAGCCCTCCCTCTCCCTCCTCGTATATATACTTGATGTTTGTATTTTTGAGAACAGTTCTGAACTCTCTCTCTCTCACGGCAAAGCCCTACCTCTCTTCTTCCTCCTCTGCAGCGCTTAGGCGAAGCCCTCCCGGAATACCTTGCTACTCCACCACCACCACGCCGTCGTGCTGCTGTTGGAGCCCTTCCCCAACCTCTCCTTCCTCCTTTATGGATCAAGGCGTAGGAGACGTCACCGGGCTACACGTGTGTTGAATGCGGAGGCGCCGTTGTTCGGCGCTTAGATCGGAATCCACCGCGATCTGAATCGCTGCGAGTACGACTCCATCTATCGCATTCTTGTAACCCTTCCGCTTAGCGATCTTCAAAGGTATGAAGATGCAATATCTCCCACTCGTTGCTGGTTTCTCCATAGATAGATCTTGGTGACACGTAGGAAAATTTTGATTTACTACTACGTCTCCCAACAGTGGCATCGTGAGCTAGGTCTATGCGTAGAATCTATGCACGAGTAGAACACAAAGCAGTTGTGGGCGTCGATTTTGTTAATTTGCTTACCACTACTAGTCTTATCTTGATTCGGCAGTATTATGGGATGAAGCTGCCCGGACCGACTTTACACGTACGCTTACGTGAGACTGGTTCCACCGCCTGACATGCACTTGTTGCATAAGGTGGCTAGCGGGTGTCTGTCTCTCCCACCTTAGTCGGATTGGATTCGATGAAAAGGGTCCATATGAAGGGTAAATAGCAATTGGCATATCACATTGTGGTTTTGGCGTAGGTAAGAAACATTCTTGCTAGTAACCTATAGCAGCCACGTAAAAACTTGCAACTACAGATTAGAGGACGTCTAACTTGTTTTTGCAGCATATGCCTCGTGATGTGATATGGCCAAAGGATGTGATGTGATGCATTGTGATGTATGAGTTTGATCATGTTCTTGTAATAGGATTCACAACTTGCATGTCGATGAGTATGACAACCGGTAGGAGCCATAGGATTTGTCTTATTTTATTGTATGACCTACGTGTCAATCATAAATGCCATGTAATTACTTTACTTTATTGCTAAACGTTAGCCATAGTAGTAGAAGTAATAGTTGGTGAGATAACTTCATGAAGACATAGTGATGGAGATCATGATGATGGAGATCATGGTGTCATGCCAGTGACAGTGATGATCATGGTGCCTTGAAGATGGAGATCAAAGGAGCAAGATGATAATGGCCATATCATGTCACTATATTGATTGCATGTGATGTTTATCATGTTTACATCTTATTTGCCTAGAACGACGGTAGTAAATAAGATGATCTCTCACTAAAATTTCAAGAAAAGTGTTCACCCTAACTATGCACCATTGCTAAGGATCGTTGTTCCGAAGCACCACGTGATGATCGGGTGTGATAGGTTCTAACGTTCGCATACAACGGGTGTAAGCCAGATTTACACACGCCAAACACTTAGGTTGACTTGACGAACCTAGCATGTACAGACATGGCCTCGGAACACGGAAGACCGAAAGGTCCAACATGAGTCGTATGGAAGATACGATCAACATGGAGATGTTCACCATGGATGACTAGTCCATCTCACGTGATGATCGGACACGGGCTAGTTGACATGGATCATGTGTCAATTGGATGACTAGAGAGATGTCTATCTAAGTGGGAGTTCATTAAATAATTTGATTATGTGAACTTAATTATCATGAACTTAGTCTAAAATTGTCTTTACAATGTATATTGTAGATCCAATGGCCAACGCGAATGTCACCCTTAATTTCAACACGTTCCTAGAGAAAACCAAGATAAAAAATGATGGAAGCAACTATGCGGACTGGGTCCATGGCTTGAGGATCATCCTCATAGCTTCCAAGAAATTATATGTCCTTGATGCACCACTAGGTGACCCACCCCTTCTCCCAGCAGAGCAAGACGTTGCGAATTCTTGGCATTCTCGCTGCGATGATTACTCCCTTGTTTAGTGCGGCATGCTTTACAGTTTAGAACCGGGGTCCAAAAGCGTTTTGAGCAACATGGAGCATATGAGATGTTCCAAGAGCTGAAACTGGTTTTCCATGATCATGCCCGGGTCGAGAGATATGACGTCTCTGACAAGTTCTTCAGCTGTAAGATGGAGGAGAATAGTTCTGTCAGTGAGCACATCCTCAAGATGTCTGGGCTACACAACCGCTTGACTCAGCTGGGAGTTAATCTCCCGGATGACTCGGTCATTGACAGAATCCTCCAGTCGCTTCCACCTAGCTACAAGAGCTTTTTGATGAACTACAACATGCAAGGGATGGAGAAGTCCATTCCTGAGTTGTACTTGATGCTGAAATCAGCAGAGGTCGAGATCAAAAAGGAGCATCAAGTGTTGATGGTGAATAAGACCACTAGTTTCAAGAAAGGCCAGGGTAAGAAGAACTTCAAGAAGGACGGCAAAGCTGTTGCCGCACCCGGTAAGCAAGTTGCCGGGAAGAAGAAGAACAAGAATGGACCCAAGCCTGAGACTGAGTGTTTTTATTGCAAGGGTACTGGTCACTGGAAGCGGAACTGCCCCAAGTACTTAGCGGATAAGAAGGATGGCAACATTAAAGGTATATGTGATATACTTGTTATTTATGTGTACCTAACCAGCGCTCGTAGTAGCTCCTGGGTATTTGATACTGATGCAGTTTCTCACATTTGTAACTCCAAGCAGGAGCTGCGGAATAAGCGGAGGCTCGCAAAGGACGAGGTGAAGATGCACGTCGGGAATGGTTCCAAGGTCGATGTGATCACCGTCGGCACGCTACCTCTACATCTACCTTCGGGATTAGTATTAAACCTTAATAATTGTTATTTAGTACCAACTTTGAGCATGAACATTGTATCTGGATCTCGCTTGATGCGAGATGGCTGCTCATTTAAATCTGAGAATAATGGTTGTTCTATTTATATGAGAGAAATGTTTTATGGTCATGCCCCGCTGGTCAATGGTTTATTTTTGATGAATCTCGAACGTGATGTTACAAATGTCCATAGTGTGAGTACCAAAAGGTGTAAGGTTGATAACGATAGTCCCACTTACATGTGGCACTGCCGCCTTGGTCATATTGGTGTCAAACGCATGAAGAAGCTCCATGCTGATGGACTTTTGGAGTCTCTTGATTTCGAATCATTTGACACATGCGAACCATGCCTCATGGGCAAAATGACCAAGAATCCGTTCTCCGGAAAAATGGAGCAAGCAAATGACTTGTTGGAAATAATACATACCGATGTGTGTGGTCCAATGAGCGTCGAGGCTCGTGGTGGCTACCTTTATGTTCTCACCCTCACTGATGACTTGAGTAGATATGGGTATGTCTAATTAATGAAACATAAGTCTGAAACTTTTGAAAGGTTCAAGGAATTTCAGAGTGAGGTAGAGAATCAACGTGACGTGAAAATAAAGTGCCTACGATCTGATCTTGGCGGAGAATATTTAAGTCACGAGTTTGGCACGCACCTAAGGAAATGTGGAATTGTTTCACAACTCACGCCGTCTGGCACACCTCAGCAAAATGGTGTGTCTGAACATCGTAATCGCACTCTATTAGATATGGTACAATCTATGATGTCTCTTACCGACTTACCGCTATCATTTTGGGGATATGCATTAGAGACTGCCGCATTCACTTTAAATAGGGCACCGTCAAAATCCGTTGAGACGACACCATCTGAATTATGGTTTGGAATGAAACCTAAGCTGTCGTTTCTAAAAGTTTGGGGATGCGATGCTTATGTGAAGAAACTTCAACCTGAGAAGCTCGAACCCAAAGTGGAAAAGTGCGTCTTCATAGGATATCCCAAAGAGACTATTGGGTATACCTTCTACCTCAGATCTGAAGGCAAAGTATTTGTTTCCAAGAATGGATCCTTTATCGAGAAAGAGTTTCTCTTGAAAGAAGTAAGTGGGAGGAAAATAGAACTTGATGAGGTAATTGTACCTTCACTCGAACCGGAGAGTAGCGCAGCACAGGAAGTTGTTTCTATGGAGCCTACACCGGATGGATAGGAAGTTAGTGATGATGATCATGAAACTTCAGATCAAGTTACTATTGAACGTCGAAGGTCCACTAGGACACGTTCTGCACCAGAGTGGTACGGCAACCCTGTCCTAGAGATCATGTTGTTAGACAACGGTGAACCTACGAACTATGAAGAAGCGATGGCGGGACCGGATTCCAACAAATGGCTTGAAGCCATGAAATCCGAGATAGGATCCATGTATGAGAACAAAGTATGGACTTTGGTGGACTTGCTTGATGATAAGCGAGCCATTGAAAATAAAAGGATCTTTAAGAAGAAGACTGACGCGGATGGTAGTGTGATCGTCTATAAGGCTCGGCTTGTCGCTAAGGGTTATCGACAAGTTCAAGGAGTTGACTACGATGAGACTTTCTCACCCGTAGCGATGATGAAGTCTGTCCGAATCATGTTAGCAATTGCCACATTTCATGATTATGAGATCTGGCAAATGGTCGTCAAAACGGCATTCCTTAATGGCTTCCTCAAGGAAGAACTGTATATGATGCAGCCGGAAGGTTTTGTCGATCCTAAAGATGCTAACAAGGTATGCAAGCTCCAGCGTTCCATCTATGGGCTGGTGCAAGCATCTCGGAGTTGGAACATTCACTTTAATGAAGTGATTAAAGCGTTTGCATTTGTACAGGTTTATGGAGAACCCTGTATTTACAAGAATGTGAGTGGGAGTTGTAGCATTTCTCGTATTATATGTGGATGACATACTGATAATGGGAAATGATATAGAACTCTTGGAAAGTGTAAAGGCCTACTTGAATAAGTGTTTTTCAATGAAGGACCTTGGAGAAGCTGCTTACATATTAGGTATTAAGATCTATAGAGATAGATCGAGACGCCTCATAGGTCTTTCACAAAGCACATACCTTGAAAAGATATTGAAGAACTTCAATATGGATCATTCCAAGAAGGGGTTCTTGCCTGTGTTACAAGGTGTGAGATTGAGTACGACTCAATGCCCGACCACGGCAAAGGATAGAGAAGAGATGAGTGCCATCCCTTATGCTTCAGCCATAGGCTCTATTATGTATGCCATGCTGTGTACCAGACCTGATGTGAACCTTGCCATAAGTTTGGTAGGGAGATACCAAAGTGATCCCGGAGCAGAACACTGGACAGCGGTCAAGAATATCCTGAAGTACTTGAAAAGGACAAAGGACATGTTTCTCGTATATGGAGGTGTCGAAGAGCTCGTCGTAAAGGGTTACATCGATGCTAGCTTCGACACAGATCCGGACGACTCCACGTCGCAAACCGGATACCTGTATATTTTGAACGGAGGGGCAGTCAGCTGGTGCAGCAGCAAGCAAAGCGTCGTGGCGGCATCTACATGTGAAGCGGAGTACATAGCTGCTTCGGAAGCAGCAAAGGAAGGAGTCTGGATGAAGGAGTTCATCACCGACCTAGGAGTAATTCCAAGTGCGTTGGGCCCAATGACTCTATTCCGTGACAACACTGGATGTATTGCCCTTGCGAAGGAGCCCAGGTTTCACAAGAAGACAAGACACATCAAGCGCCGCTTCAACTCCATCCGTGATTACATTCAGGAGGGTGATATAGATATTTGTAAAGTGCATACGGATCTAAATGTCACAGATCCGTTGACTAAACCTCTCTCACGAGCAAAACATGATCAACACCAGAATGCTATGGGTGTATGATTCATCACAATGTAACTAGATTATTGACTCTAGTGCAAGTGGAAGACTGTTGGAAATGCTTTGGGTGTGCCAAACGTCACAACGTAACTGGGTGGCTATAAAGGTGCACTACGGGTATCTCCGAAAGTGTCTGTTGGGTTGGCACGAATCGAGACTGGGATTTGTCACTCCGTGTGACGGAGAGGTATCTCTAGGCCCACTCGGTAAGACATCATCATAATGAGCTCAATGTGACCAAGGAGTTAGTCACGGGATGATGTATTACGGAACGAGTAAAGAGACTTGTCGGTAATGAGATTGAACAAGGTATAGAGATACCGACGATCGAATCTCGGGCAAGTATCATACCGATAGACAAAGGGAATTGTATACGGGATTGATTGAATCCCCGACATCGTGGTTCATCCCATGAGATCATCATGGACCATGTGGGAGCCAACATGGGTATACATATCCCGCTGTTGGTTATTGACCGGAGAGGTGTCTCGGTCATGTCTACATGTCTCCCGAACCCGTAGGGTCTACACACTTAAGGTTCGATGATGCTAGGGTTATAGGGAAATGGTATACGTGATTACCGAAAGTTGTTCAGAGTCCCGTATGATATCCCGGACGTCACGAGGAGCTCCATAATGGTCCGGAGATAAATATTGATATATAGGAAGTCCAGTTTTGGTCACCGGAAAGTTTTCGGGCTCATCGGTATTGTACCGGGAGTGCCGGGAGGGTGCCGGAGGACCCCCGGGAGGGGTGTGACGACCATAGGACTTTGTGGTCCCTTAGAAGAGGTGTGCCAGCCCTTATTGGGCTGGCCAAGACCTTCTAGAAAGTCCCATGCGGCTAGAGGAGTAGAGATAAGGGCAAAGGAGTTTGAAAAGGAGGAGATCCACCTCCCTTGTGGGAGGTGGACTCTCCCTTTGATTCGGCCGAAGCTCTCCTCCTTGGAGGAGAGTCCAAGCCAGCCCTCCCTCTCCCTCCTCCTATATATACTTGAGGTTTTGACTTTTTGAGAACAGTTCTGAACTCTCTCTCTCTCTCACGGCAAAGCCCTACCTCTCTTCTTCCTCCTCCGCAGTGCTTAGGCGAAGCCCTGCCGGAATACCTTGCTACTCCACCACCACCACGCCGTCGTGCTGCTGTTGGAGCCCTTTCCCAACCTCTCCTTCCTCCTTGCTGGATCAAGGCATAGGAGACGTCACCGGGCTGCACGTGTGTTGAACGCAGAGGCGCCATTGTTCGGCGCTTAGATCGGAATCCACGGCGATCTGAATCACTGCGAGTACGACTCCGTCAAGCGCGTTCTTGTAACGCTTCCTCTTAGTGATCTTCAAAGGTATGAAGATGCAATATATCCCACTCGTTTCTGGTTTCTCCATAGATAGATCTTGGTGACACGTAGGAAAATTTTGATTTACTACTACGTCTCCCAACACTTCTGCATCTTCAAAAACTCCCATCTCAACATCCTCTTGCTTCTCATCATCATCTGCATCTGAAAATTCTACAGGAATGTACTCTTTATCTGCTGCATTTTCTTGATCATTATTGTGCTGGACATATCCAGGATATAGAACCTCATCCTCCACGCCAAGTGCATCAGAAAATGCCTCCTCCACAATAGGATCAAGTGGCTTCTTTTGGTTTTCTTGGCTTTCATTGACACTTGCAGTTGCATTAGCACTTGGTGTTCTAGGAGCACTTGGTGTTCTAGGAGCACTTGGTGTTCTACTGCTAGCCCTAGTTCTAGATGCAGATGGCGTGGAACTAGATGGTTCCACACATCTCTGACCTCTAGTTCTTTGTATAACTGTGATTTCCAAATTGCATGACATAGTTGTTGCATTACTTGCAAACATTAGACCTAACTATGCATCACACTGCACAGAGACCCAACAAAGTTTGGAACTATCCCAGTATCTAATCTCGACGGCATCAAACAATCCCCATGAATACTTGGCACAAATGGCAGCCCTAAAATTAGTATATGAACTAGTGCACTCCACAACTAAAGGAAATGAGAATCCACAATCTTTTCCTTTTGTACCACCAAAAACTAGAACAGTGGTCTCCATTCTAACTAAAAGAAAGAAAGCTATAGTTGGATCCATCCTATCATATAACACACAATCTCTAGTGAGATAACGCACAAACTCTAGCCTAAACCCTAAATCCAAGCAAATCTCCTGTGTAGAAACTAACCCTGGGGGAAATTGCCGTGCAGATCTGCCCCCACTTGTCGCTGTTGGTGCAGATCCGCCGCCGCTCCTCGTTGTTGGTGCAGATCCGCCACAAGGAATGCCCTTTTCTCCATTGGTGTCGCCGCAGCCGCCTTCTCCGCGTTGAAGTGTAGGAGTGTTGTCCCTACCACTGCAGCCACCACCGCCATCGCTCACTCCACTCTCCCCCATCACCTTGCAATGGATCTGGCCGCCGCCGCTCGACGCTGCAATTTAGAGTCCGTGAGAGGGAAAGAGAGAGAGCAAGACTGGGGAATGAGAGAGCGTGAGTGAGCATGGGGGCAAGCGGTGTCCAAACTAACGTGTTGTTTGCGGTCAAACGGCGCTGACTGGACAAAACCGTGCCGGAAGGGCAAAACGCAAGAAGAGGGACGTGAGCTAGGCAAAACCGCGTGTTTTGATAAATTAGGGGCAAATCAGTCGAGGGGGACACAACTAAGGGCACGGATATAGTTATCCCTAAAAACAAACATGAGACTGCGTGAATGAGCTGACAAAACATCCCAGCTTTGTTGTAGTAGCCGAGCCTGACAAGCTGGTCGGTAACAGTTGCCTGACCTACTATGTCTACTCTACTGCAGCCTAGGATCGGCCTTCTATAAATTCCTACTTAATTAACCTCACAAGGCAATTGGCCTGCTGCTGTCTACACCAAAGCACGAATCTTGAAAACACTGACGACACAGGATAAGAGGGTGTCGGGACTCCCGGGTGCTATCACACATTTTCGTGCTTCCATACCATGCTGAAACTGGTGAGGGATTCAACCATGAAAGAGACCACCGAGCACTCCTCGTCGAGCTCCTTCGGCTCCTCCTGCACGGCCGTCTCCGTCAGGTCGCCGCGGCTCTCGGCTGTGGCCGGAGTCGTGGGGGAGGGGGCTTGGTGAGGTCGGCCCGGCAGAGCGGGCAGGTTACCGTGCTGGTGAGCCACGGAGCGATGCACTCCGGGTGGAAGACGTGGCGGCACGCCAGGAGGACCTAGAGCTCGTCGCTGTCCTCGAACTCAGTGTGGCAGATGGCGCACTCGAGAGGGCCCGGCTTGGTGGCCGCCATGCGCGCCTTCACGTCGTTGTAGATGGTCGTCGGGAAGGCCTCCACAACCTCCATGTGGAGGCTGCGAGGGCGGCAGCGATCCGAGTGGGCGGCGGCATCGACGGGCTGCTCAGGGGCTGTGCCGCGGAATGTCCGTCGAGGGACAGGGTGCACGCCGCTGCAGCAGTTGATGTAGATTTAAAAGAGGGTGAGGACGACGAAGGAGGCAATGAGGACGATGAGGACAACAACAGTGGTCGGTGAGAACCCGCCGGCGGTTCTAGAGGAACGGGTGTGGCTCGTGTTGTTGCTCTGCCAGAGACGGGAGCGCGGTCGGTGAGAGCAGGAGGAAGAGGAGGAGCAGTGTGATTTGTTCGCAAGCCATTGCTGTCTCTTGGCAGGGACGAACCGCCAGCAGTCGTATAGATTTATCATGGTGCCGGAGAGAAAGAAGTGGTTGATTACGCTGGATGAATGAAAATTGTAACGTAAGATCAAGATGGGGATATGCATAGCGAATGTTTGTGCGGGACCACCGATAAGGGTTGGGTTGAAGAACAGGGGGCGGTGGCTGACCAAGCTTCTGATTGGCTCCTGACATGTTCGTTAGCTCAAGCAAATTGCGTTATAAGTAAAAAAAATATTGGTCCCTCATTTCTCTAGGTTTTGTTTGGCATGTAGTAATCGTGTGGAGGATAATGGACGCCAAGTTATTTTAATTTTAATTTGTTACCATCTCAAGTCTCAACTCATACCTATTTTCATGTCGGCACTTGGTTTTGGTGAGAGTATTTGTGCACATCTGCACCTCTTGTTGACAGATTCAATAAGCCAAATTCTAGCAATAGATAAAGTCGGCTAGACGTCCTAGCAATATGCTTGGGCGGTGTAGGTTCACATCACCTGCCATGGATCATAGAAAGGCTAGCAAGAACGAGTCTTTGCGTCGGTTGGGTACAAGAGCGCAGGTTAAAGACACCGATGCCCTGTATCGTGAATGTTTTTTCAAGGCGAATTAGAGCAAGTACAATAGTGGGCTTATAGCCCATCTACATGACATTTTTGTATATGTGGAGGAGAGATATGAAAAAGTGGTGGGAGTGGCATCTCATGCAAGAGCCTAGCTATATGCGTACTTTTTGACAAATGCAATAAATGTGAAGAAAGATATAGAGAGAAAGTGAAAGAAAGTAGTGCTCTTATAGCCAACCTTATATCTAACCTTATTGTATGAGTGACTATATATGATGACTATATATGACATGGCAACATCATATAGCCAGCAGTTGGCTATACTATTAACCATACCCTTAAAGGTCCCGCCGAATGATACCAAAAGCAGCAATTGGATGGCACCAGCACCAAGGGAGAAGTCCTTGTGGTAATTGCTATCCCATCCTCTGAGGGGCAGCAGTAGTCCTGGCCATAAAAAACCGTCCCGATTGGTCCTGCCTGAAAAAACCCGACCCGATCGGCCTGACCTCTCTCAGGGGACGGACTCGGGCCTAGTTTTAAGCCTGATGGCCAGGTCGGGCCGGGCGGGGGCCGTCGTTTTTGTGTTTTATTGAAGAGGACCGAGGCCCGACGGGCTTGGGCCTATTTTTAGACCCGATGTCCGTGCCGGGCAGGTTGTCGGTGTTAAAACTGTCGGATCTCGGGTAGGGGGTCCGAAGCTGTAAGTTTGGAATCGATGGTAACAAGGGATGAAGGAGATGATGCTTACCCAGGTCCGGGCCTCCTATGGAGGTAAAACCCTATGTCCTGTTCGATTATATTGATGTGTATGAAGGTTACAAAGTTGATCTACCTCGAGATCCAATCGCTAAATCCTAGATGAGTCTCCGTCATTACTATCTAAAACCCCCTAGCCTATATAGACACCGGGGGGTACCTAGGCTTTACACATAAGAAGTTTCCTGTCGGAAGCAAGGATGCTGACCCACACTTGACTTGAGGTAAACGCCACATCCTCGCTGGTTTCCTTCTAGAACACAGGGTCACTGGCCCATCCTGTGATAGCCAAAGAGCGGCCCATCAGGCCGACCTATGAGAGATAAGTCGACGGCCTGAGGACCCCTTAGTCTAGGACTCCCTCAGTAGGCCTCGAACTAGCCCCCAACGCCAGGGATCATGACACTAGCAGCTTCATGAGATCAGAGTCTTCGGCTTGTAGGGTGAGTTCCTTTTTGCCCTTAATGATCGGCCAACAATAGTTCGGTGATTAATGACACGTATTTCATCCGAGCATATAGTCGTTCGGACGCCATGAGTTGCTTAGCCTCAAAGTACACATGTCGAAGTCTGAATAGTATCTCCTAACAACCTTTAAGACGGAGGGTCACGGCTTATATTATGACCACCGAGCCAGTTAAGGAAACTTGGTTACCGGTTCGAGGCCGTTTCTCTATTGGCATGTCTTGTCAATGTGTAGATCATGCCACGTTTATTACGGGATATGATTAATGCCCTAGGTTACTTCACGCGTGCATAACAACATGCACGTCTTGGGAAGCAGAGAGACTTATGGCTTAGTAAAGGGAGGCTCATCGGCGTCACGCCTCATAAAAGGGGAAAAACAGAGGCCTATTCATGCACCCCATTAGCATCCCTTGCTTCCTGAATCTTCCTAAGCTCCAAGAGCCCAGCTCCAGTTCACCCTCAATATCTCCTCTGACCTCAGCCATGGCGGGTTTGGGCTCTATGGGAAAGTGGGAGGCCTCCACGGTCACCGAGAAGGACATCCGGGAGTTAAAGCTCGTCGGCTACTAAGGGAGTCCTTGTTTAAGGGGTCCACGGGTGGCCGACCTGATTCTTACGGGCCAGACTATATGGGCCGCTTACTGAACATTGGATTGATCGAAGGCCCTGTCTCTAGGAAGGAAGCTTCGGGAATCGTGGCGTGTCCTCCACATTAGGAGTAATGAATAGGTATGTTTATCCCTTCAACGTGTAATCGACCATGTGAAACCCTAGGTACCCTCGGCATCTATATAAGCCGGGGTTTTTAGGACAACTCATCTAGGGTTTAGCTATTCGATCTCGAGGTAGATCAACTCTGTAACCCACATATCATTAATACAATCAAGCAGGACCTAGGGTATTACCTCCATAGGAGGGCCCAAACCTGGGTAAACATCATCTCCTTCGTCCCATGTAACCTCTTTGTTTTGACACCGACATTGGTGCTTTCATTGAGATTTCCGCTATGATCGCCATAGGAATTGATGGCTCGCGTCGTCAACAATGAAGAGGTCCGCAA
This sequence comes from Hordeum marinum, assembly GCA_022496015.1. NCBI lineage: Eukaryota > Viridiplantae > Streptophyta > Magnoliopsida > Poales > Poaceae > Hordeum > Hordeum marinum. The sequence goes on from CM039675.1 coordinate 428,277,734, forward strand.
CATCGACACTTTTGTCCTTGGATAGATCTTCCCTTTCGGCAGCATTGTGCTACACACTGACCCGACCGGCCATCTGGGCTGGGTCGGAAGCTTCGCCCCTGACCAAGAGGGCATATTCGGGAACCTAGAGTTCTCCATGGACTCTTGGGGCGATCTCTCTAACCGGGCTTGCAGTCTTGCCTGCCGTGCCCGAGGACTTCGAGGCCTTAACCTCGGATTCCTCTTTCAGTCTCGCCCACGGGATCTACCCCGGTGATGACCTGGCTCTTCGTCCGGATCCGTCCATAGTGCTAAATGACCAGATACCTGTTGTTGCCGAACACTCCCCTAGCACGGACACAACGGAGGTCAACTCTGAATGCTCCGAGTAGTTTGACCCGATCGAGCTCTCAATACTCATAGAGGCCCTAGATCGGATCTCGTCGATGAAGATTACCGACGACCCAACACGGATCCATGCTCAGATCGGTCTCAGGGCAGGTCAGGATGAATTTTTCGTCCCACCCACTACCCACTTGATAGGCACAGTCGAAGATTTAACCGACATGTTGGATTATGCCTCCGAGGAGGTAGAATACATGGATGAGGAGGGTTGTGCTCCCACCCCCGTTAACACCGGGTGAATGGGCTGCCACCTCCACTTACGACATCTACATGGTGGACACTCCAGCCGCTAATGGCAAGCACACACCTAAAAACGATGGTGACAAGTCGGGTGAAGCGTCGTCAAGGCGCCAGAAGCCGCATAAACGGTCAAAAGGCAAAAATGGAAGGAAAGCTATCATCGGCACTAGGGACGGAGATACCCCAGAAGACCTTGGCGATCCCGATATCCCCGAACACCTACTGGAGGGTAAGGAGAGGCATGAAGACCAGCGCAACCCCAATGACCTAAACAATTCTGTGGATGACAATTACCTCCCCCCTATCGAGGAGGAGGACATCCCGGAAGCCGATGACTTCGCCATCCTGGATAATCTTGAAGATGAGGAACTTTTTAGGCAACAACTTATAGCCACGGCCCGCAACCTGAAAGCAAAAGAACGATAGCTTAAGGCCGAATAGGACAACCTCAATGATCGATGCACAAGAGTCCTCTAAGCGGACGAAGGATATGGTACTGGTCTATCGGACCAACCTAAGAGCTATCCACACAGAAGCCTGCTACCACAATTCGACAACAAGCTCACTGATAAGCCATCTCCCAAACATACCCCATACAACAAGCCATACTGCCCTCCTCGAGGATGAGACGGGACGGCTGACGACACCAGTTATAGGCCAATGATACCCCGAAGAGGGGGGAAAGAGCCAATAGAGCCTGATGTCAGGTTCGACCTGCAACGCGACCTAGACTACAGAGCAGGTCATACGAGATCCATTCCATATTGTACTCACCCGATAGACAGGAAGGGTACCGGCCCTGGCTCGAACTCAACAATAGATGCCGGGAACGAAACCAGGCTAGAACAGACGCCGATTACCGTGCGAGACATAGCTCGGGTCAGAGGCGCTGCCCACCCACTGTGCTTCACAGATAAGGTGATGCAGCATCAGTTCCCGGAGGGGTTTAAACCCGTGAACATAGAGCAGTACGATGGGACAACTGACCCAACCGTATGGATTGAGGATTTCCACCTCCACATCGACATGGCACGAGGAGTTGATCTCCATGCCATCAAATATCTACCCCTAAAACTTAAGGGGCCAGCTCAGCACTGGTTAAAAAGCCTCCTTGAAAACTCCATCAGGTGCTGGGAAGATCTAGAGGATGCATTCCGATCTAACTTCCAGGGCACCTATGTCTGGCCGCCGGACTCCTCCGACCCGAGCAACCTCTTCCAAAAGCCAGGAGATTTCACGCGGCAATTCTAGAATCAGTTCTTGACCAAGAAAAACAAGATTGTTGACTGCCCGTACGCCAAGGCAATAGCCTCCTTCCGGCACAATATTCGCGATGAATGGCTCACTTGCTAGCTCGGCCAGGATAAACCTAGGACAATGTCCACCCTTACATAACTCATGACTCGCTTCTGCAGGGCGAAGATAACTAGCTAGCAAGATGGAGCCATAACCCCAAAGACCCCCGAACCTCGAAGGTTCGGGATGGAAATGGGAAACCAAAGCGTAATAAGAATAAGCACTGGCACAACAACAGCGATGCCGATGACACGACCGTTAATGTCGGCTTCCGCAATTCCCGACTTGGGCAGCGGAAGAAGCCTCCTAAGGGCAATCGCGACAGACAAACCCCGCTGGACAAGATCATGGAGAGACTTTTCCACATCCATGGCACTCAAGAGAAGCCCGCAAATCACACCAATCGTAACTGTTGTGTATTCGAACAGGCCGGCGAACTTGCATTCGAGGATCAAGGAAAGAGCCCACGCAACGAGGACGAGGATGAGCCTTGGGGTCCGATAAGTGGAGGACAAAAGAAGTTCCCTCCAGAGGTGAAAACAATAAATATGATATATGCCACCCATATAACCAACAAGGAGAGGACACGTACCCTTTGAGAGGTCTACTCCATAGAGCATGTAGCCCCAAAGTATAACCCATGGTTGGCGTACCAGATCACCTTCTATCGACATGACCACGCAACTAGTATCTGTCATGGGGGTTCGGCCGCACTCGTCCTAGACCCCATCATAGATGGGTATCACCTCACTAAAGTCTTAATGGATGGAGGAAGTAACCTTAATCTCATTTACACAGACACGGTGAAGAAGATGGGTATAGATCCATCAAGGATCAAACGCGGTAACACTACCTTTAAAGGAGTGATTCCAGGCGTCGAAGCCCGGTGCACGGGCTCTGTAAGCCTGGAAGTAGTGGTTGGTTCGCCCGAAAACTTTTGAAGCGAAAACTTGATCTTTGACATTGTACCTTTTCGCAGCGGCTATCAAGCCTTGCTAGGCCATACAGCGTTCACCCGCTTTAACGCCATCCCACACTACGTGTACCTCAAGCTCAATATGTCCGGCCCTAAGGGGGTCATTACGGTCAATGGCAACACAGAGCGCTCTCTCCGGACTAAGGAACATGTGTTGGCCCTGGCGGCCAAATTCCATTACAATGATGATCGGCAAACGCCGACATCTGCGTAAAGGCACGTAAGACCGGGAAACGAGCTCGGTCTCAGCCCGAACTCCTAGAACCTTCCTCTCCCAATAAATAGAGACTCGCCTGTTGGAATTATGCCCTAGAGGCAATAAATAAAGTGTTTATTATTATATTTCCTTGTTCATGATAATCATTTGTTGTCCATGCTATAATTGTGTTGATTGGAAACTAAATACATGTGTGGGCATATAGACAAACATTGTGTCCATAGTATGCCTCTAGCAGGTTAGCTCGTTGAACAAAGATGGTTAAGGTTTCCTAGCCATGGACATGAGATGTCATTTGATATCAGGATCACATCAATAGGGGAATGATGTGATGGACAAGACCCAAACTATGAACGTAGCATATGATCGTGCCAGTTTATTGCTACTGTTTTCTGCATGTCAAGTATTTGTTCCTATGACCATGAGATCATGCAACTCACTAACACCAAAGGAGTGCCTTGTGTGTATCAAATGTTGCAACGTAATTGGGTGACTATAAAGGTGCTCTACAGGTATCTCCGAGGGTGTGTGTTGAGTTAGCATGGATCAATACTGGGATTTCTTACTTCGTGTGACACAGATGTATCTCAAAGCCCACTCGGTAATACAACATCACAAGAAACCTTGCAAGCAATGTGACTAAGTGTTATTCACGGGATCTTGTATTACGGAACGAGTAAAGAGACTTGTCGGTAACGAGGTTGAACTAGGTATAGAGATACCGACAATCGAATCTCGGGCAAGTAACGTACCGAAGGACAAAGGGAATATCATACAGGATTAACTAAATCCTTCACGTAGAGGTTCAACCGTCCCGCTATTGGTTATTGACCGTAGTGGTGTATCGGTCATGTCTACATAATTCTCGAACCCGCAGGGTCTGCACACTTAAGGTTCGATGACGTTTCGTTATAGATGAGTTATATGTGTTGGTGACCGAAGGCTCTTCGGAGTCCCGGATGAGATACCGGATGTCACGAGGAGTTCCGGAATGGTCCGAAGGTGAATATTGATATATGGGAAATTGGTGTTTGAGTTCCGGAAAAATTCCGTGACCTGCAAGTGGTGTGACGGAGTGTCGGAAGTGTTCCTAGGGTCCATCGGGTGGGCCCATCTACTCCGAAGGGCCACATGGGTTGTGAGAGGGTGTGGACCAGTCCCTGGTGCGCTAGCAGCACCTCCCACCAGAAGGCTCATGCAAATGGAGGTTAGGTTTGGGCCAAAAGGGTGGGCTAGCCACCAAACTTGGTGGTCAAGCCACCCTGGCCGCCGCCCCACCAAACCCTAGGGGAAAGGGATAATTGTATTTGTACCCTTAGTTGTGTCCCCCTCGACTGATTATCCCCTAATTTATCAAAACACGTGGTTTTGCCCAACTCTCGTCCCTCTTCATGTGTTTTTGCCCTTCCGGCACCGACAGGGGCAAAAATGTCCAAAGTAACGCATCGTTTGCGGTCAAACGGCGCTGACTGGATGGAGACGTGCCGGAAGGGCAAAAACGCAATAAGAAGGACGTGAGCTGGGCAAGACCGTTTGTTTTTATAAATTAGGGGCAAATCAGTCGAGGGGGACACAACTAAGGGTATAAATACAACAACCCTACAATTTACCATTGTATTGGGTGTGTTGGGGACACAAGAGACACTTTGTTATTTGGTTGCAGGGTTGTTTGAGAGATACCATATTCATCCTATGCCTCCCATGGATTAATAAAACTTAGGTCATCCACTTGAGGGAAATTTGCTACTGTCTAACACGAGTCTACAAGAAGAAGGTTGTGTAGTAGACATCAAGCTCTTTTCTGGCATCGTTGTCGGGGAGGTGACTGCTTCAAGGTCTATCATTAGATCTTGCAATCAAATATATTAGTTTCTTCTTTTTCACTAGTTTGGTTTTATCAAAGAAAACTACAAAAAAATGGAATTGAGGTTGCCTCATATGCTTCATTTTTTTAATGTCTTTCGTGAAAATGATAGTAAGGAAAATTGTGCCCAAGTGTTAGAAGAAGAAGTTATTAAAATGTTTGGCACTAAATCTTTTAGTGATGAGCATGATTGCAATGCTGTTAGTATGAATTCTTTGAATATCCATGATGCTAATGATATGCAAAGCCACAAGCTTGGGGATGCTATGTTTGATGAAGATGATATTTTTAGTCCCCCAAGTTTTGATGACCAAAACTATTATGATGATGGCATGCCTCCTATCTATGATGATTATGATGATGACATGTATGCTATAAAGAGCGATAATAACCATGAATCTTGTCATCATGATTTAAATATTGAATGTGGGTATGCCAACCAAGTGTCTCATGATAGTTATTTTGTTGAGTTTGCTCCCACTATTATGAATGAGAAGAAACTTTCTTGTGTGGAGAGTAGTAAAATTTCTATGCTTGTAGATAATGCAAAGAAGGATTTATTTGCTTGTTATATTGTGTAATTCCTTCATGATGCTACTTAAAAGTTTTATGAGGGAGGAACATATGCTTGTAGGAATTGCAATAATATCAAGTTTCCTCTCTATGTGTTGAAAGTTTTGAAGTTATGCTTGTTTTGCCTTCCAATGCTAGATGATTCTTGTTCCCATAAATTTTTTGCTCACAAAATCCCTATTCATGGGAAGTGGGTTAGACTTAAATGTTCTTGTCATGAGATTCACGATGCTCTTTTGCATGTTTCAATTATTATTCCTATGTGAGCATCATTGAAATCATCATGCCTAGCTAAAAGGCATTAAAGGAAAGCGCTTGTTGGGAGATAACCCGACAATTTTCATTTATTTTTTATGTGATAATATTATTAATCTTCTTTATTAATCATGTTTTGTGTCTTTTATTTCAATAAAGTTCCAAGTAAAGCATTTGGGATAGTGTGGAAACTTGTTTGTTTGATTCTGTGCAAAAACAGAAAGATTTGCGTCCAGTATATGAATTATCTAATTTTAATGGAGAGTAAAAAACAATTGAAATTTTTACACGACATTTATATGAAAATTTCTTTAGTTTTCCTAATGTTTTAGAATTTTTAGAGTCAGGGAAGTATGGTGATCATTCAGATCTTTACAGACTGCTCAGTTTTTGACAGATTCTGTTTTGCATGCATAGTTTGCTTATTTCAAGTGTTCCTATAGCTTATATTGAGTAATATAAATTGTGGGAATGATGGAATACAGTAGGTATCATGTGGGAACAATTATGAATCTTATCTTGACAGTACCTAAGTGAATGATCTATCTTTATTACACTAACCCTTCTCACAAAGTTCCGTTAAGTTTTGTGTGATTGAAGTTTTCAGGTTTTGGGTGAGATACCAACATGAGGAGAATAAGGAGTGATGAGAACCTAATATTGGTGATGACCAAGGCACCCCAAGTAAATTATTCAAGAAGTCTCAAGCATCTAAGCCTAAATTTTAATTCGTTCACATGATGCATGCTATTTTTGGAGTTCTATTTTTGTTTTGCTTGCTGTCGAATAAAATACTAAGATATGAAAATACTTATTAAGAGGGTGAGAGAAAGTACTCGCATAGCTACTTAATTGTTTGACTACTCATTGATCTTCACTTATATGTTTTGGAGTAGTTTTGTCATTTACTCTCGTGGTTCACTTATATCCTATGAGTAAATGGTTGAATGAATTGAATATCATAAATCTGAAATTATATATGTTTTATATGTTTATGCCATAGGGAGTAATGACTTCATGTATAAGAAGTATATGTGGTAAAATTTATTGAAAGTCGGCAAACACCGCATTGGTCACTTGAACAATTCATGAAAGAATATTGAAGGAAGAGAGATTTCACATATAAATATACTATCTTGGACATCTTCTATGATTGTGAATACCCATTAATTATTTTCAGACTTGAGAAAATTAGTTGAAGTTGGACAAGGAAGACAAAGTAATGAGTTATGTTTGGGCATATTTGTATAGAAGTTATATTGTTGTGGATCCTGCAACATATGGTGCTTGCTTCCACCTCATACTAGCCAAAACTTACACACCAAGTAGAAATACTACTTGTGCATCCAAACACCCTTAAACCTAAAGTTTTTCCATACGTCTCCACCATACCTACCTATATGCGCTATATACCTTCCGTTCCAAGTAAATTTGCATGTTCCAAACTCTAAACCTTCAAATAATATTCTGTTTTGTATGCTTGAATCGCTAATATAGTGACTAGGGGTTGTGAGTATCTTTCATGCCAGGTGGGTTATTCTCACGATATGTGTAGATTCACTATCATTCACGAGAAAGTGGCTAGTATCCGGGATGCCCAGTTCCATGCTCAAAAATCAAATCAAAATATGATGAAATAAAACTCCCCAAGATTGTTTTTTGTATGGACGGTACCCGCGGATTCGTCTCGTCGTGGAGTGTGATTGATTGTGGAGGGGGAGTAAAAGCTTTACCATTCTGTTTGGGAACTGCCTATAATATATCTAGCATGGAAGATACTGAGATCTCTCATTTGTTATGTTGATAATGAAAACATACCGCTCAATATATTATTCATCTTTTTTTAAAAGCTCAAGCTCTGGCACCTATGCAAATCAATGCTTCTCTCTACGAAGTGCCTATCTTTTACTCTCTTGTACTTACCTTTATACATGAGTCATGGTGATCTTCACCACTTCTTATATTTCGCCTTTTTCTCTTGGCAAGAATCATGTGGTGGGGAAATATCCAAGCATATATATGGCCATTCAAATATATTTGATCATGAATTATTGTTGTTGACAATTATCTATATGATAAATAAGTTGGGAGGCGAAACTTTAAGCCCCTATCTTTCTCCGTGTTCGACGGATGTCATTTGCTCTAAAATATGCTTTGAGTTAGCAATCATGGAAGACTATATGATAGTCGGGTATGTTTAATTTGCTAAATCAAATCTCTTACATAGACTCTTCCTGAAAATAAGATGAATTGCAATTGTTTGGTGACTGAGAGCATAGTTTGTTAATATTCAAGAAACTTTATGGTCTATACTTTAACATGTGAATAGCTTGTTACTTCATCATGAGAAGTTTTGTGAGATGAGCTACTTTTTATGATATTTAATGATGCTAGATAAAGTGTTTGGAACTATCATTGATCAAACTTGTGCACTTGATAGCATTCACACTTCATAAATTATTTCTTTTATCATTTACCTACTCGAGGACGAACAGGAATTAAGCTTGTGGATGTTGATATGTTTCCAACGTATCTATAATTTATGAAGTATTCATGCCATGTTTGCAATAATTCTATATGATTTTGGTATGATTTTATTAGAACTAACCCGGAGTGATGTTGTTTTCAGTAGAACTACTGTGGTATTGTTTTTGTGCAGAAATAAAAGTTCTCGGAATGGGATGAAAATTTACGGAGAATATTTTTGGAAAATATAAAAAATACTAGAGCAAAAAGATACCGGAGAAGAGTCCCGAGGGAGTCACAAGCCACCAGGGCGCAACAACCCCCTGGCCTCGCCTAGCTGGCTTGTGACCTCCTCGGGAACCTTCTAGACGTGGGACCAATGCCAAATACTCCTATAAATACCCAAACCTCCAAAAAGAAACCTTGATCAGGAGTTCCGCCGCTGCAAGCCTCCAGAGCCACGAAAAACCAATCGGGAGCCCGTTCCGCACCCTGTCGGAGGGGGAAACCATCACCGGAGGCCATCTTCATCATCCTGGCGGTCTCCATGATGAGGAGGGAGTAGTTCACCCTCAGGGATGAGGGTATGTACCAGTAGCTATGTGTTTGATCTCTCTCTCTCTCGTGTTCTTGAGATGACACAACCTGGATGTACCATGAGCTTTATTGATATAGATGAATCATATGGCGTTTTCCCCTCTCTATCTTCTTGTGATGAATTGAGTTTTCCCTTTCAAGTTTTCTTATCGCATTGAGTCTTTAAGGATTTGAGCACACTTGACGTATGTCTTGCGATGGGATATCCGTTTTGACAATGGGACGTTCTATTGATCCACTTGATGTATGTTTTGGTGATCAACTTGCGGGTTCCATGACCTTGGGAATCTATGCATAGGGGTTGGCACATGTTTTCGTCTTTAATATTTGGTAGAAACTTTGGGGCACTCTTTGAAGTTCTTTGTATTGGATTGAACATGATGAATCTGAAATTCTGTGATGCATATCATATAATAAAACCCATGGGTACTTTTGGTGACATTTAAGTATCTAGGTGACATTAGGGCTTTGGTTTATGTGTATCTTAAGGTGTTATTTTAGTAGGAACTCTAGGGCTATTCGTGACACTTATAGGGATAGCTCATAAGATTGATCGGAAAAGATAACTTTGAGGTGGTTTCATACCCTACAATAATTTCTTTGTTAGTTCTCCACTATTTGTGACTTTGGAGTGAACTCTTTGTCGCACCAGAGGTATTTACATATGATTCAACTATGACAGTGTTGTTGAGAAAAATTGAGCTAGTAAAAGTATGAACCCTAGGCCTTGTTTCTAGGCATTGCAATATCGTTTGTGCTCACTTTTATCATTAGTTACCTTGCTGTTTTTATATTTTCAGATTACGAAAACCTATATCAACCATCCATATTACACTTGTATCGCGATCTCTTCGCCGAACTAGTGCACCTACACAATTTACCATTATATTGGGTGTGTTGAGGACACAAGAGACTCTTTGTTATTTGGTTGCAGGGTTGTTTGAGAGAAACCATCTTCATCCTACGCCTCCCACGGATTGATAAACCTTAGGTCATCCACTTGAGGGAAATTTTCTACTGTCCTATAAAAATCTGCGCTTGGAGGCCCAAAACAAGTCTACAAGAAGAAGGTTGTGTAGTAGACATCACCAGGAGATCTAGCCCATTGACTTTCATCGGACAGACTATTACCCATGGACCCTTTCACCGGTTTGTCATAGCCCAGCCCATAGCTACACTGCCGCACACGATGCATGCTCTGTTGGGGAACTTTGCATGGGAAACAAAAAAATTCCTACGCACACGCAAGATCTATCCATGGTGATGAGCATCTACGAGAGGGAGAGTGGATCTACATACCCTTGTAGATCGCTAAGCGGGAAGCGTTAAGAAACGCGGTTGATGTAGTTGAACGTCTTCGCGATCCAAATTGCCAAGAGTCCCGCGATCCCATCATGATCCATCTCGTGATCCAGTCATGATCCATCCTGTGATCCCATCACGACCCGCCCCGCGAGCCAATCACGAATTGTCCCGCGATCTTGATCACAGTCCTTCCGATCTAGTGCTGAACGGACGACACCTCCGCGTTCAACACACGTACAGCTCGATGACGATCTCCTCCTTGTTGATCCAGCAAGAGGGAGCGGAGAAGTAGAAGAGTTCTCCGGCAGCACGATGGCGTTGCAGTGATGGTTGTGGAGCTATTCCAGCTGGGCTTCGCCTAAGCACCGTTGAAACCAATCTAGAGGAGAAACTACGATCTAGAGGAGAGGGCAGCACGTGGCTGTTTTTCTGTGTCCAAAAAAACCGCAAACTCCTGGTATATATAGGAGGAGGGGAGGAGGAGGCTTGGCCCCAAAGGGGCCAGCCCTTTGCTTCGGCCGAAGACGGAGGGAGGAGTCCTCCTCCTCCACTCCTAGTAAGATTAGGACTCCTTCCTTTTTCCCACTTTGGCCTTCTTTCCACCTTTGGTTTTCTTCCCTAGACGCATGGGCCTTCTGTGGGACTTCGGCCAGCCCACTAAGGGCTGTTATTCCTTCTCCCACAAACCATGTAGATTCTTGGGTCGAAATACCCCTCCCGATGGTCCCCCGGTACCCTCCCGGCACTCCCGATACACTACTGATGAGCTCGAAACTTTTCCGGTGACCAAAACAGGACTTCCTATATATCAATCTTTACCTCCAGACCATTCTGGAGCTCCTCGTGATGTCCGATATCTCATCCCGGACTCCGAAAAACCTTCGGTCACCACTATACATAACTCTATACTACCAAAACGTCACGGAACCTTAAGTCTGCAGACCCTGCGGGTTCGAGAACTATGTAGACATGACCGAGACACCTCTATGGTCAATAAAAAATAGCGGGATTTGGATGGCCATATTGATTCCTACATATTCTACGAAGATCTTTATCAGTCGAACCTCTGTGTCAAGGATTCAGTTAATCCCGTATGATGTTCCCTTTGTTCTTCGGTATGTTACTTGCCGAAGATTCGATCGTCGGTATCACCATACCTGGTTCAATCTCGTTGTCGGCAATTCTCTTTAGCCATTCCGTAACACAAGATGTCATGGCTAACTCTTAATCACATTGTTTGCAAGGCTTATTGTGATGTTGTATTACCGAGTGCGCCCTGAGATACCTCTCGTCACACAGAGTAACAAATCCCAGTGTTGATCCATGCCAACCCAGCAGACACACCCTTGGAGATACCTGTAGAGCACCTTTATAGTCACCCAGTTATGTTGTGACGTTTGATACACACAAGGTACTCCTCCGGTGTCAGTGAGTTGCATGATCTCATGGTCATAGGAACATATACTTGACATGCAAAAAACCGTAGCAATAAACTGACACGATCATATGCTACATTTATAGTTTGGGTCTTGTCCATCACATCATTCTCCTAATGATGTGATCCCGTTATCAAATGACATCTCATGTACATGGATAGGAAACCTTAACCATCTTTGATCAACGAGCTAGTCTATTAGAGGCAAACTAGGGACATGGTGTTTTCTATGTATCCACATAGGTATCTGGGTTTTCGATCAATACAATTATAGCATGGATAATAAACGATTATCACGAATAAGGAAATATGATAATAACCAATTTATTATTACCTCTAGGGCATATTTCCAATAGGCCCAACCCATCGCAAGATTCCCTCCGTGACGACCCGACGCGACCGTTTCCCCTTCCAGGTGACGGCGACAGCGCCATCCGTGAAGGGTTCACACTCCGAAGACACGTGTCGGGTGTTTGGACCCACCACCACATTTCCAGACGTGTAAGAGGGCCAAACTCAGGTCCTAGCAGCATAGCTACCCCCCTATGTCCCCCATCCCGTCTAACCCTCGCACTGTTTGACCGGGCCCAACGCACCACAAGATTCCCTCTGTGTCTGTTTCCACCCTCCGTGTGACAGCAGCAGCGACGCCCGTAAGCGGGGCCACTCTATGGAGCAGCATGCCAGGTGGTTGCACCCACCACCACATTTCAGGACGTGTAAGAGGGCCCACCGCAAGACCTCGCGACATAGCTACCCCCCAAAATTCCCCCGTCCCATCAAACCCTAGCACAGTTGATCAGCGGATCTACCCCCTTGACTTTCACCGGATGGGGTTGATACGTCCATTTTGCATCATGCTTTTATATTAATATTTATTTCATTATGGGCTGTTATTACACGTTATTGTCAATACTTATGCCTTTTCTCTCTTATTTTACAAGGTCGACATGAAGAGGGAGAAAGGAGCAAATGTTGGCAGCTGGAATTCTGAACTAGGAAAGGAGCAAATGTGAGTACCTATTCTGCACAACTCCAAAAGTCCTAAAAATTTACGGAGAATTATTTTGGAATCTATAAATAATACAGGGCGAAACAGATACCATAGGGGGCCCACGAGGAGGTGACAAGCCTACCAGGCGTGGCCACCCCCCTGGCCGTGCCTAGCAGGCTTCTGACCTACTTGGCAGGTCCCCGACGCCCATCTTCTTCTATATGGAGTGTCCTAAAAATCATAAGGAAGCTTTCGAGACGAAGCTCCGCCGTCTCGAGGCAGAACTTGGACAGAACCAGTCTAGAGCTCCGACGGGGCTGTTCTGCCGGGAAACTTCCCTCCCGGAGGGGGAAATCAAATCCATAGTCATCACCAACGATCCTCTCATCGAGAAGGGGTCAATACCCATCAACATCTTCACCATCACCATCTCCTCTCCAAACCCTAGTTCATCTCTTGTATCCAATCTTTGTCTCAAGCCTCACATTTGTACCTATGGGTTGCTAGTAGTGTTAATTACTCCTTGTATTTGATGCTAGTTGGTTTACTTGGATGAAGATAATATGTTCAGATCCTTTATGATAATTAATACTCATGTGATTATGAACATGAACATGTTTTGTGAGTAGTTAAGTTTGTTCCTGAGGACATGGGATAAGTCTTGTTATAAGTAACCATGTGAATTTGGTATTCGTTCGATATATTGATGAGATGTATGTGGTCTCTCCTCTAGTGGTGTTATGTGAACGTCGACTACATAACACTTCACCATTATTTGGGTCTAGGGGAAGGCATTGGGAAGTAATAATTAGATGGTGGGTTGCTAGAGTGACAGAAAGCTTAAACCCAAGTTTATGCGTTACTTCGTAATGGGCTTATTTGCATCCATATGTTTCATGCTAGGGTTAGATTTATCTTAATTCTTCTTTAGTTGGGGATGCTTGCGGGAGGGATTAATTATAAGTGGGAGGTTTGTCCAAGTCAGAGCAGCAACCAAGCATCGGTCCACCCACATATCAAATTATCAAAGTAACGAACGTGAATCAAATGAGCATGATGAAAACTAGCTTAACAAAAATTCATATGTGCCCTCAGGAGCACTTTGCTTTATGTAAGAGTTTGTCCAAGCTTGTCCTTTGTTAAAAAAAGAATTGGTCTACCTTGCTGCACGTCTGCTACGCTTGTTACTTGTTACTCGTTACAAATTATCTTATCACAAAACTATGTGTTAACGATAATTTCAGTACTTCAACAGAATACCTTACTATAAACCGCTTGTCATTTCCTTCTACTCCTCATTGGGTTCGACACTCTTACTTATCGAAAGGAATACGATAGATCCCCTATACTTGTGGGTCATCAGGTGTTTGACCGAGGGACATTTCCACCTAGTTGTGATAGGCGAGCCCATAGGTACACTTCAGATCAAGGTCCAGGCCCAACCCACCGCAAGATTCCCTGCGTGTCTACCCGACGTGGCCGTTTCCACCCTTCGTGTGATGGCGGCAGCGACGTCCTTGATGGGGGGCATGCTACGGAGCTGCGTGCCGGGTGCTTAGACCTGTCACCACTCTTCCACACGTGTAAGAGGGCCTGGTACAAGACCTTGAGGCATAACCCCCCTCGAGGTCCCCCGTCCCATCTAATCCTGACACTATTGACCGGGCGGATCTACCCCTTTGACTTTCACCGGACAGGGTTTGACCAAGGGATATTTCCACCTGGCTGTGATAGGCGAGCCCCTAGGTACACTTCGGATCAAGGTCCGGGTCTAACCCACCGCAAGATTCCCTCCATGTCCGTTTCCACCCTTTGTGTGACGACGGAGCCGAAGTCCATGATGGGCTTCACGCTATGGAGCCGCGTGCTGGGTGGTTGCACTCGCCACCACATTTCGGGATGTGCAAGAGGGCCCAACACAAGACCACGTAGATAGATACCCCCAAAAGTCCCTCGTCCCATCAAACCCTGGCATAGTTGATCGACGGAACTACCCCTTTGACTTTCAACGGATGGTCTTTGATGGAGGGATATTTCCACCTGGCTGTGATAGGCGAGCCCATAGGTACACTACGGATCAAGGTAGGGGGCCAACCCACCGCAAGATTTCTTTCGTGTCTACCAGACGTGGCCGTTTCCACCCTCCGTGTAACGGCGGCAGCGACATCAGTGATGGGGGCCATGCTACGGAGCCACGTGCCGGGTTCTTACAGCTGTCACCACTCTTCCACACGTGTAAGAGGGCCTCGCACAAGACCTCGCGGCATAGACCCCCTCCAGGTCCCCCGTCCCGTCTAACCCTGACACTATTGACTGGACGGATCTACCCCTTTGTCTTTCACCGGACGGGATTTGACCGAGGGACATTTCCACCTGGCTGTGATAGGCGATCCCATAGGTACACTTCGGATCAAGGTCTGGGACCAACCCACTGCAATATTCCCTCCGTGTCTACCCGACGTGGCCGTTTCCACCCTCCGTGTGACGGCGGCAGCGACGTCCGTGATGGGGGGCACGCTACGAAGCCGCGTGCCGGGTGCTTAGACCTGTCACCATTCTTCCACACGTGTAAGAGGGCCTGGCACAAGACCTCACGGCATAGCCCCCCTCCAGGTCCCCCGTCCCGTCTAACCCTGACACTATTGACCGGACGGATCTACCCCTTTAACTTTCATCAGATGGGGTTTGACCGAGGGACATTTCCACCTGGCTGTGATAGGCGAGCCCATAGGTACACTTCGGATCAAGGTCCGGGCCCAAACCACCGCAAGATTCGCTCCGTGTCTACCCGACGTGGGCGTTTCCACCCTCCGTGTGACGACGGCACCGACGTCCATGGTGGGAGCCACGCTACGGATCCGTGTGCCGGGTGCTTAGACCTGTCACAACTCTCCCACATGTGTAAGAGGACCTGGCGCAAGACATCACGGCATAGCCCCCCTCCAGGTCCCCCGTCCCGTCTAACCCTAACATTGTTGACCAGACATGGACGAGGGCCTGGCGCAAGACCTCACTGTGATAGGCGAGCCCATTGGCACACTTCAGATCAAGGTCCGGGTCCAACCCACCGCAAGATTCCCTCCATGTCCGTTTCCTCCCTTTGTGTAACGACGGAGCCGAAGTCCATGATGGTGTTCACGCTATGGAGCCGAGTGCCGGGTGGTTGCACTCGCCACCACATTTCGGGATGTGCAAGAGGGACCAACGCAAGACCACGTAGATAGATACCCCCAAAAGTCCCCCGTCCCATCAAACCCTGGCATAGTTGATCGACGGATCTACCCCTTTGACTTTCAACGGATGGGCTTTGATTGAGGGATATTTCCACCTGGCTGTGATAGGCGAGCCCATAGGTACACTATGGATCAAGGTCCGGGGCCAACCCACCGCAAGATTTCTTCCGTGTCTACCAGACGTGGCCGTTTCCACCCTCCGTTTAACGGCTGCAGTGACATCCGTGATGGGGGCCACGCTACAGAGCCGCGTGCCGGGTTCTTAGAGCTGTCACCACTCTTCCACACGTGTAAGAGGGCCTCGCACAAGACCTCGCGGCATAGACCCCCTCCAGGTCCCCCGTCCCGTCTAACCCTGACACTATTGACCGGACGGATCTACCCCTTTGACTTTCACCGGACGGGATTTGACCGAGGGACATTTCCACCTGGCTGTGATAGGCGATCCCATAGGTACACTTCGGATCAAGGTCTGGGACCAACCCACTGCAATATTCCCTCCGTGTCTACCCGACGTGGCCGTTTCCACCCTCCGTGTGACGGCGGCAGCGACGTCCGTGATGGGGGGCACGCTACGAAGCCGCATGCCGGGTGCTTAGACCTGTCACCACTCTTCCACACGTGTAAGAGGGCCTGGCACAAGACCTCACGGCATAGCCCCCCTCCAGGTCCCCCGTCCCGTCTAACCCTGACACTATTGACCGGACGGATCTACCCCTTTAACTTTCATCAGATGGGGTTTGACCGAGGGACATTTCCACCTGGCTGTGATAGGCGAGCCCATAGGTACACTTCGGATCAAGGTCCGGGCCCAAACCACCGCAAGATTCGCTCCGTGTCTACCCGACGTGGGCGTTTCCACCCTCCGTGTGACGACGGCACCGACGTCCATGGTGGGAGCCACGCTGCGGATCCGTGTGCCGGGTGCTTAGACCTGTCACAACTCTCCCACATGTGTAAGAGGACCTGGTGCAAGACATCACGGCATAGCCCCCCTCCAGGTCCCCCGTCCCGTCTAACCCTAACATTGTTGACCAGACATGGACGAGGGCCTGGCGCAAGACCTCGCTGTGATAAGCAAGCCCATTGGCACACTTCGGATCAAGGTCCGGGTCCAACCCACCGCAAGATTCCCTACATGTCCGTTTCCACCCTTTGTGTGACGACGGAGCCAAAGTCCATGATGGGGTTCACGCTATGGAGCCGCGTGCCAGGTGGTTGCACTCGCCACCACATTTCGGGATGTGCAAGAGGGCCCAACGCAAGACCACGTAGATAGATACCCCCAAAAGTCCCCCGTCCCATCAAACCCTGGCATAGTTGATCGACGGATCTACCCCTTTGACTTTCAACAGATGGGCTTTGATTGAGGGATATTTCCACCTGGCTGTGATAGGCGAGCCCATAGGTACACTATGGATCAAGGTCCGGGGCCAACCCACCGCAAGATTTCTTCCGTGTCTACCAGACGTGGCCGTTCCACCCTCCGTGTAACGGCGGCAGCGACATCTGTGATGGGGGCCACGCTACGGTGCCGCGTGCTGGGTTCTTAGAGCTGTCACCACTCTTCCACACGTGTAAGAGGGCCTCGCACAAGACCTCGCGGCATAGACCCCCTCCAGGTCCCCCGTCCCGTCTAACCCTGACACTATTGACCGGACGGAGCTAACCCTTTGACTTTCACCGGACGGGGTTTGACCGAGGGACATTTCCACCTGGCTGTGATAGGCGATCCCATAGGTACACTTCGGATCAAGGTCCGGGACCAACCCACTGCAATATTCCCTCCGTGTCTACCCGACGTGGCCGTTTCCACCGTCCGTGTGACGGCGGCAGCGACGTCCGTGATGGGGGGCACGCTACGAAGCCGCGTGCCGGGTGCTTAGACCTGTCACTACTCTTCCACACGTGTAAGAGGGCCTGGCACAAGACCTCACGGCATAGCCCCCCTCCAGGTCCCCCATCCCATCTAACCCTGACACTATTGACCGGACGGATCTACCCCTTTGACTTTCATCAGATGGGGTTTGACCGAGGGACATTTCCACCTGGCTGTGATAGGCGAGCCCATAGGTACACTTCAGATCAAGGTCCAGGCCCAACCCACCGCAAGATTCCCTGCGTGTCTACCCGACGTGGCCGTTTCCACCCTTCGTGTGATGGCGGCAGCGACGTCCTTGATGGGGGGCATGCTACGGAGCTGCGTGCCGGGTGCTTAGACCTGTCACCACTCTTCCACACGTGTAAGAGGGCCTGGTACAAGACCTTGAGGCATAACCCCCCTCGAGGTCCCCCGTCCCATCTAATCCTGACACTGTTGACCGGGCGGATCTACCCCTTTGACTTTCACCGGACAGGGTTTGACCAAGGGATATTTCCACCTGGCTGTGATAGGCGAGCCCCTAGGTACACTTCGGATCAAGGTCCGGGTCTAACCCACCGCAAGATTCCCTCCATGTCCGTTTCCACCCTTTGTGTGACGACGGAGCCGAAGTCCATGATGGGCTTCACGCTATGGAGCCGCGTGCTGGGTGGTTGCACTCGCCACCACATTTCGGGATGTGCAAGAGGGCCCAACACAAGACCACGTAGATAGATACCCCCAAAAGTCCCTCGTCCCATCAAACCCTGGCATAGTTGATCGACGGAACTACCCCTTTGACTTTCAACGGATGGTCTTTGATTGAGGGATATTTCCACCTGGCTGTGATAGGCGAGCCCATAGGTACACTACGGATCAAGGTAGGGGGCCAACCCACCGCAAGATTTCTTTCGTGTCTACCAGACGTGGCCGTTTCCACCCTCCGTGTAACGGCGGCAGCGACATCCGTGATGGGGGCCATGCTACGGAGCCACGTGCCGGGTTCTTACAGCTGTCACCACTCTTCCACACGTGTAAGAGGGCCTCGCACAAGACCTCGCGGCATAGACCCCCTCCAGGTCCCCCGTCCCGTCTAACCCTGACACTATTGACTGGACGGATCTACCCCTTTGTCTTTCACCGGACGGGATTTGACCGAGGGACATTTCCACCTGGCTATGATAGGCGAGCCCATAGGTACACTATGGATCAAGGTCCGGGGCCAACCCACCGCAAGATTTCTTCCGTGTCTACCAGACGTGGCCGTTTCCACCCTCCGTTTAATGGCTGCAGCGACATCCGTGATGGGGGCCACGCTACCGAGCCGCGTGCCGGGTTCTTAGAGCTGTCACCACTCTTCCACACGTGTAAGAGGGCCTCGCACAAGACCTCGCGGCATAGACCCCCTCCAGATCCCCCGTCCCGTCTAACCCTGACACTATTGATCGGACGGATCTACCCCTTTGACTTTCACCGGACGGGATTTGACCGAGGGACATTTCCACCTGGCTGTGATAGGCGATCCCATAGGTACACTTCGGATCAAGGTCTGGGACCAACCCACTGCAATATTCCCTCCGTGTCTACCCGACGTGGCCGTTTCCACCCTCCGTGTGACGGCGGCAGCGACGTCCGTGATGGGGGGCACGCTACGAAGCCGCGTGCCGGGTGCTTAGACCTGTCACCACTCTTCCACACGTGTAAGAGGGCCTGGCACAAGACCTCACGGCATAGCCCCCCTCCAGGACCCCCGTCCCGTCTAACCCTGACACTATTGACCGGACGGATCTACCCCTTTAACTTTCATCAGATGGGGTTTGACCGAGGGACATTTCCACCTGGCTGTGATAGGCGAGCCCATAGGTACACTTCGGATCAAGGTCCGGGCCCAAACCACCGCAAGATTCGCTCCGTGTCTACCCGACGTGGGCGTTTCCACCCTCCGTGTGACGACGGCACCGACGTCCATGGTGGGAGCCACGCTACGGATCCGTGTGCCGGGTGCTTAGACCTGTCACAACTCTCCCACATGTGTAAGAGGACCTGGCGCAAGACATCACGGCATAGCCCCCCTCCAGGTCCCCCGTCCCGTCTAACCCTAACATTGTTGACCAGACATGGACGAGGGCCTGGCGCAAGACCTCACTGTGATAGGCGAGCCCATTGGCACACTTCAGATCAAGGTCCGGGTCCAACCCACCGCAAGATTCCCTCCATGTCCGTTTCCTCCCTTTGTGTAACGACGGAGCCGAAGTCCATGATGGGGTTCACGCTATGGAGCCGAGTGCCGGGTGGTTGCACTCGCCACCACATTTCGGGATGTGCAAGAGGGACCAACGCAAGACCACGTAGATAGATACCCCCAAAAGTCCCCCGTCCCATCAAACCCTGGCATAGTTGATCGACGGATCTACCCCTTTGACTTTCAACGGATGGGCTTTGATTGAGGGATATTTCCACCTGGCTGTGATAGGCGAGCCCATAGGTACACTATGGATCAAGGTCCGGGGCCAACCCACCGCAAGATTTCTTCCGTGTCTACCAGACGTGGCCGTTTCCACCCTCCGTTTAACGGCTGCAGTGACATCCGTGATGGGGGCCACGCTACAGAGCCGCGTGCCGGGTTCTTAGAGCTGTCACCACTCTTCCACACGTGTAAGAGGGCCTCGCACAAGACCTCGCGGCATAGACCCCCTCCAGGTCCCCCGTCCCGTCTAACCCTGACACTATTGACCGGACGGATCTACCCCTTTGACTTTCACCGGACGGGATTTGACCGAGGGACATTTCCACCTGGCTGTGATAGGCGATCCCATAGGTACACTTCGGATCAAGGTCTGGGACCAACCCACTGCAATATTCCCTCCGTGTCTACCCGACGTGGCCGTTTCCACCCTCCGTGTGACGGCGGCTGCGACGTCCGTGATGGGGGGCACGCTACGAAGCCGCATGCCGGGTGCTTAGACCTGTCACCACTCTTCCACACGTGTAAGAGGGCCTGGCACAAGACCTCACGGCATAGCCCCCCTCCAGGTCCCCCGTCCCGTCTAACCCTGACACTATTGACCGGACGGATCTACCCCTTTAACTTTCATCAGATGGGGTTTGACCGAGGGACATTTCCACCTGGCTGTGATAGGCGAGCCCATAGGTACACTTCGGATCAAGGTCCGGGCCCAAACCACCGCAAGATTCGCTCCGTGTCTACCCGACGTGGGCGTTTCCACCCTCCGTGTGACGACGGCACCGACGTCCATGGTGGGAGCCACGCTGCGGATCCGTGTGCCGGGTGCTTAGACCTGTCACAACTCTCCCACATGTGTAAGAGGACCTGGTGCAAGACATCACGGCATAGCCCCCCTCCAGGTCCCCCGTCCCGTCTAACCCTAACATTGTTGACCAGACATGGACGAGGGCCTGGCGCAAGACCTCGCTGTGATAGGCAAGCCCATTGGCACACTTCGGATCAAGGTCCGGGTCCAACCCACCGCAAGATTCCCTACATGTCCGTTTCCACCCTTTGTGTGACGACGGAGCCAAAGTCCATGATGGGGTTCACGCTATGGAGCCGCGTGCCAGGTGGTTGCACTCGCCACCACATTTCGGGATGTGCAAGAGGGCCCAACGCAAGACCACGTAGATAGATACCCCCAAAAGTCCCCCGTCCCATCAAACCCTGGCATAGTTGATCGACGGATCTACCCCTTTGACTTTCAACGGATGGGCTTTGATTGAGGGATATTTCCACCTGGCTGTGATAGGCGAGCCCATAGGTACACTATGGATCAAGGTCCGGGGCCAACCCACCGCAAGATTTCTTCCGTGTCTACCAGACGTGGCCGTTCCACCCTCCGTGTAACGGCGGCAGCGACATCTGTGATGGGGGCCACGCTACGGAGCCGCGTGCTGGGTTCTTAGAGCTGTCACCACTCTTCCACACGTGTAAGAGGGCCTCGCACAAGACCTCGCGGCATAGACCCCCTCCAGGTCCCCCGTCCCGTCTAACCCTGACACTATTGACCGGACGGAGCTAACCCTTTGACTTTCACCGGACGGGGTTTGACCGAGGGACATTTCCACCTGGCTGTGATAGGCGATCCCATAGGTACACTTCGGATCAAGGTCCGGGACCAACCCACTGCAATATTCCCTCCGTGTCTACCCGACGTGGCCGTTTCCACCGTCCGTGTGACGGCGGCAGCGACGTCCGTGATGGGGGGCACGCTACGAAGCCGCGTGCCGGGTGCTTAGACCTGTCACCACTCTTCCACACGTGTAAGAGGGCCTGGCACAAGACCTCACGGCATAGCCCCCCTCCAGGTCCCCCATCCCATCTAACCCTGACACTATTGACCGGACGGATCTACCCCTTTGACTTTCATCAGATGGGGTTTGACCGAGGGACATTTCCACCTGGCTGTGATAGGCGAGCCCATAGGTACACTTCAGATCAAGGTCCAGGCCCAACCCACCGCAAGATTCCCTGCGTGTCTACCCGACGTGGCCGTTTCCACCCTTCGTGTGATGGCGGCAGCGACGTCCTTGATGGGGGGCATGCTACGGAGCTGCGTGCCGGGTGCTTAGACCTGTCACCACTCTTCCACACGTGTAAGAGGGCCTGGTACAAGACCTTGAGGCATAACCCCCCTCGAGGTCCCCCGTCCCATCTAATCCTGACACTGTTGACCGGGCGGATCTACCCCTTTGACTTTCACCGGACAGGGTTTGACCAAGGGATATTTCCACCTGGCTGTGATAGGCGAGCCCCTAGGTACACTTCGGATCAAGGTCCGGGTCTAACCCACCGCAAGATTCCCTCCATGTCCGTTTCCACCCTTTGTGTGACGACGGAGCCGAAGTCCATGATGGGCTTCACGCTATGGAGCCGCGTGCTGGGTGGTTGCACTCGCCACCACATTTCGGGATGTGCAAGAGGGCCCAACACAAGACCACGTAGATAGATACCCCCAAAAGTCCCTCGTCCCATCAAACCCTGGCATAGTTGATCGACGGAACTACCCCTTTGACTTTCAACGGATGGTCTTTGATTGAGGGATATTTCCACCTGGCTGTGATAGGCGAGCCCATAGGTACACTACGGATCAAGGTAGGGGGCCAACCCACCGCAAGATTTCTTTCGTGTCTACCAGACGTGGCCGTTTCCACCCTCCGTGTAACGGCGGCAGCGACATCCGTGATGGGGGCCATGCTACGGAGCCACGTGTCGGGTTCTTACAGCTGTCACCACTCTTCCACACGTGTAAGAGGGCCTCGCACAAGACCTCGCGGCATAGACCCCCTCCAGGTCCCCCGTCCCGTCTAACCCTGACACTATTGACTGGACGGATCTACCCCTTTGTCTTTCACCGGACGGGATTTGACCGAGGGACATTTCCACCTGGCTGTGATAGGCGAGCCCATAGGTACACTATGGATCAAGGTCCGGGGCCAACCCACCGCAAGATTTCTTCCGTGTCTACCAGACGTGGCCGTTTCCACCCTCCGTTTAACGGCTGCAGCGACATCCGTGATGGGGGCCACGCTACAGAGCCGCGTGCCGGGTTCTTAGAGCTGTCACCACTCTTCCACACGTGTAAGAGGGCCTCGCACAAGACCTCGCGGCATAGACCCCCTCCAGGTCCCCCGTCCCGTCTAACCCTGACACTATTGATCGGACGGATCTACCCCTTTGACTTTCACCGGACGGGATTTGACCGAGGGACATTTCCACCTGGCTGTGATAGGCGATCCCATAGGTACACTTCGGATCAAGGTCTGGGACCAACCCACTGCAATATTCCCTCCGTGTCTACCCGACGTGGCCGTTTCCACCCTCCGTGTGACGGCGGCAGCGACGTCCGTGATGGGGGGCACGCTACGAAGCCGCGTGCCGGGTGCTTAGACCTGTCACCACTCTTCCACACGTGTAAGAGGGCCTGGCACAAGACCTCACGGCATAGCCCCCCTCCAGGTCCCCCGTCCCGTCTAACCCTGACACTATTGACCGGACGGATCTACCCCTTTAACTTTCATCAGATGGGGTTTGACCGAGGGACATTTCCACCTGGCTGTGATAGGCGAGCCCATAGGTACACTTCGGATCAAGGTCCGGGCCCAAACCACCGCAAGATTCGCTCCGTGTCTACCCGACGTGGGCGTTTCCACCCTCCGTGTGACGACGGCACCGACGTCCATGGTGGGAGCCACGCTGCGGATCCGTGTGCCGGGTGCTTAGACCTGTCACAACTCTCCCACATGTGTAAGAGGACCTGGTGCAAGACATCACGGCATAGCCCCCCTCCAGGTCCCCCGTCCCGTCTAACCCTAACATTGTTGACCAGACATGGACGAGGGCCTGGCGCAAGACCTCGCTGTGATAGGCAAGCCCATTGGCACACTTCGGATCAAGGTCCGGGTCCAACCCACTGCAAGATTCCCTACATGTCCGTTTCCACCCTTTGTGTGACGACGGAGCCAAAGTCCATGATGGGGTTCACGCTATGGAGCCGCGTGCCAGGTGGTTGCACTCGCCACCACATTTCGGGATGTGCAAGAGGGCCCAACGCAAGACCACGTAGATAGATACCCCCAAAAGTCCCCCGTCCCATCAAACCCTGGCATAGTTGATCGACGGATCTACCCCTTTGACTTTCAACGGATGGGCTTTGATTGAGGGATATTTCCACCTGGCTGTGATAGGCGAGCCCATAGGTACACTATGGATCAAGGTCCGGGGCCAACCCACCGCAAGATTTCTTCCGTGTCTACCAGACGTGGCCGTTCCACCCTCCGTGTAACGGCGGCAGCGACATCTGTGATGGGGGCCACGCTACGGAGCCGCGTGCTGGGTTCTTAGAGCTGTCACCACTCTTCCACACGTGTAAGAGGGCCTCGCACAAGACCTCGCGGCATAGACCCCCTCCAGGTCCCCCGTCCCGTCTAACCCTGACACTATTGACCGGACGGAGCTACCCCTTTGACTTTCACCGGACGGGGTTTGACCGAGGGACATTTCCACCTGGCTGTGATAGGCGATCCCATAGGTACACTTCGGATCAAGGTCCGGGACCAACCCACTGCAATATTCCCTCCGTGTCTACCCGACGTGGCCGTTTCCACCATCCGTGTGACGGCGGCAGCGACGTCCGTGATGGGGGGCACGCTACGAAGCCGCGTGCCGGGTGCTTAGACCTGTCACCACTCTTCCACACGTGTAAGAGGGCCTGGCACAAGACCTCACGGCATAGCCCCCCTCCAGGTCCCCCATCCCATCTAACCCTGACACTATTGACCGGACGGATCTACCCCTTTGACTTTCATCAGATGGGGTTTGACCGAGGGACATTTCCACCTGGCTGTGATAGGCGAGCCCATAGGTACACTTCGGATCAAGGTCTGGGCCCAAACAACCGCAAGATTCGCTCCGTGTCTACCCGACGTGGGCGTTTCCACCCTCCGTGTGACGACGACACCGACGTCCATGGTTGGAGCCACGCTGCGGATCCGTGTGCCAGGTGCTTAGACCTGTCACAACTCTCCCACATGTGTAAGAGGACCTGGCGCAAGACATCACGGCATAGCCCCCCTCCAGGTCCCTCGTCCCGTCTAACCCTAACATTGTTGACCAGACATGGACGAGGGCCTGGCGCAAGACCTCGCTGTGATAGGTGAGCCCATTGGCACACTTCGGATCAAGGTCCGGGCCCAACCCACATCGCAAGATTCCCTTCGTGTCTATCCGACATGGTCATTTTCCATCCTTCATGTGACGGCGGCAGCGACGTCCGTGATGGCCATCACGCTACAGAGCCGCGTGCCGGGTGCTTACACCCGCCACCACATTTCGGGACATATACATAAGAGGGCTCAGCGCAAGACCTCGCGGCATAGCTGTTGGGAGACGTAGTAGTAAATCAAAAATTTCCTACGCGTTCACCAAGATCCATCTATGGAGAAACCAGCAACGAGCAAGGGGAGAGTGGATCTTCATACCTTTGAAGATCGCTAAGCGGAAGCGTTACAAGAACGCGGTTGATGGAGTCGTACTCGCAGCGATTCAGATCGCGGTAGATCCGATCAAGTGCCGAACGGACGGCACCTCCGCGTTCAACACACGTGCAGCCCGGTGACGTCTCCAACACCTTGATCCAGCAAGGAGGAAGGAGAGGTTGGGGAAGGGCTCCAACAGCAGCACGACGGCGTGGTGGTGGTGGAGTAGCAAGGTATTCCGACAGGGCTTCGCCTAAGCGCTGCGGAGGAGGAAGAAGAGAGGTAGGGCTTCGCCGTGAGAGAGAGAGATCAAATCCTGTCTCAAAACATCCAAAACCTCAAGTATATATAGGAGGAGGGACGTGGAGGGCTGGCTTGGCCTCTACTCCAAAGAGGAGATGGCCGGCTGAATTAAAGGGAGAGTCCACCTCCCACAAGGGAGGTGGATCTCCTCCTTTTAAATCCTTTTTGCCTTATCTCCTTATCTCCAGCCGCATGGGCCTTTAGCAAAAGTCTTGCCCAGCCCAATAAGGGCTGGCACACTTTATCTAACAGCCCATGTGGTCCTTTGGTCGTCACACCCCTCCCGGGGGTCCTCCGGCACCCTCCCGGCACTCCCGGTACACTACCGATGAGCCCGAAAACTTTCCGGTGACCAAAACTGGACTTCCTATATATCAATCTTTACCTCCGGACCATTCCGGAGCTCCTCGTGACGTCCGGGATCTCATCCGGGACTTCGAACAACCTTCGGTAATCACGTATACCTTTTCCCTATAACCCTAGCGTCATCGAACCTTAAGTGTGTAGACCCTACGGGTTCGGGAGACACGTAGACATGACCGAGACACTTCTCCGGCCAATAACCAACAGCGGGATCTGGATACCCATGTTGGCTC
This sequence comes from Hordeum marinum, assembly GCA_022496015.1. NCBI lineage: Eukaryota > Viridiplantae > Streptophyta > Magnoliopsida > Poales > Poaceae > Hordeum > Hordeum marinum. The sequence continues at coordinate 428,304,318 of CM039675.1, forward strand.
CCACGTACTCCACGATGATCTCATCGGATGAACCACGATGTCGGGGATTCAATCAATCCCGTATTCAATTCCCTTTGTCTATCGGTATGATACTTGCCCGAGATTCGATCGTCGGTATCCCCATACCTTGTTCAATCTCGTTACTGGCAAGTCTCTTTACTCGTTCCGTAATACATCATCCCGTGGCTAACTCCTTAGTCACATTGAGCTCATTATGATGATGTCTTACCGAGTGGGCCCAGAGATACCTCTCCGTCACACGGAGTGACAAATCCCAGTCTCGATTCATGCCAACCCAACAGATACTTTTGGAGATACCCGTAGTGCACCTTTATAGCCACCCAGTTACGTTGTGACGTTTGGCACACCCAAAGCATTCCTACGGTATCCGGGAGTTGCACAATCTCATGGTCTAAGGAAACGATACTTGACATTGAAAAGCTTTAGCAAACGAACTACACGATCTTGTGCTATGCTTAGGATTGGGTCTTGTCCATCACATCATTCTCCTAATGATGTGATCCTGTTATCAACGACATCCAATGTCCATGGCCATGAAATCGTGACCATCTATTGATCAACGAGCTAGTCAACTAGAGGCTCACTAGGGACATGTTGTGGTCTATGTATTCACACATGTATTATGGTTTCCGGTTAACACAATTATAGCATGAACAATAGACAATTATCATGAACAAGGAAATACAATAATAACCATTTTATTATTGCCTCTAGGGCATATTTCCAATAGTCTCCCACTTGCACTAGAGTCAATAATCTAGTTCACATCACCATGTGATTAACACTTACATCACCATGTGATCATATCATCATGTGATTAACACCCAATAAGTTCTGGGGTTTGTTCATGTTCTGCTCGTGAAAGAGGTTTTTTAGTCAGCGGGTCTGCGACATTCAGATCCGTGTCTACCTTGCAAACTTTCCATGTCATATTTGTAGATACTACTCCCATGCTCCACTTAGAGCTATTCCAAATGGCTGCTCCACTATACGTAGCTGGATTTCTACTAAGAGTCATCCGGATTGGTTTTAAAGCTTGCATCATCGTAACACTTTACGATGAACTCTTTATCACCTCCATAATCGAGAAATATTTCCTTAGTTCTCAAGTTACTAAGGCTAACTTTGACCGCTGTCCAGTGATCCACTCTTGGATCACTCTTGTACCCCTTGACAGACTCATGGCAAGGCACACACAGGTGCGGTACACAGCATGGCATACTATATAGAGCCTATGGCTAAAGCATAGGAGATGACACTCATCTTTTCTTTATCTTCTGCCGTGGTCGGGTATTGAGTCTTACTCAATTTCACACCTTACAATACAGTCAAGAACTCCTTCTTTGACCCATCTATTTTGAACTCCTTCAAAAACTTGTCAAGGTATGTCTTCGTCGAAAAATCTTATCAAGCGAATAGATCTATCCCTATAGATCTAGATGCTCAATAAAATAGTAGCTTTATCTGGGTCTTCCTTTGAAAAAACTCTTTTCAAACAACCCTTCATGCTCTTCCAGAAATTCTACATCATTTCCGATCAATAATATGTCAACTACATATTCTTATAAGAAATTCTATAGTGCTCCCACTCACTTTCTTGCAAATACAAGTTTCTCATAAACTTTGTATAAACTTAAACACTTTGATCACCTCATCAAAGCATATATTCCAACTCCGAGATTCTTGCTCCAGTCCATAGAAGGATCGCTGGAGTTTGCATATTATTAGCATCCTTAGGATTGACAAAACCTTCTGGTTGTATCACATACAACTCTTCCTCACAGAAACCATTACGGAAACCTTGTTTTGTCATCCATCTGCGAGATTTCATAATCGAAAAATGCAGCAACTGCTAACAAAATTTTAATAGACTTTTAGCATCGCTACAGATGAGACAATCTCATTGCAGTCAACTCCTTGAACTTGGCGGAAACTTCTTTGCGACAAGTCGAGCTTTATAAACGGTGACATTTCACCATTAGCGTCTATGTTTATCTCAAAGGTCCATTTGTACTCAATGACCCGCCATTCAACAGGCAAGTCTACCAAAGTCCATACTTGGTTTTCATACATGGATCCTTTCTCGGATTTCATGGCTCCTAGCCATTTGTTGGAATCCGGGCCCACCATCGCTTCTCCATAGTTCGTAGGTTCATCGTTGTCCAACAACATGATTTCCAAGACAGGGTTGTCGTACTACTCAGGAGCAGTACGCGTCCTTGTCGACGTACGAGGTTCGATAGTGACTTGATCCGAAGCTTCATGATCACCATCATTAACTTCCTTTTCAACTGAGTAGGCTCTACAGAAACATCTTTCTGTGTTGCACTATTCTCTGGTTGAAACAAAGGTTCAACAACCTTATCAAGTTCTATCTTCCTCCCACTCAATTCTTTCGTGAGAAACTCTTTCTCAAGAAAGGACCCGTTCTTAGCAACAAACACCTTTTGCGCTTGGATCTGAGATAGAAGGTATACCCAATGTCTCATTAGGGTATTCTATGAAGATGCATTTGTCTGCTTTGGGTTCGAGCTCGCTAGGTGAAAAACCCATTTTCACATAAGCGTCGCAGCCCCAAACATTAAGAAATGACAGCTTAGGCTTCTGTCAAACCATAATTCTCACGGTGTCATCTCAACAGACTTAGATGGTGCCCTGTTAAAGTGAATGGATTTGTCTTTAATGCATAACCCCATAATGATAGTGGTAAAACGATAAGAGACATCATAGTACTCACTATATCCAATAGAGCACGACTATGACGTTCGAACACACCATCACACTATGGTGTTCCAGGAGGCGTGAGCTGTGAAACAATTTCCACATTGTCTAAAATTGCATACCAAACTCGTAACTTAGATATCACCTCCATGATCATATCATAGACATTTATCTTCTTGTCACGATGATCTTTAACTTCACTCTGAAACTCCTTGAACCTTTCAAACATTTCAGATTCGTGTTTCATTAAGTAAATATCCCCATATTTACTCAAATCATCAGTGAAGGTAAAGAAAAACAACGATATCCACTGTGTGTTTCAACACTCATTGGACCACATACATCAACATGTATTATTTCCAATAAGCCACTTGCCCGCTCCATCATATTGGATGACGGGGTCTTAGTCATCTTGCCCAAGAGGCATGGCTCGCATGTCTCAACCGATTCGAAATCGAGTGAGTCAAAAAATCCATCATCATGGAGTTTCTTCATGCGATTTATACCAATATGACATTACGTGGCAGTGCCACAAGCATGTGGTACTATCATTATTAACTTTGTATCTTTTGGTACCAATGTTATGAATATGTGTACTACTACGATCATGATTCGATAAACCATTTCGAGTGGGTGCATGACCATTGAAGGCATTATCCATGTAAACAGAATAACCATTATTCTCTAACTTATATGAATAACCGTATCACACTAATCATGATCTAATCACGTTCATGCTCAACGCAAACACCAAATAACATTTATTTAGGTTTATCACAAATCCTGAAGGTAGAGAGAGCGTGCGATGGTGATCACATCAATCTTGGAAATACTTCCAACACACATCGTCACCTTTCACCTAGCTAGTCTCCATTTACTCCGTAGCTTTTATTTCGAGTTGCTAACACTTAGCAACCGAACCGGTATCCAATACCCAGGTGCTACTAGGAGTACCAGCAAGGTACACATCACTAACACGTATATCAAATATACTTCCATTGACATTAGCAGCCTTCTTATCTACCAAGCATCTAGGGGTTTTCCGCTTCAGCGAACATTCTCCTCATAACAGAAGCACTTAGTCTCGGGTTCGGGCTCAACCTTGGGTTTCTTCACTAGAGCAACAACTGGCTTGTCATTCCTGAAGTTTTCCGTTCTTGCCCTTGCCCCTTTTGAAACTAGTGGTTTCACTTAACCATCAACACTTGATGCTCCTTCTTGATTTCTACTTCGTGGTGTCAAACATCACGAACAACTCAGGGATCATCTTATCCATCCCTGGCATGTTATAGTTCATCACGAAGCTCTAGTAGCTTGGTGGTAGTGACTTGGAGAACTGCATTAATCACTATCTCATCTGGAAGATTAACTCCCACTTGATTCAAGTGATTGTAGCACCCAGACAATCTGAGCACACGCTCAGCAATTGAGCTATTCTCCTTTATCTTGCAGACAAAGAATCTTGTTGGAGGTCTCATACCTCTCAACATAGGCACGAGCCTGAGATCACAATCTCAGCTCCTAGAACATCTCATATGTTCCGTGACGTTCAAAACGTTTTGGAGCCTCAATTCTAAGCCGTAATGCATGACGCATTGAACTATCATGTAGTCACCAAAAAGTGCCTGTCATATGTTCACAACATCTACAGACAACGCTTGAGGGAGTGGTGCAGTTAGCGGTACATCAAAAACATAAGCTTTCTGTGCAGCAATGAGGACAATCCTCAGATCACGGACCCTGTCCGCATTATTGCTACCATCAACTTTCAACTTACTTTTCTCTAGGATTGTATCAATAAAACTGTGGAGCTACAGCGCGAGCTATCTACGACATAATTTGCAAGGACATTTTTAGACTAAGTTCATGATAATTAAGTTCGCTTAATCAAATTATTAATGAACTCCCACTTAGATAGACATCTCTCTAGTCTTCCAAGTGATACATGATCCATGTCAACTAGCCCGTGTCCGATCATCACGTGAGACGGACTAGTCATCCATGGTGAACATCTCTATGTTGATCGTATCTTCTATACGACTCATGTTCGACCTTTCGGTCTTCCGTGTTCCGAGGCCATGTCTGTACATGCTAGGCTCGTCAAGTCAACCTAAGTGTTTCGCATGTGTAAATCTGGCTTACACCCGTTGTATGCGAACGTTAGAACCTATCACACCCGATCATCACGTGGTGCTTCGGAACGACGATCCTTAGCAACGGTGCACAGTTAGGGTGAACACCTTTCTTGAAATTTTATTGAGAGATCATCTTATTTACTACCGTCGTTCTATGCAAATAAGATGTAAACATGATAAACATCACATGCAATCAATATAGTGACATGATATGGCCAATATCATTTTGCTCCTATGATCTCCATCTTCGGGGCACCATGATCATCACTGTCACCGGCACGACACCATGATCTCCATCATCATGATCTCCATCATTGTGTCTTCATGAAGTTGTCTCGCCAACTATTACTTCTACTACTATGGCTAACGCTTAGCAATAAAGTAAAGTAATTACATGGCGTTTATGATTGACACGCAGGTCATACAATAAATAAGACAACTCCTATGGCTCCTGCCGGTTGTCATAATCATCGACATGCAAGTCGTGAATCCTATTACAAGAACATGATCAATTCATACATCACAATGCATCACATCACATCCTTTGGCCATATCACATCACAAGGCACATGCTGCAAAAACAAGTTAGACGTCCTCTAATTTGTAGTTGCAAGTTTTTACGTGGCTGCTATAGGTTACTAGCAAGAACGTTTCTTACCTACGTCAACACCACAACGTGATTTGCCAATTGCTATTTACCCTTCATAAGGACCCTTTTCATCGAATCCGATCCGACTAAGGTAGGAGAGACAGACACCCGCTAGCCACCTTATGCATCTAGTGCATGTCAGGCGGTGGAACCGGTCTCACGTAAGCGTACGTGTAAAGTTGGTCCGGGCCGCTTCATCCCACAATACCGCTGAATCAAGATAAGACTAGTAGCGGCAAGCAAATTAACAAACTCGACGCCCACAACTGCTTTGTGTTCTACTCGTGCATAGATTCTACGCATAGACCTAGCTCTGATACCACTGTTGGGAGACGTAGTAGTAAATCAAAAATTTCCTACGCGTTCACCAAGATCCATCTATGGAGAAACCAGCAACGAGCAAGGGGAGAGTGGATCTTCATACCTTTGAAGATCGCTAAGCGGAAGCGTTACAAGAACGCGGTTGATGGAGTCGTACTCGCAGCGATTCAGATCGCGGTAGATCCGATCAAGTGCCGAACGGACGGCACCTCCGCGTTCAACACACGTGCATCCCGGTGACGTCTCCAACACCTTGATCCAGCAAGGAGGAAGGAGAGGTTGGGGAAGGACTCCAACAGCAGCACGACAGCGTGGTGGTGCTGGAGTAGCAAGGTATTCCGACAGGGCTTCGCCTAAGCGCTGCGGAGGAGGAAGAAGAGAGGTAGGGCTTCGCCGTGAGAGAGAGAGATCAAATCCTGTCTCAAAACATCCAAAACCTCAAGTATATATAGGAGGAGGGACGTGGAGGGCTGGCTTGGCCTCTACTCCAAGGAGGAGATGGCCGGCTGAATTAAAGGGAGAGTCCACCTCCCACAAGGGAGGTGGATCTCCTCCTTTTAAATCCTTTTTGCCTTATCTCCTTATCTCCAGCCGCATGGGCCTTTAGCAAAAGTCTTGCCCAGCCCAATAAGGGCTGGCACACTTTATCTAACAGCCCATGTGGTCCTTTGGTCGTCACACCCCTCCCGGGGGTCCTCCGGCACCCTCCCGGCACTCCCGGTACACTACCGATGAGCCCGAAAACTTTCCGGTGACCAAAACTGGACTTCCTATATATCAATCTTTACCTCCGGACCATTCCGGAGCTCCTCGTGACGTCCGGGATCTCATCCGGGACTCCGAACAACCTTCGGTAATCACGTATACCTTTTCCCTATAACCCTAGCGTCATCGAACCTTAAGTGTGTAGACCCTACGGGTTCGGGAGACACGTAGACATGACCGAGACACTTCTCCGGCCAATAACCAACAGCGGGATCTGGATACCCATGTTGGCTCCCACGTACTCCACGATGATCTCATCGGATGAACCACGATGTCGGGGATTCAATCAATCCCGTATTCAATTCCCTTTGTCTATCGGTATGATACTTGCCCGAGATTCGATCGTCGGTATCCCCATACCTTGTTCAATCTCGTTACTGGCAAGTCTCTTTACTCGTTCCGTAATACATCATCCCGTGGCTAACTCCTTAGTCACATTGAGCTCATTATGATGATGTCTTACCGAGTGGGCCCAGAGATACCTCTCCGTCACACGGAGTGACAAATCCCAGTCTCGATTCATGCCAACCCAACAGATACTTTTGGAGATACCCGTAGTGCACCTTTATAGCCACCCAGTTACGTTGTGACGTTTGGCACACCCAAAGCATTCCTACGGTATCCGGGAGTTGCACAATCTCATGGTCTAAGGAAACGATACTTGACATTGAAAAGCTTTAGCAAACGAACTACACGATCTTGTGCTATGCTTAGGATTGGGTCTTGTCCATCACATCATTCTCCTAATGATGTGATCCCGTTATCAACGACATCCAATGTCCATGGCCATGAAACCGTGACCATCTATTGATCAACGAGCTAGTCAACTAGAGGCTCACTAGGGACATGTTGTGGTCTATGTATTCACACATGTATTATGGTTTCCGGTTAACACAATTATAGCATGAACAATAGACAATTATCATGAACAAGGAAATACAATAATAACCATTTTATTATTGCCTCTAGGGCATATTTCCAACAATAGCTACCCTCCAAAGTCCCCCGTCCCGTCAAACCCTGCCACAGTTGACCGGTGGATCTACCACTTTCAAAGTTTTTGGAAAAAACATATGAAACTTGTCAATATTGACGTAATTATCAGTTTTTGATTTTAGTAAAGTATAGGGACCTATATGCAAAAGAACATGAAGTTAATCAAAAATTAATTAGGGAATATAATAAAAAGGGTAAAAACAAGAGGAAAAATATATCAGAAAACAGATAAAATTCTTTACCCACGGTTTGGCCATCGGCGTAGATATGAAACAGCGAAGACGCAACTCAGATCGTTGACATGGCCAACATTTCAGATCGATGACGTGGACATAGTCTACGCCGACGGTTTAACCATCGGCGTAGCTATGCCGACGACCCCCGTCAAAACCATTGGCGTAGCTCTAATGTCGTGAACTCATCGTTCGTTCCCGGGCTGTCTAGGTCATTTCTACGCCGACAGCCCATTTAAGCTGACAGGGGCCATCGAGATAGTTGTAGATACGCTGACGGCCATCCGGTGCCTACGGCCACCGTCGGGATAGGCAGTGGGACGCTGATGGCTTTTCTACGCCTACGGTTCGGCTAGGGCCGTCGGGATAGCTCCGACGATGCCTACAGCCACCGTCGGCATAGATTAGGCCATCAGTGTCGAGCTTTATTCTGGTAGTATACTTTATACTATCTTTAGTGCAAAATTGGTACAAAGGTGAGTCATTTTTTTAAGACGGAGGGGGCTGATAATGACTAATTTCTCTTTTAGTTGCTACTATCGAAAGATATATTGACACGGAGTCCTCCACGTCAGGGACAACTTTCGTAATAGAGACTATACAAAACTTAGCAAAATTTGCCTATTGGTATCAAACATGTAACTACTTTCTATTTATTCATCAATTTATTGTGTATTGATCGCTGCAGGTTTTTACAAGTGAATCATTTGTTATTTGTTATTTTAAAATGAACACCTTACCTCTTCGCTTTGTTTTTATATTTTTTTAGAAAAGGAGTAATGCCTCCGGCCTCTACATCAGCACGATGCATACGACCCCTTTATTAAAAAAAAGAAACAAAGTAAATTAAAAAGGTTCCACATAGTCTCCGAATGAACAAAGTAAATTAATAAGGTTAAACAAAAAGTGCCACAGCCGGCAAAATAGGCCTAGATGCCTAACCATCTATCCTATTATTGGACTGCCATCCAAACTGGTTGTAGATATCCCGTGCTACCATCTCCCATAGGGTAGACCCAGTAACCAAAGGCTCCCTGGTTTCCGCCGGAATGAGTAATGACCATGTACGGATCAACGCCGATGCTCTATGCAATACCAGCAAAAAGTTTATATGTGCTTGTGTGTTAAAAACGATGTCATTCCTGCAATTCCATATCGCCCAAAGAAGTGCACATACTCCTATCCGATTGTGTCTGGCATTAATCATGTCAACTCCATCTATCCACGTTCCAAACAACGTGTCAATGCTATCTGGAGGCATAATATTAAAGGCTATACGAACTGTCTGCCATAGAAATCTGGCAAGTGGACATTGGAGAAAGAGGTGTTTAACGTTTTCCTCATTATCACAGAAGCTATATCGTGTATCCCGCCCCCTAATTGCGTTTAGCCAGATTATCCTTAGTGAGAACCACCTTCTTGTGCACAAACCAGATGAAGACTTTGATTCTTAAAGGTACTTTGACTTTCCAAATATGAATCGATTTTGGGTATGATTGTTGTATCAATAAGATTCAAATACATCAATTTCACTATAAAAACACCATTAGTCGCAAGCTTCCATTGAATCCTATCAGATTCGTTTGATAACTTGACATACATGAGTCTCCTCACTAGGTGCAGCCAGGCCTCCCAGCGATGGCCTATCAATGCTCGTCGAAATTAAATATTTAGAGGATTTGACTGTAATATTGTGGACACGTATGCGTCCTTACGTTGCACAATATTATAGAGAGATGGGTATTGAATGGCCAAAGGCATCTCCCCCAACCATGTATCCTCCCAGAATCTCGTTCCCTCACCATTTCCAATGATAAATTTAGTCCTGTGGAAGAAGGATGCCCTCACTCTCATCAACCCTTTCCAAAATGGTGAATCATTCGGTCTTACATTTACCTGGACTAAGGTTTTAGATTGTAGGTACTTATTGCGCATAATTTGTACCCACATACCTTCTGTCTATGTAGATAGTCTGAACAACCACTTGCTCAGCAGACATCAGTTCTTTACCACTAAATCCTCAATCCCTAGACCTCCTTGGTCCTTGGGCCTACATATAATGTCCCATTTAGCGAGTTTGTATTTCTTCCTATCTTCATCACTCTACCAAAAGAATCGGGATCGATAAAAATCCAACCTTTTGCATACCCCTACCGGTACGTCAAAGAAGGACAGAAGGAACATAGGCATACTCATGAGAAACGAGTTAATCAGAATTAACCGTCCTCCATATGACAGAAGCTTACCCTTCCAGCAGCTTAGCTTTTTCTCAAAGCGATCCTCAATGCATTTCCACTCTCTATTGGAAAGCTTCCGATGATGAATGGGTATGCCTAGATAACTGAACGGTAGGCTCCCTAGTTCACATCTGAACAATTGTTTATAAGCGTCTTGTTCATCTTTCGCTTTCCCAAAGCAAAACAGCTCACTCTTGTGAAAATTAATTTTCAAACCAGACAATTGTTCGAATAGGCAGAGTATGAGTTTCATATTTCTTGCTTTTTCTATATCATTTTCCATAAACAAAATGGTATCATATGCATATTGTAGGATATACACCCCACCATCCACCAGATGCGGTACAAGTCCACCTACTTAGCCTTCCTGTTTAGCCCTTCCTATTAGAATTGCCAACATATCCGCAACTACATTAAATAGGATGGGTGACATAGGGTCTCCCTGTCTGAGACCTTTGAGTGTTTGGAAAAAATGGCCAATGTCGTCGTTGACTTTAACTCCAACGCTCCCTTTTTGTACAAAGGATTCTATGTGTCTCCTCCATATAGTGTCGAAAGCCTTCGTACGCAATGCCTGTTGTAGGAATGGCCATTTGACCTTATCATATGCCTTATCAAAATCCACCTTGAAGATAACTCCATCTAGTTTCTTCGAGTGAATTTCGTGCAGGGTTTCATGAAGGACCACCACACCCTCTAGTATATTTTTGCCCGGCATGAAAGCCATCTGACTAGGTTGCACCACCACGTGTGCAATCTGCGTCAACCTATTCATTCCTAACTTTGTAAAAAAATTGAAGCTGACATTCAGAAGGCAAATAGGTATGAATTGTTCAATGCACACAGCCCCCTCCTTAACTGGCAACAATGTCACTGTTCCAAAGTTAAGGTGGAATAACTGCAAGTGGCCATCAAACAAATCATGGAACATGGGTAATAAGTCACCTTTGATAATATGCCAGCATCTCTTATAAAACTCAGCTGGAAACCCATTTGGGCCTGGTGCCTTATTATTCTTCATTTGTGAAACTGCCTCAAACACCTCCTTCTCCGTAAAAGGTGTGGTTAATATCTCATTCTCGTCCGTCCTGAGCTGAGGTATGTCACCGACTACGTGCTCATCCATGGATACATGATTATCCTCTGGAGCCACAAATAGTTTCTTATAGTACTCAGGGATATACAATTTCAGATTCTCGTGTGCAACAATTGTACCCTCATCCTGCTCAAGTTGATAATTTTTTTTATTTCTTTGCTTTCCATTAGCAATCAGATGGAAAAACTGTGTGTTGTCATCACCTTGTACTACCTGGCGCACTTTCGCTCTAAGTGCCCACTTCATCTCCTCCTGTCGAAGTAGTTGTTTTAGTTTCAGCTCCGCCTCCGTTTTCAATGACCTCTCATTGTCATCTAATAAAGAATTTCTGGCTCTTATGTCTAACTCGTTTGTAAGATTGAGAAGCCTTTGTTTTTCTTTCTTATATATTCCACTTTCATGTTTTTCCCGTCCCCATAGGAATTGCCTTAGGTGCCTTACTTATTTTGCCACCTGTCAACATTCGAGCTACCCCCCGTGTCCCTAGCCCATTCTCTGGCTATGAGGTCCATGAATCTTTCTCTCTCAAACCATACCAGCTCAAAAGAGAATAAATTTTTATTCCCCGCCTGTGTTGCTTCCCCCGAGTCAACAAACAATGGGGTGTGATCAGAAATAGCTCTCGGCATCGCTCTCACTGTCACTCTTGGGAATTTCTGTTCCCATTCCACACTAGACAGAACCCGATCCAACTTTTCAAAAGTCGGGTTAGGTAGCGTGTTCTCCCAAGTAAACTTTCTTCCTGATAACTCGATCTCACGCAAATCAAGACTTTCTATGATTGTATTAAACATGAATGACCATCTTCCATGAAAGTTATCATTATTTTTCTCGTCTCTTCTCCTGATGATATTATAGTCCCCCTACTAAAATCGGCAGGCTCTCATCCCCAAGGATCCGAACAAGGTCTTCCAGAAAGTCCCTCTTGAGCTTTGGTTGTGCCGAACCATATACGGTTACCAGTGCCCATTGGAACCCGTCCTCCTTGGAACGCACTCTGAATTTGACAGCAAAGTCCACAAACACCACGTTTCGGACTTCAAGCGTGTCACACCTTACCCCAAGTAAGATCCCCCCGGACCTTCCTCTTGGTGGAAAACAGTGCCAGTCGAAATCAATACCACCGGAGAGCGTATTAAGAAACTGAGGTGTAAAATTGTCTCTTCCAGTTTCCATTAATGCAATAAAATCTAGTTTGTGTTCAATTGATGCTTCCGCAATAAATCTTCTTTTAGCCAAGTTAGCTAGACCTCTACCATTCCAAAAAATTCCTTTCATCTTTCAGCATGGAATTTCTTAGCAGTCTTAAATCTTGCGCTCCTACGAACGGCTGAGACAGGATACACCTTCCTCTTCCAGGTGCGTTTTGAATTGTCCTGTTCGACCGACTGGTCCATATAATCGGTGTCATGGTTTGCGCAATCATTCACTTGCAAAGGGGAGATATACCCCTCCACAGTTAAATCTTTATCCTCATCGGGCATCAGTGACTGTGGCACCAGATCCTCAAATAGACGCTCTAATGCCCCCATCCCCAGTGTGTTTATATCACACTCATTCATGGGCTCGACCACCGCAATCTTTCTAACCATCTCTATAGCTGTATCAGCCTCTAACTCTAATAGATCATTCACGGATTTAGAAATTATCTTTCCATTACTACCTAGATATACACCGAGTTTACTTGCATTTAAAATAATATCATCATCTAAAAAATGCAAAATATAACAACTCGTGTCGATGTCCATACCTGTAGTAGTCTCGATGTCTCGAAGCTTATCCGCCCGCATGGCATGACCCATCTGTAGCTCGTCGACATCCGACTGAGCCTGAAGATGGCCACTCGTTCGCCGGGTCTGAAATCCCCCCAAACTCGATGACCTCCTCGGTCGTGGGTGATATCAGACCTTGGCTGCCTGCCATATGTCCGACCTGCCCCGAGCGAGCATCGCCAGAGGAAACGCGACCTCCCATCGCGGTCTCAGTGATGCTATCCGGTCCTCCAGCATAGCTCGATTTTGCCGCGCCCATGACTAGGGTGTGATCTCCCACCATAGCCCCAGCAAGTCTCTTCTAAGGTGAGACCATGGCGGCAATAATTGGGTCGTGGTCTCTTACCACCCCGCCAACCGGCTTCCTAGTCGACGATAGAGTCGGGAAATGATTACCTGCCCGCTTCCCACCCGTATACGAGTCTCCCTGGCATACTGATACCGTAGGAGATACCGTCTGTCGAACCAAAGCTGGGTCTATAAGCTGCAAAGTACAGGTGACATGTGTCCTCGGTGTGGATTCGCCCACCACTGGGCTCACAGCCATTAACGTCATACCCGACGCCCTCGATGACGCCATAGGTGTCAATGGAGGTGATATCGGTGGCAGCTCCTGCTCTAACGCTCGTTAGTCTACCAGGGGCCGAAGAAGACCCGAACGATCCAAATCTGAATTGATGTGCCATGGAAGTACTATGCATCTGATCCCTAGAAGAACCATTCTCTACTAGCTCTGCCGATGGTGCCACACCCTTGTCCGAGGTGTCTCTCAGGACCGACCCCTTGTTAAGGTTCCCCTCCTGTCCATGCCCCGCATAAGTGTCCATACCAACTCGCTTAGCCTACTCCTGAAAGTCAGCATTTTCCTCAATCTCAATATCTAGCTCAAAACTCTTGCCATCATACATCCATGTGACTGTTTCAGGGATGTGCTCCACACTAATAACACTGACAAGTAGACGAGCAATTCCTTGCGCACGAGAGCACGACATATCCGCCTACTCTGTCTTACCAATCAGAGATCCTAGACTCCAGGTCACCATGAAGTCATCTAATGCCGCCCGTGGAGCCCCTAGAAATCTGACCCAATGCTGAGTCAAAGGTGTGCCCTCTGGTTCCTTGTGAGTCCAGGCATCAAACTCAAGAACACAAGTGCTATTGGGGACTCTGCTCAACCCAAACTTAAGAAGCCTCGCCAGATCCTCTTTAGTAGGAAAGTCCACTCTGAATACTTGTTCATCAAGCCTAACTGGGTCCCAATGGAAAGTAGCAGACACTAACTCTCACAGGCATTGAACAATCTATTCTATAGTCATTGATCCACGTGTGACCCTTACCACCTCAGTCTGGGAACTCTCCGGAGGCGGTGCTGTCGAAGTATATCTGGGTGATTCCAAAAACATAAGCTCTCGGCAGCAAGCTCCATAGATAATCACCACCGGCTTCGGCCTCAAGAGAAGGGGACACTCTCTCGTCTCATGCTTTGGCTTACGACAGATATCACAAAGCTCCACTATGCACTCCACCACAAAATGCCCTGGGCCACCAAAACGATAGCAAGTCATCTTGTATTTTTTTGAGCCCACTTCGTAGCTCTCTCATCCTCAGACTTGCCATAGACCTTCTCCGACGCCACTTCTCGAGTAGAGGTAGCCGTGAAAGTTGGCAAAGTGACGGCAGCGAGTGATCGTACCACATCCATAGCTGCACCTGGTAGACTCGCTGTGCCCGCCGCTGCCGGTGGTCTATCCTCTGCCGCCTCCAAAGCCTTAGGACTAGGCTCAGCCCGGTGCACCGGACCGGTCGCCCTTCCACAAACGGACCTGGGGTGACATTGAAGCCCAGTTGCCTCCATCACTGCGGCCACTGTTGGGGAACGTTGCATGGGAAACAAAAAATTTCCTATGCACACACAAGATCTATCCATGGTGATGAGCATCTACGAGAGGGAGAGTGGATCTACATACCCTTGTAGATCGCTAAGCGGGAAGCGTTAAGAAACGCGATTGGTGTAGTCGAACGTCTTCGCGATTCAAATCGCCGAGCATCCCACGATCTCATCATGATCCGTCCCGTGATACAATCATGATCTATCCTACGAACTCATCACGATCCGTCCCGTGATCTCATCATAATCCGTCTCGCGATCTTGATCACGGTCCTTCCAATCTAGCGCCGTACGAACGGCACCTCCATGTTCAGCACACGTACAGCTCGATGATGATCTCCACCTTCTTGATCCAGCAAGAGGGAGCGGAAAGGTAGATGAGTTCTCCGACAGCACGATGGCGTTGCGGTGATGGTGGTGGAGCTACTCCAGCAGGGCTTTGCCTAAGCACCGCTGAAAACCGATCTAGAGGAGAAACTGCGATCTAGAGGAGAGGTAGCACGTGGCTATTAGGGTAAGCTTTTTACTCTAAATCCTCTAGTATATATATGAGGGAGGGAGGGGAGGAGGCAGCCTCAAACCCTCAAGGTTTGGTCTAAATTGGAGGTGGAGGAGTCCTACTCCAATCCTATTAGGAGTAGGATTCCTACTTTCCACTTGGAAACTCTTTCCACCTCTCCACCTTTCGATTTTTTCCTTCTCAAACCACTCCAGCCGCATGGGCCCTTAGAGGAGGCTTCGGCCAGCCCAACAGGGGATGGTTTACCTCCTACCACAGCCCATGTCGCCTCTTGGGTCGAAATACCTCTCCCAATGGTCCCCCGGTACACTACCGGCACTCCTGGTACAATACCGATGAGCCCGAAACTTTTCCGGCGACCAAAACAAGACTTACTATATATCAATCTTTACCTCCGGGCCATTCCGGAGCTCCTTGTGACGTCCGGGATCTCATCTGGGACTCTGAACAACCTTCGGTCACCACCATACATAACTCTATACTACCGAAACGTCATCGAACCTTAAGTGTGCAGACCCTGCGGGTTCAAGAATTATGTAGACATGACCGAGACACATCTATGGTCAATAACCAATAGCGGTACCTGGATGCCCATATTAGGTCCTACATATTCTATGAAGATCTTTATCGGTCGAACCTCTATGTCAAGGATTTAGTTAATCCCGTATGATGTTCCCTTTGTTCTTCGGTATGTTACTTGCACGAGATTCGATCGTCGGTATCTCCATACCTAGTTCAACCTCGTTACCGGCAAGTCTCTTTACTCGTTCCATAATACAAGATCTCGTGACTAACACTTAGTCACATTGCTTGCAAGGCTTATTGTGATGTTGTATTACCGAGTGGGCCCTAAGATATCTCTCCATCACACGGAGTAACAAATCCTAGTCTTGATCCATGCCAACCCAACAGACACCCTCGGGGATACCTGTAGAGCACCTTTATAGTCACCCAGTTACGTTGTGATGTTTGATACACACAAGGTACTCCTCTGGTGTCAGTGAGTTGCATGATCTCATGGTCATAGGAGCAAATACTTGACATGTAGAAAACTGTAGCAATAAACTGACACGATCATATGCTACGTTTGTAGTTTGGGTCTTGTCCATCACATCATTCTTCTAATGACGTGATCCCATTATCAAATGACATCTCATGTCCATGACTAGGAAACCATAGCCATCTTTGATCAATGAGCTAGTCTATTAGAGGCTTACTAGGGACATGGTGTGGTCTATGTATCCACACATGTATCTGAGTTTCTGATCAACACAATTATAGCATGGATAATAAATCATTATCATGAACAAGGAAATATGATAATAACCAATTTATTATTGCCTCTAGGGCATATTTGCAAAAGTCTCCCACTTGCACTAGAGTCAATAATCTAGTTCACATCACCATGTGATTCGCATTGTTATGAATCTAAGACCCAATGAGTTCTGGGGCTCGATCATGCTTTGCATGTGAGAGAGGTCTTATAGTCAATGGGTCTGTGACATTTAGATACGTGTGTACTTTGCAAATCTCTATGTCAAACTGTAAACACTGCTACCCCACTCCACTTGGAGCAATTCCAAATGGCTGCTCTACTATACGTATCCGGATTGCTACTAAGAGTCATCCGGATTGGTGTCAAAGCTTGCATCGGCGTAACTCTTTACGACGAACTCTTTCTTACCTCCATAATCGAGAAAAATTTCCTTAGTCTTTTATTTACTAAGGATGATCTTGACCGCTGTCCAGTGATCCACTCCTGGATCACTCTTGTACCCCTTGACGGACTCATGGCAAGGCACACATAGGTGCGGTACACAGCATGGCATACTATACAGAGCCTATAGCTAAGGCATAGGGGACGACATTCGTCCTTTCTCTTTCTTCTGCCGTGGTCGAGCTTTGAGTCTCACTCAACTTCACACCTTACAAAGCAGGCGAGAACACTTCTCTCTAACTAATCCATTTTGAAATCTTTCAAAATCTTGTCAAGGTATGTACTCACTCAAAGTCTCATCAAGCATCTTGATCTATCTCTATAGACCTTGATGCTCAACAATTAGGTAGCTTTATCCAGGTCTTCCTTTGAAAAACTCCTTTCAAAGAACCCTTTATGCTTTCCAGAAATTCTACATCATTTCTGATCAAAAATATGTCAACCACATATGCTTATCAGAAACTCTATAGTGCTCCCACTCACTTTATTGTAAATACAAGTTTCTCATAAACTTTGTATAGACTCAAAAACTTTGATCACCTCATCAAAGTGTATATTCCAACTCCAAGATGCTTGCTTCAATCCATAGAAGGATCACTGAAGCTTGCTCACCTTTTAGCATCCTTAGGACTAACAAAACCTTCTGGTTGTATCACATACAACTTTTCCTCAAGTAAACTGTTAAGGAAACAATGTTTTGTCATCCATCTGCCAGATTTCATAACTAAAAATGCACCAACTGCTAACATAATTCCAACAAACTTTAGCATCGTGACGAGTGAGAAAGTCTCATCGCAGTCAACTCTTTGAACTTGTCGGAAACTTCGTTGTGACAAGTCGAGCTTTATTAATGGTGACATTTACCATTAGCGTTTGTCTTCATCTCAAAGGTCCATTTGTACTCGACGACCTGCCGTCCAACGAGCAAGTCTACCAAACTCTATACTTGGTTTTCATACATGGATCCTTTCTCGTATTTCATGGCCTCTAACCATTTGTCGGAATCCGGGCCCATCATCGCTTCTCCATATCTCGTAGGTTCATTGTTGTCCAACAACATGACCTCCAAGACAGGGTTGTCGTACCACTCAGGAGTAGTACGCATCCTTGTCGACCTACGAGGTTTGATAGTAACTCGATCCGAAGCTTCATGATCATCATCATTTACTTCCTCTTCAATTGATGTAGGTTCCACAGAAACATCTTTCTACACTACTCTACTCTCTGGATGAAACAAAGGTTCAACAACCTCATCAAGTTCTATCTTCCTCCCACTCAATTCTTTCGAGAGAAACTTTTTCTCGGGAAAGGACACGTTTTAGCAAAAAACACTTTATGCTTGGATCTGAGATAGAAGGTTCACCCAGCTGTTCTTAGGGTAATCTATGAAGATGCATTTGTCCGCTTGGGTTCGAGCTCATTAGGTGAAAACATTTTTCCACACAAACGTCGCAGCCCCAAACATTAAGAAATGACAACTTAGGTTTCTATCAAACCATAATTCACATGGTGTCATCTCAACGGATTCAGATGGTGTCCTATTTAAAGTGAATGTAGTTGTCTCTAATGCATAACCCCAAAACTATAGTAGCAAAACGATAAGAGACATCATAGCCCGCACCATATCCAATAGAGCACGACTATGACGTTCGGACACACCATCACACTATGGTGTTCCAGGTGGCGTGAGTTGTGAAACGACTTTCACATTGTCTAAAGTTGTATGCCAAACTCGTAACTCAGATATTCACCTCCACGATCATATCGCAGACATTTTTTATCTTCTTGTCACGATGATCTTAAACTTCACTCTGAATTTGATTGAACTTTTCAAACGATTCAGACTTGTGTTTCATTAAGTAAACATACACTATATCTACTGAAATCATCACTGAAGGTAAGAAAATAATGATACCCACTGCACGCTACAAGACTCATTGGATTGCATACATCAACATGTATCATTTCCAATAAATCACTTGCCCGCTCCATCAATCCGGAAAATGGGGTCCTTAGTCATCTTGCCCAAGAGGCATGGTTCGCATGTCTCAACCGATTCAAAATCGAATGAGTCCAAAGATCCATCAACATGGGTTTTCTTCATGCGCTTTATACCAATATGACATTTAGCGACAATGCCACAAGTATTTGGTACTATCATTATTAACTTTGTATCTTTTGGCATCAATGTTATGAACATGTGTATTACGATGATCAAGATTCAACAAACCATTCTCACTGGGTGCGTGACCATTGAAGGTATTATTCATGTAAACAGAATAACAATTATTCTCTAACTTAAATGAATAACCGTGTTGCAATAAACACGATCTAATCACGTTCATGCTCAACGCAAAAAACCAAATAACATTTATTTAGGTTCGTCACTAATCCCAAAGGTAGAGAGAGCGTGTGATGTCGATCACATCAACCTTGGAAACATTTCCAACACACATCGTCACCTCACCCTTAGCTAGTCTCCGTTTATTCCATAGCTTTTACTTTGAGTTACTAACATTTAGCAGCCGAACAGGTATCCAATACCTAGGTGCTATTAGGAGTACTAGCATGGTACACATCAATAACACGTATATCAAATACACTTGTGTCGATGTTGCCAGCCTTCTTATCTACCAAGTATCTAGGGTTGTCCCGCTTCAGCGACCGCTCACCTCATAATAGAAGCACTTAGTCTCGGGTTTGGGTTCAACTTTGGGTTGCTTCACTAGAGCAGCAACTGACTTGCCATCCATGAAGTTTCCCTCCTTGCCCTTGCCCTTCTCGAAACTAGTGGTTTTACTAACCATCAACACTTGATGCTACTTCTAGATTTCTACCTTCGTGGTGTCAAACATCGCGAACAGCTCAGGGATCATTATTTCTATCCCTGGCATTTTATAGTTGGTCACCAAGTTCTAGTAGCTTAGTGACAGTGACTTGGAGAAGTACATCAATCACTATCTTATTTGGAAGATCAACTCACACTCGATTCAAGCGATTGTAGCACCGAGACAATCTGAGCACATGCTTAAAGATTGAGCTATTCTCCTTCATCTTGCAGGCAAAGAATCTTGTTGGAGATCTCATATCTCACAACATGGGCGCGAGCCTAAGATCCCAATTTCAGCTCTTAGAACATCTCATATATTCCGTGACGTTCAAAACGTTTTGGAGCCTCAATTCTAAGCTGTAATGCATGACGCACTAAACTATCAAGCAGTCATCGGAACGTGCCTGCCAGATGTTCACAACATCTACAGATGACGCTAGAGGGGGTGGCGCACCGAGCGGTGCATTAAGGACATAAGCCTTTTGTGGAGCAATGAGGACAATCCTCAGATCACGGACCCAGTCCGCAATATTGCTACCATCATATTTCAACTCCATTTCTCTAGGAACATATAGAAATTCAAGGGAGCTACAGCATGAGATAGTAATCTACAACATAATTTTGCAAAGACACTACTGACTATGTTCATGATAATGAGTTCAATTAATCATATTACTTAAGAATTCCCACTCAAATTGACATCCCTCCGGTCATTCGAGTGATACATGATCCAAATTCACCAATTCAAGTCCGATCATCACGTGAGTTGAGGTGGTTTCAATGGTGAACATCATCATGTTGATCATATCTACTATAGGACTCAAGTTCGACCTTTCAGTCTCTTGTGTTCCAAGGCCATGTCTGTACATGCTAGGCTCGTCAAGTTTAACCCGAGTGTCCTGCATGTGCAACACTGGCTTGCACCCATTGTATGTGAACGTAGAGTCTATCACACCCGATCATCACGTGGTGTCTCGACACGACGAACTTTCGCAATGGTGCACACTCGGGGAGAACACAATTTATCTTGAAATTAAGTGAGGGATCACCTTATAATCCTACCGTCGTCCTAAGCAAAACTAGGTGCATAAAAGGATTAACATCACATGCAAATCATAAGTGACATGATATGGACATGAACTTATGCTTTTGATCTCCATCTTGAAAGCACCGGCATGATCTCCATCATCACCGGCATGACACCATGATCTCCATCATCTTGATCTCCATCAACATGTCTCCATCGGGGTTGTCGCGCCCACCATGCTTCTACTACTATTGCTACCGTTTAGAGATAAAGTAAAGCATTGCATAGCTCTTAATGATTGACATTGCATAGCGCTTAATGGTTGCCGTACTCATCGACATGCAAGTTGTGATATTCTATACAACACATGATCATCTCATACATCACATATATCTCATCATGTAATTGGCCATATCACATCACAACACACCCTGCAAAAACAAGTTAGACATCCTCTAATTGTTATTGCATGTTTTACGTGGCTGCTATGGGTATCTAGCAAGAACAATTCACACCTACGCATAAACCACAACGGTGATACATGAGATGCTTTTCAACTTTCTCAAGGACCGCCTTAGTCGGATCCGATCCAACTAAAGTAGGAGAAACAGACACCCACCAGACATATATGTGCAATGAAGTTACACGTTTGCATCATCCCACAATACTACTGAACCAAAACACGACCTAGGGAGGAAGCAATCTAAGCATCAACGCCCACAAACTCTTTGTGTTCTACTCGAGATATCATCTACACATAGACCTAGCTCATGATGCCACTGTTGGAGAACATTGCATGGGAAACAAGAAATTTCCTACACACACGCAAGATCTATCCATGGTGATGAGCATCTACGAGAGGGAGAGTGGATCTACATACCCTTGTAGATCGCTAAGCGGAAAGCGTTAAGAAACGCAGTTGGTGTAGTCGAACGTCTTCGCGATTCAAATCGCCGAGTATCCCGCGATCTCATCATGATCCGTCCCGCAATCCAATCACGATCTATCCCACGAACTCATCGCGATCCGTCCCGTGATCTCATCACGATCCCTCTCGCGATCTTGATCACAGTCCTTCCGATCTAGCGTCGAACGGACAGCACCTCCGCGTTCAGCACACGTACAACTCGATGACGATCTCCGCCTTCTTGATCCAGCAAGAGGGAGCGGAGAGGTAGATGATTTCTCTGGCAGCGCGACGGTGTTGCGGCAATGGTGGTGGAGCTACTCCAGCAGGGCTTCACCTAAGCACCGCTGAAAACCGATCTAGAGGAGAAACTGCAATCTAGAGGAGAGGTAGCAGGTGGATATTAGGGTAAGCTTTTTCCTCTAAATCCTCTAGTATATATAGGAGGGAGGGAGGGAGGAGGCAGCCTCAAACCCTCAAAGTTTGGTTAAAATTGGAGGTGGAGGAGTCCTACTCCAATCCTATTAGGAGTACGATTCCTACTTTCCACTTGGAAACTCTTTCCATCTCTCCACCTTTGGATTTTTTTCCTTCTCAAACCACTCCAGCCGCATGGGATCTTAGACGAGGCTTCGGCCAGCCCATAAGGGGCTGGTTTACTTCCTCCCACATCCCATGTAGCCTCTTGGGTCTAAATACCTCTCCTGATGGTCCCCAGGTACACTACCAGCACTCCCGGTACACTACCGATGAGCCCGAAACTTTTCCGGCGACCAAAACAGGACATCCTATATATCAATCTTTACTTCCGGACCATTCCGGAGCTCCTCATGACGTCCTGGATCGCATCCGGGACTCCGAACAACCTTCAGTCACCACCATACATAACTCTATACTACCGAAACGTCACCGAACCTTAAGTGTGTAGACCCTGCGGGTTCGAGAACTATGTAGACATGACCGAGACACCTCTACGGTCAATAACCAATAGCGGGACCTGGATGCCCATATTGGTTCCTACATATTCTACGAAGATCTTTATCAGTAGAACCTCTATGTCAAGGATTCAGTTAATCTCATATGATGTTCCCTTTGTTCTTTGGTATGTTACTTGCCCAAGATTCAATCGTCGGTATCTTCATACCTAGTCCAACCTCGTTACCGGCAAGTCTCTTTACTCATTCTGTAATACAAGATCCCGTGACTAACACTTAGTCACATTGCATGCAAGGATTATTGTGATGTTGTATTACTGAGTGGGCCCTGAGATACCTCTCCGTCACACGGAGTAGCACATCCCAGTCTTGATCCATGCCAACCCAACAGACACCCTCGGGGATACCTATAGAGCACCTTTATAGTCACCCAGTTACGTTGCGATGTTTGATACACAAGGTACTCCTCCGGTGTCAGTGAGTTGCATGATCTCATGGTCATAGGAACAAATAGTTGACATGCAGAAAACTGTAGCAATAAGCTGACATGATCATATGCTACGTTTGTAGTTTGGGTCTTGTCCATCACATCATTCTCCTAATGACGTGATCCCGTTATCAAATGACATCTCATGTCCATAACTAGGAAACCATAGCCATCTTTGATCAACGAGCTAGTCTATTAGAGGCATACTAGGGATATGGTGTTGTCTATGTATCCACACATGTATCTGAGTTTCCGATCAACACAACTATAGCATGGATAATAAACGATTATCATGAACAAGGAAATATGATAATAACCAATTTGTTATTGCCTCTAGGGCATATTTCCAATAGCCACCACCTGTAGATGAGGAACCACGGTACAGCCCGTTGCCTTGTGCATTGTATCCATCATCCCCCAACCGTCTGTGTGGGAATGGCTTACCATCATTCCCCTGGCCGCATCCGAAGTCGCTGGGTCCACGAGCAACCGGCTCCCCGCCATTGCCCTGCCAAGCATAGCTTCGTCCTCCACCCGTGGAAGAAGAGCCACGATGTTGGCTTTCTCCATATGCGTCATACCCATCATCACCCTATTGTCCTCGGGGCGGTTTCCTTCCATTGTCACCGTTACGGGGAGCTCCTACAGATGCATCATGTCCATGGCCCTGTGGTTCAACCGGTGCCCTCTCCACTCGTGTCCAAGGCGTTTGCCTTAGACCTCGATCAGGCCGCGCTTGAGGAGCAACCGGCCTCGTCGGTTGTTGTCCCCCTCGCCCTGCCATGACAGGGCTGGGAGTATTGGTCGGCGCTATGCGTTTCGCATGCCCTGGACCAAGCGTCGGGAACCCTGGCTTCCGTCGCCAAGGAATACCCCTAGACACGTTCGATATGTGTTGGACAGATCGATCTCTCATGATCGATATGTCGTCGACAGCGATATGACCTTGGTTCTCGACGTCATGGGCCTCGACCTGGGACATATACCCAGTTACTGTCGATACCGAGTCAGGTTCTGGTGCAGCCGACCCAATAGCATCAATCAAGGCATTCAAATGCTCTCCCGAGATTCTCGAATCGGTCTGACCGTCACCGGCACCGGCTCCTGCCTCGTCACCAGCCAGTGTCTCTTTCTCTTCGAAACAATTGTCCAATCTTCTCGCTTGATACAATCAGAAATAGTTAACTTAGGTAAACATACCTTTGGAATCGGGCCGATCCAGGGTTTAACAGCCGCAGACTTGCCCGTCGTCTACTTCGCCGGCCACCGGCCACTGGGCTTGATATCAGGCGCGGTCTGAGAACTTGGAACAACCGCGGCCGGGGTTGGCTGATGTTGAACCTCATGTTCTTCATCCAGATCGACGTCGTCATCCTCCCCTGTAAGCACCCACAACCGGCCGCCAAATCGCCGACGATAATCTCGTAATGGACTAGCAGTGAGATCGAAGCATACATTCGGTTTGCATTCTTGTCGCGGCAGAGGGATCGGACTCCCAACAGCCACAAGAAACGTGTCTATCTCCAATTGATCTCCCGGATGAATGACAACCTCCTACGATAAATACTCGCCGGCGAGGATGTTGTCATCAGCATCTCTCACCATCATCCACTACGATGGTTGGTGGAGGTATAGACTGCCCTCCTCCTCCACCGTACCAGCCGTGATCAAAGGCACCCACGCCCTCCATCTAAGATACGGGAATGGATCTAGGGACACACCAAGGGATCCACTGGCCGCGAGCAAAGACGATGGTGTTGACCCAGCCATAGAAGGTTCCGTCGGCAGCGACCCGAGGAACCGAGTCGCCCTAGCGGACGAAGGAGAGGCCCTGCCCGCTGCTGCGGAGTCCTCCCGGTCGCCATGAGGGCGATCCCGATGCTGGCGCGACCCGCCAGACAAAAGGGGTCACGGTATCTGATCCACCGTGCCACCACAATGCCTAGAGTTGCGCGCCACCAGACATCCCAGCCGCTGCATCTGATCCCCAGCGCCAGCCGAGAGGAGCAGCTCCGCTGGAGGTTCAGGCGGGGGCGCAGGAGCCCGCATCGCCCCGCATGTCGCCTCCGTCATCTCTGGGAAAAACGGATATGATTAGTGCATGTGAGTAACGTTAGAAAATCGTATGAATGGACAACGGATTATCATTCCTCCCAACAGATGCATCTTTCAATGTAGCAATATACTCACAGCTGAAATTTACTCGAAGCAAGGCCGACTGGCTTATACAAAACCACATGCACACAAGACACAACATGACATTATCTTCCAGCATTGGTTTGCGACTCCGGACCACGCCTATGTTTAGCATTGAAATGTTAAAATTTAGGGAGTCCGACCTCCAACAATGTACAATAAGTGAGCTCCACATTTTCTTAGACCCAATTGAGCTTCACATTTGAAATAGAAGATACATAACAGGATTGCCTGCCATTTACCTTCAGCACGTCCCACTCTTATCATTGGTTTGCCATTGTCAACCACGCCTGTTCTGGGTACCGCTAGACACACACGCACACCACCCTATTCTTAGTAAGGGGAACCGATGATCAACATGGTCACACGTCTGACCCCATATGTCCAACTAGCGCCACCTGGATCATGAAGTCGCTATACATGATTCGTTCTTGTAAAGACTCTTCCATGAGACCGTGATATACCACCTGTCCCCGCAAAAAAACAGAGTCAATTTCAGTATTTACCCCTAAGTTTGACATTTTTGACCATAATTACCGATTTAAGAGAATTTCATCCATTATACCCCCATTTAATAAATGAGTTACCACAAATTACCCTTTTTAATTTTTGTGAGTGTTTTGATCTATGGGCCTCGATTACCAGGTCCACATGGCATGCCACATTGTCGGGTTTTTCATGGAGTTTTTCCTCATATGAACCAGTCCTCGCCGTTGTGCCTGACCGAACGACCGATGTTTTTTTGAAAGATGGTCCCATAGGGCCCCATTCATTAATTAAGATAGAAGAGAGTTGTCCGGTTAATTAACGAAAACCTGGGCAAAAACCGTTACAACACGCCCCCAAAAGGCCACCATCAATCCACGCCGACCCCGGGGCCGCACACTAGGCAAGCCGTCGGCTCTGTCACCCAAGAAACGTGTGGCCGACACCCAACAACCAAATCTGAAGCCGTCGCTCCGGCATCCACACCGACCCCGAGGCTGCGACCAGGCGAGCCGCCTACCCTGCTACCCAAGCAACCAGAGCGACACCCTACATCTACGTCCGAAGTCGCCGCTCCGAAGTACAGACGGTGACCACACACGCCGACCCCGAGGCCGCGCACCAAGCTAGCCGCCAGCTCCGTCATTCGAGCAACCAAAGCCGACACCACACAACCAAATCCGGAGCCTCCGCTCCGACATCGAGGCTGACCCCGAGGTCGCACACCAGGCTGGCCATCGACACTGTCACCCACATGACCAATGCCAACACCCCTCCATGACGACAAGATTCGGAACCGTCGTCCCGAGTTCCACGCTGGCCCCGAGGCCGTGCATCACCACACGCACTGGTGCACCGCACTCCTGATGAATTTTTTTCTCCGCCCGACCCAAGCCACACCACGCTCGCCTATAGAGCACGCACCGGTCGCCTAACCGCGGGCGCTGCCCTTGCTCGCGCTAGAGTTAGGGATTTGCTGACGACAATGACAGCACCGGCGTCGGCGGGTGCTGAAGGGCCGCAATTGTGACGGCGGATGCAGAAGCAAAAATTAAGGTCGCTTTATGATAATAGTGAAGAAAAACATACATGTTTCGGGATTATATTCACAAAACCTTCTCCACAGTGATAATATGCCGCAGTGATCAAGTACGGCCATCTCATCGCAAATCTACAGAACAGGAAACAGTTGACCTGAACCCATCTAATATTTTTTTGGTAAAGGGAATATATTAATATCGTGAACATACCAATTTACACCTAGCCTCTACATCAAGGCAATACACTAATGGCATTATGGATGCTTGACGTCTTCAACGTATCTATAATTTATGAAGTATTCATGCCATGTTTACAATAATTCTATATGATTTTGGTATGATTTTATTAGAACTAACCCGGACTAGCGTTGTTTTCAGGAGAACTACCGTGGTGCTGTTTTTGTGCAGAAATAAAAGTTCTTGGAATGGGATGAAAATTTATGGAGAATATTTTTGGAAAATATAAAAAATATTGGAGCGAAGAGCTGGGCCAGGAAGTGGACGAGGAGGTCACAAGCCTGCTAGGCGCGGCCACCCCCGGGCCGCGCCTAGAAAGCTTGTGGGGCCCTCGAGCACCTCCTTGACGTGATTCCAACGCCAAAAAGTCCTATAAATCCAGAAACCTCCGAAAAGAAACCTAGATCGGGAGTTCCGCCGCCGCTAACCTCTAGATCCATGAAAAACCAATCGGGTGCCCGTTTCAGCACCCTACTAGAGGGGGAAACCATCACCGAAGGCCATTTTCATCATCCCGGCGGCCTTCATGACGAGGAGGGAGTAGTTCACCCTCGGGGCTGAGGATATGTATGAGGAGCTATGTGTTTGATCTCTCTCTCTCTCGTGTTCTTGAGATGGCACGATCTTGATGTACCGCGAGCTATATTGATACAGATGAATCATATGGAGTGTTCCCCTCTCTATCTTGTGGTGATGAATTGAGTTTTCCCTTTGAAGTTTTCTTATCAGATTGAGTCTTTAACGATTTGAGAATACTTGATGTATGTCTTGCGATGGGATATCCATGGTGACAATGTGATGTTCTATTGATCCACTTGATGTATGTTTTGGTGATCAACTTGTGGGTTCCGTGACCTTGGGGATCTATGCATAGGGGTTGGCACACGTTTTTGGCTTGACTTTCCGGTAGAAACTCTGGGGTACTCTTTGAAGTTCTTTGTGTTGGATTGAATATGATGAATCTGAAATTATGTGATGCACATCGTATAATCAAGACCATGGGAACTTGTCGTGACATTGGAGTATCTAGGTGACATTAGAGTTTTGGTCGATCTGTATCTTAAGGTGTTATTTTAGTATGAACTCTGGGGTTGTCCGTGAAACTTATATGGATAGCTCATAAGATTGATAAGAAAAGATATCTTTGAGGTGGTTTCATATCATACAATAATTTCTTCGTTAGTTCTCCGTTATTTGTGACTTTGGAGTGAAGTCTTTATCGCACGAGAGGTACTTATATATGATTCAACTATGTCAATATTGTTGAGAGAAATTGCACTAGTGAAAGTATGGGCCCTAGGCCTTGTTTCCAAGCTTTATACAACCTTTTGCTCGCTGTTTACTATTTGTTACCTTACTACTTTAATATTTTCAGATTATAAAAACCTATATCTACCATCCATATTACACTTGTATCACCATCTCTTTGCCGAACTAGTGCACCTATACAATTTACCATTGTATTGGGTGTGTTGGGGACACAAGAGACTCTTTGTTATTTGGTTGCAGGGTTGTTTGAGAGAGACCATCTTAATCCTACACCTCCCACGGATTGATAAACCTTAGGTCATCCACTTGAGGGAAAATTCCCACTGTCCTACAAAACTCTAGGCTTGGAGGCCCAACACGAGTATATAAGAAGAAGGTTGTGTAGTAGACATCAATGCACACAGCCAAGAAGAAGAAGAAAAAGAAACTAAACAACAAAAGTCCCGCTACAAAGTTCCAGCAGTATACAACCACCATCAACACAACACATGAAGTCCAAGTTCTCCAAAAGTGATGCCTTGAAGAAGGAAACAGTGCACAAGCGTCATCGTCACATGGTCGTAGATCTTGATTTTCATCCTAAAGATAGTCTCCGCTCCAAAAAAATGCCTTCAACAAGGCCATTGCCAAGCACAACCAATTAAGGCCAGGCCTTGGATTTTCATCCTGAAAGGTAAGACCTTGAACCTTCACATGTGCTTTCACCCTCACTTACATACTACTGCCCCGAATCCCGAAACTCCAAGCAAGTTCCTCAACGTCATAAGCTCTAATCACCATTACCAGTCTTCCAACCTCGCGGCTTGCATGACAATATCCGCATCTGACTTCACCATGGAGCAAAACATAGCTCCTGATGGTAATAGATAGCAGAGCTTCGCGTCGGTCCGTCTTTAACGGAGGACCAATGGGCACGATCGGATCCCACCCGATCTGGTAGTCTCCAGGCATAAGACGCCCATGGAGTTCACCAGCAGAGCCTTTCGGAACCCGATACTCTGGTTAGATCAGAAGGACAGACATCGGGCAGATCTTCGTCTTGATGTAAGAGAAGCCCTAGGACCATGAGCCTCCGCCTGAGCCGCACCACCGGTCGAAGCCCGACTACCAACCGCTAGCTAGCAGGGCACTCCCGGCCGCACTGGCTGTAGCTAGCCGGCAGCTTGGGCGGCCGCCGAGCATATGCATGCATGTGCGCATCTCAACCAACCATGCACCAGCCCCGTATAGCATAACGCCCAGATCGGAGAACACCGGCCAGATCGTAGCGGGACTTCGGGGGTCGACCATAAGGGAAGAAAAATAAGAAAAAAAGAGGGCCGAGATGCCCCGCCGCCACCATCCGCCGGGCAGCCGGCCTCCTCCGGTGGTGGCGAGGTGAATGAGGCTGCGAGAAAGGGCCGCTGAAGGTGTCCCCGGCGGCGCCTCCGGAGTCACCCGAAGCGACCCGGGAGGCTAGCGACTCGTTGGTGTTTCTAGGAGTCGCCCGAAACCCATCTAATATGCATCTCGGGTTGCAAGAGAACTAAAAGCCTAACATCAACTACAGGGTGTGAAAAACAGAGAATTCGGGCATATACATAAGAGAGGAGGAGATTGTCGTACCAATTGCTGCTTTCCGGCTACGACGATCACTAACATCAATTACAAGTGTCGCCTGCCGCTCAGCTACGTTTGCCCTGCCCTTTCTGAGTGAAGGACAAGTGGACTGGGCCAGACTTCAGTGACCGTGCATGCGACTCCAAGGTGAGTGATGCATGCCACGACTGGAGGCGAGCGTGGTGCAACATACTCATGCGATATATGCATGGCAGGATTGGATGGGATCGTGGTGCATCGGACTCGAGGGACTTGTAAATCGATGAGGACCTGGATTTCCGTGTTCTTGCCATCAGCCCGGTCTAGTCAGCAAAAGCTGGTGAATTGGTTCAGTCTACAGAAAATCATCAGTCAAAAACCCACCAAAGTGGCATACAAGGTATACCTGATAATTGTGACCCGCCGATTAGAACACTCACAAAAATAAAAAGGGTAATATGTGACATAACTTTTGTTAAATGGGGTATAATGGATGAAATTATCTTAACACTTCTTCTTCAATACAACCTTCCGGACACAACAACGGCTCAGATTGAACGATACCCTTTCATAGCAGGATGGTCTTTTCCCTCGGGCCGACGTACGTGCGTCAGTCCCATGGTGCCGGTGGACGGTCGGGCGACGTACATGTACGTGAGGGCGTCGTACATCCACGACGCATACCCCTGCGTCAGCCGGCGTGACGTGGCGCCCCCACGTCAGGCCGCGTCGCCCTGACCGCAGTCAAACCATGCCCCGTCGGGTCAGTTCTAGATTGACCGTCGGTTCCCGAGGCAGCCGCCATTAATCCCGCCTGCGCCGTCAGCCCACGTCGCTCGAGACGCCGTCGATCCAGATGACCCATCGCGTCCCGAGGCCGGCGCCATCATTCCCGTCGCATTGAAGCCTGACGACGCCGCCTATTGACCATCAGGTCGTCGTCTCCTGAGGCCCGTCGCCTCCTGAGGGCCGCCGGCTCCCAAGGTGACACGTTTACTTCGGGGGAGTAATGTCGCCGAATCGCCCTTCGCCCCCCGGCTACCTATATAAAGTCGGCGCCTCGGCCCGTCGCTCAGACCAGTCGCTCCTCTCCACTCCCTCGTTGCCTCGCCGCTCCTCTCCACTCCCCCTGGTCGCCTTGTCGCTCCTCTCCACTCCCCTCGTCGCCTCGTCGCTCCTGTCCCTCCGGCGATGGCGTTCTACGCCTGCGGCAGCAGCTCCGGCGTCGAAGACGACACCCTGAGGATCTGGCCGACGAGCCTCGACGGGCCGGTGACGGAGGAGCTCCACCGCTACGCGTTGCTGGTGCCACCGGGGTGCTTGCTCGCAAAGCCATGGAAAATCGACAAAGACGGCTACGCGACGCTCGGGCCCGGCGCCACGTCGGCTGGTGCAACATCAATGGTCGGCATTCGTTTTTGGACAGAAAGTCCTATGCCGATGTGATCACCCACTTCGGTCGCGCATCGGCGGCCGCGGGTAACCCCGTCAACTCTGGCGGCAGCGAGCGACGCCGCGGGTGGCAGGCGTTAACCCCACAGCCCCAGCCGGCAGCCCCCCTGGTGGCCCCGCAGGAGGTTGACTTCCCACTGGAGTATATCGTCCTCCGCAAGGACGGTGACCCCGACGATACTCCGGGGCTGCTCGTCGCCCTACGTACCTCTAAGACGGCGACAGCGGCCGCTGCGGTTGCGAGGGAGGTGGCAGAGTCCACGGCGGCAATCCAGGCGGCGGCGTTGATGCAGGTGGCGGCATAGGCGGGGAATCCGCAGCGGGTCATCGAGGATGACGGCGACAACAACGACGACAAGATCGACTAGGACAACCTCGACATCAGCTTAGACGACGACGACACGGACGGGGACGACGCGGTGAAGGAACCGGACGTTGTCAACCTCGACGAGTCTGATTAGATTCGCGACAAATCGAGAAGTTTATTAGAATGTTTTAGTAATGTTTAATTAAATTTCACTTTGAGTTTATCAAAAAAAGTCATGTTATGTTCAAATGTAATATGAATGAACTATGGTTATGTTTTATGTTATCTAAATTAAGTGTTGTTATTATTATTTTTTCGAATGTACCGAACGTAAACTGTTTCAATTTGAACGAAGATATTCTTAGCTTGAATATTTCTATATAAATTTAAAGATTTTGTGTGGCACTTGTTGTAATGATGTTGAAGACCAAACACACGTTTAATTGAGTGACACGCAAAATTCTTATGCAAAAGTTCAACGAAATAAAAGACTAAACGCATGTTGCGTCACATCCGGCATCTATTTTTTGCTTGTTTTTGCATAGAAATTCACGGAAAACGCACAGATTGTTAGAAAATAGAAAACATTTGACGTGCCTCCTTCTGAAGTTCATTAGGAAGCCTGAAAACAAATTGGGTCTGTTTGATGAAGGGGAATAACATGATCACATTGTAACACCCCTTCCGCCCATACCGACACTGGTAGGTTGGCAATTTCCATGCTCGACTGAGAGATAGGTCTCCCGATCAGCCAAACTACAGGATGAGTTCCCTATACCGACTGCCAGCCTTGAACGCCCAGACTACCTAGTGCTCGGTGACATTCTCAACTATGTTGTACAGTGTAGTCCATCGCTGAATGTACTCTAGGAGAGTCTCGTTGTTCTTCTGGATGCAGTGTTGCAACTCTGTCAAACCACCCAGATGCTTGTATGTTCCTTCAAATGTCTTGATGAACACTCGAGCTAGATTCTCCCAACAATAGATGCTACTAGAAGATAACTGGTACAACCAGGCTCGAGCGGATCCCACCAGCATGAGAAGGAGTTCTTCATAGCCACGAATTCATCGCCACCCCCGATTTGAACGACCACTCGGTAATCCTCAAGCCAAGTTTACGGCTTGGGTTCGTCATTGAACTTCCTGATTCCGGTCACCAACCAGTAGTTTGGAGGTATCACGGCTTCTTGGATATGCCTATAGAAGCCCTCGAGACCCGATGTCCCCAAACCTCTCACTCAGTCCCTGATCACTCAGTTTCTATCCACCA
Organism: Hordeum marinum; assembly: GCA_022496015.1. Taxonomy (NCBI): domain Eukaryota; kingdom Viridiplantae; phylum Streptophyta; class Magnoliopsida; order Poales; family Poaceae; genus Hordeum; species Hordeum marinum. The sequence goes on from CM039675.1 coordinate 428,337,410, forward strand.
TCTTCTGCATGATAGTAGACCTTGCGTTGAGTAGCGAAGGCCGGTGGCCAGCTTCCTCGTAACCCCTAGGAAGAGGGGGAGTCCTATTGTGATCTTCTCCATAATGGTGGCCTTCATCGAAGGGTCGCTTGCCATACGAACCGCCTCTCGCAGGAGGAGTCCTACTGACACCATGTTCGTCGCGCCAACGCCCTCCTACGGGCCTCTCGAAGGAGAAGAGTGTGCACATTTCCCGTATGTGTGTGAGCTGTGAGCAGACTGGACCGTGTTCGCCCGTGCGGATCTACTATGTATCCATAGCAACGACTGCAAAACTTCAGAATTTTCCTTTAGTGCAGTCTTCATGCAACCACGCCGAACCAGGATCAACGGTTCCTTGTGCAACCACGCCGAACCGTCGGCGATGAAACGCAAGGTGCCGAGGAAGATCTCACCGCCGAGTGCTAACATGATAAATGAAAAAGGTTTGAATCCCAATTACAACGAAATTCGCTAGACCCTCCGCCTCATGGTGAGCGCCAACTGTCGTGGGAATAATCCTGACAATAGTACGAGGGGTGCGAATGAGTAGGGCGAAGCCTAGCTACGGAGTAAGTGTCACACTCAGAATTTACGAGTTCGGACCCCACTCAGAAGTGGTAAAGGCCATACGTCTCGAGCCTGGGGGCTAAGTTTTTGGTTGGTGTAGGTATCTGATTACCAGGAGTTTCCAACCCTTGTTCCGATGTCGGGGGACGGCTTGTATACAGTGTTCCATCACTAGCCGAGCGCCATCACTAGGGTCATAAATGCTAGTAACTGTAGAGGTTACTAGAAACTGCTAAGTTAACTACAAGCGTTACAGGTAGCATGGTCTTTACAATACATAAGGCGTATTAAGTCCCTCAAACGTTGCAGCTCACACGTCGCTCTTACTTCCTTATTATGGGTGCTAGGGAGGCGTCGAGTGATTAATGACGTCCGAGTGACTTCCAAGGAGCCGAGTGCATCTTGTGCGTTCGTTCGAGTGTCAAGGTAAGCAAGGGACTTCCATGACCTCGTAGGACCCCAAGAGTGTCCTAGATTAGAGGTGCATGACCCTACCTAGGGTAGGTGACCTCATCAGTGCAAATGGGTCAATCTGGCAGGAGGCGGGGTAAAGGTAGACCCGCAGTATGAAATGACAATAGTGGATGTCAACAATCTTGGCTACACACAGAACCATTCGTCCTAGCCAATGATGTGGCACTGGTTTTCTATGTGAAGGAAGTGTCTAGAAAACCAAGAAAAAAAAGATAAGGAAGCGAATACATCATACGATGAGCCAAAGTGCCACATAGTTTTTTCAGGGAAAAGAAATATCTTGGGAGTGGAGGACAAGACAGACATCTCACCATATTATGATAAGTTTGATAAATTCCTCCCTTCATAGTGAAGACTGACCCAAGCATCCTGTTAAATGATGAAGACTCTCCATGGTTACGACACAATCATAAGAAAGGGACATACGCGATGAAAAATACTTACATCCCAAGATCCCACTCTAGGATGTGACCGGCTTTATCGTCATCATTTTCTCTGTATAGTGAGTTTCTGAACTTATTGCTGGAAAGTCCCACTTTGGACAAACCAGAGGGAATCTTTGTAAGTGCTAGGGCTTTTTGGCATTTGAAACATGGTTTGTGAGGATTTAATCAATGCAATTATGTCCAACTCATTTAGTTTAGTTTTCAAATTGTCATGCATTTCGTGGCTAGAACCGGTACTAAAGGTCGCTCCTATATATAATCTTCTTCTCCCGGTGCGAGCCATCGCCCGGGAGAAGGGGCACTTTGATGCTTCCAGGCTACCCAAAAATCGCCCTGTCGTCATCGCCGTCGCTGCTCCTCGCTGGTCTCCTCCGTCGCCATCGTCGTCCCTCTCCTCGGCAACACTGGTAATGCTCCCCTCTTTGGTTTCGCCTGTCCTGGTCGGCTCCGCCTCTGCCCTGCACCGCTCGCCACTCGCTGCTTGATTAGCTCTAGTTCTAGTTCATCCAAAAATTCTAGTACTTGATTTATTTGTATGATTAGTTCTATTTCTAGTGCTACATTAATTAGTTCATCAAAAAATTCTAATGCTAGATTAGTTCTAGATTAGGGTTTTAGTTTATGATTTACTTGTTTTAGTTATAAAACTTCTAGTTGTAAGAATTCTAGTTTTTTTAGTTCATGATTTAGTTGTTTTATTTGTAAAATTTCTAGTTGTAAGAGTTCTAATTGTTTTAGTTCATGATTTAGTTCTTTTAGTTGTAAGAGTTCTAGTTGTTTTAGTTCATGATTTAGTTGTTTTAGTTGTAAGATTTCTAGTTTTTTTAGTTCATGATGCCATGCCCGCATCCTCGTCGTTGAGTCAGCAGCGACATACTTGAGAGGCACCATGTGTGGGACTGGTCTCTATCGGGCTGGCACTGGAAGGTTCTAACGACCGGGGCGCACAGTTTGGTGAGGAATCGGGGTCTCGTCGTCGACCCGGAGCTTTTTCGGTGGCGGTCGCATGGGCCACTATCTGTGCGGAGGGAGCCTCCCCCTCCCCCCCCCCCCCCCCCCCCGCGGAGGTGGTAAATCGCCGTGTCAGGGAGGAGGACGAGCATGTCTGTTTCTACATGGCTGTGTTGGACGCGAGGTTCTTCAATACCCGACAAATTATTTGATGGTTCCTTCTCTTTGGGTGTCCTCCGCCCGCGGCTCAGGAATCGCGAGTCAACTGGATTATTTGATAATATTCGATCTGTATTAGTGATATTATATGATAATATTCGAGATGTATTAGTGATAATATTTGATGATGCATTAATTGGATTATTCGAGATGATGTATTTATGATATTATATGATCATATTATTGCATTGGTGTGTATTGATTGCATCTCCAGTATTGTTCTTCTCGGTACTATGATTTGGTTTTTGGTTATTGAATGTATTCTAATTGTTTTATCTTTCTTGTGGATTAGCGAGTTAAGTTGTGGATGATAGCGACAGAGACCATGATCAAGAGAATATCATGTTCGACGTGATATGCTCCCCAAACGAAGAGAATGGATAAGCATATGATGGCTTACAATATCATAACCCATCCAGAGAGGAAATTAAGGAAGAACCAAGAGACGAAGGGGAAAGAAACAACGATGGTGAAGAAAATCGTCTCCAATTAACAAAGTCCTGTGAGGTATATATATTAGGCCTCTGCTGATCATTAGATATATATTAATGAATCTTTCTTCTTTTATCCATCTGGTTCAAGCAAATCTTCTACAAGGGTACGAGGCCAGGCCAAAAAATTGCCCGAGGGCATAAAGTACAACATTGATGAAGTCAAAGCATCGGGCGAACCGATTGCTCCTTTAGACAATGCCCGTGAATTTACAAACCAATGTGGACTTCTTGTTAGGGACCACATCCCGATCACCGTTCAATAACCAAATAATCCAAAGGAAAATCGAGGAGTTCCTTATGTAAACGAAAGATCGAAAGATATTCTTTGGGAACTGCTACTAAAACATTACAACCTACCAAAGCATTTGACAGATGAGGAATGATTGAAGGTCAAGAAGATCGCTCTTCAGAAGATGGCCACACAATTCTAGTCCTATAAGGAAAGATTGTATGCCGAGTACGTCAAGGCAGGAAGGAAGGCTCCAGAATTTACTAGAGCACTAGTGAAGGTAAAAGATCACCGCGACGAATTTGTAAAGTACAAGGAATCGGATGAAGCTAAGGAAAGATTGAGAAAAAGTAAGATAAATGCTGACAAAAAACAGTATCACCATGTTCTGGGTACAGGTGGCTACAAGACAGGCCTGCATAAGTGGGATTTATTTGAGGCCAAGATGGAGGCTGACAGAATCACTCTGAAAACAAATAATTGGCCCGAGAGGGCTAGGACTTGGTTTTATGCGCATGGGGGGAAGTTGGATCCAAAAACAGGGAAGATTATTGAACATGCATCTCTCAAAAATGCATCGGAAGCTTTACATAAAGCAATAGAAGATGCTCAAGGTAGGGTGTACATCCCTGAGAGAGAGAACGACGAGCTTACACGCGCCCTCGAGAATCCTGAACATGGAGGACGAACACAAGGAAAACGTGTTATTCCGTGGGTTCAGGGGTTTTCGGACTGGAACGACACTTAGAGAAGCCGTCTGACAAAAAAGAAGCACGATGCAACCTGGCTTAAAAGTTTAGAAATAAAGAAGACGGAGTTGGAACGCATTTGTGTTCGGCATGGTGAGCAACTGGCCACAATTAGCCAGGAAATTTCGTCTACGCGACAGGAGCAAGCAGATCCACAATTGGATAGTACCGTCCCATCTTTGTAGAAAAGAAATGTGGGTTCCATGGGGGTCCCACAGCCGATGATGCAATGCTGGCTCGCTACCCTGATGTCTACTACACAACCTTCTTCTTGTAGACTCGTATTGGGCCTCCAAGCGAAGAGTTTTATAGGACAACGGCAATTTTCCCTCAAGTGGATGACCTAAGGTTTATCAGTCCGTGGGAGGCATAGGATGAAGATGGTCTCTTGTGTCCCCAACACACCCAATACAATGGTAAATTGTATAGGTGCACTAGTTCAGTGAAGAGATGGTTATACAAGTGCAATATGGATGGTAGATATAGTTTTTTGTAATCTGAAAATATAAAAACAGCAAGGTAACAAATAGTAAACGGCGAGAAAAATGTGGTATAAATGCTTGGAAACAAGGCCTAGGGTTTATACTTTCACTAGTGCAAGTTCTCACAACAATATTAACATAGTTGAATCGTATGTAAATACCTCTCGTGCGACAAAGAGTTCACTCCAAAGTCACAAATAGTGGAGAACTAACGAAGAAATTATTGTAGGGTACGAAACCACCTCAAAGTTATCTTTTCCGATCAATCTTATGAGCTATCCCTAGAAGTGTCACAAACAGCCCTAGAGTTCGTACTAAAATAAGACCTTAAGATACACATCAACCAAAACCCTAATGTCACGTAGATACTCCAATGTCACCACAAGTACCCATGGTCTTGATTATACGATATGCATCACATAATTTCATATTCATCATGTTCAATACAACACAAAGAATGTCAAAAAGTGCCCCAAAGTTTCTACCGGAAAGTCAAGACAAAAATGTGTACCAACCCTTATGCATAGATTCCCAAGGTCACGGAACCCGCAAGTTGATCACCAAAACATACATCAAGTGTTTTCAAATCCCTAAAGACTCAATCCGATAAGAAAACTTCAAAGGGAAAACTCAATTCATCACAACAAGATAGAGAGGGGAAAACTCCATATGATTCATCTATATCAATAAAGCTCGCGGTACATCAAGATTGTTTCATCTCAAGAACATGAGAGGAAGATATCAAACACATAGCTACTGGTACATACTGTCATGCCCAAGATGCGCGCCTATCCATATTACGGCAAGGGGGCCTCGACAAGGGAAAGAAGCGCATCTTGACGTTCGCAAGTATAGCATCATTACATCATACATTGAAGAAGAGAGGAGTATATGAGTTGGCTTACACTTGCCACATGCTAAATTACAATTCCACTCAAAGAGTTCAAACATCAATCCGAAGGCAGGGTCCGGCTACGGACGAAAACAAACGATAAAACAAGATGCAATGATACTATCTTGCTAGCCCCGAAGATCACGACCACGGTCCTCTACTCATATGGATACGTCACATACATCCTGCCGCGTTCCTCGTCATACTCCCACTAGAGCTGCGTCACATCATCTGGCACGAACTCATTTGTACCTGTACCTGGAGTGTTGTAGTAATCTGTGAGCGACGAGGACTCAACAATCTCATGCTTGGGTACCGAGACTATTCAAGCTTATAGGTTGGAATGGGGTATGTGTTTAGTTTGCAGCAGCACTAAGCATTTATGGTGGCTAAACTTACGTAACATGAAAGTAAACATGTGGTCTACGATAAATGATCGAAACTAGAATGACCTCTGTGAGATCCTGAACACCTACTTACGTCAATCATAACCTCACCGTGTTCTCTCTCGGTTCATGTTTACGAGGAGAGACAATCACGGTTACTCACGCAGTTGGTGTATTTTATTAGAGTTTACTTCAAGTTAACTATAACCGGGTGTTAAACAAATATCCAAGTTGCCACATAACCGTGGGCACGGCTTTCCGAAAGTTTTAACCCTATAGGGGTGCTCCAACTAGTCCATCATAAATTAACCACACTCCGCAGAAATAGCCTTGACCACGGATCTCGTGATCATCCTAGGAAACTCCAAAGGAATTCCAACCCCTTGAGATAATCCGAAGAAAGTTAGAGCCCCACACGCAAGACACTCGATAAAGGTAAAAAATCCAGCAAGGCCACCCGACGTGTCGTCGAACCCGATAAGAGTCGCGTATCTCGTTCTCACGACACGATGGATAAGCACAGCGTACAGTGGCCTGATAGAAATCTCCCGAGTTGCCCCGGGTTGGCCCCGCACACGGCTCTAGTTTGGACCAACACTCATGAGGAGCACTGGCCTGGGAGTTGATTAATTATCCACGGGGTTGCAAAGCCCTAAGAAAATTTTATTAAGTTATTAAGCAAATGTAGTGCCAAAGTTGGGTCTTGCCAGACAAGTTTTAAACTTAACCGAATAAACAAGGGGGTCCCCATAACAACCCCGAGCATGTTAGGAGCGCAAAGTATGGTAACATAACACCGGTAACAAGAAACTATGGAGGTAACAGCGAACAAAACACCTAGCAAAAGGCCAAGCGTTCCACCAATACCAGATGTATAAGTGCATTAAATTAAATAAGAGATAATATTGTGACATGCCAGATATCCATGTTAGCACATGGAAGCAACTGAACATGACCCTAGAACGCTATAAGACGGGCTGAGCGGCTGTAACTTAGCGAAACAAAGGTTGCTATGATGTGGGGGGTTGGAGGCTATCATGGCAATTAGGAGGCTGACATTCAAGTGGTAGGTAACGCAAAAGTAACGATAAGAGCGAGACAACTAGCAAGCGAAAATAGTATCAGGATCCGGGTACGATCATCTTGCCTGTTGGTACTTCAAAGGGACAAGTATCGGGATCCTCGTAGTTGTACTCTCTTGGATCTTCGTACACAGGTTCAACATTCGCATCTACCCAAAAGAAACAGCAAGAATGGACAAGCAACCATGGTGCAATGCACAAGCAAGAATGATGCATGCTTTATGTGAAGAATTTAGCATGGCAATCCTAACTAGTCATGTTTCACGTGCAAAGGATTGGTTATTAATGAACCTGGACAGAACCTTATGTTAAGTTGTTTAGACATGCATGAACATGGCAAATATGGATGCATCATGAAAAAAAATACAAATGCATATGTAGAACGTAAGAAACGGAGTTACGGTTCTCACGCTACGCTCACGACAAGATATGAAGGCAAAACACAAGACAAAGAAAGCCCTGGGCTATTCCTTGGCATTCCAAGGTAGCCACTGGTTAGGCAATGAAAAACCAACCACAATAGATCCAAATATCAAGCAATACCATGGAGTATAGCTCCCACAAGTCACAAAACACTAAAACAAACAATCTGCCACAAAACAGCAACATAGCAACTTTCGCAGCAATTAACTTGAGGTACATGAAGCATACACCCACAAACAAGGCATTGATAGAAACTACATAACATGCTTATAAATTTATCCAACTACACAATCTGGTATGGAGGCACACATCAATAAGCATGAAGCTCACAAGTTGGCATGATGAAACAGAATTCTGGGACTTAGTGAAAATAACAATTTTCTGGAATCTGAGTTAAACTGATAGCAAGTTGACAGCAGAAACTAATGGTGATAGAGACCACCTCATGGCATGAAAATTAACAGGATGATAAAAGACAACATCTACTTCAAATCACTAGCACTGAGCTTGAGCTAATTCACAACATATCACAAGATAGCAACCACTCTTCATGGCATAAAAATATTACCAGATTCTCAGACTAAGAAATATTTAGCATGGTTGAAAATAGCAACATTTTAGTGGCTACTTTAGAGCATGGTTCCCACTTGTAGGCAAGTTTAACATGACAAAAATAAATACCATGGCATTCTACTCATCAAAGGCTAGCATATTCATGTTGGCACAAACATCATAGCATGCATGGACTAAGTATAACAAAAATGACAAAATGGCACTTTGAGATAAAATGAAATTTTGTCAAACTTGCTCAAATGCCCAAACCAATTGCACTAATGGATTCCTGAGATTTTTCTACCCTAAATTCATGTATCATACACATATGTTCACATGGAGCATCATGACAAAACACCACATAGCAAAATGCCCTCAAGTCCTATAAGTGAAAAGTTACCTAAAATGCACATGAGCATAAATGATCATATCCAGATTTAGAATATTACTATACATAGGAATATCTATAAAACCATTAAAACACTAAAACAATTAAAATAAAAAAACACTTGATAGGGGGCCCACCTAGCATACTCACCAGGGCCCCCTAGTGTATGGCAAGTGGGGCCGGGGCCCACCTGTCATACACACACTAACACACACACAACACAACACACATACTACACTATGGATCTGGTGCCACACCAGATCGACACACTCACACACACACAGGCACACATACACAGCTACCACAGCCGCATGGGATCTGGCTATGGCCACAGTAGATCCCACACCCACCCACACAGCTCTCAGCCGAAAAAATAAAACGGGTCGGGGGGAATCGAACCCTGGACCTCTCGATCCCACCGCGAACAGGCTACCACCCGGCTACTCGACCAGATCTGACCAAAGGAGGGGTTTTTTGCTCCATATAATCCACCTGCACGCAAGACTGACGAAATTGAACCCATACACACAGCAGGACGCGGCGGCGACTCCGGTGAGCAGTGACTCTCCGGCAAGGGGAAAAGCGCGGCGCCGGGACACGCGTGAAAAAGCGATGCGCGGGTGGTGCGCACACGCGCTAGCGCACACCTAAGCACAGTGGGGATGCAACGGCGCGAACACCTCTGAACATCAGACAGCAGGGCACCGGGGACACTCACTTGACAGCACGACGGCAATGGCTACGGCGGCCTAAGGCGGAGGGAGAGGGAAGGGATCGAGCGCGGGGAACTACCTCTGCTACCTCGACATGACGACGGGGCCGGGAACGGAGCAGAACGATGGCGGCACGGAGAGGAACTCCGGCGAACTCCTGGCCGGAACGCAGGGGAAGAAGAAGCTTGGGGGAGCAGCGACGGAGAGGACCTGGCACTCCCACGAACGAAGAGGAAGAAGAGGAGAACTCCAACCACGTCTCAGCTTGCAGAGGGACTCTGGGAAGGGCTGCTGGAGACCAGCCCGAGCTCGAGCTCGCGCTCGCTCGGTTCATGGCGGATGGCGACGTCTACGGCGAGGCTGCGCTTACCTGGCGGCGGCACGGAGAGGAGGAGGGGGAATGTGCAGAGCTAACACTAGGGATGCGCAACGATAGGGTTTAAAAGGGGAAGGGAGGCTGACGGCAATTCGACGTCCGTGCCAACGCCAGCTCTCCCTCTCGCTCGGGTTCTCTCTGAACCTGACGGACAAGGCGACGGGGTAGTTGGTCGTCCGCTAGGCGGGCCGAGGACGCTCGGGAGCCAACTGGGCCACATGGCGGGGACAAGGAGAGGCCCAAACGACAGAATAACTCATAGAAAAAAACACAGAAGAGGGTTTTCCCTTAATTAAAACAGTCACAAAAGAAAAGCCTCCATAGAAGAATAAAGGGACTTTGATCAAACAAAAAAATAATGTTGACTACTATGAAATGTGGCCTATTTAATAAAATTAGCAAGAGTTTTTTTACAACAAGTATTTTTAGTACATATAAACAACAGCCCTCCTGTTATTTTAAAAACCCAATATCACAAAGCTCAAAACACCAAAGCACAACACACATAGGCACAAAATTATATTGGCTAACTCATGAACATTTTCAACAAATTAATGAAGCGGATTAATTCTGTTGATTAATGGCGATGGAAATAAAAGTGTAAAGGATGGTTGGTTTGAAATAATAAGAGAGGGGGAGAAGATGATGCCCACTCAATCCCCACATCCACAAGAACACTCACATCGCATGAAACATCACAAGGTCACAAGAAGCACACCACAACATAATATGCAAGACATGATGATGAATGATATGATGCATGATGCAAGAATGCATGAGACAGAGACATGGCAAAAGAGCAACTCATAATAAGCATCACATGACAACATGGGTCCACTTACATTACAATGCCATAAAAGGTAGGGGCAGCACTTGGACTATCACAACTCTCCCACACTACAAGAGGATCTCGACCCGAGATCTAGGAACGAAAGAACTCTGGATATTCGGAACGGAGAAGTTCCTCATGTTCCCAAGTATCTTGTTTGTAAGAATGATGAGACCACTTCACCTTGAGAAAGTTGATTGACTTGTTGCGAGTCTTACGCTTAGTTTCTTCGAGAATAGCCACTGGATGCTCACGATAAGAGAGGTCTTCTTGGAGATCAATGTCTTGCAGGTCAATGGTACGCTCGGGAGTTTTGAAGCACCTCCAGAGCTGAGAGACATGGAAGACATCATGCACATTTTTGAAGTTTGGAGGAAGCTCTAGTTGATATGCAAGTTCACCTCTCTTACCAACAACTTTGAAAGGACTAACAAAGCGAGGAGCTAGCCTCCCTTTAATTCCAAACCATTGAGTGCCCTTCATGGGAGAGACTCTGAGATAGACTAGATCATCAACTTGGAAGGAGACATCCCGATGTTTGTTATCGTAATAACTCTTCTGTCGGGATTGAGCTGCTTTGAGGTTCTCACGAATGACACGGCACATCTCTTCTGCTTCGGTGATCATGTCATTGCCCAAAATCTGACGCTCACCGGTTTCAGACCAGTTAAGCCAGATACGACACTTCCTGCCGTAGAGATTCTCGAAAGGGGCCTTGCCTGAGCTTGCCTGAAAGATATTGTTGTATGAGAATTCAGCATATGGAAGGCAGTCTTCCCATTTCATGCCGAACGAAATCACACAGGCTCTAAGCATATCTTCAAGGATCTGATTGACTCTCCCAACTTGAACACTTGTCTGCGGATGGAATGTCGTGCTGAAACGGATCTTGGTACCCATAGCAGTCTGGAAGGACTTCCAAAACTTGGAAGTAAAGAGGCTTCCATGCTCAGTTGAGATGAGCTGAGGAATACCATGCAAAGAAACTATCCTTAACGTATACAACTCTGCTAGCTGAGCTGCCGAGATAGATTATTTGACTAGAAGGAAATGAGCAACTTCGGCCAGCTTGTCGATAACCACAAAGATGGCATCGTTGCCTCTCTTGGACTTTGGAAACCCAGTGACGAAATCCATCTCCACATGATCGAATTTCCACTCTGGGATAGGCAAAGGCTGAAGAAGACCTGCTGGACATTGATGCTCCGCCTTCACTCTGCGACAAACATCACACTCATTCATGAACTGAGCAATTTCACGTTCCATGCGAGTCCACCAAAAGGTTTGCTTGAGATCCTTATACATCTTGGAACTGCCTGGATGAATGGATGGAAGAGAATTGTGTGCTTCGTCCATGATAACCTTTCTGAGATCACCTTTTGGAACCACTAGACGGTCCTCAAAGAACAAGCTATCTTTGTCATCAACGCGAAAGCACTTATACTTTGGAATGCCCTTGGCCACACCTTTCTTCAATTTCTTCACCATTGCGTCAAGAAGATGCGCTTGGTGAACCTGATCTTCCAAAGTCAGAGAGACTTGAAGATTGGCAAGAAATCCTTTCAAAATCATTTGAAGGTTGAGCTTACGGAAGGCTTGACAAATCTTAGGTTGAAGTGTTGGGGAACGTTACATGGGAAACAAAAAAATTCCTACGCACACACAAGATCTGTCCATGGTGATGAGCCTCTACGAGAGGTAGAGTGGATCTACATACCCTTGTAGCTCGCTAAGAGGGAAGCGTTAAGAAACACGGTTGGTATAGTCGAACGTCTTCGCGATCCAAATCGCCGAGTGTCCTGCAATCTCATCATGATCTGTCCCGCGATCCAATCATGATCCATCACGCGAACTCATCACGGTCCGTCTCGCAATCTTTATCACGGTCCTTCCGATCTAGCGCCGAACGAACGGCACCTCCGCGTTCAGCACACGTACAGCTCGATGACGATCTTCGCCTTCTTGATCCAGCAAGAGGGATCAGAGAGGTAGAAGAGTTCTCCGGCAGCGTGAAGGCGCTCTGGCGATGGTGGTGGAGCTATTCCGGCAGGGCTTTGCCTAAGCACTGCAGAAATCCGATCTAGAGGAGAAACTATGCACTAGAGGAACGGGTAGCACGTGGCTGAAAATCTTGTGCCAAAACCCTAAAACCCTCTAGTATATATAGGAGGAGAGGAGGAGGAGGCTTGGCTCGCAAGGAGCCAGCCCTTGGGTCGGCCGAACCAGGAGGGAGGAGTCCTCCTCCTCCACTCCTAGTAGGATTAGGACTCCTTCCTAATTTAGCCCCTTTTTGCCTTTTTCCACCTTTTTCCTTTTAGGATTTTTCTTCCCAGCCACATGGGCCCTTTGTGGGACATCCTCCAGCCCACTAAGGGCTGGTATTCATCCTCCCACAGCCCATGTAGCCTCTTGGGTCAAAATACCCCTCGCGATGGTCTCCCGGTACACTACCGATGAGCCCGAAACTTTTCCGGCGACTAAAATAGGACTTCCTATATATCAATCTTTACCTTCGGCCCATTCTGGAGCTCCTCGTGACATCCGGGATCTCATCCGAGACTCCGAACAACCTTCAGTCACCACCATACATAACTCTATACTAGCGAAACGTCACCGAACCTTAAGTGTGCAGACCGTGCGGGTTCGAGAACTATGTAGACATGACCGAGACACCTCTACGGTCAATAACCAATAGCGGGGCCTGGATGCTCATATTGGTTCCTACATATTCTACGAAGATCTTTATCGGTCGAACCTCTATGTCAAGGATTCAGTTAATCCCGTATGATGTTCCCTTTATTCCTTGGTATGTTACTTGCCCGAGATTCGATCGTCGGTATATCCATACCTAGTTCAACCTCATTACCGGCAAGTCTCTTTACTTGTTCCGTAATACAAGATCCCGTGACTAACACTTAGTCACATTGCTTGCAAGGCTTATTGTGATGTTGTATTACCGAGTGGTCCCTGAGATACCTCTCCGTCACACGGAGTAACAAATCCCAATCTTGATCCATGCCAACCCAACAGACACCCTCGGAGATACCTGTCGAGTACCTTTATAGTCACCCAGTTACGTTGCGACGTTTGATACACACAAGTAAGTCCTCCGGTGTCAGTGAGTTGCATGATCTCATGGTCATAGGAATAGATACTTGACATGCAGAAAACAGTAGCATTAAACTGACACCATCATATGCTACGTATGTAGTTTGGGTCTTGTCCATCCCATCATTCTCCTAATGATGTGATCCCGTTATCAAATGACATCTCATGTTAATGGCGAGGAAACCTTAACCATCTCTGATCAATGAGCTAGTCTATTAGAGGCATACTAGGGACATGGTTTTGTCTATGTATCCACACATGCATCTAAGTCTCCGATCAATACAATTATAGCATGGATAATAAACGATTATCATGAACAAGGAAATATGATAATAAATAATTTATTATTGCCTCTAGGGCATATCTCCAACAGTCTACCACTTGCACTAGAGTCAATAATCTAGTTCACATCACCATGTGATTTGCATTGTTATGAATCTAGCACCCAATGAGTTCTGGGGCTCGATCATGCTTTGTATGTGAGAGAGGTTTTATAGTCAATGGGTCTGCGACATTCAGATCCGTGTGTACTTTGCAAATCTCAATGTCAAACCGTAAACACTGCTACCACACTCCACTTGGTACTATTCCAAATGGCTGCTCCACTATACATATCCAGATTGCTACTATGAGTCATCGGGATTGGTGTTAAAGCTTGCATCGACGTAACTCTTTACGACGAACTCTTTATCACCTCCATAATCGAGAAACATCTCCTTAGTCTTTTAGTTACTAAGGGTAATCTTGACCACTGTCCATTGATCTACTCCTGGATCACTTTTGTGCCCCTTGACAGACTCATGGCAAGGCACACATCAGGTGCGGTACACAGCATGGCATAATATAGAGTCTATGGATAAGGCATAGGGGACGACATTCGTCCTTTCTCTTTCTTCTGCCGTTGTCGAGCTTTGAGTCTCACTCAACTTCACACCTTACAAATCAGGCGAGAACTCTTTCTCTGACTGATCCATTTTGAACTCTTTCAAAATCTTGTCAAGGTATGTACTCATTGAAAGTCTCATCAAGCATCTTGATCTATCTCTATAGATATTGATGCTCAAAAATTAGGTAGCTTTATCCATGTCTTCCTTTGAAAAACTCTTTTCAAACAACCATTTATGCTTTCCAGAAATTCTACATCATTTTCGATCAACAATATGTCAACCACATATGCTTACCAGAAACTCTATAGTGCTCCCACTCACTTTATTGTAAATACAAGTTTCTCATAAACTTTGTATAGACTCAAAAACTTTGATCACCTCATCAAAGTGTATATTCCAACTCCGAGATGCTTGCTTCAGTTCATAGAAGGATCACTGAAGCTTGCACACCTTTCAGCATCCTTAGGACTGACAAAACCTTCTGGTTGTATCTCATACAACCTTTCCTTAAGGAAGGAAACGATGTTTTTACATCCATCTGCCATATTTCATAATTGAAAAATGCAGCAACTGCTAACATAATTCTAACAGACTTTAGCATCTCTACGAGTGAGAAAGTCTCATCGCAGTCAACTCCTTGAACTTGGCGGAAACTTCTTTGCGACAAGTCGAGCTTTATAAATGGTGACATTTACCATCAGCTTCTGTCTTCATTTCAAAGGTCCATTTGTACTCAACGACCTACCATCCAATGAGCAAGTCTACCAAAATCTATACTTGGTTTTCATACATGGATCCTTTCTCAGATTTCATGGCCTCTAATCATTTGTCGGAATCCGGGCCCATCATCACTTCTCCACAGCTCGTAGGTTCATCGTTGTCCAACAACATGACCTCCAAGACAGGGTTGTCATACCACTCAGGAGCAGTACACATCCTTGTCGACCTATGAGGTTCGATAGTAACTTGATCCGAACCTTCATGATCATCATCATTAACCTCTTCAACTATCATAGGCTTCACAAAAACATCTTCTTGCGTTGCGCTACTCTCTGGTTGAACAAAGGTTCAACAACCTCATCAAGTTCTATCTTCCTCCCACTCAATTCTTTCGAGAGAAACTCTTTCTCGAGAAAGGA
The DNA here is from genome assembly GCA_022496015.1 of Hordeum marinum. Lineage (NCBI taxonomy): Eukaryota > Viridiplantae > Streptophyta > Magnoliopsida > Poales > Poaceae > Hordeum > Hordeum marinum. The sequence goes on from CM039675.1 coordinate 428,352,817, forward strand.
CCCGTTTTAGCAACAAACACTTTATGCTTGGACCTGAGATAGAAGGTTCACCCAATTGTTCTTATGGTAATCTATGAAGATGCATTTGTCCGCTTTGGGTTCGAGCTCATTAGGTGAAAAAAATTTTCCACACAAGGGTCGCAGCCCCAAACATTAACAAATGACAGCTTAGGTTTCTATCAAACCATAATTCACACGGTGTCATCTCAATAGTTTTAGATGGTGCCCTATTTAAAGTGAATGCAGTTGTCTCTAATGCATCACCCCAAAATTATAGTAGCAAAAACGATAAGAGACATCATAGCCCGCACCATATCTAATAGAGCACGACTATGACGTTCGGACACACCATCACACTATGGTGTTCCAGGTGGCGTGAGTTGTGAAACGACTTTCACATTGTCTAAAGTTGTATGCCAAACTCGTAACTCAGATATTCACCTCCACGATCATATCACAGACATTTTTATCTTCTTGTCACGATGATCTTAAACTTCACTCTGAATTTGCTTGAACTTTTCAAATGATTCAGACTTGTGTTTCATTAAGTAAACATACACTATATCTACTCAAATCATCAATGAAGGTAAGAAAAGAACGATATCCACCACACGCTACAAGACTCATTGGATTGCATACATCAACATGTATCATTTCCAATAAATCACTTGCCCGCTCCATCAAACCGGAAAACGGGGTCCTTAGTCATCTTGCCCAAGAGGCATGGTTCGCATGTCTCAACCGATTCAAAATCGAATGATTCCAAAGATCCATCAGCATGGAGTTTCTTCATGCATTTTATACCAGTATGACATTCAGCGGCAGTGCCACTAGTATGTGTTACTATCATTATTAACTTTGCATCTTTTGCCATCAATGTTATGAACATGTGTATTACTACGATCAAGATTCAACAAACCATTCTAACTCGATGCATGACCATTGAAGGTATTATTCATGTAAACAGAATAACCATTATACTCTAACTTAAATGAACAACCATGTTGCAATAAACATGATCTAATCACGTTAATGCTCAACGCAAAACACCAAATAACATTTATTTAGGTTCGGCACTAATCCCGAAGGTAGAGAGAGTGTGCGATGTTGATCACATCAATCTTGGAAACATTTCCAACACACATAGTCACCTCACCCTTAGCTAGTCTCCATTTATTTCGTAGCTTTTACTTCGAGTTACTAACATTTAGCAACCGAACCGGTATCCAATACCCAGGTGCTACTAGGAGTACTAGCAAGGTACACATCAATAACACGTATATCAAATATACTTCTATCGACGTTGCTAGCCTTCTTATCTACCAAGTATGTAGGGTTGTTCCGCTTCAGCGGCCGCTCTCCTCATAATCAAAGCACTTAGTCTCGGGTCTGGGTTCAACTTTGGGTTGCTTCACTGGAGCAGCAACAGACTTGCTATCCATGAAGTTTCCCTCCTTGCTCCTGTCCTTCTCGAAACTAGTGGTTTGATTAACCATCAACACTTGACGCTCCTTCTTGATTTCTACCTTCGCGGTGTCAAACATCGCAAACATCTCAGGGATCATTATTTCTATCCCTGGCATTTTATAGTTCATCACCAAGTTCTAGTAGCTTAGTGACAATGACTTGGAGAACTATATCAATCACTATCTTATCTGGAAGACTAACTCCCACTCGATTCAAGCGATTGTAGCACCCAGACAATATGAGCACATGCTCAACGATTGAGCTATTCTCCTTCATCTTGAAGGCAAAGAATCTTGTTGGAGATCTCATATCTCGCAACACGGGCATGAGCCTGAGATCCTAATTTCAGCTCTTAGAACATCTCATATGTTCCGTGACGTTCAAAACGTTTCGGAGCCTCAATTCTAAGCCGTAATGCATGACGCACTAAACTATCAAGTAGTCATCAGAACGTGCCTGTCAGATGTTCACAACATCTACAAACGACGCTAGAGGGGTTGGCGCACCGAGCGGTGCATTATGGACATAAGCCTTCTATGCAGCAACGAGGACAATCCTCAGATCATGGAGCCAGTCCACAATATTGCTACCATCATCTTTCAACTCTATTTCTCTAGGAACATATAAAAATTCAAGGGAGCTACAGCGTGAGCTAGTAATCTACAACATAATTTTGAAAAGACACTACTAACTATGTTCATGATAATGAGTTCAATTAATCATATTACTTAAGAACTCCCACTCAAATTGACATCCCTCCGGTCCTTCGAGTGATACATGATCAAAAATTCACCAACTCAAGTCCGATCATCACGTGAGTTGAGGTGGTTTCAATGGTGAACATCATCATGTTGATCATATCTACTATATGACTCAAGTTCGACCTTTCGGTCTCTTGTGTTCCGAGGCCATGTCTGTACATGCTAGGCTCGTCAAGTTTAACCCGAGTATTCTGCATGTGCAACACTGGCTTGCACCCGTTGTATGTGAACGTAGAGTCTATCACACCCGATCATCAGGTGGTGTCTCGACACGACGAACTTTCACAACGGTGCACACTCGGGGAGAACACAATTTATCTTGAAATTAAGTGAGGGATCACCTTATAATGCTACCGTCATACTAAGCAAAACAAGGTGCATAAAAGGATTAACATCACATGCAAATCATAAGTGACATGATATGGCCATGAACTTGTGCTTTTGATCTCCATCTTGAAAGCACCGGCATGATCTCCATCGTCACCGGCATGACACCATGATCTCCATCATCTTGATCTCCATCAACGTGTCGCCATCGGGTTTGTCGCGCCCACCATGCTTCTACTACTATTGCTACCGTTTAGTGATAAAGTAAAGCATTACATTGCGCTTAATGATTGACACGCAGGTCATACAATAATTAAAGACAACCCTATGGCTCCTGCCTGTTGCCGTACTCATCGACATGCAAGTCGTGATATTCTATACAATACATGATCATCTCATACATCACATATATCTCATCATGTAATTGGCCATATCACATCACAACATACCCTGCAAAAACAAGTTAGACGTCCTCTAATTGTTGTTGCATGTTTTACGTGGCTGCTACGGGTATCTAGCAAGAACAATTCTCACCTACGCAAAACCACAACGGTGATACATAAATTGCTTTTCAACCTTCTCAAGGACCGCCTTTGTCGAATCAGGTCCAACTAAAGTAGGAGAAACAGACACCCGCCAACCATGTTTGTGCAACGAAGTTACATGTCAGTCGATGGAATCGGTCTCTCGTAAGCGTACGAGTAAGGTTGGTCCGGGTCGCTTCATCCCACAATACCGCTGAACCAAAACACGACCAAGGGAGGAAGCAATCTAAGCATCAACGCCCACAAACTCTTTGTGTTCTACTCGAGATCTCATCTACACGACCAAGGGAACGTTGCATGGGAAACAAAAAATTTCCTATGCACACACAAGATCTATCCATGGTGATGAGCATCTACGAGAGGGAGAGTGGATCTACATACCCTTGTAGATCGCTAAGCGGGAAGCGTTAAGAAACGTGGTTGGTGTAGTCGAACGTCTTCGCGATCCAAATCGCCGACCGTCCCACGATCTCATCACGATCCGTCCCACGATCCAATAACAATCCGTCCCGAGAACTCATCACGATCCGTCCCGCGAACTCATCACGGTCCGTCTCACAATCTTGATCACGGTCCTTCCGACCTAGCGCCGAACGGACGACACCTCCGCGTTCAGCACACGTATAGCTCGATGACGATCTCCGCCTTCTTGATCCAGCAAGAGGGAGTGGAGAGGTAGAAGAGTTCTCTGGCATCGTGACGGCGCTCCGGCGATGGTGGTGGACCTATTCCGGCAGGGCTTCGCCTAAGCACTGCAGAAATCCGATCTAGAGGAGAAACTATGCACTGGAGGAACGGGTTGCACGTGCTTGAAATCTTGTGCCAAAACCATGAAACCCTCTAGTATATATAGGAGGAGAGGAGGAGGAGGCTTGGCTCGCAAGGAGACAACCCTTGGGTTGGCCGAACCAGGAGGGAGGAGTCCTCCTTCTCCACTCCAGGTAGGATTAGGACTCCTTCCTAATTGAGCCCTTTTTTGCCGTTTTCCACCTTTTTCCTTTTGGGCTGTTTCTTCCCAGCCACATGGGTCCTTTGTGGGACTTCCCCCAGCCCACTAAGGTCTGGTATTCATCCTCCCACAGCCCATGTAGCCTCTTGGGTCGAAATACCCCTCCCGATGGTCTCCCGGTACACTACCGGCACTCCCGGTACACTACCGATGAGCCCGAAACTTTTCCGGCGACCAAAATAGGACTTACTATATATCAATCTTTACCTTCGGACCATTTTGGAGCTCCTCTTGATGCCCGGGATCTCATCCGGGACTTTGAACAACCTTCGGTCACCACCATACATAACTCTATACTACCGAAACGTCACCGAACCTTAAGTGTGCACACCCTGCGGGTTCGAGAACTATGTAGACATGACCGAGACACCTTTATGGTCAATAACCAATAGCGGGACCTGGATGCTCATATTGGTTCCTACATATTCTACGAAAATCTTTATCGGTTGAACCTCTATGTCAAGGATTCAGTTAATCCCGTATGATGTTCCCTTTGTTCCTCGATATGTTACTTGCCCGAGATTTGATCGTCGGTATCTCCATACCTAGTTCAACCTCGTTACTGGCAAGTCTCTTTACCAGTTCAGTAATACAAGATCCCGTGACTAACACTTAGTCACATTGCTTGCAAGGCTTATTGTGATGTTGTATTACCGAGTGGGCCCTGAGATACCTCTCCGTCACATGGAGTAACAAATCCCAATATTGATCCATGCCAACCCAACAGACACCCTCGGAGATATCTGTAGAGTACCTTTATAGTCACTTAGTTACGTTGCTACGTTTGATACACTCAAGGCACTCCTCCGGTGTCAGTGAGTTGCATGATCTCATGGTCATAGGAACAGATACTTGACATGCAGAAAACAGTAGCATTAAACTGACACGATCATATGCTACGTTTGTAGTTTGGGTCTTTTCCATCCCATCATTCTCCTAATGATGTGATCCCGTTATTAAATGACATCTCATGTCAATGGCTAGGAAACCTTAACCATCTTTGATCAACGAGGTAGTCTATTAGAGGCATACTAGGGACATGGTTTTGTCTATGTATCCACGCATGCATCTAAGTCTCCGATCAATACAATTATAGCATGGATAATAAACGATTATCATGAACAAGGAAATATGATAATAACTAATTTGTTATTGCCTCTAGGGCATATTTCCAACATGAAGAGGCTTCAGAATGAGACTGTTGCAGTACGCCTTACGGCTGAGTACGTCTGGAATGACATTTGCTTTTCTAGCAGTATACTCAATGCTTGGATTGAAGTCCTCAAGAATTTCCACCCAACGAGACTGCCAAAGATTTAGAATGGGTTGAGTGAAAATATACTTCAAGCTCTTGTGATCGGTGTATACCTCAACTGGCCTACCCAACAACAAATGCCTCCAAGTCATTAGAGCATGCACAACTGCCGCCAACTCGAGATCGTGTGTGGGGTAGTTCTTCTCGGCAGGCTTCAACTAATGTGATGTATAAGCAACAATCTTCTTATGTTGCGTGAGAACACCACCAAGACCTTGGAGAGAAGCATCCCAGAAAACTTGGAAAGGCTTTGACTGCTCGGGAGGAACAAGAACTGGAGCTGAAGTCAGTCTTTGCTTGAGCGTATTGAACGCCACATCACACTCAAGAGACCAAACATACTTGACATTCTTCTGGAGGAGATTGGATAGAGGCTTAGCAATTTGAGAGAAGTTCTCCACGGATCTTCTACAATAACTGGCAAGCCCGAGGAAGCTGTGAAGCTGCTTGACATTCTGAGGAAGCTCCCACTTCAAGATTGCCTCAACTTTCTCAGGGTGCACTTTAATTCCCTTGGCAGAGGTCACATGCCCAAGGTACACCACTTCATTGAGCCAAAACTCACACTTGGAAAACTTGGCATAGAATCGATGTTCTCTCAACTTGTCAAGCACAAGGCAGAGATGCTCTGCATGCTCTTCTTCTGTCTTCGAGAACACAAGGATATCATCCAAATAGACCAAGACGAACTCATTCTTGAAAGGAGAGAATATGAAGTTCATCATTCTTGAGAAGGTTGGGGGAGCATTTGCAAGACCAAATGACATGACGGTGTACTCATAAGAGCCAAAACTCGTCCTGAAAGCGGTCTTTGGAATGTCTTCTTCGCGAATGCGAATCTGATGATAACCCATGCGAAGATCAAGCTTCAAGAAAACCTTGGCACCTTTCAGTTGTTCAAACAACTCATTCATGTTGGGAAGTGGGTACTTGTTTCTGATTGTCTTCTTGTTCAATGGACGGTAATCGACACAAAGACAGTCCGTGCCATCTTTCTTCTTGACAAACAAAACACCACAACCCCATGGAGAAGAACTTGGTCTGATCAGACCCAGACGTTCTTGTTCATCTAGCTGCTTCTTCAACTCTTTCAGCTCTTCAGGGCCAAGTTTATAAGGGCGCTTGCAAACCGGTTCAGTTTTGGGCTCGAGATCAATCACGAACTCGACTGGTCGGTGCGGAGGTATTCTTGGCAATTCTTCTGGAAAGACATCTTCATACTCGCAAACCACCGGAATTTGAGACATAGCCGAGATTTCACCCTTCTCATTAAGAACAAAGAGACGGATTGTGTCATAGTGAGCCGCGAAAATAATCACATCTTCTGAAGGATGAGTAAGCTTGAATTCTTTTGCTTGACAATCAACATAAGCCTTATTCATAGCCAGGAAATCCATGCCAAGGATGAGATCAATATCGGAATTGCCGAGAACAATAGGAGAGGCTAGAAAAGAATAATTGCCCATCTTGATAGAAACATCCGGAACCAAGCAATTGGAATTCATTAACTTCCCAGGAGACACCACTGACACAGGTCTAAGTTGATCTTGACATGCAAACTCATTCATTGCAAAGAATGAACGGGACATGAAACAATGCGATGCACCGGTATCAAACAAAACTTTTGCAAGAATAGAATTAACTGAGAGATTACCCGTGATCACTTGAGAAAAATCCTCTGCCTCTGCTGCGTTCACCATGTTCACCCTTGCTGACTTGGGATTATGCTTCACCATTGCATTGCCCGGAGGCCTGACAGGAGGAGGAGGCGGAAGACACCGCTGGTTGCACTTGTTGGTGTAATGACCCTTCTGACCATACTTGTGACAAGTAACCTCAGATAGCGGACGAAAGTTACCTGGAGGAGGAACAAAAGATGACTTTGGAGCCTGGGGTCTCTGCTGATATCCTGGGTTGGGTGGGTGGGAAGAAGCATGGCCATCGAACTGCTTCTGCTGCCGAGGAGGACAAAACGGAGGAGGATTAGGCACCCAATACTTCTGCTGCTTAGGAACCATCTAAGAGCTGGAAGAAGAAGAATATGAATCCCTTGAACGCTTCCTTGAGTTCTCCAACTTTAGCTGAGTTTCCTCGACCTTCAAACCCATGTTGTAGAACTGATCCAACTCACGAGGCTCTTGAAGGACTAGACCTGGCAGAAGCTCATCCTTGAGACCACCTCTGAACTGATAGATCATAGCCTTGTCATCTGGAACATCTTGCTTAGCATAGCGGGCCAAATTCCGGAACTCGATGTTGTATTGATAGACAGACTTGCCTCCCTGCTTGAGGTGCCTGAACTTCTCACGCATCTCCTCAACAAAGCTTGTCGGAATGTAATGGGCCCTGAAGTCACGATAGAAATCATCCCAAGTAACAACACGATCGCCCCTGGAATCCTTGTACTGCTGCCACCAATTAGCTGCCTGACCCTTGAGCTGGAACGATGCAAATCTGACAAAGTCCTCTGGTCTGACATTGCTGCACTCAAAATGCTTACTCATGTCATGGAGCCAATCATCAGCATCAAAAGGCTGCTCACAACAGGTGAAAGACTTGGGCTGGTTGGCAAGGAACTGGTTGAGCGTCGCAAACTTAGGTTGATTCTGAAAATTCCCTTGAAAGCCTTGCTGACCCTGAGCTCTTTCTTGCAACATCCTGAGCAACATCTGAGTGTTTGCATTGGTTGCGGCCATCACAGCGTGCCAAGCTTCTGGAGGAGGAGGCGGTGGTGGGGGTGGTGGAACATCAGATTGCTCCTCAGCACGGCCCGCAGTCAAGCGAGTTGTTGGAGCCATCCTGGAGATGGACAAAAACATCAACACCTCATTGATAAGATGAATTCATAGCTGAATCAAATGCTTGAAAGAATTGCACAAATAACATCACAGCCTTCCTACTGAAAAATTAGTAAGAATGCTTTCTTCGGTTTTGCGATAACATCATCAGATATTAGAAGCCACTTGCAATAACACAAAAGTATTCAGCTAATGTTCCTCGGAACAAATGTATATGCCCACATACATCTGAAGAAGATGATCCTAGATAACTCCAAGAGTTCCCACCTAAGAACTTCCAAAAACTTTCTGGTTATGCAATCCGGTGTAGCGGATATAGGGAGGAAATATCTCACACAACTAGCAAACCTACACCCCAACTGTATCCATCCTTCAACACATAACCAGAGGCTTTCGCAAATCCATCTAACTCGAATCCTCGGAAGCACAACGATACTAAACCAAGGTGGTACCCCGGACACCTCCCCAGTACTGGGTGACTCCGACCTTATCTCACCACGACAAGTATTGAAGTAATTCCGAACACTCTCCGTCTTGAGATATCAAGGAAGCTGAATGATAACGATGTGCCATAATTCCCTGGAGCTCGACTCCCCGGAAGAAATCAAGTCAGACAGGAGGCACCAAGACAGAACTCCGTCACATCGGTATCATATAGACTCCAAAATACCCGCGTGATCCTAAAAAAATTGAGCGAGAAGAGGAGTAGAAACAAAATTTCTAAGTCGAATACCTCACCAGAGCATAGAAGAGTAGTAAAAAGAAACCTACTCTTCGATATAACTAGACTCAAAATAATTTTACTAGACTCGACTCGACCAAGTTTGATCAAGCAAAGGGCTCCTATGGTCGTATGGCTCTGAATACCAACTTGTCACGTGAAGATGCGCCTCTATACCTTGTCGAGTCCCCCATGCCTTAATATGGATAGGCGCGCATCTTGGGCGTGACACATACCCTCAGCATCAAGGGTGAACTACTCCCTCCTCGTCATGGAGACTGCCGGGACGATGAAGATGGCCTCTGGTGATGGTTTCCCCCTCCAGCAGGGTGCCGAAACGGGCCCCCGCTTGGTTTTTCATGGTTATGGAGGCTTACAGCGGCGGAACTCCCGATCTAGGTTTCTTGTCAGGGGTTTCTATATTTATAAGAGTTTGTGGCAGCAGAAACAAGTCCAGGGGGTCCACGAGGAATTCACAAGCCAGGGACGCGCCCTAGGGGGTGGGCGCCCCCCTGTGGCTTGTGGCTTCCTCGGCCTTCCTCTTCGATGACTCTTCACTCCAGTATTTTTTATATTTTCCAAAAATATTCTCCGTAAATTTTCAGCTCATTCCGAGAACTTTTATTTCTGCACAAAAACAACACCACGGTAGTTCTGCTGAAAACAACATCAGTCCGGGTTAGTTCTAATAAAATCATACCAAAATCATATAGAATTATTGTAAACATGGTATGAATACTTCATAAATTATAGATATGTTGGATATGTATCATACCCCGTGGATGATGTCGAAGAGAGGACAACTTGTGAGCTACATATGAAATTGAAGAACCTGGATATGTTCTTCAAATTCATATGGCTATCCTGAATATATGATTAAGGATTGAAGAACCTGGAAATTGAAGAACCTCGATATGTTCTTCAATTTCATATGGCGGCTCCAGCTGAAATATGAAATCGACTTTGCTCTCCCGAATGCACCTGGAGCAACCATCCATGGCAATTCGATTCCAACTGGCTATGCTCGTGTCGGGGTGGATGAAGTTCTTGAGGGATATGCCTCACTCGAGCTTGACTTCCCTGGAGATGATGGGGAGCAGACACTGGGAGAAGTCTTACGTTGTCTCATTGTATGGAGAAAGGTTTGCATTGTGTTCCCAAACTCGGCGCCAAGGCCACCAACTCCTCCTAGCAATACTAAGTCCGCCGCGTCAGCCGCTCCACCCCTTATGTCGTGGTTTTATCACAACAGATGTCCAGGTGAACGGACTTGGGTTCGAGGCCATTTCTAACGTGATGGACTCAAAGGGGTTGGCTGGGACGAGGGACACGAGTTTACCCAGGTTCGGCCCCTCAGGTTGAGGTAATAGCTTACGTCCAGCTTGTTCTTGTATTGCTTGATGTATTGATTACAAGGGAGCTATTGCTTGACCTAGCTTTGGATCACCTAATCCCTAAATCGCCCCGGGTCTTGCCTTTATATAAGAGGTCAATACCATGGGTCACACAAGTTGTGGCCGACTCTCAGTACATGTCCGAGTCTACCTCTATCTTCTCTTGCCTATCCTGACCAAGTTGTCACCGATCGGCTTACAAGCCCGGGTCTTCTCATCCGGGCCACCCGTCGGCCCGTCCTGTCGAGCCGCTAAGCTTATTGGGCCCTCCAGTCTTCCCGGCTCACTCTTGGTCCAGTATACGAGCCACCAGGTATGACCCGGAGCCTTCTAGGCAGGTCTCACCATGGGGTTATATCCCCAACACCTTATGTCCCAGCAGCAGGGCACAAAGCTAAAGAGAGCACCAAAGACGAAACCCAAGCCTCTTGCCAAAACAAGTAAGCTTACGAGATGGGTAAGGAGGAAACCAGAGCAGTTGTGGCTGCCCAAGTGAAGTCCCATTTTGCACCGACACCGGTGCCGACACCTAAGGAGAAAATACCTGCTTCAGTCATACAACACTTTGTCGATTTTTGACAGCCACCCCGGTACAGAATAGTCTTTCAGATGACTATGAATGCTCTATTAGCAAGTCATATCATGAACAAATGCAACACTCGTTGGGAAATACAAGTGGTAACAAGTGCGGGAAAACGGTTCCCCATCTCGGAGACAGGCAGTGCAATCGATCCCCCAGCTGAATGTGAGTACAGATAAGGCGGTAACGACCGATGACTATTTCACTATTGAAAAAATCCGAGGCACCGAGGAATTCCCCAAGGCTGAATTAGCATGGAAATATGACACCGGGAAACCTCTGGTCAGACCTGGGCAGGTCCCGCTTCTATCGACACAAATGCGGAAATTACATGATTGGTACTTGAGAGAAGTAAAGTTGAGGCGATAGATCCTCCTAGTGAGGGTCAAGAAAGAGGACTTTTTCTATGATGCAGAGATACTGATTGAGCTTTCTGAAAATTTTCAATTATACAATCAAGACGCACTCGACCAATCTATCGCCAGTTGCTATTATCTGTAAGTGATTTTTTCTGTAATTTAATTCTCTGTCCCAGCTTGTTCATTGCCTATAATTATCCTCACTATATTCTTTTCTATGCTATTATGCAGAATGAAGAATCTTGAATACCGAAGAAATGGAATCTTTGACATTGGGTCCATTGACCCATATATCATACCATATATCATTCATGAACTAGTGGTAAAGAAGCACACCGTTGATACAGAGGCTAACTTGCTAATTTTTTTGAAGGAACAAAATACCAAAACAGATATACTAAATTCCTTATAACTTCAAGTGAGTGTTACTGTCTTGTAGTACAAACTCTATTTTGCTTACTCGATGCTAAGTGTAGTTGAGTTATGCATGCGTAATTATATAAACATGTGCACATCTTCCATTGGATCATGTTGGACATTAAAGTTGACGCTAGAACTGTTGAAGTCTTTGACTCACTAGGTAAAGACCCTCAAGACTACAATAGCGTGATTAAAATGCTCGATAGGTAATTCGTTCATTTCGTGATATCAAGTAATTAATAACTACTTATATTCATTTTCTTTGCCGTGCAGGGTTTGGAAATGGTTCACCAAAGAGGTTGTCGGTGAATGGAAACCGTTGCTTCAATGGCTATCGAGGAATGTATGATTAAGGAGTACTATCTAGGTCCGCGCACCTCTTTAATTCCAGTATCAATACCACTATCATGCTTGTTTGGTATTTTATTGAATTCTATTCTCGCAAAGTGCATGAGGCAAAAATAGGGGGCGGATTTATGTGCATACTATGTTTGTGAGAACATTGGCATTTGCACCGAATTTCGCAAAGGTCAAAGACAACTTCGGGTACGTAAACGCTATTCATATTTTTTTATCAGGATCTAATATATATAGGACGCGTCTAGCTCGTGGCCGTTGGCTTGCTAGCGCTCGCAAGCAGCCAGTCAGAAAAGATAACCGCCTGTCCCCCTGGTCCCAGGGAGGAAAGATATTCTTTAGGGCCAGCTGTTCCATGCGCGAACACAGGATAAACCCCACCAACCATCGTTGTCACGTGATACCGATCGACGCCAAACGACTCCCACGCGCACTTTCCCACCCTCTCTTCCCCGGTGGTCGACCAGCTTGTTCCTCACGAAAGAGAGGACAGGGATCCCATGCCATGAACCAGATCCTGTAGAGCTACCATGGCAAAGCAGTCAAGGTGAAGAGATCTAGTGAGAAAACAGAAAGAAGAGAAGATAGGCTTACCAGGCAACACTGTAACAGCCCGGGACCGACGCTCCAGAAGATTCCCCTTTTATTTCCATTCTCATTTTTGTTTCGTTTGGTTGTTGCATTCATCGTCACATCATTCTCATCATCTGCATAGCATCATCACACGTTTTTGAAAACTTGCATCCGTCCATAGTCGTCGGTTCTCTCCGTTCTTGTCATTGCCCGTTTCGAGACCAACCACACACGCACGCGCCCGCGGCATCGTTAAAAAACCGTTTTTAAAGCGCGCGGAAATTATACTTGGATTGGGTCGAAACCTGGCGTGCGGTCTTATTATAGTGTAGGTGGACAGCCTGCCAAATTTCATTGCATTCCGAGTTTGCTTGATACCCCATCGGTCTATCGTAGCAGTGTGGTCGTCGGTTATTCGTCGGACGTTTTTGGTGTTTTAGAACTCATGTCACGAGCCACCATTCTCTCTCACTTCTCATCCCTAGCCCACTCCACACACAGACCACCACCCTTGCCCTGATCCGGCCGGCCAATTGCGATCGCACGGCCGAAATCGGCTTCGAAAACCATCACCCTAGCCCCTAAACCTATAAATAGACCACCTACCTAATTTGGAGGAGACCAAACCCTAATCCTCCTCGTTTCCCGTCCCTCAGCCGCCACCCAGCCACCTGTCTCCCTCCTCCCGCAGTGGGTCTGCCAGGCCTAGATCCAGGCCCGCTCGGGCCCGAACCAGGCGAGGCGCCAAAGCTCCCCGAGCTCCTCCCTTGCGCCTCCCATGGATGTGGCCGCCCGTAGCCGCGCCTCCGCGCCTCAGCCGACCGCAGGAGCCAGGACCTCCGCCGGCCCCTTGCCGAAGCCGCCGCCGCCGGTCGTCGGCTTGCCGGTTCTCCCTCTCCCTTCCTCTCTTCTTCCTTCCTCTCCCTCTCCTCTCCCTAACCCCGGCCTCTCTCTCTCTCTCCCGCAGGTCCCCGTCACCATGGATGCCCAGCCGCCACCGCCGGTCGCCGGTGCCGGCCAGATCCGGCCTCCTCCGTCCCGGATCCGCCCTCATTGCCCTCCTCCGCCACCCCTTGCGGTTGTCCGCCGCCACCGGCCCTTGCCCCGATCCAGTGGGATCGGGAGGACGACGCCCTCGCCCTCGCGCCCGTTAACCGCCAGCGCCCCGCGTGGGCCGGCCCCTCGCCCCTCGCGGCCCAGCCGCCCCGCTCCTTCGACCGGCCCATGAGCCCACGGCGAGGACCCCCGTAAGCCACCCCGTCCATTGTTTATTATGTTGCGCCACCAGTTTCGGCCCACGTAGGTTTTTGTTTCAGATTCTGTGAATTTAGTATTTCCCTAGGAATTACAGATTTGCAGAAAAGACCCTAATGATCATGCATTTAATAACTTCACATCTGTGCATCGGATTAAAACAAATTATATATGAAAGATGACTAGAATTTCGTGTAGATTCATAATATCCAACTTTCACATGTGATAAAAATGTTTAAACTTGTTGTTTGCATTGTTTTGCATATATGCCATGCTAAAATGATTTCCTTCATAACTCATTAACCGTAGCTCCGATAAAAATGTTCCACATATGTAACTTGACTAGAAAAGTGTGTAGAATCTCATGGTGACATTTATTTTGCTGTTTAACAACTCTAAAATATGGTTAGTACAGATCTGGACCAAATTCATAATATGCATATGGGGTTGTTTCGGAAATGATATATATTGCTTTCGGCCCCATTTAAAATGCCTAGAGGATATAGTTGTTCATGCTTCACATCTTGCCATGTCTAACAACATTTAATATTGATGAGTACCTAAACGAGAGTGAACTAAATAATTCAACGTGGAGTTTCGTCAATATGCAACTCGTCGCATTTTGAACTTCACTTAATGTGTAGTAGTTGTTTGTTGTTCTTGCCATGCCACCCGTTGTATATTAAACTGGACATGCATCATATTTGTTTGCGCATCATGTCATGCATATGTTGTGGTGTATCGTGTGTTGATTGTTTTTTCCGGTTTGCTTCTTCTTGATAGAGTTCCGAAAGCGTTCGAAGTGTGAGGATTTGTTTGACTACATTGGATCGTGTTCTTCATGGACTCGTTCTTCTTCCGAGCGGGATCTCAGGCAAGATGACACATTTCCCTGGATACCACTACTATCATTGCCATGCTAGTTGTCCCGCTTTTATCGATATGTCTCGCTAACTACCACTTGTTTCTCAAGCCTCCCAACATTGACATGAAACCCTCTAACCCTCCATCTTCCCAGCAAACCTTTGTTTGGCTATGTTACCGCTTGCTCAGCCCTTCTTATAGCGTTTCTTGTTGTAGGTGCAGTTGCTTCCATGTGACAACATGGACATTCTTTTGTTATCACAATATTATTGCTATTTAATTTAATGCATTTATAAACTTGGTAAAGGGTGGAAGGTTTGGCCTTTTGTTCGGTGTTTTGTTTCACTCTTGCCGCCCTAGTTACTTGTGAACCGGTGTTATGTTCCATAACTGAGCGCTCCTAACATGCTCGGGGTTGTTATGGGGACCCCCTTGATTTTTGTGTTAGGATAAAGCTTGTCTGGCAAGGCCCAACATTGGTACTATTTGCTTAATAACAACTAAAATTTGCATAGGGCATGATCACCCCATGGATAATTAATCAAGAACCCGGGCCCATGCTCCTCATGAGTGTTGGTCCAAACTAGAGCCATGTGCGGGGCCAACCCGGGGCAACTCGGGAGATTTCTATCAGGCCACTGTATGTTGTGCTTATTCGGTCGTGTCCTGAGAACGAGATACGTGGCTCCTATCGGGTTCGTCGACATGTCGGGCGGTCTTCCTGGAATTGCTTTACCTTTCTCGAACGTCTTGCGTGAGGAACTCTGATCTTCTTCGGGCTATCTTGAGGTGTCGGAATTCCTTTGGAATTGCCTAGGATGATCACGAGGTCCGTGGTCGAGGTTATTCCCACGACGTGTGGTTAATTTATGATGGATGAGTTGAAGCACCCCTACAGGGTTAAATCTTTCGGAAAGCCATGCCCGCGGTTATGTGGCAAACTTGGAAACTTTGTTTAATAGCCGGTCATAGCAAACTTGAAGTAAACTCAAATAAAAAAGACCAATTGTGTGCATAACCGCGACTGTCTCTTCTTGTGAGTCCTCATCCGAGAGAGAACACGATGGGGTTATGATTGACGTAAGTAGGTGTTCAGGATCAGTTAGTGATCATTACTAGTTCATGTTCGTTATACGTAGACCACCATACTTTAATTTCTGTACTCGTAAGTTAGCCACTCAAATAAATGCTTAGTCGCTTGTTGCAGCCTCACCACTTAACCATACCTCACCTATTAAGCTTTAATAGTCTTGATACCCTTGGAAATGAGATTGTTGAGTCCCTGTGGCTCACAGATTACAACAGTTGCAGGTACAGGTAATGCGATGATTTGACGTGAGCGCAATGCTTGTTTGATTTGGAGTTCTTCTTCTTCATCATCAATCTAGGATGGGTTCCAGGCGGCAGCCTGGGATAGCAAGGATGGATTTCATTTTGTCATTTGTTTCGTCCGTAGTCGGACCCTGCTCTTATGTATGATGTTTGAGTATGTTGTTGTATTGGTGTGAACTTATTGTAGCTTGTGGCAAGTGTAAGCCAATTCCATATACTCATCTCTTCTGTACATGTACTTGTAATGATATCCATTCTTGCAACAAGACGAGATGCGCTTCTGTCTTGTCGAGGCCCTCGTGCCAAAATAAGGATAGGACCGCATCTTGGGCGTGACAAACACAATCAGCCAGGTAAGAAATCCTTTAGCTCCCAGATCAATCCTTGTTCACTTTCCCTTGACCTTTCCATCTCTATCTCAAAAATCTCTCCATGACTGGATCACAAGATCTCTGTGCCTAATCGATAAACTTTATTTGTGGAAGTAAACAATATGTTCACACCAACTATCACCTGGATTTGTCCAACAAACACACCCAGGGGGCATTTTAGCAGAAAAAGACTTGATGTAGTCCCTGTGCAACTAAACATGGTTTGAAAGCCAACTTCCACTCGATGTGTGCAACAAGCACACACATGGATGAGTTGCACATAGCATGGATTCTAGCCAACTAAACATGCATTCTAGCCAACTGAACATGCATTCTAGACAACTGAACATGTATTCTAGCTAACTAAACATACATTCTTGCCAACTTTGTACCTCATTGTTTGCAAATAAGCACAAACAAATCTGTAGTATCAGTTCAACAAAAAAGCATAATATTTTCTGCAACTGAACATGCATTCTAACCAACTTGTGACCGGATGGATGCAAGTAAGCACAAATAAAAATTGTAGAACATGTGCAACCACACAAATGATCCAAGCCAATTGTCCAGCATTGTGTGCAACTAAAAACAACCCAAACAAATGAAACTAGAAACAATAGTAATCTATAGGCATATAATCTTGTCCCACACAAATTGCAGACCTCAAGTGGAAAATATGTTCAATACACTAAAAGTAAAAAACAGAAAAGGTGATGAAAACTATAACTATATTCTGTCATGCAAATATTCCTTCTTCTTTGATTTGGATCTGTCCATCCCTATTGTAGCATAAAAATATGTGCAGAAAAATCTACATCAGCTCCTTGCCAAACAAACCTACACATCATCGCAACAACAAACAAATGTGAGAAAAACACTAAAGTAAAAAAGTCCTACTTTCTATCTGCGCAACCTGTTTACTGTAAAATGTGCAACAAACACAACCACTCTATGCAAACAAAAATTCAAACCTGTTATAAATAGATTTTGATAAAAATACAGAGTCTATGCAACTAATAGTGGCATACTGGTGTGCAACTACTTATGATTGTGTCGTTGCATAAAAACGAAATGTTTCTAGGTTGTTTGAAACTCTTTGATTATTAATTTGATCATTTCCATTCCATCTCTTTTATTTGCAGGGTGTGAGTAGTGGCAGCAAAAGAAAGATGATTGATCTTAATGAGTTGCCTCCAGATCTCAATGAGCTTCCTCATGATATGGATCATCATCAACCCAGTATACCACCAGGAGGTAATGCTGATTATGGGACAGAAAATGTACGCTCTACACAAGAAAGTACTGGGCATAATCCTATGGGCCATGAACATGTGGTAGGGCAGTCATCCCCCCTGTGGTGCCTCGTTAGTGGTGTCTTTGCAGTCAAAGATCCATACTCTAAATGACATGGGCACCATGGAAAATGTTGCTGGTCCAACCAAGACTGAACTAGGAGCTAGGGTTGTTAACAGTGTTGTACAAGGAGAGGAAGGAGAGGTTGAGGATGGGTCTCATCCCATGGAACCCTATGTTGTCATGAGATTTGACCTACGGTTGGGTTTCTCTATCAAGATGAACACCTTGAAGCGGACACCTTACACAAATGAATTGGTAACAACAACAGTTTTATTGCAACAAGTATAAGAAACCCAAAGTTGATGATGGAGGAGCGGACGCTGCTCCTGTCCTAGATCATATACCAGATCCAAAAGCTGTTGTTGGTGATGAAGAAATGGAATAAGAACCGCCAATCTTCATTGAAGAGGGGACTGGTATAAAAAAGAGAAAGAAGAAACGTAAACACGAGCAATAAGGCAGACTGGATGCAAGGCAAAAATGTTGGTGAAGCTGAAAGATGGGCGATGGGAGGTGACACACTTTGTTCGTGGCCACTACCATCCCTTGGTGAACAAACCTTCATTGTCCAAATACTTGAGATCTCCCCAAGGAATTTGTGTGGATGAAAATGAATTTTTGCGTATCTTGTATAACTGTAACTTGACTACACGTGTGTTTCTATATCCCTTACAAAATTAAGTTTCCCTCTAGGCAGTCTAGTGTGCAACTGCTATGGTACTGGTGTGCAACTAAAATGCCTTCAGTGTGCAACTGAAAATGGTCCTGTGTCCAACTACACATGTTGGATGCCTGGTTGCTATAGTATGGCACTTCTGTGCAACTATAAAGCCTTCACGGTGCAACTACAAAAATTCTTGAGTGTAACTTTATTACTTGCGTACTAGGTTGCTGCACAGGTGGATTATTGTGCAACTACTACGGTACATGTCTGCAACTAGAATGCCTTCAGTGTGCAACTAAACAATATCTTGTGTCCAACTGCATGTGTTTTTAAGGTGCAACTAGCTGTCCATTTTCTGCGATTATCCTATGTGCCAACACATGTCCTTTGGTTCTGCAAGTGGGTGGGTGTATTCATGCAACTAGAAAAATATATTGTTTCCTTTTTGTATTATGGAGGACATATGATGCATATAATGGTAGAATTCTATGGATCTGAGTTGATGATGCCCTTCGGACCAAAGGCAATAAGAAATTTGTATACAAGTTTCCGTAGAGATGACGCAAAGGAGGGTGACATGATTGAGACGATTGCACACTTCAAGGAGATATAGAAAACCAAACCGGACTTATTCTATAAGGTAAATTATGATGAAGAGGACAGAGTTGTCAACATATTTCGGGTGGATGGCTTAGCTCGAAAAGCTTATGCAGAGGAATACCATGATTGTATATCATTTGACACCACCTACATGACCAACATCTACAATATGCCATTCGCGCCGTTCATTGGAAACAACCGGCATGGCCAATCTTTATATTGGGTTGCACGTTCGTGAGGCGGGATTTGGCATCAATTTTAGATTGGGTATTCCAAACATTCCTAGAGGCTATGGATGGCAAACCACCTGATAACTTCATAATCGATCAGGATGGTGCGATGAAGCAGCCAATAGAGAACATCTTTACCATGACTGTGCATCACTATTGTCGATGCCACATCATGAAAAAGGCTCAAGTAAAGGTTGGTCGGATGTTGTACACGAATTCAGGGTTGTCTGATGATTTCAACTACTGTGTTGATTTCAGCTTCACTTCAAAAGAGTTTGAGCAGAATTGGGTTGGATTAATGATAAAGTACGAGGCAATAACACACACACAAACATTAAGAAGTTGTACGAATATAGATCAACTTGGGTGCCGTGCTACTTCATGCACATGTTCTTCCCCTTCGTATAGTCTACATAGCGTAGTACGGGGTTCAACACCGTCCTAAAAAGATATGTGAACCCACACAAATCAATCCTAAACTTTGTCAAACAATATGACAAAAATTCAAACCCACATCCTTGCCAAGGAAGGCTGCAATGATTACATGACAAAACACCTTGAGATTGAGCTATGGTCCAGATTCCCAATAGAGAGGGAAGCTTCCCAAACCTACACTTGAGACCTTTATCACAAGTTCCGAGAAGAGTTTGAGCTGATTGGATGTTATAATGCGTTCCAAGTTGGTGTTGATATTTTTGAGCTCAGACAGAACCAGGAGTTTGTTGCCAAATATGGTTCTCGAAACTACTTGGTGCAGACAAAGGTGGATCATGGGTCATATTTGTGTGAGTGCTGCAAAATGTATAAAGATGGCATGCTCTGTTGCCACACGCTCAAGGTGTTCAACCATCTTAGAGTCGACGTCACACCAGAAAGGTATATGCTCCGACGGTGGACACCTACTGTTGTCCCTAGTGCCCCAGGGACCGGGTATGAGCTACCGCATGAAATGACTCCTCAATCTTGGGGCACTCTTTGAAGTTCTTTGTGTTGGATTGAATATGATGAATCTGAAATTTCTTGACGCATATCGTATAATTAACTCATCGATACTTGTGGTGACATTGGAGTATCAGGGTGACATTAGAGTTGGTTGATGCGTATCGTATGGTGTTATTTTAGTGCGAAATCTTAGATAGATCGATCGGAAAGGATAACCTAGTGTTATTTTAGTACGAACTCCTGGGTAGATTGATCAAAAAGGATAACTTTAAGGTGGTTTCGTACCCTACAAACAATTTCTTCTTATGTTCTCCACTAGATAAGAACTTTGGAGTGATTCTTCGTTGCACGTCGAGGTATGGTTATGTGATCCACTAGCGAAAGTATGAACCCTAGGCCTTATTTGTAAGAACTTATACAACATTTTGCTCGCTGTTTACCACTTGTTACCTTGCTGTTTTTATATTTTTAGATTACAAAACCTATTTCTATCATCCATATTGAACTTGTATCACCATCTCTTCGCCGAACTAGTGCACGTATACAATTTGCCATTGTATTGGGTGTGTTGGGGACACAATATATTTCTTGTATTGGATTGTAGGGTTGTTTGAGACAGACCATCTTCATCCTAGACCTCCCACGGATTGAAAAAACATAGGTAATCCACTTGAGGGAAATTTGCTACCCTCCTACAAAACTCTACACTTGGAGGCCCAACGCGAGTCTACAAGAACTAGTTGTGTAGTAGACATCACGGCTGCCCTCTCTCTCCCTCTCTATATATAGGAGGAGGGGGTAGGTAGGGCGCAGCCTTAACCCCTCCTCAAAGAAGGGCTTGCCGCCCAAGTGGGGAGGAGTTAGTCTCCCACAAGGGAGGTGGGCGCCCTAGGGGAGGAGTCCCTCCTCCTCAAGGCACCTCCCCACCTACCACTTGGGCGCATGGGCCTCTTTGGTTGTGGCTCCAAGCCCATCATGGATAGTGTGCCTCACTCTTCATCCCATGTGGGCCCTCGAGATGGGTGGGGCCCTCTAGGTGGACCCCCAGAACCCTTTCGGCACTCCCAGTACAATACCAGAAACACCCGAAACTTTTACGGAACCCGAATACCACTTCCCTATATACAAATCTTTACCTCCAAACCATTC
This sequence comes from Hordeum marinum, assembly GCA_022496015.1. Lineage (NCBI taxonomy): Eukaryota > Viridiplantae > Streptophyta > Magnoliopsida > Poales > Poaceae > Hordeum > Hordeum marinum. Next base: position 428,374,205 of record CM039675.1, read on the forward strand.
CGGAACTCCTCGTGACGTCCAGGATCTCATACGAGACTCTGAACAACCTTCGGTCACCAACATATATAACTCAACAATACTATATTGTCACCGAACATTAAGTGTGCAGACCCTTCGGGTTCGAGAATGATGTAGACATGACCGAGACACTCTTTGGTCAACAACCAATAGCGGGACCTGAATGCCCATATTGGTTCCTACACATTCTACAAAGATCTTTATCGGTTGAATCACAATGTCAAGGATTCAATCAATCACATATGCGGTTCCCTTTGTCCCTGGGTATGTTACTTGCCCGAGATTTGATCCTTAGTATCTCCATACCTAGTTCAATCTTGTTACCAGCAAGTCTCTTTACTCCTTTTGTAATACAAGATCCAGTGACTAACTCCTGAATCACATTGCTTGCAAGCTTCTTATGATGTTGCATTACCGAGTGGGCCCAGAGATACCTCTCCGTCATACGGATTGACAAATCCCAGTATCGATCCATGCCAACCCAACACAAACCCTCGGAGATACCTCGAGAGTACCTTTATAGCAACCCAGATACATTGTGACGTTTGATACACACAAGGCATTCCTCCGGTGTCAAGGAGTTGTGTCATCTCATGGTTGTAGGAACAGATGCTTGACATGGATAAAGCAGTAGCAATAAACTAACATGATCAAATGCTATGCTTATTGTTGATCTTGTCCATCACATCATTCTCCTAATGACATGATCTCATTATCAAATGATAACTCATCCCGATGGTCAAGAAACCTTGACCATCTTTGATCAACGAGCTAGTCTAGTAGAGACTCACTAGGGACACAGTGTTTGTTATATATCCACACTTGTATTTGAGTTTCCGATCAATTCAATTCTAGCATGGATAATAAATGATTATCATGAACAAGGAAATATGGTAATAACCAATTTATTATTGCCTCTAGGGCATATTTCCAACAGTCTCCCACTTCACTACACAAAATATGCTATCTTGTGACCTTCCGTCAGTGACCTTGGAAAAAAAAGGTCATAAATCTATGACCTTTTGAGGCAAATTGGTTGTAAGCTGTCCGGAGGGGTCCTAACCCTAAACACCAACGACCATTTTGGTCAGAAAGGTCGTAATTTCCTTAATTGAAATGGTCATAAAGCGAACAACACCGGTCCACTGCCTTATTTCTAACTGATAATGACCAATATAAATGGTCGTAAGCTATGACTTGGCACCACCTCATTAGTTTTCCCTATGTGTCATGTCCATGTGTCAGTTTTTGCCTACGTGTCATGTCCATGTGTCAATTTTTGCCCTAGGTTGTGAAGCAACCTATATCTCTGTTATTCCCAAAATTCCCAAACAATTCTCATAAATTCTTTGTATCATATCTTCATTAAATATGTCAAAAACATTCCTTACCTTGTTCAAAAATAATTCAAAAATATTCATTTTCCTATTCTGTTCAGAACAACACTTTGTGCAGGAAGTGCTACTTATATATTCTTGATTGCCCTCAAAAATTTTGGGGACTCTTTCCTATCCAAATCATTTCCTCATGGCAAAAATCAGCTCCATTTGCCTAGTAAATCATCCTCAGCAAATTTCCAAAATATTTGTTCACCTAGAAGCTTTGTGAAGGAAGTACTGGCTATGCATATCATAACGAGTTGAATTTTTCCCAAATCTTCTATATGCCCAAATAATATCTATCCACAAAATTTTAGCCCCGTCTAACAATCAATGTGAGCTCACCATCCAATCTTTGTTTCTAGTAATATTTTCAATTTGTGAAGCAACTACGTTTTATATTTCTTTATAATTGCTGAAACTTTACGAGTACATGACCATGATCATAGAACCTCCCTCCACCAAATTTTAGCTCATTTAATTTAGCCAATTTCCCTCAACATTTTCCTAATATTCTCGTTAGTGGAGAGCATTGTGAAGCAAGTACCATTTTTATTTACCCAAATAGTATGAATTTTTTACAGTGCCTTTATATGTCCAAATTATCATCCTCCTACAAATTGCAGTTTAATCCAATCATCTATGTGAGCCTAGCTTCAATTTCTACTTTCTGTCCAGATTGGCACATTGCAAAGCAAGTGCTATATAGACGCCTCATATTGCCCTCAAACTTTTTGGGAGATCTTCCATATCCAAATAATTTCCACATGCCAATATTCAGCTCAATCCATTCATTATTTTGAGCCCAGCTTCAACATTCATATTTCTGTCCAATGTGGTACTTTGCAAAGGAAGTACCACCTAAGCTCATCCATTTGAGCTGAAAATTTGTGAAGACAGTCTTCTTAGTAGATTATCATCCTGAGCCAAAACTCACGCCCATTGTCCACGTGCATTTCCCGTACCGCTAATCAAACACTTGGCTGCTAATTCATGTTTAAGCATTGTTCCGTCTCCTCGTGAGATTCTTCTATTGTATTTTTCTTCCTAGCACCTACCTGGGGAGTATCCAGCCCACTAGACATGCCTATGTCGTCTAGAACGCATGGCAATGCCACGGTCAAGCGGTGACCACGCGGCGGGCATGCGAGTTTACGCGCTCTGGAGTTGGGGCACTCGGCCACCATCCAAACCTCGACGTATCGCCACCAAACCATGTATTTCTGAATAAACAGATACTTATGTAACTAGAAATGATTTTTTGAAAAAAATCATGAGCAAACTATAAGGCAGCTGTAGTTCAAATTTGTCTCGGTTCCTATTGAATCGGCAGAGTTTTGACTTTTTCACTAGAGGTGGATCGAAAGCTTTTGGCACCCAAATATTTTGTCAATTGTGCATTAAATATGTCCTAATATTTTATAAAAATGATTTTGTCCATTTTTGCAACATATATTTGGTAGGTCCTTCACAAAAAAACTCATTTTGGGCACTCGAAAAAAGGAAAATGATTTTTTTGTGCAAAGAAAATGAAATCTCCCTTTGTTAACATTGTCATTCCAACATGCACCCTTGTGCACAATATGAGATCATTTGAATGAACTATGCCATGAATGTGGTCATAAGATTGATCATTTGGCTTGAAAGCCATGAATCTTCACACATGATAGCTCAGTTTTGACAACACTTTTTTAAAATAATTACCGTATTACAATTTTATTATTTTTCATGGTAACTTGGTCACATATAATAACACAACGCGTAGGTTTTACAATTTTTTGATTTTGTTTGAATTATTTATGCCCGTTTCAAAATGCGATCGAAACGACACACATGACCGTTCATATGCTAGGGGTTAAATCTTGCAAATTTTTTGTTGGATCTCTGATTAAATAGATACTTCTTTACCTATAAATGATTTTTGGAAAAAATAAAGAGCAAACTATAAGGCAACTGCAGTTCAAATTTGTCTCGGTTCCTGTTGAATCGACAGAGTTTTGTCGTTTTCACTAGAGGTAGATCAAAAGCTTTTGTCACCCAAATATTTTTTTAATTGTGCATTAAATATGTCCTAATATTTTATAAAAATGATTTTGTCCAATTTTGCAACAAATATTTGGTAGGTCCTTAAAAAAACTCATTTTGGGCACTCGAAAAAAGGAAAATGGATTTTTTGTGCAAAGAAAATGAAATCTCCCTTTGTCAATGTTGTTTGTCATTCCAACATGCACCCTTGTGCACAATATGAGACCATTTGAACAAACTATGCCATGAATGGGGCCATAAGATTGATCATTTGGCTTGAAAGCGATGAATCTTCACACATGATAGCTCATTTCCGAGAACACTTTTTTAGAATAATTACCATATTGCAAGTTTATTATTTTTCATGGTAACTTGGTCACATGTAATGACACAACGCGAAGGTTTTACAATTTTTTGTTTTTTTTTGAATTATTTATGCCCGTTTCAAAATGTGGTCAAAAAGACGGGCATGACCGTTCATAGCTAGGGGTTGAGTCTTGCCAAAATTTTGCTGGATCTCTGATTAAATAGATACTTATTTAACTATAAATGATTTTTGGAAAAAATAAAGAGCAAACTATAAGGCAGCTGCAGTTCAAATTTGTCTGAGTTCCTATTGAATCAATAGAGTTTTGTCTTTTTCACTAGAGGTGGATCAAAAGCTTTTTGGCATCCAAATATTTTGTCAATTGTGCATTAAATATGTCCTAATATTTTATAAAAATGATTTTGTCTAATTTTAAAACAAATATTTGGTAGGTCCTTAAAAAAACTTAATTTCGCAACATCATCGAAGCAGCCAAACGGCCCCCAATGGACGACCAATTTAGAAGGTCATAACGCTATATGTGTGTACTGCGTTCTGATTGGTTCATAGACATCTCACGCGAATCGTGCATGAAACACCGTTGGATGCTTCGAGATCCAACTGCAGCCCTCACCCCAAATCCCACGTGAGTCAAAACCCTAGCTGTGTCCTCTGGACATCTTCCATCCACCCCCGCCTCCTTTCTTTCTCTCCTCTCTTCTACTTCCTCCCCTCATCCTCGATCCAGATGGGAAAGCACGAGGGTTTCACCGTAGAGAGAATCCCTCGCCACCCCGGCCGCCATGGGCTCGCTCCCGGTGCTCTCCCCACCAGAATGCGTGCCGCCTACGCATCCCACGCCCCGCCGCCGGAGGGGACGAGGGCGACGGTGGCGGCGTCGGACCTGGCGGCGCTCTTCGACGCGCAGCGGTGCCACCTCGACCACTTCTTCGACCGGCTCGACATGCCGCAGGCGCTGCTCGACGCGCCCGGGGCCGTCTTCTTCCCGGGCGTCGGCAAGTCCGGCATCGTTGCCCGCAAGCTGGCGCAGACGCTCGCCTCCCTCGGCTTCGCGTGCGCCGGGTTCCTGTCCCCGTCGACGCGCTCCACGGCGACATCGGGTTCCTGGATGGCTGACTGTCCGTCCTCGCGATGGATGTTGCTTTGCAGGTGGCCAGGGTCTCGGCGATCGGCGTCGGCGTCGTCTATGGCTCCGTCAAGCTCATCATCCTCCAGGTAACGCGCCACCCGATCCCCCTTCCTTGCTCTGTCTATGGTACCGCTACGCGATCGATCGGTTCGATTTTGTTGTTGGTCCCGGTGTTGCGACGATTACTAGTAGAGCCTTTGGTCCTAGGACTAGGATAGGGCTGGAGCGATTGGATTGGATTGGATTGGATGAATCTGAGATTAGCCAAGGGTCTGCCTTGCCTTCGGGGATGGGATTGGAAATGCCGCTGGCTGCTAGCTGATTTACTGGTTGATTCTTCTCCTGGTTTGGTCTGGGTCCTGGGCCGTGTTGTTTGTTGAGCCAGAGATTTACCAAGGGTTTGGCTTTAGAGACGCTCTTGACAATGTGGGTGCTTGATTCTTTATGTATGCCGGCTCGGTATTGCTACTCCTTAGCAATTAGTGTTCCACTTGCTAGGGGTATTTCGGCCGCAACTGTCTGTCTCTTCTTTGCATGATAGCTATTCGTTGGCCTGTTGCTGTACTGGCATGATGATGATAGGGTTATGTAGCATGATGATGCACTAGTTCTTAACAACTTGGTAGCATCTTCTGTTTGTTTAGTAATAACATGCAGCAGCATCATGGACTAGTTCCCGGGACTTGTTAGCACGTTCTGTTGGTTTAAGAGAATTTTTTTAGCTCATCTTCCTATGGTTCTGGTTATTACTCAACCTTCCTATGTTTTCGTTGGATTTATTTGCTAATGTATAGTTGAGTGATATAAAACATATTACTCGTTTACACAAAATTATTAGGCTAGAGCCTTGTACTGGTTTATAATGTGTACCTTTTTCTCATTCATATAATTACTTATCGTAGACTTTAAAAGCCAATTAGTAACAGTATATGTTGGCCTTGGCATTCCAGGCTGAGGCTAGTTATAACAATGATGTGTGAGATTAGTGGCTCTATAACCACTTTTGAGCTAAAGGAATTTTCTGCTAGATGTTCCAATAAATCCAACTAATTTTGAAATTCCATTATCACCCTTGGACTCGTCTGCTAAAATCATCGGTTGGGCACAAAAGGTTGAGCGTGCATTTGACTGGCAAATTTCAGTTTCTCTAGATTGCAGACACTTTTATAACTTCCATTATCTGGTATGGGATTACCATTTCAATTAAGAGAAATATGAAAGAACGAAATGTTGTCACGTGAATGTTAGATCTTTAAAGACACAAGCAATCAACACTATTTATTAAATTAAGTGATTACATGTCTGGTTCTCTCTTTTTGGTTCTCTTCCTGTAAATGGATGCCAATATCTACTCGGGATTTTGCTTTTAGCAGGCTTCAGAAATTATTCATTTCAACATTTCCTTTTCTATGATGTTTGGCGTCGGATGTGTATATGGAAGGAATGATGACCGCAGATTTGGCTTCTTTTGTCATTCTGCTCTAGAGTTTATCCTCCAGAATGGATTTTCTCCAGTAAGTATTATTAGGAATAATAGCTGCTATATTGGCTTTTCTTTGTGACACTACACTTTCTTGTTTACCAATCCAATGCACCATGTTCAAATACTTGTATTCACCGTGTTACTTTCAGTTTATTTACTACTCCCCCCGATCCATATTAATTGTTGCTGATTTAGTACAAACTTTGTACTAAATCAGCGACAATTAATATGGATCGAAGGGAGTAGCTTATTTGCTGCATTGGTGTTTCCCTTCCTCCTCACTCTACTATCTGAATGCTACCTGTGTATTCGCAACAGTTGCTTGTTTCTCCCTTTCCATCTCTCAGTTAAAAGAATTTGTATATGTATTCACGTGACAACATATAATACATTGCCATGATTGGTCAAGTGCTCCAGTCGCCTGGCTATATAAGGAACACTATTCCCAATCCAGAATGGCAAGTACTCGGGTTGTATTTACCATCCACAATCTTGAATTTGGAGCACAATATATTGGTAAAGCAATGACATACTGTGATAAAGCCTAAACTGTGAGTGCCTTACTGTCTTGTAATTTTTAACCATTCTGTTTGGCGCACAAAAAATATTTTTCCACATTTTACAGAATAATCATTACGCGTTTACTAGTAATAACATTAGGCGTTTACTAGTAATAAGAACTTCTTATTATTAGTAATAACATGCAGCAGCATCATGGACTAGTTCTCGGGACTTGTTAGCACGTTCTGTTGGTTTCAAAGGATTTTTTTAGCTCATCTTCCTATGGTTCTGGTTGTACCTGCTTGCTGTCATGTGAATTGTTCTCTTGTTATCTGACAGTTGAGTCTGTGGCCTAGTTGAACACTACACTGCTTAATTTGTATGTAGGTTGTATCACTCATGTGTACATCTTGTATTTAAGTAATTTGAGTTGCCAGAGATAGATGGATCTTGCCCAGGCAAGCATCTACCATAAGTCGCTGGGGCATATATCAATGATCTGTACAGATAGATTTAGGGACTTTGTTTCTATTCTTTGCTTGGTGGCATTGGGAGATTGATTGATTGGACAAACTTGATATAAAACAATTCAACTTGTTTTAATGATTGAAGTGCATAAGTCTGTTTGCAATGGATGTACTGTCATTTTTACCTCTTGCATATTTAACATACATCACATTAGTAGTAGCTATTCAAATATATGCGAAGGTAGAAGCTAAAGTTGATACTTATGTCTTTAATAAATAAACAAAAATCTGTAATGATGATCTGAATTGTCACGCAGGTCGATCACTGTGTCGGTCCGAGGTGCTGCTGTTGCATTTGGCTGAGCTTTCGCTGCCGCCCCAAAGAGCAACCTTCATCACACACTACCCCATAACAGTGCCTCAAGGTTTTGTGCCCCATCTCCCCTCTTTCAAAATTACTGAAATGAAAATGGCTAGGCCTGATGTGTCTCTTGTATCTATTGCTCGATTTGTTATGATTTGATTCGCCAAGAATGATTCTTCTACTATCTTGTAGTAAAGTTAAATGGAACAATGACAGATGTTTCTAATATGGTTATTGCTAGAATAATTCATCAACTTGAGATATGCTGGGATGTTACTCTAGGTGTCAAAATGACAGTAAAACCTAGGTTCTTGCATGATTATTAGATTAATTGTTTTATTTTGTTGTTAGCAAATATTGCCTATATTGAGACAGTAAACATGTGACTATTCGTCTCATTTACACGCGTTCTAGGCTGAAGACATTCGAAGAAGCTTGAAGCCCCAGTCAACAACTTGCTTTATATGTTACTAAATTTGTAATGCTAAATTTCTTGAGAAATTTGATGTATTGCTGAGCATTTGGGAATTTGGTGTATATTTGCTTGTTGAACTTGATATTTAAATACCGGTAGTTATGTACATATACTCAGAATATTAATTTTTGTTTACTTGAAATACATTCCTCGACTATAAGTGGCCAGAAAAATAAATATATAGCACAAATGAAAAATGTTTGAAATGTCTGTTGGACCAAATTTATTTGGGCTTTGAAAACAGGCCTAAAATATATTGGTTGAAACAAAGGTTGAAAATTAAAAAGAAATGGACTGTGAAAAGGCCTGGGCCTAGAAAATATGGTTTAGGCCAAAAAAGAAATGTACAACAAAAGAAATCAGCCTAGAAAATTGAATTGTTGGGCCAGGCCCATGTAGCTGACCAAAATTGGCAGAAATAAAACAATATAAACAAGCTGAATTACTAGGCTAGGCTGCATGTAGAACACCGAATTGGATCGGGCTGATTCTAATCAACGACCTTTTCATTTGGTCGCAATATTGCTACGTTAGCTTGCCACATCGGATCCGACGTGGCCTGGATAGACTGCCAGTGACCAAAACAATTGGTTATAGGATCAACGATCTTTTGTTTTGGTCATTACCTTCTACGACAAATCCAGAAGAAAGGTCCTTAATTTTCATTCTTGACCATCAGCTTTTGACCAACTGTTTTTGGTTGTAAAAAGGTCGTAAATGAAAAACAATGACCATTCGGTGACCAATATTGATGGCCGCAAGTATCATATTTCTTGTAGTGCTTGCACTAGAGTTAATAATCTATGTCACATCATCACGTGATTAACACCCAATGAGTTCTGGGGTTCTATCATGTTTTGCTTGTGAGAGAGGTTTTAGTCAACGGGTCTGCAACATTCAGATCCGTGTGTACTTTGCAAATCTCTATGTCATACTATAGATGTTGCTACCACGCTCCACTTTGAGCTATTTCAAATGACCGCTCCACTATACGTATTCGGATTGCTACCGAGAATCATCCGGATTAGTGTCAAAGATTGCATCGACGTAATCCTTTGCGACGAACTCTTTATCACCTCAATAATGTAGAAACCTTTCCTTAGTCCTCGAGCTACCAAGGATAATTTTGACCGATGTCCAATTATCCACTCCTGTATCACTCTTATACCCCTTGACAGACTCATGGCAAGTCACACACGAGGTGCGGTACACACCATGGCATACTATATAGAGCCTACGGCTAAGGCATAGGGGACGATCTTCGTCCTTTCTCTTTCTTTTGCCTTGGTCGAGCTTTGAGTCTTACTCAAATTCATACCTTACAACACAACCAAGAACTCCTTTGACTGTTCTATTTTGATCTCCTTCGAAATCTTGTCAAGGTATGTATTCATTGAAAGTTGTATCAAGCATCTTGATCTATCTCTATAGATCTTGATGCCCAATATTTAAGTAGCTTCATTCCAGGTCTTCCTTTGAAAACCTCGTTTCAAACAACCCTTTATGCTTTTCAAAAATTCTACATTATTTTCGACCAACAATATGTCAACCACATATATTTATCAGAAATTCTATAGTGCTCACACTCATTTTATTGGAAATACAAGTTTCTTATAAACTTTGCATAAATCCAAAAGCTTTGATCACCTCATCAAAGCATACATTCCAACTCCGAGATGCTTGCTACAGTCCAAAGAAGGATTGCTATAGCTTGCATACCTTTTAGCATCCTTAGGATCAACAAAACCTTCCGGTTATATCACATACAACCATTCCTAAAGGAAACCATTGAGGAACCGTTGTTTTGACATCGATCTACCAGATTTCATAATCGAAAAATGCAGCAACTGCTAACGTAATTCCAACAGACTTTAGCATCGCCACGGGTGAGAAAGTCTCATCATAGTCAACTCCTTGAACTTGTTGGAAACTTGTTTGTGACAAGTTGAGCTTTATAAATGGTGACATTTACCATCAGTGTTTGTCTTATTCTTAAAGGTCCATTTGTACTTAACGGCCTGCCGTTCATCGGGCAAGTCTACCAAATTTCATACTTGGTTTTCATACATGGATCCCATCTCGGATTTCATGGCTCCGAGCAATTTATTGGAATCCGGGCCCACCATTGCTTCTTCATAGCTCGTAGGTTCACTTTTGTCTAACAACATGTCCTCCAAGACAGGATTATCGTGTCACTTAGGGGCGACACGAGTCCTTGTCGACCTACCTGGCTTGATAGTAACTTGATCCAAAGCTTCATGATCATCATAATTTGCTTCCTCTTCACTTGGTGTAGGCGTCACAAAAACATCTTTCTGCGTTGTGCTACTCTCCAACTAAAGTGACCATTAAACAACCTCATCAAGTTCTACTTTCCACCCACTCAATTCTTTCGAGAGAAACTCTTTCTTGAGAAAGTACCCGTTTTTAGCAGCAAACACTTTCCACTCAGATCTAAGATAGAAGGTATACCCAAATGTTTCATTAGGGTATCCTACGAAGATGCACCTTTCCGCTTTGGGTTCGAGCTTATCAAACATAAGTGTTGCATTCCCAAACTTTAAGAAATAAAAGCTTAGGTTTCTGCCAAACCATAATTCATACGGTGTCATCTCAACGGATTTAGATGCTGTCCTATTTAAAATGAATTTAGTTGTCTCTAATGCATAGCCCAAAACGATAGTGGCAAAATGATAAGAGACGTCATAGTACGCACCATATCCAATAGAGCACGACTACGACGTTGAGACACACTATTACACTATGGTGTTCCATGTGGCGTGAGTTATGAAACAATTTGCACATTGTCTTAAGTTGCATACCAAACTCGTAACTCACATATTCACCTCCACGATCATATCATAGACATTTTATCTTCTTGTCACCATGATCTTAAACTTCACTTTGAATTTGCTTGAACTTTTTCAAACGTTTTAGACTTGTGTTTCATTAAGTAAATATACTCATACCTACTCAACTAATCAGTAAAGGTAAAAAATAATGATATCCACCGCACGCTTCAACACTCATTGAACCGCATAAATCAACATGTATCATTTCCAATAATTCATTTGCTCGCTCTATCATATCGAAAATAGGGTCTAAGTCATCTTGCCCATGAGGCATGGTATGCATGTCATAACCGATTCAAAATTGACTGAGTCCAAAGATCCATCAGCATGGATTTTCTTCATGCTCTTTATACCAATATGACCTTAGTGGCAGTGTCACAAGTATGTGGTACTATCATTATTAACTTTGCATCTTTTTGGCATCAATATTATGAACATGTGTATCATTACGATCGAGATTCCATAAGCCATTCACATTGGGTGCATGACCATTGAAGGTATTATTCATGTAAATAGAATAACCATAATTCTCTGACTTAAATGAATAACCGTATTGCAATAAACACGAATTAATCATGTTCATGCTCAACGCAAACACCAAATAACATTTATTCAGGTTTAACACTAATCCCGAAGGTAGAGGAAGCGTGTGATGGTGATCACATCAACCTTGGTAACACTACCAACACACATCGCCACCTTGCCCTTAGAGCTAGTCTCTATTTATTCCGTAGCTTTTATTTCGAGTTACCAATATTAGCAACTAAACCGGTATCTAATACCCAGGTGCTACTAGCAGTACTAGTAAGGTACACATCAATAACACGTATATCAAATATACTTTTATTGGCGTTGCCATCCTTCTTATCTACCAAGTATTTGGGGGTAGTTTTGCTACAGTGAACGTTCTCCTCATAATAGAAGCACTTTGTCCCGGGTTTGAGTTCAACCTTGGGTTTCTTCATTGGAGCAGCAACTATCTTTTCATTCATGAAGGTTCCCTTCTTGCCCTTGACCTTCTCAAAACTAGTGGTTTTACTAACCATCAACATTTGATGCTCCTTGATTTCTACCTTCGCGATGGAAAACATCGCAAGTAGCTCAGGGATCATCGTGTCCATTCCTAACATATTATAGTTCATCACGAAGATCTAGCAGCTTGGTAGAAGTGACCTGGAGAACTATGTCAATCACTATCTTATCTGGAAGATCAACTCCCACTTGATTCAAGTGATTGAAGCACCCAGACATTCTGAGCATATGCTCACCAATTGAGCTATTCTCCTTCATCTTGCAGGCAAAGAATCTTGTTGGAGGTCTGATACCTTCCAACACGGGCATGAGCCTAAAATCCCAATTTTAGCTCTTGGAACATCTCATATGATCTTGACGTTCAAAATGTATTTGGATCCTCAATTCTAAGTCGTAAGTTCTATCAAGTAGTCATAAAAAACATGCCTATTTGATGTTCTCAACACGCAAAGACGACGCTTGAGGAGTTGGCGCATCTAGCAGTGTATTGATAACCCATAAGTATAGGAGATCAATTGTAGAATTTCTCGATAAGTAAGAGTGTCGAACCCAATGAGGAGCTAAAGGTATACCAAATATTCCCTCAAGTTCTATCGACCACCGATACAACTCTACGCACGCTTAACGTTCACTTTACCTAGAACAAGTATGAAACTAGAAGTACTTTGTAGGTGTGATAGGATAGGTTTGCAAGATAACAAAAGGACGTAAATAAAAACTAGGGGCTTCTAAGATAAAGAAACAACTAAGTTAGTTTAACGAGTGTGGAAAAGTGGTGGTAAGAGTTGCGAAATTGTCCCTAGGAAATCGATAACTAGACTGGTAATCATTATTGCAATATTATATGAGGGAGAGGCATAAGCTAACATACTTTCTCTACTTGGATCGTATGCTTTTATTATTGTAACTCTAGAAAGCATCCACAACTACTAAAGATCATTAAGGTAAAACCCAACCATAACATTATATGGTATCAAGTCCTCTTTACTCCCATATGCAACAACCCACCTACTCGGGTTTATGCTTCTATCACTCAAGCAACCCACCATAGGAAAATCATGAACACATTGCAACACCCTACAACGAGGATTCCTTACGCTTGCGCGACATGGAGAGCACCATAGTACAACACCAATAATAAAACCGAGGGATCACTAGAAGGGTGTCTAGAGGGGGGGGGGTGAATAGACTACTAGCAGGAATTTAAAATCTAACTTTTCCCAAGTTAATTGGTTGGCAGATTTTAACAGTTTTAGCAAAGCTAGCAAATCTAACAGCCCTACACATGCATGTCAACAAATATGGCAGCGGAAAGTAAAGACATTGCATATGAAGTAAAGTGTTGAGATAGGTAGATCGAACGCAGTTGGAGATGCATGGATTTTCCCCGTGGTTCCGATAGGTGGCGCTATCGTACATCCATGTTTATGGAGTCTCCAACCCATGAAGTGTAACGGTTGCGAGAGTCCACGGAGGGATCCACCCAAAAGGGTCCACGAAGTAGCAACCTTGACTATTCCATAACGGCTTCCGTCCACGAAGGACTAGCCTCACTATGGGTAGATCTTCACGAAGTAGGCGATCTCCTTGCCCTTAAAAACTTCTTGCTTCACTCCACAACAGCAAGTAGGAGGATCCCAAGCGACACCTAACCAATCTAGGAGGCACCACCCTCCAAAAGGTAGCTCGGTAATGACGATGAACTCCGTGCTCTTGTGCTTCAAGATGATAGACTCCTCAACACCCAATCACTCTCTCATAGATTTGGCATGGTGGAAGAGATGGGATTGGTGGAAAGCTACTTGGGGAGGCTAGAAATCAAGATCCATATGATTGAAGTGGAATATCTTGACCTCAACACAAGGGTAGGTGGTTCTCTCTCAGAAAATCTGATAGGATAGGTATGGAATAGTTCTGAGTTCTTCTCTCTCGAGTGGGTGGTGGTGAAGGGGTATATATAGGCATCCCCAAAAATCCAACCGTTACACACAAAATGACCAACTCGGTGACACCGATGTGTTAATATCGGTGGTACCGAAGTGACCAAAAGGTGGCAACTTTTGAATCTCGGTGAGACCGATATAGGAAACTCGGTTGCACCGATAAAGTGACCAATGGTCAGATTTCCAATCTCGGTGACGCCGATCCAACATTCTTGGTGGGACCGAACATGTGAATTTGCGTAACAGAAAGTTGGCAACCTAAACTCGGTGGCACCGGTGTGCAATCGGTTGCACCGAAGTGGCTAGGGTTTGGCTGAGTCTGTCTAGGTTCTGGAATCGGTGGCACCAATATGGGAAAGTTGGTTGCACCGATTTTGAGTGTTAGGTATAGAACAGACTTTGGTGGGAGAGTTTGTGGATAGTTTTGGCGACTATCACTTGTGCACGTTTGAGCATATTGTTCACCAACAAAACCTTACCCCCTTTTAATAGTATTGGCTTTCCTATGGACTCAAAGTGATTTCTCACAAATATAAAATGTAGAGTCCTTTTGCTTGAAGCTTGGCCAACCTATTTCCATGCATCTTGGGGTATGTCCACAATCTCCTTTTGCCAAAACTTCTGTATAGACTGTATTTGAAATACACTAGGTAAAAATATCAGTCCAAGAGACAATGTATGTTGTCATGAATTATCAAAACCACCAAGGGAGCATGTTGTGCTTTCAATCTCCCCCTTTTTGGTAATTGATGACAACATACAATCAAAGCTTCAAATAAAGATGTGCATGGTTATACTGAAGACTTTGAGAGACACATGACTTAGACTTGCTCCCCCTAAATGTGTGCAGTACTTTAAAGGATAGTTGCTTTTGAATGCATGAACACACATAAGGTAGAAGGGATATAACAAGTCATGTGTATCTTGGCTATATGCATCAAATATATATGAATGAGATGTATCTTTGTTCAAGGCATCACTCTTGCAAACAATATGTGCAAGAAGCATGAGATCATCTTGACCAAGGATATGATGCATATACTTACTTTGAGTTCTTAAGCATCCTGATAATAGAGACACACTTGAGAAAACAATGTTAGGAAACATAAGAGTATTCTACGAAACAGCAAGGCAATAGAACTCGAAATTGCCCAGATATGGAGGACATATAGAAAATAGTATTCCTTAGAATTGATATGTCTCCAAGATCATTGAGATTTTTCTCACCGTAGATATGAAAATAGATTATCCTCTCCCCCTGAATCTTAGCATGTAGATATTAGGATTGGATAAGGTGAGAAAGGTCAAAAACTTTCTTCTCCCCCTACTTTGATATTCTCCCCCTGTTTATAAAGGTATGAGTATTGATATTGGATCTCCCCCTTTGCAAAATCATGTATGTCCCCTTTAGCATGAAGCTTTGGTCTTCTCCCCCTTTGGCATTAATTTCCAAAAAGGTCAAAAATAGGGATAGATACAGGGATCATTGACTGAGAAGGGATCCTTGAGAACAAGGGTCATCGAAATGTAGGATTCATAGAAATGAAAACTGAGAGAGTCATGGAAAATGATTTGACTTTGTTCTTCTCCTCCTTTCTTCATTGAAGATAGGGATCCTTGAATAAAGAAATTATCTCCTTAAGATTAACTTTAGTTCTTCTCCCCCTAAGTAATACAATTTTTTTAAAGGATCATCAAAGTAAGAGAAGTATTACAAGAAAGATCACTAAGAAAACACAGAATTGCAAAAATGAATTCAAATGAGATAGAATGAAAATCAGTGACTCCGAGATAGATAGATCGGTGGTACTGAGATTTTGTAGTGTAGCTTGTCTGCAATTTCGGTAGAACTGAGATATCTGAGTCGGCGGCTCCGAAAGAGAAACCAGGTTTCTGTTTTCACAGAGTCAAGAGAAAGATTTTCAATAAAATATGAAGTTTTTTTACAAGGGACATCAACTAGAGAAGATTGGAGTAGTTCTGAGAAATCATGCAATAGAGAGCAAACCACACCAGATTCTTAACTAGATGATGGGCGGCGACTAGGTCACCTATATTAGAGTATATTGACTTAGGAGCCAAGCAAGAATACTTGATCATAGGTCATACTCTACGTTAAGCTTAGAATGGGGTTACCATTTTTCGATTAAGCTTTTTAATGTCTTCATGTCGCTTGAGTTGCTTTAGCTCATTTCTTGGAGTAAAGCCTTTTCAAGGACATGAGTACATACCTTTGAGTGATGCTGATGACGTAGCTTGTAGATGTCCTTGTTGAGGATGCTTGAGGTTGATGAAGATCATCTTGAGTTTTGAGAAATCCTTCTTGTTCTAGTACACTGGTTACCTACAAAGATTAGTCATGCAAGGAAGAACAATAGATATATCCAATTGACATGATACCAATTGAGAGTGTGCAATTTGATCAAGTATATGTCAAGAATATGGTTGAGTGGCCTTCTTCCTTCCATCATCAAGAGGGGTTGTTGATACTTGGTAATGACAAGATTGCTTGTGATTGGAGTTGATGGCAATCTTGTGAAATGAATTCTTTCCAAGTACCTACAAGAGATTAGATGCAATACAAGGGAGCATAGAATTCCATGGCATAAGATGAAATATTAAGATACATGAAAATATCAAGAAAGCTCATGCCCTTGCATGCAATCGAGTGAGTCTAGATCAAGTTTGAAGCATCGATGATGTTCAACTCACTCCTCAAGTGACAAAATGTCTTCTCATCAAGTGGCTTAGTAAAGATATCGGCCAATTGCTTGTTAGTGTGAACATGCTTAAGATTAATATCTCCTTTGGCAACATGATCACGAATGAAATGATGTCGAACTTGAATATGTTTAGTTTGAGAATGTTGCACAGGATTATGACCAATTTTAATAGCACTTTCATTTTCACAAAGTAATGGAACAATTTTAACATGAATTCCATAATCCTTAAGTGTTTGTGTCATCCATAGTAATTGCGCACAACAAGATCCAGGAGCAATATACTCAGCTTCGGCTGTCGATAGAGATACTGAGTTTTGTTTCTTAGAGGACCAAGATACAAGAGATCTGCCCAAAAATTGACAAGTACCCGAGGTGGATTTTCTATCAACCTTGTCACCGGCATAGTCCGAATCAGAATAGCCAACAAGGTCAAAAGAAGATCCCTTGGGATACCAAATGCCAAAATTTGGCGTTTTAATCAAGTATCTCACATTGCGTTTTACAGCCAAAAGATGACATTCTTTCGGGTGCAGCTTGATATCTAGCACACATGCAAACACTAAGCATAATATCGGGACGAGATGCACACAGATATAACAATGAACCAATCATAGATCGATAAACTTTCTAATCAACCGGCTCATCCTCTCTGGTAAGATCAATATGTCCGCTAGTAGGCATATGGGTTTTCATACCTTTGCACTCCTGCATGTTGAACTTTTTGATCAAGTCCTTGGTATACTTAGTTTGAGATATGGAAGTTCCTTCTTTTGATTGCTTGATTTGCAAGCCAAGAAATAATTTTAGCTCACACATCATGGACATCTCATACTTCTCGGACATCAACCTTCCAAATCTTTCACTAAATTGAGGGTTAGTGGAACCACAGATAATATCATCCACATAGATTTGGCACACAAATAATTCACCATTAACTCTCTTAGTGAATAAGGTTGCATCAATTTTACCAATTTCAAAATCTTTTTCGATAAGAAACTTCGTTAAACATTTGTACCAAGCACGAGGGGCTTGCTTAAGACCATAAAGAGCTTTACGAAGCTTGTAAACATGATTAGGTTTCTTAGGATTCACAAAGCCAGGTGGTTGCTTAACATAAACCTCTTCTTCAATCTCACCATTTAAAAATGCACTTTTAATATCCATTTGATAAAGCGTGATATCATGGTGATTGGCACAAGCAAGAAGAATGCGAATAGCTTCAAGTCTAGCGACGGGGGTGTAGGTCTCATCGTAGTCCATACCTTCGACTTGCGTATATCCTTGAGCTATGAGGCGAGCCTTGTTGCGCTCGACTTAACCGTCTTCGTCTTGCTTGTTCCAAAATACCCATTTGGTTCCAATGATGTTGTGTTCATCCTCGGGCTTCTCCACGAGTGTCCACACTTCGTTCCTTTCGAAGTTGTGAAGCTCTTCATGCGTAACGTTCACCCAATTTGCATCTTCAAGAGCTTGTTGTACCTTCAAGGGCTCAATGCTAGAGATGAAAGAATAATGCTCACAGAAGTTTGCTAGACGAGTTTTAGAGCGAGCGATCCTCCCTGTTTGTATATCACCAAAGATTTGCTTTAGGGGATGGTTCTTGGTCACTTGTGCTCGAACTTGGGTCAGCTTCCGATTGTTGGTTGGAGGAGCTTCTTCTTCCTCATCATCTCCTTCATCTTCATTGTTGTTGAAGGTGTCGTTCCCTTGAGGTGGTGGTGAAGGAGGTTGTGGTGGATCTTCATGATGCACTTCCTCCTCTTCATCATCTTGCCGTGTACCACTTGTGGATGCCTCCATGTCATGTTGTGGTTCACCTTGTCGTTAAGTAGGGGCTTCCACTTGAGTTGATGAAGTACTTTCCTTCACCTCCATGGGACGAATCTTGTCGATGGGTAAATCTAGGATAGCCTCTGAAGGGTTCTTATCACCTACATCATTTGGCAGTTGTTCGACTTGCGAACCATTAGATTCATCCAACTTCACATCTACCGTCTCTTCAACTTTTTGAGTGAAGTTGTTGTAGACACGGTAGGTGTGAGAGTTCGATCCATAACCAAGTAGGAATCCTTCATGAGATTCAGGAGCAAATTTAGTACGACAATGCTTATCAAGAATGTAGCACTTGGAGCCGAATACCCAAAAGTATCCAACTTGGGGTTTGTTACTGGTGATTAGCTCGTATGCCGTTTTACCGAGAAGCTTGTGCAAGTAAAGTCGGTTTGTGGCATGACATGCTGTTTCCACGACTTCTGCCCAAAAGTGTTTTGGCGTCTTGTATTCGTCAAGCATCGTTCTTGCCATCTCAATGAGTGTCCGGTTCTTCCTCTCAGCAACTCCATTTTGTTGAGGCGTGTACGTGGCCGAGAACTCATGTGAGACACCTTCTTCGTCAAGAAAGGTATCCACATGGGTGTTCTTGAAGTCCGATCCGTTATCGCTCCGAACCTTCTTAATCTTCACTTCAAACTGATTTTGTGCTTTGCGAGCGAAGTTGTTAAAGATATTTTGAACCTGCGACTCATCATCAAGAAAGAATACCCACGTAAATCTGGAAAAATCGTCACCTATAACTAGACCATAGGAATTTCCACCGAGACTCTTGTAAGCATTGGGACCGAAAAGATCCTTGTGAAGTAACTCGAGTGGTTTCCTAGTAGTCATGATATTCTTAACAGGATGACTTCCACCTACTTGCTTTCCAGCTTGACAAGCACTACAAAGTCTATCTTTGTCAAAGACAACATCTTTAACACCAAGTATATGATCACCTTTGATAAGTTTGTCCAAATTACGCATGCCAACATGTCCTAATCTTCTATGCCGAAGCCAACCTTTAGAAGATTTAGCAATTAAAAAAGTGCGAGGTTTGGATCTCTTAGTGAAATCGACAATGTATAGATCACCTCTACGGACACCGGTAAAGACCATATTATGATTATCTTGACGAAACACTTGGCAATCTATTTTCATGAATAACACATTGAGACCGAAGTCGGCAAGTCTAGACACGGAAAGAAGATTATAGCCAAGAGATTCAACAAGCATAACATTTTGAATAGAGCTATCATGGGATATGGCCACCTTACCATGACCAAGTACCTTACCCTTGGAGTTGTCTCCAAATGTTACGTACCTTCGCGGTCCATGGCTTGGTGCAATCTCTTCAAACATTTCTCTATCTCCGGTCATATGATCGGTACATTCGCTATCGAGAATCCACTCTTTTCCTCCGGACATGTAATCCTTGAAGTTTGCCATGAGACTTAGATTCTTCATAATCTTCTCATACTCGATGTTGAACAGATCATCTTCATCATAGTAGCCATGTTCCACATTGTCATCATCAAGTGGAAAATCCTCGTCATAAAGAACAAGAGATTCGTTAGGATGGTGATCATGACAATGTTCAAGTTTATGAATGCGAAGGGCCTCTATAATGATATTGTTGATAGTTGTGACATCTCCTTTAGCATGCATGAGGTCTCTAAGCTCAAATAGACAAACATCAAATTTAGGATCACTAGGCGACATTTTGTGAAAGGCAATGGTTTTATGAAGAATTTCATCAAGATTACTTAATGAATAATTTGGATATCATTTCTCCAAATCATTCCACAAAGTGTAAGCACATGCAAAATTCTTCATTTGGTTAAGCATATTTCTAGGCAATGCTCTAACAATGAGATTAACAGTTCTAAGATTGCATAGCATATGAATTTCCTCTTCGTGTGTGGGATGCAAAGGATCAATAGGATGCTCATAGGGGCACATAACATATTTGCTCAACTGAAATTTATTAAACAGCTCAAGCATCAAAGATTTCCATTGACTATAGTACTCTCCATCAAGAATGGGCACTCTAAAACTCAAACTCCCTATACTAGACACATCCATCTTCCTCCTCAGTGATTAAACCGAAGCAATGGAGACTAAAGCTCTGATACCAATTGAGGGATCACTAGAAGAATGTCTAGAGGGGGATGAATAGACTACTAGCAGGAATTTAAAACATAACTTTTCCCAAGTTAATTGGTTGGCAGATTTTAATAGTTTTAGCAAAGCTAGCAAGTCTAACGGCCCTACACATGCATATGAAGTAAAGTGTTGAGATGGGTAGATCAAACGCAGTTGGAGACCCATGGATTTTTCCCATGGTTCTGATAGGTGGCGCTATCGTACATCCACATTTATGGAGTCTTCAACCCACAGAGGGTAACGGTAGCGAGAGTCCATGGAGGGCTCCACCCAAAAGGGTCCATGAAGTAGAAACCTTGACTATTCCATAACGGCTTCCGTCCACGAAGGACTAGCCTCACTATGGGTAGACCTTCATGAAGTAGGCGATCTCCTTGCCCTTACAAACTTCTTGGTTCACTCCACAACACGAAGTAGGAGGCTCCCAAGCGACACCTAACCAATCTAGGAGGCACCACCCTCCAAAAGGTAATAGGCTCAGTAATGACGATGAACTTGCTCTTGTGCTTCAAGATGATAGACTCCTCAGCACCCAATCACTCTCTCACAGATTTGGTATGGTGGAAGAGATAGGATTGGTGGAAAGCTACTTCGGGAGGCTAGAAATCAAGATCCATATGATTGGAGTGGAATATCTTGACCTCAACACAAGGGTAGGTGGTTCTCTCTCAGAAAATCTGATAGGATAGGTATGGAATAGTTCTGAGTGCTTCTCTCTCGAGTGGGTGGTGGTGAAGGGGTATATATAGGCATCCCCAAAAATCCAACCATTACACACAAAATGACTAACTCGGTGACACCGATGTGTTAATCTCGGTGGTACCGAAGTGACCAAAAGGTGGAAACTTTTGAATCTCGATGAGACCGATGTAGGAAACTCGGTTGCACTGATAAGGTGACCAACGGTCAGCTTTCCAATCTCGGTGACGCCAATCCAACATTCTCGGTGGGATCGAACATGTGAATTTGCGTAACAGAAAGTTGGCAACCTAAACTCGGTGGCACTGGTGTGGAATTGGTTGCACCAAAGTGTCTAGGGTTTGGCTGAGTCTGTCTAGGTTCTGGAATCGATGGCACCAGTATGGGAAAGTTGGTCGCACCGATTTTGAGTGTTAGGTATAGAACAGACTTTGGTGGGAGAGTTTGTGGATGTTTTTGGCTACTATCACTTGTGCACGTTTGAGCATATTGTTAACCAACAAAACCTTACCCCCTTTCAATAGCATTGGCTTTCCTATGGACTCAAAGTGATTTCTCACAAATATAAAATGTAGAGTCCTTTTTCTTGAAGCTTGGCCAACCTATTTCCGTGCATCTTGGGGTATGTCCACAATCTCCTTTGCCAAAACTTCTCTATAGACTGTATCTGAAATACACTAGGTAAAAATATCAGTCCAAGAGACAATGTATGTTGTCATGAATTATCAAAACCACCAAGGGATCATGTTGTGCTTTCAAAAACATGCAACTCAAACCAATCATGATCATCAATCAACCCATAGGACAACAAAAATCTACTCATACATCATAGGATGGCAACACATCATTGGATAATAATATGAAGCATAAAGAACCATGTTCAAGTAGAGGGTAGAGCAGGTTGCGGGAGAGTGTACCACTATAGATAGATGGGGGAAGGTGATGGAGGTGTTAATGAACATGACAGAGTTGTTGGAGTAGGTCGCCGTCACGATGATGGCCCCGGCGGCGTTCCGGTGCCACCGGGAGAGAGGGGGGAGAGCCCCCTCCTTCTTATTATTCCTTGAACTTCCTCCTAGATGGGAGAAGGGTTTACCCTCAGGTCCATGACCTCCATGGTGGCAGAGGGGCGAGATCCCCTCCGAGATTGGATCTCTCTCTTTGTTTCCTTCTATTTTTGCGCTCCCAGATTCTGGCCTTTCACCGTTTCTTAAATATCCGGAGATCTGTAACTCTGATCGGGCTGAAATTTTGAGGGGATTTTGCTAATAAAAATACCTTTCTTGCTGCCAGTGGAAATATCCAACCGACCTAAAGGGTGGCCACAAGGCCTCAGGGCGCGCCCTACCCCCAGGCCATGCCTGGCAGGCTTGTCGGCCCCTTGGGCACCGGCTTCTGTTGATTCCACTTACTAAAATTCACATATATTCCAAAAGATTCTCCGTAAGTTTTTACCTCGTTTGGACTTCATTTGATATGGATTTTCGATGAAAAAAAGACATGCGACAAACAGGAACTGACACTGGGCACTGGATCAATATGCTAGTCCCAAAAATAGTATAAAAAGTTGCCAAAAGTATATGAAAGTTGTAGAATATTGGCATGAGAGTACAACATGTTGGAAGAGAGTGGACTGCTATATATATATGGGGGAAGGTGATGAAGGTGTTGGTGAAGATGACGGAGTTGTTGGAGTAGTTCGTCGTCACGATGATGGCCCCAGCGGCGTTCCAGCGCCACTGGGAGAGAGGGGCAGAGAGCCCCCTCCTTCTTCTTCTTCTTCTTCCCTGACCTTCCCCCTAGATAGGAGAAGGGTTTCCCCTCTGGTCCATGGCCTCCATGGTGGCGGAGGGGCGAGAGCCCCTCCGAGATTGGATATCTCTCTTTGTTTCCTTCTATTTCTCCGTTACCAGATTCTGGCCTTTCATCGTTTCTTAAATATCCAGAGATCCGTAACTTTGATCGGGCTGAAATGGTGAGGGGATCTATTATCTATACCTACTATTAAAGTATGGATCGCTTCTGCCCGTACGTCATTAAATTTACCATCGAAGTTGACACAAATTACCCACCATGCCACCGGAAAGTGAAAAAAACAATTCATTTTTTCTTATAAAATCCGCGTCGGTTTAATTAATACTAAACGAGCACCGTGGACGCCATGAGCACTCGAATAGCCCAGCGGCCCGAGCCTTGCTTCTCCACCCAGGAGACCTGGGTTCGAATCCCACTTCTCTCATAGTTTTGCATTTTCTTTTTAATTTTCGTCGGCGTAGAATAATGTTTACTCGCCCAGTTTTGGCCCGGCTACTCAGTTTTGTAACGTTTCCCTTTTCTTTTTTGACGATTCAAATGCTTTAAAAAATATCAGATCTTTCAAACCTTAACATTAAATTAAACATTTGATTTATGAAAATTCCTTAGAAAAATGTGTATGTTACAAATATGCTACTATCATGTATGTTAATTATTTCTAAAATTATGTTTAGGATGCACCCTTAATTGATTTTTTTATATGATGTATTTAAAAAATTCCTATTATATATGTTTTATACTCATTTAAATTGATTAGAAAGGATAGTTTGATGCTCTCGGAAAATCTATTATTGGCATCATAAGAAATGTATAACCTAAAGGCTATAACAGACACATAATCATCCTCTCTATTTCGCCCAAATCACAATACCCATATACGATGATGTACACAAATCCAATGATATGAGATTTATGTAAATCAGTGTCTTAATGTTAATTTTCATAGTAGTTGAAGTTGTGCATATAAAGATTTTTTTAAGAATATCAATGTTATATACAAACTCGGACATAAGTTATGCATGTCCTTACAGATTGATTATTTTCGATGGAGTACTAAAATATACTCCCTCCGTCCGGAAATGCTTGTCCTAAAAATAAATAAAATGAAAGTATCTATAACTAAAATAAGTCTAGATACATCCATTTCTAGGACAATAATTCCGGATGGAGGCAGTATTTCTCTCCCTTTAGCCATATATTATTTTTGGGCGTCATTGAGGAGGAATTGTTGGGGAACGTTGCATGGGAAACAAAAAATTTCCTACGCTTCACCAAGATCAATCTAGGAGATGAGAATCTAGGAGATGGGAGAGTGGATCAACATACCCTTGTAGATCGCTAAACGAGAAGCGTTAAGAAACGCGGTTGATGAAGTCGAACGTCTCTGCGATCCAAATTGCTGAGCGTCCCGCGATCCAATCACGATCCGTCCCGATCTAGTGCCGAACAGACGACACCTCCGCGTTCAACACACATACGGCTTGATGACGATCTCTGCCTTCTTGATCCAGTAAGAGGGAGCGGAGAGGTAGACGAGTTCTCCGGTAGCGCGACGGCATTGCGGCGATGGTGGTGGAGTAATTCCAGCAGGGCTTCGCCTAAGCACTTCTAAAACCGATCTAGAGGAGAAACTACGAACTAGAGGAGAGGCAACACGTGGCTTAGGGTTGCTTGATGTGTCTGAAGTGTTAGACCCGCCCCTTTATTTATATGCTGAGCCCTGGGGTCGAAACTTGGAGAAAAATCCTCCTCAAGGTCGGTTTGCCCGCAAGGCAAGAGTCCTCCTCGGACTCCAGGACCACACGCCAAGGTCCTCGGCGTCTGGCCCCAGACGCCAGGGTCCCTGGCGCCTGGCCTCTGACCTCCGTAAAACACCTTTTGCACTTTCCTAAAGCCTCATGGGCTTTACCCCTTGGCCCAAATAAAGTGTCCTTGTACCCCGAACATTTCGAGAAACATCCGAAACTATTTCCGGTGAATTCCGGAACCCTTCCGGAGACCAAACACTATCATCCCATATATCAATCTTTACCTCCGGACCATTCCGGAGCTCCTCGTGACGTCCGGGATCTCATTCGGGACTCCGAACAACCTTCGGTCACCACCATACATAACTCTATACTACCGAAACATCACCGAACCTTAAGTGTGCAAACCCTGCGGGTTCGAGAACTATGTAGACATGACCGAGACACCTCCACAGTTAATAACCAATAGCGGGATATGGATGCCCATATTGGTTCCTACATATTCTACGAAGATCTTTATCGATCGAACCTCTATGTCAAGGATTCAGTTAATCCCGTATGTTGTTCCCTTTGTTCTTCGGTATGTTACTTGCCCGAGATTCGATCATCGGTATCTCCTTACCTAGTTCAACCTCGTTACAGACAAGTCTCTTTACTCGTTTCTGTAATACAAGATCTCGTGGATAAGCCTTAGCCACATTGCTTGCAAGGCTTATTGTGATTTTGTATTACCGAGTGGGCCCTGAAATACCTCTCCGTCACACGGAGTAACAAATCGCAGTGTTGATCCATGCCAACCCAACAGACACCCTCGGAGATACCTGTAGAACACCTTTATAGTCACCCATTTACGTTGCGACGTTTGAGACACACAAGGCACTCCTCCGGTGTCAGTGAGCTACATGATCGCATAGTCATAGGAACATATACTTGACATGCAGAAAACTGTATCAATAAGCTGACACAATCATATGCTACATTTATAGTTTGGATCTTGTCCATTCCACCATTCTCCTAATGATGTGATCCCATTATCAAATGACATCTCATGTCAATGGCTAGGAAACCTTGACCATCCTTGATCAACGAGCTAGTCTACTAGAGGCACACTAGGGACAAAGTGTTGTCTTTATATCCACACATGCAATGTGTTTCCAATCAATACAGTTATATCATGGATAATAAAAAATTATCATGAACAAGGAAATATAATAATAAACACTTTATTTATTGCCTCTAGGGCATATTTCCAATAGTCTCCCACTTGCACTAGAGTCAATAATCTAGTTCACATCATTATGTGATTTACATTGTTATGAATCGAACACCCATGCAGTTTGGTGTTGATCATGTTTAGCCTTTGGGAAAGGTTTAGTTAACGGGTCTCCAACATTCAGATCCGTGTGCACTTTGCAAATATTTATGTCCTTCTCCTCCATGTAATCGCGGATGGAATTGAAGCATCGCTTTATGTGTCTAGTCCTCTTGTGAAACCTTGGTTCCTTGGCCAGAGCAATGGCACCAGTGTTGTCACAGAACAGAGTCAGTGGATTCAGTGCACTGGGCACTACTCCAAGATCTGTCATGAACTGCTTCATCCAGACACCTTCCTTCGCTGCCTTCGGGGCTGCGATGTACTCCGCTTCGCATGTAGAATCGGCTACAACGCTTTGCTTGGAATTGCACCAGCTTACCGCTCCCCCGTTGAGTATAAATACATATCCGAGTTGTGACTTAGAGTCATCCGGATCAGTGTCAAAGCTTCCATCGACGTAACCCTTTACAACGCGCTCTTGATCACCTTCATAAACGAGAAACATTTCCTTAGTCCTTTTCAGGTACTTAAGGATATTCTTGACCGCTATCCAGTGCTCCATTCCAGGATCACTTTGAAACCTTCCGGCCATACTTATGGCAAGGCTGACATCCGGTCTTGTGCACAACATTGCATACATAATAGAGCCTATGGCTCAAGCATAGGGGATGCCACTCATATTTTGTCTATCCTCTGCAGTTACTGGGCATTGAGTCTTACTCAACTTCACACCTTGTAACACAGGCAAGAACCCCTTCTTGGACTGATCCATTTTGAACTTCTTCAAAACTTTATCAAGGTATGTGCTCTGTGAAAGTGCTATTAACTGTCTCGATCTATCTCTATAGATCTTAATGCCTAATATGAAAGCAGCTTCTCCTAAGTCCTTCATTGAAAAACTCTTGTTCAAATATTCCTTCACACTTTCCAGCATTTCTATATTGTTCCCAATAAGCAATATGTCATCCACATATAATATAAGAAATGCTATAGATCTCCCACTCACTTTCTTGTAAATACAAGGTTCTCCATAAACTTGTATAAACCCAAACGCTTTGATCACCTCATCAAAGCGCTTATTCCAACTCCGAGATGCTTGCACCAGTCCATAAATGGATCGCTGGAGTTTGCAAACTTTGTCAGCATTCTCTGGATGGACAAAACCTTCTGGTTGCATCATATACAACTCTTCCTCAAGGAAACCGTTGAGGAATGCTGTTTTGACATCCATCTGCCAAATTTCATAGTCGAAATATGCAGCTATTGCTAACATGATTCTGACGGACTTAAGCATCGCTACGGGTGAGAAGGTCTCATCGTAGTGAACTCCTTGAACTTGTGAAAAACCCTTTGCCACAAGTCGAGCTTTATAGACGGTGACATTACCGTCCGCGTCCGTCTTCTTCTTAAAGATCCATTTGTTCTAAATGGCCTTTCGCCCTTCAGGTAATACTTCCAAAGTCTACAGTTTGTTGTCATACATGGATCCCATCTCGTATTTCATAGCCTCTAACCATTTCTCGAAATCCAGGCCCATCATCGCTCCTCCATAGCTCGTAGGTTCATTGTTGTCCAACAACATGACCTCCAAGACAGGGTTGTCGTACCACTCAGGAGTAGTACGCGCCCTTGTCGACCTACGAGGTTCAATAGCAACTTGATTCAAAGCTTCATGATCATCATCATTAACTTCCTCTTCAACTGTCGTAGGCTCCACAGAAACATCTTTCTGCGCTATGCTACTCCCTGGTTGAAGTGAAGGTTCAATAACCTCATCAAGCTCTATTCCCCCCACTCAACTCTTTCGAGAGAAACTATTTCTCAAGAAATGTTCCATTCTTAGCGACAAAGACTTTGCCTTCGGATCTGAGATAGAAGGTATACCCAACTGTGTTCTTCGGGTATCCTATGAACACGCATTTCTTCGCTTTGGGTTCTAGCTTTTCAGGCTGAAGCTTTTTGACATAAGCATCACATCCCCAAACTTTAAGAAATGACAACTTTGGCCTTTTGCCAAACCACAGTTCATATGGCATCATCTCAACGGATTTCGATGATGCCCTATTTAAAGTGAATGCAGCTGTCTCTAATGCATAACCCCAAAACGATAGTGGCAAATCGGCAAGAGACATCATAGAATGCACCATATCTAATAAGGTTCCATTACGACGTTCGGACACACCATTACACTGTTGTGTTCCAGGCGGTGTCAATTGTGAAAAAATTCCACACTGTCTTAAGTGATTGCCAAACTCATAACTCAGATATTCACCTCCTCGATCAGATCATAGGAATTTAATCTTCTTGTTACGATGATTCTCAACTTCACTCTGAAATTGCTTGAACTTTTCAAACGTTTCAGACTTGTGTTTCATTAAGTAAATATGCCCATATCTACTTAAGTCATTAGTGAAGGTGAGAAAATAACGATATCCACCACGCGCTGCAACATTCATTGGAACACACATATCAGTATGTATGATTTCCAACAAGTCACTTGCCCGTTCCATTGTTCCAGAGAACGGCGTTTTAGTCATCTTGCCCATGAGGCATGGTTCACATGTGTCAAGTGATTCAAAATCAAATGACTCCAAAAGTCCATCAGCATGGAGCTGCCTCATGCGTTTTACACCAATATGAGCCAAACGGCAGTGCCACAAGAAAGTGGTACAATCATTATCAACTCTACATCTTTTGGCATCAATGTTTTGAATATGTGTATCATCACTATCAAGATTCAATATGAATAAACCCCTAACATTGGGTGCATGAGCATAAAAGATATCACTCATATAAATTGAATAACCATTATTATCTGATTTAAATGAGTAACCGTCTCACAATAAACAAGATCCAGATATAATGTTCATGCTTAACGCAGACACTAAATAACAATTATTCAGGTTCATCACTAATCCCGATGGTAATCGAAGAGAGAGCGTGCCGACGGCGATCACATCAACCTTGGAACCATTTCCCACGCGCATCGTCACTTCATCCTTCGCCAGCCTTCGTCTATTCTGTAGTTCCTGTACTGAGTTGCAAATGTGAGCAACCGAACCGGTATCAAATACCCAGGCACTACAACGAGAGCTAGTAAGGTACACATCAATAACATGTATATCATATATACCTTATTTGTTATTGGCCGCCTTCTTGTCAGCCAGATACTTGGGGTAGTTCCACTTCGAGTGACCAGTTCCCTTGCAATGAAAGCACTTAGTTTCTGGCTTGGGTCCAGCCTTCGGTTTCTTCATGGGAGGAGCAACTGCTTTGCCATCCTTCTTGGATTTACCCTTCTTTCCGTTGCCATTCTTGTTAAAACTAGTGGTTTTATTGACCATCAAAACTTGATGTTCTTTGTGGATGTTAGACTCAGCGACTTTCATCATTGCAAATAGCTCGACGGCTGACTTGTTCATCCCGTGCATGTTATAGTTCATGACAAAGCTTTTGTAGCTAGGTGGCAGTGATTGAAGAACTCTATTAGTGATCGCTTCTAGCGGAAGGGGCATCCCCAACTCCGCCAGACGAGTCGAATACCCAGACCTTTTTAGTATATGTTCACTGATAGACCCGTTCTCCTCCATTTTGCAAGCATAGAACTTATCGGAGGTCTCATACCTCTCAATCCGTGCATTCTTCTTAAAGATAAACTCCAACTCCTGAAACATCTCATATGCTCCATGGCATTCAAAACGTCTTTGAAGTCCCGGTTCTAAGCCATACAATATTGCACACTGAACTATTGAGTAATCTCTAGAACGTGCCTCCCAAGCATTCTTAACCTGTTCGGATGACATGTCTTAGGATTGGTTACCAAGCGGTGCATCAAGGACATATGACTTCTGGGAAGCCGTGAGGATAATCCTTAGATTATGGGCCCAGTCCACAAAGTTACTTACATCATCTTTCAACTTAGCTTTCTCTAGGAACGCATTAAAATTCAGGGGTGCTACTGCACGAGCCATTGATCTACAACATAAATATGCAAAGGTTACTTAGACTATTGTTCAAGATAATGAGTTTAGTTAATAAAATCACTAAAGCTCCCACTAAAATCGACATCCCTCAGGTCATCTGAGTGACACATGATCCAAATTCACCAAATCAAGTCCGATCATCACGTGAGTTGAGGTGGTTTCAATGGTGAACATCATCATGTAGATCATATCTACTATATGACTCATGTTCGACCTTTCGGTCTCTTATTTGCTAAGGCCATGTCTGTACATGCTAGGCCCATCAAGTTTAACCCGAGTGTTCTGCATGTGCAAACACTGGCTTGCATCCGTTGTATGTGAACGTAGAGTCTATCACACCTGATCATCACGTGGTGTCTCGACACGACGAACTTTCGCAACGGTGCACACTCGGAGAGAACACAATTCATATTGAAATTAAGTGAGGGATCACCTTATAATGCTACCATCATCCTAAGTAAGACAAGGTGCGTATAAGGATTAACATCACATGCAAATCATAAGTGACATGATATGGCCATGAACTTGTGCTTTTGATCTTCATCTTGAAAGCACCGGCATGATCTCCATCGTCACTGGCATGACACCATGATCTCCATCATCTTCATCTCCATCAACGTGTCCCCATCAGGGTTGTCGCACCCACCATGCTTCTACTACTATTGCTACCGTTTAGCGATAAAGTAAACCATTACATAGCGCTTAATGATTGACACGCAAGTCATACAATAATTAAAGACAACCCTATGGCTCCTGCCGGTTGCCATACTCATCGACATGCAAGTCGTGATATTTTATACAACACATGATCATCTCATACACATATATCTCATCATGTAATTGGCCATATCATATCACAACATACCTTGCAAAAACGATTTAGACGTCCTCGAATTCTTGTTGCATGTTTTACGTGGCTGCTACGGGTATCTAGCAAGAACAATTCTCACGTACGCAAAAACCACAGCACTGATACATAAGTTGATTTTTAACCTTCTCAAGGACCGCCTTTGTCGAATCCGATCCAACTAAAGTAGGAGAAACAGACACCCGCCAGACATCTTTGTGCAACGAAGTTACACGTCAATTGATGGAACCGGTCTCTCGTAAGCATACGTGTAAGGTTGGTCCAGGACGCTTCATCCCACAATACCGCTGAACCAAAACACGACAAGGGAGGAAGCAATCTAAGCATCAACGTCAAAAAACTCTTTGTGTTCTACTCGAGATCTCATCTACACATAGACCTAGCTCATGATGTCACTGTTGGGGAACGTTGCATGGGAAACAAAATATTTCCTATGCTTCACCAAGATCAATCTAGGAGATGAGCATCTACGAGATGGGAGAGTGGATCTACATACCCTTATAGATCGCTAAGTGGGAAGCGTTAAGAAACGCGGTTGATGTAGTCGAACGTCTTCGCGATCCAAATTGCTGAGTGTCCCGCGATCAATCACGATTCGTCCCGATCTAGCGCCGAACGGACGGCACCTCCGCGTTCAGCACACGTACGGCATGATGACGATCTACGCCTTCTTGATCCATCAAGAGCGAGCGGAGAGGTAGACAAGTTCTCCGGCAGTGCGACGACATTGCAACGATGGTGGTGGAGTAATTCCAGTAGGGCTTCGCCTAAGCACTACTGAAACCGATCTAGAGGAGAAACTATGAACTAGAGGAGAGGCAACACGTGGCTTAGGGTTTCTTGATGTGTCCCAGGTGCTAGCCCTGCCCCTTTATTTATATGCTGAGCCCTGGGGTCGAAACTTGGAGAAAAATCCTCCTCAAGGTCGGTTTGCCTGCAAGGCAAGAGTCCTCCTCGGACTCCAGGACCACACGCCAAGGTCCTCGGCGTCTGGCCCCAGACGCCAGGGTCCCTGGCGCCTGGCCTCTGACCTCCGTAAAACACCTTTTGCACTTTCCTAAAGCCTCATGGGCTTTACCCCTTGGCCCAAATAAAGTGTCCTTGTACCCCGAACATTTCGAGAAACATCCGAAACTATTTCCGGTGAATTCCGGAACCCTTCCGGAGACCAAACACTATCATCCCATATATCAATCTTTACCTCTGGACCATTCCGGAGCTCCTCGTGACGTCCGGGATCTCATTCGGGACTCCGAACAACCTTCGGTCACCACCATACATAACTCTATACTACCGAAACATCACCGAACCTTAAGTGTGCAAACCCTGCGGGTTCGAGAACTATGTAGACATGACCGAGACACCTCCACAGTTAATAACCAATAGCGGGATATGGATGCCCATATTGGTTCCTACATATTCTACGAAGATCTTTATCGATCGAACCTCTATGTCAAGGATTCAGTTAATCCCGTATGTTGTTCCCTTTGTTCTTCGGTATGTTACTTGCCCGAGATTCGATCATCGGTATCTCCTTACCTAGTTCAACCTCGTTACAGACAAGTCTCTTTACTCGTTTCTGTAATACAAGATCTCGTGGATAAGCCTTAGCCACATTGCTTGCAAGGCTTATTGTGATTTTGTATTACCGAGTGGGCCCTGAAATACCTCTCCGTCACACGGAGTAACAAATCGCAGTGTTGATCCATGCCAACC
The DNA here is from genome assembly GCA_022496015.1 of Hordeum marinum. Classification (NCBI taxonomy): domain Eukaryota; kingdom Viridiplantae; phylum Streptophyta; class Magnoliopsida; order Poales; family Poaceae; genus Hordeum; species Hordeum marinum. The sequence continues at coordinate 428,407,046 of CM039675.1, forward strand.
CAACAGACACCCTCGGAGATACCTGTAGAACACCTTTATAGTCACCCATTTACGTTGCGACGTTTGAGACACACAAGGCACTCCTCCGGTGTCAGTGAGCTACATGATCTCATGGTCATAAGAACATATACTTGACATGTACAAAAATGTAGCAATAAACTGACACGATCATATGCTACGTTTATAGTTTGGGTCTTGTCCATCCCACCATTCTCCTAATGATGTGATCCCGTTATCAAATGACATCTCATGTCAATGGCTAGGAAACCTTGATCATCTTTAATCAACGAGCTAGTCTAATAGAGGCACACCATGGACAAAGTGTTGTCTATATATCCACACATGCAATGTGTTTCCGATCAATACAATTATAGCATGTATAATAAACAATTATCATGAACAAGGAAATATAATAATAAACACTTTATTTTTTGCCTCTAGGGCATATTTCCAACAGGATCACCAGCAAAGACGTGAATTGATGCATGAACCTAGGTAGATATTTCTATTTTCTAATAAATTGAACACATTTTAGTACACTAAAAGAGGTTCCACATTTTTATCTTGGTTCAGCACCGCTTATTATGTTGTTTCTCATGAGACATCGTGAAATATCTCAAAGATTTGCTGATGTTGTCAAGTGTGACGAGGTGTGTTTTTCTCCCGTTGCAACGCACAGACACATTTGCTAGTATTATTAAAACGATAGAAAACGAACGACTCAGATGTAACAATAGATAAATAGTTAAAAAGAACGGCTGTGCTTTCCATAAAATAAGTACGTATCCAAGTCTCCTTAGAACATACGTATGCATGTCTCCTGCAAAAGTATGTGTTAGAACATAAGTGTTGGGATTGATCACATACCATACGCAAAACACGCTGGATTTATTTTCAATAGGCATAGTGCGATTGCAGGACTCGAAGAAAGAAAACTAGCATGGGAATGCACAAAAGTGCATGCGTGCACGCAAGACGCAAAGTCGGGGCTGCTCATGCATGTGTTCTCTTTTTTGCCTGTTATTAGTATTAAATGTGTTCACATTGGTCAGTTTAGTTTGCGAGAAACAACTTCACGTATATTTATTTTGGTTTTTCGAATTTTGAAAAAGTTATATCTTTCAAACCGCTCGTCGGAACTCATATCTGCCTTCACCGTTGGATTCTTTGCGACAACTTTTTGAAACTAGACCCCGCATTGGTATGTGTTGACATTTTTTTTGTGCCAACTTTGGTTTTATATGGTGCAACTTTAATACTACATGATGCATTTTTTTGCAAAACCAGTTTTCAGAGCTGCATGATCTAACTTCACCTAAGGTTGCAACCTAGCAACCAGAAAAACTTGATGCAACTAGTCTATTGTCCCGACCAACTATGTAGTAGTCAATGTGCAACCCTTGTCCCTACTAGGGGATGTGTATATATTTTTTAAATTGACACACCCTACCCGACCTCCCCTACTAGTGATTTGTGTAACTTTGTATTTTGTTCGAGCCAAGTTCCTATTACACGATGTGCAAGTCCGTCCCCTAACTACTTATGGATATGTAGTTTCGGTTGGCATGTGCAACACACGGAGTTGCACAAAGTCTACTAGACAGCTGACCGGGACAATATATAAAGTTGCAGATCTCACATGCAAGGATAGTTGGATGGTGAAAATTTCAAATTAATGCGATAGTGAAAAGTTACATATTCATGAGGGTAGTAAAAGTTACATACAATCAGGGCGTTAAAATTGCACATCCCACTAGAGTGGTGGCTCGGAGTGCTAGTAGTGAAATTACACATCCATGAGGTATGAGGGATAGTTGCACATCGCTGGTAGACAGTTGACGGTGACAACATCCAAAGTAGTTGGTTGATGCAGCAAATAGTGAAAACACAGCCACAGACAGTTGGCCTGGGCAAAACACGAAGTTGAACATCTTACTAGGAGGAGGTAATTTGAGGGTGGATGTGCCATTAGTGAAAACTACACTTCCACGGAGTAGGCAGGAAGTTGCACATCCACTGTCAGGTAATTGCACATCCACTGTCAAGCAGTTGCACAAATCGAAGGTTAAATTGCACATAAATTTTTTTGTCGAAACATACCCATGCGGGATCTAGTTTCGACGATCTCGTCGCGAAGAATCCAACGGTGAGGACGAATCTGAATTCCCACGCGCGGTTTGAAAGATATGTCTTTTTTAAAATTCAGAAAGCCCAAATTAAGTACATTCACACCTATTCACGTGATTGGTTTCATTTACTTTTTACTTTTTCTATTCACACTTGTTCATACGTTCACACCTGTTCACTTCTAAAATGAACTTTTTCTTTTTGGATGGCCGCTCGTAAACCATCCCAGGGCGGCCGGGAGCCCGCTAGACGCATCCAAACTATTATGCATTGCACGTGTAGTCAAAGGTAAGTAGGTAGTTTCTATCTCTAAGTAAGTAATATTTGGGCTCCCATCTTTTTCTGAGCGGACACAGTGGCTGGATGGTGCATATCCATACACACGAGGTACCACAGGGAATGCCCGTTCGAAATAAAATAAAATAGAGCAGCCGTCCATTAAGGATGAGACGCCCCAGTAGAAAATATGTTGCCAAGAAATAAAAGCAAGCCGCCTTGATATACTATGTTAGGACGCAAAAAGAAAAATATTCATCCAGCCTCCCGTAAATACAGATGTGACAGAGTTATACATAGCTGTTCAATACACAACAATTATAAACTATATATATGTACTGTAAAATGTCGATAAAATGCAAGGATGGATTCATAAATTCAAATATCAAAATACTAATAGCGAATCAACTGAAAGGATAACCGAAATTTATTTCTGAATTCTAATTATAATTGTTGCAATTAAAAGATAAAAAGTTGTGCATAACACTAATCACATATAAACGAGTATCATAACTAGCAAGAAATAAGATTGTGTATATACATATAGCCATTATGGTTCATGTACCCAGGTAGAAATAAGAAAATTAGTTGCCTCCCGATGAGAGTTGTAGCTATTTATGTTTGCATGCATGAAGCATACACTGACAGGACAAAGCCCAGCGGTAAATAAGAAGACAATACTATTGTAAGAGAAATATATGTCCAATAATTTTACATGACGTATATAGGAATTTCGGTAGAGCAAAGTGGTAACAAGGATACAACGAACCAGTAAAACTGCCAATCGAATAAAGCCAATCTCTGAGCACAACCTGAACGGCATCTCATGCATGTTGACGGCTGCTGTTATAGCGGCACATGCCAAGATAGTCCAAACAACCATGAGCTTTCTTTATATAAAGTAGACAAATATTTTATAAAGGTTCTTTTAACACAATATAAACGCAATCGCTCATACATATAGACATTCAGACACCTCTATGAATACATACATATCATACTCCTATGTGACCCTCCGAGAGACTGAGGCGGCATGTTGTCTTGATATTGATAAAGTTGTCACAAACGACTTTGTAGTCAAGAACGTCTCTTCCCGCTCAATTTACATCACCGAAAATCCTGAAATAATTTTAGAAAAATACAACCAAAAATACCAGGTCTAGGGCTTGAACTCTGGTGCGTTGATTCCACCACAAGGAAACTAATCATCTGAACTACGCTCAGTACACGCAATTCTTTTATGATGTTCATAAAGAGCATGACACAATTTTATATGTGAGGTTCAAGTATTGAATAGAGCATGTTTAGAACATCATTATTTGTCAGTGGTAGTGCACTTAATATAAATATTTATATTATTTTCTTCTATAATTTGTGATATATCATTGCTACCTTGATATAAAAAATGAAATCTGATAACATTTGGCTTCTAGGGAAAATAGTGGTAGAGAAAGCAATACCGTTGGCCCAATAAAAAAATGGCAAATTAGGATAGACAAGGAACATAAGATTTTACCAATTTCGGTTCCATCCACCAATAATTATGTTTTCTTAGATTGGAGAACATAGAGAACTAGAGTACAATGAGAATGTAAAGAAAAGTGTGGATAATGTATAATATAATATTAAAAGAAAATTATAATTGCAACGTGGTTGTTGACAAGGAAGGGAATTGAATGGACATTATGGTTTGCATGTAAGACATGAATATTATTTATGCCCTATGGACCATAATAAAATTGTGTCAAAATTTCAAGGAATAAGGACGAGAGAAATACAAAAGGCTATAGAATAGTATAATTAGTTAGTCTTTCAATGGCACACGTCAACATTTTTGACACAAACTTAGTACATAATAGGAACATGTATGCATCAAAATGTAATGTCAAAATCATGAACTAAAGAAGACAAATAATTTTTTTTGACATAATATGGAGATATATAGAAAATCTAGCCGCGCAAATGCACGGGTAACACCGTAGTTTTTATTATAAAAATATCTTTCTTGCGGCCAAAGGAGAGCTCCAACCGCCTTAAGGAGTGACCACAAGGGCCCAGGGCGCGGCCAGGGGGTAGGCCGTGCCCCCTGGCTTGCGGTCACCTCGGGCATCGTCTCGCGTTGATTCTTTTTTCCCAAAATCACATATATTCCAAAAAAATCTCTGTAAGTTTTTATCGCGTTTAGACTTCGTTTGGTATGGATATTCTGCAAAACAAAAAACATGCAACAAACAGGAACTGGTACTGGAAACTGGATCAATATGTTAGTCCTAAAAATAGTATACAAATTGCCAAAAGTATATGAAAGTTTTAGAATATTGACATTAAACAACTAAAAATTATAAATACGACGGAGACGTATCATGTATCAAGGACACAAGCCTTTTATGCAACAATGAGGACAATCCTTAGTTTACGGACCCAGTCCGCATAATTGCTATTACTATCTTTCAACTTTGTTTTTCTCTAGGACCATATCAAAATATAGGGGAGCTATAGCGCTAGCTATTGATCTACAACATAATTTACATTTTTTTTGACTATGTTCACGATAATGAGTTCAATTAATCATATTACTAAAGAACTCCCACTCAAATCAACATCTCTCATGTTGTCCGAGTGTCACATGATCCAAATCCACCAACCCAAGTCCGATCATCACGTGAGATGGGGTGGCTTCAATGGTGAACATCTTCATGTTGATCATACCTACTATATGACTCATCTTCGACCTTTCAGTCTCCTGTGTTACGAGTCCATATCGGTATATGCTAGGCTCGTCAAGTTTAACACAAGTATTCCACATGTGTAAATCTGGCTTACAACCGTTGTATGCAAACATAGATTCTATCACACCCGATCATCACGTGGTGCTTCGAAATGACGAACCTTCGCAGCGGTGCACACTTGAGGAGAACACAATTTTATCTTCAAATTTTAGTGAGGGATCATCTTATAATGCTACCGTCGTTTTAAGAAAAATAAGATGCATAAAATGATTAAATCACACGCAAATCATATAAGTGACATGATATGTCCATCATCATCTGGTGCTTTTGATCTCCATCTCCAAAGCACCGACATGATCTCCATCGTCACTGGCATGCCACCATGATCCGCATCATCATGATCTCCATCATCGTGTAGTCACGTGGTTGTCGCGGCAACTATTGCTTGTACAACTATTGCTAATGCATAGCGATAAAGTAAAATCAATTACATGGCGTTTAGAGATTACCATATGGCTCCTGTCCATTGTCGCACTCATCAACATGCAAGTCGTGATAACTATTACAAAACATGATCATCTCATAAATCAACATATATTAAATCATGTCTTGGCCATATCACATCACAACATGCCTTGCAAAAAAAGCTAGACGTCCTCTACTTTGTTGTTGCAAGTTTTACGTGGCTGCTATGGGCAACTAGTAAGAACCGTTGTTACATACACAAATCCACAACGGCGATATTCAAGTTGCTATTTAACCTTCCACGAGGACCACCTCTGTCGAATCCGATTCAACTAAAGTGGAAGAGACAGATACCTGCCAGCCATCTTTATGCAACAAGTTGCATGTCAGCCGATGGAACCAGTCTCTCGTACGTGGACAAGTAAGGTTTGTACGGGACGCTTCATACCACAATATCGCCGAATAAACATAAGGCTAAGGAAGTAAGCAATCTGAACATCAATATCCACAAACTCTTTTGTGTTCTACTCATGAATATTTTCTACGCATAGACCTAGCTATGATACCACTGTTTAACATTGCATGGGAAACAAAAAAGTTCCTACGGACACCCAAGATCTATCTATGGAGATGCATATCTAAGAGAGGGGAGTATATCTACATACCCTTGTAGATCGCTAAGCGGGAATCATTGAGGAACGCGATTGGTGTAGTCAAACATCTTCGTGATCCAATCACGACCCATCCCGATCTAGCGCCGAACGGACGACACCTCCGCATACATCACACATACAACTCGATGACGTCTCCGCCCAGTTGATCAGCAAGCAAGGGAGGAGAGGTGGATGAGTGCACCAGCAACACGACAACATGGTGGCATGGTGGTGGAGCAATCTCGACAGGGCTTCGCCAAGCACTATTGCACACGCGTTTTGGAGGAGAAATAGATCTAGGGAGAGAGTGAGGGCTGCACCTATGTCTTGGGGTGCTTCTGCCTCTATCTCCCTCTATATATCTACGAGGAGGGGGTAGGTACGGGGAAGCCTTGTCCCCTCCTCCAAGAAGGGCTAGCCGGCCAAGTGGGGAGGAGTCCACCTCCCACAAGGGAGGTGGGCGCCCTAGGGGAGGACTCCCTCGTCCTCAAGGCACCTCCCCACCTACCACTTGGGTGCATGGGCCTCTTTGGGTGTGGCGCCCAGCCCATCAGGGATGGTGTGCCTCACTCTTCAGCCCATGTGGGCCCCCGGGATGGGTGGGCCCCGTCCGTTGGACCCCCGGAACCCCGAACCCTTTCAGCACTCCCGGTACAATTCCGGAAACACCCAAAACTTTTCCCGAATTCGAATACCACTTTCCTATATATATATATAAATCTTTACCTCCGAACCATTCTGGAACTCCTCGTGATGTTAGGGATCTCATCCGAGACTCCGAACAAACTTCGGTCACCAACAAATATAACTCAACAATACTATATCGTCACCGAACGTTAAGTGTGCAGACCTTGCGGGTTCGAGAATGATGTAGAGATGACCGAGACACTCTTCGATCAATAACAAGTAGAGGGACCTGGATGCCTATCAGTATTAGGATTACCCGGTTGTAACAATCGTAGAGGTGCTCCCTTTACCCTCTAGCCAAACAATCGGGAACGTAGAGGGTAAGCAGAGGATCGAGGCAACCCAACTTGGCTAAGTCTTAGTTTGAATTGATGCATATGATGGCTTAAAAACGACAAGGGAAACATGTGTACACAATAAATGTGAATAAATGCTTATAATATGAAAGCATCGGCTTCATAAAGAAGCCCCCAGGTGTTGTGTTCGGATTTAACACGTAAGGGTGTAAGTCGAAAATCTTAGTACAAGATCGGTTGAACCAAACATAGATTTGGGAAAAAGGGATAAAATTCAAACCTACCAAACAACAATATGAGAGGGAAAAGAAAAAGTAAAGAAAAAGGAGGTAAAGGGTAAAGAATGTGACGACACCGGTTTATCCGTAGAAGCGTTGAAGATGAGCTGTGTTCCATGGGTTTGGTTCAAGGCGGTTGTCCGACGGGTTTTGAAGATGGTAAGCCCCTCATGTAGTACTTCGTTGATTATGAAGGGGCCCTCCCATTTGAGGTTGAGTTTATGCTTCTGCTTCTTCGGCAGCTGTAAGACGAGTTCACCCATGTTATAAGCTTTTGCCCTAAACTCCCTACTGTGGTAACGTCGGGCCTGCTGTTGGTAAAAAGTAGAGCGACCCCGAGCTATGTCGCGTTCTCCTTCTAAGGCGTCCAGGTCGTCCTGCCGATCTAACTCGACCTCCTTTTCCTCGTACATGCGCACCCTTGGTGTGCGTGAATAATGTCGTAGGGGAGGACTGCTTCTGCTCCATAGACCATCAAGAACGATGTGTACCCCATTGATCTATTCGGGGTGGTGCGCAGACCCCATAGAACGGAGTCGAGCTCCTCCACCCAATGATAGTCGGACTCATGAAGAGACCGGACCAGACATGGCTTAATGTCGCTCATGATGAGGCCGTTTTCTCGTTCAACTTGTCCATTGGTCTGTGGATGATACACCAATGCGTAATCGAGCTTGATGCCCATTTTTGTGCACCAGTATTTGAGCTACGTAGCGTCGGCTGGAGTCACGCTTCGGGCGGTACCCTTCACCACCTCCCCCAGCCGCCCCGCATCCGAGCGGAACTGCATGCTCGTGGGGCTTGCTCCGATAGGCCCTGCAGGCCACGCCGTCGGCCTCTCCGATGAGTGACCCGGCAGCGACCCTGCGCCCGACATCGCCGCGCGCACCGAGCGCGTCGGCTAGCTGAGCCTCACCGACGAGCCAGCGGCCGACGAATACCCTAACCGGGTGTTTTACTGCACCGATGCGCCCATATTCGTAGGTGCGCTCACCATGGGCGAGGCCAACGGCTCCCGCGTCCACGTGGGAGTGATGGTCACTGCTTGCTCCACCTCTTCTGGCCGTGCGCGGGCCGAGGCCGACGCGGCGACCGCCCGTGCCAAAACCTCCGACCCGCTCAACACCATAGTTCAGGGTTTGAGCACCCCCATCGCTCTGATGGCAAACCCAGCCACCACTACGGCTGAGCTGGAGGTAGCCCGCCGTCTTCTGTTCGAGGACGCCAATGCCCTCGCGTCCGAGCGGCGCCGGATGGAAGCGGCGCCGCGGGAGTACATTTCCGCCTATGGTCTCAGCCCGGCTGGCACCGAGCCCAACCGACGGGGCGCTGTGCTTGACCGTGGCCGTGTGGTCACCAAGATCCTCGACGGTAACCTGCTAGTCTAGGACATCCCTGCGGCCAACCCGCTGGCCTCCAAGGTGGCTTACGAGGACCTGGCCGCCTTGGAGGGCGAGGAGTGCGCCTCGCGCGAGCGACACATCAAGGACCTCATCGACACCGCCAACGCGCAGCAAGCCAGGCTCATCCCCGGTTGAGCCGTTTCCGAGGCTCCCCGTCCCGAGGGCGAGGGCACTGGAGCTGCTGGCTGCTTGCCGGCTCAGCACACCATCTCCCCTTGTACCTCTAGTCGACGGGCCGAGGGAAGCAACGCCGGCGCTCCTAGATGCACGGAAATGAGCACCTGACTTTCGACAACCGACGTAACGGCATCCCGGCAGGCGGCAGCCACCGCAATGAGGCGCCGGCTGGCGGTAGCCAGCGCAGCCATGGGCACACCCCGCCACCAACGGCGAGAGTCGCCGCGGTCCGTCCCACCGACCATCCGCGCAGATCTCACGGCTCGGCTTGGACCATGGGTCCCTCACAGCGAGAACGACGCACGCCTCCGCCTCGACCAAGTGGCGTAGTCGGCCCTTCTTAAGGAGGAGGGCTCAATTGGTCCGGCGTGCTTTGGCCCCCATATACGCAACGAGCCATTCCTGACCGGCTTCAAGCTTCCCTGCGACACCCCGAAGTACAATGGCGCCTCCAAGCCGAAGGACTGGCTGATCGACTACACCACCACAGTCGGCATCGCCAGGGGAAACAAGCACGTAGCCGTACGCTATGCCCCCCTCATGCTGATCGGCTTGGCCCACACCTGGTTTAACAGCCTGGTAGCCGGTAGCATCAACACCTGGATGGACTTTGAAGAGTTGTTTGTCCGCAACTTCATCGACACGTACAAGCGGCCCAGCAGCCCTCAAGAACTAGCCATGTGCGATCAGGGCTCGGACGAGCCCCTCTGCGACTACCTCATCGAATGGACCGAGCTCCACAACTCCTGCGAAGGAGTGCACGAGGTGCAAGCCATCCAAGACTTCATTGTGGGTTGCCGCGACGACACCTAACTCAAGCACAAGCTCTTGTGCTCCGAGCCGGCTACGCCGGCCGACCTCATGGCCAAGGCGGAGATGTATGCTACGGCCGGCTCCGCAATCCGGGTCAAGGTCAGCACGCCCGGCAAGGCGGCTCCGTCGCCGGCTGTGTCATGACTGGCTGCCGACAATAGGCAGCCACAGAACAAGCGCAAGGCTAACCAGCCGGACTCCCGCTATGGGAGCCGGCAGGTTGCCACCATCGAGGAAGAGCAGCCGGCTGTTCAGGCCTCCAGTCAGCGCCAACACACCGGCAAGGCTACCTGGAACCCTAAGCTCACGTCCGAGCAGATGCTCGACCTCCCCTCCAAACACCATTCTGGCACCAAAACGTCTATGCATACGCTCCGGCAGTGCAACTTCTCACAGCGGCTTGCCCGAGGGGAAGGCCTCCCGGCTCCTCCCGTCCTGCCTCTTCATGCGCCGACGCCGGCTCCGGCTCCCGCTTCGGCCCCGGCCCCAGCCCCGGCCCAGCATGACGGCCGCCTGCTCGACTATTTCCCAACCCAGGACGGTTCTTACGTCGTCTTCACCAGTCAAGAGACAAAACAACACGCTCAGCGCCGGCTGCACCGCATGGTGAATGCCATCATGCCCGCGACTCTCCAGTTCATGCACTGGTCCGAGAAGCCAGTTACCTGGAGCATGGCTGACCACCCGATTGTGATGCCAAGCCCTGGCAGCCACGCGCTCGTCCTCGATCCCACCATCGCCTTCGAGAGGTGCACATCCACTTCTCACGGGTGTTGATCGATGGGGGCAGTAGCATTAACATCGTTTACCTCGATACGATGCTCAAGCTAGGGCTCAAGGACAAGGACCTACAGGCAAGACGGATGGTTTTCCATGGCATCGTGTCGGGAAAGTCCTATTCCCCCATCAGCAAGATCAAGCTCGATGTTCTCTTCGGCGGCCAGAGCCACTTCCGCTGCGAACCAATATGGCTCGAGGTGGTGGACCTCGACAGTCCCTACCACTCGCCGCTGGGCCGGCAGGCTCTCGTCATGTTCATGGCGGTCCCCCATTATGCCTACCTCAAGCTCAAGATGCTGGGTCCCAAGGGCATCATCACCATCGCCGGCGACTACAAGATATTGATCGTGTGCGCACGAGACGACAGCCGGCTAGTCGAGGCCCTAGAGATAGCAGAAGAGAAGCGGTAGCTCGACCGGCTTGTGGCCCATACCTCTGGCCAGCTGACCATGCCGGCCCCTCCATCCTCGTCAGCCGGCGAGGCGTCATTTCAGACGTCCAAGGACACCAGGCAGGTGCCACTCGACCCGGCCAATCCCAAGAAGTGCTTCACCATCGGCGCCCGCCTCGACTGCAAATAGGAAGGCGAGCTCGTCAACTTCCTCCATGAGAATGGGACATCTTTGCATGGTATCCAAAAGACATGACATGTGTTCCGAGGAAGTTCGCCGAGCACAAGCTTCATGTGTGGATGGACGCGAAGCCGGTCAAGCAATCCCTGCATCGTTTCTCCGAGGAGAAGCGGCGTACGATAGTAGAAGAGATCATCAGGCTGCTCGAAGCCGACTCCATCATGGAAGTGTTCCAACTAGACTGGCTGGCCAACCCAGTCATGGTGCTGAAGAAAAACAAGACTTGGCGCATGTGTATTGACTACACGATCCTGAATAAGGCGTGTCCCAAGGACCCGTTCACCTTGCCGCGTCTCAATGAAGTCATCGACTCCACGGCCGACTGCGACCCGCTATCCTTCCTGAACGCCTACTCCGGCTACAACCAGATCAAGCTGGTCCCGGACGACCGACTGAAGACCTCCTTCATCACCCCTTTTGGGGCCTGCTTCTACATCACCATGTCCTTCGGCGTCAAGAATGCATGTGCTACCTTTCAGCGCTGCATGCAGAAGTGCCTCCTGCCTCAGATAGGCAGGAACATCCACGTGTACGTGGATGACATCATCGTCAAGACCAAGAAGCACTTCAGTCTCCTCGATGATCTCTGGGAGACATTCGCCAACTTGCACGAATACAAGATCAAGCTCAACCCAGAGAAGTGCGTCTTCGGTGTTCCAGCCGGCCAACTCCTAGGTTTCTTCGTGTTCGCTGGCGGCATCGAGGCTAACCCACTGAAGATCAGGGCGATCGAGCGCATGGCCAAGCCAACCCGGCTCTGCGACGTCCAGAAGTTCACCAGCTGCCTCGCCTCGCTCAGCCGGTTCGTCAGCCGACTAGGGGAGAATGCCCTGCCCCTCTACGGGCTCCCACGGAAGACGGCTCTGGTCGAGCCGGGCCGTGACTCCGTGAAGAAGCCGTCCATGTTTGACTAGCCTGACGAGGCGGACGAGGCCTTTCGGGGCGTCAAACAAGCTCTCACCAGTGCGCCCATCCTATTTGCTCCGGCTGAGAAGGATCCCTTGCTTGCCTACATCACGACGACCACGCGCGTCATCAGCGTCGTCTTGGTGGTTGAGTGGCCGAAGGAGGGCAAGAAACTGTCGATCCAGCACCACATCTACTTCCTCAGAGAGGTCCTCTACGCCTCCAAGCAAAACTAATCCCACTACCAGAAGATGTGCTACGACATATAATTTGCCGCCTAGAAGATCAAGGAGTACTTCCAGGAGCATGTTATCACCGTCGTGAGTATGGCGCTGCTGGGCGAAATAATGAGTGGCCGGGACGCCACCGGCCGGATAGCCAAGTGGGGCATCACCCTTGCCGACTACATGATCCGGTACGAGCCGCGCACCGCCATCAATTCACAGACGATTGCCCACTTCCTTATCGACTGGGCCGAAACCCAGTTCGTGGTGCCTCCACCCAACTCCACGCACTGGCACATACACTTCGACGGCTCAAAGATGCAGGTCGGCCTGGGAGCCGGCATCGTCTTATCATCTCCGAAGGGAGACCAACTCAAGTACGTGCTCCAGATCCACTTCGCCGCCTCTAACAACGTGGCCGAGTACGAGGCCCTCGTCCACGGCCTCCGGCTCGCCAAGGAGATTGGCATCAGGCGAATCCTTTGCTTCGGTGACTCCGACCTCGTGGTGTAGAAGGTCTCTGGCGAATGAGACACCCGAGACGCCAACATGGCGAGCTATCGCTTCCTCGTCCAGCAGCTCACCGGCTCCTTCGAGGGCTATGAGTTCCATCACTTCCCAGGGGCGGACAACTAGGCGGCCGATACGCTGGCAAAGATCAGCTCCACCCGGCAGACCATCCCAGCCATCGTCTCCCTTGAGCGGTTGCTCAAGCCGTCGATTAAGCCCTCCCTCGAATCAGAGTCTATCTTCGTGCTAGAAAACGTAGCCGGACCATCGCTAGATCTGGCTGCCCAGCCAGCACTATCAACACCGGTCTCTCTACCAGCACTATCGACATCGCTTGCCCGGCCGACGCCACCAGGACCGGCTGTCAAGCCGGCCACCTCTGTGGTCGCTGGCTCCGAGCCCGCAGCCGTCATGATGGCAATAAACGCCCCTCCCACTACCTCGGTCCCGGTGTCTAATGAGCTGGTCCCGGGGACTGCAGCCGGCCTTGGGGGTTGGTCAGCCTTCTGCAAGGACCTTAGCCGTCTCCGGCATCCCACTCGAGCCCGAGCCGGCTCCTGTCTCGGCACCCTCATGGGCCCAGCACATTATTATGTTACTCTTGCGCGGCGAACTCCCCCCCTGACGAAGCCGAGGCCCGACGAATCCAACGTCGTACCCCTTGCCTACAACATCATCAACCACGAGCTAGTTCATCGCAGCACAACCAATATGTTTCAGCACTGTATCGAGCCAGAGAAAGAGCAAGAAATCCTCCTCGACATCCAATAGGGCGAGTGCGGGCAGCACGTCGCCTCCAGAACCCTAGTGGCCAAGGCGTTCCGCCACGGCTTCTACTGGCCGACTGCCTTGGAGGAGGCCAAGTAGCTAGTCGACAAGTGCGAAGAGTGTTAGCGCTTCAGCACGAAAAGCCATGTGCAGGCTACAACCGTCTAGACTATCCCCCTCTCGTGGCCCTTTGCCGTCTGGGGGCTGGACATGGTGGGACCCTTCAAGACCGTCGACAAGCTCACCAAGTGGATCAAGGCCAGGCATATCAAGAAGCTGGACGGCCCCATAGTCGTCCGGTTCATCGAGGACATCACAGTCCGCTACGGAGTCCCCCACAACATCATCACCGACAACGGCACGAACTTCGCCAAGGGTGCGCTAGCACATTTCTATGCCAAGCTAGGCATCCGGCTCGACTTGGCGTCCATCGCGCACCCGCAGTCAAACGACCAGGTTGAGAGGGCAAACGGTCTGATCATGGCCGGCATCAAGCCCCGGCTCGTGGCACCGCTGGTCAGGTCAGCCGGCCGCTGGATCGAAGAGCTGTCGGCTGTCCTATGGAGCCTCAGGACAACATCCAACCAGTCAACCGGCTTCACCCCTTTCTTCCTCGTATACGGGTCCGAGGCAATCATCCACCCCGACATCAAATTCAATTCGCCTCGGGTTGCCCTGTATACGGAGAAGGATGTGAAGGAGGCAAGAGAAGACAGCGTCGACCTCCTCGAGGAAGCCCGCGAGCTGGCACTAAGCTGAACGGCTATCTACCAGCAGAAGATCCAGCACTACTATAGTAAGCGGATCTGGCCTGTCTCCTTCCACGAAAGGGACTTGGTGCTTAGACTGATCCAACAAACTGCCGGGCAGCACAAGCTGTCCTCCCCATGGGAGGGCACGTTCATCATCAGCAAGGCGCTACACAACAACGCCTAGTACCTAATAGACGCCCAGAAGCCGCAGAAGCGCAACAGAGATGACTCCCGCAAGGAGACGAAGCGCCCGTGGAAAGCGGAGCTCCTCCGTCCGTTTTACTACTAAGACCAGTGTATGCATGTATCGTTACCTTTTGGGCTTATGAATGCATGGCACCCGGGTCCAGCTGCCTGGCCTGGGGGCTCGTCGGCTCCTCTCCGAGGCGGACAAGTAATGTGAGCAAGCAACTCTTCGCTACCTCCCCTTAACTAGCCACACACTAGCTCCTGGCTGTCCGGCCGATCGACCGCGGGTAGGAAGGAACTTATCACACAAAGGCCGTTCAACGAGTAGCAGCTAGACAGGCCCATCTGAAATATGTTGGTTCTAGAAACCAGCCACCACCGGCTCGACCTAGCCCTAGCCGTACGACTCTAAAAAACCCACTCGTTTTCCCAAGGATGATGCCCCGTCCCTATCCCAGACCGGCTCCCGACTGGCTGGCAGGCGGGGCAGAAGCCGGAAGGAATCCCGTCGTGCAGCAGGAGTCGAAAAGCAAAAGGCGAAAGAAGAGCCGGCACACATACATTTCAAATGGCATAAGGATTAAAACAACAAGACGCCACATGCCAAAGGTTCATTACAATACAACCCCAATGGGTGGAAATGCGTCTGAAAACAAAGTTTTACAGCAAAGGGAAAAACTGAAAATGCGTAGGGCCACTCAGGCTACCGGTGCATCGCCGGTCGGCTCGATAGTTCGCCGAGGAGAGGTCGTGGCCTTCGGGTCCGCCTCCGTGGCCTCGGTGTCGCCGCCAGTGCTAGAGGCAGTGACCTCGTCGGCGACCTCGTCGTCTTCTGGGCCTTGGGGGTTGCCGAAGGAGTCATCGACAACTGGCTTGCCATCCTAACAAGAGCCGGTAGTAGCTTGTCCGGGTCAACGTATGAGGCTAGCTCGTTGGCTCGACGGACAAAGGCACTTTCACAGGCGGCCCGTTCTTCCTCCGGGACATCGCGCATCGTGGCCAACCGGTCCATGTCGACTCCAGGGTACCACGAGGTGACGAACCAGAGGGCCATCTGCGCACCGGCTTGAGCCGCCGACGCCTTCCAGACCTCAAGCCGGGCTACCGCGTTCTCCAGCCATAGTGCCACGCGGCCCTATGGGGCCTCACGACCTGGTCATAGGGTTGCGTTCACCTCCTTGCCGGCTGCCTTGAGCCGGTCCACACCGCGCTCGATATGGATCGGCTAATTCTCCATGGCCAGCCCAAGCTCCACCATGTCCTAGCCGGTGTTCTCCTCAGCCTCTCGCCCGCGCTGCTATAGGAAGTCCCGGTGATCCACAACGGCTTGCTCGGCGTGGCGTTGGGTTTCCGGGAACAGATCTGAGGAAAGAAAGAGGATTGGCAAATAGATCGAAAGCAAGGAAAAGACAATTGGCTACGGAAAAAGCCAAAACTTACCCTGGAAGGCATCGTCCTCCTCGATGGCAAACTGAAGTGTCGTGTACTTCTCCCTTCACAGTGCTGCCTCCGCCTCGGCGAGGGAAGATCGGAGCGCCTCATGCTCTCTCTCGAGGCGTGTCACCTCGCCTTGGAGGGCGTCGGTTCATTGGGCGGCATCGGCCACCTGTTTGGCGGCATCCGCTCGGGCCACCACCTCCCGCTGCAGCTCCACGCTCAGGAGCTCCTGAGCCGCCTGCCCATCCACGAGCAGGCCGACCAACCAGTGTCGCACCGACGATATCGCCTGGACGTCCCAGCCAGTCCCATTTGGAGGCCACCTCGTCCCTCTTCTCCAGGATGGAGGTCAGGGCGTCCAGTTCCCCTGCGAAACAGACCAACTATGTTCATCAAAAGTGCACAAGAATCATGCCGGCTGCCGAGCAGCGACCCAACTTTCGAGGGCTACCCCAGTGGGTGCGCTCGCATACCCTCACTGGAACAAGCATACCTTGCATCTTCATCAACGCTTCTTCCAGCCGGTAGAAGACTTGCTTGCCGCTGTTGTGGATGGCAACCACCTCGTCCAAAAGCTCCTTCCGCTCCCCGCCTGTTCCAAGAGGCCGAAGGGAAAAACAATCCAAAGAAGATACGGCTCAACTGCCGCGCAGCCGGTCAGCTGGCCCACATCTCAGGGGCTACACCCAGTTGGTGCACTCACGTGCCCCCACCGAAAAATTCAGCAAAAGCTACAAAGACTTACCTCCGCACGCTGAAGGGCGCTGTTGGTAGCCTCCACAAACTTGGCCAGTCCCTCGCGGCACTGTGCTAGGATGCTACCCAGCTCCCCAGGCAGAGGGATCAGGCCGCCGGCTAGCGGAGGCAGGACGGTAGGGATGCGAGCCAGTGCCTCCCAATCCTGGATCACATCCAACATCGTCCTCCTAGACCGACTCGCCCCGCTGCTCGCTCTAGCATCCGCGGCGGTGCCAGCTATCGAGGGACGGGGGCTAACCACAAGGGCACAGGAGTCAGCTCCCGGAAGACCTACATCTGGCGCCGCCACCTCCTCATCCATCCATCTCGAGGCAACTGTCACGGTGACCGACGCGTCTCCTCCCTCGGACGGCACCTCCGGTGCCACCTTCGGCGCCACCCAGGCCTCCGACATGACGAGCGGTGCCGGCTCGACGGCGGGCGGTGTCACCATCGACTCTGCCTGTTGGGTCCTATCCGGGGCCGACTCGGGGGCTGCTCCTCCCTGCCGGGCCACTTCCTCTCCTTGGGCGAAGACACGGTCGTCTCCGTAGTCGGCCCTCACGGCTGGCTCCATGGAAGTCTTGACATGCGAGTCAATTCCGTCACCGAATTCGACGTGCGTGCAGGATCCGTTGGCCCGCCCTTCGCTCTGGACTTTGAGGCTTGTGAGACTCCTCTTATCCTCACGTAGCATGGCTGCATGCTCCTGAGCCTGTCGGTTGGTGGGCTCCACCGGGCCGGCTACTGACTCCACATCATGGAGCTCAAGGGGTTTCCTAGGGCAAGCAAACCTCGAGGTGCCTACCGGCACATAAACTCAAAAGGAAAAACCACCCACGAGAATCAGAATACTCACCCGGCGATGACGGGAAGGACCCGCTTGGCACACGCAGGCCGCTTAGCTGCATCCGCTTTCACCCGTTTGCGAGCCGGCAGTCGGGAGGTCTCGGCCTCTTCTCCCGACGGGAGGTCTCGGCCGCCTGACTGCGTGTCGGCTGATCCTTGCTCCACCCGCATGGACCCCGTTGAGGTGTGGGGGGAGGCGCGTCCTGGATCCAGACATCATCATCATCATACTTGTCACAATCCAATCTTTGATCGAGGGTCTGCAGGGGAACTCACTAGCTGCTCTAGACCCGCCAGCTCCTGGGTCGCCTGCCGCTCTCTTCGCCTCGACCTACTCCGAGGAGTCAACCTCCTCCTCGACGCCGCCTCCTAGCTCGAAGTCCCCGGAGTCGGATTCGGAGTGCTTCGCCTAGAAAATCTAGGGGTGTGGGCCGCCCGACATGTTTTGTCAAACGAAAAGCTGCGGTCAGCGCGACATGTGAGTTGCGCTGCCAGCTAGAGATGCACGAAGGGAAAGAAAATTCACCTCAATGGGGCATACCAGGGGTGCCGGATTGTGCTGGCTGTACGGCTCCTTGCTGTAGGACAAGGTGTCCGCGTCAACCTAAAGTTGGTGATGGAGTTCATCTGCGTTGCCGCCTAAGCTAGCGTCAGCTCGAAAGTGGATAGCCGACAGGGGTCCCTGCGGCCGGACATGTCGCAGATTTGGTGCGGCCTCAGCTGGAGAGCCACCACCTGGCGATCGATGAAGGTGGCCACCAGGTCGGACGCGACCCGCCCCTCTCCGCTTCTCATGGTCTGGAACCGACCCAGCTCCCCGAGCACGGCTCCGGCCGGGCCGGTCCCCACCAATTCACTCCGGAGGATGGGGCATTGATGAATGCCGGTAGCCGGATGTAGTCCCGCTGCGGGTCAGCGTTCTTCACGTAGAAGTTCGTCCGATTCCACTTCTTGACGGAGTCGATGAGTTTGATGCGGGGGAACTACGAGCCATGGGATCACACCACCACACCCCCACAGCGATTTGGCTCGTCACCGTTCTTTAGGATTATCACGCCGAAGATACGATCCTATCCTTATTTTGGCATGGGGGCCTCGACAAGGATAGAAGCGCATCTCGTTGTGTTGCAAGAATGGATATTATTACAAGTACATTTACAGAAGAGATGAGTATATGGAATTTGGTTACACTCGCCGGAAGCTACATCAAGATCACATCAATACAACAACATATTCAAGCATCATACATAAGAGTAGGGTCCGACTACGGACGAAATCAAATGATAAAATGACATCCATCCTTGCTATCCCAGACTATCGCCTGGAACCCATCCTAGATTGATGATGATGATGAAGAAGAACTCCAAATCAAACAAACATCGCGCTCATGTAAAATCATCACATTACATGTACCTACAACTGTTGTTGTAGTAATCTGTGAACCATGGGGACTCAACAATCTCATTTCCAAGCGTATCAAGACTATTAAAGCTCAATGGGTAAGGTATGGTTAAGTGGTGAGGCTGCAACAAGCGACTCCGCATTTGTTTGAGTGGCTAACTTACGAATGCAGAAAGTAAAGTATGGTGGTGAACTAGTAATGATCACTAGTAACTTATGACTTACGCATAACGGTTTGAACTAGTAATGATCACTAACTGATCCTAAACACCTACTTACATCAAACATAACCCCACCGTGTTCTCTCTCGGATAAGGACTCACGAGAAGAGACAGTCAAGGTTACACACACAGTTGGTGTATTTTATTTGAGTTTACTTCGAGTATGCTATGACCGGGTGTTAAACAAAGTCTTCCAAGTTTGCCACATAACCGCGGACACGGATTTCCGAAAGATTTAACCCTGCAAGGGTGCTCCAACTCATCCATCACAAATTAACCACATGCCGCGTTGGAATTCCTCAACCGCAGAATCTTGTAGTATTTGCGGAATGCTGATGGAAAATCTCAACTTCGAGATAGCCCGAAGTGTCGTCAAAATCCCATGCGCAAGACGTTCAAGAAAGGTAAAACAAATCTAGCAAGGCCACCCGACGTGTCAACGAACCCGATAGGAGTCGCGTATCTCGTTCTCAGGACATGACCAGATAAGCTAGTGTACGGTGGCCTAATAGAAATCACCCAACTTGCCCTGAGGTGGCCCCGCAGTGTGCTCTAGGTTGGACCAACACTCATGAGGAGCACTGGCCCAGGGGGTTGATTAAATTATCCATGGGTGTTGGCGGGTCCCTATGCAATTTTATTAGTTATTAGGCAAATGGAGTACCAATGTTGGGCTATGCCAGAGAAGCTTTATCCTAAAACGAAAATCAAGGGGGTCCCCATAACAACTCCGAGCATGTTAGGAGTGCTCAATATGGAACATAACACCAGTACACAAGTAACTAGGGGTGGCAAAAGTGGAACAAAACAACGAGCAAAAGGAACAATCCTTCCACCTTTTACCAAGTATATATGTGCATTAAACTAAATAGCAATAATATTGTGATAAAAAAGAATGTTCATGATGTCACATGGAAGCAATTGCACCTACAGATAGAAACACCATAAGAAGGGCTGAGCAAGCGGTAACATAGCTAAACAAAGGTTTGCTGGCATGTGGAGGGGTTAGAGGCTTTTCATGGCTTATTTGGGAGGCTTGTCAAACAAGTGGTAGGAAGCGAGACATAGCTATAGAAAATGAGACAGCTAGCATAGCAATGATAGTAGTGATATCGAGGGAAATGTGTCATCTTGCCTGAGATCCCGCTTGGAAGAAGAATGAATCCATGAAGAAGACGAGCCAACATAGTCGAACGAATCCTCACACTCCGAACGCTTTCGGAACTCTATCAAGAAGGAACAATCCGGACAAACAATCAACACATTATACACCACAACATATGCATGACATTATGCACAAACCAATATGATGCATGAACATTTAATTATGCAAGGCATGGCATGGCAAGAACAACAAACAACTACTACACATTAAGTGAAGTTCAATATGCAACGAGTTGCATATTGACGAAACTCCACGTTCGAATTATTTAGTTCACTCTCATTTAGGTACTCATCAATATTAAATGTTGTTTAACATGGTAAACGGTGAAGCATACATAACTATATCATGTATGCATTTTAAATGAGGCCGGAAGCAATGAATAACAATTTTGGAACTCCAGAAAAGAAAAGATGAACACTTGGAACCAAGAATTTTATATGATGAAAAACTCCGGAAAAGGATTGAAATCACCTTGATGAAAAGAATAAGAATTATGTTATGCTTGTTGGAAATATCCCCTAGAGGCAATAATAAATTATTTATTATCATATTTAATTGTTCATGATAATCGTTTATTATCCATGCTATAATTGTATTGATCGGAGACTTAGATGCATGTGTGGATACATAGACAAAACCATGTCCCTAGTATGCCTCTTATAGACTAGCTCGTTGATCAAAGATGGTTAAGGTTTCCTAGCCATGGACATGAGATGTCATTTGATAATGGGATCACAACATTAGGATAATGGTGAGATGGAC
This sequence comes from Hordeum marinum, assembly GCA_022496015.1. Classification (NCBI taxonomy): domain Eukaryota; kingdom Viridiplantae; phylum Streptophyta; class Magnoliopsida; order Poales; family Poaceae; genus Hordeum; species Hordeum marinum. The sequence continues at coordinate 428,428,284 of CM039675.1, forward strand.
AAGACCCAAACTACAAACGTAGCATATGATCGTGTCAGTTTATTGCTACTGTTTTCTGCATGTCAAGTATCTGTTCCTATGACCATGAGATCATGCAACTCACTGACACCGGAGGAGTGCCTTGTGTGTATCTAACGTCGCAACGTAACTGGGTGACTATAAAGGTACTCTACAGGTATCTCTGAGGGTATCTATTGGGTTGGCATGGATCAAGACTGGGATTTGTTACTCCGTGTGACGGAGAGGTATCTCAGGACCCACTCGGTAATACAACATCACAATAAGCCTTGCAAGCAATGTGACTAAGTGTTAGTCATGGGATCTTGTATTATGGAACTAGTAAATAGAATTGCCGGTAACAAGGTTGAACTAGGTATGGAGATACGGACGATCGAATCTCGGGCAAGTAACATATCGAAGAACAAAGGGAACATCATACGGGATTAACTGAATCATTGACATAGAGGTTCCACCGATAAAGATCTTCATAGAATATGTAGGAACCAATATGGGCATCCAGGTCCCGCTATTGGTTATTGACCATAGAGGTGTCTCGGTCATGTCTACATAGTTCTCGAACCCGCAGGGTCTGCACACTTAAGGTTTGGTGACGTTTTGGTAGTATAGAGTTATGTATGGTGGTGACCGAAGGTTGTTCAGAGTCCCGAATGAGATACCGGATGTCACGAGGAGCTCCGGAATGGTCCGGAGGTCAAGATGCATATATAGGAAGTCCTGTTTTGGTCGCCATAAAAGTTTCGGGCTAATCGGTAGTGTACCGGGAGTGCCGGTAGTGTACCGGGAGACCACCAGGAGGGGTATTTCGACCCAAGAGGCTTAATGGGCTGTGGCAGAATAAATACCAGCCTTTTGTGGGCTGGTGGAAGTCCCACACAAGGCCCATGCGGCTAGGGAATAAAAGCCCAAAGGGAAAAAGGTGGAAAAAGGCCAAAAAGGAGGAATCCTAGTCCTACTAGGATTGGAGGAGGAGTCCTCCTATCCTCCCCACTTCGGCCGAACCAAGGAGGCTTGGCCCTTGCGCCAAGTCCTCTCCTCCCTCCCTCTTATATACACTGGAGGTTTTAGGGTTTTTGCACAAAATTTTCAGCCACGTGATGCCCGTTCCTCCAGTGCATAGTTTCTCCTCTAGATCGGATTTCTGCAGTACTTAGGCGAAGCCCTGCCGGAATAGCTCCACCACCATCGCCGGAGCGCTGTCATGCTGCCGGAGAACTCTTCTTCCTCTCTGCTCCCTCTTGCTAGATCAAGACGGCAGAGATTGTCATCAAGCCGTACGTGTGCTGAACGCGGAGGTGCCGTTCGTTCGACGCTAGATCGGAAGGACTGTGATCAAGATCGCGAGACGGATCGTGATGGGTTCGTGGGACGGATCATGATGAGTTAGCGGGACGTATCGTGATGAGTTCGCAGGATGGATCATGCTTGGATCGTGGGACAGATCATGATGAGATCGCGGGACGCTCGGCAATTTGGATCGCGAAGACGTTCGACTACACCAACCACGTTTCTTAATGCTTCCCGCTTAGCGATCTACAAGGGTATGTAGATCCACTCTCCCTCTCGTAATGCTCATCACCATGGATAGGTCTTGTGTGAACATAGAATTTTTTTGTTTCCCATGCGACGTTCCCCAATAGTGGCATCATGAGCTAGGTCTATGTGTAGATGAGATCTCGAGTAGAACACAAAGAGTTTGTGGGCGTTGATGCTTAGATTGCTTCCTCCCTTGGTCGTGTTTTGGTTCAGCGGTATTGTGATATGAAGCGGCCCGGACCAACATTACTCGTATGCTTACGAGAGACCGGTTCCCTCAACCGCAACTTGTTGCATAGATGGCTTGCGGGTGCCAGTTTCTCTCACTTTAGTTGGATCGGATTCGACAAAGGCAGTCCTTGAGAAGGTTGAAAAGCAACTAGTGTATCACCGTTGTGGTTTATGCGTAGGTGAGAATTGTTCTTGCTAGATACCCATAGCAGCCACGTAAAACATACAACAACAATTAGAGGACGTCTAACTTGTTTTTGCAGGGTATGTTGTGATGTGATATGGCCAATTACATGATGTGATATATGTGATGTATGAGATGATCATGTGCTGTATAGAATATCACGACATGCATGTCGATGAGTACAGCAACCGGCAGGAGCGATAGGGTTGTCTTTAATTATTGCATGACCTGCGTGTCAATCATTAAGCGCTATGTAATGCTTTACTTTATCGCTAAACGGTAGCAATAGTAGTAGAAGCATGGTAGGCGCGACAACCCCGATGGTGACACGTTGATGGAGATCAAGATGATGGAGATCATGGTGTCATGCCGGTGACGATGGAGATCATGCCGGTTCTTTCATGATGGAGATCAAAAGCACAAGTTCATGGCCATATCATGTCACTTATGATTTGCATGTGATGTTAATCCTTTTATGCACCTTGTTTTGCTTTGGACGACGGTAGCATTATAAGGTGATCCCTCACTTAATTTCAAGATAAATTGTGTTCTCCTGGAGTGTGCACCGTTGCGAAAGTTCTTCGTTTCGAAACAACACGTGATGATCGGGTGTGGTAGACTCTACGTTCACATACAACGGGTGCAAGCCAGTGTTGCACATGCAGAACACTCAGGTTAAACTTGACGAGCCTAGCATGTACAGACATGGCCTCGGAACACAAGAGACCAAAAGGTCGAACATGAGTCATATAGTAGATATGATCAACATGATGATGTTCACCATTGAAACCACCTCAACTCACGTGATGACCGGACTTGAGTTGGTGAATTTGGATCATGTATCACTCAAATGACCGAAGGGATGTCAATTTGAGTGGGAGTTCTTCAGTAATATGATTAACTGAACTCATTATCATGAACATAGTAAGCAGTGTCTTTGCAAATTATGTTGTACATTACTTTCTCGCGCTATAGCTCCCTTGAATTTTTTATATGTTCCTAGAGAAATAGAGTTGAAAGATGATTATAGCAATATTGCGGACTGGGTCCATGATCTGAGGATTGTCCTCATTGCTGCACAGAAGGCTTATGTCCTTAATGCACCACTCGGTGCGCCAACCCCTCTAGCGTCTTCTATAGATGTTGTGAACATCTAATAGGCATGTTCTGATGACTACTTGATAGTTTAGTGCGTCATGCATTACGGCTTAGAACTGAGGCTCCGAAACATTTTGAACGTCACAGAACATATGAGATGTTCTAAGAGCTGAAATTAGGATCTCTGGCTGGTGCCCGTGTTGCGAGATGTGAGATCTCCAACAAGATTCTTTGCCTGCAAGATGAAAGAGAATAGCTCAATCGTTGAGCATGTGCTCAGATTGTCTGGGTGCTACAATCGCTTGAATCGAGTGGGAGTTGATCTTCCAGATAAGATAGTGATTGATATAGTTCTCCAAGTCACTGTCACTAAGCTACTAGAACTTGGTGATGAACTATAAAATGCCAGGGATAGAAATAATGATCCCTGAGCTGTTCACGATGTTTGACACCGCGAAGGTAGAAATCAAGAAGGAACGTCAAGTGTTGATGGTTAGTCAATCCACTAGTTTCGAGAAGGGTAGGAGCAAGGAGGGAAACTTCATGGATAGGAAGTCAGTTGCTGCTCAGTGAAGCAACCCAAAGTTGAACCCAGACCCGACACTAAGTGCTTCAATTATGAGGAGAGCGGTCGCTGAAGCGGAACAACCCTAGATACTTGGTAGATAAGAAGGCTGGCAACGTCGACAGAAGTATATTTGATATATGTGTTATTGATGTGTACCTTGCTATTACTCCTAGTAGCACCTATGTATTGGATACCGGTTCGGTTGCTGAATGTTAGTAACTCGAAATGAAAGCTATGGAATAAATGGAGCACTAGCTAAGGGTGAGGTGACGATGCATGTTGGAAATGTTTCCAAGGTTGATATGATCAACATCGCACGCTCTCTCTACCTTTGGGATTAGTGACAAACCTAAATAAGTGTTATTGGGTGTTTTGCGTTGAGCATGAATGTGATTAGATCGTGTTTATTGCAACACGGTTATTCATTTAAGTTTGAGAATAATGGTTATTCTGTTTACATGAATAATACCTTCAATTGTCATGCACCCAGTGAGAATGGTTTGTTGAATCTTGATCGTAGTAATACACATGTTCATAACATTGATGCCAAAAGATGCAAAGTTAATAATGATAGTACCACATACTTGTGGCACTACCGCTAAATGTCATATTGGTATAAAACACATGAAGAAACTCCATGCTGATGAATCTTTGGACTCATTCGATTTCGAATCGGTTGAGACATGCGAACCATGCCTCTTGGTCAAGATGACTAAGGACCCCGTTTTCTGGTTTGATGGAGCGGGCAAGTGATTTATTGGAAATGATACATGTTGATGTATGCAATCCAATGAGTCTTGTAGCGTGCGGTGGATATCGTTATTTTCTTACCTTCACTGATGATTTGAGTAGATATAGTGTATATTTACTTAATGAAACACAAGTCTGAATCGTTTGAAATGTTCAAGCAAATTCAGAGTGAAGATTAAGATCATTGTGACAAGAAGATAAAAATGTCTACGATATGATCGTGGAGGTGAATATCTGAGTTATGAGTTTGGCATTCAACTTTAGACAATGTGAAAGTTGTTTCACAACTCACGCCAATTGGAACACCATAGAGTGATGGTGTGTTCAAACGTCATAGTCGTGCTCTATTGGAAATGGTGCTTGCTATGATGTCTCTTATCATTTTGCTACTATAATTTTGGGGTTATGCATTAGAGACAACTACATCCACTTTAAATAGGGCACCATCTAAAATCCGTTGAAATGACACCATGTGAATTATGGTTTGATAGAAACCTAATATGTCATTTCTTAATGTTTGGGGCTGCGACGCTTGTGTGGAAAAAATGTTTTCACCTAATCAGCTCGAACCCAAAGCAGACAAATGCATCTTCATAGAATACCCTAAGAACAGTTGGGTGAACCTTCTATCTCAGATCCAAGCATAAAGTGTTTGTTGCTAAAACGGGTCCTTTTCCCGAGAAAAAGTTTCTCTCGAAAGAATTGAGTGAGAGGAAGATAGAACTTGATGAGGTTGTTGAACCTTTGTTCAACCAGAGAGTAGCGCGACACAAGAAGTTGTTTTCTGTGAAGCCTACGTTAGTTGAAGAGGAAGTTAATGATGATGATCATGAATCTTTAGATCAAGTTACTTTCAAACCTCATAGGTCAACAAGGATGTGTACTGCTACTGATTTTTTATGACAACCCTATCTTGGAGGTCATGTTGTTAGACAATGATGAACCTACGAGCTGTGGAGAAGCGATGATGGTCCCGGATTTCGACAAATGGTTAGAGGCCATGAAATCCGAGGAAGGATCCATGTATGAAAACCAAGTATAGACTTTGGTAGACTTGCTCGTTGGACGGCAGGTCGTTGAGTACAAAATGGAACTTTAAGATAAAGACAGACACTGATGGTAAATGTCACCATTTATAAAGCTCGACTTGTCGCAAAGAAGTTTCCGACAAGTTCAAGGAGTTGACCACGATGAGACTTTCTCACTCGTAGCGATGCTAAAGTCTATTGGAATTATGTTAGCAGTTGCTACATTTTTCAATTATGAAATCTAGCATATGGATGTCAAAACATCGTTTCCTTCCTTAAGGAAAGGTTGTATGAGATACAACTAGAAGGTTTTGTCAGTCCTAAGTATGCTAAAAGGTGTGCAAGATTCAGTGATCCTTCTATGAACTGAAGCAAGCATCTCAGAGTTGGTATATACACTTTGATGAGGTGATCAAAGTTTTTGAGTCTATACAAAGTTTATGAGAAACTTGTATTTACAATAAAGTGAGTGGGAGCACTATAGAGTTTCTGGTAAGCATATGTGGTTGACATATTGTTGATCGGAAATGATGTAGAATTTATGGAAAGCATAAACGGTTGTTTGAAAAGAGTTTTTCAAAGGAAGACCTAGATAAAGCTACCTAATTGTTGAGCATCAAGATCTATAGAGATAGATCAAGATGCTTGATGAGACTTTTCAATGAGTACATAGCTTGACAAAGTTTTTGAAAGAGTTCAAAATGGATCAGTCAGAGAAAGTGTTCTCGCCTAATTTGTAAGGTGGGAATTTGAGTGAGACTCAAAGCTCGACAATGGAAGAAGAAAGAGAAAGGACGAACGTCGTCCCTTATGCCTTAGCCATAGGCTCTATATTATGCCATGCTGTGTACCACACATGTGTGCCTTGCCATGAGTCCATCAAGGGGTACAAAAGTGATCCAGGAGTGGATCACTGGATAGCGGTCAAGATTATCCTTTGTAACTAAGAGATTAAGGAGATGTTTCTCGATTATGGAGGTGATAAAGAGTTCGTCATAAAGAGTTACGTCGATGCAAGCTTTAACATCAATCCGGATGACTCGTAGTAGCAGTCTGGATACATATAGTGGAGCAGCCATTTGGAAGAGTACCAAGTGGAGTGTGCTAGCAGTGTTTACAGTTTGACATAGAGATTTGCAAATGTACACACGGCTCTGAATGTCGCAGACCCGTTGACTATAAAACCTCTCTCACATGCAAAGCATGATCGAGCCCCAGAATTCATTGGGTGTTAGATTCATAACAATGTGAATCACATGGTGATGTGAACTAGATTATTGACTCTAGTGCAAGTGGGAGACTATTGGAAATATTCCTTAGAGGCAATAATAAATTAGTTATGATCATATTCCTTGTTCATGTTAATCGTTTATTATCCATGCTATAATTGTATTGATCGGAGACTTAGATGCATGTGTGGATACATAGACAAAACCATGTCCCTAGTATGCCTCTAATAGACTAGCTCGTTGATCAAAGATGGTTAAGGTTTCCTAGCCATGGACATGAGATGTCATTTGATAACGGGATCACATCATTATGAGAATGGTGTGATGGACAAGACCCAAACTACAAACGTAGCATATGATCATGTCAGTTTATTTCTACTATTTTCTGCATGTCAAGTATCTATTCCTATGACCATGAGATCATGCAACTCACTGACACCGGAGGAGTGCCTTGTGTGTATCAAACGTCGCAACGTAACTGGGTGACTATAAAGGTACTCTACATGTATCTCCGAGGGTGTCTGTTGGGTTGGCATGGATCAAGACTGGGATTTGTTACTACGTGTGACGGAGAGGTATCTCGGGGCCCACTCGGTAATACAACATCACAATAAGCCTTGCAAGCAATGTGACTAAGTGTTAGTCATGGGATCTTGTATTACGAAACAAGTAAAGAGACTTGCCGGTAACGAGGTTGAACTAGGTATGGTGATACCGACGATCGAATCTCGGGCAAGTAACATACCGAAGAACAAAGGGAACATCATACTTGATTAACTGAATCCTTGACACAGAGGTTCGATCGATAAAGATCTTCGTAGAATATGTAGGAACCAATATGGGCATCCAGGTCCCTCTATTGGTTATTGACCATAGAGGTGTCTTGGTCATGTCTACATAGTTCTCGAACCCGCAGGGTCTGCACACTTAAGGTTTGGTGACATTTCGGTAGTATAGAGTTATGTATTATGGTGACCGAAGGTTGTTCGGAGTCCGGGATGAGATCTTGGATATCACGAGGAGCTCCAGAATGGTCCGTAGGTAAAGATTCATATATAGGAACTCCTGTTTTGGTCGCCGGAAAAGTTTTGGGCTAAGCGGTAATGTACCGGGAGTGCCGGTAGTGTACCGGGAGACCACCGGGAGGGGTATTTCGAACCAAGAGGCTTCAGGGGCCGTGGGAGAATAAATACCAGACTTTTGTGGGCTGGTGGAAGTCCCACACAAGGCCCATGCGGCTAGGGAAGAAAAGCCCAAAGGGAAAAAGTTGGAGAAAGGCCAAAAAGGAGGAATCCTAGTCCTACTAGGATTGGAGGAGGAGTCCTCCTCTCCTCCCCACTTCGGCCGAACCAAGGAGGCTTGGCTCTTGCGCTTGGTCCTATCCTCCCTCCCTCTTATATACACTGGAGGTTTTAGGGTTTTTGCACAGAATTTTCAGCCACGTACTGCCCGTTCCTCCAGTGCATAGTTTCTCCTCTAGATCGGATTTCTGCAGTGCTTAGGCAAAGCCCTGCCGGAATAGCTCCACCACCATCACCAGAGCGCCATCACGCTGCCAGAGAACTCTTCTTCCTCTCCACTCCCTCTTGCTGGATCAAGATAGCGGAGATCATCATCAAGCCGTACGTGTGCTAAACGCGGAGATGCCGTCCGTTCGGCGCTAGATCGGAAGGACTGTGATCAAGATCGCGAGACGGATCATGATGAGTTCGCGGGACGGATCGTGATGAGTTCACGGGACGGATCATGATTGGATCGCGGGACGGATTGTGATGAGATCGCGGGACACTGGGCGATTTGGATCGCAAAGACATTCGACTACACCAACCGTGTTTCTTAATGCTTCCCGCTTAGCGATCTACAAGGGTATGTAGATCCACTCTCCCTCTCGTAGATGCTCATCACCATGGATAGGTCTTGCGTGAACGTAGGAATTTTTTTGTTTCCCATGCAACATTCCCCAACAATGCTTATTCTTCATCAAGTTAAATTGATGTCAAGCGACGGATTTGGCATACCACTTATTCGTTTGAAAACGATAGGAAAGAGACATAGAGCACAAACTTGAAGAAGCCTTCAAGAAACACCGGTGAGAATTTGAAATTAATGGGGATGCTACAAATGAATGGAGATACATGACATGAGAATGAAGTGGTGATGATCCGCTTAGAGAAATCTTGAGCGAAGCACCAAAATAATTGAGATATGAACGAAGGGACAACAATTGAGAAGAATTCTAGAATGGAAGCTGAAAGCTGAGAACGAAGAAATCTTCTGAAACGATGGCCTTCGGAGGATCGAGAAATGAAAACAATTATGAAATGCACCGGATAGATATTGGAGGAATTACTCATGATCAAAAATAATTTGAGATGATATCAGCAAGCTGAAACCATAAATCTTCAAGAGAATGAGCAAGATTCAAGAGAAACTCTCCTTCGGTCTTCAATGCTGAGAATGATGACGAGAAACAACACCATGAATTACTGAGATACTCCGGAAGAATGAATAAGGAAAGGTTGATCCAACAATGAAAATGATTTAGAAGCGATCTTCGAGAAGGCACATGACTGATGAAATTCATTCTTACATGATATTAGAAAAGGACTTGAGAACATCTTTGGAAAGATTAGAAAAGCCAGGTAAGATCCTGGGGAAAGCCTGTGTGGTACCGGCCCACTGAAAAGAAACCACCGTTGAAATGAATGCTTAGAAAGATAGATTGCATAGGTACAAATTAAACTTGATGAGGTGAGAGCCTTAAAATAATTTAAGAGGATACGAATGAAAATGAATGTCTTCTGAGATATCTTCAACACTCCAGATAGAATAGAAAGAGGAATAAACAAGAGAGGCTTGGGTAAGAATTTCCAACATGGCCAATCCTTGAACGGATGAGAAATGATAAGATGAACGCTGAGAGCTTGAATTGAATCCACCAGAGAACAAAACAAGAACAATGAACTTGAAGCACTTGAGGACCTTCACAATGAATCATCTGATACGAAATGGAAGAAAAGATAGCGGAAGCATCACATGAATAGATAGGCACTTGGATGAGAATTTGATCACTTACGAAAAGGGATGGGAGGGTGGGAAAAACGAATAAAAGTAGGGACCGATGAGACGAAATGATTGATCTTGAAAATATTGAAATGATTGAATTCACCTAAAGAGAGCACACCAGATGAAAGGAATTGATATGACAACTTGATTGAGCAAAATAATTTGCATTCCCATAAGAGATGAGAACACACCTTAGGAAATATGAAATCACCACTTGACATCGAAGCAATTCGAATTACCATATTCAAAAACAAAACAAAGGATGAGGCTTATGAAACAAGCCAGAACAAATTCTTGACCGAGATTCTGCTCGATATTTTCGTGGTAAGGTTCTCACGGGCTCGATCGTACACTGGATTGTCATATTGAAATGACGCTCGAATATGCTCCCTAGGCGTAGTGAACTACAAGGCTTGATGAAGCATATCTGATGACATATGTCGAGACCGTCCTCTGTATAAAAAACCATGAACAAATGAATCCACTAGATGTCAAACCCCAACCTCACATCGTGATCTATTGGAAGATAGCCTAGGTAACTACTTGAAATCCCACCTAAGAACTCCCGAAATCTTCTGGTTATGCGATCGGCTGTTGGGGATACAGGGAGGCAAAATATCTCACACAACTAACAAGATCTACACTCCAACTGTATCCATCCGTCAACACATAACCAGAGGCTTCGGAACTCCATCTATCTTGGACCCTCAAAAACACAACAATACGAAACATGGCAGTACCCCGAACGCCTCCCTAGTACTGGGTGACTCCGACCTTATCTCGTCACGAGAAGTATTGAAGCAATTTCGAACATCCTCTCTCCTGAGATACTAAGGAAACTGAATGATAACGATGTGCAAAAATCCCCTGGAGCCTACTCCTGGATAACAGGAGGCACCAAGACAGAATTCCTTCACATCAGGATCATATAGTTTCCAAAATTACCCGTGTAATCCTTAAAAAAATTGAGTGAGAAGAGGGTAGAATCAAAATTCCTAAGTCATAATTCCTCACTAGAGTATAGAAGAGAAGTAAAAAGAATCATATGCTTCGATATAACTAGACTCAAAATAGTTTTTCACTAGACTTGACTCGGCCAAGTTGGATCAATCAAGGGGGCTCCTAGGTCGGTACATGCTCTGATACCAACTTGTCACACCCAAGATGCGATCCTATCGTTATTTTGGCACGGGTGAATCTACAGGGATAGAAGCACATCTTGTTGTGTTGCAAGAATGGATATCATTACAAGTACATTTACAGAAGAGATGAGTATATGGAATTGGCTTACACTCGCCACAAGCTACATCAAGATCACATCAATACAACAACATATTCCAGCATCATACATAAGAGCAGGGTCCGACTACGGACGAAATCAAACAATAAAATGACATCCATCCTTGCTATCTCAGGCTGCCCCCTAGAACCTATCCTAGATTGATCAAGAAGAAGAAGAAGATCTCCAAATAAAACAAACATCGCGCTCACGTCAAATCATCGCATTACATGTACCTGCAAATGTTGTTGTAGTAATCTGTGAGCCACAGGGACTCAGCAATCTCATTTCCATGGGTATCAAGACTATTAAAGCTCAATGGGTGAGGTATGGTTAAGTGGTGAGGCTGCAGCAAGCGACTAAGCATTTGTTTGAGTGGCTAACATACAAATGCATAAAGTAAAGTATGGTGGTCTACGCATAACGGTCATGAACTAGTAATGATCACTAACTGATCCTAAACACCTACTTACGTCAAACATAACCCCACCGTGTTCTCTCTTGGATAAGGACTCACGAGAAGAGACAATCACCGTTACACACAAAATTGGTGTATTTTATTTGGGTTTACTTTGAGTATGCTATGAGCGGGTGTTAAACAAACTTTTCTAGGTTTGCCACATAACCACGGGCACGACTTTCCGAAAGACTTAACCCTGCAGGGGTGCTCCAACTCATCCATCACAAATTAACCACACGCCGCGTTGGAATTCCTCAACCGCGGAATCACCAGTAGTATTTGCGAAATCCCGATGGAAAATCTCAACTTCGAGATAGCCCGATGTGTCGTCAAAATCCCATGCGCAAGATGTTCGAGAAAGGTAAAACAAATCCAGCAAGGCCGCCCGACGTGTCGACGAACCCGATAGGAGTTGCATATCTCGTTCTCAGGACATGACCGGATAAGCTAGTGTATGGTGGCCTAATAGAAATCACCCAAGTTGCCCTAGGGTGGCCCCGCATAGTGCCCTAGTTTGAACCAACACTCATGAGGAGCACTGGCCCGGGGGGTTGATGAAATTATCCGCGGGTGCCGGCGGGTGCCTATGCAATTTTATTAGTTATTAGGCAAATGGAGTACCAATGTTGGGCCTTGCCATACAAGCTTTATGCTAAAACGAAAATCAAGGGGGTCCCCATAACAACCCTGAGCATGTTAGGAGCGCTCAATATGGAACATAACACTGGTACCAAAGTAACTATGGGTGGCAAAAGTGGAACAAAAGACCGAGCAAAAGGCCAAGCCTTCCACCTTTTACCAAGTATATATGTTCATTAAATTACATAGAAATAATATTGTGATAACAAAAGAATGTCCATGTTGTCACATGGAAGCAATTGCACCTGCATCTAGAAATGCTATAAGAAGGGCTGAGCAAGCGGTAACATAGCCAAAAAAAGGTTTGCTGGGATGTGGAGGGGTTAGAGGCTTTTCGTGGCATATTTGGGAGGCTTGTCAAACAAGTGGTAGGAAGCGAGACATAGCGATAGAAAACGAGACAGCTAGAATAGCAATGATAGTAGTGGTATCCAGGGAAATGTGTCATCTTGCCTGAGATCCCTCTTGGAAGAAGAATGAATCCATGAATAAGATGAGCCAACGTAGTCGAACGAATCCTCACACTCCGAATGCTTTCGGAACTCTATCAAGAAGGAACAATCCGGACAAACAATCAACACACGATACACCACAACATATGCATGACATGATGCACAAACAAATATGATGCATGTCCATTTAATTATGCAAGGCTTGGCATGGCAAGAACAACAAACAACTATGATAACCCACAAGTATAGGGGATCGCAACAGTTTTCGAGGGTAGAGTATTCAACCCAAATTTATTGATTCGACACAAGGGGAGCCAAAGAATATTCTCGAGTATTAGAAGCTGAGTTGTCAATTCAACCACACTTGAAAGACTTAATATCTGCAGCAAAGTATTTAGCAGCAAAGTAATATGGAAGTAATGGTAACGGTGGCAAGGTGATAGTAGCAGTTTGTAGTGATTGTGACAGTAGCAACGGAAAAGTAACTTAGAAAAGATCAATATATGGAAAGCTCATAGGCAATGGATCAGTGATGGATAATTATGTCGGATGGCATTCATCATGCAACAGTTATAACATAGGGTGACACTGAACTAGCCCCAATTTATTAATGTAATGTACGCATGTATTCCATATATAGTCATATGTGCTTATGGAAAAGAACTTGCACGACATCTTATGTCCTACCCTCTCGTGGCAGTGGGGTCCTATTAGAAACTAAGGGATATTAAGGCATCCTTTTAATAGAGAACCGGACCAAAGCATTAGCACTTAGTGAATGCATGAACTCCTCAAACTACGGTAATCACCAAAAAGATTCCCAGTTATTGTCATCCTGGGGATGTAGATCATAACTCGTAATAGGTGTCTACAACTTGCAAGATAGGATCAAGAACACACATATATTCATAAAAACATAATAGCTTCAGATATGAAATCGTGTCACTCGAGCCCTGGTGACAAGCATTAAGCATAGCAAAGTCATAGCAACATCAATCTCAGAACATAGTGGATACTAGGGATCAAACCCTAACAAAACTAACTCGATTACATGATAAATCTCATCCAACCCATCACCATCCAGCAAGCCTACGATGAGATTACTCACGAACGGTGGAGAACATCATGGAATTGGTGATGACGAATGCGTCGATTTCCCCTCTCCGGAGCCCAAAACGGACTCCAGATCTAGTCTCCTGTGGAAGAACAGGAGGTGGCGGCGGCTCGATATCTTGAAACGCGATGAACACTTCTCGTTGATTTTTTCTCCCCGAATAGGAATATATAGAAGTGGAAACAAGGTCGGAGGAGTAGCAGGGGGCCCACAAGCCTGCGCGACTCGCCCTAGGGGGTGGGCGCGCCCACAAGCCAGGTGGTGGGCTCCCTGCAGTTGAAAACAGCGTCAGTCCAGGCTAGTTCCATTCAAATCATGCAAATTAGAGTCCAAAACAAGGGCAAAAGAGTGAGGAAAAGTAGATACGCTGGAGACGTATCAACTCCCCAAGCCTAAACCTTTGCTTGTCCTCAAGAAATTTAGTTGATAAACTAAAAGTGATAAAGAAAAACTTTTACAAACTCTATTTGATCTTGCTGTTGTAAATATGTCTAACTTATGTTCAGATTTTCAGCAAAGATTATAGACTAACCACATTCACAATAACATTTAGGTCTCACATTTACTCATATAAATGGCACAATCAACTAGCGAGCAATAATAATAAGTCTCGGGTGACAACAATTTTATCCAAACAATCATGATACAATATGACATAATGGTATCTCGCTAGCCCTTTCTGAGACCGCAAAGTATAAATGCAGAGCACCTCTGGAGAACAAGGACTGACTAAACATTGTAATTCACGGTGACAAACATCCATTCATGTTCATTCTCAATATTATTTAATAGAAAGGCATATAAATGACGATGGCGCTCTCAAACTCGTACTTTTTTATAAGAGGATGATGACTCAACAATAAAGTAAATGGAAAGACCCTTCACAGAGGGAAGCATTGTTTTGCAGAGGTGCCAGCGCTCGAGCTTTTAAAATAGAGATAAGTAATGATTTTTGGAGCGGTATGCTTTCATTGCTCACATAATGACCAAAAGGTTTTCAATATCTTCCATGCTAGATACATTATAGGCAGTTCCCAAACAGAATGGTAAAGTTTTTACTCCCCCTCCACCAATCAGTTACACTCCATGGCGGGCCGCATCCACGGGTACCATCCATACAAACACAATCTCGGGGGAATTTTGTTTAATTATAATTTGCTTTTTATTCCGAGCATGGGACTGGGCATCCCGATTACCAGCTACTTTCTCGTGATTGATTGTGAATCAACACATATCATGAGAATAAACCACCTAGCATGGAAGATACTGACAACCCCCAGTCACCACATGAGCGATTTGGGCATACAAAATAGAAAGTTTATTTGAAGGTTTAAAGTTTAGCACATCCAAATTTACTTGGAACGGCAGGTAAATACCGCATATAGGTATATATGGTGGATGCATATGGAACAAGTTTGGGTTTATTGAGATGGATGCACCAGCAGTATTCCCGCTTAGTACAAGTGAAGGCTATCAAAAGACTGGGGAGCGACCAACTAGAGAGCGACATAGTCATCAACATGCTTTGAGATTAACAAACATTGAATGCAAGCATAAGTAGGATATAATTTGCCATGAACATAAATATCGTGGTGGCTATGTTGATTTGTTTCAACTACATGCATGAACATGTGCCAAGTCAAGCCACTTGAATCATTCAGAGGAAGATACCATTCTATAATACTACATCACAACCATTTTAATGTGCATGTTGGCACTCAAGACGAACCATTATCTACTCTTAGCTAATTAACCATGGCATGAGTAACTATAATCTCTAATTTTCATTGCAAACACATTCAACCCATAGTGTACTGAATTCGGAACGATGAGCTAATCATATTTACAAAAGCAAGATAGGTCGAGTTCATACCAGCTTTTCTCCATCTCAATCTTTTCATCAAATATCGTCATTATTGCCTTTCACTTGCACGACCGAACGATGCGAATAATAATAAGAGTGCACGTGCATTGGACTAAGATGGAATCTGCAAACAATAAACCAAAGGATAAGACAAGGCAATATGGGCTCTATGTAAGATAAACAATAATGCATATGAGAGCCACTCAACATGTCATCGTGGTCTTCTCCTTACGACCCAAAGAAAAGAAAGGAAAATTATTTACACGGGAAAGCTGCCAACAAGCAAAAAGAAGAACGAGAAATCTTTTTGGGTTTTCTTTTTAATGCTACAACTAAGCAACTAGGAAATAAAGCTAGATTTTTTTGTATTTTCCTCAAAGTTAATTAAAGACACAAGAAGAAAGCAAAACAAGAAATAAACTATCATGGATAGTAGAATGCAAAAGTATGAACTCCGACAACTGCAATAACAGTGTGAACATGAATGTAATGTCGGTGAGAAATACGCACTCCCCCAAGCTTAGGCTTTTGGCCTAAGTTTGTCTAGGGCCACTACTGGCCCGGATAATATCCGAAGTCAAAGTTGGGGTTGTTTTGGGCCACGGCGGCTACTGCCTGAACTACTACAGCGTGAAGGTGAGATGTTTTTGCATTTATCTCGTACTCATTTGCCTCCTCCATGGTTATAAAATATCTCTGCTTTTCCTGAAAATTAAAGAAGGCAGGAGCAGGAAGGTTAACATGGACAACACGTTGCCTGTCAAAAAGTAGTCGGTACTAGAGGGATTGTTTGTTTCTTTCAAGAAAATGGTAGCGCACCAAAGCCTCAGAATCAAGAAAATCAAGGGGTAACTCAATATCATTCTCTCTTATGGGTACACAAGATGCTTAGCTACACGGGTGGCATAAATTCCCCCAAAGAAATCTCCATCCTTAGCACTGTGATGTAACCTCCTGGCAATAATATCCCCCAAGTTATATCGTCTATCTACCATTACAACACTCTTAAGAATACTCAGATTAGGCACGCAAAGGTGACTATGCTCATGTTTACCGTTAATACATCTACCTTTGAATAGAGCAAAATAATGTATAGCCGGAAAGTGAATGGTTCCCAAGGTAGCTTGTCTAATTATTCTAGTTTCTCCCATCGTGATGCTAGCAAGGAAATTATTTTATTCATTTTTATGAGGATCGCTTCGACTACCCCACTATGGAATTTTGCATGCATCATGAAAATCTTCTAGGTCCATGGTATAGGTCTTATCATAAAGATTAAATAGAACAAAATGAGAATTACGCCTAGATGAAAATTCAAACCTCCGCACGAAAGAATCAGTGAGTTGATAATATTGCTTGTGTCATGCTTTTGTCACGGCAGATGTACGAGGACTTAGATTCGAGGCCATCTCTAAGGTGATGGACTCAAAGGGGTTGGTTGGGACGAAGGACATGAGTTTACCCAGGTTTGGCCCCTTAAGAAGAGGTAAAAGCCTACGTCCTCCTTGTGTTGTATTGATTGGAGTATCGATTACAAGGGAGCGGATTCGCTTGACCTAGTTCTCGATTAGTTGGTTCCTATCTAAGTCGCCCCGGGTCTCGCCCTTATATAGGAGGTCAAGACCACGGGTTACACAAGTCTCATACCGAATCTTACAACATGTCTGATTCTATCTCTATGTCGCTTTGCCTTCCTGAGGAAGCCGTCTCCGGCGACTTATCCGCCCGGGTCTTCATGCCTTCTTTGTCTGGGCCTTGCCTTGGCCCATCTTGGTAAGACACCATATGTGTAGGCCTATGTCTCCAAGCCCATCTATCTTGGCCTATCCTATGAGCCGCCAGGTATAACCCGGCTCCACCTGGGCGGGTCTCACCATGGGATTATATCCTCAACATTAGGCACTAGGTTGATTTGAGCTTGCTCATGTCAATATTCCATCTCACTTGGCGGCGATTCTCGCTCATGATCACCTGAAAGTAAGATAAATAACCCGCCATGACCTCCTATCGGATATATCAACAAGATTCCCTAACGACCACAACGGATCTTTTCATCATTAAACTGATGGCCTAAAAACCGAGGCGTCCGTCTCGGTCAATCAATTATGTCGCCTTGATTCTCGAGCCCATTTCCACTTTTCTGCCTCTTAAATACGACCGCGAAGGGATGTTTTCATTTCCTCTGCCACCTGCGCCTCTTCTTCCTCCCGACGCCGTCGCTCCGGTGAAGCTTCTTCGCCGTCGCCGCCCTAGGCCGCTGCATCGACCTGAACGGACTAGAGCATCACCCGCGCCCGTCGCATCATCTCCGGTACGTCCTTCTCTGTCCCCTAGATCTATAGCTTATGGTAGTGAATCCATGAAGTTCTTCCGTCCTCTTAGAACATGAGTTCTTCGTAATGCCAGACGTCATATAGATCAGTGAACCTTATGATGACCCTCTTTCCATCATGACAAATCGTAGGAAATCAATAAGAGCGCAATATAGATCCGTAGTTGCCTCCTTTTACTGTCTTCGAACGTTTGCTAGTTCCTCCGTTCGTTGTTAGGTTTAGAATAAACCTGCTTTTTTTCTCTATTCGTAGATCCGCACTTATGTAGATAGTATGTGAAACCTGTTTTCCACACTTAGTAGCATTTTTCTTAGTTGCCCTGCAAACTTAAGTCGCCATTAAACTTCCGACTCTCGCCCAAACTACTTCGACGACTGAGTTTCATAGAGCTTAAATTTCATTAGTGGCCCTTAGTTGTCTGTCACCTTCTAACTCGCCACTCACTGTTACTTTCCACAGCTTCATGACGTCACTATGCCTCGTGTGTCCAATTCTTGTAACTGGGTCGGCTCTGCCGTTACTGAAGAGTTTGTGAAGGATTTCATAGACGTAGGGACCTTACCAACAAAAAATGTCATTCATTGGCGGGTTCCAAGCAATGAGAAGAAACCCATTCCCTAAGAGGGCAAAGTAGTCATATGTGCTAATCACCTTGTACGCGGTTTCAGCCCGCCCGACTCTAAATTTTTTCGAGACGTCCTTCATTTCTTTAAACTGCACCCTGAAGACATTGCCCCAAACTCCGTCGCAAATATGTGCAACTTCCAAATCCTCTGTGAAGTGTACTTACAATAAGAGCCGTCCATTGATCTCTTCCGTGAGTTCTTCTACGCAAACCGCCAATCTGAAGTGGCAGCTGGCCCAAGCTTAGAACTTGGTGGAATCTCAATTCAAAGAAGACAGGACGTGACCTTTCCAGATGTTCAAATGCCATGTCGTCCCAAGGACTGGAATAAAACCTGGTTTTATTGCAAAGACACCTCTCTAGAGGGAGAGCATCCCTTGCCGGGTTATCGTCCGACCCGGCTCAAGACTACGACTGAACTCCTTGACCGGATGTCAGCCTCTGAACGGGAGAAGTATGCTCCAGCTCACGCCAAAATTAAAGCACTTATGGGTAACGGTATAACGTGGATTGATCTGGCCTGCTGTTGGATCTCTTAGAGAGTCATGCCTCTGAGCCAGCGAAGCCGTCTCATGTGTGAGTATACGGGTGATGCCAATGACCCCCTCTGCTTTAATCCTACCACCTTGTCAGAAGACAACATCATGGCCGCCATCAGAAGCCTTGTTCATGAGTCTCAAGGATCTTGCCGCGCCACCGGGCTAGCACCTTTCCGTGCCGCAAACTCAGCCCCAAACGTAAGGGTGACTCTCGAGCTCCTTACTTCCGCGTTAGCTATCCATGTATACTTTGCATCTTTAACCTCTTTCGACGACTTTTACTTTCAAGCTAATTCGAACTTCTGGAAAAAGAAATATATTCCTCCTCCAAAGAAGTCAAAGGAGAAGGCTGGCGGCCGAAAGAAAAAAACTGCACCTCAAGAACAGCTTGAAGCTGACGACTCACATGTAGAACTTGACCCTCTTAGCCGTCTCTTCATACACTTTATTGACTGTGATACTTCACAGGACGAAATGGAGACAAGCCACACCAACGTTCCTAAGGTAACCTTTGTTTCATCAGACTCAGAACCTCTTCCACCAAACAAGATACGGCGGGTCGTCCGAAAAGTCCCATTTTCTCATCCTCTTGCTTATTTAGACTGCAACTTTCTTTTGAAAAAGCAACAACACCTCTCCCAATGCCAAACCCGGAGCACCGGCTCTGAAGACCTTATGGCCGGGTTGTCCAACTCTCCGGTTCAACGGAAACAACCGGCTGAGGTATTTGTTCAACTTGGCTTAGTTTTTTCAACCTTGCCTTTACAATTTGACTCTGTCTTATATTGCTTTAACTGCTTTTAGGAATCACCCCCTTCATCGGGCGACTCTACAGCAACTACTTTGCCGCCTCTGAAGATCAACCTAGAGTACGTGCTATTAATGCATGCATCCCATCCTTTATTATACGTGAACTTTACACCATGACCTTCTGTGCTCTCCAGGGCTCAAGCAAAACGAAGGAAGACTGGCGGGTCTACCCTTGCTCCCACTGCTCTAGAGCCGGAGCCTTCCAAGCCGGACTCTCCTGCAACACAGGCTGATCCCTTTGCCACCTCCAAGGATGTGCCTGAAGACGCTCATCGTTCTGCCCAGCCAGCAGCCCATGACACGATCACTGAGAGTCCTCCGAGGACCAACTCTAAGCCATCGAGCCCTTCAACAGCCGTTGATGATTCGGTTACTCCGGACGTCATCATTACTGGTGCCGGCTTTCACACTCCTCAGCCTCATTTGTTGACAAACCAAACTAAGAAGACTGAAGCCTCTGAGAAGCTGGACTTTGAGCTCCCCGTGCTGGAGAAGTTAACTACTGATGAGCTACACGCTGGTTACCTGAACCGCCTCTCCGCAAGCAGGAACATGGAGCTCAAGCTTGTTGGCTTAATGAAGAAAAAATGAGGTACTCCTACTCTCTTGTCCTTATATCCTTACGTAGCCCCCAAGAGCTGGTTTGATATTTGCTAATGGTAAACCGGGTCTTCCAATCTGTGTTATAAGTAGAAGCACTTAGCCTGTAGCCCCCAAGTATCGGCTTAAGATGTTAATATTGAGCCGGTACTTTAGTGCCTAAGCAGTTGATCAAAGAGCCATATGTAGCCCCCAAGTGCCGGCTTAACTTGGCGAAGATGAGACGGAACTTCATTGTAGATAGATCAAAGAGCCATCAGCAGCCCCAAGTACCGGCTTAACTTGACGAAGATGCGCCGGAACTTCATTGTAGTCTTGGAGAACAAACAGACATTAGCCCCCAAGTGTCGAGCATATTGCTTGCAATCTGCTTGAGACTTGCATTATGTTGTCACAATTTTAATCATCTGGTAATATATTATCCTGGCGACTTAGCCCTCATTTGCTTTATATGTCATAGGAAGCTTTAAGTGAGGCCGAGTCTGAACTGACCGGCTTAAGGAGCAATCTAGCCACCCAGCAAGCCGCCCAAAGCGAGGCAAAGGCGAAGTGCCGGCTCGCCGCTGAAGAACTTGTAAATGTTAAAGCTGACTTCGCTGTCTTCAAGAAATCCACTGAGACGGAACAAACTTCCCTAGCCCAACATGCAGACGAGGCAGACCAGCGGCTCATGGTTGTATCCGATGAACTGCACGCCCTGAAGCGCCATATCGCGAAGATGTCTGCCGCTATCTTTGGTAAGCACTAAAGACCTAGCCAATATCCTTGTGTGAATACTTATACCGGCGGCTTATAACCGAAAATCCGTCTGATGTAGGTCAAAGGAGCCATCAACTCTCTATTGATAGCTTGTTGCCGCTGAAAGCCGTCTACACATTAACAGAACAACTGTACTGCGGAATTCTCTGCACGATCAATGCGATGCTCCATAAAGATAGTAACCCCTAGACTATGAAGGGAGTCATAGAAGTGTTATCCACCCTGCCCAAACAAGTCCAGGAGCTCAAAAGATCAGCCGCCAGAAAATGAGCCATTGCGGCCATAAGCCGGGCTTTAGCTTCCGCCGAGAGCTAAATCCTGAAGAGATGATGGATGGGTTTCCATCAAAGAAAGATGACGGCTCAGAATTCACAGAAGTTGACTATGCTTGTTGCATGAAGGCCTCTAGAGTCCTCGCATCAGTATTAGCGGAAGAAGTGAACCTATCAACATATCAGGCGGCTTACAACGCCGAGAACAAGCGAGTGCGCAAGACAACCTTTGAGGCCAAGGATCTAACTCCTGCATGCCGTAAGAACTTCTTTGTTCCTGATCTTGACCCGTCTCCCCGCTTTGAAGAGGCAACCTTTGAGGCTTTAACCAACTGCAACTGGGACGTGGACAATCTCCAGATCAAGGAGGTCGAAGACCCGTTGCAGGGTGACCCGTCATCCAGTTGATGAACTTGGTAATGCCATGGATAATCCGGCCTTGTGACCCGCCTGGGGGCGATGTAGAAACTTTAAGTCATTGCTTTTGAGCTCTATGGAGAGCATCGTAATAGGCCTTTAGTAAACTTTTTTTGCCTGAACTGTGCCATCGTGCACATATGAAATCGCCCAGCTTTAATATATTATGTCCGCCTTGTGCCTAAATTCATACCAGTTATCATGGCGGCTCTTCTTAGGTAAACAACCTTTGAGAACAGAATATTTTGCACACTGTTAGGAGGGTGGCTTAGAATAGCGCAACCCAAAGATGTTATATGTTTCCTAACTTGATTTTTTAATAACTCATGTGCTGGTTCTTCTGGGTGGACTCGCTAATTAAAAATCCTTAGCAGTACAAGGTCTCTATTGAGATTGGCCGTAATTGACAGGAAGTGTAACGTCCCAAAAGAGACACGATAGGGCATGAGTACCCTGTTAGCCCATAAACTGCCTCTCACGTGACATAAATCCGTCGTTTTAACCTTAAACAGTGCAGGGTCTTTGAAAGATTAAGTTTCTAAGAGTACGAACGGGCCACATAGCAGAGAGTCGGCAGTAGATGAGAGAGTTTATCCTTGCTTTTCGTAAGCCGGCCCTCACATGGAAAGAACCTCCGATTTAACGTTAACCAGTACAGGGTCTCTATCGAGATTGGCCGTCAATTTCTTTGAGCCAGCTCAGGGTCTCCAGGTGAGATTAACTGGTAAGAGTTCGGCGGGTCACCTAGCAGAGCAGCATCAGCTTATAGGCAGGTTTAACCCTAAGTGGCTTAAGAGCCGATCAAGAGGGTATGTAAGCTAAACCCGATGGGTTGGAAGCCCCCAAATGACCTTTGTTGACGGAGTCAACTGTTTGGCTTAAGAGCCGATCGATAGGGTCTGATAAGCTAAACCCGGCGGGTTAGAAGTCCCCCTGGACGACCACGTTGATGGAGTCAACTATTTGGCTTAAGAGCCGATCGATAGGGTCTGATAAGCTAAACCCGGTGGGTTAGAAGCCCCCTAGACGACCATGTTGACGGAGTCAACTATTTGGCTTAAGAGCCGATGAATAGGGTCTAATAAGCTAAACCCGGTGGGTTGGAAGCCCCCTGATTGCCCTTTTTTGCACAAACTGAGATATGCGAAACGGCAGAGGCCTTGGCTTGCAGGGATGCCAACGTTATTCATATATATATATGATATGTACAATGATGGTTTACAATGTCAAGTGTTGACAACTTAAGTATAGTAAGGCCATAGATGAGCTATGTTCCACGGCTAGCGGGTCTCCTACCTAGAGGTGCTTGAGTTGTCTCGGATTTCAATGAGGTAGTACGACCCGTTATTGAGATTTCTGCTGACCAGAAGGGCCCTTCCCATGGAGGGGACAACTTGTGTCCATCTGTCTGATCTTGAATCAACCACAACACTAAGTCGCCTTCTTGAAACGTCCGAGTCTTGACTCTACGGCTATGATAGCGACGCAGGTCTTGCTGATAAATCGCCGATCAAGCTGCCGCCAGATCACGTTCTTTCTCCAAGGCATCCAACATGTCTTGACGTGTTGTTTCATTGTCCGCCTCAACGTAAGCCGCCACCCGTGGCGAGTCATGACGGATGTCGCTTGGTAACATGGCTTCTGCACCGTAAACCATGAAGAAAGGTGTATAACATGTAGATCTATTGGGAGTGGTTCTGATGCTCCATAAGACGGATAACAACTCCTCTACCCAACAACCCGGCGTGCGCTGCAGAGGAACCATAAGCCGGGGTTTGATACCTCTCAAGATTTCCTGGTTAGCACACGCTCTGCCTGACCATTTAACTGTGGATGAGCAACCACAGAAACATCAAGTCAGATGTGCTCACTTTCACAAAACGCTCGCCTAGCCCCCTTGGATAAATTCGTACCATTATCTGTGATGATACTGTGAGGGTAACGAAAGCGGTAGATTAGCTTTTTAACCAACTGAACTGCCGTAGCCGCATCACACTTGCTGACCGGCTCAGCTTCTACCCACTTGGTAAATTTGTCCACCGACACCAAGAGGTGGGTCTTTTTGTCCTTGGATCTCTTGAAAGGCCCGACCATATCAAGCCCCCAGACTGCAAACGGCCAAGTAATTGGAATCATGCGCAACTCCCGAGCCGGGACGTGAGCATGCTGGCCAAACTTTTGACATCCATCACACTTGCGAACAAAGTCTTCCGCATCCTTATGAGCTGTCAGCCAGAAGAAGCCACGTCGAAAAGCCTTGGCCACCAGAGATTTTGTGCCGGCGTGATGACCACAATCACCAGCATGAATTTCATTCAAGATTTCCTTGCCCTCTTCAAGTGAGACACAACGTTGAAACACGCCAGTGACGCTGCACTTATGTAACTCACCATTGATTATTTTAATAGACTTAGACCGCCTGGTGATATGTCTAGCCAGATTTTCATCACCAGGTAACTCGCCGCGAGTCAAGTATGCCAAATAAGGCACGGTACAGTCAGGAATAGCATGTAGAGCCACCACGAGCTGTCCCTCCGGGTCAGGAATAGCAAAGTCTTCCTCTAAAGGTAACTTAACTGACGGGTGATGTAGTACGTCCAAGAAAACGTTAGGTGGCACCGGCATACGCTGAGATCCCGGCCTTGACAGGGCGTCAGCCGGCTCGTTCCTGCGACAATCAATATGATCCACCTGAAAACCCTTGAAATGACCAGCGATGACATCCACCACTTGACGATAAGACGACATCCATAGGTCCTTGGAATCCCAAGTGCCTGAAACTTGCTGGGCCACGAGGTCTGAGTCGCCGAAACATCTAACCCGGCTCAGGTTCATCTCCTTAGCCACCCGGAGGCCATGAAGCAGAGCTTCGTACTCAGCTGCATTGTTAGTACAAGGAAACATCAACCTTAGCACATAACAGAACTTATCACCCTTGGGGGAAGGTAAAACAACCCCTGCCCCTTATCCTTCCAGTTGCCTGGATCCATCAAATTGGATTGTGCAATATGTTGTTGGAAATATGCCCTAGAGGCAATAATAAATTAGTTATTATCATATTTCCTTGTTCATGATAATCGTTTATTATCCATGCTATAATTGTATTGATCGAAGACTTAAATGCATGTGTGGATACATAGACAAAACCATGTCCCTAGTATGCCTCTAGTAGACTAGCTCGTTGATCAAAAGATGGTTAAGGTTTCCTAGCCATGGACATGAGATGTCATTTGATAACGGGATCACATCATTAGGAGAATGCTGTGGTGGACAGGACCCAAACTACAAACATAGCATATGATCGTGTCAGTTTATTGCTACTGTTTTCTGCATGTCAAGTATATGTTCCTATGACCATGAGATCATGCAACTCACGGATATCGGAGGAGTGCCTTGTGTGTATCAAACGTCGCAACGTAACTGGGTGACTATAAAGGTGCTCTACAGGTATCTTCGAGGGTGTCTATTGAGTTGGCATGGATCGAGACTGGGATTTGTTACTCCGTGTGACGGAGAGGTATCTCAGGGCCCACTCGGTAATACAACATCACAATGAGCCTTGCAAGCAATGTGACTAATTGTTAGTTGCGGGATCTTGTATTACGGAACGAGTAAAGAGACTTGCCGGTAACGAGGTTGAACTAGGTATGGAGATACCGACGATCGAATCTCAGGCAAGTAACATACCGAAGAACAAAGGGAACATCGTACGGGATTAACTGAATCCTTGACATAGAGGTTCGACCGATAAAGATCTTCGTAGAATATGTAGGAACCAATGTGGACGTCTAGGTCCCGCCATTGGTTATTGACCGTAGAGGTGTCTCGGTCATGTCTACATAGTTCTCGAACCCGCAGGGTCTGCACACTTAAGGTTCGGTGACGTTTCGGTAGTGTAGAGTTATGTATGGTGGTGACCGAAGGTTGTTCAGAGTCCCGGATGAGATGCCGGACGTCACGAGGAGCTCCGGAATGGTCCGGAGGTAAAGATTCATATATAGGAAGTCCCAGTTTGGTTTCCGGAAAAGTTTCGGGCTCATCGGTAGTGTACCGGGAGTATCGGTATTGTACCGGGAGTGCCGGTAGTGTACCGGAGGACCTCTGGGAGGGGTATTTCGACCCCAAGAGGTCCATGGGCTGTGGGAGAATAATAACCAGCCCTTAGTGGGCTGGTAAAACAGCCACAAAGGCCCATGGCGCAGGAGAGAAAGTCCTAAAGCAAAAAGTGGAAAATCAGCCAATAGGAGGCAATCCTACTCCAACTAGGATTGGAGGTGAAGTAGGATTGCTCCCACCTCCTATTTCGGCCGACCCAAAGGCCTTGGCTGCCTCTCCTCTCCTCTCCTCCTATATATACTAGTGGATTGGGTGGTTTTTGGACAGAATTTCCGGCCACGTGCTACCCGTTTCACCGGTGCACAGTTTCTCCTCTAGATCGGTTTTCCGCAGCGCTTAGGCGAAGCCCTGCCGGAATCACTCCACCACCATCACCGGAGCGCCGTCACGCTGCCGGTGAACTCTCTATCCTCTCCACATCCTCTCGCTGGATCGAGACGGTGGAGATCGTCATCAAGCTGCACGTGTGCTGAACGCGGAGGTGCCGTCCGTTCGGCGCTAGATCGGAAGGACCGTGATCGAGATCGCGAGACAGTTCGTGATGAGATCGCGGAACGGATCGTGATGAGTTCGCGGGACAGATCGTGATCAAGATCGTGAGACGGATCGTGATGAGATCGCGGGACGGATCGTGATGAGTTCACGGGACGGATCGTGATTGGATCGCGGGACGGATCGTGATGAGATCGTGGGACGCTCGGCGATTTGGATCGCGAAGATGTTCGACTACACCAACCGCGTTTCTTAACGCTTCCCGCTTAGCGATCTACAAGGGTATGTAGATCCACTCTCCCTCTCGTAGATGCTCATCACCATGGATAGGTTTGCGTGTGCGTAGGAATTTTTTTGTTTCCCATGCGACGTTCCCCAACAGTGGCATCATGAGCTAGGTTGATGGTTTGATGAGATCTCGAGTAGAACACAAAAGGTTTGTGGGCGTTGATGCTTAGATTGCTTCCTCCCTTGGTCGTACTTTGGTTCAGCGGGATTGTGAGATGAAGCGGCCGGGACCAACATTACTCGTACGCTTACGAGAGACCGGTTCCCTCGACGCAACTTGTTGCCTAGATGGCTTGCGGGTGACAGTTTCTCTCACTTTAGTTGGATCGGATTCGACAAAGGCGGTCCTTGAGAAGGTTGAAAAGCAAACTAGTGTATCACCGTTGTGGTTTATGCGTAGGTGAGAATCGTTCTTGCTAGATACCCATAGCAGCCACGTAAAATATGCAACAACAATTAGAGGACGTCTAACTTGTTTTTGCAGGGTATGTTCTGATGTGATATGGCCAATTACATGATGAGATATATGTGATGTATGAGATGATCATGTGATGTATAGATTATCACGACTTGCATGTCGATGAGTACGGCAACCGGCAGGAGCCATAGGGTTGTCTTTAATTATTGTATGACCTGCGTGTCAATCATTAAGCGCTATGTAATGCTTTACTTTATCACTACGGTAGCAATAGTAGTAGAAGCATGTAGGGCGTGACAACCCCAATGGCAACACATTGATGGAGATCAAGATGATGGAGATCATGGTGTTGTGCCGGTGACGATGGAGATCATGCCGGTGTTTCGAAGATGGAGATCTTAAACACAAGTTCATGGCCATATCATGTCACTTATGAATTGCATGAGATGTTAATCCTTTTATGCACCTTGTTTTGCTTAGTACGGCGGTAGCATTATAAGGTGATCCCTCACTTGAATTTCAAGATGAACTGTGTTCTCCCCGAGTGTGCACCGTTGCGAAAGTTCGTCGTGTTGAGACACCACGTGATGACGGGTGTGATAGACTCTACGTTCACATACAACGGGTGCAAGCCAGATTTGCACGCGCAGAACACTCGGGTTAAACTTGACGAGCCTAGCATGTACAGACATGGCCTCGGAACACGAGAGACCGAAAGGTCGAACATGAGTCATATAGTAGATATGATCAACATAATGATGTTCACCATTGCAGCCACCTCAACTCACGTGATGATCGGACTCGAGACTCCGTACTCCAGACAAAGTTGTCCGTCTTCTTCATCATCTGGTATAAAGGGATGGCGTTCTCACCAAGGCGGCTTATGAACCGGCTTAACGTTGTGATCCATCCCGCCAGGGCACTGAACATCATTGGTGCATGCCGGCTCAGACAGGGAGGTGATAGCCTTGATTTTATCCGGATTAGCCTCAGTGCCACGCTCAAAGTCTAGAAATCCCAAGAGCTTGCCTGCCGGAATGCCAAAGACACACTTAGCCGGGTTAAGCATCATCTTGTAGACCCGTAAGTTGTCAAAAGTCTCCTTTAGGTCGTTAAGCAGAGTCTCCTTCTTCCTTGACTTGATCACAATATCATGCACATATGCATGAACGTTGCACCCAATTTGGTTGTGAAGACAGTTCTGTACACAGCGCTGGTAAGTCGCCTGGGCACTCTTGAGCCCAAAAGGCATAGACACATAGTAGAAAGCACCAAAAGGCGTGATGAAAGCCGTCTTCTCTTGGTCCTTGACTGCCATCTTGATCTGATGATAACCAGAATAAGAAATCCAAGAAGCACAAAGTCTCACAACCCGCCATTGCATTGATGATCTGGTCGATACGAGGGAGAGCAAACGGGTCAGCCGGATAGGCCTTGTTAAGATCTGTGTAGTCCACACACATACGCCACATGCCGTTCTTCTTGAGTACTAGCACCGTGTTAGCAAGACACTCCGGGTAAAAGACCTCGATGATGAAACCCGCTGCCAGAAGCTAGGCTACCTCTTCCCCAATGGCCTTGCGTCTCTCTTCATTACACCGCCGTAAAAACTGCTTGACTGGTTTAAACTTAGGATCCACATTAAGGTGGTGCTCAGTGAACTCTCTCGATACACCCGGCATGTCAGAAGGCTTCCATGCAAAGATGTCCCGATTCTCACGGATGAATTCGATGAGCGTGCTTTCCTATTTGGGATCCATGTTGGCCCCAATAGTGAACTATTGAGATGAGTTGCACGGAGTGAAATCCACCAATTTGGTATCATCCGCCGAAAATTTGCGGGGCGGCTCAGACTCTGCGGTGGGCTTTTTGAGCGGAGTCATGTCCTCTGGGTCAACATTTTCCTTGTAAAACTTGAGTTCTGCCTCCGCACAACTGGACTCTACATAAGCCGCGTCTCCTTCCTCACACTCAATAGCCGTCTTTCGATCACCATGAACAGTAATCGTCCCGTTCAACCCGGGCATCTTGAGCTGCAAGTAGACATAGCAAGGCCTAGCCATGAACTTGGCATAAGTCGCTCGCCCAAACAAAGCATGATAGGGACTCTTGATTTTTACTTCCTCAAACCATAAGGATTCCACCCTATAGTTGTATTCATCACCAAAGGCGACTTCCAAAGAGATCTTATCCACTGGGTAGGCTGACTTGCCGGGCACCACACCAGGAAAGACTGTTGAAGAAGGCCTAAGATCTTTATCAAGCAACTTCATCCATCAAAAAGTGTCATAGTACAGGATATTGATGCTGCTTCCACCATCCATAAGTACCTTAGTGAACACGTATCCTCCCACTTGGGGGGCAGCCACCAGAGCCAGCCGTCTCGGGTCATCAACACGCGGGGGGTGATCCTCCCTGCTCCAAGTTATATCATACTCGGACCACTTCAAGTATTGTGGTAGAGCCGGCGTTATCGCATTAACCGCCCGCTTGCGAAACTTTTGGTCTCCCCTGTTAAGGCTGGTCGTAAAAACATGATACTGATCGGAGCTAAGCTGCTTTGGATTACTCTGATATCCAGACTGGTTATTCTGCTGCTGATTGTTACCACCAGACTGTTGATGATGTCCTCCTTGGTTGCCCTGGCCCTGATGCCTGTATCCTGAGCCGCTGGAACCAAACCCGGCTCCTGACCCGCCTGGTCCCGAGCCGCCTGGTGGGCCACCACCATCATTGTTATGCTGTCGCAAGCTGTAGTCCTTAAACTTTTGCATAATGTGGCAATTGGCCCACGTGTGACCCGCCACTCTGTCGGGCCGACTGTGCTCTGGACAAGGTTTATTGAGCATCTCCTCCAAATTAAAAGGAGTCTTACCTTTATTAAAAGGTTGTCTGAACTTCCCGTTACCCTTAGCACGATGGTTGCCGGTGTTGGCGTTGTCCACCAATTCTGACCCGCCGTCTAGATTCTTCCTCTTGCCTTGGTTACCATTGCCTTCCGTACCCTTGCCATGGGTATTCTTCTTACTCTGACCAGGCTTCTCCTCATCAGAGCCCGGATCCTTCGTATTGTCAGAGTCGGCGTACTTCGTGAGAGCCGCCATGAGCTCCCCCATGTCTTGACACGTGCGCTTGAGTCGGACGAGCTTCTACATCAGAGGCGTAAAGTGGAAATTTTTCGCCAGAATCAAAACTTCTTGAGCCACCGTAATCTGCTGAGACAAGTGGATGATAGTCGAGACCCGCCGGACCCAATGATGAGCCGACTTATTCTCCTGTTGCACACAATGATCTAAATCCACAATAATCATGGGCTTCTTGCACGTCCCTTGGAATTTTTTGATGAATTTCACTTTTAACTTAGCCTAGGAATTGATGGTATTGGGTGGCAAACCATTCAACCACGTGCGAGCCGGCCCATCTAGCATCATGATAAAATATTTTGCGCATACCGCGTCATTGACGCCCAAAATCTCCATGGCCATCTCATAGCTTTCAATCCAGGCCTCCATAGGAAGGTTTGTAGTGTAATTTGGGACCTTGCGAGGGCATTTGAAATCTTTTGGCAGACGTTCGTTCCGCAGAGCCGGCACTAAGCACGACACTCCCATGGCCCTGGTGGTTACTCCCACTCCAATTAAGACGGAAGGCGCAGGCTCTTGATGAGCCGTTGCTTCCAGAGCCACCGCCTCTTGCTGTGCCCTTGCCTGGTCTACGAGTGCCTGAGCATCTAGAACCACCTGATCATCTCACGGCGGGCCCCGGTGCCGATCACTGCTAGAAACCGCCGGCGCCTCATAGTGCCGGCTAAAGCTGTTATTGGGGATGGGGGTTGAATGCACGCGACTCCGGCTGTAGGTATACTTCTCTTTCTCGGCCATCGCCATCTGCAGGTATCCAATAGCGTTTCGCACCTCTTCTGCAAAGGGCGCCTCGTCAGGAATAGGGATCGTTCCAAGCCGGGTTGCTGCCACCACCATGTTCTCTGCCAGGTTTGAATAGTGACCCGTCGGTGTTGGAAAATCCATTGGTGAGGTCTGGTTCCGTCAGGCGGGTTAAGATGTTGCCGAGCCGCCGACCGACTTCCAGGTGCTTCCGCTGTCCGTCATGTTCCCGACGTGTTAAAAAAGTTTATGGCCTCATACTGTTCCGGTAGGCGGGACTGATGCCTCATCCACTGTACCGCTGCTGCAGATTGCTGCTCTAGCTAAAGGCAAAAAGCACCCGCCCTAAGACGCTCTGCCTCCGCATCCATCTAGGCCTTTAACACGTCGATCCCCTGTTGGACTTCCGCCATCTGGTCCTTCAGTCTTGTGAAATCCAAGTTCCAGGCTGCTTGTTTCCCAGGCATGACTTCAGTCACCATCAGGGATGTAAGCTCGTTCATTAGATCCAGAAGAACCTGAGCCGGCGGCGGGTCAGCCCCCGTGCCTGCTGCCCGGCGGCTGTACTGCTTGGGCTGGTGCTGAACCCGCCATGAAAATGGCCGCATGAGTCGGCGTCCCATGACTGTCCGGCCCAGAATGCTCCGACTCGGGGTAAAGATCGACGTAGCCCCCGAGCTTGCCATCGTGAAGCTGATAGATTGATTCCGCCTCTCCACTCGAAGATCCATCCTCCCAACAGACGACAGTCTCCTATGACATAGAAGCCTCAAGATCCATACCTTGAATGAAGCCAACGAAGACCTTCTTCCTGCCTGGGTCAGCACGGGCGGGTTGCACGTGTCGGGCGGGTTGCGCGCGTCGAGCCGGCTCGACGATGTTGGTGTAGACGTCCATCCCGGGTGTAGATCCGCTGACCTTGACGATGAAGACGTGGATTCCGTTGAAGGGAACCCATAAACTGTACTCGACAGAGTCGGCCTTGGGGCCCCAGCAGGCGTCGTCGATGTAGAGCCGTCCACAGCGACTCTTGTTCATCCTTCCAACGACGTATCCCTCGATCCCTGGAAGAGAGCCCTTTGAGAACTCAACACTGCCGAGCGCATGCCCCACGGTGGGCACCAACTTTTGTGGTTTTGTCATGGCAGATGTCCGAGGACTTAGATTCGAGGCCATCGCTAAGGTGACGGACTCAAAGGGGTTGGTTGGGACGAAGGACACAAGTTTACCCAGGTTCGGCCCCTCAAGAAGAGGTAAAAGCCTACGTCCTGCTTGTGTTGTATTGATTGGAGTATCGATTACAAGGGAGCGGATTCGCTTGACCTAGTTCTTGATTAGTTGGTTCCTATCTAAGTCGCCCCGGGTCTTGCCCTTATATAGGAGTTCAAGACCATGGGTTACACAAGTCTCATACCGACTCTTACAACGTGTCTGATTCTATCTCTATGTCACCTTGCCTTCTTGAGCAAGCTGTCTCCGGGCAGCTTATCCGCCTGGGTCTTCATGCCTTCTTTGTCTGGGCCTTGCCTTGGGCCATCTTGGTAAGCCGCCATATGTCTAGGCCTATGTCTCCAGGCCCATCTGTCTTGGTCTGGCCTATGAGCCGCCAGGTATGACCCGACTCCACCTGGGCCATCACCACGGGACTCACCACGGGATTATATCCCCAACAACTTGCATCAATCTGAAATGAAATCCTCAAGGCCATCATTCCTTATGTATGCTTAAACTCTTCCTTGAATCCGGCATTGCCCATGAGTTGATCCGATGGCCATTCACAAGGCAGTACTCGAGCTTTCCTTGGTGGTTCAAAATCAGCCTCACGTAAAGCGAGTCTCGGGGCTTTCTTGCTCGAGGAACCACCTTGGTACATTCTCCTCAACACCTTTTCTTTTTCTGAAAAATTTCTAAAATTTCTAGTGAACAAAAACTAAAGGTGAACAAAACTCAACAAAACTCATAGCAACTACTCCCTCAAGTGCCTAGAGACTATATGCATCAAAACTACTAGGACCATACAAATTTGAAAATGAAAGCTCAAAAACACAGTCACCACAACAGCAAAAATCTGCAGTATATAAGGCACTAGAAAAAAACTAATTGGACCATTGGAGGAGTCACATACCGATGAGAAATCCCGTAAAACAGTTTTGCGAATGGAGCTTTGAGCAAGGAGATCGAAAATGGCAACAAGAGAAGCTAGAACACGGGTTTGAACAATGGTGGGATTTTTTCTGGAGGAAGATGAAGTGAATGGGTGATGGAATAAGTGGAGGGGGGACACGTGGGACCCACAAGCCACCAGGGCATGCCTAGGGGGGTGGGCGCGCCCTCAAGGCTTGTGGACCACTACTGCAACCCCCTGATGCATACTCAGTGCCAAAAATTCTTAAATATTCTAGAAAAAATTATACTCCATTTTAAGGACATTTGAAAAACTTTTATTTTCAGGTCACTTTTTTATTGCACGGGAAACTCAGAAAACAGAAAAATAATAGCATTTTTACTCAATCTCATCTAGGTAACAGAAAGTAAAATTTAGGTACAGGAAGTTGTCCTTTCTTAATTCGTCCATCTCATGCTCGTCAAAAGGTTTCCATCAATAAGGTTGATCAAGTCTTATTAACAAACTTCTTTCGAATGACATGAAACCGAAGAATTTTCGAATAACACTAAGTTACCTCAATGGGGATATGCATTTCCCCAACAATAAGTATATCGTATTTCTTGTTGACAGTAGGAAGAGGAAACTCAAAGTCTCCATTAATAATCGCTGGAATTTTATCTATGGAGTTGATACTATGAACTTGAGTTTGTTTCTTCGAAAAGTGTACCGTATTCTCATTACCATTAATATGACAAGTGAGATTGCCCTCGTTGCAATCAATAACAGACCCTGCTGTTTTCAAAAAGGTTCTACCAAGGATGATCGACATACTGTCGTCCTCGAGAATATCAAGAATAACAAAGTCCGTCAAGATAGTAGCATTTGCAACAACGATAGGTACATCCCCACAAATACCGATAGGTAGGGCAGTTGATTTATCAACCAATTGGAAAGAGATCTCAGTAGGTGTCAACTTATTCAAATCAAGTCTACTGTATAAAGAGAAAGGCATAACACTAACACCAGCTCCAAGATCACATAAAGCAGTTTTAACATAATTTCCTTTAATAGAGCATGGTATAGTAGGTACTCCGGGATCTCCTAATTTCTTAGGTATTCCACCTTTAAAAGTATAATTAGCATGCATGGTAGAAATCTCAGCTTCCGGTATCTTTCTTTTATTTGTCACAATATCTTTCATATACTTAGCATAGGGAGACATTTTCAAAACATCAGTCAAGCGCATACGTAAAAAGACAGGTCTAAGCATTTCAGCAAAGTGCTCAAAATCCTCATCATCCTTTTTCTTGGATGGTTTAGGCGGAAAGGGCATGGGTTTCTAAACCCATGGTTCTCTTTCTCTACCATGTTTCCTAGCAACAGAGTCTCTTTTATCGTATTTTTTATTCTTAGGTTGTGGGTTATCAAGATCATCAGCGGGTTCAATCTCCACATCATTATCATTACTAGGTTGAGCATTGGCATGAACATCATTATTAATATTATCACCAGGCTCATGCTCGGAAATAGAAATATCATTTGGATTCTCAGATGCATCTGTAACAGGTTTGCTAGAAGCATGCAAAGTACTATCATCATTCTTTTTCCTACTCTTATTAGAGGGAATAGGTACATCAGTATTAACTCTCTGAGAATCTTGCTCAATTCTTTTAGGATGGCCCTCAGGATACAAAGTTTCCTAAGTCATTGTACCTCCTCTAGTCACAACTTTAATAGAATGATCATTGTCTTTACTATTCATATCATTAAGTAATTCATTTTGAGCCTTAAGTACTTGTTCTACTTGAGTGGTTACCATGGAAGCATGTTTACTAATAAGCTTAAGGTCATTGACAGTTCTACTCAGATAATCACCCAAGCGATCAAGCATGTAAGCACTATGTTTCAATTGTCTACTAACATAAGCATTAAAATTTTCTTGCTTGACTATAAAATTATCAAATTCATCCAAGCATTGGCTAGCAGACTTATTATAAGGAATATCTACTTCATCAAATCTACGGAGAGAATTTAACTCTACTACCTGTGTCGGGTTATCAAGACCATGTATTTCTTCAATAGGTGGTAGATTCTTAACATCATCAGCTTTAGTACCCTTTTCATTCATAGATTTCTTTGCCTCTTGCATATCTTCAGGACTGAGGAATAGAATGCCCCTTTTCTTTGGAGTTGGCTTTGAAGGTGGTTCGGGAATAGTCCAATCATTATCATTGCTCAATATATTATTCAATAGTAATTAAACTTTTGCAATAATTCGTTCCCTAAAAACACAACCAACACAACTATCTAGGTTGTCCCTAGAAGCATCAGTTAGTCCATTATAAAAGATATCAAGTATTTCATTTTTCTTGAGAGGATGATCAGGCAAAGCATTAAGTAATTGGAGAAGCCTCCCCCAAGCTTGTGGGAGACTCTCTTCTTCAAGTTGCACAAAGTTAAATATTTCTTGCAAGGCAACTTGTTTCTTATGGGCAGGAAATCATTTTTGGAGAAGTAATAAATCATATCCTGGGGACTACGCAGACAACTAGGAGAAAGAGAATTAAACCATATCTTAGCATCACCCTTTAATGAGAAAGGAAACAACTTAAAAATATAGTAATAGCGATTTTTTTCCTCATGAGTAAATAGGGTGGCTATATCATTCAATTTGCTAAGATGTGCCACAACAGTTTCAGATTCATAACCATAGAAAGGATCAGATTCAACCAAAGTAATTAACTTAGGATCGATAGAGAATTCATAATCCTTATCAGTAACAAAGATAGTTGAAGTAGCAAACTTAGGATCATATTGCATTCTAGCATTCAAAGATTTTCCTTCCACCTATGAATCAATTTATTAAGATCATCTCTATCCTTACAAGCAAGAAAATCCCTAGCTACCTCTCCTTCCATAACATAGCCCTCAGGTATATCAGGCAATTCATATCTAGGAGAGCTAGGTCTAGCAGGTGTATCATAGTGTTGAGTTTCAATAATTTCATCAGATTCAGAAATATTATCAGTTTCAATATTGGCTCTAGCAATTTGTTCATCAAGAAATCCACCGAGTGGCATAGTATCATCAAGCAAAGTATCATCATAAGCATCATGCATACAAGAAGTAGCATCGTCAATTACTTGCGACATATCAGAATTACTAGCAGGTGGTGGTGTCGCAAAATTACTCATAATAGAAGGTTCCTTACCTGTCCTCGTAGTTGAGGGGTAGATCTTGGTTTTTGGATCTTTATGATTCCTCATAGTGATCAACAGATATATATCCCAAGTGACTCAGAGAATAAATCTATGCTCCCCGGCAACGGTGCCAGAAAAAGGTCTTGATAACCCACGAGTATAGGGGATTGCAATAGTTTTCGAGGGTAGAGTATTCAACCTAAATTTATTGATTCGACACAACGGGAACCAAAGAATATTCTCGAGTAATAGCAGCTGAGTTGTCAATTCAACAACACCTTAAAGACTTAATATCTGCAGCAAAGTATTCAGTAGCAAAGTAATATGGAAGTAAAGGTAACGGTGGCAAGGTGATAGCAGCAGTTTGTAGTGATTGTGACAGTAGCAACGGGAAAGTAACTTAGCAAAGATCAATATATGGAAAGCTTGTTGGCAATGGATCAGTGATGGATAATTATGTCGGATGACATTCATCATGCAACAGTTATAACATAGGGTAACACATAACTAGCTCCAATTCATCAATGTAATATAGGCATGTATTCCATATATAGTCATACGTGCTTATGGAAAAGAACTTGCATGACATCTTTTGTCCTGCCCTCCCGTGGCAGCGGGGTCCTATTGGAAACTAAGTTATATTAAGGCATCCTTTTAATAGAGAACCAGACCAAAGCATTAGCACTTAGTGAATACATGAACTCCTCAAACTACGGTAATCACCGGAAAGAATCCCAGATATTGTCACCCTGGGGGATGCGGATCATTGTTGGGGAACATTGCATGGGAAACAAAAAAATTCCTACGCACATGCAGATCTATTCATGGTGATGAGCATCTATGAGAGGGAGAGTGGATCTATGTACCCTTGTAGATCACTAAGCGGGAAGCGTTAAGAAACACGGTTGGTGTAGTCGAACGTCTTCGCGATCCAAATCGCCGAGCGTCCCGCGATCTCATCACGATCCATCTTGCGATCCAATAACGATCCGTCCTCCAAACTCATCATCATCCGTCTGGTGACCCAATCATGATCCGTCCCACGAACTCATCATGATCCGTCCTGCGAACTCATCACGATCCGTCTCGCGATCTTGATCACGGTCCTTCCGATCTAGCGCCGAACGGACGGCACTTCCGCGTTCAGCACACGTATGGCTTGATGACGGTCTCCGCCGTCTTGATCCAGCAAGAGGGAGCGGAGAGGTAGAAGAGTTCTCTGGCAGCATGACGGCGCTCCGGCGATGGTGGTGGAGCTATTCAGGCAGGGCTTCGCCTAAGCACTGCAGAAATCCGATCTAGAGGAGAAACTATGCACAGGAGGAACGGGCAGCACGTGGCTAAAATTTCTGTGCCAAAACCCTAAAATCCTCTAGTATATATAGGAGGAGAGGAGGAGGAGGCTTGGCTGCCAAAAAGCCAGCCCTTGGGTCGGCCGACGTGGGGAGGAGAGGAGGACTCCTCCTCCAATCCTAGTAGGACTAGGATTCCTCCTTTTTTGGCCTTTTCCCACCTTTTTCCCTTTGGGCTTTCTCTCCCAGCTGCATGGGACTTGTGTGGGACTTACACCAAACCACAAAAGTCTGGTATTTACTCTCCCACAGCCCATGAAGCCTCTTGGGTCGAAATACCCCTCCCGGTGGTCTCCCGGTACACTACCGGCACTCCACATACATTACCGATTAGCCCGAAACTTTTCGGACGACCAAAATGGGACTTCCTATATATCAATCTTTACCTCCGGACCATTCCGGAGCACCTCATGACGTCCGGTATCTCATCCGGGACTCCGAACAACCTTCGGTCATCACCATACATAACTCTATACTACCAAAATGTCACCAAACCTTAAGTGTCCAGACCCTGCGGGTTCGAGAACTATGTAGACATGACCGAGACACCTCTATGGTCAATAACAAATAGCGGGACCTCGATGTCCATATTGGTTCCTACATATTCTATGAAGATCTTTATCGGTCGAACCTTTGTGTCAAGGATTTAGTTAATCCCGTATGATGTTCCCTTTGTTCCTCGGTATGTTACTTGCCCGAGATTCGATCGTCGGTATCTCCATACCTAGTTCAACCTCGTTAACGGCAAGTCTATTTATTCGTTCCGTAATACAAGATACTGTGACTAACACTTAGTCACATTGCTTGCAAGGCTTGTTGTGATGTTGTATTACCGAGTGGGCCCTTAGATACCTCTCCGTCACACGTAGTAACAAATCCCAGTCTTGATCCATGCCAACCCAACAGACACCCTCAGAGATACCTGTAGAGTACCTTTATAGTCACCCAGTTACGTTGCGACGTTTGATACACACAAGGCACTCCTCCGGTGTTAGTGAGTTGCATGATCTCATGGTCATAGGAACATATACTTGACATGTAGAAAACAGTAGAATTAAACTGACACGATCATATGCTACGTTTGTAGTTTGGGTCTTGTCCATCCCATCATTCTCCTAATGATGTGATCCCGTTATCAAATGACATCTCATGTCAATGGCTAGGAAACCTTAACCATCTTTGATCAACGAGCTAGTCTATTAGAGGCATACTAGGGACATGGTTTTGTCTATGTATCCACACATGCATCTAAGTCTCCGATCAATACAATTATAGTATGGATAATTAACGATTATCATGAACAAGGAAATATGATAATAAATAATTTTTTATTTCCTCTAGGGCATATTTCCAATAGTCTCCCACTTGCACTAGAGTCAAATAATCTAGTTCACATCACCATGTGATTTGCATTGTTATGAATCTAACACCCAATGAGTTCTGGGGCTCGATTATGCTTTGCATGTGAGAGAGGTCTTTATAGTCAACGGGTCTGCGACATTCAGATCCGTGTGTACTTTGCAAATTTTTATGTCAAACCGTAAACACTGCTACCACACTCCACTTGGTACTATTCGAAATGGTTGCTCCACTATATGTATCTAGATTGCTACTACGAGT
Organism: Hordeum marinum; assembly: GCA_022496015.1. Taxonomy (NCBI): domain Eukaryota; kingdom Viridiplantae; phylum Streptophyta; class Magnoliopsida; order Poales; family Poaceae; genus Hordeum; species Hordeum marinum. The sequence continues at coordinate 428,467,632 of CM039675.1, forward strand.
CATCCGGATTGGTGTTAAAGCTTGCATCGACGTGACTCTTTACGACGAACTCTTTATCACCTCCATAATTGAGAAACATCTCCTTAGTCTTTTAGTTACTAAGGATAATCTTGACTGCTGTCCAGTGCTCCATTCCGGGATCACTTTGAAACCTTCCGTCCATACTTATGGCAAGGCTGACATCGGGTCTTGTGCAAAGCATTACATACATGATAGAGCCTATGGCTGAAGCATAGGGTATGACACTCATCTTTTCTCTATCTTCTGCAGTCATTGGGCATTGAGTCTTACTCAACTTTATAATTACAAATCAGGCGAGAACTCTTTCTCTGACTGATCCATTTTGAACTCTTTCAAAATCTTGTCAAGGTATGTAGTCATTGAAAGTCTCATCAAGTATCTTGATCTATCTCTATAGATCTTGATGCTCAACAATTAGGTAGCTTTATCCAGGTCTTCCTTTGAAAAACTCTTTTCAAACAACCCTTTATGCTTTCCAGAAATTCTATATCATTTCTGATCAACAATATGTCAACCAGATATGCTTATCAAAAACTCTATAGTGCTCCCACTCACTTTATTGTAAATACAAGTTTCTCGTAAACTTTGTATAGACTCAAAAACTTTAATCACCTCATCAAAGTGTATATTCCAACTCCGAGATGCTTGCTTCAATTCATAGAAGGATCACTGAAGCTTGCACACCTTTTAGCATCCTTAGTACTGACAAAACCTTCTGGTTGTATCACATACAACCTTTCCTCAAGAAAGGAAACGATGTGTTGGCATCCATCTGCCAGATTTCATAATTAAAAAATGCAGCAACTGCTAACATAATTCTAACAGACTTTAGCATCGCTACGAGTGATAAAGTCTCATCGCAGTCAACTCCTTGAACTTGCCGGAAACTTCTTTGCGAGAAGTCGAGCTTTATAAATGGTGACATTCACCATCAGCGTCTGTCTTCATTTTAAAGATCCATTTGTACATAACGACCTGCCGTCCAATGAGCAAGTTTACCAAAGTCTATACTTGGTTTTCATATATGGATCCTTTCTCGGATTTCATGGCCTCTAACCATTTGTCGGAATCCGGGCCCATCATCACTTCTCCACATCTCGTAGGTTCATTGTTGTCCAACAACATGACCTCCAAGACAGGGTTGTCGTACCGCTCAGGAGCAGTACACATCCTTGTCGACCTACGAGGTTCGATAGTAACTTGATCCGAAGCTTCATGATCATCATCTTTTACTTCCTCTTCAACTGACATAGGTTCCACAGAAACATCTTTCTGCGCTGCGCTACTCTCTGGTCGAAACAAAGGTTCAACAACCTCATCAAGTTCTATCTTCCTCCCACTCAATTCTTTCGAGAGATACTTTTTCTCGCGAAAGGACCCGTTTGAGCAACAAACACTTTATGCTTGGATCTGAGATAGAAGGTTCACCCAACTGTTCTTAGGGTATTCTATGAAGATGCATTTGTCCGCTTTGGGTTCGAGCTCATTAGGTGAAAACATTTTCCACACAAGCGTCGCAGCCCCAAACATCAAGAAATGATAGCTTAGGTTTCTATCAAACCATAATTCACATGGTGTCATCTCAATGGATTTAGATGGTGCCCTATTTAAAGTGAATGTAGTTGTCTCTAATGCACAACCCCAAAATTATAGTAGCAAAACGATAAGAGACATCATAACATGCACCATATCCAATAGAGCACGACTATGACGTTCGGACATACCATCACACTATGGTGTTCCAGGTGGCGTGTGTTGTGAAACAACTTTCACATTGTCTAAAGTTGTATGCCAAACTCGTAACTCAGATATTCACCTCCACGATCATATCGCAGATATTTTTATCTTCTTGTCACGATGATCTTAAAATTCACTCTGAATTTGCTTGAACTTTTCAAACGATTCAGACTTGTGTTTCATTAAGTAAACATACACTATATCTACCCAAATCATTAGTGAAGGTAAGAAAATAACGATATCCACCACACGCTACAAGACTCATTGAATTGCATACATCAACATGTATCATTTCCAATAAATCACTTGCCCGATCTGTCAAACCAGAAAACGGGGTCCTTAGTCATCTTTGACCAAGAGGCATGGTTCGCATGTCTCAACCAATTCGAAATCAAAAGAGTCCAAAGATCCATCAGCACAGAGTTTCTTCATGCGTTTTATACCAATGTGACATTTAGCGGCAGTGCCACAAGTATGTGGTACTATCATTATTAACTTTGCATCTTTTGGCATCAATGTTATGAACATGTGTATTACTACGATCAAGATTCAACAAACCATTCTCACTGGGTGCATGACCATTGAAGGTATTATTCATGTAAACAGAATAACCATTATTCTCTAACTTAAATGAATAACCGTGTTGCAATAAACACAATCTAATCATATTCATGCTCAACGCAAAACACCAAATAACACTTATTTAGGTTTTTCACTAATCCCGAAGGTAGAGAGAGCGTGCGATGTCGATCACATCAACCTTGGAAACACTTCAAACACACATCGTCACCTCACCCTTAGCTAGTTCTCTGTTTATTCTATAGCTTTTATTTCGAGTTACTAACATATAGCAACCGAACTGGTATCCAAAACCCAGGTGCTACTACGAGTACTAGCAAGGTACACATCAATAACACGTATATCAAATATACTTATGTTGATGTTGCCAGCCTTCTTATCTACCAAGTATCTAGGGTTGTTCCGGTTCAACGACCGCTCTCCTCATAATCGAAGCACTTAGTCTCGGGTTTGAGTTCAACTTTGGGTTGCTTCACTGAGCAGCAATTGACTTGCCATCCATGAAGTTTCCCTCCTTGCCCTTGCCCTTCTCGAAACTAGTGGTTTTACTAACCATCAACACTTCACGCTCCTTCTTGATTTCTAACTTCGCGGTGTCAAACATCACGAACAGCTCAGGGATCATTATTTCTATCCCTGGCATTTTATAGTTCATCACCAAGTTCTAGTAGCTTAGTAACAGTGATTTGGAGAACTATATCAATCACTATCTTATCTGGAAGATCAACTCCCACTCGATTCAAGCGATTGTAGCACCTAGACAATCTGAGCACATGCTCAACGATTGAGCTATTCTCCTTCATCTTGCAGGCAAAGAATCTTGTTGGAGATCTCATATCTCGCAACATGGGCATGAGCCTGAGATCCTAATTTCAGCTCTTAGAACATCATATGTTCTGTGACGTTCAAAACGTCTCGGAGCCTCAATTCTAAGCCGTAATGCATGATGCACTAAACTATCAAGTAGTCATCAGAACGTGCTTGTCAGATGTTCACAACATCTACAAACCACGCTAGAGGGGTTGGCGCACCGAGTAGTGCATTAAGGACATAAGCCTTTTGTGCAGCAATGGGGACTATCCTTAGATCACGGACCCAGTCCGCAATATTGCTACCAACATCTTCCAACTCTATTTCTCTAGGAACATATAAAAAATTCAAGGGAGCTACAGCGCGAGCAAGTAATCTACAACATAATTTGCACAGACACTGTTGACTATGTTCATGATAATGAGTTCAATTAATCATATTACTTAAGAACTCCCACTCAAATTGACATCCCTCCAGTCATCCGAGTGATACATGATCCAAATTCACCAACTCAAGTCCGATCATCATGTCAGTTGAGGTGGTTTCAATGGTGAACATCATCATGTTGATCATATCTACTATATGACTCATGTTCGACCTTTCGGTCTCTTGTGTTCTGAGGCCATGTCTGTACATGCTAGGCTCGGCAAGTTTAACCCGAGTGTTCTGCATGTGAAACACTGGCTTGCACCCGTTGTATGTGAACGTAGAGTCTATCACACCCAATCATCACGTGGTGTCTCGACATGAAGAACTTTCGCAATGGTGCACACTCGAGGAGAATCACAATTTATCTTGAAATTAAGTAAGGGATCACCTTATAATGCTACCGTCGTCCTAAGCAAAACAAGGTGCATAAAAGGATTAACATCACATGCAAATCATAAGTGACATGATATGTCCATGAACTTGTGCTTTTGATCTCCATCATGAAAGCACCGGCATGATATCCATTGCCACCATCATGACACCATGATCTCCATCATCTTGATCTCCATCAACGTGTCACCATCAGGGTTGTCACGCCCACCATGCTTCTACTACTATTGCTACCGTTTAGCAATAAAGTAAAGCATTACATTGCGCTTAATGATTGACACGCAGGTCATACAATAATTAAAGATAACCCTATGGCTCCTACCGGTTGCTGTACTCATCGATATGCAAGTCGTGATATTCTATACAACACATGATCATCTCATACATCACATATATCACATCATGTAATTGGCCATATCACATCACAACATACCCTGCAAAAACAAGTTAGATGTCCTCTAATTGTTGTTGCATGTTTTATGTGGCTGCTATGGGTATCTAGCAAGAACAATTCTCACCTACGCATAAACCACAACGGTGATACACTAGTTTCTTCTCAACCTTCTCAAGGACCGCCTTTGTCGAATCCGATCCAACTAAAGTGAGAGAAACTAGCACCCGCAAGCCATCTGTGCAGCAAATTGCCTTTGAGGGAACCGGTCTCTCGTACGTGTACGAGTAATGTTGGTCCGGGCCTCTTTATCTCACAATACCGCTCAACCAAAACACGACCAAGGGACGAAGCAATCTAAGCATCAACGCCCACAAACTCTTTGTGTTCTACTCGAGATCTCATCTACACATAGACCTAGCTCATGATGCCACTGTTGGGGAACGTTGCATGGGAAACAAAAAATTTCCAATGCACACGCAGATCTATCCATGCTGATGAGCATCTACGAGATGGAGAGTGGATCTATGTACCCTTGTAGATCGCTAAGCGGGAAGCGTTAAGAAACGCGGTTGGTGTAGTCGAACGTCTTCGCGATCCAAATCGCCGAGCATCCCACGATCTCATCACGATCCGTCCCATGATCCAATCACGATCCGTCCCGCGAACTCATCATGATCCGTCCCGCGATACAATCACGATCCGTCCCACGAACTCATCACGATCTGTCCCGCGAACTCATCACGATCCGTCTCACGATCTTGATCACGGTCCGTCCGATCTAGCGCCAAACGGACGACACCTCCGCGTTCAGCACACGTACGGCTTGATGACGGTCTTCGCCTTCTTGATCCAGCAAGAGGGAGTGGAGAGGTAGAAGAGTTCTCTGGCAGCGTGACGGCGCTCCGGCAATGGTGGTGGAGCTATTCCGGCAGGGCTTCACCTACGCACTACAGAAATCCGATCTAGAGGAGAAACTATGCACCGGAGGAACGGGTAGCACGTGGCTAAAAATTCTGTGCCAAAACCCTAAAATCCTCTAGTATATATAGGAGTATAGGAGGAGGAGGCTTGGCTGCCAAAAATCTATCCCTTGGGTCGGCCGAAGTGGGCACGAGAGGAGGACTCCTCCTCCAATCCTAGTAGGACTAGGATTCCTCCTTTTTTCGCCTTTTTCCACCTTTTCCCCTTTGGGCTTTTTCTCCCAGACGCATGGGCCTTGTGTGGGACTTCCACCAGCCCACAAAAGGCTGGTATTTACTATCCCACAGCCCATGAAGCCTCTTGGGTCAAAATACCCCTCCCGGTGGTCTCCCGGTACACTACCAGCACTCCCGGTACATTACCGACTAGCCGGAAACTTTTCCGGCAACCAAAATGGGACTTACCATATATCAATCTTTACCTCCGGACCATTCCCGAGCTCCTCGTGACATCCGGGATCTCATCCGGGACTCCAAACAACCTTTGGTCACCACCATACATAACTATATATAACCGAAACATCACCAAACCTTAAGTGTGCAGACCCTGCGGGTTAGAGAACTATGTAGACATGAACGAGACACCTCTACAGTCAATAACCAATAGCGGGACCTCGATGTCCATATTGTTTCCTACATATTCTACGAAGATCTTTATCCACCGAACCTATGTGTCAAGGATTCAGTTAATCCTGTATGATGTTCCCTTTGTTGTTCGGTATGTTACTTGCCCGAGATTTGAACGTCGGTATCTCCATACCTACTTCAACCTCATTACCGGCAAGTCTCTTTACTCGTTCCGTAATACAAGATCCCATGACTAACACTTAGTCACATTGATTGCAAGGCTTGTTGTGATGTTGTATTACGGAGTGGGCCCTGAGATACCTCTCCGTCACACGGAGTAACAAATCCCAGTCTTGATCCATGCTAACCCAAGAGACACCCTCGAAGATACCTGTAGAGTACCTTTATAATGACCTAGTTATGTTGCGACGTTTGATACAGACAAGGCACTCCTCTGGTGTCCGTGAGTTGCATGATCTCATGGTCATAGGAACATGTACTTGACATGCAGAAAACAGTAGCATTAAACTGACACGATCATATGCTACGTTTGTAGTTTGGGTCTTGTCCATCCCATCATTCTCCTAATGATGTGATCCCGTTATCAAATGACATCTCATGTCAATGGCTAGGAAACCTTAACCATCTTTGATCAATGAGCTAGTCTATTAGAGGCATACTAGGGACATGGTTTTGTCCATTTAACCACACATGCATCTAAGTCTCCAATCAATACAATTATAGAATGGATAATAAACAATTATCATGAACAAGGAAATATGATAATAACTAATTTATTATTGCCTCTAGGGCATATTTCCAACAATCATAACTCGTAATAGGTGTCTACAACTTGCAAGATAGGATCAAGAACACACATATATTCATGAAAACATAATAGGTTCAGATCTGAAATCATGGCACTCGGTCCCTAGTGACAAGCATTAAGTATAGCAAAGTCATAGCAACATCAATCTCATAACATAGTGGATACTAGGGATCAAACCCTAACAAAACTAACTCGATTACATGATAAATATCATCCAACCCATCACTGTCTAGCAAGCCTACGATGAGATTACTCATGAACGATGGAGAACATCATGGAATTTGTGATGAAGGATGGTTGGTGATGATGAAGGCATCGATTTCCCCTCTCCGGAGCTTAAAACGGACTCCAGATCTGGTCTCCCGAGGAAGAACAGGAGATGGCGGCGGCTCCGTATCGTGAAACGCGATGAACTCTTCTCCTTGATTTTTCTCTCCCCTTATAGGAATATATAGAAGTGGAAACGAGGTTGGAGGAGCAGCATGGGGCCCACAAGCCTTCCCGGCACGCCCTAAGGGGTGGGCGTGCCCACCAGGCTTGTGGCCAGGTGGTGGGCCCCCTGCAGTTGATTGTTTCGCCAATATTTTTTATTAATTCCAAAAATATTCTCCGTAAATTTTCAGGTCAATCCGAGAACTTTTATTTCTACACAACAATAACACCAAGGCAATTCTGCTGAAAACAACATCAGTCTGGGTTAGTTCCATTCAAAATCATGCAAATTAGAGTCCAAAATAAGGGCAAAAGAGTTTGTAAAAGTAGATACGTTGGAGACGTATCAAACTACTACACATTAAGTGAAGTTCAATGTGCAATGAGTTGCATATTGATGAAACTCCACGTTCGAATTATTTATTTCACTCTTGTTTAGGTACTCATCAATATTAAATGTTGTTTAACATGGCAAATGGTGAAGCATATATAACTATATCATCTATGCAATTTAAATGAGGCTGGAAGCAACGAATAACAATTCCGGAATGACCTCATATGCATATTTTAAGTTTGGTCCAGATCTGAACTTACCATATTTTAGATTTTTTAAACAGAAAAATAAATGTCACCATGAGATTCTACACATTTTTCTAGCCAAGTTACATATGTAAAACATTTGCATCGGAGTCACGGATCAAAAGTTATTAAACAATTCATTTTACATGGCATTTACGCCAATTGCATGAAACCAGCAAGTTAAACATTATAACCATGTGTGAAAGCTTTATATTGTGAATCTACCTGAAATTCTAGGCATCTTACATGTATAAAGTTTTTACGTGCGATGCACGGATGAAAAGTTATTAATGCATGAAGAACGGGGGGTTTCTACATTTTATTATTCCCTGGTTAATTGTCAAATTCGTTAGGAGGAAAAAAAGGTAACGGGCCGAATCTGCACACTGATGGGCTCAAGAGGGGGGCACATCATAACTAAATAGTGCCCACGCGTCTAATAGCAGAGAGCACGGGCTTCGCGGGGATGCTCACCGTGGGCCTCGTGAGCCGGTCGATGGGGCGGCTGGGCCACGGGCGAGGCCGCGCTGCTGTGCTGGCGGTTGGAGAGGCCCACCCAGTGCAGAGCAGCACACAGCTGTTGGGGCGTCGAGGCACTCGTCCTCCTCGCTCGATCCCATATAGGGGTGGAGGCCGACGGCCGCAGCGCTCGCCGTAGCCAACGCAAGGGGCACGGGGAGATGGGGCGACAGCGGATCCAACACGGGACCTCCCGGATCCGGTGGTGGCGCGATGAAAGTAGGCCGACGAGGTCGAGGGGCCGGTTGCGAGTAACCTGCAGGGAGAGAGAGGACCCCATGGGGTGAGAGAGAGAAATGTAGGGAGAGAGAATAGAGAGGAGTAGACGACGAGGTTCGGCCTGGGGCGTTCATCGGCGATGGTGGCTCACTCCGACGGTCGCCGGCCAGTGTGGAGGAGGCGGGGTCGAGGCACAGGGAAGAGGGGGCTTGGGGATATCGGGGGCAGGGGCGTGCTTGGGCGCCTGCGGACTCGGGCGGCGGCGGACTCGGGCCCGGGCGGGCCCCGGATGGGCTTCGGCGGGCCAGTGAGGAGGGAGGAGGAGGCTGGCGACGGCTGAGTGACTGGGGTGCAGATTCCGAGGAAGGATTAGGTTTTTCCCAATTAGGCAGGGTAGGGGATTATATTGGGAAGGAGGGCTTGGTTAGGGGGATTTATCCCATTTTGGACCCTCCGATCGCGATTGGACGGCTCCGGTCGCGGGGTTAGGCAAGGTTGGGATAGTGGGCTGTGTAGAGGTGGTTCTAGGCTGAGGAGAGAGGATACTTTTATGGCCCATGACATGATTTTTAGAACACCAAAAAACGTCCGATAATAAACCGATGACCACACTGTTAGGACTGACCGTTCGGGTATCAAACGAACTCGGAATATGACGAAATTTGGCAGACGGACTACCTACAATAAAAAAAGACCGCATGCCAACTTCTGACCCAATCTGAGAATATTTTAAACGCACTTTGAAAACAATATTTTTATTGATGCCACGGGCGCATGCGTGTGTGGTTGGTCTCGAAATGGTCAGCAACACGAACGGAGAGAACCGACAACTACGAACGGATGCTAGTTTTCGAAAATGAGTGACGATGCTATGCAGATGATGCGAATGATGCGATGATGAATGCAACAACCCGACAAATCGCATGACAATGATGCGATGAAGACTTTGGTCCATATGAGGAATTTGATCTGGGGTTCCTATTCTTCATGAGTGGTGTCGTGAGGACATTCACTTGAAGATTTCGTAGGCAGCTCTTCGGAACCCATATTTTCTTCATAGGTGAACTGTTGCTGCAGTTAGTTCCAACAAATCTGGAAAATACTTCACCTTTCTGATTTTGGAAGAATTTGTAGTTGGAGTCAAGTGACTCATTAGAGGAATATGAAGTTTCACAAGTAAAGTCAGATAAAGTGGATGGATCTACAGGAGGTCCTTTTGCAGCAACCCATGAGGTTTTGGGGTACTTCTTAGTTGTCTAGTAGGATCCATCAACGTTGAGTTTCCTCTCAAAGGCAATACCCTCTTTCCTAGGGCTCCTGTTCAGAATCTGCTTTTTGAGGACATCGCAAAGGGTTTGATGCCCTTTGAGACTTTTGTACATGCCTGTCACATATAATTCCTTCAACCCTGCATTTTCGTCAGTGATACTTGTGGTATCCTCATATGAGGAATTTGTGACCACTGGAATAGTTGAAGAATTTGCAGCAATAGAAGCATTTGAACATCAAAGTGAAGAATTAGCAGTTTCGCGTTCAATGCATTTCAAACAAGGTGGGACAAATTTTTCCTGGGCGGTACAAATTTTTCCATGGCGCTGTATTTTTGTACCAAGTCTAACAACTTGGTAAAGTCAGGAATGTTCCGACAAGCCAGGGCGTTGAGAATCCCCTCGTCATGGCAGTTGCGATGGAAGGTTGCCATTATCTCCTCATCACTGAGGCCCCGTACTTTGTGTCTAGCAAGGAGGAGTCCAGCCCAATAATGATGAACCGACTCTCCTGGTAACTACTTAACGTCCCGTAAGTCTGGAGACTTGGGATCTGTTGCGATGCTTGAGTGATCGACATGGATGATGGGTGGGAATTTTTTTGACTCCACGCCATGGTGTAAGTTCGGAATCGCGGGATCCGAATTCTGTGCTACATCAGGAACCGATACCTGTCTATCTTCGGGGCGCAGTCTGGTTTCTGGGGTGCAGGCGAGGTCTCGGTGATTGGACGCCGGGGTATAAACTGTTTTTAATTTCGGTCGCTGGGGGGACGAGCCCCCAACCGGACACTCGGTGGTGGCGACTAGGTGGGTGACCGTGGGGATGTGAATCTCCCTATCGTTGGGTTTAAGCCCGAGCCGATAATAGACTAGAACGTGGTGCTCACTCATACGGATGATCTCAATCTGGTCGAATAGCTCGTTTAAAATGAGGCGATGGTAGGATGTGTGTCGCTGAAGCGAGTGGAGTCGATATACGGCGTCGCAGTTCTGGAGCCGCATGAAAGTGGATCCGAGTAATGTTTAGCCATGGTGCATCCGATCACAATGGCCGGATTGGGCGTTCTAGACAGCCTGGGGTGGCGACTTCATCAGAAGCGGGGCCCGATGTGTTCGACGTCGAGGCGTTGGGACCTGCGGGCTTCTTCTTAAGGGTCGAGGGTTCTATCAAGACAAGTTATCCCCGTGAATCAACGATGAACTCTAGGGTTCCGAACTTGATTCCTTGTTCGGGGGAAAGTTTCCAATCTGGCTAAGATGGCCGATCGGGTCAATGCGCGACAAGATGTCACCGCTTGTTAGAATCTGGTCAGGGATGAGAACACCCTGGCTACAATTCTTGTTGCTTGTGACAAGGCGAGCCATCGATTCCTTTGGTGATCACAACGGAACTCTCAATGAAAGCACCAATGTCGGTGTCAAAACCGGCGGATCTCGGGTAGGGCTTCCCGAGTTGTGAGACTAGAATCAATGGTGACAGGAGACGAAGGAGACGTTGTTTACCCAGGTTCGGGCCCTCCTATGGGGGTAATACCCTACATCCTGCTTGATTGTAATGATGATATGTGGGTACAGAGTTCATCTACCTGGAGATCAAATGAGTAAACCCTAGATGAGTTGTCTTCTATCCTACAACCTAAAACCCTTCGGCTTATATAGACCTGAGGGTACATAGGGTTTACACATAGTCGGTTACACATCAAAGGGAAAGAAACATGCCTATCTACTATCGATAACTTGGAGGACATGCCACGGCTTCTTGAAGCTTCCACCCTAGCGACGGGGTCCTTGATCATCCAATGCTCATGCAATGGCTCACATAGTCCGCCCTATGAAAAACAGGTTGGCTATCCGAGGACTCCTTAAATTAGGACACCCTCAATGCCCATATTGGTTCCGACACATTCCACGAAGATCTTTGTCGGTCAAACCACGATGTCAAGGAATGAATCAATCCCGTATGTAGTTCCCTTTGTTCATTGGTATGTTACTTGCCCGAGATTCGATCGTCGGTATCTCCATACCTAGTTCAATCTTGTTGCCGGAAAGTCTCTTTACCCGTTCCGTAATACAAGATCCCGTGACTAACTCCTTAGTCACACTGCTTGCAAGCTTCTTGTGATGCTGCATTACCGAGTGGGCCAAGAGATACCTCTCCATCATACGGAGTGACAAATCCTAGTATTGATCCACGCCAACCCAACAGACACCCTCGGAGATACCTGTAGAGTACTTTTATAGTTACCCAGTTACGTTGTGACGTTTGATACGCACAAGCCATTCCTCCGGTGTCAAGCAGTTGTGTGATCTCATGGTCGTAGGAAGAAATACTTGACATGGATAAAGTAGTAGAAATAAACTATGCATGGGTCTTGTTGAGCACATCATTGTCCTAATGATGTGATCCCTTATCAAATGACAACTCAGGCCTATGGTCAGGAAACCTTGACTATCTTGGATCAACGAGCTAGTCTAGTAGAGGCTCACTAGGGACACAGTGTTTTCTATATACCACACATGTATTTGAGTTTCCGATCAATACAATTCTAGCATGGATAATAAAGGATTATCATGAACAAGGAAATATGATAATTACCAATTTATTATTACCCCCAGGGCATATTTCCAACAGTTTTGTCTCCTGCATGGTTTCCTCCATATGATCCTGTTCATACTCAGGTACACAACGTCTAATAATACCATCTACTCCTTCTTTATATAGGTGTAGGTCATTCGAAAAGTAATGTCTTAAATGAAAGAAGGACTTTTTGTTTTGTTGGTAGGTGAAATTAAGTGGTATATATTTAGCAACAATGTAATTAGCATAGTCTGCATACCAAGTAGTATTAAGAGCAGCATTTGTAAAAACTAATTTCTCATCACGAAAACTATCAACAATAGGAAGTGGGCCATCAAGATCATTTTCCATTCTAGACAAGTTATCTATTGCTGGTTTTTAAGCCCCCTTTCTATCAATAATATGCAAATCAAACTCCTAAACTAAAAGAACCCACCTAATCAACCTAGTTTTAGCATCTTTCTTTTCAATAAGATATTTAATAGCAGCATGATGGGTGTGACTAGTAACTTTATAATCAACAATGTCGCCAATGCAACAAACTATGTGCAATCGTTGATCCATCAGGCACGACTTAGATGAGATTTTTGTGTGTGATGCATGACATACAATTTGTTCTTATGAACTGTTTGTGATTAGCCAAGATAACACAAACAGTTAACAAAATGCATATGTGTGCAAAGTACGACATACCGTTTGATAGTTGTGATTTGCGTTGGATTTTCTATAAAGAGGAACGGGTTATCACAACACAATGTGGGTAAGTATTTCCCTCTGTTATGAAACCAAGGTTTATCGAACCAATAGGAATATGAATCCTCAATGTTCTTTAGCGGCTGCACATAAAACAACAAAAAACATGAATCCAACGTCGTCAAGAGGATTGTCAATCCCCTTGACCTCGTTATTTGCAAGCAAGTGAGTTGTTAGATAATTGTAGAAAATTGTAAATTGCAAAATAAAATCAAAGCAAATAAATTACATCAAGGTAATAATATCGTTTGTGAATACATAAGTGAATAGACCCGGGGGCCGTAGTGTTCTCTAGTGGCATCTCTCATAGAAATAGCATACGGTGGGTAGACAAATTACTGTTCGACAATTCATAGAAAAGCGAATAGTTATGTGTTTTTCATGGAAATGATCATGTGTATATAGGCATCATGTCCATCAGCAAACATGATGACTCCTGCATGCACCTATTACTATTACTCCACTCATCGACTGCTATCCAGTATGCATCTAGAGTATTAGGTAAAACAGAGTAATGCTTGGATAACAATGACATGATGTAGACAAATTAAAGTCAATCAATATCAAGAAACTCCATCATTTTATCCTTAGTAGGAGCAAATCAAAGACGTATCTTGTCCCCCTACTTTGTCACTGGGATATAGAAATTTGTTAGGTTGAACCTACCATAACGCACCACTCCCACCGAAGATGTATCAATCTAGTTGGCCAAACTATCTCAATAGATAGGGGAGCATTACAAATCTATAATGATCATGCAAATAAGAATCATAGTATTCAGATTTGACTCGAATACTTTTAATGAATAATCTGAACATAAACTCACAATTCATCGGATCCTAACATACACACCATAAAAAGGTATTAGATCGGATAGATCAAGGCCAAGATGTGATGAAGATTGTATCGAAGATCAAGATAGGGAGAGAGAGAGATAGATTGCCATATAGGTACTACCTACGGACCTGTATGTTCGTGGTGAACTACTGAAACATCATCATGAGGGAAACAAGGTTGATGAAGAGGCCCTCCGTGATCGATCCCCCCTTCGGCAGGGTACCAGAATAAACCTGTAGAATGGCTCCCATCAGAACAGAGACGTGCGGCGGCGGAAAACATATTTCGGGAGCTCAATTAGGGTTTTGGAGATATTAGACAATTTATAGGACGGAGAGGAACGTCAGGAGACGCCCGAGGGGCCCACCACTTATTAGGGCGCACCCCCCAGGGGGCACACTGATGTGTGGTGGGGCCCTCGTGTGCCTACTGGCCTCCTCTCGAAGCTTCAGGTCTTCTTTTTGTCCAAAAATAATAATCAAAAAGTTTCGTGGCAATTGGACTTCGTTTGCTACTATAACCTGAAAAGTGAAAAACATGCAGAAAACAACAACTGACACTGGGCACTGGTGTTAGTGTCAAAACCGACGGATCTCGGGTAGGGGGTCCCAAACTGTGAGACTAGGATCAATAGTAACAGGAGACGAAGGGGACACGAGTTTACCCAGGTTCGGGCCCTCCTATGGAGGTAATACCCTAGATCATGCTTATTTGTATAGATGATGATAGGGGTTACAGAGTTGATCTACCTCGAGATCGTATAGCTAACCCTAGACGAGTTGTTCGGCCACTATCCCCTAAATCCTCCGGCTTATATACACGCCGAGGGTGTCCTAGGCTTACACATGGTCGGTTACATGCCGAAAAGATAACATGCCTAACTACAGCTAATAACTTGGAGAATACATCATGACTCCTCGAAGCTTCCATCTGGCATAGGTGGTCTTCGATTATCCGATGCCCTCCTTGCGGCCCATACAGTCCGGCCCATGAACAATAGGTCGGCTATCCGAGGATCCCCTAATCCAGGACTCCCTCAATAGCTCCCGGACTGGCCTTCAACGCCGATATATATTCGGTCGGTCTGCTTATGTCCTGTCTTCAGCTTGCAAGGCGAGACCCCTCATCCTTTTTCATTCGGCAACCGACTAGTCTTCGGTAAGATCCCAAGCGTCGCAAGCGTAGGGTTATTATAATAATTGCGCGAGTTCCTCGACTTTCCCACGTCGTGGGGAGGCAAGTGGCTAGCGATTTTTACAATCTTACCCCTCTGCAATGGAGGCACCAACCATTTAACAAAACAAAATCGTGGTTCAGACCACATCTTCTTCTTCCCTCTCGTCGAAAGAAACTCCTAGCGGAAGCTCCACTCAAAACATGGCTAACGCTCCCAGCTCCTCCACCCGTCCCTACGGCCAGCGCCCAGGGGACTGGACTAGTTGTTCCATCACACTCCTGTGGCTCCGTAATCTGGAGACCCAAGGATATCTTCCATCATCAGATCTGGCGGCGACCCGTGCAGGTCTGCTCTCTTATGGTGACGAGGTTTTTGACGAGTGCTTCCCCAATCCAAAGAAGGGAGAGCACGTGTGCTTCGTCCCCTTCCTCCTCCGAGGCCTTGGGTTTCCAATCCATCCGTTCCTGAGGGGATTACTGGAGTTCTATGGCTTCCAACTCCACCATCTCACTCCGAGGCCAATTTTACACGTCTCGAGATTTGTCGCCCTCTACGAGATGTTCTTAGGGTGCGAAGCACATTTCGATCTGTGGAGGAAATAATTCTGCCTCGTCCCCCGAACTTGGGACAAGGCAATCTTAGAGGTCAGCGGGGACGAAGTATGCCGCATAGCGGGGATGGGGTATCCGGCAGGCACACCGAGGAAATCCGAAGAATGGACCTCAGAGTGGTTCTATATTGAAGATGTCCCCCTGTTCGAGCCAACTCGGACAGGTCTGCCCGAATACTCCGACATCCTCCCGACGAAGAGGTACAACTAGCGACCCAAGAGCTCGTCTCAGGAGGAAAGCGCCGAAGTGCGACGCTTGGCCACATAGGTCCGTATGCTTGTCCACCACCGGCTGCCCATGATTGATGTCATGGCCGCCGCTATCTCCCGGTGTGTGGAGCCCCTCCAATAGAGGGTACACCCCTTATGGTGGTACAACGGGACAAGCGACACCAGGCGCTCCCGAAAACAAGGTCTCGTCAACCCAACGGCGTTGGCGGCCGCACTTGTTGACCTGTACAAAGGAGAGCAAGAAGACTTCATTCGACGGTTAACCAAGGAAGGGTATTCGGCCCACAATCCCATCGAATAGGTAAGCCTTTCTTTTGCAATCATGAAATAGTTTGGGGTTCCATTCCGCACTCCATTTGACCGAGGTCTTGGCTTGAACAGGAATGGAGGAGTTTTGTCGAGACAATCAACTGTCCGGCTCCTCAGCCTCAGAACCATTCACGTGACAACGATCTGGGTTTCGACGAGGACACGGATCTTCTCTTTGACTTTGAAAATGGTGTCTATTTCCAGGACAGCATCGTCCAGACACTGGTGGGTATCATAATTGATTACCCCGAGTCATTCTCCATCCCTTCCACGGGCAAGAAGGAAAGCTCCTCCCGCAAGAGGCCCGCTACCAAGAGCGCCCCGCACGTGCCGGTCCCGACCCCAAGCGTCGCCGATCCGCACACCACGCGCCAGCAGCCGAAGCTACAACCATCCGAGGCCAACCAGGACCTTGCGAGGGAGCCGGACATGGGGACGAATCCACCTGCCTGCTCTTCCCGAAGGTACATTGTTCGGTTATCCACTTTATCGCTATAGTCAGTAGAGTCTTAGTACAGCTCGTTTCATTAAAATATCTAGGAGAAACACCCAATCCTCTCCTACTGAAGGGGCTATTCGGGTATCCAGAGACACCCGAAGCTCCCAGGCCACGAACCATGCGACTTCTGCTATAGAAGCCCCCATGACCAATCCAGCACCCGATGAGTCTAGTGGAGTGTCCATCACCAAATCGGAGGTGGAGAGTGCCACGCATCATTGGCACAGATAGGAGGCCATGCGGCAACCGATTTTCTCCGAGCAGGAGTTCGACGCCCTATGCTTGGTGGATGCACACCTCGGGGCCACCCGAGCTGGATTCAGGAAAGCTATGAAGCTGATAACAACCAGCATACAGGTAAGTGACTGGATTTTCTAGAATTCGAATACTTCTATAAGCCTAGTAGCCCCCGAGCCTTAATTTGTTTTAGACCAAACGAATTAAGGATCTCCACATTGTTTGACTGCTAACGTAGGCCTAAAAGCAACAGTCCGAGCAATTGGCCTAGGAACTCGAGGAGAGTCACACGGAAGTACAGTCCATGAAAGCCGAACTAGCACAAGTGAAGAGATTCACGCTAGAGGCTCATGGTGAGTATGCATTTACTGTTAATCTTCTTATATCATCGTGCCTGACATATGGATTCCATGTAGCAACCGAATCAATAGGACATATGGAAAGGCAGCTGGAAGAAGCCCGGGATTCTAAGAGGTATGCGGAGTCCCAGCATCAGGCTGGCTGCCTTGTTATACAAAAACAGGCCAAAGAAATAAAGAGTTTAAACACTCAATTGGCCCAAGCTCAAGAAGAGAATCGAAAGCTTCAGAGGGGCGTATTCCGTAAGTAAGATTCCGTTATCAATAAATATTTCCAATGTAGGGAATGATAGTAACCGTGCTGTTATCTTATGTGCAGGTCTCCTGTACGGGCATTCTGAAAAGGAGATCGAATCATATTAAGGGGACCTGTTGAAGGAGTTGACCTCTCTCCATAAGCACACGCAAAAAGCGATGAAATGGATCGTGAAGGCACTATGGCCCACCAAACAGCCACCTGAAGGGCTAGCCGCACTTGTGGATCGATTTAGGGGGGGCTCCGGATAGGTTCGAGCTGTGGAAGACTTCGGCCTGTCGCGAGGGAGCACGGGAGGCATGGGCAATGGTCAAGACCCATTTCACCGGACTTAACCCCGAGCATATGGCGCGGGTTGGTCCTGTGGGATTGGATGGAAAATAAGTGCCATTCCACTTGGTATATGACCAGGTGATGCCAGCCGCCCATCTTTCGCAAGCAGACTACTCCCTCAACACAATAATTGATGATCTCGATCAGCAGCTACACATGTAATTTATATGTACATGTGTATAAACAATCCTTGTTGTAAACTTTGTCTTAACCGGCCATCAGCTTGTCCCTCCCATGTGAAGAGCTCGGGAGTGTTCCTCCTTATTATTCCCTCACAAAAGAGCAAACTGTATTTGAGGAACCAGGCAATCTGGCCATGTGGTGCGAACAGACAAAAAGCACACAAAAAGATATGTTATATTATGGCATAGCGTAACGAACATCTTCCGATGAAAATAGTACCTATATCAATACCTTTCGTCGGGGTTCTACGAAGGGCATAGATAGAAATCCGCATACTTTCAGTATCCAGCTAATTGTTCTTTGGGAAGAAAAGACCCAAACAACGGTAATAGCAACCAGAGCCATATAAGGTGTTTCCGTCATAGCCGACCAATTGTCTACGTAAGATAGCTACCTTTCGGCTTCACCCGTCCGAGGTACGTGTCCGGATGACCCGGTCGTAACAATCGCAGAGGTGCTCCCTTTACTCTCTAGCCGAACAATCGGGAACGTAGAGAGTAATCACAAGAGCGAGGCAACCCAGCTTGGCAAAGTCTTAGTTCGAATTGATGCATATGATGGCTAGAACATGACAAAAGAAACATGCGCACCCGGTAAGTAAGAGCAAATAAAATTTTGGCTCTTGAAAGAAGCCCTCACATGATGTGTTCGGATTTAACACTTTATGGTGTATACCGATTATCTGTAGTGAAATTGTCCCTATCGAACAATAGAGTGGGAAGGGAAAAGGCAAAAAAGCCAAAAAATAACGAAAAGGAAAAGATGTAGGGGAGTTTACATGACATCAGTTTATCCGTACAAGCGCCGAAGACGAGCTGCGTTCCATGGGTTTGGTTCAAGGCGGTTATCGGACGGACTCCACAAACGATAGGCCCCTCCCGCGAGCACTTCATCGATGATGAAAGGACCCTCCCATTTGGAGTTGAGTTTGTGCTTCTGTTTCTCCGGGAGCAGTAGGATGAGTTCTCCTACATTGTATGCTTTTGCCCTGACCTCCCTACTTTGGTACCATTGAGCTTGCTGTTGATAAGGAGTGATCGAGCCAGGGCTATGATCCGCTCCCCGTCCAAGGCGTCTAAGTCATCATGTCGATCCAACTCGGCCTCCTTTTCCTCGTACATGCATACTCTTTGTGCGCCGTGGATAATATCGCAAGGAAGAACTGCCTCTGCCCCATAGACCATAAAAAACGATGTGTAACCCGTTGATCTATTCGGGGTGGTACGCATGCCCAATAGAATGGAGTTAAGTTCCTCCAGCCAATGACAGTCGGACTCGTGAAGAGATCGGACCAACCGTGGCTTGATGCCGCTCATAATGAGACCGTTTGCTCGCTCAACCTGTCCATTGGTCTGTGGATGATAGACCGACGCGTAATCAAGCTTTATGCCCATTTTTGCGCACCAGTCCTTGACCTCTTGGGTCGTGAAGTTGGATCCATTATCCATTATTATACTATTCGGGACACCGTAACGGTGTAGTATGCTAGATATAAAGTGAATCACTGGTCTGGATTTAGCTGATTTAACAGGCTTTGCTTCTATGCATTTGGTGAACTTGTCAACCATGACCAGTAGGTATTTATCTTTCTTGGTTCCCCTTTAAGGGGTCCGACCATGTCCAGCCCCGAGACCGCAAAAGGACAGGTGATCAGAATAGTTCGAAGATCTATAGGGGGCATGTGACTTTGATTTGCAAAGAATTGACACCCAACACAAGGTTGAGCAAGTGACCGGGCGTGCGTCCGTGCTGTAGGACAAAAGAAACCGGCTCGGAAGGCCTTGCTGATAAGGGATCTTGCCACGACGTGATGCCCGCCCATGCCTGCATGGATTTCGGTGAGGAGCTCCCGTCCTTCTTCTTCGGATATGCACCTATGTAATACTCCGGTGGTGCTTTTCTTGTATAACCCACCCTCATGTACTTTGTAGGCCTTGGATCGCCAAACTATGCGCCACGCCTTAGTTTGATTGTCAGGGAGTTGCTTGTGAAGAAGGCAAACGAGGAACGACTCTGTCCATCGCGCGATTACTGCCATTACCTCATGAGCCGAGGGCGTCTCATTTATCATTGAGCCGCCGATAATGCCATCATCTAGCTCGTTTATAGGGGTAACAACTTCGTTTGCCATATTCGGACCGACACCATTATCGTCATCTTACCACACCACGGAGGGCTTGAAAAGCTACTCCAGGAAGGTGTTTCTCGGGACGGGATCACGCTTGGCTCCCATAGGGGCCAGTACATCGGCGGCCTGGTTGTTGTCTCGAACAACGTGGTGGAATTCCAACCCCTCGAACCGAGCAGATATCTTGAGGACAACGTTTCTATATGCCACCATCTTCGGATTTTTGGTGTCGAACTCGCCGTTAATTTGGGATATGGCCAGGTTTGAGTCTCCTTGTATCTCTAGCCATCGTGTGCCCATTGACACCGCCATCCGAAGACCATGAAGAAGAGCTTCATATTTGCCGGCATTGTTGGAGTCGGCATACATGATTTGTAACACATATCTTAGGTTGTCGCATGTGGGGATGTGAGGATAACTCCAGCCCCCAGACCGGCCAAGGTCTTGGATCCATGGAGTATGCGCTATACTCCTTGGGGAGCTCGGCCTCTATCCATTCACCCAAGAAGTCTGCCAGTACGTGAGATTTAATGGCGCGATGTAGCTTGTAGGTTATTTCAAATGGAAGGAGCTCAATAGCCCATTTGGCTATGCGACCGGTGGCGTCCCTGTTGTTGATTATTACATTCAGGGGGACTTCCGATGCCATCGTTACCGCACACTCCTAGAACTCGTGTCTGAGTTTCCTCGATACCATGAATACCGTATAGGCTATTTTTTTGATAATGTGGGTATCTGGACTTGCACTGTGTTAGCACCTCTGACACATAATATACCGGTTTTTGAGTCCGGAATTTATGTCCCTCCTCATCTCGTTCAATGACGAGCACCACACTGACGACTTTGTTGGTGGCCCATATGTATAACAACATGGGCTCACTAGTGCCTGGTGCTGTGAGTATGGGGTTGGTTGCCACTAGTGTTTTGATTTCTTCTAACGCAACCGCTGCTTCATCGCTCCATTCAAAATTGTTGGTCCGTTTTAGCAGCTTATAGAGCGGCAAAGCTTTTTCTCCGAGGCGGGAGATAAAGCGGCTTAACGCCGCTACGCACCGGGCTAGCCTCTGGACATGCTTCAGCTCTGTGGGGATTGAAAGTTCTGATAGAGCACAGATTTTAGCTGGATTTGCCTCTATTCCTCTATGGGAGACGATGAATCCAAGCATCTTACCAGAGGGAACTCCGAATAAACATTTTTCTAGATTGAGCCATATATCATATTCGAGTAGATTAGCTAAAGTTTGACATAAGTCATCGATCAACTGGTCGGCATGTTTGGTTTTGATTACCACATCATCCACGTATTCCTCGTCTGTCTTTCCGACCTGCGTTGCATGACAGGTTTGGATTATGCGCTTGTATGTGGCCCCTGCATTTTTTATCCCGAAGGGCATCGTGTTGAAGCAAAATGACCCATAGGGGGTGATGAATGCAGTAGCCACTTGATCGGATTCCTTCATTTTAATTTGATGGTATCCGGAGTAAGCATCGAGGAAACACAACAGATCGTGTCCGTGTGTGGCATCAATGATCTGGTCTATGTGTGGTAAGGGGAAAGGGTCCTTGGGGCATGCTTTGTTGAGGTCTTTGAAATCGACACACAGCCACCAGGACTTGTCTTTCTTAGGTACCATTACCAGGTTGGCTAGCCACTCGGGGTGTTTAATATCCCAAATAAATCCGGCCTCGAGCAATTTGGCTAATTCTTCACCCATGGCTTGCCGTTTGGGCTTGGAGAAGCGGCACAAGGTCTGTTTCATGGGCTTAAAGCCTGGAATAATGTTCAAGCTGTGTTCGGCGAGCCAACGCGGGATTCCAGGCATATCGGAAGGATGCCAAGTGAAAATATCCCAATTTTCATGGAGGAAATTCCGCAACGCTTCATCCATAAGGGGATCGAGCTAGGCTCCGATGAACGCTGCTTTATTGGGGTCCGTTGGATGCACCTGAAATTTGATGATTTCGTTTGTGGGTTTACAGGCTTTGGACTTGGGCCTTTAGCTAAGGATCACATCGTCCCTATTAACTGTCGATCGTAGAGCAGTAAACTCTTTGGCGGCAAAAGTTTCCGCTAATTCCTGGAGGGCGAGCGCTATTTTTTTGGCCCGAAGGGCTATATTCGGATTACTGGCGATCTTGATCAGTCCATTTGGTCTTGGCATTTTGAGTTTCATGTACCCGTAATGGGGTATAGCCTAGAAATTTCTAAAGGCATCATGTCCCAATAGGGCGTGATAGCTACTTGGGAAGGGGACGATGTGGAAGAGAAGTTCTGCGGATCGGTAGTTTTCGGGCATGCCGAACACAATGTCCCGGATGATACATCCGGAACAACGTGCCTCTTTCCCTGGGATAATTCGCCGGAAGGTTGTGTTGCTATGTTCGATGCGGGATCGGGCGAATAGCATTTACTCCATGAGGTTAAGACCACTGCCGCCATCCATTAGCAATTTATGTAGCCTGTATCCATCAATGATGGGATTCAAGAGTAAAGCGGACGGTGAATGGCCGGGAAGGGTGGGTGGCTGGTCAGTGTCTCCGAAAGTAATCGAAACGTCTGCCCATGGGCTAGTAGCTGCCATGTGGTAAACTTTCTCGTGCTCCCTAAGGGCTCTTTTATGCCCGCTCCTCGTGGGTAAGATCTAATAGACTGTGAGGACTTCGTCATTAAATCCGGGTGGGGAAGGAGAGCGCCTGTTCGACTGAGGTTTGTCGAGGATGGCCCTGCCACTTTTTGCGACTTGCATGATGACCCAGCAAGCTTGAAGTCTATGAGTAGGGTTTGTGTTTAACAACACGGAATGAATGGGAAAAGGTTTATCCAAAATTCCGTCGAGGACGGTGCCGCCCCAGAAAGGGACTTGTTCCTTTTTTCGACGGGTTCATACCTGGGAGGCCGATTTGGAGGTATCCTCTTTTTCCGAGCTCCTCTAGGGTGTTCGGAGAAAATTGGTTCCGAGAACAACCGCTCGGATTGCTAGACACTCTCCATGGCACAATACTTCCGTACCAATTCGGATAACTCCAAAAAGTTGCTTATGCGTCGGCGGGCCAGGGCATTAAGAATCCCTTCATCATGGCAATTGCGAATGAAAATTGCCATTGCATCTTGGTCACTAAGACCTTTTACTCTGCTCCTAGCGAGTAGGAGTCTTGTCCAAAAGTGGTGGACTGATTCTCCTTCTATTTGCTTGATATCCCGAAAGTCTAAAGACATGGTCTTTGGCTCGATACTTGGATAATCGTCTTGGGTGATGGGTGGGAAATAATTGGTTCCCTGTCGCAACGAGTGTTCGGAATTGTAGTTTCTAAATCGTGCGACGGATCCTGGACTAGTGACGGTCTGGCTTTAAAGCGATTCCCCACCTTTGTTTCACGAACGTGGTCTTGGAGATCGAGGACTAGAGTATAGACAACTTTCAATTCCGGCTGTAGGGCAGAATCCGTGGCCGCACACTCGATGGTAGCAACAAGGTGGATAACCGGAGGGACATGAATCTCCCTATCATCGGGTCTGATACCAAGCTGATCATAGATCGGAACCCTATCATCCGATATATGCATACTTTGATCCGATCAAACAACTCGTGTAAGAATGAGGCGGTGGCAGGATGTGTGTCGCTGATATGAGTGGATTCATCAAGCGGTGTGACGGCTCTAGAGTTATGCTAAAGTAGATCCGTGTTATGTTCCATCGTGGGACCTGATGTCTTGGCGTAAAGCATCCGGACTTATAGGTTTTTCTTCAAAGTTTGAAGGTTCTATTGGAATGTCTGTTCCCCGTCAACCAGTCACGAACTCTAGGGTTCTGAACTTGATACTCTGATTGGGGGGAAACCTTCCGATCTGGCCATGACGGCCGACCGGACCGGCATGCAACAAGATGTCGTTGCCGATGAAACTTTGATCCAGGCGAGAGTTCCCCCGATACAGAAATCGCTACTTGCGACGGGGCAATCCATCGATTCCTTTGGCGCTCGCAGAGGAACTCTCAATGAAAGCACCAATGTCGGTGTCGAAACCGGCGGATCTCGGGTAGGGGGTCCCGAAATGTGAGACTAGGATTGGTGGTAACAGGAGACGAAGGGAACACGAGTTTACCCAGGTTCGAGCCCTCCTATGGAGATAATACCCTACGTCCTGCTTGGATGTATTGATGATGATAGGGGTTACAGAATTGATCTACCTCAAGATCGTATAACTAACCGTAGAGGAGTTGTTCTGCCGCTATCCCCTAAAACCCTCTAGCTTATATAGACGTCAAGGGTGTCTTAGCCTTACACATGGCCGGTTACATGACGAAGAGATAACATGCCTAACTATAGCTAATGACTTGGAGAATACGTAACGACTCCTCGAAGCTTCCATCTAGCACAGGTGGTCTTCGATCATCCGATGCCCTCCTTGCGGTCCATACAGTCCGGCCCATGAACAATACGAAGGACCCCCTAATCCAGGACTCCCTCAACTGGGTCAATAGGTTAGTGCTCAAAAATATTAGAAATTGGTAAACACATGCCCAAAAAGTATCCTAGAATGATAATATATCAGCATGGGACAATAAAAAATTATAGATACATTGGAGACGTATCACAGTTGACTCGGATAAATTGTTTGCAATGATCCAGCAGAACACAAACGAGTTAGCATAAGAAGGTGTGTGTGATACCCGACAAACTGTTCATTCATCAAAATTGTGTGGGAAGACCAATAATAACCCGAAAAATTCATCAGGGCAAGTTGTGTGTGTTGTCGGCATACAGTTGCTTCCAAAAAACTGTCAGCGATTGATGAAATCATTACCGATGGTACATAGAGAAGTGCCATTTGCCTGTATTAATCTCGCGGTCATTTTATTATTATTACCCATTAGCCCACACATCACCCTATCTTCATCTCTCATGCCTTGATACCATGTTGCCTCCCGAGGATTCCAGTGCACGCTTCGACACTGCACATGCGTTTGTTTTGGTCAGGTGCCGACTTGATGAGACCATTCCCACACACAACCGCATAGGTTCCTACGCACAAAACCACGCGATGTCTCTAGCTTCCAGCCTGGCTCGGCCAAATCCCATAAAACCCCAATGGTTATCGGCCTTCTATATAAACCCTCATGTCCGGTGACTCCACATTGCCTTCATCTCCCTCCCCTTAGCTTATCTAGTTTGCTTCTCCCACAATCCCCAATAGCACTGGCTAGTCATCATCACACAGCTACTCCGCGCGAGGACAACTCTAGCTGGGAGGCTTGAACGTGTTGTTGTGGCAGTCGTCTGAAGCTTGTCGTTGATAACCCACAAGTATAGGGGGTCGCAATTGTTTTTGAGGGTATAGTATTCAACCCAAATTTATTGATTCGACACAAGGGGAGCAAAAGAATGTACTCGAGTATTAGCAGCTGATTTTTCAATCCAACCACACCTAAAAAACTTAATATCTGCAGCAAAGTATTTAGTAGCAAAGTAATACGGAAGTAACGGTAACGATGGAAAAAGTGAGAGTAGCAGTTTTGTAGTGATTGTAGCATTAGTAACGGAAATATAACTTAGTAGGATCAATATGTAGAAAGCTTGTAGGCAATGGATCAGTGATGGATAATTATCTTGGATGGCATTCATCATGCAACACTTATAACCTAGGGTGACACAGAACTAGCTCTAATTCATCAATGTAATGTAGGCATGTACTCCATATATAGTCATACATGCTTATGGAAAAGAACTTGCATGACACCTTTTGTCCTACCCTCCCATGGCAGCGGGGTCCTAATGAAAACTAAGGGATATTAAGGTATACTTTTAATAGAGAACCGGACCAAAGCATTAGCACTTAGTGAATACATGAACTCGTCAAACTATGGTAATCACCGGAAAGAATCCCAGTTATTCTCGCCCTGGGGGATGTGGATCATAACTCATAAAAGGTGTCTACAACTTGCAAGATAGGATCATATATTCATGAAAAAATAATAGTTTCAGATCTGAAATCAAGGCACTCGAGCCCTAGTGACAAGCATTAAGCATAGAAAAGTCCTAGCAACATCAATTTAAGAACATAGTGGATGCTAGGGATCAAACCCTAACAAAACTAACTCAATACATGATAAATATCATCCAACCCATCACCGTCTAGCAATCCTACGATGGGATTACTCACGAACAACGGAGAGCATCATGGGATTGGTGATGAAGGATGGTTGGTGATAACGATGGCGTCGATTTCCCCTCTTTGGAGCCCAAAACGGACTCCAGATCTGATCTCCCGAGCAAGAACAAGAGGTGGCGGCGGCTTCGTATTGTGAAACGCGATGAACTCTTCCCTCAGGTTTTTTTTCTCTGCGAATAGGAATATATAGGAGTGGAATTGAGGTCGGTGGAGAAATAGGGGGCCCACAAGCCTATTAGGCGCGACCAGGGGGTGGCCATGCCTGGCAGGCTTGCCACCTGTGGGTGGCCCCCTCTGGTTGATTCTTTCGCTAGTATTTTTTATTAATTCCAAAAATATTCTCCGTAAATTTTCAGATCAATCTGAGAACTTTTATTTCCGCACAAAAATAACACCAAGGTGATTCTGCTTAAAACAGCATCAGTCCGGGTTAGTTTCACTCAAATCATGCAAATTAGAGTCCAAAACAGGGGCAAAACGGTTTGGAAACGTAGATATGATGGAGACATACCAACTCCCCCAAGCATAACCCATTGCTTGTCCTCAAGCAACTCAGTTGATAAACTAAAAGTGATAAAGAAAAACTTTTACAAATTATATTTCATCTTGTTGTTGTAAATATGTCTAAGTGATGTTCAGATTTCAGCAAGGATTATGGACTAACTACATTCACAATAACATTTAGATCTCACATTCACTCATATCAATGACATAATCACCTAGCGAACAATAATAATAACTCTCGGATGACAACACTTTTATCAATACAATCATGATAAAATATGATGAAATGATATCTCGCTAGCCCTTTTGAGACCACAAAACATAAATGTAGAGCACCTCTAAGGAACAAGGACTGACTAGACATTGTAATTCACGGTGAAAGAGATCCAGTCATGCTCATACTCAATATCAATTAAAAGCCAAGCATACAAATGACGGTGGTGCTCTCTAACGGGTGTCTTTCATAAGAGGAGGATGACTCAACAATAAAGTAAATGGAAGGGCCCTTCGTAGAGGGGAGCATTAATTTTCAAAGGTGCGAGAGCTCGAGTTTTTAAAGGAGAGATAAGTAATTATTTTTGAGCGGTATTCTTTCATTTCTCACATAATGACCTAGAGTTTTCAAGATCTTCCATGCTAGATACATTATAGGAGGTTTCCAAAAAGAATGATAAAGTTTTTACTCCCCCTCCATCAATAAATCACACTTGACGGGAGCCAAATTCACGGGTACCGTCCATACAAACATGGTCCTGGGGGAGTTTTGTTTAATTATATTTTGATTTCAATTCGAGCATGGAACTAGGCATCCCGATTACCAGCCACTTTCTCGTGAATGATAGTGAATCAACGCATATCGTGAGAATAACCCACCTAGCATGGGTGATATTGACAGCCCCCAGTCGCCACATGAGCGGTTTGGGCATACAAAACAGAATGTTTATTTGAAGGTTTAGAGTTTGGGACATGCATATTTACTTGGAATGGCAGGTAAATACCGCATATAGGCTGCTATGGTGAACTCATATGGAACAACTTTAGGTTTGAGGAATTGGATGCACAGGCAGTATTCCCGCTTAGTACAAGTGAAGGCTAGCAAAATACTAGGGAGCGACCAACTAGAGAGCGACACAGTCATCAACATGATTTGAGATTAACTAACATTGAATGCAAGCATGAGTAGGATAAATCACCATGAACATAAATATCATAGAGGCTACGTTGATATTGTTTCAGCTACATGCATGAACATGTGCCAAGTCAAGCCACTTGAATCATTCAGAGGAGGATACCATCCCATCATACTACATCACAACCATTTTAATATGCATGTTGGCATCCAAGATAAACCATTATCCACTCTTAGCTAATTAATCATGGCATGAGTAATTATAATCTCTAATGGTCATTGCAAATATGTTTCACCCATAATGAACTGAATTTGGAACGATGAGCTAATCATATTTACAAAAGCAAGATAGCTCAAGTTTGTACTAGCTTTTCTCCATCTCAATATTTTCATCAAATATCATCATTATTGCCTTTCACTTGCACGACCGAACGGTGTGGATAATAATAAGAGTGCATGTGCATTGCACTAGGCTGGAATCTGCAAACAATAACTCAAGGGAGAAGGCAAGGTACTATGGGCTCTCTGATAGTTAAATAATTATGCATATGAGATCCACTCAACATTTCCATTGTGGTATTCTCCTTACGACCCAAAGAAAGGAAATTCAAAACAAGAACGAGACAAACTATTTACACGGGAAAGCTCCCAACAAGCAAAAGAAGAATGAAAAACCTTTTTGGGTTTTATTTTAATGCTAGAACTAAGCAAACTAGAAGGTGAACCTAGAACTAATTATAATTTTTTTCTCAAAGTTAATTAAACACACAAGAAGAAAATGGAAAAGGATAAACTACCATGGATGGTACAATGAAAGAGTATGAATATCGACTACTAAAATGTGTGAACATGAACATAATGTCGGTGAGAGATAAATACTCCCTGAAGTTTAGGCTTTTAGCATAAGTTGGTCTACAGCCATGGATGGAAGTAACCCTCTCTTGGATATTCTGGAGTGTCCCCAGAGTTCCATTTGTTGGTGATTACCCACAAGTATAGGGGATCACAACAGTTTTCAAGGGTAGAGTATTCAACCCAAATTTATTAAATTCGACACAAGGGGAGCCAAAGAATATCTTAGAGTATTCACAGCTAAGTTGTCAATTCAACCACACCTGAAAGACCTCATATATGTAGTAAAGTATTCAGTAGCAAAGTAGTATGGGAGTAACGGTAACGATGGCAAAAGTGACAGTAGCAGTTTTGTAGTGATTGTAACAGTAGCAACGGAAAAGTAACTTAGCGGAGATCAATATGTGGAAAGCTCGTAGGAAATGGAAAAATGATGGATAATTATGTCGGATGGCATTCATCATACAACAGTTATAACATAGGGTGACACAAAACTAGCTCCAATTCATCAATGTAATGTAGGCATGTATCCCATATATAGTCATACGTGCTTATGGAAAAGAACTTGCATGACATCTGTTGTCCTACCCTCCCATGTTAGCGCGTTCCTAATGGAAACTAAGGGATATTAAGGCCTCCTTTTAATGGAGAACCAGACCAAAGAATTAGCACTTAGTGAATACATGAACTCCTCAAACTACGGTAATCACTAGAAAGAATCCCAGTTATTGTCACCCTGAGGGATGCGGATCATAACTCGTAATAGGTGTCTAAAACTTGCAAGATAGGATAAAGAACATATATATATTCATGAAAACATAATAGGTTCAGACCTGAAATCATGGCACTTGGGCCCTAGTGACAAGCATTAAGCATAGCAAGGTCATAGCAACATCAATCTCAGAACATAATGGATACTAGGGATCAAGCCCTAACAAAACATACTCAATTACATGATAAATCTCATCCAACCCATCACCGTCTTGCAAGCCTATGATGGTATTACTCACGAACGGTCGAGAGCATCATGGAATTGGTGATGAAGGATGGTTGGTGATGACGATGGCGTTGATTTTCCCTCTCCGGAGCCCAAAACGGACTCCAGATCTGGTCTACCGAGGAAGAACAGGAGGTGACGGCGGCTTCGTACCGTGAAACACAATGAACTCTTCTCCTTGCTTTTTTTCTCCGCAAATATGAATAAATAAGAGTGGAATTGAGGTCTGTGGAGCAACAGGGGGCCGAGAAGCCTGCTAGGCACAGTGAGGGGGTGGCCGCGCCTTGCAGGCTTGCCACCTGTGGGTAGCCCCCCCTCCGGTTTATTCTTTTGCCAGTATTTTTATTAATTCCAAAAATATTCTCCGTAAATTTTCAGGTCAATCCGAGAACTTTTATTTCTGCACAAAAATAACACCAAGGCAATTCTGGTGAAAACAACGTCAGTCCGGGTTGGTTCCATTCAAATCATGCAAATTAGAGTCCAAAACAAGGGCAAAAGAGTTTGGAATAGTAGATTGATGGAGACATATTAACTCCCCCAAGCTTAACCCATTGCTTGTCCTCAAGCCATTCAGTTGATAAACTGAAAGTGATAAACAAAAACTTTTACAAACTCTGTTTGATCTTGTTGTTGTAAATATGTCTAACTGATGTTCAGATTTTCAGCAAAGATCATGGACTAACCACGTTCACAATAACATTTAGGTCTCACATTTACTCATATCAATTACACAATCAACTAGCAAGCAATAATAGTAACTCTTGGATGATAACACTTTTATCAAAACAATCCTGATACAATATGATGAAATGACATTTCACTAGCCCTTTCTGAGACCGCAAAACATAAATGCAAAGCACCTCTAAAGAACAATGACTAACTAGACATTGTAATTCACGGTAAAAGAGATCCAGTCCTGCTCATACACAATATCAATTAACAACAAAGCAAGTCCATTCTAGATCAATCTCCTTGCCGGGGAGAGTTGACTCTGGAATCTCTTCATTGGGCATTGGGGTCCATTCTGTAATGAACTCTGCCAACGCCCTTCTCTGAATGGTCGAAGTGGTTTCAAACTTAAGACCAAAGCTTGATAGTTCCAAAGCCCACTCCACAATTCTGCCAGTAGCTTATGGGTTTCGCAATATCCGATGTAGCGGGAAGCGGGTGACAACGGTGATCTCATGTGCTTGGAAATAATGGCGCAGATTCCTCGGGGCCATAAGAAGGCCGAAGAGCAATTTCTGCACACCAGAATACCTTGATCTAGCCCGCTAAAACAGGGAGCTGACAAAATAGACTGGTCACTGCACCACTTTCTTCTTCTCGACTATCTCTTTCAACTGCGCAGATCCATCCTTGCCGGCACCAGACCCTACCGGAGACTGTCCTGGCTCATCGCTTGGCTTTCCTGTCACTGCCGCCGCTTCTTCGTCAACCTCTCTTTCAGCCACTAGTGCAGCACTCACCACTTGATTTGTTGCCACCAGATACAACAACAACAACTTTTGTGGTTTTGGCGCGACTAGGACTAGCGGAGAGGAAAGGCACTTCTTCAAATCCTGCAGCGCCGCCTCCGCTTTCGGAGTCCATTTCATTGGGCCTTCCTTCTTCAAGATTTTGAAAAAGGGCAGGGCGCGCTCAGCAGATTTTGAGATGAACCTACTCAGAGCAGCAACACAGCTGGCAAGGCATCCCACGTCCTTGACTCGTCTTTGTGCCTCAATTTGCCCAATTGATTTGATCTTGTCGGTATTTGCTTCGATTCCTCGTTGAGACACAAAGAACCCGAGAAGCTTGCCAGATGGGAGGCCGAACACACATTTCTCGGGGTTGAGCTTCATGTTGATCTTGCGCAGATTGGCGAATTTTTCTTCTAAGTATGATATGAGCATAGCCTTTTCCTTGGTTTTGACCACTATATCGTCCATATAAGCCTCCATATTTCTATGCAGTTGGGGCTCAAAAATAATCTGGACTGCTCTTGCAAAGGTAGAACCAATGCTTTTCAAACCGAAAGGCATACGCAAAAAGCAGTACGTACCACATGGGGTCATAAACGCGGTCTTCTCTTTGTCTTCCTTGGCCATAAAGATCTGATGATAACCGGAATAGGCGTCAAGGAAGGATAATAAGCGCAACCGGCGGTGGATTCCACAATCTGGTCGATGCGGGACAAGCGAAAACGATCTTTGGGGCAAGATTTGTTTATGTCTGTGAAATCAATGCATAGCCTCCACTTCCCATTCGCCTTGTGCACTATGACTGGATTGGCCAACCACGTGGGGTGGAGTACTCCTCTGATCTAGCCAGATGTCTCTAACTTCTTGATTTCTTCGACAGTAAACTGTTGCCACTCCAAAGCTTGCTTCTGGATCTTCTGCGTGACGGGCCGCGTGTGTGGGCAGATGACAAGGTGGTGCTCAATCACCTTCCTGGGAACACCGGGGATATCAGATGGTTGCCATGCAAACACATCAACATTCGCCCGCAGGAAGGCGACGACCGCGCTTTCCTATTTGTCGTCAAGGGTGGAACTTATGGTGAAAGTGCCCCCATGCCATCCTCCTTGGCGGGCACCTTCTTGGTCTCTGGCGGTGCAGCCTTGGACTTCTTGCTCTTGCTGGTGGAGCTCTCTGGCACATCGTTTATGGCAGCTCAGCACCCCGAGGGGGCACGCTTGCCGGAATGTGTGCCAGAGGCCTTGCCGGTCTTCTTCCCCCCGGGAGCTTTAGCGACAAGAGCAAGTGCCCTGGTGGCACGTGCTGCAGCTGCCCCCGGTACAGTTTGTCGGCACGGATAAGCGTGCTTTTCTTATCGGAGTTGATGGTAATGGTGCTCATTGGCCTGGGCATCTTCAGCACATTGTAAGCAAAGTGGGTGGCCGCCATGAACCTAGCCAGTGCCGGACGACCGAGATTGTCGTTGTATGACAATGAGAGATCTTGGCAACGTCAAAAACGATCTTCTCCGTTCTGAAATTGATGTCGCTGCCAAACATCACTGGCAGCGTGACCTTTCCTTTTGGTTGAGTCCTTCCTGAATTGACCCCTTGGAAAGCGCCCGTCAGCTCGAGATCTTCATCAGGAATCTGCTGCCTCCGAATGACATTGGGCGAGATGAGGTTCAGGATGGCCCCACTGTCGACTAACATCTTCGTCACCTTGAGGTTGCGGATTGTTGGCGAGACCAACAACGGCAAGCACCTGACCGCAGTTATGCAATCAAGGTGATCCTCGGTGTCGAAGATGATAGGAGTGTTGGACAATTTCAGAGGTTTCTGTGCGCCGATAGAGGGCTCTCCCGCATTAACCTTGCATGCCCACTATTTTAGTTGGCGGTGAGAGGAATGCAACGAGGCTCCTCCTTCTATGCACATCATCTCCGTAGCCTTCTCAAACTCATGCTCACTGGACTCGTCGTCCTCTTCGACATCATCATCATCTCCTTCTTGCTTGTCGCGGTCACGGGCAAGCCGATCATTCTGTTGCTTGGGCTTGCCGCGGCGATCTCCTCGGCCAACACACTTCTTGTCGGACCCCTCAGCACCATCCTGACGCTTCTCCTTGTTGCGCCTTTCATATTCGGCCCTCTGCTTCTTGGCAAGCTGCTCAACCTGTCGGTAGTCTTGGTGGTTGTGGCCTTTGGTGCGATGGATCTTGCAATACTGCTTGCCAGAGTCTTCTGGCTTGCCGACAGCCGCCAGGGTATGGCAGGAGGCGCACCCAGCAAGATCGTTGTCGGGGTCATCGACCTTGCCTTTCTTGGCGGCGTCGGGGTTTCCAGATGCCTTGACGGCGAGCACGTCTTGCCCTTGCACTTCTTGTTCCGTCGCCAGCCCTTCTTTGTCGAGGCAGTGATGTCTTCATCTTCGGAGTTGACCTCTACGCCGGCGTCTTCGCCGGGGAGCCTGCTTCCTTCTTCATCTCGAGCGCACTTGCCTGCCAAAGCATAAAGCTCAGCGACGTCCCTGACTCTGTTCACCGCCATCTCTTCCCGCATCTTGCGGTTGCGCATGTTCTGATGGAACGCACTGATAACAGCGGCAGGGTGAAAGTCTGGGATGTTGTCGTGAACGCGGTTGAACCTCTAGATGTACTTGCGCAGAGTTTGACCTTCCTTCTCGGGGATGATGTGCAGATCGCTCTCTTGGCCAGGAGCTTGATGACCTCCGGTGAAGGCGCCAACGAACTCGTGACCCATGTCCGCCCAGGAAGCAATGGGCCCCTCCGGCAAGTGCATCAGCCATGACCTGACGTTGGGCTTAAGCACCAATGGGAAGTAGTTGGCCAATATCTTGTCATCGCAGCCCCCGGCAGCCTACACCGCAATGGTGTAGATGCTTAGGAACTCTGACGGATGGGTCTTGCCATCATACTTCTCCGGAACTTCTGGTTTGAACGTGCGGGAGTTGGGCCACTGGACTTGTTGCAACTCATGGGTAAACGCTGGACAGCCCACCTCATAAGGCAAACAGGATACCCCGGCGCGGACTTGTCTATAGTGGACCCTGCACGCTTGTCCATTTGGAGATGCGCTTCCTGCCGCCGCTTGATCGCGGGTCGGGCGTCCTCTTTGCCACGTTCCCGAAGAACATGACGCTGATCGCGGCACATCCGTGGGTCAGACGCGCCGTTAAGTAACCGTCGTAGGCATCTGTCCGTCTGGTTGGTGACCAGCAATATTGTCGCGGAGGAGAGTGCACCGAGGTCGTGCTGACTCGAGGCACATCACCACTGGTTTGAGGCGGCTCTGTGGGCTGAAGCTTATCTGCAAGTCTAAGGAGGCTCTGAATGATGGCTCACCATTCGTCAAGCTTCTCCATAGTAGGAGGCAAGTTCAAGAGTAGCTGCGCTCGCGCCATCGCTTCCTCCATCGTGGATGGCAGCGAGTGGTGCGAGGAACACGAGGTGCTCTGCCTGCTAACCATCTTAGAAGGAGCACTGCCGCGGTCCCGCGCCGGCATGCCACTCCCGCTTGCATGTTGGTCCTGCACATCTTGGGAATGATGTGCAGGAGCTTTTCCGTGGGGATGCTGAGAACTACAGGCGTCGTGGCGCGGCTCTCCATGCGCGTCCTAAGAAGGTCGCGACGTAGGCACCGGCATGGGTGCCCTTGGAAACACTGTTCCGCCCCCGGAGTTCACCGTACCACCCGCAGGTGGTACCGCTCCGTCCCGAGACCTGGGGGCGCGGGGGTTCCCACCGTCACCATGGGTGTCTCCGTGGCGAACGTCGCAGCTTGCTTGGCCTTGGTCACCCGAGCGTTGCGGAAGTTCCGAACCTCTGCCCCTCCTCCCCCACCCGCGTCTATGTCGTCTCCTATCCACGCAGATACAGGGACGGCTGATGTGGATGAGCCAACTGCTGTCAGGCCCTTCTTCTAGGGGGCCATGGCGACGATGAATCTGGGGCGCGAACTACCAGAACGGGTTCGCACCACTCAAGCCCCCCTACCTAGAGCACAAAAGATGTCATGGGAACGAACACCTAGGGGATCAAGGGGACCCCTTTCGGTTCGGCAAGGGGTGAGTTGGCACAAAGAGCCGGTCTAGTAAGCGGCGCACGGGGAGTTTTTACCCAGGTTCGGGCCGCACGGATGCATAAAACCCTACTCCTGCTTGGTTGTATTGATCGTGTTCTAGGGTTCCAGCTACAGGAGCGCCATGAACGGCTGCTACGTGAGCTTGGTCACTTCCAGTTTGTGTAACAGTCGGGATGTCCGGTTATCTAACCGTCTAACTGTCTGGTTGTCTAACCTTCCCCAAATCCAAAAGCCAAAAAGTCTCTCTCTGTAACGCCCTAGGCCTTCTTTTATACTTAAGGGAATCCCAACAGTGGCATACAGTGTGCACACGGAATGCATAGTGCTGCTGTAGTGCTATCGTACCTAACTCTGACGGAGTAGGACAAGAGCATTC
This sequence comes from Hordeum marinum, assembly GCA_022496015.1. Classification (NCBI taxonomy): domain Eukaryota; kingdom Viridiplantae; phylum Streptophyta; class Magnoliopsida; order Poales; family Poaceae; genus Hordeum; species Hordeum marinum. The sequence goes on from CM039675.1 coordinate 428,503,450, forward strand.
AATGCACCGTCAGGCGCCTCAGTCCGTCAGTGGGATGGGATGGGGGTCCGTCCTGTAGACACCGCTTAGCTCCCTCCAACGTCGATGCCTCGACATGCGTCCAGGTGAATCGAACCTTGGCCTGTGTGCTGGCGGTGCTTGCCGAGGCCTCACTCCGCCTGGGGGTTCTATAGCCCTACCGTCAAGGTCTTGCCAATAGTCTTGAGTCTTCTGTATTGGTGTTTGATAAATCTTTGTTGGGCCCCGCTGCTGGGGCGGCTAATACAGCCCGTGCATGAGTAAAGGGGCACTAGATGGCCCAAAAACTCTAGTGCACCGACAGAGATATTTTCAGAATATCACTCAAGCGCATACGCAAAAAAGACAGGTCTAAGCATTTCAACAAAGCGCTCAAAATCCTCATCATCCTTTTCCTTGGATGGTTTAGGAGGAAAGGGCATGGATTCTGTACCCATGGTTCTCTTTCTTTACCAAGCTTCCTAGCAATAAAATCTCTTTTGTCATATCTTTTATTCTTAGGTTGTGGGTTATCAAGATCAACAACAGGTTCAATCTCCACATCATTATCATTACTAGGTTGAGCATCAACATGAACATCATCATTAATATTATCGCTAGGCTCATGTTCGTCACCAGATTGTGTCTCAGCATCAGAAACAGAAATATCATTTGGGTTTTCAAGTGTATCTATAACAGGTTTACTAGCAGCATGCAAAGTTCTATCATCATCCATGTTCCTCTAACTACTGGAGAGACTAGGTGCATTAATATTACTCCTTTGAGAATCTTGCTCAATTCTCTTAGGGTGGCCCTCAGGATACAAAGGTTCCTGAGTCATTCGTCCATCTCTAGTCACAACTTTAACAGAATGACCATTGTTCTTACTATTCATCTCATTAAGCAAGCCATTCTGAGCTTTAAGTACTTGTTCTACTTCAGTAGTTACCATGGAAGCATGTTTACTAATCAGTTTAAGATCATTGATAATTCTACTCATATAATCACCTTAGCGATCAAGCATGAAACATTATGTTTCAATTGTCTACTAACATAAGCATTAAAATTTTCTTGCTTAACAAAAAAATTATCAAACTCATCCAAGCATTGGCTTGCACACTTATTATAAGCAATATTGCTTTCATCAAATCTATGAAGAGAATATACCTCTACTACCTGTGTAGGGTTATCAAGACCATGTATTTGTTCGATAGGTGGTAGATTCTAGACATCTTCAACTTTAATACATTTCTCCTTCATACATTTATTTGCCTCTTGCATATCTTCAGGACTGAGAAATAGAATACCTCTTTTCTTCGGAGTTGGCTTCGGATGTGGTTCAAGAATAGTCCAATCATTATCATTGCTCGATATATTATTCAATAGTAGTTCAACTTGTCCAACAGTTCATTCCTTGAAAACACAACCAACACAACTATCTAGGTTGTCCCTAGAAGAATCGGTTAGTCCATTATAAAAGATACCAAGTATTTCATTTTTCGTGAGGGGATGATCAGGCAAAGCATTTAATAATTGTAGAAGCCTCCCCCAAGCTTGTGGGAGACTTTCTTCTTCAATTTACACAAAGTTAAATATTTCCTGCAAGGCAGCTTGTTTCTTTTGGGCTGGAAAATATTTTTCAGAGAAGTAATATATCATATCCTGGGGACTATGCACACAACCAGGAGCAAGATAATTAAACCATATATTAGCATCACCCTTTAACAAGAAAGGAAACAATTTAAGGATATAGTAATAACGATTTTTTTGCTCATGAGTAAATAGGGTAGCTATATCATTGAATTTGGTAAGATGCGCCACAACAGTTTCAGATACATAACCATGGAAAGGATCAGATTCAACCAAGGTAATTAACTCAAGATCAACAGAGAATTCATAATCCTTATTAGTAACAACGATAGGTGAAGTAGCAAACTTACAATCATATTTCATTATAGCATTCAAGGATTTTTCTTTCGACTTGCATAGTAATTTCTTAGGATCATATCTATCCTTACAAGCAAGAAATTCCCTAGCTACTTCTTCTTCGATAACTTACCCTCGGGAATATTAGGAAATACATATCTAGGAAGGCTAGGTCTAGCAGGTGTCTCATAGTGTTCAGTTTCAATAATTTCATCAGTTTCAGAAGTATCATATATTTTAGAAATGACTCTAGCAATTTGTTCATCAAGAAATTCACCTAGTGGCACAGTATTATCAAGCAAAGTATCATCATAAGCATCATGCATAGCAGAAGTGGCATCATCAATTACTTGCAACATATCAAAATTACTAGCAGGTGGTGTTGTTGCAAACTTACTCATGATAGAAGGTGAATCAAGTGCAGAGCTAGATGGCAGTTCCTTACCTCTGCTTGTAGTAGAGGGATATATCTTGGTTTTTGGATCTTTTAGATTCTTCATAGTTATCAATAGATATAAATCCCAAGTCACTCAGAGAATAGAGCTATGCTCCCCGGCAACGGCGTCGTAAAAAGGTCTTGATACCCACAAGTTTTGGGGACCGCAACCGTTTTCGGGGGTAGAGTATTCAACCCAAATTTATTGATTCGGCTCAAGGGAGCCAAAGAATATTCCCGAGTATTAGCAGCTAAGTTGTCAATTCCACCACACCTTAAAGACTTAATATCTTTAGCAAAGTATTTACTAGCAAAGTAATATGGAAGTAATGGTAACGATGGCAAAAGTGACAGTAGCAGTTTTGTAGTGATTGTAGCAGTAGTAACGAAAAAATAACTTAGCAAGGATCAATATGTGGAAATCTCGTAGGCAGTGGATCAGTGATGGATAATTATGTTGGATGGCATTAATCATGCAACAGTTATAACCTAGAGTGACACAGAACTAGCTCCAATTCATCAATGTAATGTAGGCATGTGTTCCATATATAGTCATATGTGCTTATGGAAAAGAATTTGCATGACATATTTTGTCCTACCCTCCCATGGTAGCGGGGTCCTAATGGAAACTAAGGGATATTAAGGCCTCCTTTTAATAGAGAACCGTACTAAAGCATTAGCACTTAGTGAATACATGAACTCCTCAAACTACGATAATCACCGGAAAGAATCCTAGTTATTGCACCCTGGGTGATGCGGATCATAACTTGTAATAGGTGTCTACAAGTTGCAAGATAGGATCAAGAACATATATATATTCATGAAAACATAATAACTTCAGATCTGAAATCATGGCACTCGGGCACTCGTGACAAGCAATAAGCATAGTAAAGTCATAACAACATCAATCTTAGAACATAGTGGATACTAGGGATCAAACCCTAAAAAACTAACTCGATTACATGATAAATCTCATTTAACCCATCACCGTCCAGCAAGCCTATGATGGAATTACTCACGAATGACAGAGAGCATCATGGAATTGGTGATGACGATGGCATCGATTTCCCACTCCGGAGCCCAAAACAGACTCCAGGTCTGGTCTCCCGAGGAAGAACATGAGGTGGCTGCGGCTCCGTATCATGAAACGCGATGAAATCTTCCCTCTGATTTTTTCTCCACGAATAGGAATATATAGGAGTGGAATTGAGGTCGATGGAGCAACAGGGGGCCCACAACCCTACTAGGCACGTCTCGGGGGGTGGTCGTGCCTGGCAGGCTTGCCACCTGTGGGTATCCCCCCTCCGGTTGATTCTTTCGCTAGTATTTTTTATTAATTCGAAAATATTCTCTGTAAATTTTTATATCAATCCGAGGACTTTTATTTCTGCACAAAAATAACACCAGGGCAATTATGCTGAAAACAACGTCAGTTGGGGTTAGTTCCATTCAAATCATGCAAATTAGAGTCCAAAACAAGGGCAAAATGGTTTGGAAAAGTAGATACGATGGAGACGTATTAGTAGTGCATGTGGCATCCCTCATAGGTGTGCACACGCCACCCACTACACGCTCCGCCACCACTGCCCGAAGGCAGCTATTGCCGACGGCCATCGTGGCCGCCAACTCACCATCGTCCACCTTGGAGGCCACCACACCGTCATCCCCCTTGGCTGCGACCTCGCCATGCGGTGGTGGGGTCATCACCCGCTCCGCCACGGCGGCCCGAATGCGGGAGATGGAGTCCACTAAAGGCCCTCCATCGGGCTTCTATGTCGCAAACCTTGCACTCTACATCTACTTTCTAGAGAAAGGTGTGGAGAGCAAGGTGGCACATGCGAAGAAGCTCAACGATGATGTGGCCGCAGGAGAAGCTGCATCGCCGACACAAAATGCGGAGATCTATGTTGAGTCCTTTCGCTTCGAGGGGCACGTCTGGAGCGGTAGAGGGAACCATTGACACGCAATGGACTTGATTCCACCAGCTCATCGGCAGGCTCTTCCTCCTCTGTCTCCTACTGAGCACGCTTGATTCTACTAAAAGTAGTACAAAGCCCCACAGTACTAGCACTTAGGCGCTATTTTTCTTAGTTCATCTAACTATAGATATGGTTGAATTGTACCATGTACTTTAAATTAGCTAGTATATATAGTTGAACTACCTATTTCAGTACATGGTTGGCAACAATTGGGGAAAAGTTTGTTCAGCTCAGCTTAATCTATGAATGAAATCTATGTTTAGTGCATTTCAGTTCCAAAATTGCATCATAATTGTGATTTTGTCCTGCAAAATTTGGCAAATGTCAATGCTACAATGTTGGCAAAGCCCAATGTTACTAGATCGACAAATGCCAATGTTTTCAATTTGACAAATGGCAATTTAGCCAATATGACACATGTAAATATTCTCGGATTGTCTATACTAAGTACACAAGTAATTGTATAGAAACGTTTGCAATGACGCAATGCACCAATATTTTGTGCCAATCTTCACTTGGCTTACCAGCGAAGGAAACATGTTTGTCGATCTTCAAACATGTATTCAATCTGAACCGTTTGTGACAAGTTTTTATTCAAAAAAAACATTGATGTTTTTTCATTTACTTTGATTACTATGTGAATTCAAATATAAATACTTAGTTGATCAAACAATAGATTTCATTCAGTCAAGCTTTGACATTACAGTCACACGATCGAGATACAATATGAAGAAAACTAGTTGCGGCGGCGTTGCTATCCTGCGCCGGAGATGTTGTGCTCCGGGTGCAGCTTTTCAATTTTTCCAACAAGACTAGAATGTATGGACATCCAAATGAAAGATTCGATACTCGCACGGTCAACGTGCAGGGGGGGTGGCATTACGAGGAAGTACTCGACGATGGCATTCCAATCTGTTGAGGGGGCGTGATAGGTCTATGCGCGCGCACGGGCACAAGCATGGTAAGTACAGGCACACGCATGAGCACTGGTGATGGTGTCCTGAACTAGGGGCTACTCACCATGTCGTCTCCCAACCTGTGGGTCGGGCCGAGAACCCCCATAACGATTCATGAATGGGCCACTTTGGGCAGCCCATAATGCATACGAGGAAGATTCCACAAGACTTGGTAATCAAGACAAGGACTCCTCTCCATCGACATAGCCGACTAGGACTCTTTTTATCCTAGCCCTCTGGTGTGTTATATAAGCCGAGGCCAAGCTAGTCATTAGGGACAATCAGATCATCATAGATCATATCATCATACGAGCATATCTCTTAGGGTTTAGACCACTACATACGATCTCGCGGTAGATCAACTATGTACTCGACACACCATCATCAATACAAACAAAGCAGGACGTAGGGTTTTACCTCCATCAAGAGGACCCGAACCTGGGTAAGTACCGTCTCCCTTGTCTCCTATTACCCATCGATCCAAGATCCACAGTTCGGTACCCCCTAACCGAGATCCGTCGGTTTTGACACCGACATTGGTGCTTTCATTGAGAGTTCGGCTATGGGATCAACAGAAGGATCGATGGCTCATCTGCAGATTGCAGTTTTTTCTAGACAGTGAATTTGTGCTCGTCGTCTCCATTTCCTTGAGCATCGTTTTGAGGATTGCTTCGCTTGAATTGTGTGGAATTGTATCTACATCAATCCTGCAAAATTTTGTCGCGTTCCGATGGACGAATCTCCGGCAATCTCCAATATACCAGAGCCGTGTCAAATCTAAACAGGAATCTGGATGAGTTTAGGGCGAGGTGTCTAGTATCTAGCTCAGACATTTGTTGGAAAATCCCACAGTTGATCAGCAACAAAATTACTATACCGATCACTCCTCCAAATTTCTGCTCGATCCGACCATCTAAACTCTAGGAAAAGTCCGATGAGTACAACGATTTTTGGATCTGTTTTCCGTGCAAAAACGAATCCGAACCGAGTTCATCTTTTTCATGAACGGGTTGTGAGGCGTCCTTTTTGAAGGAAATTTTCTCATCATCTTGGTCAACCGACCAAGAGTTCGGCATGACAAGGGCCGAATAATCATCAAGAGAACCTCGCCATCCGCGGGTTGTGCGGGTCGGATGCTCGGTTGCTTCATCAAGCCAGCATTGACCGAGGGCATCACCACACTATCGCTTTTTCAATTCGACGCCCACCACGCCAACCTGCTCCATCACCTCAGCTAGACCGGGGGCATCATCATCTTCTCATCAAATTTCTCTGGAGACTTCAGCGTCACCAACCGACCAGCTTCGACACCTTGGTGGCATGAGTCTTCGATGTCCATAGCCGACCTGCCTCGACACCTCGGCTGGCATGGGACTTCGGCATCGCCAGCCAACCAGCTCCTTGACCTCGGCTAGACCAGGGGCTTTTCCATCTTCTCATCAACCTGCTCCAGGAACTTCAGCGTCACCAACCGATCAGCTTCGCCATGTTAGCTGGACCGGCGAGTTCGCCTTGCCACATCGACCGTGCAGTGTCGCTATCGGTGTAAAAACCGGCGGACCTTGGGTAGGGGGTCCCAAACTATGAGACTAGAATTGACAGTAACAGGAGACAAAGGGGACACAGATTAACCCAGGTTCGGGCCCCCTATGGAGGTAATATCCTACGTCCTGCTTGGTTGTATTGATGATATGGGGGGTTACAGAGTTGATCTACCTCGAGATCGAATAGCTAACCCTATATGAGTTGTTCTGTACCTATGCCCTAAACTCTCCGGCTTATATAGACGCTGAGCATGCCTAGGGTTTACACATGGTCGGTTACATGCCCAAGAGATAAACATGCCTAACTACAACTAATAACTTGGAGAGTACGCCATGGCTCGTTGAAGCTTCCATTCGGCGTAGGTAGTCTTTGATCCTCCGATGCTCACCTTGCGGCCCATACAGTCTGGCCCATAAATGATAGGTCGATTATCCGAGGACCCCCTAATCTAGGACTCCCTCATTAGCTCCCGGACTAGCCTTCAACGTTGATATATATCTGGCCAATCTCCTTATGTCGTCACCTTCAGCTTGTGAGGCGAGTCCCTCATCCCTCTTTGTTCGGCAACCAACCAGTCTTCAGTAAGACCCCAAGCGTCACGGGCACAGGTCCATTATATTAACCGCGTGTGTTCCTCAATTTTCGTGCGTCATGGGGAGACGAGTGGTCAGTGATTTTTACAATTTTACCCCTCCGTAGCGGAAGCACCACCCATTTAATTAAAAAAATCATGGCTCTGACCACATCCTCTTGTTCCTCATTGAAAGAAACCCCTAGTGGAGGTTCCACGAAAAACATGGATAACGCCCCTAGGTCCTCCGCACGCCCTTACGGCTCATGCCCAGGGGACTAGACCAGCTGCTCCGTTACACTCCAATGGCTCCGCAATCTGGGGACTCAGGGGTATCTCCCTTCTTCAGATCTAGCGGTGACCCGCGTAGGTCTGCTTTCTTACAACAACAAAGTTTTCGTCGAGCGTTTCCCCAATCCTAACAAGGGGGAGCGTGTATGCTTCGTCTCCTTTCTCCTCTGGGGTCTTGGGTTTCCAATCCATTCGTTCCTGAGGGGGTTGCTGAAGTTCTATGGGATCCAACTCCACCACCTCACTCCAGAGTCCATCTTCCACATCTCGGGCTTCATCGCTCTCTGCGAGATGTTCCTGGGGTGCGAGGCACACTTTGATTTGTGGAGAAAATACTTCTGTCTCGTCCCCCAACTCGGGACAAGACAAAGTGTGCCGCATAGCGGGGATGGGGTATCCGGCAGGCACACCAAAGAAATCCAAAGAGTGGACTTCGGAATGGTTTTATATTGAAGACGTCCCCCTATTTGAGCCAACTCGGACAGGTCTTCCCAAATACTCTGACGCCCTCCTGAACAAGAGATACAACTGGCGGCTGAGGAGTTCGTCCCAGGAGGAAAGCGTCAAGGTGCGGCGCCTAGCAGCTCAGGTGCGGATGCTTGCCCACCACCAACTGACCATGATTGACATCATGGCCGCCGCCATCTCCCGGTGTGTGCAATCCCTTCAATAGAGGGTACACCCCTTGTGGCAATACAACAGGACGAGCAACACCACGCGCTCCCGAAAGCTAGGGCCTGCCAATCTGACTGCTTTGGCCGCCTCGCTTGCCGACTTGTACAAAGTATAGCAAGATGACTTTGTTCAGTGGGGAACCAAGGAAGGATATTCGGCCCACACTCCTATCGAATGGGTAACCCTTTCTCTCTCAAACACGAACATAGTTCAGGGTTTCCATTACGCACTTTATTTAGCCGAAGCCTTGCATGGACAGGAATGGAGGAGTTTCATCGAGACAATCAACTATCCGGCTCCTTAGCCCGACAACCATTCACGCGACAATGATCCGGGTTTCAACAAAGACCCGGATCTTCTACTTGACTTCGAAGACGGAGTCTATCTCCAGGATAGCATTGACCAATCCCCGGTGGCTATCATAGTTGATTACCCCGGGTCATTCTCCATCCCTGCAACGAGCAAGAAGAAAAGTTCGTCTCGCAAGAGGCCAACCACCAGCAGCGCCCCGTACACGCCTGTCCGACTCCTAAACGGCGTCAATCCGCATGCCATACACTGGCGGCCCAAGCCGCAGTCGAGTCACAGGCCAACAAGGATCCTGCGAAAGAGCCGGCCATGGGTACGAATCCACCTGCCCGCTCATCCCGGAGGTACATCGTTCGACTATTCACTCATTATCAGTAAATAGAGTCTTACGACAGTTTTATTTTATTGAAATATTTAGGCAAAATGCCTAGTACTCTCCTGCCGAAGTGGTTACCAGGGTGTCCGGAGATGTCCGAAATTCCCGAGCTACAGCTGATGTAGCTCCTGCTACAGAAGCCCCCATGACCAATCCAACACCTGCCGATTCTGGTAATGGTGTATCCGTTACCAAATCGGAGGTGGGCAGCGCCATGAATCATCGGCAACAGTGGGAGGCCATGTGGCATCCAATATTCTCCGAACAAGAGTTCGATGCCCTACACTCAACGGATGCGCACATTAGAGCTGCTCGAGCCGGGTTCAGCGAGGCTATGAAGTTGATATCAACCAGGATGCACGTAAGTGGTTGGCTTTTGTAGAGTCTGTATACTCATGTAAACCCAGTAGCCCCCGAGCCGTAATTTGATTTGGAACAAATGAATTAAGGATCTCTGCAATGTTTGACTGCTGACGCAGGCTTCAAAGCAACATGCCGAGCAATTGGCCAAGGAGCTGGAAGACAGGCGCACAGAAGTGCAATCTGTGAAGGCCGAACTGGCGCAAGTGAAGAGCCTCACCCGGGAGGCCCATGGTGAGTGTACCTTTACTGCTAATCTTAATGTATTATCATGCCTGACGCGCGGATTCCATGTAGCTGCCGAATCAATAGGGCACATGCAAAGGCAGTTGGAGGAAGCCCGAGACTCTCAGCGGTATGCCGAGTCCAAGCACGAGGCTGGCTACCTGGTTGTGCAAAAGCAGGCCGAAGAAATTAAGAATTTGAAGATTCAATTGGCACAGGCTTAAGAAGAAAACCAAAAGCTTCAGAGGAGTATGTTCGGTAAGTGTGATTCTGTTATCAACAAAATTTTCCTATGTAGGAAGTAAAAGTAAGTAGGTTGTTGCCTCATGTATAGGTCTCCTGCCTGGGCATCCTGAAGAGGAGATCGGATCATACCAGGGGAACCTGCTGAAAGAGCTGATCACTCTCCATGGGTGTGTGCGGAAAGCAATGAAAGGCATGGCAAAGGCACCATGGCCTGCCGAATAGCCACCTGAAGGGCTAGGCGAACTGATGGATCGGTTCAAGGGGGCTCGGAATAGGTTCGAGCTATGGAAGACTTCGGCTTGCCGTGAGGGAGCACGGGAAGCATGGGAAATGATCAAGACCCGTTACACCGGACTTAATCCCGAGCATATGGCGCGGGTTGGTCCCATGGGATCGGATGGAAAAGAAGTGCCACTCCACCTGGTGTATGACCAGGTGATGCGTGCAACCCGTCTTTCACAAGAGGACTGCCCCCTTGACACCATAATCGATAATCTTGATCAGCAGCCGAACATGTAATTTATATGTACTTGTTGTAGAAACAATCTGTGTTGTAAACTTTGTCTTAACTGGCCATCGGCTTCTCCCTCCCGTGCGAAGAGCTAGGAAGTGTTCCACCTTGTTTGCCACTCCAAAAGGGGGAACTGTATTCAGGGAACCAGGCAATCCGGCAATGCGGTGCGAACAAACATAAGGGACATAGAAAGATATGTTATATTACTGCTTCATGTAAGAAACATCTTCGAAGGAAAATAGTACCTCTATTGATAACTTTCATCGGGGCTCTACGAAGGTCGTAGATAGAAGTCAGCATACTTTTAGTATGCGGCTAATTGTGCTTTGAGAAGAAAAGACCCAAATAACGGTGATAACGAACGGAGCCGTATAAGGTGTTTCCGTCACAGCCGACCAATTGTCTATGTAAGATAGCCAACTTTCGGCTATACCCATCTGAGGTACGTGTCCGGATGACCCGGTCTTAACAATCGCAGAGGTGCTCCCTTTACCCTCTAGCCGAACAATCGGGAACATAGAGGGTAATCACAGGAGCGAGGCGACCCATCTTGGCAAAGTCTTAGTTCGAATTGATGCATATGATGACTTGAACGTGATCAAAGAAACATTTGCGCACGATAAGTATGAGCAAATACTTGTAATATAAAAATGTTGGCTTCTAGAAAAAGACCCCATGTGATGTGTTCGGATTTAACACTTTATGGTGTATGTTGATAATCTTTAGTATAGGATCGGTTCAACCAAACATAGGAAAAAAGAAATTGAACCTATCAAACAGCAAAATTGGAAGGGAATAAGAAAAAGGCAAAAAGAACAAAAGGAAAAAGGAAAAAATACGGGGGAGTTAGACGACACCGGTTTATCCGTAGAAGCGTCAAAGACGAGCTGCGTTACATGGGTTTGGTTCAAGGCGGTTGTCGTATGGACTACGAAGACGATAGGCACCTCCCGCGAGTAATTCGTCAATGATGAAAGGACCCTCCCATTTGGAATTGAGTTTATGCTTCTGTTTCTCCGGGAGTCGTATGACGAGTTCGCCTATGTTGTATACTTTTTCCCTGTCCTCCCTACTTTGGTAACGTCGAGCTTGCTGTTGGTAAAAAGGGGACCGAGCCCGAGCTATGTCACGCTCTCCCTCCATACCGTCTAAGTCGTCCCGTCGATCCAACTCGGCCTCCTTTTCCTCGTACATGCACACACTTGGTGCATCGTGAATAATGTTGCAAGGGAGGACTGCCTCTGCCCCATAGACCATAAAGAACAGTGTGTAACTCGTTGATCTGTTCGGGGTGGTGCGGAGGCCCCATAAAATGGAGTCGAGTTCCACCACCCAATGACAGACGGACTCGTGTAGAGATCGGACCAAACGTGCCTTAATGCCGCTCATAATGAGACCGTTTGCTCATTCTACATGTCCATTGGTCTGTGGATGATATACTGAAGCGTAATCGAGCTTTATGCACATTTTAGCGCAGCAGTCCTTGACCTCTTGGGACGTGAAGTTGGATCCATTATCCATTATTATACTATGCGGGACACCATAACGGTCTACCGCGCTGGATATGAAGTCGATCACTGGTCCAGATTTAGCTGACTTGACGGGCTTTGCTTCTATCCATTTGGTCAACTTGTTGACCATGACCAGTAGGTATTTATTTTTCTTGGTCCCCCCTTTAAGGGGTCAGACCATGTCCAGCCCCCAGACCACGAAAGGCCAAGTGGTAGTACGAAGAGATGTTGGGGGCATGTGAATTTTATTTGCGAAGAGTTGATACCCTACGCAATGTTGGACAAGTGATTGAGCGTCCGTCCGAGCTGTAGGCCAAAAGAAACAAGCTTGGAAGGCCTTGCTGACAAGGGATCTTGCTACGGTGTGATGACCGCCCATGCCTGCGTTGGTTTCGGCGAGTAGCTCCCGTCCTTCTTCCTCAGATATACATCGCTGTAATATTCCGGTTGTGCTTTTCTTGTATAACTCACCCTCGTGTACTTTATAGGCCTTGGATCGCCGAACTATGCGTCGTGCCTCGGTTTGGTCGTCGGGGAGTTCCTTGTGAAGAAGGTAAGCAAGGAAGGGCTCTGTCCATGGCGCCATTACTTCCATTACCTCATGAGCCGAGGGTGTTTCATTCATTACGGAGCCGCTGATAATGCCATCGTCTGGTTCATTTATGGGGGGGAACAACCTCGTCCGCCGTATTCAGACCAGCACCATTGTCATCGTCCTGCCACACTATGGAGGGCTTAAAGAGCTGTTCCAGGAAGGTGTTTCTCAGGACAGGATTGCGCTTGGCTCCCATACGGGCCAGTATGTCGGCGGATTGGTTGTTGTCGTGAGCGTCGTGGTGGAATTCCAAGCCCTCGAACCGAACAAATATCTTGAGGATGACATTTCTATATGCCGCCATCTTCGGGTTTTTTGCGTCAAATTTGCCATTAATTTGGGATATAGCCAAGTTTGAGTCTCCCCGTACCTCTAGTTGTCGTATGCCCATCGATACCGCCATCCGAAGACCATGAAGGAGAGCTTCGTATTCGGCTGCATTGTTGGAGTCGACATACATGATTTGCAGCATGTATCGCACATTGTCGCCTATGGGGCATGTGAGGATAACTCCAGCCCCCAGTCCAGCCAAGGTCTTGGATCCATCAAAGTACATTGTCCAATGGGAGTATGCACTGTATTCCTTGGGGAGCTTGGCCTCTATCCATTCTGTCAAAAAGTCCGCCAATACATGAGATTTAATGGCACGGCGTGGCTTGTAGGTCATTTGAAAGGGAAGGAGCCCAATGGCCCACTTGGCTATGTGGCAGGGGGTGTCCCTATTGTTGATTATATCATTTAGGGGGACCTCAGATGCCACTGTTACCGCACACTCCTGGAAGTTGTGTTTGAGTTTCCTTGATGCCATAAATACGGTATAGGCTATCTTTTGGTAATGTGGGAATCTGGACTTGCACTGCGTTAGCACCTTTGACACATAATATACCGGTTTCTGAGTCCGGAATTTATGTCCCTCCTCATCTCGTTCAACGACGAGCACAACGCTGACAACTTTGTTGGTGGCCGATATGTATAATAACATGGGCTCACCGGCGCCTAGTGCCATGAGTATGGGATTGGTTGCCATTAGTGTTTTGATTTCTTCTAGCATAGTCGCTGCTTCATCGGTCCATTCGAACTTGTTCGTCCGCTTCAACAGCTTATAGAGTGGCAAAGCCTTCTCTCTATGGTTGGAGATAAAGCGGATTAATGCCGCTACGCACCTAGCTAACCTCTGGACGTGCTTCAGCTCTGCGGGTATTGCAAGTTCCAATAGAGCATGGATTTTAGCTGGATTTGCCTCTATTCCTCTATGAGAGACGATGAATCCAAGCAGCTTACCAGAGGGAACTCTGAACACACATTTTTCCGGATTGAGTCATATTTCATATTCGTGTAGACTGGCAAAGTTTTGTCGTAGGTTGTCGATCAACTGGCTGACGTGTTTAGTTTTGATTACCACATCATCCACGTATGCCTCGACAGTTTTACCAACTTGTGTCACAAGACTGGTCTGGATCATGCGCTGGTAGGAGTCCCTAGCGTTTTTAGCCCGAAAGGCATCATGTTGAAGCAGAATGGCCCATAGGGGTGATGAATGCGGTAGCCTCCTAATCAAATTCCTTCATTTTAATTTGATGGTATCTGGAGTAAGCGTCGAGGAAACACAACGAATCGTGACCAGCTGTGGCATCAATGATCTGGTCTATGGGTGGTAAGGGGAAAGGGTCCTTGGGGCAGGCTTTGTTAAGGTCTTTGAAGTTGACACATAGCCGCCAGGATTTGTCTTTCTTGGGTACCATCACCAGGTTTGCCACCCACTCGGAGTAGTTTAGCTAATTCTTCACCCATGGCTTGCCGTTTGGTCTTGGAAAAGCGATGCAAAACCGTCGTGTTCGGCGAGCCGTCGTGGGATTCCGGGCATATCAGAAGGGTGCCAGGCAAAAATGTCCCAATTTTCACGAAGGAAATTCCGCAATGCTTCATCCACGAGGGGATCAAGCTGGACTTCGATGGACGCTGTCTTATTGGGGTTCGTCGGATGTACCTGAAATTTAACGAGTTCCTCTATGGGTTTGAAGGATGTGGACTTGGGCCTTTTGCTAAGGATCACGTCGTCCTTATTGACTGTCGATCGTAATGCGGTCAATTCTTCGACAGTGAAAGTCTCCGCTAATGCTTCGAGGGCGAGTGCTACCATTTTATTTTCGGCCCGAAAGGCTATGTTCGGATCACTGGCGATAGTGATCACTCCATTTGGTCCTAGAATTTTGAGCTTCATGTACCCGTAATGGGGTATAGCCTGGAACTTTGTAAAGGCGTCATGTCCCAGTAGGGCGTGATAGCCACTCGGGAAGGGGACGATGTGGAAAAGAAGTTCTTCGGATCGGTAGTTTACGGGCGTGCCGAACACCATGTCCAGGATGATACATCCGGAAAAACTTGTGTCTTTCCCTGGGATGATTCCCCGGAAGGTTGTATTGCTATGTTCGATGCGAGATCGATCGAACTGAATTTTTCCAAGGTGGCTTCATATATAAGGTTTATACCACTACTGCCGTCCATTAGCAATTTATGTAGCCTGTATCCATCAATGATTGGGTTCAAGAATAGTGCGGCCGGTGAGTGGCCAGGAAGAATGGCCGGCTGGTCAGTGTCCCCGAAAGTAATCAGTATGTCTGCCCATGGGCTAGTGGCTACCACATGGTAGACATGTTCGAGCTCCCTAAGAGCCCGCTTACGCCTGTTCCTTGAGGGTAAAGTCTCATAGACTGTCAGGACTTAGGAATTGTATCCGGGAGGCGAAGCGAAGCATCTACTTGACGGAGGTGTTTCAAGAATGGCCTCGCCGCTTTTTGCGACTTGCCTGACGACCCAGCAAGCTCTAAGGCTGTGAGTTGGGTTCGTGTTTAACAACACGGAATGTATAGGGCAAGGTTTGTCCAATAGTCCGTTGAGGATAGTGCCGGTCCCTGAAAGGGGCTTGTTTCTTTTTTTGACGGGTTCGTACCTGGCTGGCCGCTTTGGAGGTATCCTCTTTTTCCGAGCTCCTCCAAGGTGTTTGGGGAATATTGGTTCCGAGAACAACTGTTCGGATTGCCAGACGCTCTCCATGGCACAGTAGTTTTGTACCAAATCATATAACTCCGAAAAGTCGCTTATGTATCGGCGGGCCAGGGCATTAAGAATCCCTTCATCATGGCAATTGCGAATGAAAATTGGCGTCATCTCTTGGTCACTAAGACCTTTTACTCTGCTTCTAGCGAGTAGGAGTCTGGCCCAAAAGTGATGGACTAATTCTCCTTGTAGTTGCTTGATATCCCAAAAGTCCGAAGACACGGGCTTTGGTGCGATACTTGGATGATCGTCTTGGGCGGTCGGTGGGAAAAAATCCGATTCCATGCCGCATTGAGTGTTTAGGATTACAATTTCCGAATCGTGCGATGGATCCCGGACCGGTGATGGTCCGGCTTTAGAGTGATTCCCTGCCTCTGGCTCCCTGACAAAGTCTTGGTGATCGAGGACTGGGGTATAGACTGTTTTCAGTTCCAGCTATCGGGGCGAATCCGCAGCCGGACACTCGATAGTAGCAAAAAGGTGGGTGACCAGAGGGACATGAATCTCCATGTCATCGGTTCTGATCTAGAGCCGATCATAGATCGGAACTTGGTCATCCAATATACACATAGCTTCGATCCGATCGAATAACTCGTTTAAGAACAAGGCGATGGTAGGATGCGTGTCGCTGTGATGACTGGATTCATCGAGCGGCGTGACGGTTCCAAAGCCATGCCGAAGCAGATCTGTGTTCCGTCCAACCATGAGACCTGATGTCTTCGGCATCAAGGCGTCCGTACTTACAGGTTTCTCTTCGAGGGTCGAAGGTTCCAATAGAACAAGTATTCCCTGTGAATCAGCCATGAACTCTAAGGTTCCAAACCTGATACTCTGATTGGTGGAAAATCTTCCGGTTGATACTCTAAGGGTCTGGTCATGACGGCTGATCGGGTTGGCATGCAACAAGATGTTGTTGCCGATGAGACTCTGATCGGGGGCAAGAGTCCCCTAGATGTAGATATCGCTGCATGCGAGGAGGTGGTCCATCGATTCCTTTGGCGCTCATAGAGGAACTCTCAATGAAAGCACCAATGTTAGTGTCAAAATCGGCCGAACTCGGGTAGGGGGTCCCAAACTGTGAGACTAGAATTGACACTAACAGGAGACAAAGGGGGACACAGATTTACCCACATTCGGGCCCTCCTATGGAGGTAATACCCTACGTCCTGCTTGGTTGTATTGATGATATGAGAGGTTACAGAGTTGATCTACCTCGATATCGAATAGCTCAGCCTAGATCAGTTTTTCTATCCCTATGCCCTAAACCCTCCGGCTTATATAGACACCGAGGATGACTAGGGTTTACACATGGTCGGTTACATGCCGAAGAGATAAGCATGCCTAACTACGAATAATAACTTGGAGAGTATGCCACGGCTCCTCGAAGCTTCCATCTGGCATAGGTGGTCTTTGATCATCCCATGCTCGCCTTGCGACCCATACAGTCCAGCCCATAGACGATAGGTCGACTATCCGAGGACCCCCTAATCCAGGACTCCCTCCATCACCACTTTGTCAAGATGAACTCTTCGCTCAGGTAATCGACTTAGGTTGTTTCATGTATTCACCTTGTCCTACATCGTCCTCCCGTCTCCATCAGCCAAATTGTGTCGTTGACATGGTCGACGGACGTGGGGGCTTCGCCGCCATGCTGCTGAATGACTTCGTCTCCTCGCCTGGACCGAGGGTTTCCTCTAGGCCCTTCGGAAGTATTGTGTTGTCACTTCAACAAGCCGATCTCTTTGTCGGCTACCTCGTGACCGGCTTGGGCGCTGGGACTTTGACCCGCTACAACCTCGGCACATTCCACACCGAGCACATTAATCAGCTAAGTCGCTTTTGATGCTCAACTTTTTTCAATTTTAAATTTTTATTCGGTTCGACAAAGCATTATATTTTTGTCAACTAAAAAAAATTGTTTGTTAAAAACACTTCCTTTTCCCATGAGAACTGGGGGCTTCGTCGTCACGCTGTCGAACTACTCTGTCTCCTTGGCTGGACAGGGGGCTTCGCCTTGCCATAGCAACCGTGTTGCATTGCCACTTCTTGACCCGGGCTCTTCTCTCGATTACCTCGGGCTTGGGGGCTGGGACCTCGGCCAGGCCAAGGACTACATCTCCATTCCGCCACCACCTCAGACCGCATCGAGCACATTTACCAGCTAAGTCGTTTTCGTGCTCAACTCTCTTTGAAATTTTACTTTTTGTTCGGTTCAACCAAACATTACATTTTTTGTTGATTTTTTTTCTGTTAAGAACTTTGTTTGTTAGAAATTGCTTTACCCATTTTAACCGGGGGCTTGCGAATTTAAATGAGCCGCTTTATAATAAATGTGTTTTCTTCTTGGTCGTTGCAAAGTCTTTATCTACTACTTCTTTTTTCGACACAAGTGTGTGGCCAATAGCCGGGTAGCCTGGTTTCTCTCTAGAGTCGCTCGAGTTTAGTTCGCTAAATTGGCCTCGAAGAAACACTGCGCCTTCAGGATATGGAGGTTGAACCCATGGGCTGGCTTCTTAGAGTCCGGAGATCGGATGTATCATGTTAAAGCAGGACCGAAGCACGTATTAATTTTTAGACCAATTTTGGATTGGCACAAAAAAACTTGATTCAGTTCGGGCATCAAAGTTTCTACATGAGTTTTTTGGCTTTTCGGGCTTATGGCAATTTTAAGATATTTGTATGTTTTTATTTTAGGAGGCAGGACATCCTCTTGTCTGAGGTATTCTGCATGGTGGATTTTCTCGGAAAATCTTTACTAACCCATAGTTAGTCATCCTTCTTGTCGACCTGCACCTTGGCGTTGAAGGAGTCCCCTCATGACTAGGGTGCCCTATGTAATAACTCAACTGGGGAAATGTTTGCCAACCCATAGGTTGACATCTTCCCTGCCGACCTACACCTCGGCATCTGAATATTGCTTTATATGCATTAGTTTCGAATTGTGTCTTCGGTCAATAGTTGGGTTGCCCGGCTCCTGTGATTGCCTCCTACATTCCGCTTTGTTCGACTACGTGTGCAATGAGAGAACCACTACAATTGTACTTCCGATTCTATTGGGTAAGTACCTCAGTGGAGAAAGCCGAAGACTGGTTGTCACAATGAGCGCTAACTGGTCAATGGTCCGATGACTCTGTCAAACTATAGACCGATAGAGATTACCCCATGGGCCGTTCATAAAATTGGCCGAAGTGTTAATGGCTTGACCTCGACTAACACCGAACACTAACCAGGGGCTAGTAACTGGCCTCCCAAACTTTAAGCTATTGTGACTAAGTGAAAGTTATAAAGCCTAGATATCTGATTGTCTCATTTCTGCTAACAAAACCGCCTCGGGGCATCGAGATGTTGGCTAAGGTTTGTCTTGTTACTGCGGAAACACCATGCGTACTGCGGAAACACCATGCGTAGCATCTAGAAAGGGTAGAAGCAGATGATGGGCAATTCTGTTTACAATAAACGAGTGTTGTCTTCGATAATAATCATTATAAAGACATAAATATGCATCAATTTGACTTAAGAATTTTGGCCAAGCTGGGTTGCCTGGCTCCCGTGCTTACCCCCTACGTTCCCGATTGTTCGGCTAGGGGGTAAAGGGAGCACCTCTGTGATTGTTACTTCCGGTTCATCCGGGTTAGTACCTCAGACTGGGTGAAGTCGAAAGCTAGCCATCTTCAGAATATAATTAGTCGGCAACGATGGAAGTGAAAATTTCGGTTCATTAAAGACCACAGAGTTCGAGAACATTCTCCGAACTTAATCCCCAATATTTTCATCTAACATTGATCGGAGTTGAGGTTTCACGATCATGGTCAACATGATATCCTGGGAAAAGGAACTTATAAAGAACTATTTTTCCCAGAAGATGTTTCTTATGTTAAATAGTAATATAACATATCTCTCCGCGTACCTTTGGTTATAAAACCATATGGCCAGATTGCCTTGTTTGCCGTAAATCTTTGCCCTTATAAAGGCTTTATAAAGTAGGGCAAACACTCCTCGTCTACTGGCCGAGGAGGTTGAAGACGATGGTCGGTCAACAAAGTCTTGTACAATGCGGATTCAAGCATTAATGATGTAAAGTACTCGGATACATAGAATCATTACACATGAATTGTGTCAAATGAAACAAAGTTTGTGTCAAACAAATATCTACGGCATTGCCTATTAAATGCAGCAAATTCAAAGTGCAATATGGTTTCCAAGGAGATTCGATCCTTAGGTTGGTCGGCCGCACCCAACCCGAGTCTCGGAAACTACTATGTATCGCGTTTCTATCCCTAACGTATACCGTCGAGCAAGAACTTGATCCTTAGGCCGATTTTGCAAATCCAACTAAGTCTCAGGGGCTATTGGGATCAGTGGTTTTATTTTGATTATTATTTTTCCTTCAGGTGCATCCTTGGTTTTAGACCGACACACACCTTGAGAAAAAATTGCAGCAATTGGAAATAATTTCCACAAAAAATCAGCCCGCTGCCAAGGTGGTGCACTATTTGTGAAGCAGTCCTATGTAATGCTCGGATGCAGGTGGTTGGCTCAATGAGGGCATTGTCGGCATTAAGCTTGGCTGAACTCGTTCAAGCTTTTCAAAGACCAAAGTAATATATGACACCTCGGACGCCGACCGGCATTGGAGCTCGGTTGCAAAAACACCTCGGAAGCAGTCTGGCATAAAGCTCGGATGCGAATGGCTAGCTCCATAAAAGACTATTCCGGTATTTAAGCTCGGATGAAGTCCTTCAAATTTTCAGAGACCAATGTAATTTATGACACCTCGGATGCCAACCAGCGTTGGCGCTCAGATGTCGATCAACCTTGGAGCTTGGCTGCAAAAAAGACACTTCAGATGCAGTTCAGCGTTGGAGCTCGGATGAAAGAGGACACCGCTGCACGGGAAACACTTTCGACCCCGAAGTATGGTGTAAAAATTACAAGGCATTGATAAAGGCCGAGAACTTAAAAGGGCTCCTCGGATGCCCGACGTGTGAACTCTTTCGATTCAGCTCGGCGATCCTCAAGATCGAAGATGGGAAGATTTGTTGAACCAGTTTCCAAGACCGATGACCGAAGATAAAGAACTGTTCAGAAGAAGCGAGGAGTGTCCTCAACTTGGAGATCGGGTTAGGGGGCTACTGATGGTGTCCTAGACTATGGGGTACTCACCATGTTGTCTCCCGACCTATGGGCCGGGCCGAGGACCCCCATGACGATTCACTAATGGGCCACTTTGGGCAGACCATAATGCATACAAGGAAGATTCCACAAGACTTTCTTATCAAGACAAGGACTCCTCTCCACCGACATAGCCGACTAGGACTCTTGTTATCCTAGGCGTCTGGTGTGTTATATAAGCCGAGGCTAGGGTAGCCATTAGGGACAATCAGATCATCATAGATCATATCATCATACGAGCATAGCTCTTAGGGTCTAGACCACTACATACGTTCTCGTGGTAGATCAACTCTGTACTCGATACACCATCATCAATACAAACAAAGCAGGACGTAGGGTTTTACCTCCATCAAGAGGGCCTAAACCAGGGTAAATACTGTCTCCCTTGTCTTCGGTTACCCATCGATCCAAGATCCACAGTTTGGGACCCCCTACCCAAGATCTACCGGTTTTGACATCGACAACGGGAGCGGTGGGTGTAAGCGCACATACGGGGATGGGCACATAGGGTGCGGACACGCGCATGAGGACATGTGAGGCGTGTGCAGCGGCGCACAAGAGCACATGCGCTGCCTCTTGCACATACATGAGCTCGCACGGGTTCATGGGGAGCTCGCTGACGCCCACGGTTTCTAGCGTTGTAATGATGCTTGGCAACCAGCCCGTCAATTCCATGGGGATGGTTGTTGGCGTGAGCGTGGGGATGGTTGCTTCTGAGTGCACCGGGGAAGCATCCGTTGCGGCATGCAACTCTTCCAGGGCCATGTTCATGGCGTCCCATTCATATTTATGTTCTATCTCCTTCGCTTCGGTGTTGACTTCACCAAACCGAAAGAGTAGTGGCGTATGATCCGTGTGCATCATGGCATAGGTGAGTGGAGGTCTGAATGATAGATGGGAATGGGAGGCGAAGAGAGATGATTGAGAGTCAATGGGCAGTAAAGCCGCCTATTAAACAATAGCTCAGGCGCCATTGATCGACAGGTTGGAAGCGAGGCGGGTGGATATGGAGGTCAAAGGGCCCGCTTCCTGGTGAGCCTGCAGCCTAGTGCTCGCATGCCTCCTAGTGAGCCTGCGTAGTGGAGGCCAGCCCGCACACCACACGTCAACTCTAACAAGTGCTCTCATGGTACCTCCTAGCGAATAAAGAGTGCAATGCGTGGCAACACGTAAAATGGGCAGTATAACGCCCCTGGTTTATAAATAATGCAACAGTTTGCGTGGTAACATGACAGTGCTTTGTTCCAATAAGCTTTGGTTGGCTATTAATGTGTGTACCTTTTCCCAAAGTGGACACCAAAAATACCAAAGCATATTTGTGCCGTATCATGACGCCATGCCAAATTTCTTGAATTTTGTGTGAGTTTTAGATTTACTATAATTTAATCCAATATTCTCAATGTTGACTCTAGAAGAAAAAATATATTAAAAATGTGTATCATGAATTTTTGATGAGTTTTTTCATTTACAAGAATTTTAAACCCAAGTTTCTCAATGTTTGTGGTCGGGCCAAAAACCTGAGATGTTTGAAATTCATTTCCATTTCTTGCATGGGACCTAAAGATGCAGCCATGTACACTTATTTGATTTTTAACCCATTTTGATGCACTAGACCTTGTGATTGTAGATTAAATTTGAATAATGTACAATAAATGCCTATAAAACTCAATTAATGTATAAAAAGGACAAACGAACCTTGCATAATTCCATATTTTAGCAAGATACGCTTACTGGTCTATGTTGCCTCTAGAAAAAGTTCAAGGCGAGAAGAGGCAGGGGATGTCGTTTCGCCCACGTAAGGTGATGTGTTCCATATCGGAACCACAAATCTTTCTGTGAGAAGCTCTGGTTTGTAAGGGGCTTGTGCCAAACCTTGTCCCAAATTGGTAATTTTTTACAATGACACGTATGTGCCATGTCATGACACCATGCCAAGTTTCATGAATTTTTGACGAGTTTTTGATTTACATGAATTTAAAACCCAAGTTTCTCAATGTTTGTGGAGGGGCCAAAAAACATGAGATGTTTGAAATTCATTTCCATTTCGTCCATTGGGCCTAAAGATGCATCCATGTAAACTTATATGATTTTTATCCCATTTTGATGCACCAAACCTTGTGATTGTTGCTCAAATTTGAATTAGGCACATTAAATGCCTATCAGTAGTACCGTTACGTGCTATACAAACGTGTTTAACCCCTATGCGCGACGTAGTTCAAAACCGTCGCCTTGCATGTGTGGGTGCTACATCTTGAGCATGCGTTGGTTTTCCCTTGAAGAGAAAAGGGTGAGGTAGCGAATTAGATAAGTATTTCCCTTAGTTGTTGAGAACCAAGGTATCAATCGAGTAGGAGGAACAAGCAAGTCACCAATGGATGCACCTACACAAAAAATCAAACTCTTGCACCCAACGCTATAAAGGGGTTGTCAATCCCTTCAGGATTATTTGCAAGGATTAAATCCGATAGAGATAGATATAAATGAGAACGGAAAGTAAAAGGTAAATAAATTGCAGCAAAGTATTGTTGGTATTTTTGGTTTATATATCTGAAAGTATATTATGGAAAGTAGACCGGGGGGCATAGGTTTCACTAGAGGCTTCTCTCTTGAAGGAAAATATCATGGTGGGTAAACAAATTACTGTCGAGCAACTGATAGAAAGGCGAATAATCATGTAGCTATCCCAGGTAATGATCATGCATATAGGCATCACGTCCGTATCAAGTAGACCGAAACGATTCTGCATCTACTACTATTACTCCACACATCAACCGACTCCTGCATGCATCTAGAGTATTGAGTTCATGAAGAACAGAGTAATGCATTAACAAAGTGACATGATGTAGAGGGATAAACTCAAGCAATATGATGAAAACCCCATCTTGTTACCCTTGATGGCAACAATACAATATGTGCCTAAGCTAGCCCTACTATGTCACTGGGTGAGGACACCGCAGGATTGAACCCAAAACCAAGCACTTCTCCCATTGCAAGAATTACCAATCTAGTTGGCCACACCAAACCAATAACTCGAAGAGACTTGCAAGGATATGAAATCATGCATATTAGAATTCAGAGGAGATTCAAATAAGATTCATGGATAATTTGAACATACACTCACAATACATCGGATCTTGACAAACACACCACAAAAGAGAATTACATCAGATATATCTCCATGAAGATCATGAAGAACATGGTATTGAAGACAAAAGAGAGAGAAGAAGCCGTCTAGCTACTAGCTATGGACCCGTAGGTCTGTGGTGGACTACTCACGCATCATCGGAGGGGCAATGGAGTTCATGTAGATGCCCTCCGTGATCGAAACCCCCTCCGGCAGATTACCACAAAGGCTCCAAGATTGGATCTCTCGGGAACGGAGCTTCCAACATTGGAAAAGTAATTATGTGGCTCTTTTTCAAGTTGGGGGAATATTTGGAAATTTATAGGCCGAAATTTACCTGTCGGGAGATGACAAGGCTGCTAGGCGCAGCCATGGGGGCCCGTGCCTAGCAGGCTTATGACTCCCTCGCACAAGCCCTGGCGTGCACTCCAAGCCTGGTTGATTTGTTTCCTTCTAGAAAAATTCCTTCCGAAGGTTTTATTCTGTTTGGACTCCATTTAATATTCCATATCTTAAAAACTCAAAAACAAGGAAAAACAGAAACATGCACTAGGCTCTAGATTAATAGGTTAGTCCCAAAAATAATATAAAATAACATATTAATGCATATAAAACATCTAAAACAGATAATATAATAGCATGCCATCATAAAAAATTATAGATACATTGGAGACATATCAGCATCCCCAAGCTTAATTCCTGCTCATCCTTGAGTAGGTAAACGATAAAAACAGAATTTTTGATGTGGAGTGCTACCTAACATATTTATTGATGTAATATTCTTTATTGTGGCATGAATATTCAGATCTGTAAGACTCAAAACAAAAGATTAATATTGATATAAAACAATAATGTTTCAAGCACAATAGCAAAGCAATTGTATCTCTTCAAAATATAATGGCAAAAGAAAGTTATCCCTACAATATCATATGGTCTGGGTATGCTCCAGCTTCCCCACACAAAGTATTTGTATCATGCACAACCCCGATGAGAAGTAAAGCAATTGTTTTCACACCTTTATTTTCTCAAACCTTTTCAACTCTCACGCAATACATGAGCGTGAGCCATGGATATAGCATTATAGGTGGAATAGAATATGATGGAGGTTGTCAAGGAAAGGGAGAAGATAGTCTCACATCAACTAGGCATATCAACGGGCTATGTAGATGCATTAATAGATATCAATGTGAGTGAGTAGGGATTTCCATGCAACGGATGCACTAGAGCTATAAGTGTATGAAAGCTCAAAAAGAAACTAAGTGGACGTGCATCATGAAGAAAAATTCCACTAGTTATATGAAAGTGACAAAATAGGAGACTCTCTATCATGTAGATCATGGTGCTACTTTGAAGCACAAGTGTGGAAAAAGGTAGTAGCAATGTCCCTTCTCTCTTTTCTCTCATTTTTTTGGTGGGCATCTAAGGCCTCTTTTATTTATATATATTTTTATTTGGGCTTCGCTGGCCTGTTTTTTTTTCATAAAGTCCGAACTCTCATCCCCACTTTTGAGGGAATCATAGCTTCCATCATCCTTTCCTCACATGGGACATGCTCTAATAATGATAATAATCACACTTTTATTTAATTACAACTCAAAAAAATTACAACTCGATACCTATGACAAAATATGACTCTATATGCAATATGGAAGTGATGGTGCATGTTATAGAAGGAAACGGTGGAAGTTGCATGGCAATATATCTCGGAATGGCTATGGAAATTCCATAATAGGTAGGTATGGTGGCTGTTTTGAGGAAATATATATGGTGGCTGTTTTGAGGAAGGTATATAGTGGCTATTTTGAGGAAGGTATTTGTTGTACCGGCAAAAGTTGTGCGGTACTAGAGAGGCTAGCAAAGGTGGAAGGGTGAGAGTGCGTATAATCCATGGAGTCAAAATTAGTCATAAAGAACTCACATACTTACTGCAAAAGTATATTAGTCATTGAAGCAAAGTATTAAACGCATGCTCCTAGGGGAGAGGTTGGTATGAGTTAACCATCGCGCGCTCCCGACCCTCACACAAAAGTCGACAATCTATAAACAAGTCATGCTCCGACTTCCTTACATAACGGTTCACCATACGTGCATGCTACGGGAATCACAAACCTTTACACAAGTATTTTTACCAAATCACAATTACTTCGTAACATGACTCTTAACATTACCATATTTATATCTCAAAACTTTATGCAAGGATTCAAACTTCTCATAAATACTCAATGCACTTAATATGGAAGTTTTTATTATATCCCTCTTGGATGCCTATCATATTAGGACTAAACTCGTAACCTAGACCAATTACCATGCTGAATTAGAGACTCTCAAAATAATACAAGTGAGGTATGAGAGTTCAATTATTTCTATAAAACGCAAACACCACCGTGCTCTAAAACATATAAGTGAAGCACATAGAGCAAAATTGCCTAACTCAAAAGATATAAGTGATGCACATACAGCATTCTAACAAATTTACGATTCAGCGTGTCCTTCTAAAAAAATGTGTGCAGCAAGGATGATTGTGGCAAACTGAAAAGCAAAGACTCATATCATACAAGATGCTCCAAGCAAAACACATATCATGTGGTGAATAAAAATATAGCCTCAAGTAAATTTACCGATGGATTGAAGACGAAAGAGGGGATGCCTTCCAGGGAATCCCCAAGCTTAGGATCTTTTTCATCCTTCAATATGAATTGGTGTGCCTTGGGCATATCCAATCTTAGTCTCTTGCCACTCCTTATTCTATAGTCCATCCAATCTTTACCCAAAACTTGAAAACTTCACAACACAAAACTTAACAGAAAACTCGTGAGATCCGTTAGTATAAGAAAATGAATCACCACTTTAGGTACTCTTTTGAACTAATTCTTTATTTATATTGGTGTTATACGTATTGTATTCTAACTTCCTCATGGTTCATACCCCATGATGCAACCCAAAGATTCATCAAAATAGGCAAAATCCTCAAAGAAAACAGATTCTGTCAAAAACAGAACAGTCTGTAGCAATCTGAAAACTTCGTATACTTATGTAACTCAAACAATTCTGAAAAATCATTAAAACCTGAGAAATTTATATATAAATCTTTTGTAAAAATTTCATACTCATTCGACACTCTGAAAAATTTAGAAAATTCCTGTACTGAGCGAAAAAGTTTATGTTTTCCAGCAAGATCAAATCGACAACTGCCATAGATCACCCCAAAGGTTTTAATTGGCTCAAACACTAATTAAAACACCAAAACACAATTAGTACAGAATTAATAATGTGTTAAACTCTCAAAAACAGAAGAAAAAACAGAACGCAACAATAAAATTGGGTTGCCTCCCAACAAGCGCTATTGTTTAACGCCCCTAGCTAGGCAAAAGACAATAGATCTAGGTATTGTCATCTTTGGTATGCAATCCAAAAGTAGTTCTCATAATATATTCATAAGGCAATCTTATTTTGTTTCTAGGAAAGTATTCCATGCCTTTCCTTAATGGAAATTGGAATCTAATGTTTCCCTCTTTAATATCAATAATTGCACCAATCGTTCTAAGGAAAGGTCTACCAAGAATAATAGGACATGTAGGATTGTAATCTATATCAAGAACTATGAAATCTATGGGAACATAATTCCTATTTGCAACAATAATAACATCATTAATACTTCTCATAGGTTTCTTAATAGTGGAATCCGCAAGATGCAAATTTAGAGAGCAATCATCAAGATCATGGTAACCTAGCACATCACATAAAGTTGTTGGAATCGTGGAAACACTAGCACCCAAATAACACAAAGCATGGAACTCATAATATTTGATTTTAATCTTGATATTAGGTTCCCACTCATCATGAAGCTTTCTAGGAATAGAAATTCTAACTCAAGTTTTTCTTCAAAAGATTTCATCATAGCATCAACTATATTTTTAGTAAAAGCCTTATTTTGACTATAAGCATGAGGAGAATTCATAATGGATTGTAAAAAGGAAATAAAATCAATAAAAGATCAACTATCATAATTAAAGTCCCTTGAAATCCAAAAGAGTGTGTGTTCATTGCAATTTAAAGTTTTGACCTCTTCAATCCCACTTTTATCAATCTTAGCATTAAGATCTATAAACTCCGAATCCCTGGGACGCTCTTTAATTAAAGTTGACTTATTTATAGCCCCATATTTATCAATACTTATATTGTAAAACAAATATTCAATAGGATTCACATAAATCACTTTAAGATCTTCATCATTATTATCACGAGAACACACTTTTTCAAGCTATTCATGCTTAGCACGTATTCTAGCGGTTCTTTCTTTACTTTCATTCATAGAAATTCTCATAGATTTTAAAAACTCATTAATATCATGCTTAGGTGGAGTAGATCTAACTTTCAAAGAATCAATCTCAAGCGAAGTTCTATCAACGCTCCTAGCCAAATCATCAATCTTGAGCACTTTTTCTTCAATAGTAGCATTAAAAACCTTTTGTGAACCAATAAATTCTTTAACAATATTCTCAAGATCAGAGGGCCTCTTATTATAATTTCCATAGGAATTATTGTAGGAATTACCATAATTATTAGAGGAATTATTAGGAAATGGCCTAGGGTTGAAATTACCTCTATACGCGTTATTACCAAAATTGTTCCTACCCACAAAATTCACATCCACGGATTCATTATTATTTCCAATCAAAGAAGACAAATGCATATCATTAGGATCAATAGGAGCACTCTTACTAGCAAACAATTTCTCAATTCATCCATATTTTCACTCAAAGTATTTATTTCTTCAATATCAGGCAAATTTTTACTAGTAGGAGATCTTTTGGTATGCCATTGAGAGTAGTTTGTCATAATATTATCTAGGAGTTTAGTAGCTTCTCCTAACGTGATTTCCATAAAAGTACCAACCGCGGTGGAACCTAAAAGATTCCTAGATGCAATATTCAATCCCGCATAGAAAATTTGTATAATCATCCATAAACTCAAACCATGTGCGGGAAAATTCCTAATCATTAATTTCATCCTCTCCAAAGATTTTGCAACATTCTCAAGATCAAGTTGCTTAAAATTTATTATATCGTTCCTAAGGGAGATGATCTTAGCGGGCAGAAAGTACTTGAAAATAAAAGCATCTTTACACTTATTCTAAGAATCAATACTATTTTAGGCAAAGATGAAAAGCAAGTTTTAGCATGATCTCGAAGTGAGAACGAAAATACCTTCAATTTAACAATATCATTATCCAAATCCTTTTTTCTTTTGCATATCACACAACTCAATGAAAGTATTTAGATGGGATGCGTCATCTTCACTAGGAAGGCCAGAAAATAATTCTTTGATAACAAGATTAAGCAAAACAGCATTCATTTCATAAGACTCCGCACTAGTGGTGGGAGCAATCGGGGTACTAATAAAATCATTATTTTTAGTATTGGAAAAGTCACACCACTTGGTATTTTCAGACATCGTGACAAAGCAAGCAATCAAGCACATAAGCAAACGAAAGAAGGGGCAATAAAAAGGCAAATCTTTTTGATATTTTATGAAAATCGTTTTAGAAGTGGGGGAGAAGAAAACGAGAGGCAAATCGCAAATAATGTAAATGCAAGAGATGAGTTTGTGATGGGTACTTGGTAGGCTTCATGTGTATCCTCCCCGACAACAGTGCCACACATCGTTCTTTCTACCTCTTGAGCGTGCGTTGGTTTTCCGTTGAAGAGGAAAGGGTGATGCAGCAAAGTAGATAAGTATTTCCCTCAGTTGTTGAGAACAAAGGTATCAATCCAGTAGGAGGAACAAGCAAGTAACCAATGGATGCACCTACACAAACAATCAAACTCTTGCACCCAACGCTATAAAGGGGTTGTCAATCCCTTCAAGATTATTTACAAGGATTAGATCCGATAGAGATAGATGTAAACGAGAACGGAAAGTAAAAGGTAAATAAATTGCAACAAAATATTTTTGGTATTTTTCGTTTATAGATCTGAAAGTATATTATGGAAAGTAGACCCCTGGGCCATAGGTTTCACTAGAGGCTTGTGTCTTGAAGGAAAATATCATGGTGGGTAAACAAATTACTGTCAAGAAATTGATTGAAAAGCAAATAATCATGTAGTTATCCAAGGCAATGATCATGCATATAGGCATCATGTCTGTATCAAGTAGACCGAAACGATTTTGCATCTACAACTATTACTCCACACATAGACCAACTCATGCCTGCATCCAGAGTATTAAGTTCATGAAGAACAGAGTAACACATTAAGAAAGATGACATGATGTAGAGGGATAAACTCAAGCAATATGATGAAAACCCCATCTTGTTACCCTTGATGGCAAAAATATAATACGTTCCTCCCTACCCCTACTATGTCACTGGGTGAGGACACCGCAAGATTGAACCCAAAACCAAGCACTTCTCCCACTGCAAGAATTACCAATCTAGTTGGCCAAACCAAACCAATAACTCGAACAGACTTGCAAGGATATGAAATCATGCATATAAGAATTCAGAGGAGATTCAAATAAGATTCATGGATAATTTGAACATAAACTCACAATTCACCGGATCTTGACAAACACACCACAAAAGAGGATTACATCGGATAGATCTCCATGAAGATCATGAAGAACATGGTATTGAAGATCAAAGAGAGAGAATAAGCCATATAGCTACTATTTATGGACCTGTAGGTCTATGGTGGACTACTCACGCATCATCGGAGGGGCAATGGAGTTGATGTAGATGCCCTCCGTGATCTAAACCCCTTCCGGCAGATTACGTACCGGAAAAGACTCCAAGATTGGATCTCTTGGGAATGGAGGCTTCTGGCGGCGGAAAAGTATTTTCGTGGATCTTTTTGATGTTGGGGAATATTTGGGAATTTATAGGCCGAAGATTAGGGTTAGGAGACCTGTCGGGAGACGACAAGCCTGCTAGGCGTGGCTAGGGGGAGCGCATACAGGCTTGTGACTCCCTGGCACAAGCCCTGGCGTGCACTCCAAGCATGGTTGATTTGTTTCCTTCCAGAAAAATTCCTTCCGAAGGTTTTATTCCGTTTGGACTCCGTTTAATATTCCATATCTGAAAAACTCAAAAACAAGGAAAAAACCAAAACTTGTAGTAGGCTCTAGATTAATAGGTTTGTCCCAAAAAAAATATAAAATGGGATATTAATGCATATAAAACATCCAAAACAGATAATATAATAGCATGCCATCATCAAAAATTATATATATGTTGGAGCCGTATCAGTGGGCGATAGGGGGCGGGGTCCATCCCACACGACACGGAAACATCGTATGCGATGGTGTGAGCACCTGCTGACGATTCGCCTAACGTAAACGTATGCGAAGTTGTAGTCTATCCCACATACCACACTTTGATGCTAAGTTTTTGGTCAAGCACACATCCGAGACGATGGCCCAGATATGTTCGTGTGCAATACTTTTTCCAATCGCACACGCGAAATGTATGTCAACCGTCTCTTGATCATCCAACACTACACACGCACGTAGGTTCGTAACCGTTTGTGTTATTAATGGCAAGCGCACACAGTTAAGGCATGCAAACGCATATGTAACAGTGTGCGCATCCACACGCGCAAAATATGCGACCGTGTGTTGTAAAGCTTGTAATCACACACACTATTATTCAAATAATCATGCGTGACATATGACACCATCGCACACGGTTTAATTGTTCTAACTATGTGCGTTGTAATTTAGTATCGGATAGCTTATTTTTGGTAATTTATTATTATATTTGTAAATTTCAAATTTTTAATTATGAAATGTGGATTTTGCATCCATCAATACATACCCTGTTTACAATGGTTCAACATCCAATGCATAAATCATATGCTCAGTACATGCTCCATGGTTACATAGTTCGGTAGAAGATTAAATATGATGAACCACAATATATAGTACTAGAGACGGTAAAGGTGAAGAGAGAATTGTAAATGCTTTTGGCTGTCGATGGTGTTGAAGAAGCGGAATACCCAAAATGTGCCCTCCTCCAGGCCAAAGGTGCGCACAACTTTTGTGCAACCCCTTGTGATGATCGCCCGTCCATCCTTCACCTTCTTCAGGAAGACTTCTAGACCGTTATCATGGTAGCATGAATTATATACTATAACCTTCGCTGCCTTCACATCGGTTAGGTAGTTTTCTAGGTATTCTTGAGTAAATTCCTTTGGAAAATACTGAAAAGAGACAACTTTCGGGTATTCATGTCTAATAGAGTAACTTGTTCTGGGCTGAAAAAGAAGGCAACAGATTACGTATCATCCTAAAGCTCATTGATGTCTTGGATAAAGTATAAATAAAGAGTTTAATTCCATCAGTTGTCTCTTTTGCCTAACATTTTTTCTTAGTTTCCTCACTTGATGCTTGTTCAAGATTATCTCGTTGCCCCATATGCAAAGGGGGTCGAAGCGTGAATCAGTACCGCTGATATATGTACATACAAGCAAAAAATCAATGTTAGAACACAAGCTACAATTGCACAGATGATGTAAAATATTATAAGAAAATGGGAGGTGACTAACCTCGATGGTAAACAAGAGCATCGCGTATCGTAACCCTACATAAGCACATAGAAAGGTGTGTTTAATACAAAAGTGTTAACATCCACCAAAAATAGCAAATGTTAACTAAACGATAATATCTTCGGTGATATTTTCATTGCGAGGAGTAGCACGGTAACAACGGGACATGCACTGGTGAAATTAAACTGGATGTGTTAACTTCAACCTTACATAGTCATTAAAACTTGTACCAGTGAAACAGAAATTGACACATTTATATATCACGAGCCAGTTCATACTTGGTAAATCTCGAGGGGTAGTTGCTGGGGTACTTTAACTCGACGAGAGCCCACACAAAGTCGGTGGCTAGCTGTTCCTATTGGTCGCAGTGTGGATCAGTACCGCTAACATATGTACCTACAAGCAACAAGTAAATGTTAGATGCTAAACTACAACTGAACAAATGATGTAAAATACTATAACATATTGGGATGTGACTAACCTCGACAGTAAACAACATCGTTGTGCATTATGGAACTACGTAGGTACAAGGAAAGGCATGTCAACTACAATAGGGTTAACATGCACCAAAAATATATAATGGTAACTGAAGGACATCATCTCCAGTGATATCTTCTTTGTGAGGAGTAGCACGGTACCGAATGGTAAGAGTAGATAATGGATATAACTGTTCACTACAGCAA
This sequence comes from Hordeum marinum, assembly GCA_022496015.1. Classification (NCBI taxonomy): domain Eukaryota; kingdom Viridiplantae; phylum Streptophyta; class Magnoliopsida; order Poales; family Poaceae; genus Hordeum; species Hordeum marinum. Next base: position 428,536,541 of record CM039675.1, read on the forward strand.
GCTTAACAGCAACCTAGCATAAGCATTGTAAGTTTGTAACTGGTATTGGTAAAATTGAACTGGACAGTTCATACTTGAACAACACGCTGTGCATAACTGAAATTAACAACGGAAACCTAACATGGCAATCTAAACGTGTATTGTTGAAACTGAAATTGACACGATTAAACATTGCTATACTGGTTTTCATAAAAATGAATTGGAAAGTTCATACTTGGTAGGTCCCGGGGGGTAGTTGCTTGGGGATTTCATCAAGGCCAGACCTCACACCACGTTGGCGGCGAGGTGTTCCTCCGGGTCGGCACGCATAGCGGTCACTGCGTCATCAACCGCCATGACCAGCTCCTCGACCTCCGCGTGATATGCGCCTGGGCTTACGCGGGGATGATCGGCGATAAGGGGTGGGGATGTGGAGGCGTGAGGGTGGTTCGCATCTTCCACCTGAGCTATCGGGTCGGGACGGAGATGGAGATCGGAGGTTACCTCACTAGATCGATGACCGAGACTGGTGCAGAACGTAGATTTGGTTGCGGTGGTTTGGGCTGCAGTTAGAGCGGGGGGAGAGGGGGCGGTGGGGATAGGGGAGACATGTTATGGGTTGATATGGGGTGGGAGGAATAACTACTGAAATCGTGCGCCTATTGAAAATGTATCAACTCGAACCTTACAGGGGGGAACACGCAACACAGATGAAGCGCATCAAATACCCGTGTGCGATAAAAGAGAGCGTCGGAAAAAATTCAAGTCTTCTCTCTCTCTCTCTCGTGCCATCGGACGCTTTGCAAACGGATTGTTGTAAGAAAACATTTGCCATTAAAGATGTATTAAAAACATAAAAGGCCTAGAAAATACACAAAAATGGACTAAATACGATAAGTGAGCCTGAAGATTGTGAAATTTGGACATGGTGCATTCTAGTGGGCATGTTGATCGTATAAAATAAATTTTGAAAGGACCAAGGAAAAATATGGGTTCCCCTTAAAAACATGACAATTTTTGCTCCCGGACCATGAAACTCCGTAGGTGATGGTCTGGTTTATGAAGAGTGTCTATCACGACATTATTCATACCTCCTCAAAATTTTACCGAATCATATTAGGGTCATGCCGAGCACCACATGAGATACATGTTCTTCAAGCATGTTTTCCATTTTTCTGGTTACAAAATAAATAAATGACACATCTATGGTTGCCTCTTCCCACAGATATATATCCTTTAAAAATGTATTAGTTTCCTATTAAACTAGCGGTGTCACCCGCACATTTGTGCGGCTAGATTTTCTATATATTTCCATATTATGTCTTTTTTTTATTTGTCTACTTTAGTTCATGTTTTTGACATTACATTTTGATGCATACATGTCCCTGTTATGTACTAAGTTTGTATCAAAAATGTTGACGTGTGACATTGAAAGACGAAATAATCATACTATTGTATAGCCTTTTATATTTCTCTCGTCCTTATTCCTTGAAATTTTGACACAATTTTATTATGGTCCATAGGGAATATGTAATATTCATGTCTTATATGCAAACCATAATGTCCATTCAATTCCCTTCCTTGTCAACAACCACGTTGCAATTATAATTTTCTGTTAACATTATATTATACATTATCCACACTTTTCTTTACATTCTCATCGTACTCTAGTTCTCTATGTTCTCCAATCTAAGAAAACATAATTATTGGCGGATGGAACCGAAATTGGTAAAATCTTATCTTCCTTGCCTATCCTAATTTGCCATTTTTTATTGTGCCAATAGTATTGCTTTCTCTACCACTATTTTCCCTAGAAGCCAAATGTTATCAGATTTAATTTTTTATATCAAGGTAGCAATGATATATCACAAATTATAGAAGAAGAAAATATAAATATTTATATTAAGTGCACTACCACTGACAAATAATGACATTCTAAACTTTTTCTATTCAACACTTGAAGCTCACATATAAAATTGTGTCATGCTCTTTATGAACATCATAAAAGAATTGCGCGTACTGAGCGTAGTTCAGATGATTAGTTTCCTTGTGATGGAATTAACGCACCAGAGTTCAAGCCCTAGACCTGGTATTTTTGGTTGTATTTTCCTGGAATTATTTCGGGGTTTCCGATGATGTAAATTCAACGGGAAGAGACGTTCTTGACTACAAAGTCGTTTGTGACAACTTTATCAATATCAAGACAACATGTCGCCTCAGTCTCTTGAAGGGTCACATAGGAGTATGATATGTGTGTATTCATAGGGGTGTCTGTATGTCTATATGTATGAGCAACTGTGTTTGTACTGTGTTAAAAAAACCTTTATAAAAATTGTCTACTTTACATAAAGAAAGTTCATGGTTGTTTGGACTATCTTGGCATGTGCCGCTATAACAACAGTGGTCAACATGCATGAGATGCCGTCCAGGTTGTGCTCAGAGATTGGCTTTATTCCGTTGGCAGTTTTACTGTTCCGTTGTATCCTTGTTACCACTTCGCTCTATCAAAATCCCTATATATGTCATGTCAAATTATTGGACATATATTTCTTTTACAGTAGTATTGTCTTCTTATTTACCACTGGGCTTTGTCCTGTCAGTGTATGCCTCATGCATGCAAACATAAATAGCTACAACTCTCATCGGGAGGCAAGTAATTTGCTTATTTCTACCTGGGTACATGAACCATAATGGCTATATGTATGTACACAATCTTATTTCTTGCTACTTATGATACTCATTTATATGTGATTAATGTTATGCACAACTTTTTTATCTTTTAATTGCAACAATTATAATTAGAATTCAGAAATAAATTTCGGTTATCCTTTCAGTTGATTAGCTATTAGTATTTTGTTATTTGAATTTATGAATCTGTCCTTACATTTTATCGACATTTTATGGTACATATATATAAGTTTATAACTGTTGTGTATTGAACAGCTATGTATAACTCTGTCACATCTGTATTTACGGGACGCTGGATGAATATTTTTCTTTTTGCGTCCTAACATAGTATATCAAGGCGGCTTGCTTTTATTTCTTGGCAACATATTTTCTACTCGGGCGTCTCATCCTTAATGGACGGCTGCTCTATTTTTTTCGAACGGGCACTCCCTGTGGTACCGCATGTGTATGGATATGCACCATGCAGCCACTGTGTCCGCTCAGAAAAAGATGGGAGCCCAAATATTACTTAGAGACAGAAACTACCTACTTACCTTTGACTACACGTGCAATACATAGTAGTTTTCTTTCTTCGAGTCCTGCAATCGCACGATACCTATTGAAAATAAATCCAGCGTGTTTTGCGTATGGTATGTGACCAATCCCAACACTTATGTTCTAACGCATCCTTTTGCAGGAGACATGCATACGTATGTTCTAAGGAGACATGGATATACTTATTTTATGGAAATCATAACCGTTCTTTTTAACTATTTATCTATTGTCACATCTCAGTCGTTCGTTTTCTATCATTGTAATAATATAATAGATACATGAAAACTTATTCAACGACATAATTACGTATTTCTAGTCCTTTTTGAACGCATTTTCATGTGCAAAACATTCTAACCTGAATTATAAGCACAAAAGACCTAGAAAGTACACAAAATGGACCAAATACGATAAACGAGCATGAACATTGTGATATTTGGACATGATGCATTCTAGTGGTCATGGTGATCGTATAATATAAATCTATATGAAGTATTCATGTCATGTTTATAATAATTCTATATGATTTTTGTATGATTTTATTACAACTAACCCGGACTGACGCTATTTTGAGCAGAACTACCATGCTGTCGTTTTTTGTGCAGAAATAAAAGTTCTTGGAATGGGCTGAAAATTTAGTATGATTTTTTATGGACCAAAAGAGACCCCCGAAGCATTGATGCTGAGCCAGAAGAGCCACGAGGAGGTGACAAGCCACCTAGGCGCGGCCAAGGGGGTGGCCACGCCTGACAGGCTTGTGACTTCCGCGTGGCCCCCTTGACGTGAGATCGACGCCAAAAATTCCTATAAATATAGAAACCTCCGGAAAAAAAACCTATATTGGGATTTCCACCACCGCAAACCTCCAGAGCCACGAAAACCCAATCTTGGCCCTCTCCGACACCCTGCCAGAGGGGGTCACCATCACCGGAGGCCATCTTCATCATCCCGGAGGGGCTATCAACACCATGGAGGCCAAGGACCAGAGGGAGAACCTCTCCCCACCGAGGGGGGAGGACTTGGAGGAGGAAGCACCAGGGGGAGATCCTCTCCCCCTCTCTCCCGGTGGTGCCAGAGTGCCATCGGGGGAACTATCGCCGCGGTGATCGTCTTCATCACCATCCTCATCTCCTTTTAGCGGTCCACTCTCCCGCACCCCTTTGTAATCCCCTACTTGAACCTAGTGCTTTATGCCACATATTATGATCCAATGATGTGTTTCCATCCTATGATGTTTTGAGTAGATTTCTTTTGTCCTTTGGGTTGATCGATGATCTAGATTGGTTTCAGTTGTATGTTTATTTTGGTGCTGTCCTATGATGCCTTCCGTGCCACGCACACATGAAGGATTCCCGCTGTAGTGTGTTGCAATACGTTCATGATTCGCTTATAGTGGGTTGGTTGAGTGACAGAAGCATAAACCTGAGTAAGGGGGTTGTTGCGTATGGGATAAAGGGGACTTGATGCTTTAATGCTATGGTAGGGTTTTACCTTAATGATCTTTAGTAGTTGCGGATGCTTGCTAGAGTTCCAATCATAAGTGCATATGATCCAAGTAGAGAAAGTATGTTAGCTTATGCCTCTTCCTCATATAAAATTGCAATAATGATTTCCGATCTTGTTAACAATTTCCTAGGATATTTCCGCACACCGACCCATCATTATTCCACACTCGCTATTTGTAATATATTGTAATATTACGATAACATAACCTAGTTTTATATTTTAGTTCTCCGATATCATGCAAATCTATCCTCTTCATACCCACAATGTAGTTTTATTTCTCGTTTCTAGATGGAAGCAAACGTTCGGTGTACGTAGAGTCGTATCGGTGGCAGATAGGACTTGAGAGAATATTGATCTTACCTTACCTTTAGGTCCTTGTGGGTTCGACACTCCATACTTATCACTTCCACCTTTGGAAATTGCTACGATGATTCCTTGCACTTGGGGATTATCAAGCTCTTTTCTGGCGCCATTGTCGGGGAGCAATAGCGTGGGGTTGATATTCTCATGTGTGCTTGTTTGCTTTCTTCACTAAGTAGATTTGGTTTTCCCTTTTGCTTTCTTTAGTTGTGGGTGAAACAAACAAAAAAATAGTGAAAAATACAAAAAGAATTACTTGCCTCTTTTGCCTAATAAGTTTTTCAAAAAGAGAAGTGATTAGAAGGTTGTGCATTGGAGAAGTGAGGGTCGACCTTGAACACTTGTGTTCATGATCATGGAAACAATGTAGAATTTTTCATGAAGCTTCTAAAAAATAATTATACCCTTTTATATATCCATTGTATTATAAAAAATAATGTGCCAAGATTTGCTTTTAGGATGGTTAGATTGCTTGTTTGGTGTGTGCAATGCAAAAACAGAAACTTTGGCTGTAGAGCGTGAATTTACATTTTTTAATGGAATGTCAAAAGTTTCTGAAATTTGTACACATTAATTATGTGAAATGTTTTTAATTTTTCCTAAATTTACAGGATTGTTGCGTTACATAAGTATACGAAGTTTCCAGATTACTACAGACTGTCCTGTTTTTGACAGATTCTGTTTTCTATGCATTGTTCTCTTATTTTGATGAATCTATGGCTTGTATCAGAAAGTATGAACCATGGTGAAGTTGTAATACAGTAGATATAATGCTAATATGAATTTGGAATGAGTTCACAACAGTACTTAAAGTAGTAATTTGCTTTATTGTACTAACGGATCGCACGAGGGTTTTCTTAAGTTTTGTGTGAATGAAGTGTTCGAAGATCGAGGAGGTATCGATATAATAAGAATACGGAGAGGCAAGAGGTAAATATTGGGGATTACCAAGGCACACCAAGTAAATATTTCAAGGATACTCAAGCATCCAAGCTTGGGGATGCCCCGGAAGGCATCCCATCTTTATTCTTCAACAATTATCGCTATACCTCGGCTTTTGTTTTGTTCACATAATATGTGTCTTTAGTGTATGTATTTTCCTTTATGATCCCTTCTAGTATGAGTTAGTCCTTCATTGATTTGTAGAATTCTTCACGTGCTTCACTTAAATATTTTGAGTATGGCTTTATAGAATGCTCTTTGTGTTTCACTTAAATCTTTTGAGTATGACTTTGTAGAATGCTTCATGCGCTTCACTTAAATCTTTTGAGTATGGATTTATAGAATGCTTCGTGTGCTTTACTTATATATTTTGAGCTTGGATATTGGTTAATCTATATTAATTGTAGAATTCTCTATGAAATTCACTTATATCTTTTAGAGTATGAATAAAATGATAATCGGAATTTGGCTTGGAAGAGTAGCATTAAAATGTCATGCCTAGCTAAAAAGGCATTAAAGAAAAGCGCTTGTTGGGAGACAACCCAACACTTTTACTTTATGTTTTGATGTGATCACATGATTAAGATAATTTAGTAATCATGTTTTGTGCCTTTTATTTCAATAAAGTGCCAAGTAAAGCCTTTGGGATAGTGTGGATACTTGCTTGTTTGATTCTGTGCAAAAATAGAAAGTTTTGCGTCCACTATATGAATTATCTGATTTTACTGGAGAGTCAAAAAATTATAAAATTTTTACACAACATTACCACGAAAATTAGGTTATATTTACTTATGCTTCAGAATTTTTAGAGTTAGGGAAGTTAGGTGATCATTCAGATCTTCACAGACTGTTCTGTTTTTGACAGATTTTGTTTTACATCCATAGTTTGCTTGTTTCAAGTGTTCCTATAGCTTTTATTGAGTATATAAATTATGGGAATGATAAAATACAGTAGGTACCATGTGGGAATAATTATGAATCTTGAATTTACATGACCTAAGTGAATGGTTTATCTTTATTACACTAACCCTTCCCACGAAGTTTCGTTAAGTTTTGTGTGATTGAAATTTTCAAGTTTTGGATGAGATATCGATATGAGGGCAATAAGGAGTGACAATAAACCAAGCTTAGGGATGCCCAAGGAACCTCCAAGGTAATGTTCAAGGAATACTCAAGTGTCTAAGATTGGGGATGCCCCGGAATGAATCCCCTCTTTCGTCTTCAACAATATCGGTATATCTTACTTGGAGCTATATTTTCACATAATATGATTTTTGCTTGGATCATAATTTTATTTTGTTGTTACCTGTTAGATGTTATTTATAATCTTGTTTTTCAATAAAAGTTCCAAGAATTACCTTAGGATGCTTGCATTGCATGTTTGATGTGTGTTGTGTAAAAAAATAGAAATTTTGCTGCAGTGTTTGAATTCTCATATTTTACTGGAACGTGGGAAGTGTATGAAATTTTTACACATTGTTTTCATATAAATTACTTAGAATGTCATAGATTTAAATAATTTTTAGAGATACATAGGTACACTGGTTTAATAAATTGCTACAGACTGTTCTGTTTAGACAGAATGTTGTCATAGTTTTGTTATCTATTTATCCTATAGTTTCCATAGCCTATATTGGTTGATATAAATTGAGGAAATGATAGTATACAGTACATAATTTTTGAAAATTATTAAGCAACTTGTCTTGGCAGTACATGAAGTGTTGATTTGTTCTTATGTGTACTAACCTATCTCACAAGTTATTTTTGGGTTTTGTGTGGATGAAGTTTTTTGAGAATAGGTGAAACCGGGATATGAGAGGATTGAAAAAGATACAAAAACTCGAGATTAGAGATGCCCAAGGCACCCAAGTAAATATTTCAAGAAGTCTCAAGTATCTAATCTTGGGGATGCAACGCACCCCACCTCTCTTCATCAACAATTATCGGTTAGCCTATGTTGAACCTAAATTTTTATTCGTTCACATGATGTGTGCTATCCTTGGAATGCCATTTTATTTTGTTTGTTGTTTCAATAAAATCATTGGATCTGAAATTTTTAGTAAGAGAGAGTCCTCACATGGCTATTTAACTAATTGACTACGCATTGATCTTCACTTATATATTTCTGGAGTAGTTTGTCATTCACTCTTGTGCTTCACTTATATCCTATGAGTAAATGGTAGAATGAATTGAATATCATAAATAAGAAATTAAAAATTCTTGATATACTTATCCTATCGGGAGTAATGACTTCACACATAATAAGTATAGGTGGTGAAATTTATTGAAAGTTAGCAAACACCGCATTGGTCACTTGAACAATCCATGAAAGAATATTGAAGGAACAGAGATTTCACATATAAATATACTATCTCGGACATCTTCTATGATAGTGAGTACCCATTAATTATATTCAAACTTGAGAAAATTAGTTGAAGTTGGACAAGGAAGACAACGTAATGAGTTATGCTTGGGTATATTTGTATAGAAGTTATATTGTTTTGGATCCTCCAACATGTAGTGCTTGCTTCCACCTCGTACTAGCCAAAACTTCCGCACCAAGTAGAAATACAACTTGTGCATCCAGACACCATCATACCCAAAGTTGTTCCATATGAATCCACCATACCTACCTATATGCGGTATTTACCTGCCGTTCCAAGTAAATTTGCATGTGCCAAACTCTAAACCTTCAAATAGTATTCCTTTTTGTATCTTGAATTGCTCATATAGTAACTAGGGGCTGTTAGTATCTTCCATGATAGGTGGGTTAGTCTCACGATATGTGTTGATTCACTATCATTCACGAGAAAGTGGCTCGTAATAGGGATTCCCAGTCCCGAAATCAAAGAAAAAAATGCAAATAATTAAACAAAACTCCCCCAGGAATATTGTTGCTATGGACGGTACCCGTGGATTCGGCTCGCCATGGAGTGTGATTGATTGGTGGAGGGGGAGTAAAAAATTTACCATTCTGTTTGGGAACCGCCTATAATGTATCTATCATGGAAGATACCAAGATCTCTCAGTTGTTATGATGACAATGAAAGCATACCGCTCAAAATTATTATTCATATTTGTTTTAAAAGCTCGAGCTCTAGCACATATGCAAATCCCTGCTTCCCTCTACGAAGGGCCTATATTTTACTTTCATGTATTTACTTTTATGCAAGAGTCAATAGTATTCCTTTTTAGTTCAACCTCAATTATTCTTTAGTTGACAAGCATCATGTGATGGGGAAAGATCCAAGCATATATGGCCATTCAAATATAATTGATCATGAATTATTATTGTTGACAATTATCTATATGGTAAATAAGTTGGCAGGCGAAATATTAAGCCCCTATGTTTGTCTGTGTTCGATGAATGCTATTTTTTTTGTTAAAATATGCTTTGAGTGTTAGAAATCATGGAAGACTATATGATAGTTGAGTATGTGTAATTTGCTAAATCAAAGATCTTACATAGACCCTTACTGAAAAATAAATGAATTGCAATTGCTTGGTGACTGAAACCATAGTTTGTTAGTTTTCAAGAAACTTTATGGTCTATACTTTAACATGTGAATAGCTTGTTACTTCATCATGAGAATTTTTATGAGATGAGATACTATTTATGATATATAATGACGTTAGAAGAAGTGTTTGGAATTATCATTGATCAAACTTGTGCACTTGCTAGCACTCACACTTCATAAATTATTTCTATTATCATTTACCTACTCGAGGACGACCATGAATTAAGCTTGGAGATGCTGATACTATAATTTATGAAGTATTCATGCCATCTTTACAATAATTATATATGATTTTGGTATGATTTTATTAGTACTAACCCGGACTGACGTTGTTTTCATCTGAACTACCATGGTGTCGTTTTTTGTGCAGAAATAAAAGTTCTTGGAATGGGATGAAAATTTAGTATGATTTTTTATGGACCAAAAGAGACCCCCGATGCATTGGAGCTGGGCGAGAAGAGCCATGAGGAGGTGACAAGCCACCTAGGCGCGACCAGGGGGTGGTCGCGCCTCGCAGGCTTGTGACTTCCTCGTAGCCCCCCTTGACATGAGATCGATGCCAAAATTCCTATAAATATAGAAACCTCCGAAAAGAAACCTAGATCGGGAGTTCCGCCGCCGCAAACCTCCAGAGCCATGAAAAACCAATCTTGGCCTTCTCCGGCACCCTGCTGGCGGGGGTCACCATCACCGGAGGCCATCTTCATCATCCCGGAGGGGCCATCAACACCATGGAGGCCAAGGTCTAGAGGAAGAACCTGTACCACCGAGAAGGGAGGTCATGGAGGAGGAAGCACTAGGGGGAGATCCTCCCCTCCTCTCTCCCGATGGTGCCGGAGTGCCACCGAGGGAACCATTGCCGCGGTGAACGTCTTCATCAACATCACCTTCTTCATCACCATCCTCATCTCCTTTTAGCGGTCCACTCTCCCACACCCCTCTGTAATCCCCTACTTGAATATTGTGCTTTATGCCACATATTATGATCCAATGATGTGTTGCCATCCTATGATGTTTTGAGTATATTTCTTTTGTCCTTTGGGCTGATTGATGATCTAGATTGGTTTGAGTTGTATGGTTATTTTGGTGTTGTGCTATGGTGCCTTCCGTTCCGCCTACATGTGAAGGATTCCCATTTTAGGGTGTTGCAATACGTTCATGATTTTCTTATAGTGGGTTGCTTGAGTGATAGAAGTATAAACCCGGGTAAGGTGGTTGTTGCGTATGGCATAAAGGGGACTTGATGCTTTAATGCTATGGTTGGGTTTTTCCTTAATGATCTTTACTAGTTGTGGATGCTTGCTAGAGTTCCAATCATAAGTGCATATGATCCAAGTAGAGAAAGTATGTTAGCTTATGCCTCTCCCTCAAAGAAAATTGCAATAATAATTTTCGATCATGCTAACAATTGCCTAGGATATTTCCGCACACCGACCCATCATTATTCCAAACTCGCTATTTTATATTGTAATATTATGATAACATCACCTATTTTTATATTTTAGTTCTCCGATATCATGCAAAGCTATCCTCTTCATACCCACAATGTAGTTTTATTTCGTTTATAGATGGAAGCAAACATTCGGTGTACGTAGAGTCGTATCGGTGGCAGATAGGAGTTGAGAGAATATTGATCGTACCTTTAGCTTGTTGTGGGTTCGACACTCCATACTTATCACTTCCACCTTTGGAAATTGCTACGATGATTCCTTTCACTTGGGGATTATCACACACCTCCTCATTTTTTTACCAAATCATATTGAGGTCATCATGCCCGGGCACCACATGAGATAACATGTTCTTCAGGCATGTCTTTCATTTTTCTAGAGTTACAGAATAAATAAACGACACATCTCTGGTTGCCTCTTCTGACACATATCCTTTGAAATCGTATTAGTTTCCTATAAAATACATGAAAACTTATTCAACGACACAATTACCAATTTTCGAGTCATTTTTGAATGCCTTTTCATGTACAGAACGTTCTAACCTGAATTATAAGCACACATGAACGACAAAGTACATAAAATGGGACCAAATACGATAAATGGGCCTGAAATTTGTGAAATTTGGACATGGTGCATTCTAGTGCGTATGTTGATCATATAAAATAAATCTAGTTGAAAGGACCAAGGAAAAAGTATGGGTTCCCCTTGAAAACATGACAATTTTCGCTCCTCGAACCATGAAACTCCATAGGTGACGGTCCGATTTATGAAGAGTGTCTATCACGACATTATCCATATCTCCTCAAATTTGTACCAAATCATATTGAGGTCATGTCTGGGAACCACACAAGATAACATGTGCTTCAGGCATGTTTTCCATTTTTTCTATAGTTCCAAAACAAATAAATTAAACGACACATCTCTGGTTGCCTTTCCCCACACATATCCTCTAAAACTGTATCAGTTTCCTACAAAATACATGAAAACTTATCCAACAAAAAAATTACGAATTTTAGAGTCCTTTTAAACGCCTTTTCATGTACTGAACGTTCTAACCTGAATTATAAACACAAATGACCTAGAGAGTACACAAAAGGGACGGAATACGACAAATGAGCATGGAAATTATGAAATCTGGACATGGTGCATTCTGGTGGGTATGTTGATCGTATAATATAAATCTAGTTGAAAGGACCAACGAAATATGGGTTTCCCTTGAAAACATGGTGATGTTGCTCCCCGAACCATGAAACTCCATAGGTGATGGTCTGGTATATGAAGAGTCTATCACGACATCATCCATGCCTCCTCAATTTTCTACCGAATCATATTGAGGTCATGCCTGGGCACCACACGAGATAACATGTTTTTAACACCTTTTTCATGTATAAACCATTTGAACTTGAATTATAAGTAGTAAATGCCTAGAAAAGTACACAAAAAAGACTAAATATGGTAAACGAGCCTGGAAGAATGTGAATATTATACATGTTGAATTGTAGTGGGTATGTTGATAGTAGAAAAATAATAATGGATAAAAGAACAAGGAAATATGGGTTTCCCTTGAAACTTTGTGATTTGTTTAGGCAAAGAGTTACTTTGCGAATGCCGTGTGCGTTCACCCCATTCTCCGGTGTGTTCTGATTTGCTAGAACACCGGCCACACGGATCGCGCATGCACACCATAGGATGCACCACGATCGAACGACAATCCAAACTTCTTCCGTCACACCCGTGTACTGTAGTTGGGATTTTAGTTCATACATGCACTAGATTCTTTAATGGTAGTAATCACACACGCCTCATCTTTACGAACAGTTTCCTATGAGGACCCTCTACCGCGAGTCCCCGACCCTCTCCCCCTTCTTCCTCATTCGCATTGTTGTAGACTTTCTCGTTCTCAACCTCGGCCCAACCAAATCATCACGCTCGACGAGCGCCTGTCGAAGCCGGCAGCCGCCGACGAACGCAACTGTAGTGTCCATAGTGCAAGCACAAATCAGGCATTAGCAATTCACTCGAGCATTTAAATGCTCAAATTGGTACAATGCATAGTTGGCGGAGTAATTTACAAAAAATTAGCTCACTATTAATTTTACATCAATATAATACATATGAATTGCGCACGCACAAAAGTGCTACTGCTCCTAATGTCGACCCAGCACGCACAGCTGCCATCGTCCATCGATATTGTATCGTTCCTTGGCTCAAGCAGACAGGAGGTCGCCAAGTCGGTTACCTACAACTTGATAGACCGAGAAGGGTCAGCCTCGACGATGGCAGTCTATGAGACCCTGACCATCGCCAATTCTTCAACAGCGGCCCCTTGTCCTCCCCCAGCGTCCGGAGCTACATCCTTCTCCATCTGGGACATAAGCCTACGCCTCGTGTGGCGGCCACTAACACAGTTGTCCTTGCGGCGTCGCGGTTCCTGCTCCGCCGCCCGCACCATCCGACTCACTCTGCGTCGAGCCCTCAATATCGCCTGCTGGCGATCACTAGCTGCTTTCAAGATGACCCTATCTAACGTCTTGGCTTGCTCATGTAGTGATTCCCGCCTTCTCTGGCTGTCATCGAGAGAGGTAGTGGCATGGTCGTCGATCCTCAAGCCGACCATCGCGCACACAGCCTTGATTCCATTGTTTCCCAACTCCATCCTGTCATCGGCCATTGGGGGTTTGATGGTGTGTGTGGCAACCCGCTAGGGATCATTGACTCGTCGCCGCCGGCCATCATGTGGTTATTTATAGCTAGCTGTTGCCAAGGGGGTTGGGGATTTTATAATTTACCGATGTGAACGGCGTGTGCGCTTGCGCGGGAAGCATTTTCACAGTTTTGAGTTCTTTTCCATGCACACATAATCGCACACGGGACACATATAGCAACTATATGCAATCGTGTGTAGGGTCATAATTAATATCACCAGTCTTCGCTCCCCACCGTCTCTTTCCCCTCTCGCACCCCCAAATCTTTCTCTTCTTCTCCCCACTGTCCTCGCCTCCACAAAATCCTCAACATTAGACATGTCATCCACGCGGTGTCCCCATTGTGGAGGAGCGCGCGGTCAAGGCAGGTACGCACTGCTGAGGGTCCAGAGGCCTTAGCGGAAGTATGCGTGCTACTCGGGGTCCGAAAGCCTTGACGACAGTACGCACTGCTGCTGGTCCGGAGGCCTTGGCGACAGTACATGCTGCTGAGTGTCAAGAGGCCTTGGCGGATAAGGAGGAAGAACTGGATGTTATATCAGTTCGGTTGCTGGCAAGCGCGGTTCTGTATGCGGAACGCGCGGCTGTGGCCTTCGGAAGAGCATCATGCGCCCACCTGTCCGCCGTTGCCTTGCCGCCTCACGTGGATTTGGCCTCGGTAAGGGAAGCAGCCTCCTTACTGCAGTCTCCTACCGCTCTAGCACAGCGTGCACCTCTTGACTATGTTGTTTACGACCGCTTTGAATATCTCCGTCGTAAGAGGACCATACGCATGCAGTTCGTCGTGGACGGGATTTTGCATGATACCAGAGCTACAGTGATGGGGTGTGAGCAGTAGAAAGTCCGGGACTATCAAGCGCTCAAGAACATGGTCAATGCCAAGCTGAAAGCGGACCCTACTTTCATAGAGAGGATGTTGCATGAGTGCAGAAGATATTTCTACTAAGGCGAACCAACAGGCCAGCCCCGCAACAACGATGACGAGTAGCTGTTTCCATTTTTCTGTTTTTTGAACCATGCTGATATGTAATGTCGCTATTAAGTTCTTTAATCGATTATGTAGGAGTGCGAACGATAATTTGTGCTATCACTTTCTGAATCAGGTGCTTATTACCACGAATCGTCTGTGTTATTATCTGTTTGTGTTATTTCCTGTCTTTTCACACAATTTAGATTACTGGCCTGTTTGCTGGGCATCACACACATCTTGCTACGCCCAATTGTTTGTGTTATTTTGGCTCGCACATTTCATCCGAGTGCATGGTATGTCGTCTGCTGCACACTTCTTGGTCTGTGCAACCGTTTGTGTAGGTAGCATACATGTTGTGCAGACAAAGTAAATCACAGTACACACGGACAAAACTACGAAGCCCGTCAGTGATGATTTTCATCAATCGTTAAAAGTTGTATACCAGCAAACGTTTCCCCACAACACACAGGTTCTTAGCACCAATCCTCTGTGTTATATCTGGTGTTCGCACACGATTCTCATTACTCACATGTTTACGTATATCGCACACATCTTGTTATGCCGAATTGTTTGTGTTCTGTTATATCAGCGCACACAGTTTATCTGAATGAACTGTATACTGTAGTTCGCACACATCTTGTTATACTAAATCATTTATGTTCTGTTATATTATCACACACAGTTTGTAGTGATAAATTGTTTGCGCACTATCACACATATCTCAATCTTTGTAACTGTTTCTATTATCTTATCTAATCACAATGGTCCATAAGAACAAACGGTCTACCGTAGATCGCACACGTAACGACTTTCTGAATCGTATTTGATGGATCCACCTTCGCACACAATTCGTGCCATTAGTGACGGAGGTTCAACTATAACATTTACGATTCATGCATCGCGCACAGTTTCGTCGAAGGGTCTCTGATTGCAATGTCGCGTTAGCAGCATCCTGCAGTAGTGTATTGTAACACCCTGGATCCATGCCACACTGATCTTGATAATTAAGCTACAGTAACCAAGGATTTTAGGTTAATGCTTTGGCTAAACAATGTCTAATCTTTTTGGAATCAAACCTCACTTAAATTTTCTAATGATTTTCAAGATTCATTTGAAAATTGGTTTTAAAAGTTTTGCAAACCAGGAATTAAAAAAATCATGAATAGCTTTTAAATTTTCCCTCGGCATTTCTAAAATTGCAACCCACATTTTTGTAAAGTGTTTAGTGCCTCTAACACAATGTAACAGAGGGCAAAACAAATTGTTAAATGCCCTTTTGAATTATAAAATTTCAAATAATTTCAAATGATGTTTGAACCTTTTATGCTGCTGTCTAATTGTTTTTGTAATATTGGTCCACGTGGCATATTTTTGGTTTGGTATTTTTCTAACTAAAATTATTTTATAACAAAACAAAAACAAGGAAAGAAACTGCACTGTGCACTTATAGGCCATTGCTACAGTAGACAGCCCAGCCCATCAACACCAACTCTCCTTCAACCTCCCGCTACAGGAGGGAGAGGATGGACGTGGCGGGCATCCAGCCGCGCTACGGCGCGTGCCGGCCATCCCCCGGCTGCGCTGGGGCTTAAGGCCGCCCGCCCTCACTCCCCTGAAACCCTAGCCCTCTCTCTGCTCTTCCTTCGCGCCGTTTTACCCCGCCGCAACCGCAGCCGCCGCCGTCACCATGGCCTTTGTCGTCCTCGCGCCCACCGAGCTCTCCGCGACCTTTGAGCATGTCCGGCAACTCCGACGCGCTCACTTCTCCGTCTACTTCGACCAGTTCGATCCGACCACTTCTCCATCGCCGGGATCGACGTCGTCTTCGTCCTCGGTCGCCGTCGCTGTTCTTCGTCGATCCGCCGCCCCTGCTGCTCCTAAGCCTTCTACTGAATCCTCGTGTGCTCCTAGGTGAGCTACGCGTCCGTTCCCCTCCTTTCCCCTTTGATTGGTCGTCGTTTCCCGCCGTCCTGAGCTTGCCCGAGCTCTCGCGTACACACACGCGCTCCTGATGCACTGCTTCGGTTGCTCCCGCTGGCTGCTACTCTGCTACTGTTGTTGTCGCCGCCTGTAGTTCGCCCCGTCCACGCGTGGCTGCGCCCCCGCCGCGCCTGCCGCCGCTCACACCGCCTGCTGCCGCTGCTCCTGGCTTCCCCCTTGGCGAAACCCCCGCTGCAAACTGCTACTGCTTGTTGCTGTTGTTGCTGCGTTCAGCTGCTGCCGCTGCGTAGTTGCTGCTGCCGCTTAGTGGCTGCCTATTTCTTCTGCTAGCCACGCCATGGCCATGGCCGTGAGCGTGTGTTCGTTTGTGCACAGCCGTGAGGCTGGCTGTGCCTCTGGCCGGCCCTGTGCAAGATAGTTTAGGGACTAATTAGTACTTGAATTAGTTGCTACCCTATGACATGTGGTCCTCTAGTTTAGATTAGTTTAGTTAATTCCTTTTTGCACATGGGCCAATGACAAATGGGCCCTGCTTTGACCATGTTGACCAGTCAATAACTTGACTGGTCAACCGTTGGCTGAACCCCTGACCCCACTCGTAATACACTCAGGCTAGCGTAGCGCTAGGCGACAAAAGTATTCATTGTTTTAATTCGAATTAAGAATAATCTAGAAATTTCAGTAAATGTATAATACTTTGGGAATTCATATAATATAATCCGTAACTCTCGGATGACATTATTTTATACATGAAAGTTGTTAAGAAAAATCCCACGGATCCGAATACGCAGTCTGTTCGTCTGTCACGTGTTCCTATCATAGCGAACATGGAACTTTTTCATCGAATTCATATGTTCGGTAAAAGCTAGAGATTCGGGAAATATCATCAGTTATTCTTCCGATCCGCCCGCGAGGTGTAATACTGCGTTAGTGCATGCCTAGCTCTGCATATTGCCATGTCATATATTGTGATTGCATCTATGCTTTATATTTATTGTTTCTCCCCCTCTTCTTACCGTTAGACCTCGAGACTGCTGCTGCTGCCGGGTACGACTACACCGCTGACGATCAGGCCTTTGCAGCAGAGCAGCAAGGCAAGCCCCCCTTGAGCATTCCGATATCGCCCATTTCTTTCCCTCTCATTCTTGCATTAGATTTTTCTACTGCATTAGCTAGCTCTCATTTCTGATGCATAGCCTGTATTTGATAAACTACTGCTATACCTGTTGTTATATCAACTACTTAGTATAGGTTGATCAATGAATCCCCAGTGACCCCTTAGTCCCAGTTGCCCCTGCTTCTTCATCGACGACTCGACGACTCGGTCAACGGACCGACAAGACATGCTTGTCACATTCACCGCACACCCCTTATTTGTACGACTTTATAGAGCTACTATTGAGTACTGAGGGTGACACCTCGTGTACTCATGATGCTTGCTCTGTAGTGCAGCTAGACGGTCGTGGTTATTGAGGGTGATTCCTCCTTCACCACTCCCGACGATAACTTTGTCGTGCAAGCCCTCAAGTGTGGGACCCTCGAGGGTGATTCCTCTAAGTCCACCTTGATGGTTTCATCAAGCGGGGCCCTTTGGGGGTGATTCCTCAGGTTCCGTCTTGATGTTTTATACACACAGTTACTATGGCCTGGTTATAGAAACATGTTGGTGATGGGTCGGCCTTGAGGGGTACCCATGGTTTGATGATGATGAGGCGTGGGCTGGCAGGAGAGGCCCTTGCCACACATCCTCGAGACGACGTGACAGGACCGCACTTCATGGGTCGCGCTTGCCCCGCATTAACAAAATGCTAATGGGTTGGGTATTTGATCTGAGTTGGTCGTTTGACCTTTTACGCATCAAACCTTCACGTGGGAGAACTTATGGGTACTCAGCGTCGTTGTATCAGTCGAAGCTCTTCGTACGTCAGCAATGGAGCGGCGCGCGCCCGAGTGGCCTGGACGACACATGTCTTGGATTAGAGTCCTAGGGCTGACCTCGGCCGCCCACGCATCGTGCAGGAGCGCAAAGTGCGAGTGGGCCCATGACCCCTGCGCGCATAGGATTTAGATCGGCGGGCTGGCCTCTCTGTTGAGCCTAGGTGGGGCGGCGACGTGTTGCTATCCCGAGGCCGGGCATTACCCAGAGAAGTGTGTCCGGCCGGAGGTGATCAAGCGTGTTGGAAATGCGGTGCACCCCTGCTGGGATGAATTCATCTATTCGAATAGCGGTGTGCACGGTAACAAGACGGCTTGGAGTTGTACTTTGACCTTCTACAACTATAATTGTGACTTTAAATGTAAATGAAGGTTGGTTCCGGGATTGCTTCCTCGTAGGGAGTCGAGGAAGAATCTTTGGGTGTGGTTACTTAATAAAATTGCTACAATAATATGACTATATAGGAGATACCAGTTTACTCTCTTCTAATGCTGCAAGATGCGGAAGATGCTAGTCTTCGATAGGACTAGGCCTTCCCCCTATTCTTGCTTTCTGCAGTCAACCCAGATATAACCTCGTTCCTTGATACTGATGCATACTTAGCATAGTTCTGATGCCAATCTTGTGAGTACTTTGGATGAGTACTCACCGCTGCATTGCTTTCTCTTTCCCCCTTGATATGATTACCGCATGCAGATGACGGAGCCCATGAGATGGAGTACGTCGGAGACGACTACTACACCACCGCCGGAGCTTACTACTACGTGGAGGCTGCCCTCAACTAGCAGTAGGATAGGAGGTTCCCAGGCAGGAAGCCTCGCCTCTTTCGAGCCGTGTTATGTTTGTGCTAGCCTTCTTAAGGCAAACTTGTTTAACTTATGTCTGTACTCAGATATTATTTGCTTCCGCTGACTCGTGCTTATCGAGCTTTGTATTCGAGCCCTCGAGGCCCCTGGCTTGTAATATGAAACTCTATGACTTTAATTTGTGTCTAGGGTTTGTTGTGATATCGATTAGTGAGTCCCTAATCTTGGTCGTATGCATTGCGTGTATGTTTAGCGTACGGTTGAAATTGGGGGCGTCACAAGTTGGAACAAACGCATAGCTCACCTAGGAGCACACGAAGGCTTAGGAGCAGCAGGGGTGGCGAATCGATGAAGAACAACGTCGTTGGCCGAGAAAGAAGACGACATCGATCCCGGCGATGGAGAGGTGCTCGGCTCGGACTGGTCGACGTAGACGGAGAAGTGAGCGCGCCGAAGTTGCTGGACATGCTCACAGGTCGCGGAGAGCTCGGTGGGCGCGAGGACAACAAAGGCCATGGTGACGGTGGCGGATGCGGTTGCGGCAGGGTAAAACGGGGCGAATGAAGAGCAGAGAGAGGGCTAGGGTTTTGGGGGAGTGAGGGCGGGCGGCCTTAAGCCCCAGCACAGCCGGGGGATGGCCGGCATGCGCCATAGCGCGGCTGGATACCTGCCACGTCCATCCTCTCCCTCCTGTAGTGAGAGGTTGAAGTAGGGGTGGTGTTGATGGGCTGGGCTGTGCACTATAGCAATGGGCTATAAGTGCACACTACAGTTTCTTTCCTTGTTTTTGTTTTGTTATAAAATAATTTTAGTTAGAAAAATACCAAACCAAAAATATGCCACATGGCCAAATATTCCAAAAGCAATATTAGACAATAGCATAAAAGTTTCAAAGGTTGTTTGAAATTATTTGAAAATTTTATAATTCAAAAGGGCATTTAACAATTTGTTTTGCCCCATGTTACATTGTGTTAGAGGCACTAAACACTTTACAAAAATGTGGGTTGCAATTTTAGAAATGCCGAAGGAAAATTTGAAACTATTCATGATTTTTAATTCCTGGTTTGCAAAACTTTTAAAACCAATTTTCAAATGAATCTTGAAAATCATTAGAAATTTAAGTGAGATTTGATTCCAAAAAGATTAGATATTGTTTAGCCAAAGTATTAACCTAAAATCCTGGGTTATTGTAGCTTAATTACCAAGATCACTATGGCATGGATCTAGGGTGTTAGATGTATGGAACTTAATTAATGTATAAAAAGGCCCAAACAAACCCTGCATAATTCCATATTTTAGCACGACACTCCTAATGGTTTATGTTTGAAAAGGTTCTAGGCGACAAGAGGCAATGGATGCCTTTTCGCCCATGTAAGGTGACATGTTTCGTATCAAAACCACAAAGCTTACCGTGCGAAGCTCCGATTTGTAAGGGGCTTGTGCCAAAACTTGTCCCAAATTGGTCATATTTTTACCAAGGAAGATATGTGCCATGTCATGACACCATGCCAAGTTTCATGAATTTCTGACGAGTTTTTGATTTTTATGAATTTAAAACCTCAGTCGACCCAAGACAAAGAGATGTTTGAAATACATTCCCATTTATTGCATGGGACCTAAAGATGCAACCATGTACATTTATATGATTTTTAACCCATTCTGATGCACAAGACCTTGTGATTGTAGTTGAAATTTGAATTATGCACATTAAATTCCTATAAAAATCAATTAATGTATAAAAAAGGTAAAATGAACCCTGTATAATTCCATAATTTAGCGCGACACTCCTGTTGACTAATGTTGCCTACAGAAATAGTTCAAGGCGAGAAGTGGCAACGGATGTCGTTTCACCCACATAAGTAGACGTGTTCCATATTAGGAACACAAAGAGCTTCCCATTAGAATCTATGGTTTGTAAGGGGCTTGTGCGAAAACTTGTCCAAAATTAGACAATTTTTTAGCACGCCACATATGAGCCATGTCATAACACCATGCGAAGTTTCATGGATTTCTAACGAGTTTTTTATCTACATGAATTTAAAACCTAAGTTTTTCAATGTTTGTGGATGAGCGAAGACACCAAAATGTTTGAAATTCATTCTTGTTTCTTGCATGCGGCCTAAAATTGCAGCCATGGACACTTATTTATTTTCAACCCATTTTAATGCACCAGACCTTGTGATTGTATTTCAATTTGAATTATACACATGAAATGCCTAGAAAACCCAATTAATGTATAAAAAATGCAAAACGAACCCTGAATAATTCCATATTTTAGCAAGACACTCCTATAGGTCTATGTTGCCTCTAGAAAAAGTTCAAGGCAAGAAGATGAGCGGATGTCATTTCGCCCACATAAGGCGACATGTTCCCCATCGGAACCACAAAGCTTCCAGTGAGAAGCTCCAGTTTAAGGGACTTATGCCAAAACTTGCCGCAAATTGGACAATTACTTTACCACAGCACATATGTGCCATGTCATGACAACATGCAAAGTTTCATGAATTTCTGACGCGTTTTGGATTTATAGCTATTTAAAAACCAAGTTTCTCAATGTTTGTGGCTGAGCCAAGATGCCGAGATGTTTGAAATTCATTCCTATTTCTTGCCTATGATATAAAGATGAAGCCATGGGCACTTACATGATTTTCAACCCATTTTGATGCACCAAACCTTGTGACTATAGTTCAAAATTGAATTATACACATTAAATGTCTAGGAAACTCAATTAATATAAAAAAATACCAAACGAACCCTGAATAATTCCATATTTTAGCACGCACTACTATTGGTTTGTGTTAACTTCAAATAAATCTTATTGCAATCCAAACACCGTCCTTTGCCGAAGTAACCTCATTTTTCGTTTTAAAAGCAATATGAAAATCAAGTATATCACAAATAGTTCATGATCATGAATCGTGTGTGATGTAGTACAAAATATTTTGAGCCAATCCCCATACATGGCTTCGATCGGAAGCTTCATCGGCTACAGTCTACCGCTGGCCAGTTTACCGCACTGGTGCCTCAAGACCATTTTACCGTTCAATCATCGCCGGTGAAATATGGGGACGTGGATCCCCGCCGCGAGGGTAACTTCGGCAACCCGCTCCTTCTTGAGCGCATCGGCATCAGCCATGAGCGCGACGGCATCAGTCATGAGCGCACTCTCAACATGCTTGAACGAGACCGCTACCTCCAAGAGGGCGGCTGCAACAACCAAAAGGGCAACTGCTGCAGCTCGGAGGACGACAGCAACAACCACTATGGGGATAGTGATACGTCCATTTTGCATCATGCTTTTATATTGATATTTATTGCATTATGGGCTGTTATTACACGTTATGGTACAATACTTATGCCTTTTCTCTCTTATTTTACAAGGTTTACATGAAGAGGGAGATTGCTGGCAGCTGGAATTCTCGACTGGAAAAGGAGCAAATCTGAGATACCTATTTTGCACAACTCCAAAAGTCCTGAAAAATTACGCAGAATTATTTTGGAATATATAAAAAATATTGGGTGAAACAGATGCCAGATGTGGGCCACCAGGAGCTGACAAGCCTGCAAAGCGTGGCCACCCCCTAGCCGCGCCTAGCAGGCTTATGGCCCACCTGGAAGGCCCCTGACGCCCATCTTCTGCTATATGGAGGGTTTTGACCTGAAAAAAAATCAGGAGGGAGCTTTCGAGATGAAGCGCCGCCGTCTCGAGGCGGAACTTGGACAGAACCAATCTAAAGCTCCAGCAGAGTTGTTCTGCCAGGGAAACTTCCCTCCCGGAGGTGAAAACTGAAGCCATCCTCATCACCAGCGATCCTCTCACCGAGAGGGGTCAATCTCCATCAACATCTTTACCAGCACCATCTCCTTTCCAAACCCTAGTTAATCTCTTGTATCCGATCTTTGTCTCAAACCTCAGATTGGTACGTGTGGGTTGCTAGTAGTGTTGATTACTCCTTCTAGGTGATTCTAGTTGATTTACTTGGTGGAAGATCATATGTTCAGATCCATTATGATAATTAATACTCCTCTGGTTATGAACCGGAACATGTTTTGTGAGTAGTTACGTTTATCCCCGAGGACATGGGATAAGTCTTGTTATAGTAATCATGTGAATTTGGTATTCATTCGATATTTTGATGAGATGTATGTTGTCTTTCCTCTAGTGGTGTTATGTGAACGTCGACTACATAACACTTCACCATTATTAGGTACTAGGGGAAGGCAGTGGGAAGTAATAAGTAGATGATGGTTTGCTAGAGTGACAGAAGCTTAAACCCTAGTTTATGCGTTGCTTCGTAAGGGGCTGATTTGGATCCACATGTTTCATGCTATGGTTAGATTTATCTTAATTCTTCTTTCGTAGTTGCGGATGCTTGTGAGAGGGGTTAATAATAAGTGGGAGGTTTGTCCAAGTAAGGGCAGCACCTAAGCACCGGTCCACCCACATATCAAATTATCAAAGTAACGAACGCGAATCAAATGAGCATGATGAAAACTAGCTTGACGGGAATTCCCATGTGTCCTCGGGGGCGCTTTGCTTTATATAAGAGTTTGTCTAGGCCTTTACTTTTCTATAAAAAGGATTGGGCTACCTTGCTGCACCTTTGCTACACTTGTTACTTGTTACTAGTTACGAATTATGTTATCACAAAACTATCTGTTACCGGTAATTTCAATGCTTGCAGAGAATACCTTACTGGAAATCGCTTGTTATTTCCTTATGCTCCTCGTTGGGTTTTACACTCTTACTTATCGAAAGGACTACGATAGATCCCCTATACTTGTGGGTTATCAAGACTCTTTTCTAGCGCCGTTACCGGGGTGTGAAGCACCTTTGGTAAGTAGAATCTGATAAGGAAAAATGTATATAGTGTGCTGAAATTTACTGTCACTTGTTACTATGGAAAGTAATCCTTTGAGGGGCTTGTTCGGGGTATCTTCACCTCGACCGGAAACACAAAGATTTGTCCCTCAACCTACTAAACTTACTAAAATATTTATTATGAAATTCCTTCGGGTATGATAGAAAAACTGTTGGCTAATCCTTATGAAGGAGATGGAACACTACATCGGGATTTGCATCTTATTTATGTGGATGAAGTTTGTGAATTATTTAAGCTTGCAGGTCTGCCCGAGGATCACGTCAAGAAGAAATTTTTTCCTGTATCTTTGAAGGAGAAGACATTGACATGGTATAGGCTATGCGATGATATTGGATCATGGAGCTACAACCGATTGAAAATTGAATTTCATCAGAAGTTCTATCCTATGCATCTAGTTCATCGTGATTGGAATTACATTTATAACTTTTGGCCTCGTGAAGGAGAAAGAATCACTCAAGCTTGCGAAAGGCTTAAGTCAATGTTATATTCATGCCCCAACCATGAGCTCTCGAGAGAAATTATTATTCAGAATTTTTATGATCGGCTTTCTCGTAAAGATCAATCCATGCTTGATAGTTCTTGTGCTGGTTCTTATATGAAGAAGGATATTGACTTCAAATGGGATTTATTGGAAAGAATTAAAAGCAACTCTGAAGATTGGGAACTCGACGAAGGTAAGAAGTCAGGTATGAACCTTAAGTTTGATTGTGTTAAATCCGTCGTAGACACCGATACTTTTCGTGAATTTAACACTAAATATGGACTTAACTCTAAGATAGTAGCTTCTTTTATGAATCTTTTGCTGTTCATGTTGATCTTCCTAAGGAGAAGTGGTTTAAATATCATCCTTCCATCTATTATATTATTAAGACGATAGAAAAGTAACGGTGAAGATTTATCACCCAAGAGTTAAGATATTTAGACGGCATAGATTAATCTATATATGCAGAGCCACGTCAAGCACAAAAACATACAAACCTACGTCAAATAAGAAAATAGATACTTACGTGTTAGAATTAACCATCATGCTTAACTACACGTCCGTTACGTTTCCAAATAAAAGTCTTTCACCTGCACGTGTACAAGGCACGCACACTAGATTATTTTTCCTTTGATGTAGATGCGTAGAAGGCAAATATACTACATCGTTTTTTTGTTTCATGTGTACGTAAAAAAAAGACCCACGTCAAGTAAAAGAAATTTCATTTTTTCCTTGAAGTACACGTGTAGAGGTCAACCATAGTACATCAGTTTTTCTTTCATGTGCACGCCAGCTAATTTTTTTTTTACCCACGTCAAGTTACAAAAAATACAGACCTACGTGATCAATCAATCATCATGATTAAGAGTTACCAATACGTTTCTAAATAAAAGTCTGTCACATGCAGCTGTACAAGGCACATGCACCAGATCATTTTTCTTTTATGTGCATATCTAGAAGGAAAATACACTAGATTGTTTTTTCTTTCATCTGTACGTGTAAAAGGCAATACACCTATCTTTTTTTAGAACAACAAGTTGTTGTACTTTCCAGGTTGATTTCGATGGCCAAATTGATTATGTCAAGGATAAGAATCTGCAAGCAGACAAACACAGAGATTCATATCGATGGTCATATGAAGCTCGGTGAATATAAAGACCAGGCACAAGACAGTTCACGGATGTCACCGCCGAGGGCAGCGCTGACAGTCGAGGAGGAGGACTGAAAGAAAGAGAGGCATGAAGACACTTATCCTCGAAACAGGCACAAAATTCGAGGAGGCACGTACATAAACTCTGGGTACATGCCTGGAGGCAAGGTGGACATCAACACATGCCAGACACCGGATACCTAGTAAATCAAAAGAAAAATTGCAGCGCCTGCACAAAAGCATATTCAATATGCATCATGATGCCCCGTGGATCAAAGGCATGTTGCATCCAGACGTCTTGGCAGTTGGCATGCTACAAATCAATAGTGGAATATAATAGGCCATAAAATCTAGGTAATATCTGCGGACCGTACGTATATGTGCTTATAAGTTTACTTCTCAGAAAGTTTTAGTTCCTAATAAAATTTCATATGCAAGTTATTATCAGTACACAAAACAATGACTTCTTAAAATATTTTTGAAGGCAACAATAGTATTCTTTTTTGCAGGGTATCAACAATATATTGTCTAATAAGGCCACAAAATATTATGCACTGCTGATTATATAATGTGTCCTTAATACGACCGTAATCAAAATATAGGTGTTCATATAAGCATATGAAGTCAAGCCGCAAAGATGAATAGACCATTTGGAACAGCTCGGCTCACACAATATGAGTACATTGAGTTCATATAGGTATACTTTAAGAGACAATTCGACAAAGAGGGATACATCAAAGATGACATTATTGCATATGCCACTAAACAATGTTCAAGCTCCTTCACTATATATATGGCTTCATGGTTCAATGGTTCGATTTTATTCTATATTACACCTATGGCTTATGATTTTTTATATAAAAGCATCAAATTCATTTGTATATAAAGTTTAGCCTTAAATCACCATGTGGATTAAAAATAAAATTACATGAATGATTTGAGTATTCACCTATTCAATATCATCTAATATATCCGTAGAGGCTAAGTAATTTGCGATGGAATGAACAATCTACTCTCTTTGATGATTGTGTGTGAAAAATAATGTTTTAGCAATATTCAGTTGCATAATCTCACAATTGCATTTGATCGGGCGCTATTCAAACAACGTAGAACATAAGACTAAGATTAGTTGGCACAAAAGCATATGAAGACATGACATTATCAACATAAAATGATTGGCAGGAAGATAGACAACATTTGTTAATCATCCTTTTGGAACATAATTACACATAATCAATCTTTCGTAAACATTTTCTTAGAAAATGATTGGCAGGAAGATAGAAAACGATGGATGGGGAGAAATTGGACCGGAGAAATGGGAGAGCAAACCATAAAAATTAATGGTTTCCATGTCAAGCCACATACAAAAATTCAATTAATCATTTTTAATCATCCTCTTGGAACATTCAAATTTAGGGTACACACGAGAAGATTTATCTAGGAGAAATTCCAGGATACCATTGGGAATAGAGGAATAGCCATCTTAGATCTTTATAAAAATTTAATCTAATGCAATATTTGAGAGAAGTTTTGGCGGAAAGGGAACATGAAGTGCGGACACATGTTTTCTTTTCTTTGCGTTGGTATATAAGACCTTAATTCTAGCACTCTCCTATTCTAATATCTGTTTATTTCATCTGTGATGATTATCTTAGTAAATGCAATAGTATTTCCACAACATTTTTCTTATTGGCTATATTTTGAATTATAATTGACATGCGGGCCAAAATCTGTAGGAAACAATAATGAATATATCAATATATTTTACATCTAGCCGCGCAAATGCGCGGTTACTCTGCTAGTTGAAGTGAAAGTAGTTGAACCTATTAAAGTTGAAGAGAAAACTAGTACTTATAATGTTGATCCTATTATTCCCGCTACTTATATTGAGAAACCACCTTTTCCTGTTAGAATAAAGGAACATGCTAAAGCTTCAACTATGGTTCGTAAGACCTGTGCTAGAACACCTACACCCCCTGAGAAATTAAAGTTGAACCTAGTATTTCTATAGTTAAGGATCTCTTGGCTGATAATATTGATGGGCATGTTATTCAATTTTGTGATGAAGCCGCTAGAATTGCTAAACCTGATGCTAATGATAAACATAGACCCATTGTTTTCACGGCTGTTGTTTCTGTTAAAATAGGAGATCATTGTTATCATGGCTTACATGATATGGGTGCTAGTGTGAGTGCAATTCCCTTTTCCTTATATAAATATATTATGAATGATATTGCGCCAGCTGAGTTAGAGGAAATTGATGTTACAATTAAGCTTGCTAATAGAGACACTATATCACCAGTTGGGATTATTAGAGATGTTGAAGTCTTGTGTGGGAAAATAAAATATCCTACTGATTTTCTTGTTCATGGCTCCTCACAAGATGATTTTTGTCCCATTATATTTGGTAGACCCTTCTCGAATATCGGTAATGCCAGGATATATTGTGAGAATGAAACGGTTACCATAAGTTTTGGGGATACGTCTCATGAGTTTAATTTCTCTAAATTTTGTAGACAACCCCATGATAAAGAATTGCCAAGTAAGGATGAAATTATTCGTCTTGCTTCTCCTGTTGTGCCTCCTACTAAACCTTTAGAGCAATTTTTTCTAGACCATGAAAATGACATCCATATGAATGAAAGGAATGAAATAGATAAAATTTTCTTTGAACATTGTCCTATTCTGAAACACAACTTGCATGTTGAAATACTTGGGGATCCCCCTCCACCCAAGGGTGATCCGTGTTTGACCTTAAACAATTACCGGATACTCTAAAGTATGCTTATCTTGATGAAAAGAAGATATATCTATTGGAAATATGCCCTAGAGGCAATAATAAATTAGTTATTATCATATTTCCTTGTTCATGATAATCGTTTATTATCCATGCTATAATTATATTGATCGGAGACTTAGATGCATGTGTGGATACATAGACAAAACCATGTCCCTAGTATGCCTCTAATAGACTAGCTCGTTGATTAAAAGATGGTTAAGGTTTCCTAGCCATGGACATGAGATGTCATTTGATAACGGGGTCACATGATTAGGAGAATGATGTGATGGACAAGACCCAAACTGCAAACGTAGCATATGATCGTGTCAGTTTATTGCTATTGTTTTCCGCATGTCAAGTATGTGTTCCTATGACCATGAGATCATGCAACTCACAGATATCGGAGGAGTTCCTTGTGTGTATCAAACGTCGCAATGTAACTGGGTGACTATAAAGGTGCTCTACAGGTATGTTCGATGGTGTCTGTTGAGTTGGCATGGATCGAGACTGGGATTTGTTACTCCGCGTGACGGAGAGGTATCTCGGGGCCCACTCGGTAATGCAACATCACAATAAGCCTTGCAAGCAATGTGACTAATTGTTAGTTGAGGGATCTTGTATTACGGAACGAGTAAAGTGACTTGCCAGTAACGAGGTTGAACTAGGTATGGAGATACCGACGATCGAATCTCGGGCAAGTAACATACCGAAGAACAAAGGGAACGTTATACGGGATTAACTGAATCCTTGACACAGAGGTTCGACCGATAAAGATCTTCGTAGAATATGTAGGAACCAATGTGGACGTCCAGGTCCCGCCATTGGTTATTGACCATAGAGGTGTCTCGGTCATGTCTACATAGTTCTCGAACCCGCAGGGTCTGCACACTTAAGGTTCGGTGACGTTTCGGTAGTGTACAGTTATGTATGGTGGTGACCGAAGTTTGTTTGGAGTCCCGGATGAGATCCCAGACGTCACGAGGAGCTCCGGAATGGTCCGGAGGTAAAGATTCATATATAGGAAGTCCCAGTTTGGTTTCCGGAAAAGTTTCGGGCTCATCGGTAGTGTATCGGGAGTGCCGGTAGTGTACCGGGAGTGCCGGTAGTGTACTGGGAGGCCTCCGGGAGGGGTATTTCGACCCCAAGAGGTCCATGGGCTGTGGGAGAATAATAACCAGCCCTTAGTGGGCTGGGAAAACAGCCACAAAGGCCCATGGCGCAGGAGAGAAAGTCCTAAAGCAAAAAGTGGAAAATCAGCCAATAGGAGGCAATCCTACTCCAACTAGGATTGGAGGTGAAGTAGGATTGCTTCCCACCTCCTATTTCGGCCGACCCAAAGGCCTTGGCTGCCTCTCCTCTCCTCTCCTCCTATATATACTAGTGGATTGGGTGGTTTTTGGACAGAATTTCCGGCCACGTGCTACCCGTTCCACCGGTGCATAGTTTCTCCTCTAGATCGGTTTTCTACAGCGCTTAGGCGAAGCCCTGCCGGAATTGCTCCACCACCATCACCGGAGCGCCGTCATGCTGCCGGTGAACTCTCTCTCCTCTCCACCTCCTCTCAGTGGATCGATACGGTGGAGATCGTCATCATGCTGCACGTGTGCTGAACGCGGAGGTGCCGTCCGTTCGGCGCTAGATCGGAAGGACCGTGATCGAGATCGCGAGACGGTTCGTGATGTGATCACGGAACGGATCGTGATGAGTTCGCGGGACAGATCGTGATCAAGATCGTGATACAGATCGTGATGAGTTCGCGGGACGGATCATGATGTGTTCGCGGGACGGTTCGTGATTGGATCGCGGGACGCTCGGCGATTTGGATCGCGAAGAAGTTCGACTACACCAACCGCGTTTCTTAACGCTTCCCGCTTAGCGATCTACAAGGGTATGTAGATCCACTCTCCCTCTCGTAGATGCTCATCACCATGGATAGGTTTGCGTGTGCATAGGAAATTTTTTGTTTCCCATGCGACGTTCCCCAATAGTGGCATCATGAGCTAGGTTGATGGTTCGATGAGATCTCGAGTAGAACACAAAAGGTTTGTGGGCGTTGATGCTTAGATTGCTTCCTCCCTTGGTCGGATTTTGGTTCAGCGGGATTGTGAGATGAAGCGGCCCGGACCAACATTACTCGTACGCTTACGAGAGATCGGTTCCCTCGACGCAACTTGTTGCTTAGATGGCTTGCGGGTGACAGTTTCTCTCACTTTTGTTGGATCGGATCCGACAAAGGCGGTCCTTGAGAAGGTTGAAAAGCAATCTATGTATCACCGTTGTGGTTTATGCTTAGGTGAGAATCGTTCTTGCTAGATACCCATAGCAGCCACGTAAAACATGCAACAACAATTAGAGAACGTCTAACTTGTTTTTGCAGGGTATGTTGTGATGTGATATGGCCAATTACATGATGAGATATATGTGATGTATGAGATGATCATGTGATGTATAGAATTTCACGACTTTCATGTCGTTGAGTATGGCAACCGGCAGGAGCCATAGGGTTGTCTTTAATTATTGTATGACCTGCGTGTCAATCATTAAGCGCTATGTAATGCTTTACTTTATCGCTAAGCAGTAGCAATAGAAGTAGAAGCAGGGCTGGCGCCACAACCCCAATGGCAACACATTGATGGATATCAAGATGATGGAGATCATGGTGTTGTGCCGGTGACGATGGAGATCATGCCGGTGTTTCGAAGATGGAGATCTTAAACACAAGTTCATGGCCATATCATGTCACTTATGAATTGCATGAGATGTTAATCCTTTTATGCACCTTGTTTTGCTTAGTACGGCGGTATCATTCTAAGGTGATCCCTCACTTGAATTTCAAGATGAACTGTCTTCTCCCTGAGTGTGCACCATTGCGAAAGCTCGTCGTGTTGAGACACCACGTGATAATCGGGTGTGATAGACTCTACGTTCACATACAACGGGTGCAAGCCATATTTGCACGCGCAGAACACTCGGGTTAAACTTGACGAGCCTAGCATGTACAGACATGGCCTCGGAACACAAGAGACCGAAAGGTCGAGCATGAGTCATATAGTGGATATGATCAACATAATGATGTTCACCATTGAAGCCACCTGAACTCACGTGATGATCGGACCTGAGTTGGTGAATTTGGATCATGTATCACTCGAATGACCCGAGGGATGTCAATTTGAGTGGGAGTTCTTAAGTAATATGATTAATTGAACTCATTATCATGAACATAGTCAATAGTGTCTTTGAAAATTATGTTGTAGAATACTAGCTCGCGCTGTAGCTCCCTTAAATTTTTATATGTTCCTAGAGAAATAGAGTTGAAAGATGTTGGTAGCAATATTGCGGACTGGGTCCGTGATCTGAGGATTGTCCTCATTGCTGCACAGAAGGCTTATGTCCTTAATGCACCGCTCGGTGCGCCACCCCCTCTAGCATCGTCTATAGATGTTGTGAACATCTGATAGGCACGTTTCGATGACTACTTGATAGTTTAGTGCGTCATGCATTACGGCTTAGAATTGAGGCTCTGAAACATTTTGAACGTCACGGAACATATGAGATGTTCTAGGAGCAGAGATTGTGATCTCAGGCTCGTGCCTGTGTTGCGAGATATGAGATCTCCAACAAGATTCTTTGCCTGTAAGATGAAGGAGAATAGCTCAATCGTTGAGCATGTACTCAGATTGTCTGGGTACTACAATCGCTTGAATCAAGTGGGAGTTGATCTTGCAGATAATATAGTGATTGATATAGTTCTCCAAGTCACTGTCACTAAAGCTACTAGAACTTAGTGATGAACTATAAAACACCAGGGATAGAAGTATTGATCCCTGAGCTGTTCGCGATGTTTGACACTGCGAAGGTAGAAATCAAGAAGGAGCGTCAAGTGTTGATGGTTAATCAAAACACTAGTTTCGAAAAGGGCAAGAGCAAGGAGGGAAAATTCATGGATAGCAAGTCAGTTGCTGCTCCAGTGAAGCAACCCAAAGTTGAACTCAAACCCGAGACTAAGTGCTTCTATTGTGAGGTGAGAGGTCGCTGAAGTGGAACAACCCTAGATACTTGGTAGATAAGAAGGCTGGCAACATCGATAGAAGTATATTTGATATACGAGTTATTGATGTGTACCTTGCTAGTACTCCTAGTAGCACCTAGGTATTGGATACCGGTTCGGTTGCTAAATGTTAGTAACTCGAAATAAAAGCTACGGAATAAACGGAGAACTAGCTAAGGGTGAGGTGACGATGTGTGTTGGAAATGTTTCCAAGGTTGATGTGATCAACATCGCACGCTCTCTCTACCTTCAGGATTAGTGACGAACCTAAATAAATGTTATTTGGTGTTTTGCGTTGAGCATGAACATGATTAGATCATGTTTGTTGCAATACGGTTATTCATTTAAGTCAGAGAATAATAGTTATTCTGGTTACATGAATAATACCTTCAATGGTCATGCACCCAGTGAGAATGGTTTGTTGAAATCTTGATCGTAGTAATACACATGTTCATAACATTGATGTCAAAAGATACAAAGTTAAATAATGGTAGTACCACATACTTGTGGCACTGCCGCAAAATGTCATATTGGTATAAAGCGCATGAAGAAACTCCATGGTGATGGATATTTGGACTCATTCGATTTCGAATCGGTTGAGACATACGAACCATGCCTCTTGGGCAAGATGAGTAAAGGACCCCGTTGGATGGAGCGGGCAAGTGATTCATTGGAAATGATACATGTTGATGTATGCAATCTAGTGAGTCTTGTAGCGTGAAGTGGATATCGTTATTTTCTTACCTTCACTGATGATTTGAGTAGATATAGTGTATATTTACTTAATGAAACACAAGTCTGAATCGTTTGAAAGGTTCAAGCAAATTCAGAGTGAAGTTTAAAGATCATCGTGACAAGAAGATAAAAATGACTGCGATATGATCGTGGAGGTGAATATCTGAGTCACGAGTTTGGCATACAACTTAAGACAATGTGAAAGTTGTTTCACAACTAAACGCCACCTGGAACACCATAGTGTGATGGTGTGTCCGAACATCATAGTTATGCTCTATTGGATATGGTGCATGCTATGATGTCTCTTATCGTTTTACTACTATAATTTTGGGGTTATGCATTAGAGACAACTACATTCACTTTAAATAGGGCACCATCTAAATCCGTTGAGATGACACTGTGTGAATTATGGTTTGACAGAAACCTAAGCTGTCATTTCTTAATGTTTGGGGCTGCGATGCTTGTGTGGAGAATGTTTTCACATAATAAGCTAGAACCCAAAGTGGACAAATGTATCTTCATAGAATACCCTAAGAACAGATGGGTATGCCTTCTATCTCAGATCCGAGTGCAAAGTGTTTGTTGCTAGAACTGGGTCCTTTCTCGAGAAAAAGTTTCTCTTGAAAGAATTGAGTGGGAGGAAGATAGAACTTGATGAGGTTGTTAAACCTTTGTTCAACCAGAGAGTAGCGCAACGCAGAAAGATGTTTCTGTGAAGCCTACGTTAGTTGAAGAGGAAGTTAATGATGATGAGCATGAAGCTTCAGGATCAAGTTACTATCGAATTTCGTAGGTCGACAAGGATGTGTACTGCTCCTGAGCGGTATGACAACTCTGTCTTGGAGGTCATGTTGTTGGACAACGATGAACCTACGAGCTATGGAGAAGCGATGATGGGCCCGGATTCCGACAAATGGTTGGAGGCCATGAAATCCGAGATAGGATCCATGTATGAAAACCAAGTGCAGACTTTGGTAGACTTGCTCGTTGGATGGCCGGTCGTTGAGTAAAAAATGGATCTTTAAAATGAAGACAGACACTGATGGTGAATGCCACTATTTGTAAAGCTCGACTTGTTGCAAAGATGTTTGTGACAAGTTCAAGGAGTTGACTGCGATGAGGCTTTCTCACTCGTAGCGATGCTAAAAGTCTGTTGGAATTATGTTAGCAGTTGCTGCATTTTCAATTATGAAATCTGGCAGATGGAAGTCAAAACATCGTTTCCTTAACGGTTTACTTGAGGAAAGGTTGTATGTGATACAACCAGAAGGTTTTGTCACTCCTAAGGATGCTAAAAGGTGAGCAAGCTTCAGTGATCCTTCTATGGACTAAAGCAAGCATCTCGGAGTTGGAATATACGCTTTGATGAGTTGATCAAAGTTTTTGAGTTTATACAAAGTTTACGAGAAACTTGTATTTACAATAAAGTGAGTGGGAGCACTATAGAATTTCTGATAAGTATATGTGGATGACATATTGTTGATCAGAAATAATGTAGAGTTTCTGGAAAGCATAAAACGG
This sequence comes from Hordeum marinum, assembly GCA_022496015.1. NCBI lineage: Eukaryota > Viridiplantae > Streptophyta > Magnoliopsida > Poales > Poaceae > Hordeum > Hordeum marinum. The sequence continues at coordinate 428,571,468 of CM039675.1, forward strand.
TTATTTGGAAAGTGATTTTCAAAGGAAGACCTGGATGAAGCTACCTAATTGTTGAGCATCAAAATCTATGGAGATAGATCAAGATGCTCGATGAGACTTTCAATGAGTGCATACCTTGACAAGATTTTGAAAGAGTTCAAAATGGATCAGTCAGAGAAAGAGTTCTCGCCTGATTTGTAAGGTGTGAAAGTTGAGTGAGACTCAAAGCTCGACAACGGTAGAAGAAAGAGAAAGGACGAACATCGTCCCCTATGCCTTAGCCATAGGCTCTATATTATGCCATGCTGTGTACCGCACCTGTGTGTGCCTTGCCATGAGTCCGTCAGGGGGTACAAGAGTGAACCAGGAGTGGATCACTGGACAGCGGTCAAGATTATCCTCAGTAACTAAGAGACTGAGGAGATGTTTCTCGATTATGGAGGTGATAAAGAGTTCGTCGTAAGGAGTTACGTCGATACAAGCTTTAACACTAATCCGGATGACTCGTAGGAGCAATCTGGATACGTATAGTGGAGCAGCCATTTGGAATAGTACCGAGCGGAGTGTGGTAGTAGTGTTTACCGTTTGACATAGGTATTTGCAAAGTGCACACGTATCTGAATGTTACAGAGCCGTTGACTATAAGACCTCTCTCACATGCAAAGCACGATCGAGCCCCAGAACTCGTTGGGTGTTAGTTTCATAACAATGCGAATCACATGGTGATGTGAACTAGATTATTGACTCTAGTGTAAGTGGGAGACTATTGGAAATATGCCCTAGAGGCAATAATAAATTAGTTATTATCATATTTCCTTGTTCATGATAATCGTTTATTATCCATGCTATAATTGTATTGATCGGAGACTTAGATGCATGTGTGGATACATAGACAAAACTATGTCCCTAGTATGCCTCTAATAGACTAGCTCGTTGATTAAAAGATGGTTAAGGTTTCCTAGCCATGGACATGAGATGTCATTTGATAACGGGGTCACATGATTAGGAGAATGATGTGATGGACAAGACCCAAACTGCAAACGTAGCATATGATCGTGTCAGTTTATTGCTATTGTTTTCCGCATGTCAAGTATGTGTTCCTATGACCATGAGATCATGCAACTCACAGATATCGGAGGAGTACCTTGTGTGTATCAAACGTCGCAACGTAACTGGGTGACTATAAAGGTGCTCTACAGGTATCTCCGATGGTGTCTTTTGAGTTGGCATGGATCGAGACTGGGATTTGTTACTCCGCGTGACGAAGAGGTATCTCGGGGCCCACTCGGTAATGCAACATCACAATAAGCCTTGCAAGCAATGTGACTAATTGTTAGTTGCGTGATCTTGTATTACGGAACGAGTAAAGAGACTTGCCAGTAACGAGGTTGAACTAGGTATGGAGATACCGACGATCGAATCTCGGGCAAGTAACATACCGAAGAACAAAGGGAACGTTATACGGGATTAACTGAATCCTTGACATAGAGGTTCGACCGATAAAGATCTTCGTAGAATATGTAGGAACCAATGTGGATGTCCAGGTCCCGCCATTGGTTATTGACCGTAGAGGTGTCTCGGTCATGTCTACATAGTTCTCGAACCCGCAGGGTCTGCACACTTAAGGTTCGGTGACGTTTCGGTAGTGTAGAGTTATGTATGGTGGTGACCGAAGTTTGTTTGGAGTCCCGGATGAGATCCTGGACATCACGAGGAGCTCCGGAATGGTCCGGAGGTAAAGATTCATATATAGGAAGTCCCAGTTTGGTTTCCGGAAAAGTTTCGGGCCCATCGGTAGTGTATTGGGAGTGCCGGTAGTGTACCGGGAGTGCCGGTAGTGTACCGGGAGGCCTCCGGGAGGGGTATTTCGACCCCAAGAGGTCCATGGGCTGTGGGAGAATAATAACCAGCCCTTAGTGGGCTGGGAAAACAGCCACAATGGCCCATGGCGCAGGAGAGAAAGTCCTAAAGCAAAAAGTGGGAAATCAGCCAATAGGAGGCAATCCTACTCCAACTAGGATTGGAGGTGAAGTAGGATTGCTTCCCACCTCCTATTTCGGCCGACCCAAAGGCCTTGGCTGCCTCTCCTCTCCTCTCCTCCTACATATACTAGTGGATTGGGTGGTTTTTGGACAGAATTTCCGGCCACGTGCTACCCGTTCCACCGGTGCATAGTTTCTCCTCTAGATGGGTTTTCTGTAGCGCTTAGGCGAAGCCCTGCCGGAATTGCTCCACCACCATCACCGGAGCGCCGTCACGCTGCCGGTGAACTCTCTCTCCTCTCCACCTCCTCTCGATGGATCGATACGGTGGAGATCGGCATCATGCTGCACGTGTGCTGAACGCGGAGGTGCCGTCCGTTCGGCGCTTGATCGGAAGGACCGTGATCGAGATCGCGAGACAGTTCGTGATGTGATCACGGAACGGATCGTGATGAGTTCGCGGGACAGATCGTGATCAAGATCATGATCAAGATCGTGAGACGGATCGTGATGAGTTCGCGGGACGGATCATGATGTGTTCGCGGGACGGTTCGTGATTGGATCGCGGTACGCTCGGCGATTTGGATCGCGAAGAAGTTCGACTACACCAACCGCGTTTCTTAACGCTTCCCGCTTAGCGATCTACAAGGGTACGTAGATCCACTCTCCCTCTCATAGATGCTCATCACCATGGATAGGTTTGCGTGTGTGTAGGAAATTTTTTGTTTCCCATGCGACGTTCCCCAACAATATCCTGTTATTATTAGTGCTAAACTTTCGGAGCATGAAGAACAGAGATTATTGAAAACTCTGAGGAAGCACTATGCTACTATTGGATACACTCTTGATGATTTGAAGGGCATTACTCCCACTCTATGTCAGCACAAAATTAAATTGGAGCCTAATGCTTAACCAGTTGTTGATCACCAATGATGGGTCAATCCTAAAATGAAGGAAGTGGTAAGAAATGAAATATTAAAGCTTATGGAGGCAGATATCATTGACCCTATTGCTAATAGTAGATGGGTTAGTCCAGTTCATTGTGTCCCTAAGAAAGGAGGTATTACCGTAGTTCCTAATGATAAAAATGAATTGACCCCGCAAATAATTGTTACATGATATAGAATGGTAATTTATTTTAGGAAATTAAATAAATCTACTAGAAAAGATTATTACCCTATACCTTTTATTGATAAAATGCAAGAAAGATTATCCAAACACACACATTTCTTCTTTCTAGATGGTTATTCTTGTTTCTCTCAAATACCTGTGTCAAAAGAGGACCAAGAGAAGACCACCTTTAGCTGCCCTTTTGGTACCTTTTCTTATAGACATATGACTTTTGGTTTATGCAATGCACCTGCTACCTTTCAAAGATGCATGACTGCTATATTCTCTGATTTTTTGAAAGGATTGTTGAGGTTTTCATGGATGTTTTTTCTGTTTACGGAACTTCTTTTGATGATTGTTTGAGCAACCTTGATCGAGTTTTGTAGAGATGTGAAGAAACTAATCTTGTCTTGAATTCGGAGAAGTGCCACTTTATGGTGAATGAAGGCATTGTCTTGTGACATAAAATTTCTGACAGAGGTATTGAAGTTGACGAGGCTAAAGTTGATGCTATTGAAAAAATGTCGTGTCCTACGGATATCAGAGGTATAAGAAGTTTCCTTGGAAATGCTGGTTTCTATAGGAGATTTATTAAAGACTTCTGTAAGATTTATAGGCCACTCACTAATATCTTGCAAAAAGATGTTCCATTCATTTTTGATGATGATTGTGTAGAAGCTTTTGAAATTCTTAAGAATGCCTTGATTTCTACACCTATGGTTCAACCACCTGATTGGAACCTACTCTTTGAAATTATGTGTGATGCTAGTGATTATGTTGCTGGTGCTGTCCCAGGAAAAAGAGTTGTAAGAATTAAAATGTTATTCATTATGCTAGCAAAACTCTAGAGAGTGCTCAAATAAACCATGCTAGCACTGAAAAGGAATTTTTAGCAGTTGTGTTTGCTTGTGATAAGTTTAGACCCTATATTGTTGATTCTAAAGTAACTGTTCACACTGATCATGCTGCTATTAAATATCTTATGGAAAAGAAAGATGCTAAACCTAGACTTATCAGATGGGTTATTCTGCTACAAGAATTTGATTTGCATATTGTTGATAGAAAGGGTGCCGATAAACCCATAGCAGATAACTTGTCTAGGTTAGAGAGTGTTCTTGATGACACACTACCTATTGATGATAGCTTTCCTGATGAACAATTGACTGTCATAAATGCTTCTCGTAATACTCCTTGGTATGCTCATTATGCTAATTACATTGTCGCTAAATTTATACCGCCTAGTTTTACATACTAGCAAAAGAAAAAGTTTTTCTATGATTTAAGACATTACTTCTGGGATTACCCACACCTTTATAAATAAGGAGTAGATACTATTATTAGAAGTTGTGTACCTAAGCATGAACAGGAATAGATCTTACACAAGTGTCATTCCGAGGCCTATGGAGGACACCACACTGGAGATAGAACTGCACATAAGGTATTACAATCTGGTTTTTATTGGCCTACTCTTTCAAGGATGCTCGTAAATTTGTATTGTCATGTGATGAATGTCAACGAATTGGCAACATTAGTAGACGTCAAGAAATGCCTATGAATTACTCTCTTGTTATTAAACCATTTGATGTTTGGAGTTTTGATTATATGGGACCTTTTCCAACGTCCAATGGGTACACTCATATTTTAGTTGCTGTTGATTATGTTACTAAGTGGGTAGAAGCTATTCCAACAAGTAGTGCTGATCATAACACCTGTATTAAGATGCTTAAACAAGTTATTTTCCCTAGATTTGGAGTCCCCAAATATTTAATGACTGATGGTGGTTCACATTTTATTCATGGTGCTTACCGTCAATTGCTCGCTAAGTATGATGTTAATCATAGAATTGCATCTCCGTATCATCCTCAGTCTAGTGGTCAAGTAGAATTAAGCAATAGAGAAATTAAATTGATCTTGCAAAAGATGGTTAATAGATCTAGTAAGAATTGGTCTAAGAAACTTGACGATGCATTATGGCCTTATAGGACTGCTTACAAGAACCCTATGGGTATGTCTCCGTATAAAATGGTTTATGGTAAAACATGTCACTTACCTGTAGATCTAGAGCATAAAGCTTATTGGGCAATCAAAGAGCTCAACTATGATTTCAAACTTCCTGGTGAGAACAACTTATTTGACATTAGCTCACTTGATGAATGGAGAACCCAGGCCTATGAGAATGCCAAGTTGTTTAAAAAAAAGTTAAGAGATGGCACGATAAAAGGATACAAAAGCGTGAATTCAATATAGGTGATCATATCTTGCTATACAATTCTCGTTTAAGATTTTTCGCAGGAAAACCTCTCTCTAAAAGGGAAGGGCCTTACATTATTGAGGAAGTATATCGTTCCGGTGCCATCAAGATTAACAACATCGAAGGCACAAATCCAAAGGTGGTTAATGGGAAAAGAATCAAACATTATATCTCAGGTACTCCCATTAATGTTGAAACCAATGTTATCAATACCATAACTCCGAAAGAGCATATTAGGGAGACCTACCAGAATGTTTCAGACTCCAAAAAGGAATAGGTACATGGTACGGTAAGTAAACCGACTCCAAAACATTCCCAATAGCAATTTTACTCAGTTTTAGAATATTTAAAAATTTAGGAAAATTAAAAGTAGTTCGAAAGACATGCCTAGGGGGCTTGTCACCACCCCGTGCGCCCTCCGGACTCCGTTTCCTTGTGGTACACCCCTTCAGGTCGGCAAAAATTCATTATATAATCTCCCGAGGGTTTGCACTTTCGTATCACCACAATACCTCCTGTTTTTGTTTTGAGCTGTTTCTGCAGCAGATTTAGAGCAAGATGTCGTCCCAAGAGTCTGATGGGGAGAGCTAAATATCGCATTATCTTGCCAATCCCAAGCTTTACGGGGACCTAGATCCTTATGGATTATTCTCGAAGGAGGAACAAGAAGACAAGTATAGAGAAGAAATCTCCGATGAAGAGGAGACTCCTATGCCTCAACTGGGAGACATGCACGTGGAGTTCAGGAAATCAAGCCTCCCAAACGCAAGAAGAAAACCCAAAGTTCTATTTATTCCTTCTCGTTTTTTGCAGGAGAGTAAAGAAGAATTATGTCAAAGGATATTGAAGCTCGAGCAGGAAGTAGATGACCTAAGGGAACAAAATTTCATGCTTAAGAGGAAATTGGACAAGCTTCCATCCTCATCAACAACTCCACCACCATCACCTCCGAAGAAGGATACCTGAGCACATGGGTATGAGCACTCCCCTTGGCTTGTGCCAAGCTTGGGAGAGGCGCCCCGGTATCGTATCACCATCACACCTTTTTCCTTTTTTGTTCTTGTTTTTCTTAGTTTGATCCTTTTTGATTTTGTTTTGATCTAGTAGAATAAAGTTTTAGTATGATCTACCTTTTAGTTTTTGCTTTTGCTCCCCATATGTAAGCAATCTCAAGAGTTATATCATAAAAAGGGAGTCTTGATGAGAGGGCTTTGCTAGCTTACTATGCTCTTGAAAGTAATGAATAAAGAATAATAGAACAAAAGCAAAGAGTATACATAATGATCTTATGGGGAGTGATGACTTCACATATAAAAAGTATGTCGATTGAATTTTTTTGGGAGTTACAAACATAGTAATTGGTGATTGGTGCAATTGGAATGGAAGTGATAAATAAAGAGAGATTCACATATAAATATATTATCTTGGAAATCTTTTATGATTGTGACCACTCATTGAAATATTACATGCCAAGAAGTTGATGTTGGACAAGGAAGACAACATAATGGGTTATGTTTGCTTGCCTCTGGATAGAAGTTATATGGTTTTAGATCCTCCAACATGTAGTGCTTGCTTCCACCTCATATTAGTCAAAACTTCCGCAACAAGTAGAGATACTACTTGTGCATCTGAACACCTCAACCTAGTTTTGCCATGAGAGTCCACCATACCTACCTATGGATTGAATAAGATCCTTCAAGTAAGTTGTCATTGGTGCAAAAAGCAATAAAAATTGCTCCTACATGTGTGTGATCTTTTATTGTAAGGGAAATAAGCATTGTACGAACTTGTGATAGTAAAGAAATAAAAGTGACAAACTACATAATAAAGATTGCTATCACAAAGGGCAATACAATGCGGCATTCCTATGCACTAAGGGTTTGTGCATCCCAAAACAAAAAGCGCATGACAACCTCTGTTTCCCACTGCGAAGGGCCTATCTGTTACTTCTACTTTTTAAGTACTTACCTTGATGCAAGAGTCATGGTGATCCTCACCACTTCCTATATTTTGCCTCTCTCTTGGCAAGTATTATGTGTTGGGGAATGATCTAGACGCATATATCCACTCGGATGTGCGTGGTCATGAGTTATTATTGTTGACATCACCCTTGAGGTGAATAGTTGGGAGGCAAAACTATAAGCCCCTATCTTTCTCTGTGTCTGATTGAAGCTTTGATCTCATGGGTACTGCATGAGTGTTAGCAATTGTCAAACACTAAAAGATGATTGAGTATGTGGGTTTGCTTTACAAGCTATTATATTGACTCTTTCCTGTGTTATGATAAATTGCCAATTGCTTCAATGACTAAGATCATAGTTTGTTGGTTGTCAATATAGTTCTTGGTTCATACTTTATATTGTGAATGAATTGTTACTCTAGCATAAGAAATCTTATACAATAAGTATGGATGTTCTAAAGATGTTCATGATGCCCTCATGTCCGTATTGTGTTTTTACCGACACCTCTATCTCTAAACTTGTGGATATCGATCTTGGCTTTCACTTGAGGGCAAGCGAGGTCTAAGCTTGGGTGAGTTGATACGTCAATTTTGCATCATGCCTTTATATTAATATTTATTGCATTATGGGATGTTATTACACATTATGGTACAATACTTATGCCTTCTCTCTCTTATTTTACAAGGTTTACATGAAGAGGGAGATTGCCGTTAGCTAGAATTCTGGACTGGAAAAGGAGAAAATATAAGATACCTATTCTGCACAACTCCAAAAGTCCTAAAAATTTACTGAGAATATTTTTGGATTTAATAAAAAATAGGGTGAAAAAGATGCCATAGGTGGGCCACCGGGAGGTGACAAGCCTGCCAGCCGCGACCACCCCCTGGCCGCACCTAGCGGGATTGTGGCCCACCTGGCAGGTCCCCGATGCCCATCTTATTCTATATGGAGGGTTTTGACCTAAAATTTTTTGAAGGGAGCTCTTAGGATGAAGCACCACTGTCTCGAGGCGGAACTTGGACAGAACCAATCTAAAGCTCCGGCAAGGCTGTCCTATCGGGGAAACTTCCCTCCCTGAGGGGGAAATCGAAGCCATCGTCATCACCAGCAATCCTCTCGTCGAGAGGGGGTCAATCTCCATCAACATCTTCACTAGCACCATCTCCTCACCAAACCCTAGTTCATCTCTTGTATCCGATCCTTTTGTCAAACCTCAGATTGGTACCTATGGGTTGCTAGTACTGTTGATTACTCCTTGTAGTTGATGCTAGTTGGTTTACTTGGTGGAACATCATATGTTCAGATCCTTTATGATAATTAATACTCCTCTGATTATGAACATGAACATGTTTTGTGAGTAGTTACGTTTGTTCCTGAGGACATTGGATAAGTCTTGTTATAAGTAATCATGTGAATTAGGTATTCATTCGATATTTTGATGAGATGTATGTTGTATTTCCTCTAGTGGTGTTATGTGAACGTCGACTACATAACACTTCACCATTATTAGGGCCTAGGGGAAGGCAGTGGGAAGTAATAAGTAGATGATGGGTTGCTAGAGTGACAGAAGCTTAAACCCTAGTTTATGCGTTGCTTCGTAAGGGGCTGATTTGGATCCACACATTTCATGCTATGGTTAGATTTATCTTTATTCTTTTTCGTAGTTGCGGATGCTTGAGAGAGGGGTTAATCATAAGTGGGAGGTTTGTCCAAGTAAGGGCAGCAACCAAGCACCGGTCCACCCACATATCAAATTATCAAAGGAATGAATGCGAATCAAATTGGCATGATGAAAACTAGCTTGGCAGAAATTCCCATGTGTCCTCGGGAGCGCTCTGCTTTATATAAGAGTTTGTCTAGGCCTGTCCTTTGCTAAAAAAGGATGTGCTACACTTGTTACTTGTTACTCGTTACGAATTATCTTATCACAAAACTATCTGTTACCGATAATTTCAGTGCTTGAAGAGAATACCTTACTGGAAACCGCTTGTCATTTCCTTATGCTCCTCGGTGGGTTCGACACTCTTACTTATCGAAAGGACTACGATAGATCCCCTATACTTGTGGGTCATTAGATAGCAAATGGCGAGAATGACACATCACCTGTCTGTTTCTCGGCAGTCATCCTAGTCATGCTGGCAGCTACCCATGCCCATCTTGAGGCCGCCCACGCTCATCTTGTGCTGGTCACTACACAAATCACACCGGCATTCTCCGACACCGGTCAACAACCCACGTCTGCTGAGTTTATGATCGTTGATTGTGCTCGAGCAGGTGTCCGTTTGTCAAAGGCCTCCCTAGCCAAGATGGTGGTCATCCAAGCCCGAACCAAGGTCGCCCATGCTTGGCTCATGGTAGCCTTATCTAAAGAGATGGTGGACGAGGACTGTGACATGCTGGTGGAGTATGTGGTGAAGGATGCCATGGAGCTCCTTACCTGGGAGGTCATCAAGTGGGAGCTGCTCATCAAGGAGGCCGCGGAGATCAATGAGCGCCAGGTAGAATATTAGTCTCTGCTCTTTTATTAGAGTAATGTTTAGGTCAACTAACTATGTTTAATTGATCAATTAAGTAAGTGTGGGTAGTTTTGTATGGTATTTTATGTAGTACTCAAATTTGCAAGTGATGTTAAATTAAGAAATGACGTGGATGACCACTGTAACGAGGGAAATTTTGACCAAAATTTGCCTCCATATCCTATTTTCTCTTCCAAATGAAAATGAAATGCAAGTACCGTGTGCAATGTAGTATCCAATACCTTACGCAGGAAGCTTGGATACCAAAATTTCCACGTTCAGTCTCATCACACACAGGATAAACTATAGGGTTCGTTTGTAATGTTGGACATCGCACACAGTTCAGATAAAGATACTGAAAGGATCGATATGGTTGACTAGAGGGTGGGGGGGTGAATAGGCAACTAACAATCTTTATCTTTTCTTTAACAATTTAGGCTTAGCAACAAATAGGTTGTCTAGATATGCAACTAGGTGAGCAACCTATATGATGGTAATCACAACAACAAGCTAAGCAACCAAGATAAAGTAGTAAAAGTAGCTTGCACAAAGTAAAGGTAAGGAGTAACCACAATAGGAACCGATGGAGACGACGATGTGTTTCCGAAGTTCCTTCCCGGTAAGGGTAAGTACTCTCCGTTGGAGCGGTGTGGAGGAACAATGCTCCCCAAAAAGCCACTAGGGCCGCCGTATTCTACTCGTTCCCTCACACAATGCAAGATGCCGTGATTCCACTAGTGGTGCCCTTGAAGGCGGCAACCGGACCTTTATAAACAAGGTTGGGGCTCTCTCCACAACTTAATTGGAGGCTCCCAACGAAACCATGAAGCTTCATCACAATGGAATATGGCTTCGAGGTGACCTCTGCCATCTAGGGTTCTCAAACACCCAAGAGTAACAAAATCGACACAAGAAACTATGGGGGAATCAATTTTCCTTTGGTGGAAGTGTAGATCTAGATATCCTCCTTCAATCCCTAGCAAGCCAACAAGTTTGGGTTGCTAGAGAGAGAGATCGAGCAAGAAAGCACAAGGGGCATCAATGGTGGAGAGAGAGGTAAGAGATAAAGGAGAGGTGGAAGAAGCACCTCCTTATATAGGCCCCCCTTTTCCAACCGTTATAGCCAGTTCTACATGGGGGCGGTACAACCGAAGCTGCGAGCAGTACAACCGGTATAACCGGTAGAAACGGTACAACCGGTCAACCACCACCCAACAACCAGACCGCACAAAGAGGTTAGCCCGGATGCACCAACCAGCCCTGAGCCCCGGACCAGGCAAAGTCCTAAGCAGTACAACGGCTCGGGACCCCGGTTGTACCGGGCTATATGAATATAGCAGTACAACCGGTCTTGGTCCGCCCAACAACCAAGGCACACCAGAACCATGTCCGGTGGTAGCCTGGTGCTGGGCCGGTTGTACCGCCCAGAGCTGCCATACTGGGCCACCTAGCCTTTGGCGGTACTACCGCCCGGGGGCAGCAGTATAACCGCTGGGGACCACTTGTGGCAGCAACCCCATGGTATCACCCCTAGAGTGGCAGTACAACCGGAAGTCAAAAGCATGCTGAGCATTTAGGTTGAGACCACGGAATACCTCGCAGGTAACAAGGAAAAAGAGGCCTCTCTCTATGATGCGGAGAAGTGAGTTGGGTGAAGATGGATGTGCGAAAGAACTGATTCACCCAACACTTTCCAATGTGGATTCCCTCTTAATAGTACGGGATCCTTATGAACAAAGAGAATAAACATGTAGAGAATCCCATCTTCGATCTTTTCCATTTGGAGGGTCCACCTAACCGTCTTGCATTCCACATACAATCCATGTATAACTTGACACACTGTTAGATCCTAGTGAGTTGTCATCATCGCCAAAACACCAAGGTAAGAGAATGACTTTACAATCTCCCCCTTTTTGGTGGATGATGAAAACAACACGATTTGCATTGATGATTTGTAAAATAAAAGTGGAGATCCCCCTCAATGTGTGCAACAAATGAGACCTGTGCAAGAATTGGAGCTCCCCCTTGATTTTATAGACCACCCACTAGGGATAACTATAAGATGAAGCATTAAGGAGCAAAATAAATGAGATAATAAGTAGAGTTTAATAGTAAGGGTACGATAAGTCTCAGACTCTAGTTAAACACACATAGTCTCCACACAAACTGATAAGAAGAAAATTAGAGTTCAACTGGAAGACGCAACAAAGAGACAAATAAACAACCATGCAACACCCATGCAAATCACGTTATAATTTACTTTCTCCCCCTTTGGCATCAAGACACCAAAAAGGAAAAGAGTGATGCTAGTGCCCCAGAACTTAGTAGATCTCCTCGTTGGTCGCATATCCGTCGAAATCATCATCTCTAGAGCCATCCCCATCATTATCATCATCATTAGTAGCATCATCGGCAGCAACAGCAGCAGAGGAGGAGGCAGCCGGCTGGTTCGGGATCTCCTCATCAGTCCAAGTGCTATGCTCATAGATCCACTATTCTTCAGGAGTGATGTTCTTCTCAGAGCCATTGGTGGCATCGAGATGGAGAGACCGTATAATCTGTATCTGTCTGCATCGGGCAAGATTCTCGTTGACATGGGCTTCATAGAGCTTGTTCTAAACATGAGTCTGGAGGCAAAATGTTTTCTTGATCTTGTCAGAAAGCTTGGAGGCCCAAGATGGCTTGGCACATGCAGGAAGCTCAAAATTGCTGTCACCGGAAGTATCAAAGACATGCTCAGGGTTGGCATCAGGGTAGCAAGGTTCAACATGTTTCTTCTTTCGGAGCTGCTTGACCTCATGCACGATGAGGTTGTCAGGAGACGCGAGAAGCTCGCCCGGCCGACGGATGGTCCACACAGAGTTGAGAAAACTCATGATATAAGGAGCATAGGTGGGAACCTTCCGATAGACTACCGTGGAGTACAAATCCTCCCACATCTATTTGGAAACATCAAAGGTAGCTCCAGAGCTAGCTTCAGTCTTCATGGCAACGAGAAGATCAACAAAGTACCCATGAATCTCATCCTGATTTCCAACCTTGGGCAGAAGAACATTCCGGAACACACGATGTAAAATGTCATAGACCCGTTGCAGGTCCTTAGAAGCTCCCATAACCCCCGCCCGCCAATGTATAGGGGGGCTAACCTGTTCTTATCCATAGATTGAGCCCGATCATGAGGATGAATGCCTCCATTCCTAGTGAGGCCTGTATCATCATAGCCAAGGACATTGTAGAAAGCGCGCCATGGAACATGGAAGAATTCATCACGACACATGAAGGAAAGATGACGCTTGTCATCAGTGCCAAAGTGGACCGTGAGGTAGAACTGGTGAATGAGCTACACATCAAAGGCACACTTGGAGGTCATGAGCTTGATCAGGTCAAATTCTTTGCATAGTGCCAAAGCCTCGCCAAAGTAATCCTTGTTTTGCCTCAAGTGCTCGATGTCAATAGTCTATTGCTTTGCATACTTGTTATTGTGATGGTCATAGAGCTCATGCACGATCCAAAAATGCAACTCATTTTGGAACTAAGGTGTGGTCTATCTAGGAGCAACAGGAACCTCATACGGATTTGGAAGACGGACCCTCTCCCAATCAGCTTGCTTCCAGGAATGCACGGGCTTGGCATTTTTCTGCTTGGCAGCCAAGGACTTCTCACGGCGAGTGGAATCGATGGGACCACAACTTCCTCATTCCCAGAATACTCAACAATCCAGCACCTACGAGCACGTTTCTTGGTCTTCTTCTGAGAGCAGCACTAGAACCACCTATAGACATGCACGCAAAAAACACAAAGTGGAAACCTAGAAAAATGAGAGGATTGTACACAAGAGAGGGAATAAATTAGGTGCGGGGATAAGAACCAAAGAACAGGGGGCAGGAATCAACGAGGCCGGTTGAACCGGTTGCCCTGGCGGATGTATCGCACGAGCAGTTGTACCACTAACTAGAGTGGTTGTACCGCTTCTGGGAAACCGACGGATCCAGATTCAGAGACATGCCCCCTCTTGGAGGTTTCTAATCAACACATCTAATTGTTATTATAATATATGATCTTATCCCATCAATAGTTTGCCAAAAAACGCGGGAACCAAGCAATGCCCTAGCAATGGAGGATTCAAAGAGCATGCAAGAACGAGGAGGAAATAGAATTACCAGCGTACAAGGAAGAAGATCAGGGAAGGAAGGGCCTCCATGGAGCAGATCCGGGAGGAGGCCACGAATCAGGGGCGCCGGAGGCACTCCCGGGTGGCGGTGGCAGCGGCTGGTGACATGGGGGCATCAGGAGGAGTCGGACATGAAGGGGATAACTAAATACCCCTTTGGCCCAGCCCTCCAGTTAAGTATCGGGTCGTGACCGGTTGTACCACTCAAGAAGAGTGGTTGTACCGGTCCCAGTACAGTTATAGGGAATTAGCGGTAGAACCGCAATCATCCCCGGTTGTACTGCCGGGACGGGACAACAGGTGGATTAGCGGTAGAACTGCTTTCCCCACCGGTTGTACCGCCTGGCCACAGACACTACCACCAGATGATCAAAGCGTACGATCTTTTTAAGAGATGGGGTATGGTGAGGAAAACTCCATGGTTGGAAGAAAACAAAAATGACAATAAAAAGCCATGCAGAAAGCCCACAGTTAGGACTCAAAGCAGAACAAAACCAATTGGCAAACTCAAATAATAGCAAACGGGGGGGGGGGGGGCGAGGCCACCTATGTATGAGTCAATTGGTACTGGAAATATATGAACCTTGGGGCCATGACCAAAACTCGTCTTTGAAGCACATGAGTCATCCAAAATGACGAACGTGAAAGAGTTGATTTATTTATGCATAATAGGAGGAGGGATAGTTAATTGAGAGAATTAGACTCCCCCTAAATCAATGCCTACACCTAGACAAGACATAATGATGAGTGTGGTGGGGTGTGCACTAAATCAATTCACATTGCTCAAATCAGTGATATTTAGCTCATGCCTTAACTCGCGAAATCTTTCTTCATCCAATGGCTTCGTAAAAATATCTGCAAGTTGCTCATTAGTGTTGATATGGATAAGATTGATATCTCCTCGCTTGACGTGTTCCTAGAGGAAGTGACGAGGAATATCAATGTGCTTCGTCTTGCAGTGTTGAACCGGGTTGCTGGAGATCATAGTGTCACTTTCATTATCACAGTAAAGAGGCACTTTGTCACAATTGACACCATAATCCTTTAAATTTTGCGTCATCCAAAGAATCTATGCACAACAACTGGCAGCAGCTACATACCAGGCCTCGGTGGACGAGAGAGAAACATAGTTCTGTTTCTTTGAAGACCAACTTACCAAAGACTGACCAAGAACTTGGCAGCCTCTAGAAGTGGACTTCCTATCCACACGGTCTCCGTCCATATCCGAGTCAATATATCATATGAGATCAAATGAAGCACCCTTGGGATACCATAAGCCAAAGTTTGGGGTATGAGCCAAAGATTTGCTCCACATGGTGACTCTCCTTAGGTACGGATTGAAATCGTGCACAAATTTCCACACTTAACATGATATCCAGTCTAGATTCACAAAGGTAAAGCAAGGATCCAATCATGGAGCAATATACCTATTGATCCACAACTTTATCATTGGGGTCACTTTCAAGATGGCATTTGAGTGGCATAGGAGTGTTGGCCTTGGGAGGATTGAGCTCATCCATCTTGAACCTCTTGAGCATGTCTTCGGTGTATTTAGCTTGATTGATGAAGGTACCTTGACTTCATTGCTTGACTTCGAAACCAAGGAAGAACTTCAACTCTCCCATCATAGACATCTCGAACTTATTTGTCATCAAGTGGCAGATTCTCCATTGAAGGCTTTGTTAGGAGAACCAAATATAATATCATCAACATATAGTAGGCATATGAAAAAGTTCCCATTAACCCTCTTTGTGAAAAGAGTGGGATCAATTTTCCCAATTTCAAACCCATGGTCTTGCAACATCTCGGTAAGGTGCTCATACCACGCACATGGGGCTTGTTTAAGGCCAAAGAGAGCCTTATCGAGAACATATACATGATTGGGGAACTTGGGATCCTCGAACCCTGGGGGTTTCTTAACATATACCAACTCCCTAGGAGGACCACTAAGGAATGCACTTTTAACATCCATTTGATATAATTTAAAGTTATTATGAGAAGCATATGCAAGCAACATGCGACTAGATTCAAGGCGAGCAATGGGAGCAACAGTTTCACCGTAGTCAATACCCTCGACTTGGGAGTAGCCTTGTGCCACCAATCTTGCCTTGTTGCGAATGACGACACCGTTCACGTCTTGTTTCTTTTTGAAGATCCATTTAGTTCCAATAACATTGTGGTTCTCCTTAGGTCTTGGCACCAATCGCCACACTTTGCTGCGCTCGAAGTTGTTGAGTTAATCATGCATAGCTTCAACCCACTCCATGTCCTCGAGCGCATCTTGTACCTTGAGGGGCTCAATGCAAGAAACAAACGCGTGATGTTCACAAAAGTTTTTTAATTGTCTACGAACGGTTACCCCTCTTTGCAAGATGCTATAGACGATTTCCATCAAATGTTGTCTAAGTTTAAGCTTGGCAGCATTCTTGGCGACTCGTCTCTCTAAGATTTCCTCCATGGAAGGTTGAGGGACAACATTCTGTGAAGCATCTTCTTGGTGATCTTGAGCGCCTTCGTGAGCTTGCTCTTGATCTTGAGCTTCCTCGGGGACATGGACTTGATCTTGGGCATCACTTGGTGAGACACCATCATCAGTAGATTGATCTTGCCCCCGATCTTGTCCATGTGGTAGAGGACCTTCATTTTGTTCTTTGGAAGCATGTGGGTCTTGCGTCGGTGATGGTTCCACTTGAGTGAAACATTGTCCTTCTCCTTCGGCAACAAGGGGTTCCTCAATGGATAGAAAGTATCCCACACCCATTCTTCTACGGCTTGGGGAGGAATTTTATCACCTACATCACAAAGACCACTTTGCTCCACTTGAGAGCCATTATTTTCATCAAACTCTATGTTACACGTCTCCTCAATGAGTCCGGTGGACTTATTGAGGACACGGTAAGCGCGAGAGTTTGTAGCATAAGCAACAAATATGCCCTCTTGAGCTCTAGGTTCAAATTTAGACAAACTAACACCTTTCTTGAGAATGAAACACTTACACCCAAACACCCTGAAGTACTTGAGATTGGGCTTGTTACCTATAAGAATTTCATAAGGAGTCTTGTTCAAGCCTTTTTGGAGATAGAGCTGATTGGATGCATGGCAAGCTGTGTTGATGGCTTCGGCATAGAAATTGTACGGAGATTTCAATTCCGCCATCATGGTGCTTGACGCGTCCGTTAACGTCCGGTTCTTTCTCTCGGCAACACCATTTTGTTGAGGGGTATAAGGTGCAGCGTATTGATGCTTGATCCCCTCATCACTAAGGAACTCATTCAAGGTGTAGTTCTTGAACTAGGTGCCATTGTCACTTCTTATCATCAGAATCTTTGCCTCATGTTGTCGTTGAGCTTAATTTGCAAAGTCGATGACTGTTTGTTGTGTTTCACTCTTCCTCTTGAAGAAATATACCCAAGTGTATCTTGAGTAGTCGTCCACGATCACCAAACAATACTTTCTTGCCCCAAGCCTATCAAAAGATGAAGGACCAAAGAGATCCATGTGGAGGAGCTCCAAGGGCCTCTTCGAGTAAATGGCAGTCGTGGGGCGGTGAGCAGTCTCATGTAGCTTTCCTTCAATAAAGCACTGCAAGCACGATCTTTGGCAAAACTCACATTTGTTAGTCCAAGGATGTGATCCCCTTTGAGGAGACTTTGCAACGTTATCATATTGACATGGGCTAGCCGGCGATGCCAGAGCCACCCCACATGAACTTTAGCCATTAGGCAGGTCGCGGTCTTAGTGGGCCGCTCCGAGAAGTTCACCACATAGAGACCATTCTCGACATGCCCAACAAAAGCTACTTTAAGAGTCTTTCCCCACAAAAGGGCCGTAGAGTCAATACCAAATAAGGTAGTAAAACCCATGAGTGCAAGTTGATGAACATAAAGTAAATTGTATGAGAGGGTCTCAACAAGCATAACATTTTGTATGGAGAGTTCCAGAGAGATTATCACCTTGCCAAGACCCAATACCTTTGAAATTGCATCATGACCAAATGAGACTTGGGTGTCCACGGATGGGTCAGGATGAACGTCCACCACAAAGTTCTTGCTTCCAGTCATATGATTTCTCGCTCCACTATCGAGCAACCATGACGTTCCTCCGCAAGCAAACCCCTACAAGAGATCAATGTTTGGTTTTAGGTACCCATTCTTTAATGGATCCTTTCATGTTAGCAACAAGGGTCTTAGGAACCCAAATACACCATTCAATGTACTCATAAGAAGAACCAACATATTTGGCATAAACATGCCCATCACTAGCATGGCACAAAACATAAGAGGGGTTAAAGTCGCCGGTCTTGTTGGGGTGGGTGGTCTTGCCCTTCTTGGCATTACCAACCACAACTTTGTCTTTATTCTTCTCATGAGGACAATCTCATGATCTTACAAAAGGTTCGTTCAGCGGTGGAACTTCCTTGGTGTTCACCTTCTTCTTCTTCTTCTTCTTCTTCTTCTTCTTGCTTTTGGGTGCAAACCCAACGCCTTCTTTTGCAACAACTTCATTATGATTACTCAAAAGGTCATTGTGTAACATCCCAAATTTTGGAATGTTATAATAAATACTAGAATGATTGTTTGTTTGATTGAGTGATTGAAAATTGAGTGAAAATTTGAAACTTTTGAAAACTTTTGAATGAGAGGGAATAAAATGACTTTCCCAAAACTTTCACTCTCAGGAATTCAAATTCATTTCATCACAAAATCCCAGAGTCAAGATGATATGACTTCTTCCATTTAAAGGAATGAAAAGGGATTTGAAAATGGTTTGAATTTCATTTGAAAATAGTTCAAATTTAGAAACTTTATGCAACTCAATGATTTTCATGAGAGAGGATAAAAGGACTTCTTCAAATTATATGAAATAGGAGTTGGAAGTTTAAAAGAAGGATATGAAAACTATTTGAGAAATTCTCATATGGAGTTTCATTTCCATATTTGAATTCCCTATTTGAATTTGTAAGCATTCAAACCCCTTGACAAAGTTTTTGAGAGGAGTAATATGACACTCCAAACCAGGGGTATTTTTGTGAAGTTTTTGAGTCATAAAACCCAAGGGATTATTTGAAAAATATTTGCAAAAATAAATAAAGCCATTTAGGCATTTTTTAAAAATAATTTTTTAAGTATTCAATGTGGCCGTGGAAAAATGTCCATTAAATGGCATTTATTTCCCTGATCATTTTGGTATATAACACTTTATTTTTTGGACTGGTTTTGAATGTCTTAATGTTGTTTTTAATGCCCTGTATATTAATAAAGAAATAGTTAAACACGCGTATTAAAGCCCCGGCCCACCGCCCCTGATTCCTCCCCGAAACCTCTCTGCATCGGCCATCGCTGAGCGCGCCTTCTCCTTCTCTCTCGCTGACGCCCCGGCCCCATCGACCGCTCCCGCTCACCGCGCGCTCACCTTCCTCCTCCCGCGCACCGACATCGCCGGAGATCCCTGTCTCACCGGATCTATCGCACCTGCCCTTCTCTCGCTCACCCGCGGCCCTATAAATACCCCGGCCTCCCTCCGTGCTCCATTCCACCCCGAAACCCCCTCTGCCCTCGCCAGAATCACCCCACAGCTCCTCGTCGGAGTTCGGCACCCCACTGAAGCTCCCAGAGCACCTGGCCGTCGCTCTACCCACCCCCACTCCCGTCCGACGCCACCTACGCACGCCGGAGAGTCGCCGCCACCGTTTGGAACCCTCGGACGCTGTCCTCAACCATCGGAGCGCCATCCCCATCACCCCCGCCTCCTCTGCCTCGCCGAAGACATCGTCGGAGCTCCCCACCCCTCTGTAAGTCATCGGCGACGCCCTCCTCCGTTCGATCCCATTCCAACGGTCAAGATTAGATCGCATTTTTTTATTTTCCCCGAACCGTTTTCTTCTAATGTTCGGTCGCCCGCTCGCAAACACCCGCACGCACACGACTTCGGCCAATCCTACCTTGACACATAGCCCCTAACCGTTAGCTAGTCAGTTTTTCCTTTTCTGTTTTTGTTTTAAAAAACAGAATAGGTTCTGGTTTTATTTTTGTTATATCTTTTAAAATATTTAGAGTTTTTGATTGATTCTTTTTGAATTATGTCACAAATTTTATGTAGTTTATGTAGATATCCAGTTTGACCAAATTTGATTAATTTAAAAGTGAATTCAAACAGATTTGATTCAAAACTTGTTTTCTGAATATCTTGAGTTTAAAAATATATTTTGAGTTGATTCTTTTTGCTACTTGTCACTAGTGACCTTAATTATCAGCAGGTAGAGTTGAATATTTTTAGAATATTTTATAGTAGTATTTTCAAGCAAAATAGATTTTGTTTAGTTCTATTAGGTTTATTTATATTCCCTTTTGTTTTAAATTATTTTCTTTTATATTAGTGATAAGACTTTTATAAAGTTTTCTGTTAGATAATAGTAGCCCTTCAAATCAAATAATATTTTATTAGTTGATTGCATGAAAATCAATTCTAGTTCAATTATAACTTGCAATTGGATTTTCATTGCTAGTTTTGATCCACTATTTGAAAATAGTTTCAACAAATTGTTTTATAAGTTTGATTTTCTGTTAATCTAAATTTAGACGAGAAACAATTTGTATTATAGTTGAGATTGTTTGTGGTTTAAGCCAAGGATGACCTTATCAAAAGAAGAACCTTTATAAAAGCTTTTCAATTAGTTCTTTTTGCAAAATAAAAATTTATGAGAAAATACTTTGTGTTAATTATTTGCTTTAAAATTTGTTTTTCTTTTATTAACTTAATGTTTTTTTCTTGATGATATGTTATAGTAGTTAAAAACTTTAGTTGGTAGAGTATTGTTTTCTTAGTTCCTAGTTGTTCTTCAAAAGTAATTCTTTTTGCTAAGTAAAATATTTACTAAACTACTTTTGATTATATTTTACTTTGTTTTTGTTTGCTACTTTTGAAAATTTGGATGTACTTGTAGAGAAAACCAACTTTGGTTGTGTTGATGATGTTTTGTTGATTTTAAATTTTGCCTTAGGTATTCCCTTCATCACCACCTTAGTTGTGTTGATGTAGTTTTGTCATTTGAGTTTTGTCTTAAGTATTTCCTTTCATCACCACCATGTTGCTTTTGGTTTTGTGTTGCCTTTTTGATTGTTAGTATTTGACTGCTAGTATGATTGCTTATATGTATGCAATGTTTGATTGTATAGATTTTCATCGGAGAGTGACGAATAGTCTATCAGTTATCTCTGAGAGCGATATTATTTTTTCATCAACAGTATAGGCAAGTCACTTTGACCATGTATACCTATGTTTTTATTACATTAGTTCTACCATCTCCCCAATTGCATGCAAAGTAGGTAAATTGGAAACTTGGTTACTTGATCTAGTATCATGTGGTAGGTACCCCTCAACCCTTTGACACATTGGCCCCGGGAAACGTTGTTTTACATTTTGCTATGCTATTAGTAGACGGGGTTGGTTGTGTGTTTCATGAGAGTTGTGAGTTAATAATTTCAAGACCTACATGATGATCAAGACTTCAAGACTCCGAGTTTTCAACTTACCTCTTGGTGGATGATGGTTGAACGGCGCCCTAGAGAAACCAGTGGTTAGCCTAGGTGTTTCCAGGGAAGTGCCAGTATTCACGCGGAAAGGTCCAGCCAGGCACAAAGAGATGGATGGATGCTTCAAGAACCAAGGCTTACCTGCACAACCACAAGTCATTATGGGCTCTGGCTTGGTTGGACATTATGGTGACCCTGGACAGGCGGTGCTACGAGATGTAGAAGAACGGTAGGAAAGGATGGGCACCGACAGAGTCTCAGGGAAACCCTTTAGAAGACCATGTTTTGGTCATCCATTTCTCAAACACCCTGAAGTGCGAGAAATCCAACAGAGGCGATCAAATCTTGTGGGGAACGTGTGCAAAACTCTACAGAGTACCCAAACCTAATCGATTAGCCGTGTCCACGGTCATGGACAATTTGAGCCAAAGGAACTGAAACTATCAGGAAATCTCAACACAAAAAAAAGTTATAATGATGTGGGTATAAATGACAACTTGGGTATGAGAATTGGTTGGTGGAACCATCTCATTAATCAACCAACATTGTAGTAATTATGCTTTTGCCCTCTCTTGTTGTAGGAAAAATTTGGCTTTATGCAAAACCCACTACCCCACTTGCCATATATGCATGTAGAATAGATGATTACTTTACACCCTCTCTTTTGTGACTTGTCGGCATATTCAAAATGCTGACCTACATGGCTGCAACGTCTTATGTTGCAGATAAGCTCTACGATGGGTAAGAGTACGATTCAGGGTTACGGTCTACACTCAACCTGCCGTTGGTGTTATTGGGACTCCACTCCCGTTGACTGTTTCCGCTACGATTTTAAGATATATATATATCGGTTTTATGTTAATTACATGTGGTTGCACTTTGATATATACATTGATGTACTGTGTGTGCCAGCATACTGATCCAGGGATGGCACAGAACACACAGAGGCTTGACTCGTTTTGAGTCGGGTCGCTACACATTGAGTGTCTTCTCACCTTGGATACATGTCACCAAACCCTTTTCAATCTGCTCTTTTAGCTTAGCATTTTCCTCCACAAGATGTGCATGCTCACAACATGAGTTAGTAGCAGATGCATTATCAATTAGAACAAAAGGAGGACACGTGGCAATTTCCTTAGTGAGTTTTACTTGGAGTTGATCATGCGACTCCTTAAGAGAGGCATGATCACAGTTCAATGCCTTGTGAGCATTGTCAAGTGTGTCAAGCAAAACCTTGAGTCGATCATGGCCAACCCCAAGTGCAACCTTTTCAGACTTGAGCACATGGTTAAGGACAATGGCATGATCATAATCTTTACGTAATTTAGCAAGGTAATCATTTTGTGACACCTCAAGACTCACACGAAGACATCCCTCTTCCTCAGGACCAATTGATAGATCCGATATCTTGTCGGCATAATCACGACTATGGCCTTTCAACTCCTCAAGATATCCTTCTTGAGACTCAATGGTGTCATTGGCCTCACCAAGTTGTTCCAAGAGAGCAACGAAGTGCCTCTTGGATTCTCCCTTGAGTTTACACAAGAATTTGTCAAACTCATTTTTATCCTCTTTCGGCTCCTCATGTTCGTCCAAACAATCTAACAAAGATGGATTGGAATAAATAGAAGTCTTAATGTTTGAGGTTTTGTCGTTGGAGGTTACCTTGGTGATACCTTTAGCCATGAGGCACCTAGCGAGTATGTTCTCATTGGGGGCGTCGAAGAGTGACACATTTGTTGGAGTAGAGGAACCAATTGGCATAGATGACATTGCCATTCCTTCACCGCTTGTGTCTTTGTCATAAACATCATCATCTGAGGCATACTCTTCTTAGCCACCAATACTTTGTTTGGAGCCTTCTTGGTGAAGTTGGTCTTGTTGGGGAAGGATTTGGCCTTATATTTGCGAATGAGATTGCCACCATTGTCTTCCCTCTTCTCATATGGGAAATCCACCACAAAGTGACTCACATTACCACAATTGTAGCATGCTCTCACACGTTTCTTGCCCTTTGACCCGTTTGAGTTGTTCTAGGAGAAGTTGGGCCTTATGTTTCTCTTGTTGCCCCAAAATTTCCTGGACGCAAGAGCCATATGCTCATGCTAAGCATATTTGATGTCCTCATGGCAACCCTCTTCTTATTATTCTTCTTCCTCTTGATTGGCCTTGGAATTCAAAGCAAGGTTGGGGGATGATCTCTTTGATCGTTGCACGCGGGCGAGCACATTGTCAGTTGTCGTGTTCAAGATGTTGATTGCAATAAATTCATCCAACACATCACCAGAGGACAAGGTGTGAAAGTCCAGTCTTTGATGGATTACAGCGGACATGGCCTTGTTGTAGGGCATGATGGCCTTCAGAAACTTACGCTTGATCCAAGTATCATCCACATCCTTTCTGCCATGATCTTTGAGGGCAACGGCGAGAGCAGTCATGCTTCTACAGAGCTCATGCAGTTCCTCATCCTCTATCATTACAAACTCATCTGATTGATCAAGGACCACTTCATAGTTTGACTGTTGAATGCTTGAGCTGCCCTTGTACATGGAGAAAATGTGTTCCCAACACTCTTTAGCAATAGTGAAAGGACGCAGGTGAGGTAGGTCTTTAGTGGGAACAACAGCTTGGAGTATGAACAAGGCGGAAGAATTTAGCTGTTTATCCGCTTTTCTCTTGGAGTGAGGTTGCGTGGATCACGAGTGTAGTATCCTTCTTCAATGACTCTCATGAGATGAATTGAGCTGTGATCTAAACGAGACTTGATACTGAAAACATGACTCTCATGAGATGAATTGAGCTGTGATCTCTTGGAGTTAGTTTTTCCTTTTCTGTTTTTGTATTAGAAAATAGAATAGGTTCTGGTTTTATTTTTGTTATATCTTTTAAAATATTTGGAGTTTTTGATTGATTATTTTTTCATTGTGTCAAAAATTTATGTAGTTTCTTCAGA
The DNA here is from genome assembly GCA_022496015.1 of Hordeum marinum. Lineage (NCBI taxonomy): Eukaryota > Viridiplantae > Streptophyta > Magnoliopsida > Poales > Poaceae > Hordeum > Hordeum marinum. The sequence continues at coordinate 428,595,923 of CM039675.1, forward strand.
TATATAGTTTGACCAAATTTGGTTAATTTAAAATTGAATTTAAACAGATTTGATTCAAAACTTGTTTTCTGAATATCTTGAGTTTAAAAATATATTTTGAGTTGATTCTTTTTGCTACTTGTCACTAGTGACCTTAATTATCAGTAGGTAGATTTGGAAAATTTTAGAATATTTTATAGTAGTCTTTTCAAGCAAAACAGATTCTAAACGAGACTTGATACTGAAAACCCAGTTAGCAAAATCATTCTTAACAAGTTTAGGAGGAGGGCCGTGATTAACTATTTGAGGTGGATGCACCGGTCCTCCATAGACCACAGGAGGGGGAACTAAGGCAAAGCTCCCGACTCATTAATTCCTTGAGAGAGATTATCCTTATCAGTACTAGCCCCCTCCTTACCGGAGTTGACATCCGATGTCGAGTTAGTGGGATTTACCACTTGAATCACATCAGTGGTAAGTTTAAGATTATTAAGGAATTCTTTGACCATGGATTTGACCTTGGTCGTCATGGATGATTTGAGATAGAACATGGCCTCACTCAAATCCTCACGAGATACCGTGTTCACTCCCACGGACTCGGGAAGTTCTCCCACACGCGCCTCTTTGCCAACCATACTCTTCGGGTGGTGAAACCCATAATAAAGAGACGTGGCTCTGATACCAATTTAAATGATCGATATGTTGACTAGAGGGGGGGTGAATAGCAAGCTAACAATCTTTAAATTTTCTTTAACAATTTAGGATTAGCAACAAATAGGTTGGCTAGATATGCAACTAGGTGAGCAACCTATATGATGCTAATCACAAAAACAAGGTAAGCAAGCAAGATAAAGCAATAAACGTAGCTTGCACAAAGTAAAGGCAAGGAGTAACCACAAGAGGAACCGATGGAGACGAGGATGTGTTACCGAATTTCCTTCCGGGTAAGGGGAAGTACGCCTCTGTTGGAGCGGTGTGGAGGCACAATGCTCCCCAAGAAGCCACTAGGGCCATCGTATTCTCCTCACGCCCTCACACAATGCGAGATGCAGTGATTCCACTAGTGGTGCCTTTGAAGGCGGAAACCGGACCTTTACAAACAAGGTTGGGGCTCTCTCCACAACTTAATTGGAGGATCCCAACAAAACCATGAAGCTTCACCACAATGGAATATGGCTTCGAGGTGACATCTTCCATCTAGGGTGCTAACACTAGGAGAAAACGACGCATTTGTCCCGGTTCCAGAGGCCCATTAGCCCTAGTTCTGGAACCGGGACTAAAAGGTCGGGACTAAAGCCCCAAACCTTTAGTCCCGGTTCTCTTATGAACTGGGACAAAAGGGGCTCCACGTGGCCTCTGCGGGGAGCCCAGGCAGGATGACCTTTAGTCCCAGTTGTCAACACCAACCAGGACCAAAAGGCATCCACGCGTCAGCATCTGGCAGGAGCTGGGTTTTTTGTTTTTTTGAAGGGGGGGGGTTAGGGGGTTTCGGAGGGTTCATTTAGGGGTTTCATATTGTGTTAGCTAGCTAATAGAGAGAAGTGTCCTCTCTTTTTCCATGCTTGGTCGACGCTAGCTACTATAGAGAGAACTCAAGACGCTACCTAGTAAGCAAATGAAGGAACCATTAAGTAAACAAGATCGTCATGATCATATACAGAGAGAAGTGATCGACCTCTCTTTCTCCGAGAGATTGGTCAAACAACAAGTTTTCGTATATCTGTCCGACGCTAGCTACATATATACAATATAAGATCTCTTACAACCCCTAAGATCCAATCACAAATCCACATAATATTCTCCATCTTTAGGTATGACGTGGTCAAGAAATAATCCCGCCAATTCCTCTTGAATTGCTCGTATGCGATCATGTGGTAGGAGTTCATCCCGCATCTGCCAGATGTAATCTAAAGAAGGAGGTCAATACATGCAGATATATGAATAAAACTCAACACAACTGATGGTAACGTAGTATATAAAATAAAATTGTGACTATTATTTACGTACTTCAAATTCTCTGTCAGAGAAGCCCCGCTCACAGTTCGAGTGGCGAATGAACTCGCATACGTAGTATCCATGTAAAACAGTCCCTTCTTCCTCGTACAAGCACTTTACGAGAATAGATTTCAATCGAACTGATAAGAAAGCATGGTAATGATATATTGAAGAAATTTTGAATCAATTAGAGATGCGCGAAACTAGGTAGTACTACTTACTTTGGGGTGCGTAAATCGCAATTCTTCGTTTAGACCGGGAACCTTTCGGGTGACCTTCTTCCAAACCCTGCCAAGCAAAGAAAATGATTACTTGATATCAGGAAGTTAACGAAAGTTGCATGCCGATATGGTGCCGGTATTGACTGAACTTACTTCGTGAGCATTGCATTCATGTCCGCATAATTCTTGGGATCTTTACGTCTCGAGTCTAAGACAGTTACTAATGCCCCGTCAAGCTTAATAGATAGTAGCATATAGTGGAAACTACACACACATATATAACTCATCAATTACATTACTTAACCTCGAGTAAACGAAACTGAGTATACAGAGAAGACAACAACACTCACTTGAAGTTGTTAGGAAAGAGTATTTCCCTTATGTTTTGATGTGTAAAGAATGGGTTTCATTTCGTATCGACCATTCATTTACGACATCTGGGCTAATGAACCCAAGGTCGAAGATTTGTTTTTTTGCATTCGATTATCTTCTATCTGCATAATATAGTGATGATAATTATATATGGATGCAGTGAACGAGCTGAGCTTGAGACTTAACTATAGAAGTAACACTTATAGACAATAGGAAGTCATGAGGTTTTTGTCGAGGGCCCGTTGATTGAATAGATGAAATAACTCCACAAATTCAATAGGCATGATGCTGAGTCCAATGAATTCGTGCTCTGGTTTCACTACCACATACATAGTGTCTCTCCAAGACTCCCTGCAGGTTTTCATGTACGACTCATGCAATTTGTACATCATCGTTGTTAGAGGAGGAGGATTAGGTTTGACGAGAGGCTTCCCGTGCCCGCATTCGTGTTCTTCTTTAGTTACCTCAGCCGTTTCATAATATACATCATCCCCCAAGTAATCACCAAGTTTGGTACCGGGCAGTAGAACTGGATGATCAATATCGCTAGACACCTTGAGCGGGGGGCACGATTGCTTCTCCTGTTTGCCGAGCTGGGGAATTGTTTTCTTCGTTCTTTGACTCGGGCACCACTAGAAGTACTTCCCGACCATTGCGCTTCATTATATGTCTTTATAATACAGCGGTCATAGTTTGATGGCAGCGGAGGCGGTGATGGTATCTTTAGGGCATCCAGAGTGCGCTTCACTTTCACCGTATCTACCGTTTCCTTCGGACGTGGCTGTTTCCGTGCTAAATGGGACTTCACTTCGGATTTACTGATGTCAGCGCTTTGTTCGTTAGTCCTCTCGTATGGTAACTTTGTAACAGGCTTGAGGCATGGACCAAATTTGAATTTTTCCCGCCTATTGTACTGCTAGCCGCTGGAGCGATGGCGATGTCTCTCTTTTGTCGTGGAGGAGGCGGAGTGGCCTGACGCGCCGGAGGAGGAGGTTGAGTGGACTCACGCGCCGTAGGAGGCGGAGTGGCCTCATGCACCAGAAGAGGAGGCTGAGTGGCCTCACGCGCCGGAGGAGGTGGACTGCTCCAACGCGCCGGAGTAGGTAGACTACCCTCATGTGCCGGAGGAGGCGAAGTAGCCTCAAGCACCAGAGGAGACGGACTGCTCGGACGCGCTGGAGTAGGCGGAGTGCCCTCACGCACCGGAGGAGCCGTAGAAGGAGGCGGAGGGCCCTGATCACTCGCCGGAGGATGAGGAGGAGGAGGCGGAGTGCCATGACTCATCGGAGGAGGAGGAGGAGGCGGGGCATCCAGTTTGGAAGCTTGATGTATTGCTTCTGCCATAGACATGTACTCCTGAGAGCATGAACCAGCTGATTCTCCCCTTCACTTGTACGGTGGTCAAGCTCGAGCTCCTCAAATCCCTCCGTTACTTCATCCACCATCACAATAGCATAGCCATGTGGAATCAGATTGCAGTGAAAAGTCCCGTTGGGTTGAGGAGGTGCAACAGAGCCGACAACCTCCTTGAAAGTGAGGTTCTGGAATTTTCTCATAAGCTCGCAATGTTGAACCTCCGTGATAGTATCCACGGGGTAGCTAGGAGCCGTGAAGTCAGGCTGAACGATCTCCATGGAAGCCACGTTGCTTCTTTGCTGAGATGGTGGGGTAGCTTCTCGGGTAGCTTCATGCCGCTGAGATGGTTGGCCGGCAACTCGCTGGATCTCAAGTTCCTCTAGCTTTTCTAGTCTTGCATTAAGTTGTCGCTTAGCTCCGCTTTCCTCTTTCTCTATCGGTTTCTATAACCGCCTGCTTAGGCAAACCCAACCTTCCGTGGAAGGGAACCTGGTGTGCCTCATGTTCGTCCAGGGTGCTTAGGATTCCCGAGGGCCCTAGTCAGCTCGTCCTTCTCTCTGTCGGGAATGAACATCCCTTCCCGCGCTATGGTGATATACTTCTGAAGCGTCTTGGCGGGTATTGCAAGTTGCTCATTCGTCCAATGGCACTTCCCTGTTTCAGGATCCAAAGTTTCCCCAACCCCGAAGAACCAAATCCTTAAACAGTCTGGCCAGTTCAATGTCTGTGGTTCGACCCCTTTAGGAATCAGGTCATTCTCAGCTTTGTCCCACAACGGCCAGGCTTTGAGGTATCCACCTGAACCCGTGTGATGGTGATACCGCTTCTTTGCAACATTGTTCTTGTTTGTCTCAGAAATTTTCTCACTCTTGTCCGATGTCTTGTAGGCCACAAATTCGGGCCGGTAATCTCTTATCTTCTCAAATCGGCCGTTGAATTCTGGAGTCTTCCCTTTGTTGACAAACTTTGATTTATACTCATTCTTCCACCTCCTGAATAGATCTACCATCTTCTTAAGAGCACACGCATTGACCAATGGCTCTATAACTGGGTTATTTGGATCCTCCTCTGGCGGCAGGGTAAAATTTGGCTTCAGCGAGGTCCAAGGTCATCTTTCTGTCTATTGGTGACATAAGAAATTTTAGGGTTGTTGTCCTTAGGCTTATTCCATTGGTTGATTTTGATCGGGATGCTGTCCCTAACAATAGCTCCGCACTGAGCAGCAAATGCGTCCTTGGTCCGCTTTGGTTCAATCGGTACGCCATCTCGCACGAGTGCTGTGATCGTGAACCTTTCTTCCTTGGCCAACCTTCTCTTCGGGCGTCGTCTCGTTACCGAAGTTTGGCTCGATCTGGAGGGCTATAAAAGAAGAAATAAGAGTTAATATATCTACATACCAAAACAATTAATGCATCAATTAGCTAGTCACCACATGCTTAATTAATATATATACCTCGCCAAACTTTGCAACATGTCCCTCCTCCTTTCGGTCACCAGAGGCGTCACCATGGTCTCCTTCTTCCTCCAGCATTCGGTGACCGGAGCCATCATGATCATGTGCTTCCTTCTCCATTGTTCAATCAACGGAGTAGTAACCCTCTCCTTCAAGACCATCGGTGACGTTGAGAAACGACAAGACAGCATCAAGACCGCCTCGGATTATGTCCCCCAACAACTATTCTTGTTCCAAGTCTCTTTGATCCATAGTTTCTACAAATATTCAAACACGGCAATTAATATACAAACATGAGAGATGGTTATACTTCTCTACGGTTTGGGGTGGCCTCGACAGTGCTTCTGGGTTAGGGGTGGCGTCGACGCTTCTAGGGTTTGGTCGGGCGAGAGGGGATTCTCTTAACCTTTTAGGGATTTAACAAAACGGCGCCATTCTGGATGTGCAGAAAATGGTCCATATTTTTCCTGATCTCACCTACCCTTCTATATGTCACGTTGTCTAGTGTCAAATGATTCAAGAAAACCAGGGCTTTATCATTAGCCGGAAGTAACATGCACATAATGCTACGAAGCTCTCCAAAATTGTTTTGGAACGGAGTCCCGGATAGGACAATTAGCTTTTTGGTACGAAGTTCAGCAAGAGCCTTTCGAATATCACTATTTGGAAGGCCGTTGCTGAAATTCGTACCAAAAAGCAAATTATTCTATCCAGAACTCCGTTCCAAAACAACTTTGAAGAGCTTCGTAGCATCATACGCCGGTTACTTCCGTCTAATGATGAAGCCATGGATTTATTCAATACTTTGACACACAACATGACATATAGAAGATTATATATATAGATGGGATTAGAAAAAAATTGGATCAACTTGTGCACATCCATAATGGGGGCATTCTTGATAAATCTATGAACAAAAAAAATCCACATGACAACGATGCTCACCCCTCATGTTCGACGTCCGACGTCCCCCTCATGTCAAAGTTATTGGGGAGGGGGTAGATGACAACGATGCTCACCCCTCATGCCCGACGTCCGACGTCCCCCCCATGCCATGTCCTACGTCTAGGGTTTGGGGTGGCCTCGACAACGCTCTTTTAACTCATTTAACTCATTTAACATGGTAAATTTGGGTGGCCTCGACAATGCTTCTAGGGTTTGGGGTGGCCTCGACATACATACATACATTTTTCTAAAAATGCAAAAAAATCAGCATATGAACAAAAAAATTATATGAACAAAAGAAGCAGACATCATCTATCATCAACATCATTATATGTATCATCAACATCATCTAGCTAACAATCATCAACATCATCATATCTAACAATCATATGAACAAAAAAATGTATATGAACAGGGGACGACGACGGGGAGGAAAGGGGGACAGTCGAACCGTTGCGCGGGGCACCGCAGACCGTCGGCGAGGGCTCGGGGCAAGGTGACGGGGTCGGGTGTAGGGGCGCCGTGACGGCGTTGGGCGCGTCAGCGCGGGCTCGAGGCAAGGGCGCAACGACGACATCAGGGGCGTCGGGCGCTGCGACGGCGTCGGGGGCGGCGACGGCGACGCCAACGATGGGGGCAGGGGCAACGATGAAGTCGGGGGTAGCAACAGCGAGGGCTCGGGGCAGGGGCACGGCGATGGCGTCGGGGGCGTCGGGCATGGCGACGACATCGGGGGTGTCGGGGTCGGCGATGCAAACGATGGTGCAGGGGCGACGACGTCGTCGGGGGCAGCAACGGCAATGGCGGGGTAGGGTCACCCTGCCGACGTTGTCCGATAGATCGAAGAACTGAATGGAAATTTTCACAAGTGCTGCTTATATACACGAAGCATTGGTCCCGGTTCGTGGCACCAACCTGGACCAATGCTGCCCTTTGGTCCCGGTTGGTGCCACCAACCGGGACCAAATGTCAGTTTTCAGCAGCCCAAAGGGCGTGAAACACGGACCTTTGGTCCTGGTTGGTGGCACCAACTGGGACTAAAGGGGTGCATTGGTGCCGGTTGGTGGCACCAACCGGGCCACCAACCGGGACAAAGGGGTGGTGCTGCCTAGGGCCAAATTTTTAGTCTCACCTTGCTAGCCGAGAGAGCTCGAGAGTGGTTTATAAGCGCTGCTGCGGACACCCTCTCGAGCTCCTCTCAACTGCATGCTTCTAGGCCTAATATGTCCCTGCCTGTGGGCCTATTGGGCCTTCTGCGGGCGTGAATCCTGGCCAAACAAGTTGGTTGGGTTTCAAGTCATATTCAGGCCGTGGTGGCCCAATAGGTGGCATTTTTTTAAAAAAGTACAGTGTTTTTGTTTTGTTTTTTGCTTTATTTATTTTATTTTGTTCCTACTTACTATTTTTAGTGATTCTTTTTTGCTTTTAGGTCACAAAAATTATAAACTTTCTGTTAGTGCCATTAGTTTTCAAATTTGAATAGTTTAAATTTGAATTTTTGGAATTTGTGTGAATCGCTAGTTTGTGAATAACTTTACTAAAAAAATAGATATTTGAGTGATTCCTTTTCTTGCTATTTAATATTACCGTGGTTTATCATTATATTCAATTTGGTAAGTTTTAGGTTATTTTAAATGTCTATTTTAATCAGAAACAAATTTGGTTATTTTAGTTTGCTATTAAAGTTCTAACAAAAAATTTATTTAAGAAAATTCTTTTTGCTATTAATGTTTCGAACAAAACATACATTGATAATTCTGGTTGCATAAATTAGAGTTTCATAAAACTTTGCTAGTTCATTCATTTTGCTATTAGTTTATTCTCTGAGTTAAATGACCCTGAAAATGAAAAACACTACAAATGAACTCTGAAAAGGTTGAAAGTAGGCATGGCATCATCATTTCACCCACATAGCTTGTGCTAAAATTTTTAGGGGGTTACAGAGAAAACTGGATGCACTTCGTGTACAAAATGGACAATCTCTTTCAAAGTATGAGGGTTTGGGACGAAAACTCATCTGTTACAAACGGATTTTTTTTGAACTTATTTGAACTCCAGACTTTTTGTGTGTTCAAAATGCACCATTCAAAGCCACATCATCAATTTTCAACCCTTTCCGACTTCATTTGGTATTGTTCATGCACTTACTGATTTTTTGAGCTAAATGACCCTGAAATTGAAAAGCACTACAAATGAACTCTGAAAAGGTCGAAAGTTGGCATGGTATCATCATTTCACCCACATAGCATATTATAAAAAGTTGAGAGGGTTATGGAAAAAACGGGATGCACTCCGTGTACAAAATGGACAATCTCTTTCGAAGTATCAGGGTTTCAGACGAAAACTCATCTGTTACAAAGGGATTTCATTTTTTGAACTTATTTGAACTCCAGACTTTTTGTGTGTTGAAAATGAACCATTCAAATCCACATCATAAATTTTCAACCCTTTGTGACTTCATCAGGTATTTTTCATGCATTTACTGATTTTTTGAGCTAAATGACCCGGAAATTGAGAGGCACTACAAATGAACTCTGAAAAGGTTGAAAGTTGGCATGGTATCATCATTTCAGCCACATAGCATGTTATAAAAAGTTGAGAGTGTTACGGCAAAAGCTGGATGCACTTCGTGTACAAAACGGACAATCTCTTTCGAAGTATGAGGGTTTTAGACGAAAACTCATGTGTTACAAAAGGCATGTCATTTCTTCACATGTAACTGCAATGATATAGTTATGGAGAGAAAGTCTTCACTTTTTCTTCGCCTGTGTCCTTTGCTTATTGCCTCGTAACCATGGATAATGTTCATCGTTTAACAGGGTGCTTGAGTCCAAGTATGCCCGTCCCTACATATTATTGAGTCTGCTCCTAGTGTGCCTTTTCCAGCCAGTCTCCCGTCATATCGTGATTGAGGGAGACCAATCTTCTTAATGTCAGGAATGAAGTCAACACAAAACCCAATGACATCCTCTGTTTGATGGCCCATGGAGATGCTTCCTTCTGGCCTAGTGCGGTTACGAACATATATCTTTAAGACTCCCATGAACCTCTCAAAGGGGAACATATTGTGTAGAAATACAGGGCCCAGAACGACAATCTTGTAGACTAGATGAACTAGGACGTGCTTCATGATATTAAAGAAGGACAATGGGAACACTAGCTCGAAACTAAAAAGACATTGCACCAAATCACTCCTTAACCTTGGTAGGATTTCTGGATCGATCACCTTCTGAGAGGTTGCATTGAGGAATGCACATAGCTTCACAATGGCTAATCAAACGTTTTCCTGTAGAAGCCCCCTCAATGCAACCGGAAGCAGTTGTGTCATAATCACGTGGTAGTCATGAGACTTTAGGTTTTGGAACTTTTTCTCTGCCATATTTATTATTCCCTTTATATTCGCCGAGAAGCCATACGGAACCTTCATACTGATCAGGCATTCAAAGAAGATTTCCTTCTCTTCTTTGGTAAGAGCATAGCTAGCAGGACCTTCATACTGCTTTGGATGCATGCCGTCTTTTTCATGCACATGTTGTTGTTCCTCCCATGCCTCCAGTGTATCTTTTGACTTCCCATACACTCCCAAGAAGCTTAGCAGGTTCATGCAAAGATTCTTCGTCACGTGCATCACGTCGATTGCAGAGCGGACCTCTAGGTCTTTCCAATAGGGTAGGTCCCAAAATAAATACATACAATTCATACATAGTTCTCATTATGTAACAACATATAGCTCTCTAGAGCATCCAATTAAAACATACATAGAAACTATGTAAAAAATTAAATGCAACAACAAATGCGATCATAACCACTACTAAGGTACCAACTGATCCAAAGAAATAATGATACCAAGCCTCAGTATGAATGTCATATTTTCTAATCTTTCTAATCTTCAAGCGCATTGCATCCATATTGATCTTGTGATCGTCGACAACATCGGCAACATGCAACTCCAACCTAATCTTCTCCTCTTCAACTCTTTGTAATTTTTATTTCAAGTCATTGTTTTCTTTTTCAGCCCAATTTAACTTCTCGACAAGAATTTCTATGTGGGTTGGAATTTCCGGTTCACATACCTCCTAGATTAAAAAATCTATGTCACGTTGGTCCGCATAGTTGTCATAAACACTAAATAAAATAAATAGTTATAAAATATATATACCACATCCGAATCATAGACAGGACAAGGGCCAACGGAGGTGGATACTAAAACCATCACACTATATAATAAGAAATAATAATAAAAGTAAGAAAATTACGCAAGTATCTATCCAAATCATACAAGTAAGAAATTTTTTCTTTTAGAAAGAAGATAAGAAGAAGTGGCTAACTACGCTGGTGCCGGCGTGAAGATGGGTGCGGGCGATCGGCGGTGAGGACTGGGATGGGACATGACGGACCGCCAAACCTAGAAAATATTGAAAAAATGGAGCTTGGACAAGGAGATTCAAGAGGAGAAAGCTTAAGTGTAACCTAGGCATTTCATCGAACACCTCATATGCATAGGAGGTGAGCTAGAGCAACACAAAGCTCTCCCACGGCCGGCCAAAAGAAAAATAGAGCAGTGCACTGGTCTGGTCACAGGTGGGGGTACATATAGGCCAACCATTGGTCCCGGTTTGTGGCTGGAATCGAGACTAAAGGACACCATTTGGTCCTGGTTTCATCCACAAACCAGGACCAATGGTTGTGGGCCAGGAGCGAGGCCCATTGGTCCCGGTTCGTGTTTGGAACAAGGACCAAAGGGGTCAAACGAGCCGGGACCAATGGCCCACGAGGCCCGGCCAGTGCCCTGGCCTCATGAACCGGGACCAATGCCCCCATGGGTCCCGGTTCACGAGTGAACCAGGATTAATGGGATTTCAGGCCTGGACCAAAACCCTGTTTTCTACTAGTGTCAAACACCCAAGAGTAACAAAATCCACACAAGAAACTATGGGGGAATCAATTTTTCTTTGGTGGGAGTGTAGATCTAGATCTCCTCCTTCAATCCCTAGCAACACAACAAGTTTGGGTGGTTAGAGAGAGAGACCGGGCAAGAAAGCACAAGGGGCATCAATGGTGGAGAGAGAGAGGTAAGAGATAAGGGAGAGGTGGAAGAAGCACCTCCTTATATAGGCCCCCCTTTTCCAACCGTTATAGCCAGTTCTGCATGGGGGCGGTACAACCGGAGCTGCTATCGATACAACCAGTATAACTTGTAGAACCGGTACAACCGGTCAACCACCACCCAACAACCGAACCACACCAGAAGGTTGGCCCGGATGCACTAGCCAGCTCTGAGCCCTGGACCAGGCAAAGTCCTAAGCGGTACAACCGCTTGGGACCCCGGTTGTACCGGGCTATATGAATATAGTATTATAACCGATCCTGGTCCACCCAACAACCGGGGCACACCAGAACCATGTCCGGTGGTAGCCCGATGCTGGGCCGGTTGTACCGCCTAGAGCTGCCATATTGGTCCACCCAGCCTTTGGCTGTACTACCACCCGGGGGCCAGCAGTACAACCGTTGGGGACCACTTGTGGCAGCACCCCAGGGTATCACCCCTAGAGTGGCAGTACAACTGAAAGTCGAAAGCACGCTGAGCATTTAGGTTGAGACCACAGAATACCTGGTAGGTAACAACGAAAAAGAGGCCTCTCTCTCTATGATGCGAATAAATGAGTTGGGTGTTGATGGATGTGCGAAAGAACTGATTCACCAAAGACTTTCCAATGTGGATTCCCTCTTAATAGTATGGGACCCCTACGACCAAAGAGAATAAACACGTAGAGAATCCCATCTTCGATCTTTTCCGTTTGGAGGGTCCACCTAACCGTCTTGCGTTCCACATACAATCCCCGTATAACTTAACACATGGTTAGATTATAGTGAGTTGTCATCGTCACCAAAACACCAATGTAAGAGAATGCCCTTACAGATACTATCAACAAAACAACGTCTTTCCCCGAGCAGAGTTTCACTCGCAACGACATCTTGTCGCAGGCCAACCCGATCAGCCGACCTGGCCAGATCGGAAGGTTTCCCTTGCATCAGAGTATCAAGTTCGGAACCCTAGAGTTCATGGACGATTCACGGGGGACACTTGTTCCAACGGAACCTGCAACCTTCGAAGAAAGACTTGCAAGTCCGGACGCTTTGACGTCCGAGTCATCGGGTCCCATGGGGGAATGGAACATAGATCTGCTTCGGCGTGACTCTAGAACCGTCACACCACGTGACGAATCCACTCGTATAAGTGACACGCACCCTGCCATCGCTTCATTCTTAAATGAATTGTTCGATCAGCTCGAAGCAATGCGTATACCGGATGACCAGGTTCCAATCTGTGATCGGCTCGGGATTAGACCCGATGATAGGGAGATTCACGTCCCTCCTGTCACCCACCTTGTCACTATTGTCGAGTGCCCGATAGCGGATCCGCCCCGACAGCCGGAATTGAAAATAGTTTGCAACCCGGTCTTTGATCACCAAGACGAGCCACACACCAGGGATTACCTCAAATCCGGACCATCATCGGTCCTAGAGCTATGCCAAAATTTGGAGTATGTATTCCCGAATACTCAACATGACGTAGAATACAGTTTTTGCCTACCCACCTCCTAGGATGATAATCCTAGTTTTTCACCAAAGCCCGTATCCCAGGACTTCCAAGACATAAAGCAACTGCGAGGAGAGTCAGTACACCACTTTTGGGATAGAGTGCTACTCGCTAGGAGCAGAGTAAAAGGTCTCAGCGACCAAGATTTAAAGGCAATTTCACTCGCAATTGCCACGATGAGGGTATTCTTAATGCCCTAGCCCGCCGACGCATTAGCAATTTCTCGAAGCTATCCAAATTGGTACAGAAATACTGTGCCATGGAGAGTGTCTGGCAATTCGAGCGAATGATCTAGAAACCAAATTTCCCTGAACGCCCTAGAGGAGCTCGAAAAAGAGGATACCTACTAATCGGTCAGCTAGACATGAACCTGTCGGGAAAAGAAACAAGCCCCTTTTGGGTGCCTGCGCTGTCCTTGATAGGCTTTTGGATAAACCCTGTCCCATACATTCCGTATTACTAAACGCGAACCCAACACACAACCTTCGAGCTTGCTAGTTCGTCAAGCAGGTCGCAAAAAGCGGCAAAGCTATCCTGGATACATCTCTGGTGAGTAGACGCTCTCCTTCGCGACCCGAATTCGATGCCGAAGTCCTAACTGTCTACAAAATCTTCCCCTCAAGGAACAGACGCAAGAGAGCTCTTAAAGAGCATGAACAAGTCTATCATGTGGTAGCTACTAGCCCATGGGTAGACGTATCGATTACTTTTGAGGACACTGACCGGCCGCCCATTCGTTCCGAACATTCACTGGCTGCCCTAGTCTTGAATCCCATCATCGATGGATACATGCTACATAAAGTGCGAATGTACGGCGACAGTGGTCTTAACGTCATTTACAAAGCCACACTGGAAAAAATACATTTCGACCGATCTCACAGCAAGCGCAGAAACACAACATTCCGGGGAATCATCCTAGGAAAGGAGGCATGATGTTCCAGATGTATCATCCTGGACGTGGTGTATTTGAGTCCGAGGGTTCTAACAATGATTCCAATTTTGAACATCATGCCTCCTTATAAGTTGAAGGTTCAATGCTTTATAAGTTGGATGGTTCTCCTTTAGCTGCCAAAAGTGTTGCACTTCAGTTAAATACATGTAGCTCAGCTGAAGACAAGGCATCACATTGGCAAGATGTATTGGCGAGTGAACTGTGGGAGTTTCCATAAAAGAAGATTGACATTTTGCCTTCTCTTGAGCTAAGCTACATGCATTTACTGCTCCATTTGAAGAGATGTTTCGCATTCTGTGCTGTGTACCACAAGGATTACAGATTTCAAAAAGAGAACTTAGTTGAAGTTTGGGTGGCCGAAGGTTTTGTGGAACCTGAAGGTGATATTCCAGCTAAAGATACATGCACACTAGTCTTGAATCCCATCATCAATGGATATATGCTGCTGGATACAGGCTGCATAAAGTGCTAATGGACGACGGTAGTGGCCTTAACCTCATTTATGAAGCCACGCTGGAAAAAATGCATTTCGACCAATCTCGCATCGAGCGTAGCAACACAACATTCCGGGGATTGATCCCAGGAAAGGAGGCACGATGTTCCGAATGTATCATCCTTGACGTGGTGTGTGGTACACCTCAAAACTATCGATCTGAAGAACTTCTCTTCCACATTGTCCCTTTTCCAAGTGGCTATCATGCCCTATTGGGACGCGACGCCTTCACAAAGTTCCATGCTATACCCCATTATAGGTACATGAAACTAAAATGCCAGGACCAAACGGAGTGATCACGATCACCAGCGATCTGAATATAGCCCTTCGGGCTGAAAACAAAACAACAACACTTGCACTCGAGACACTAGCAGAAGCTTTCGCCACCGAAGAGTTGACCGCTTTACGGTCTACAATCAATAGAGACGATGTGATCCTCAGCAAAAGACCCAAGTCTACATCCTTCAAACCCGTGGAGGAAATCATCAAATTTGAAGTGCATCCAACGGACCCCAATAAGACAACGTCCATCAGAGCCTAGCTCGATCCCCTTATGGACGAAGCTTTGCGGCATTTCCTCCGCGAGAACTCGGACATATTTGCTTGGCATCCTTCCGATATGCCTGGAATTCCACGTCGGCTGGCCGAACATAGCCTAAACATTATTTTGGGCTTCAAACCCATGAAATAGACTCTACATCATTTTTCCGAACCCAAGCGGCATGCCATGGGTGAATAATTAGCCAAACTGCTCTATGCCAGATTTATTCGGGATATTAAACACCCCGAGTGGCTAGCAAACCTGTACATGATGTTGATTTTAAAGACCTTAATAAAGCATGCCCCAAGGACCCTTTCCCCTTACCATGCATCGACCAGATCATCAATGCCACTGCCAGACACGATGTTGTGTTTCCTCGATGCTTACTTCGGATACCATCAAATTAAAATGAAGGAATCCGATCTAGCTGCTACGGCTTTCCTCACCCCTTACGGGCCTATCTGCTTCAACATGATTCCCTTCGGGCTAAAAAATGCTGGTTCTACTTACCAGCGCATGATCCAAACCTGCCTGTCTACGCAGGTCAGCAAGACCGTCGAGGCATATGTGGACGATGTGGTAGTCAAAACCAAACACGTCGACTTTTGCTAATTTACGCGAATATGACATCCGGCTCAATCCGGAAAAATGTGTATTTGGAGTTCCCTCTGGTAAGCTGCTTGGATTCATCGTCTCCCATAGAGGAATAGAGGCAAATCCAGCTAAGATCCACGCAATATCAGAACTTGCAATCCCCATGGAACTGAATCATGTCCAGAGGCTATCCGGGTGCGTAGTGGTGTTAAGCCACTTTATCTCCAGCCTCGGAGAAAAGGCTCTATCGCTCTACAAACTGCTGAAATGGACAAACAATTTTGAATGGACCGATGAAGCAGCGGTTGCGTTGGAAGAAATCGAAACAGTACTGGCAACCAATCCCATACTCACGGCAGCACGCGCCGGTGAGCCCATGTTGTTATACATACCGGCCACCAACAAAGTCCTTAGTGCGGTGCTCGTCGTTCAACGAGATGAGGAGGCGCATAAATTCCGGACTCAGAAGCCGGTAAAGTATGTGTCAGAGGTGCTAATGCTGTGCAAGTCCAGATATCCACACTATCAAAAAGTTGCCTACACAGTATTCACGGCATCGAGGAAACTCTGACACTACTTCCAGGAGTGCGCGGTGACGAAAGCATTGGAAGTCCCCTTGAACGACATAATCAACGACAGGGACGCCACCGTTTGCATTGCCAAGTGGGCCACTGAGCTCCCCCCTTTGAAATAACCTACAAGCCACACTGGGCCATCAAATCACACGTTCTTGCGGACTTTTTGGCTGAATGGACGAAGGCCGAACTCCCCAAGGAATATAGTGCATACTCCCATTGGACAATGTACTTTGATGGATCCAAAACCCTGGCCGTACTAGGGGCTGGAGTTATCCTCACATCCCCACGGGCGACAACATGCGATACATGTTGCAAATCATTTTTGCGGACTCGAACAATGCAGCTGAATACGAGGCCCTTCTTCATGGTCTCCAGATGGCTGTATCAAGGGGCATACGGAGGGTAGAGGTGCGGGGAGATTCCAACCTAGCCATCTCCGAAATCAACGGCAAATTTGACGCCAAAATTCCAAATATGGCGGCATATAGAAACACCGTCCTCAAGATATCATCTCGGTTTGAGGGGCTGGAATTCCACCATGTCGCTTGAGACAACAACCAAGCTGCCGACATATTAGCTCGTCTAGGAGCTAAGCGCGATCCTATCCCAAAGAACACTTTTCTGGAACAACTGTTTAAGCCTTTCGTCATGTGGCAAGATGATGAAAATTGCGCTGGACCGGATACATCGGACGTGGTTATCCCCCCTGTCAACGAACTGGACGACCAAACAATAGGCGGCTTCGTAATGAATGAAACGCCTTTGGCTCATGAGGTAATGGCAGTAATTGCACCTTGGACCGAGCCCTTCCTCGCCTACCTTCTTCGAAAGGAACTCCCCAACGACCAAACAGAGGCATGTCGCATAGTTCGGCGCTCCAAATCTAACAAG
Source organism: Hordeum marinum (assembly GCA_022496015.1). NCBI lineage: Eukaryota > Viridiplantae > Streptophyta > Magnoliopsida > Poales > Poaceae > Hordeum > Hordeum marinum. The sequence goes on from CM039675.1 coordinate 428,612,894, forward strand.
ATTCATGAGGGTGAGTTATACAAGAAAAACACAACTGATGTACTACAACGGTGGTTATCCGAGGAAGAAGGGAGGGAACTTCTTGCTGAAATACATGCGGGCATGGGCGGCCACCACGCCGCGGAAAGAGACCTAGTTAGCAAGGCCTTCCGAGCAGGTTTCTTCTGCACCATAGCTCGGACGAACACACAGTCACTTGTCAAGCACTGTGTGGGATGTCAACTCTTCGCAAACCAAAGTCACATGCCTCCAACAGCTCTTCGTACTATTCCGATCACTTGGCCTTTTGCGGTCTGGGGGCTTGACATGGTTGGACCCCTTAAAGGGGGGACCAAGAAAAACAAATATCTGCTGCTCATGGTTGACAAATTCAACAAAATGATAGAGGCAAAGCCTGTTAAATCAGCCAAGTTCGGACCAGTTATAGACTTCATATCCGGCGTAGTACACCGTTACGGTATACCGCATAGCATAATAATGGATAATGGATCTAATTTTACGGCCTAAGAGGTCAAGGACTGGTGCGCGAAAATGGGCATTAAGCTCGATTACGCATCAGTCTACCATCCGCAGACCATGGACAAGTCGAACACGCCAATGGTCTCATTATGAGCGGCATTAAGCCATGATTGGTCTGATATCTTCACGAGTCCGACTGTCATTGGGTTGAGGAGCTCAACTCCGTAGTATGGGCCTGCGTACCACCCCAAATACATCAACGGGCTTCACCCCGTTCTTCATGGTCTATGGGGCAGAGGCAGTCCTCCTGTGCGACATTATTCACGACACACCAAGAGTGCGCATGTACGAGGAAAAGGAAGTTGAGTTGGATTGGCAGGACGACCTAGACGCCTTGGAGGAAGAACACAACATAGCTCTGGCTCGCTCTGTGTTTTATCAGCAGCAAGCGTGACGCTACCAGAGTAGGGAGGTCCAGGCACAAACATATAACGTAGGTGAACTCGTCCTACAACTCCCGGCAAAGCAGAAGCATAAACTCAACCCCAAATGGGAGGGCCCCTTCATCATCGGCGAAGTACTCGCGGGAGGAGCCTATCGTCTTCGAAACTCATCAAATAATCGCCTTGAACCAAACCCATGGAACGCGGCTCGTCTTCGACGTTTCTATGGATAGACTGGTCATGTCTGAATTCCCGCACATTTTACATTTTTTTGTATTTTCATTTCTTTTTCTTTACTTCCCACTTTGTTATTCGATAGGATCACCTTTTCTTCTTCCTATGTTCGGTTAAACCGATCCTGTACTAAGGTTATCGGGATACACCATAGAGTGTTACATCCGGACACAACACGTGGGGGCTTCTTCTAGTAGCCATATTTTCTATTGCAATTATTTGCCCGCACCTGTCGTGTGCGCACATTTCTTTTGTCATGTTTTGGCCATCATATGCATCAATTCGAACTAAGATTTTGCCAAGCTGGGTTGCCTCGCTCCTTTGGTTATTCTCTATGTTCCCGTTCGTTCGGCTAGAGAGTAAAGGGAGCACCTCTGCGATTGTTACGACCGGGTCATGCGGACACGTACCTCGGATGGGTGAAGCTGAAATCTAGATATCTTACGTAGACAATCGATCGGCTCGGACGGAAACACCTTATACAACCTTGTTTGCTATTTTTGTTATTCGGGACTCTTCTTCCCAAACAACACTTAGTCGCATACTCTGAGTATGCAAACCGCTATCTACATTCTTCGTAGAATCCTGGCAAAAGGTATCGTTAGCGGTACTATTTTCATCGGAAGATGTTTCTTATGCTACATCATAATATAACATATCTTTCTGTGTGCCTTTTGTCTATTCGCACCACATGGCCGGATTGCCTGGTTCCTCGAATACAAATTCGCTACTCGGCGAAGGAATAATAAGAAGGAACACTCCTAAGCTCTTCGCTCGGGAGGAAGAAGATGATGACCGGTTTAGACAAAGTTTACAACACTGATTGTTTTACACATGAATATGAAAATTACATATTGCTGATCGAGATCGTCGATTATTGTCGAGAGGGGACAGTCTTCCTATGAGAGCCTGGTGGCGGGCATCACCTTGTCATATACTAGGCATAGTGGCACTTATTTTGCATCTGATCCCATAGGACCAACCCACGCCATATGCTCGGGGTTAAGTCCGGTGAAACGGATCTTTATCATCGCCCATGCCTCTCATGCTCCTTCGTGGTAGGCCGAAGTCTTCCATAGCTCGAACCTACACCGAGACCCCCTAAATCGATCCACAAGCGCGGCCAACCCTTCTGGTGGCTGTTCGGTGGGACATAATGCCTTCATCATCCCCTTCATCACCTTTTGCATGCGCTTGCAGAGAGTGGTCAGCTCCTTTAGCAGGTCCCCTTGGAACGATTCGATCTCCTCTTTAGGATGTCCGGTCAGGAGACCTGTCCACAAGACAACAAGTGTGATTACCATCATTTTATACATTAGACATACTTACTCATAGCGGACGTGTATTTACCGAATACGCCCCTTCGAAGTTTCTAATTTTCTTCTTGAGCTTGGACCAATTGAGTCTTCAAACTCTTTATTTCATCAGCCTATTTTTGTATAACAAGAAAGTCGGATTGCTGCTTGGGATTCTGCATACCTTTGTGAATCCCGGGCTTCTTCTAGCTGCTTTTCCATATGTCCTATTGATTCGGCTGCTACACACAATCCATATGTCGGACATGGAATCCATATATTCTATTGACTAGCAGTAAATGCGCACTTACCATGGGCCTCGCGCGTAAAGTTTTTCACTTGCGCTAGTTCGGCCTTCACGGACTGCACCTCCGCGCGGATCTCCTCGAGGGCCTTGGCCAATTGTTCGGACTGTTGCTTTGTGGCCTGCGTCAGGAGTTAAGCAGTTGTGGGATCCTTAATTCGTTTTTTCAAAATCGAATTAAGACTCGGGGGCTACAAGGATTATACAAGCATACAGACTCTACAGAATCTGACCACTTACTTGAATAATGGTTGTTATTAGCTTCATAGCTTCTTCGAATCCAGTTCTAGCGGCCCCGAGGTGTGCATCTGCCGAGTGTAGGGCGCCAAACTCCTGGTTGGAGAAAATTCAGTGCCGCATGGCCTCCCATCGGTGCCGATGATGCATGGCACTCTCCACTTCCGATTTGGTGACTGATACTCCGTCGCCAGATTCGGCGGACATCGGACTGTCCATGGGGGCTTCCATAGCGGAAGCCGCATGGACGGTGGCCCGGGAGCTTCGGGCATCTCCTGACATCCGGGCAGCCCCCTTAGTAGGTGAAGATTGGGTGTTTCGCCTAGGTAAAAAACAATCGGCTATACGATTTTTGTCGAGCATAACGATAAAACAGATATCCAAACAGTGTACCTATGGGATGTGCGGACGGGTGGATTCGTCAGTGTGCCCGGCTCCTTTGCAGGGGCTCGGCCGGCCTGTGATTCGTTTGTGGCTTCAGCTGCTGGCACAAGACGTGCTGATCGACGACGCTTGGGGGCTGGGACCGGCGTGTCCGGGGCGCTCTTAGTAGCAGGCCTCTTTCGGAGGAGTTTTTCTTCTTGCCCGTGGAGAGGATGGAGCTCACTACTGGAATCAGAAGATTTGCCGTTTGCCACTTCTTCTGCCACTTCTTTGCCACTTCCTTCCCTCTTTGTCGTCAGCTAGTAGAAAGCAGACGGCAAAGTAGTGGCAGACGACAAAGGGTGGCTTTGCCATCAGCCACTACTTTGCCGTTTGCGAGTGGACAGCAAAGGAGGTTTGCCGTCAGCTAGCGGACGGCAAAGAGGGAAGGGGCCCACCCTAAACCCAGCCTGCAAGTTGACCTAACGGCCCCCCTCTTTGCCGTCCTCTAGCGGACGACAAAGAGGGGGGGGGCTTATCTAACGGCTAACGCCCCCCGGCCCGCCTCTCTCTCTCTTTCTCTTGATCCCTCTCTCCCCACCGTCGCACGTCGCCCCCGCCGCCCGCGCCCAGCACCCCCGACGCCACCGCCGCCCCGTCGCCCTCGCCGCCATGCGCCGCCTCGCACCCCACCCCCGCCACCGCACTGCGCCGCCCGTCTCGCCACCGGCGCCGTGCCGCCTAGCCCCGCCCTACCACCGGAGCCGCGCCGCCCTAAGGTGATTTTTTTTCTGTTTTTTCTGTTTATTTAGATTTAGTTTATCTAGGTTTAGTTTAGGTTTATTTAGGTTTAGTCTAGGTTTAGCTAGGTTTACTTTTGGTTTAGCTAGGTTTAGCACCGTCGCCACATGACACCCCCAACACCGTCGACACCCCCGAGACCCCGACACCCCTAGATTTAGTTTAGGTCTATTTAGATTTTGTGGGGTTGAGGATCGAGGGGAAAAGGAGTCAAGGATCGACCCCGACACGACACCCCCGACACCCCGACCCCCGACACGACACCCGGACACGGCACCCCCGACACTCCGACCCCGACACCACACCCCCCGACACCCCGACCCCCGACACGACACCCGGACACGGCACCCCCGACACTCCGACCCCGACACCACACCCCCCGACACCCCGACCCCGACATGACACCCTGACACCCCGACACGGGACCCCCGACCATGACACAGCACCCCTACCCTGACACGACACCCCCGCCCCCCCAACCCCGACACGACACCCCGACCCCGACACGGCACCGCCGACACCCCGACCTCGATACGGCAATCCCGACACCCCGACCCCGACACGGCACCCCCGACACCCCAACCCCGACACGACACCTCTAACACCCCGACACGACACCTCTAACACCCCGACCCCGACACGACACCCCGACACTCCGACACGGCACCCACGACCATGACACAACACCCCTACCCCGACATGACACCCCCGACACCCCGACCCCGACACGACTACCCGACCCCGACACGACACCCCCGACACCCCGACCCCGACACGACACCCTCGACACCCCAACCTCCACACGACATGGGTCATATATTTGTGAATTATGAGTTAGGTCATATATTTTTCGATTTTGTTATACAAAACATCATATTTATGTTGATCAGGTGGATTTAAATGTGGAGTTGTTCCGTCGCTGCGAGGGTTTGTGCGTTCGACGAGCTCCGCCCCTACATTCGTGGGTGAGCACAAATGACATTTCCTCCTGTCCCCTTCATTTCCTCTATTCCGGTCTTTGTGCCGATGAAATTTGCTAGCTATAGGTGTCTTCAATCATCAGTATGCGTGACCACTATGCGTCTCCCGTTCGAAAGGCTTACATCTATAAATATGCATTCATTAGCATATTTATAACCGTGATTCTTTCGAATTGTCCAACATTATCCATGGACAGCCCGAGTATGTGTAGATTGGGTTCGTTTTCCCATATGCTCTCCTCCGGATCCGATGCAAAATTTCGTCAGTGCCTCCCTGTTGTTCTCCGGGTACACATCCTCTCTACTTATTGCCGAGACGTGTATCAGGAGAACAGCGGGGAGGTGCTGCCAAAATTGTGTGTCGGATCCATAGCGGAGCATGGTAAAACGAACCCAATCTACACAAACTCGAGTGGGATTAGGACCTATCTTTACCTACTAGCGTCTCGGTTTTATCGACGTAATGAAACTGACAAAGTCTATTAACTAATGAATATGGTTTGCTGAATTATGTATATATTTTGTGTGTGTCCAGTAGCTAGGCAAGATGAGTGATCGTGGGTGGATGTACACCGGTCACACTAGTCAGAAAGACATGACCCGTGAATGGTTAACAAAAACCAAGGAGTTTGTGAGAGTCGCATTTGCAAATGGACAGAAAACAACCTAGTGCCCTTGTGTCGATTGCGACAACTGTAAGAAGAAGTCAGAGTTAAAATGATCAAACACCTGTAGAAGTGGGGTTTTACACCTAATTATACGGTCTGGACATTTCAAGGTGAGACTGCCCAACGTGGCAGAGCTGAGGTGGTTCGTCGTCGCACCGACGAGCATGGTGCCGGGATCAAAGACATGGTTTAAGACTTTGATGATGCTCGGGATTCAGACGATAAGATGGAGGAATCTGCAAAGGCCTTTTATGAAATGTTGGAGTCTTCGAAACGTCCTCTCTACCAGCACACTGAGCTTTGTCAGCTGGATGCCATCGTGCAAGTAATGGCTTTGAAGGCCCAGTTCAAGCTAGGCAGAGAATGCTACGACGCGATGATGACGATATTTGGACGCTTTCTACCCAAAGGCCATGTATTGCCAGCAAACCTGTACCAGTCGGACAAAATCCTACGTGCGCTTAAGATGCCCTATGAGAAGATAGATGCCTATGAGAATGGAGGTGTCTTATTTAGGCTTGAGTATGCGGGCTTGAACTATTGCCCCATTTGCAATGCTTCCAGGTATGTTCTGGTAGACAATGGTATGGGTGAGAAGAGTCAGACCGAAATCCCCATTAATGTTCTTCGGTATCTGCCAATCATACCAAGACTTCAACGTCTTTTCATGGTCGAAGAGACGGCTAGACAGATGACGTGGCATAAATTGGGCAAAAGAGCATAACTAGATGCAGATGGGAATCCGATGTTGGGACACACTTCAGACGCTTTCGCGTGGAAGCACTTCGATGCATTACATAAGGATAAAGTGACAGATCCAAGGCATCCTCGAGTTTCCATCAGCACGGATGGGTTCAATGTATATGGTATGATGGAAGCACAATACAGTTGTTGGCCTGTATTTGTCATTCCACTCAATCTCCCCCCGGAGAGATTATGAAAAGAAAGAACATTTTCGTGACGTTGATAATTCCAGGGCCCAAATATCTAGGGAAGAATATGAATGTGTACATGCAACCGCTTAAGGATGAATTGCAAGAAGCCTGACATAATAGGATCAAGACATACGACACCGCTACAAAAAAGAACTTCAAAATGCATGTGTGGTACATGTACTCGATGCATGACTTGCCGGCGTATGCGCTATTTGTTGGCTGGTGTGTGCATGGAAGGTTTCCGTGCCCGACATGCAAGGCAGCTCTTCAGTTCCATTGGCTGGAGGCAGGTCGCAAGTTTTCTTGCTTCGACATGCATAGACAGTTGCTGGATGCTGACCATAAGTTCAGAAAAGAAAACAAGAATTTCATCAAAGTTAGAGTTGTCAAAAACACTACACCACCTGCGTTGACAGGCCAACATATCCTGGATTAGATAAACACTCTCGAGCCGGATCCAGATCATCCAGGGTATTTGAAAGGGTATAATACGGAACACGCCTAGACTCACAAGATATGTTTGTCGGATCTGCCTTACTTTAAAGACCTTCTTTACCCACACAACATCGACATGATGCACATTGAAAAGAATATCACGGAGGCCCTTTTTGGTACATTGTTCGGCATAGAGGGGAAGTCGAAGGATAATCCTAAGGCTAGAGTCGACCAGGAGGCTCTATGTGATAGACCGTTACAAAACATTCGACAACCGAAAGGAAAGAAGAACTGGAGGAAGCCAAAGGCATGGTTCAATCTTGGAAGGCCAGCTATGAGGGAAATGATCTTGTGGGTGAAAATGCAGTTGATGTTCCCCGATGGGTATGCAGCGAATCTAAAGAGGGGAGCGAGTCTTGACAAATTGAAAATATTTGGTCTCGAGAGTCATGATTGGCACATATGGCTCGAGCGGGTAATGCCAGTGATGTTGCGTGGCTTTATCCCTGAGGATGAATGGCTAGTACTGGCAGAGCTGAGCTATTTCTTCCGTGCTCTTTGTGCGAAAGAACTATCGCCTGACGTGGTAGATGAACTGGAAGAGTTGGCGCCAGAGTTGATCTGCAAGTTAGAAAAGATCTTTCCACCGAGCTTCTTTAATCCAATGCAGCATTTGATTTTGCATCTCCCGACCGAGGCAAGATTGGGGGGCCCGTGAAAAATTGTTAGTGCTTCGCAACTGAGAGGATGCAGAAGACGCTTCGACCAAAATGAAAAAAATAAACATAGAGTTGAAGCATCGATGGCCGAGGCATTCATTACTGAGGAGGCGGCAAACTTCGTGACAGCACACTACAAAACCAAGAATCGTCATTTGCATAATCCGAAGCCTCGGTACAATGATGGCGACCGTGAAAAAAGGTCGATCCAACCTCTTCCTATTCAAAGGGAAGCTCGCACCAGCCGGTGCTTCGAAATCAATAGGGTTGGATGTCGAAGAATGGCGCACCATTTCGTTGTATATCTTCAACAACCTAATAGAAATGCGGCCGTACATCGAGTAAGTTCTCGGTACATTGTTTTGCAACTTCTAATTCCTTTGAAATGCTCTTATTCCTGGATATGTGATACAATCGATACGTCGCCAAATTCTCGGATGGAGCGGTGATCAAAAAGGATTCTATCGAAGAGTATGAGCTTCTGGCAAAGCATGGAGGCGGCTATCCCGGTTTCATCTCTTGGTTCAAGAAAACGGTAATTTCCATTAATTAGACGATTTCATTTCTTCGCCTAGTTTGCGGCTAATGCAACAATCCTTTCATATTAAACTTGTAGGCTAATGCAGAGTCTATGGACTACGAATTGAGACAAGTCGCTAATGGTTTTGACTTTAAGGTCCGTTCATTTGACAAATACGACATCAACGGGTATTGCTTTCATACTTTTGGCAAAGAGCTATCTATGGCCGACCAAAATTCGACAAATTGTTGTGTCTCTGCTGTCGGCGAAGGAGGGGTCGAGTATTATGGAAGAGTTGAAGCAATTTATGAACTTAGATTCTTTGGTGAAAACCCACCAAACGTCGTAGTCTTCAAATGTTATTGGTTCCAGCCGAAGGAGACTAGAAGGACTCATGAACATATAGGGCTAGTCGAAATCAAACAAAGCACCCATTTAGATGTTCCCGATGTCTATATTACGGCTCAACAGGCGACCCAAGTTTTCTATGTACCGTGGGCCTGCCAAACGGATCCAAATTTGAATGGTTGGGATGTCGTTTATGATCTGTCGCCACATTTTAGACCACCTCCCCTCAATGAAGATGATTATGAACCTCAGATTAACCCAGACACATATGAAGGAGAATTCTTCCAAGAAACACGTGTTTCCAAAAAACGTTTCAAGAACCGCTCTACTTCACCCCAGAACATTGAGGTCGACAGCGACAGTGAACCCAACTTCACCCTTGAGCAAGAACAAGAAGAGACAGAAGAAGAAGAGGTTACTACCGTGGATGACCTGACAATGCTTGACCGATTACATAGAGGCCTTCCACATGTTGATGCATTTATTGATGATGCTGATGAGCACGTCATTACTGATAGTGATGATGATTATGCATTTATTGATCCCAGAGCATATATAGACGATGAAGATTAATATTAGTAATGTGAGGTATTCAATTATTATTATGTACATATATATTATTAATTTGTTCATGTTATTAGGTATTCAATTTTTTTATGTTGAACTAATTTCGTTCACTCTTTGTCATTGCAGGTGTTGACAGATGGTGGGTCGGGGTCGAGAGCGCTCTGAGCCTCCTTCCTCGGCGCGTGCTGGGAGGGGTGCTATTATTCCACCCATCAACTCTAGAGAGCACTGGTACACAGCATGCAGACACCGGCCGGTGCTTTTTCTTCGACCGGGAGAGGTCGGGGGAAGCCGAAGAGAGTTGCTAGAGGTAGGAAGGCTGCTGGGCCTTCCTCGCCGCCACCCCCAACTGATTCACCCGACCACAGGAGTGCTCCATCTCAAGTGGACCCGTCTGACTTGGACCTGTCTCCGACTCCGGTCCACGAGCCTCGGGTCACCGAGCCTTCGTCCTAGGAGACTCCGGTCCTAGAGTCTTTGTCCCAGGAGACTCGGGTCCTAGAGTCTTCGTCCCACGGGACTCCGGAGGCTAGTGGCCATGCTGATGGTGGCGAGGACAACTTGTCTGATGGTGGCGAGGACAACTTGTCTGAGGAAACCTATTGCGAGGGTGAGCTGGTTGAGGAGGGCAAGAAGGTCTACCAACGTGGTTGTACAAAGCTGCCGCCCGTGCCGACGACCCGCGAGCAGAGGTGGTTGATTGCGCCTAATGCGGAGAAGTAAGTGCATTTACTCTTTTTTAACCTTTTGCCTTCATGTTTCTTCAAATTAATATCTAATGTGTTGGCCTTGTCCTACTGCAAGGATTGGAAATACGAGTGTGGTGTCCGCAGGCCCACCCAGGTCCTCGGTGTGCTTCTCTGGCACCACTTCCCGGGGAAGGTCCAGTTGCCCGGTGAGGGTGAGTCTCCACAGGTAGCATTGACCTGGGAGCTATACAAGGCTGCCCCGACTCCGCCGAAGGAGATGGTCGACGGTGTCTTGTGCGAGATGGTGGCTGACATTGTGATCCGTCACTTTTGGGTAATTTCTCCTTTACAGAATTAAAAATCAACAACACCTAGTGATTGTACTAATCAGTGTTGTCTTGTTTGATTGCAGACCTTCTACAAGTGTCTTGAGGAATACGAGGCGAAAGTGGCTGTTGTTCTCGAAGCCGAGTGCAAGCGCCTACTTCAGAACTTTAAGAGAAGTGCAGGCTATTCGAGACTACTATGCCTCAACTAACATTAAGAGGGCCAAGAAGAAGTGTCGCAAAAATTATCTGAGTAAGGAGAAGTTAATGAAGGTAATTATCTATTCTTAAGGCCTTGTACTTAGTTTCTTTGATTTGATTCGTAGGCGTAGCGCTGAAATTTCTCTTGTCTAACTTAGGTGCCCCTGAGCTGGTGCGCGGATAGGATGGACTGTTGGGAGGCATTGGTGGATGAGTGGTGCTCTCCCGAATGGCTAGCCGAACACAACAAGGCCAAGGATAAGCGTGCCCAAATGAGAGGTGTGCCACACCATCAAGGGAGCTCCAACCTGTTTGAGTTCGGGGATAACTGGGTATGTGGTTTGCTTCATGATTCATGCAATTTCATTCTTCATGCTAGCTTGAGCCCTTAACTAATATTTTGTTCCTCTCTTTTAGGCACGACACAACAAGAAGGAGGTGCCACCTCTGTTCAACCTTTATGCCATGGCCCATACTCCCTCGTACAAGAAGGCCAAGGCATTCTCTGAGGATGACCTCGATCATCCACAGAGCTTTAGCAACATATCCTCCCACAACAAGCTCATGAGGTATAGGATGAGGGGAAGGCGAGGAAAGGGGAGGACTTCAACCCGAGCCAGAGTCCTTATGATCCAGAGCTAGTGGCAGGAGCACCCATGGCTCGATAGCCATTGGGATGGACTGATACGTTGTCCTAGAACTCTTCCAGAGATCAAGAAGCGCCAGACGAGCTCTGATCCTAAGATAAGGCCTCGTCCATAGCCAATGAAGCTCGCCATTGAGGCTAGGGCCCAGGAGCTTCTGGCAGAGGCAAATAGGCTGGCGGCGCGGAGGGAGAGGGACATGGAGGAGGAGAGGAACCGGAACGACGCATCTCACCGGGCCCTATACGAGCTCCTTGTGGTAAGTTCTCTTGCATATTAGCCAAATCATGCATGTAATGTTCGTATCATCACTAACTAATATGAATGACTCATGAAAACAAAATGTGCAGACCGTGTGCGAGAACAATGGTTAGACCCCTCCGTCGAAGCCCCATATTGCTATAGCATCCACGGTGAGTTTCATTTAAATGGTCATTAGTTACTAGTATTCACATTTGAGTTGCATCATGCTAAGGAGACATTGCAAATGATCTTTGGTGCAGCGTGCCTCCCGACAAGCATTGACCGATCCTTCTGCGTCTGCCACAACCCCGATCGGTCCTTCTACGTCTGACCCTGGCGCAAACCCTACCAGTCCTTCACCTCCGTGTTGATGGTAAGTTTTCCCAAGTGTTTTTATTAACAAATGCATACTTAGCTTAATAAATGACATACTTAGCTCCAAAATGACCTATACTTAGCTTATTTTCCTCAAAAATGACTTGATATGCTTAGTTAGCTAGAAAATGGTATATTCTACCTAGGATAGCTATAAAATGACCTATACTTAGCATTTTTTCCTCAAAAATTATTTGATATGCTTAGTTACCTAGAAATGGCATTACTACCTAATATAGCTCAATAATGATCTATAGCTAGCTTAGCTAGTTCATTTATGACATAATTAGCTCACTTAGGTACAAAATGGCATAACAACCTAGGATAGCCCAATAATGATCTATAATTAGCTTAGCTAGTTCATTTATGACATAATTAGCTCACTTAGGTAAAAATGGCATAATAACCTTGGTTTAGCTCCAAAATGACCTATACTTAGCTTATTTTCCTCAAAAATGACATAATAACCTTACTTACCTCCAAAATGATATATTCTACCTAGGATAGCTAAAAAATGACCTATACTTAGCATTTTCCCTCCAAAATGACTTGATATGCTTAGTTAGCTAGAAAATGGAATTACTACCTTGGAGAAGAGGAGAGGAGAGGAGAGGAGAAAAAGAAAGAGAAGATAAATTTTTCTTCTTCTTCTTTTTCTTCTTATTTTTATTCTTTTTCTTCTTCTTTTTCTTATTTTTCTTCTACCTAGTCTTCTTCTTCTTCTAAATTTCATCTTTCCTACTTTGCAGAGTTGCTATAGATGAGGGAGCTTGCATTGATGGAGTGTACTCTTCTACTTCTGCTTCCTTTTTGTTTATGGAAACTTGTTTTGGATATGTATGTTGGATATGTTTTTCCAAACTTGTATATGTGGGATATGTTGTTGGAACTTATTGTTGGTATGCTTGTTGGAACTTATTGTTGGTATGCTTGTTGAAACTTATTGTTGGTATGCTTGTTGGAAACTTGTATTGTTGATATGTTGGATATATATGTGATATTATGTCAAATTGAATGATTTTAAGAGATAACAGAAAAAACAAGGGCTATATAGCCACTTTGCCGTCTGTTGGCTGACGGCAAAGCTCTTTACCATCAGCCAGCAGACGGCAAAGATGCCACATGGCAGCTACCCGTCCAACCTGGGGCTGACCTAGGTGGGTTCTTTTCAGTCCGCTGGCAAACGACAAAGAACTAAGGTCTTTGCCGTCCACCAGCGGACGGCAAAGAACCCACCTAGGCCAGCAAAAAACCCGGTGCTTTGCCGTCCCCTGGCAGACGAAAAAGAACTAAGGTCTTTGTCGTCTCCCAGCGGACGGCAAAGCGCGCCGTTAAGCCCTTAACAGAGCTAAGGTGCCACGTGTGCCGTCCAGGCCCTTTGCCGTCCGCTAGCGGACGACAAAGATTCAAAGGTCTTTGTCGTCCGCCAACAAACGGAAAAGCGCCTTTTACTGTGGCTTATTCAGCCAGACGGTTGGCCGTCTATTGGCGGACGACAAAGACTTTGCCGTCCGGGATGGCTAACGGCAAAGTGCTTGATTCCTGTAGTGGAGAATGACTCGGGGTAATTAACTATTATTACTACCGGGGTCTGGACGATGTTGTCCTAATAGTAGACTCTATTTTTGAAGTAAAGATGGATATCTGGGTCCTCATTGAAGCCCGGATCGTTGTCACGTGAATGATTCTCAGGTTGAGGAGCCGGACAGCTGACTGTCTCGACGAAGCTCCTCCATTCCTATTCGCTCCGAGGCCTCGGTCAAATAGAGTGTGGAATGAAGCCCTAAACTGTTTCATGGTTGAAAAGAACAAAGGTTTACCTGTTCGATGGGATTGTGGGCCGAATAGCCCTCCTTTGTTGACCGCCGAATGAAGTCTTCTTACTCTCCTTTGTATAGGTCAACAAGTGCGGCGGCCAGTGCTGTTGGATTGGCAGGTCCTAACTTTCGGGAATGCATGGCATCGCTTGTCCCGTTGTATTGCCATAAGGTGTGCACCCTTTGTTGGAGGGGTTGCACGCACCGGGAGATAGCAGCGGCCATGACGTCGATCATGGTTAGTCGGTGATGGGCAAGCATCCGCACTTGCACGGCTAGGCATTGCACTTCGGCGCTCTCCTCTTGAGAGCACTTGGGTCGCCAGTTGTACCTCTTCTTCGAGAGGAGCTCGGAGTATTCAGGCAGACCTGTCCGAGTTGGCTCGAACAGGGGGACGTCTTCAATATAAAACCACTCTGAAGTCCATTCTTCGGATTTTTGCGGTTTACTGGCCAGATACCCTGTTCCCGCTATGCGGCATACTTTGGCTCCGCTGACCTGTAAGATGGCCTTGTCCCGAGTTCGGGGGACGAGGCAGAAATATTTCCTCCATAGATCAAAGTGAGCTCCGCACCCTAAGAACATCTCACAAAGGGCAACGAAGCCCGAGATGTGCAAGATCGACCCCGGGGTGAGATGGTGGAGTTGAGTTCCGTAGAACTCCAGTAACCCCGCCAAAAATGGGTGGATTGGAAATCCCAGGCATTGGAGGAGGAATGGGATAAAGCAAACACGCTCCTCTCTATTTGGTTTGGGCAAGTGCTCATCAAAGACCTCATCGCCATAAGCGACTAGGCCAGCATGAGTTGTCGCCAGATCTGACAATGGAAGGTACCCCTGGGTCTCCAGGTTGCGGAGCCTCAGAACTGTGACAGATTAGCTAGTCCAGTCGCCGGGGCGTTGGCCATAAGGGCGCTTTGAGGAACTGGGAGCGGTAGCCATGTTTTGCGTAGAGCTTCCACTGGGAGTTTCTGACGATAGGGAGGAAGAAGATGTGGTTTGAATCACGATTTTGTTTGGTTAAATGGGTTGGTACCTCCGTTACGGAGGGGTAAGATTGTACAAATCGCTAACCAGTCACCTCCCCATGACACACGAAAATCAAGGAACTGGTGTAGTTATTATAATGACCCACGCCCGTGACGCTTGGGATCTTACAGGATATTGGTCGGATGCCGAACAAAGGAGGATGAGGGACTCACCTCGCAAGCTGGAGACAACAATGTGAAGGGATCAATCGAATATATATCAGCGTTGAAAGCCAGTCTGAGGGCTACTAAGGGAGTCCTGGGGGAGTCCTTGGATAGCCGACAATTATTCATGGGCCGGACTAGATGGGCACAAGGCAGGCATCGGAGGATCAAGGACCATCTATGCCAGGATGGAAGCTTCATGGAGTCCAGACATGTTCTCCAAGTTATTAGCTGTAGTTAGGCAAGTTATCTCTTTCGCATGTTACCGACCATATGTAAAGGGCACCCCCGGCATCTATATAAGCCGGAGGAATTTTAGGGCATAGGACAACTCATCTAGGGTTAGACATACGATCTCAAGGTAGATCAACTCTGTAACCTCTTACACCATCAATACAATCAAGCAAGATGTAGGGTATTACCTCCATAGGAGGGCCCGAACCTGGGTAAACTCGTGTTCCCTTCTTCTCCTGTTACCGTCGATCCTAGTCTCACAGTTCGGGACCCCCTACCCGAGATCCGCCGGTTCCTACACCGACAATTGTGCGCGCCAATTTTTGCCGCTCTAAAAGAAAATTTTGGCTTGTCGTGCAAATATCGACCTCCCCACCCCTTGTACCCATCAAAAGCACATTTCAACTGCTCCCCCTTTCTTTCCTAAATTCAAACCTTCACTAATTGCTTGCAGCGCCGCCTGCTTGCCGGCGATGCTCCTTCTTGATGCTCAGCCTCCTCCATCTAGTCAGGTAATCCACAACTTCCCCATACCCCCCTTCACCCCATCCTCCTCCATCCCACATGCCCTAACCGCCGGCGCGACATCTTCCACCAAAATCACCTACCCATGCCCCAAATGATCACAGCCAAAATACATGGTGCACACATTATAGCCAGGATATCAAGGAGCATCTGGCAACGGAGAAGCAAATCACAGTCGCAAGTGAGAATGAGGCCACGATGGTTGCCATGCGTGTTGACCTCCAGATCTTGGCGCAACACCACGTCCTTGAGGCCACCGTCAAGGCCTCTCGTGTGGACGCCGCCACGCGGTTGGCTTCTTTAAAAAATAGCTTGTGGTGTTATCTCGATGGCTCTACCTATGCCTTTGATGAAGAGTATGAGTTGTTTTCTCAGCATACCCATGCTTTCCTTAGCTCCAGAGCTGGCATGATGGTGCCCGGACAGGCTTAGGCCACTCACCACTACGAGGATGGCAGCCACGATGTGGAGGCCTCACCCGTTTCTAAGCCGATCATTATCGATATCTCTGATGACGAGGAATAGCTTATTTTTAGCTTAATTACTAATGACCTATGTTGAGCTAGCTATGTCTATTAAGCATGTTTGGTTTACCTGTTGCATGTGTTGCTCCTACCTTTCCTTAAGAAATTCTAGTGAAATATCCAATGTAATTCTACTATGTAATCTGACCTTCTAGCACGTTCTACTGTGCAATGTGATGATCAGTTAACTGTTTGGTTAATTTGTTTTGGTGATCATCTGCAATGTGATGTTTGATTGTTGTTGGTACAATTTTTTATTTTTATGCATGTGAGAAGTAAATCGAAGTTGGATATACTAACTACATGTGAAACAAAACATTGCAATATTTCATCATTCTTAGCACACTTGTATTTTCCAATGGGCTCGAATTAATATGTTGGATCTGCAATGCGTTTATTTTTTATTAACATGTTCTACTAATAGAACGCCAAATATTACTTATAACCTGTTCAATATCTATCTGAAATACGTTATAGGGGGAAACAATGGGAGACACTGAAGCTTACCATCGCGGTTTTCACATTCATGATATTTTGTCTAATAGCAAATTTATTGTGCAATTTCAGGAAGCATTCTAATATTTATGTTTCTAATAATTTGGTCTTGCACATGTAGGTCCTACTATAAGAGGTTTAGACCCACTATTTGACCCATTTTGAATGTGGGGAAATGAGGTGTTCATGACTATCAGTCAAATAAGAAACTGGGGAAGATTGTTAAGATAAAAAACCTTGCGACGAAAAACAACAAGATGTTTGTCTGCATAATGAGAAACACATGAGTCAACTATAGGATGGTAGTATCTCTTTTACCTTGTCTTTTTTTGCTTTGCGACATTTCAATTTTTTGAAACAAAATTTATGCATATATTTGTTTCCGGTCCTTTCCAAAGCAATTCATTGATGAGTAAGTCTCAAACCACCTTTATGGTCAAGAGGCGAGGAAGGTATTCATACATCACCCATGGTATAATCTTGAAGTCTTCCTCACGAGGATGAAGGATAGGCGGGCAACCATCCACAGGCACTTGCCTAAAGTTGCAAGGATCTTCAACATCAGTGAAGGCTCAATATTTGCCTTTCGCTTCAACAGTTTTCTAGATGATATTCATATGTCTATTTACTGTCTATGATGCTACTTTCCAAAGGTTTTAGATGCTGCATGTGAAACTTGGCCATGTCGTGTAATTTGGTAGCCCTGTAGTATATGCTTATATGATGTTGTACTCTGATGTGTATCAATTATGAAATCCTAGTGGCCGTAATATGAATATGAAATATATTGTATGCTTAATAAGAAGTGTGAATTTGATTACTAACTGGATTATAAATATAGAGCAATTAGGCCGATTATTGGGGTGTCCTATTGTAGGCGGTTTCGGAGACAACAATGTGAGCGGCGACCTCAACAAACTCACAAGGTTTTTGCAAATTTGGCGTGTTTCATCAGTGAACAATCACACACTACTTCTTGCTGACAACTGTGTGCGTTAGGCCACCTTCTCACAAACGTTTTCACATAAAAATATGTGTGTGATGGACGACCCTATGTCAACCAGTTCCTTCTAGGCACCATGAATGATGTATTGAATAACACAATCAACAGAATTAGAACTATCGTGTGTGATCGCCAGCCATATCACAGATGATGTTATGTAGAAAATTGTGTGTGATGAACAATACGAACAAAGATATATCTTTGGGATTCCCTATGTGGGATTCTAAGAACATATCACAAGACTTCTGCAATATGTATGTTTGTGCTGGCCCTCCCAATCGCACACGCTCTATTTTTGGCTGGCCCGTGTGACCGACGGAGGCATCGCTGACGATTTATCTATGTCATGTGGGATAGGCCCCCTATCACCCACACAGGCAAGGCAACAATCTAAAACTATGTCGCGGAAAGGGGGTAAAATAGTTTGTATAGGAGCCGCTTGCACTGGTGGTAGGTGCATAATTTTGTAACACCCCGTTATGCCTGGCGGGATCTAGACTAGCCCCACAGACCAACACTAGCCTTTCCTGCGTACTTTGACCTCACTCGTGCACATCTGGGACCAACTTCCTGGTCGGTCACCCATCCTAGAATCGCTCCAAGCCAAGCACGCTTAACTTTGGAGTTCTTTTCGAATGGGATCCCGGAAAAGAAGGAATTCCTCGTTGATATGAGTAGTCTATAATTCCTATTATGCCAGGATCTTACATACACCCCCACTCAAAGGAACCGACGTCCTCGTCGGCCCACCAGGAACGTTCTCTTTTGGCACACGTATGCGCGTCCAGTCCGACACATGTGCCATGCTATGTGCCACGACGGGCCACACACGCCAAGCGCCACATGCACGTGCACCTGACCCGTGCATGCCCATGTATCCTCAAGGGTCAGCTCTGATACCAATTGTAACACCCTGCTATGCCTGTCATGATCTAGACTGGCCCCACAGACCAACACTAGTCTATCTTGCATACTTTGTCCTCACTCGTGCGCACCCGGGACCAACTACCCGGTCGATTACACATCCTAGAATCGCTCCAAGCCAAGCACGCTTAACTTTGGAGTTCTTTTCAAATGGGATCCCGGAAAAGAAGGAATTCCTTGTTGATATGAGTAGTCTATCATTCCTATTAAGTCAGGCTCTTACAAATTTCTTTGAGCACTTTCTAAGGTTTGCTAGCATAATGGATAACATTTAATTTCTTATCAACTATTTTACGTAGAACAATGCGAATAGCATAATCACTAGCATCACACATTATTTCAAAAGGAAAAATTCCAATCAGGTGGTTGGACAAAAGGTGTAGAAATCAGAGCTTGCTGAAGTATTTCAAAGGCTTCTGCACAATCATCATAAAAAACGGAACTTCTTTTTGCAAAATATTGGTAAGAAGCCTAGAAATATTGTGAAATCCTTAATAAACCGTCTATAGAAACCACCATGACCAAGGCAACTTCTTATCTATACCTACTAATAAAGGGGTATTGCTTCTTACCACTGTATTTTCGTCCGTTTTTTCGTCTGTCCGTATATAACTTATGTGTTGACTTGTGCTGGACCAAACGCTGGTACTCATGCGCTTAAAGCCACACATATAGAAAGTCCCGATACAATACCATGTCATGACTTGACGTGAAGGACAGTAACACACCCAGCCATGTCAACCAAGCCTCCTATTCTACTTCTTTCAAGCACGCAGGCTTATGATGTCGATCTGGGTGGGCTTACCTCCACCGCCCCGTGACACATCGTGTCGCCCTACCAGACGACGAGCACAAGGCACATCAGCCGCTCACTCTAGCGTAATGTCTCGGCGACCTAACATGGATAGGCACACGAGAATAGATCGTGGAGCTCGGCGACGAGCATGGAGGCATGAGTTAGCCAGCCGCCAGGATCACCGGCATAAGACTGCACCATGATATACATATTCGCCTTCTTAATTTTGCATCCTTAGTTGATAACAAATCATCATCGGTGGCGACAATGACTCGCTAGAGATGAATTAACACACATGGAAGAAGCTATTTTATTTTGCTTACCTCCGATGCGGTTGAAGAATTCCTAAAGGCGGGCTTGAGTAGGGCGCCGCCATGGGAGCATGCAGGCAGTAAGCTAGGAACACTTTCTAGTAGCAAGATGGACTCATCACCCTAGCCAAAATTGGCACCTGGTTCTCCAACGGCAAGCTTTGGGTTGTACACCCTCATATCGTTCTCCTGCCCGTGACCAGTGTGTTGTAGGAGAACTTGCCTAACCTTGTCGGCAAAGAAGGCGTGGATGTGCCATTGGGAGGCGGGAAGCTGGGCTTGTATAAGGTCCCTACAAGGAAATTCAGAATTACATTTGCACTATTTGCGTCCATATGAAAATCTAAGACATATAGATTGGATAATCCAATCATGGTAGGGGTGTGTGCGGTTCCAAGAGGGCACTTGGTTGCAAGGCCCTTTTAGATAGACGGCTAGGAAGCCAACGACATGGACGCCATTCCCAACGGTGACCTTGGAAAGCTCCATGCATAGGGATAAGCCTCGCCTTCTTGTACATCACCAAATAGTCAACAGAAACGATGATGTTGAACACCATAAGCGCCATCATCCCAGCCTGTGCGGCAGTCGGCCACCTCGCGACCTCCACTGGGTCGCTGGCGTGTTCGATGTCCACATCAGCGACCTCTATGGTCATAGTGTTGGGTCGTGCCTTCTGGATTTTGATAGAGCATGTACATCAGTTGGCCACGTCACTGGTGCAGGACCTTCCATGGGACGCCACCACGGCTGGCTGGCCCATGGACTCCTGCACCCCCGCTGCATGTGGCTTCTCTGGGCTAATCCTTTGTGTGTCAGTATTGCAACGCGACTCCTCCATGCCGTCAGCTCTTCGCCATGCACATGCATGTGTCCTCCTTTTGCTTGTCATTGCCTCAATAGCATGTCCGAGCAGTCTTGTTGTGTTCTGGTGTGGAGATATGGAGTTTGTGTGAATCCGCCAGCATAATATAGTGTACTATGCAACACGTAGTAGGGAGTAGGGACATGTGTTGGAAGCTTGCAGCCGAGTGATATTCGTGATCTGCGTTAGGTTTTCTGTGAAGAGCAACGGGTTATCACAGCACAAAGTGGGTAAGTATTTCCCTCAGTTATGAAACCAAGGTTTAGCGAACCAATAGGAATATCAGTCCTCAATCGTTCAGCGGATGCACACGAAACAACAAACAACTTGCACCCAACATCGCCAAGAGGGTTGTCAATCCCCTTGATCTCGTTATTTGCAAGCAAGTGAGTTGTGCGGATAAAATAAAATAAATAACATCAAGGTAATGATAGCGTTTGTGAATATATAAGTGAATTGACCCAGGGGCCATAGAGTTCTCTAGTGGCATCTCTCATAGGCAAAGCATATGGTGGGTAAACAAATTACTGTTGGGCAATTGATGGAAAAGCGAATAGTTATGCAATTTCCACGGCAATGATCATGTGTATATAAGAACCACGTCCATAAGCAAATAGGCTGACTCCTGGTTGCACCTATTACTATTACTCCAGCCATCGAATGCTATCCGACATGCATCTAGAGTATTAAGTAAAATAGAGTAATGCTTGGAGAACATTGACATGATGTCGACAAAATAAACTCAATCAATATGAATAAACCCCATAATTTTATTCCTATTAGCAGCAACACAAATACGCAACTTGTCCCCTTTTTTCAATGGGATATAGAAACTCGTCGGGTTGAACCTACTACAATGCACCACTCCCATCGAAGAAATATCAATCTAGTTGGCCAAACTATCTCAATAGATCGAAGAGCATTATGAAGCTATGATAATCATGCAAATAAGAATCATAGTATTCTGATTTGACTGAAATACTTTTCATGAATAATCTGAACATAAACTCACAATTCATCGGATCCCAACAAAGACACCATACAAAGGGATTACAATGGATAGATCAGGGCAAAGATGCGATGAACATTGTATTGAAGATCAAGAGAGAGAAAGAGAGAGAGAGATTGCCATCTAGGTACTACCTACGGACCCATAGGTATGTGGTGAAATACTCACATATCATGGTGAGGGCAGCAAGGTTGATTAAGAGGCCCTCCGTGATCGATCTCCCCTCCGACAGGGTGCCGATACAGAGGTGTAGATGGCCTCCCGTCGGAATAGAGACTTGTAGCAGCAGAAAAAGTATTTTGGGAGCTCTCTTAGAGTTTTTAGGGTATTTGTGAATTTATAGGCCAAAGAGGGACATTGGAAGGCAGCCGAGGGGGGCACTACATATTAGGACGCGCCCCCCAGGGCGCGACCTGTTGTGTGGTGGATCTCTGTGCATCTCCTAGCCTCCTTTCGAAGCTTCTACGTCTTCATTTGGTTCATAAAAATGATCAAAAAGTTTCGTGGCAATTGGACTTCGTTTGGTATTGTAACTTGAAAAGGCAAAAGCATGCAGAAAATAGAAACTGGCACTAGGCACTAGGTCAATAGGTTAGTGCTCAAAAATATTATAAATTGATAAATAAATACCCAAAAAGTATCCTAGAATGATAACATATTATAATGGAGCAATAAAAAATTATACATACATTGGAGACGTGTTAGCATCCCCAAGCTTGTCCTCTAGTAGGTTCATAATATTATTTTTGCTTGTCCTCTAGTAGGTTCTCTAGTAGGTTCATAATAAAAATATTATTTTTTATTTGACATGCTACCCATTATGTAATATTTTGTAGGTATTCTCATTGAGAAATGATGAATTAACAAACAACAACATAGTAATATTTATAAGTATACGAGACAAAATCCTTGATTTTTCAATGTATATGATCCGAAAAGAATATTTACCCCTACTCAATTTATTATATTAGCAAGGCATGACTCCACCTTCACCACATAGATAAAAATGTAAACCACCACGGTGTCCAAGTCAGAAAATTGGATCCTACTTTTTCAATATGCATCAACTTTTTATTCTTAGCGTAATACATGAGCGTGAATCATTGGACATAGCATATAGATGGTATAGAATATGATGGTAGATATCAAAGGTGTAAAAAGTGGAGAATACAGTCTCACATCAACTAGTCGTACCAATGAGCTATGGAGATGCTCATCGATAGATGTCAATGCAAGGAGTAGGGATTGCCATGCACATGATGCGCTAGAGCTATAAGTGTATGAAAGCTCAACTGAAGCTAAGTGGGGTGTGCATCCAACTTGCTTGCTCATGAAGACCTCGGGCGTTTGAGGAAGCCCGTCATCGGAATATACAAGCCATGTTTATTATATGAAAACGTAATTCCCACTAGCATATGGATGTGTCAATATAGGAGACCCTCTATATGAAGAACATGGTGCCACTTTGAGGCACAAGTGTGGTAAAGGATAGTAGAAAAGTGCCTTCTCTCTTTTCTCTCATTTATTTTTTAATTCTTTTAGGTTGGATTTTCTCTTTTTTTACCTCCCCCATTTTCTTTTTTATATGGCAGGCTCTTTTGGCCTCCCCCATTTTTATTTCATGTTTCGTCCGGAGTCTCATCCCGACTTTTGGGGGAATCATAGTCTCCATCATCCTTCCCTCACCGGGACAATGCTCTAATAATGATGATCATCACACTTTTATTTACTTACAACTCAACATAAAGGATTGATAGGAAGATATGACTCAATGTGAATGCCTCTAGCAGTGTACTAGGATGTGCAATGATCTAGCGTGACATGTATAAAAAATATGAAGAACGGTGGCTTTGCCAGAAATACTATGTTGGATCTATATGATCATGCAATGCATTATGATGATGAATTAACTAGTCATGTCAAGTGATGATGGAATTTGCATTGCAATATATCTTGGAATGGCTATGGAAATGCCATAATAGGTAGGTATGGTAGCTGTTTTGCGGAAGATATAATGACGCTTATGTGCAACAGAGCGTGTCATGTCACGGGGTTTGGAAGCACCGACAAAAGATGCACTGATCCTCGAGGTGAGAATGGGCTATGCACGGTACCAAAGAGGCTAGCAAATAGGAGAAGGTGAATATGCGTATGTCCATGGTGTCACATTAGTTATAAAGAACGCACATACTTATTGCAAAGTTTCATTAGTTTTATCACAAATGAAGGTTCTCCTCGCATGCTCCGAGGGAGGAGGTTGGTAGGAGTTAACCTTCACGCTCCCCCGAATCGAAACAACACTAGAATTTCAATGAGAAATATAAATGCCCACACATCATCACCATGCATCTTTAATTTTTAGATGAATAACAAGTTAAAACCTCTTAATCTCGGCACTTCTACTAATCGACAATTTCGGACTCACACCTTTTTCATATTACCACATCAATGTCATTAACACACAACTTCTCTATATGTTCTACACGATGGTTTTGATTATCATTCATTGAATACCTAATGTTTTTGGACTAGTCTTATGACCCATGAAAATTACCGTCACTATTTATTTAGATATCAAACAAATATAAGTGAAGAACAAGAGAATATTATTTCTATAAAATCTACACGCCACCGTGCTCAAAAAGATATAAGTGAAGTTGTTGGGGATATAACCCCACGGTGAGACCCGCCCAGAAGGCTCCGGGTCATACCTGGCGGCTCGTATACCGGCCCAAGAGTGAGCCGTGAAGACTAGAGGTCCCAAGAAGCATAGCGGCTCATAGGATGGGCCGGCGGGTGGCCCGGATGAGAAGACCCGGGCGTGTAAGCCGCCCGGGGACAACTTGGTCAGGATAGGCAAGAGAAGATAGAGGTAGGCTC
Organism: Hordeum marinum; assembly: GCA_022496015.1. Taxonomy (NCBI): domain Eukaryota; kingdom Viridiplantae; phylum Streptophyta; class Magnoliopsida; order Poales; family Poaceae; genus Hordeum; species Hordeum marinum. The sequence continues at coordinate 428,637,256 of CM039675.1, forward strand.
AGACATGTGATGAGAGTCGGCCACAACTTGTATGACCCGTGGTCTTAAGCTAGTATATAAAGGGAAGACCCGGGGCGATTTAGGTGGAGGTGATCGAAAGCTAGGTCAAGCAATAGCTCCCTTGTAATCAATAGAACAAGCAATACAAGCACAAGCCGGACGTAGGCTATTACCTCAACTTGAGGGGTCAAACTTGGGTAAACTCGTGTCCTTCGTCCCAGCCAACCCCTTTGAGTCCATCACGTTAGCAATGGCCTCGAACCCAAGTCCGTACACCCGGACATCTACCGTGACAACACCACGACAGTTGGCGCCCATCGTGGGGCCTGCGCTCGGTGGTGTTGAGTTCTCAAAGGGCTCTCTTCTAGTGCTCGAGGGATACGTGGTCGAAAGGATAAGCAAGAGTCGCCGCGGCCGGCTCTACATCGACGGTGCCGGCTGGGGGCCCAATGCCGACTCTGTGGAGTATGGATTCCGCGTTCATTTCGGCGGGATTCACGTTTTCATCGGGAGAACCAACGGATCTACGCCCGGGCCAGATGTCTGCACCAACGTTGTTGAGCCGGCTCGGCATGCACCACCCGCCCGGGATGTGTAGCCTGCCCGTGTTGATCCGGGCCGGAGGCACGTCTTCGTAGGCTTTACTCAAGGCATGGATCTGGAAACTTCCGGATCGCATGAAACTCTTGTTTATTCAGGAGACGAATCTTCAAGCGGGGAGACGGAATCAATTTATCAGCTTTACAACGGCAGACTAGGGGGCTATGATGAGCTTTCCCCTGTGTCAGACCATTCTGAAGCAGATGCTTTCTGGCCGCAGGCTCATGCAGCTGTATTCATGGTGGGGTCAACCCCAGGCACGAGAAGTGCAGCCGCCAGAGCGGCAACCTTAGGAGCTGACCCGCCGCCGCTGACGCAAGTTCTTCTGGATTTGATGAATGAGCTTACGGCCCTAATGGCCACTGAAGTTACACCAGATAATCAGGCTGCCCAGAACTTAGAGATTATGAGGCTCAAGGACCGGATGGCGGAGGAGCAGCAGAGGATAGCTGAGCTAAAAGTCCAGATGGAGGAAGAGGAAGAACATATTAAAATGGATGCTCTCCACCTCGGGCTGGAGTAGCAATCAGCGGCTGCAGTGCATCGGAGGAGGCATCAATCTTGTTTGCCTAAAAGGTATGAGGCTAGGAACCTCTTCAATACACCGGGAACGGGACGAGCCACAGACGTGCCTGGAAGCCGCCCGGCGGCTCGACCGATGCTTCACCCGGCCCAACGAAACCAGGCCTCACCAGAGGTTTTTCCAACACCGACGGGTCATTATCCTAATCCGGCCGAGAACATGGTGGCGGCGGCCACCCGACTTGAGATGATTCCTATTCCAGATGAAGCGCCTTTTGCGGAAGAGGTGTGGAATGCCATTGGATATCTGCATATGGCGATGGCTCAATAGGAGAGGTACGCTCATAGCCGAAGCCGCGTTCATTCGACACCTCTCCCCAGCCAGAGCTTTAGCCGGCGCTATGAGTCGCCAGCGGTTTCCAGTAGTGACCGGCGGAGAGCACCTCTGGAGGACGATCAGGCGGCTCTAGATACGCAAGCGCTCGTGAACCGGGCAAGGAACCAGCAGCCGGTGGCCGTTGTAGCCGCGCCGGCTCACCAGGAGCCCACGCCTTCCATGTCAGTAGGGGCCGGAGTAACTGCCAGGGCCGTGGGGGTGCCGTGTTTATCGCCGGCTCTGCGAAGTGAACGGTTGCCGAAGGGTTTTAAGGGGCCTCACAATGTCCCAAATTACACTGCCGATTTTCCTCTAGAGGCCTGGGTCGAGAGTAATGAGCTGGCTATGGAGATGTTAGATGTCAGTGAGGCGGTGTGTGCTATATATTTTATCATGATGCTTGAAGGTCTGACTCGCACGTGGCTGAAAGGGTTGCCTCCCAATACCATCAGCTCGTGGGACGAGTTAAGGGCAAGGTTCATCAAGAATTTCCAAGGAACTTGCAAACAACCTATGACCATCGTGGATCTTGATCACTGTGTTCAGCAGGAAACTGAGTTGGCTCATCATTGGGTCCTGCGGGTGTCGGCCATCATCCATTCATCTGAGCAGATCACGGAGGCCCAAGTCGTGCTCATCTTGGAGAAAAATTGTCATTCGTTCCACTGAAGTAGAAACTTGGCCGGCTCAAGCGTACGTGTCAAGATATGGGAGAGCTCATGACAACTCTTATGAAGTACGCCGACTCTGATAATACGAAGGATACAGTGTTGGATGAGGACAAAGTCGGGCAAGGAAAGAAAAACAATCAAGGAAAAGGTGCGGTTAACAATGGTAATCAGAGCAAGCAGAAGTATCCCGATGGCGGGTCGGAGCTGGTAGCTAATGCAAGTACTGGCCAGAGTCCTCCCAATGGCAATGGGAAGTTCAGGCCCTCCTTTAATAAGAACCGGACTCCCTTCAATTTGGAAGAGGCGCTCAATAAGCCCTGTCCAGACTATAGCCAGCCCGGCAAACCTTCGTCACACACGTGGGGTGATTGCCACTTTATGCAGAAGTTGAAGAATTATTATACACGACCCAATGACTGGAGCATTGGTCCGCCTGACAGCTCAGGACACGGTGGGCTAGGAGCCGGGTTTGGATCCGGCGGCTCAGGGTCTGGTCATCATGGTCAAGGCAATCAAGTAGGGCATCCGCAGCACCCTGATAATAGCAACCAGCAGCAGCATAACCAGTCTAGGTATCGCAATAATCCGAAGCAGCTCAGCTCAGGCCAGTATCATGTTTTCACAACCGGTCTTAACAAACGGGATAAAAAATTATGCAGGCGGGCGGTTCACGCGGTTGCGACGGCTCTGCCGCGATACTTAAAGTGGTCTGAATATGACATAATTTGGAGCTAGGAAGATCACCTACCGCGTGTTGATGACCCGGGGCGGCTGGCTTTAGTGGTTGCCCCCAAGTGGGGGTTATATGGTGAACAAGGTGCTTATGGACGGAGGCAGTAGCATCAACATCCTTTATTATGACACCTTCAGACGGATGAACTTGCTTGACAAGGATCTTAAGCCTTCATCCAGTGCTTTCATGGTGTGGTGCCCGGTAAGTCGGCTTATCCAGTCGGCAGAATTTGTTTGGAGGTTGCCGTCGGGGATGAGTATAACTACAGGGCGGAGTCCTTGTGGTTTGAGGTAGTCAAGATTAAGAGCCCTTATCATGCATTGTTTGGACGGCCGGCTTATGCTAAGTTCGTGGCTAGGCCCTGCTACATATACTTGCAGCTTAAGATGCCCGGGCTGAAGGGCACTATTACCATTCATGGAGATCGGAATACGGCCATTGAGTGTGAAGAAGGAGACGCGGCTTATGCAGAGGCCAGTTGCGCTCAGGAGGAACTTAAGTTTTATAAGGAGAATGTTGATCCGGAAGATATGACGCCGCTAAAAAAGCCCACAACGGAGGCTGAGCCGCCCCTTAAGTTTTTGGCGGATGACACCAAGGCAATTAACTTCACTCCAGGCGACTCATCCAAACAGTTCATCATTGGGGCTCATATGGATCCCAAATAGGAAAGCACGCTCATTGAATTCATCCATGAGAATCAGGACATCTTTGCATGGAAACCTTCTGACATACTGGGTGTTCCGAGAGAATTCGCTGAGCACAATCTTAATGTGGATCCCAAGTTTAAACCGATCAAGCAGTTTCTACGATGATTCAATGAGGAGAGGCGGAAGGCCATCGGGGAAGAGGTCGCCCGGCTGTTAGCAGCGGGTTTCATCGTTGAGGTTTTTCACCCGCAATGGCTTGCAAACCCAGTGCTAGTGCTTAAAAAGAACGGCACGTGACGGATGTGTGTGGATTACATGGACCTTAACAAGGCTTGTCTGGCTGACCCCGTTGCTCTCCCGCGTATTGATCATATCATTGATGCAACGGCGGGTTGCGGAAGCCTTTGCTTCCTAGATGCATATTCAGGATATCATCAGATCAAGATGGCAGTTAAGGGCCAAGAGAAGACGGCTTTTATTATGCCTTTTGGAGCCTTCTATTATGTATCTATGCCTTTCGGGCTCAAGAGTGCCCAAGCACTTATCAGCGTTGCGTGCAGAATTGTCTCCACAGTCAGATCGGGCGCAACGTCCATGCTTACGTGGATGACATTGTGATCAAATCAAGGAAGAAGGAGACTCTCTTGGATGATTTAAGGGAAAATTTTCACAATCTCCGGGTTTATAAGATGATGCTTAACCCGACCAAATGCGTCTTTGGTGTTCCCGCTGGCAAGCTCTTGAGATTTCTGGTTTCTGAGCGTGGCAATGAGGCTAACCTAGATAAAATCAAGGCTATCACCTCTCTAGCAGAGTCGGCCTGTGTTAATGACGTTCAACGTCTGGCAGGGCATATTGCTGCGTTAAGCCGGTTCATAAGCCGCCTCGGTGAGAAAACGATACCTTTGTATCAGATGATGAAAAATACATGCAATTTTGTCTAGAGTAAGGCAGCGGGTGAAGTGTTGGAGACGCTCAAGAAACAACTCACTGAGTCTCCGGTGTTGGCTGCTCTGGCTGAGAAAGAACCTTTGCTCTTATATGTGGCGGCGAACAACCGAGTAGTCAGTGCCGCAATTGTGGTCGAACGTAAGGAGGCTGGGAAGGAGTATCCGGTTCAAAGGCCGGTTTATTATATTAGTGAGGTCCTGACCGAATCCAAACAGAGATATCCACATTGCAGAAGCTGGTATATGGGGTGTTCATGGCCAATTGCAAGTTAAAGCACTATTTCTTAGGGCACCCGGTCACAGTGGTCAGCTCTGCTTCGTTGTGGGACATAATTTAGAACAGGGAAGCCACCGGTAGGATTGCTAAGTGGGCATTGGAGCTGGGACCTTTTAATTTAACTTACGTGCCTCGCATGGCCATCAAATCCCAGACCCTTGTGGATTTTATAAACGATTGGACAGAGTGTCAAGCTCCTGAGGAAAAGCCGGATAACACATACTGGACTATACATTTTGATGGATCCAAGGAGTTGGAAGGTTCAGGAGCAGGAGTCGTTTTAACATCTCCTAAGGGGGATAGATTTTGTTATGTGCTCCGATTGATGTTCCCTTACACTAACAATACGGCTGAATATGAGGCCCTGCTTCATGGTCTCAGAATAGCTAAGGAGATGAATTTAAGCCGGGTAAGGTGCTTGAGCGACTCAGATCTTGTGGCTCAACAAGTTTCAGGCACGTGGGATTCCAAAGACCCGCGCATGGCGGCTTATTGACAAGCGATGGATATCATTGTTGGTCACTTCAAAGGTTATCAGGTAGATCATATTGACCGTTGCGGGAATGAGGCAGCAGATGCCTTATCACGGTTAGGCTCTATGCGAAAGCCGGTGCCACCCAATATCTTTTTGGATGTTTTATATCACCCGACTGTCAAGTTGCCTTCAGAGGAAGATTTGGCTGTCCCTGACCCGGAGGGGCAGTTGGTGGCGGCTCTGCATGCTATTCCAGATTGGACTGTGCCTTACTTGGCATACTTGACTCGGGGCGACTTACCTGATGAGGAAAATTTGTCCAGGAAGATCACCCGAAGGTCTAAGTCAATGACAATAATTAATGGTGAGTTGCACAAGTGCAGCGTGACCGGGTTTTTCAGCGTTGTGTCTCGCCAGAGGAAGGTCAAGAAATATTGAATGAGATTCACGCTGGAGATTGCGGGCATCACGCCGGTTCAAAATCTTTGGTAGCCAAGGCATTCCGACACGGTTTCTTCTGGTTGACGGCTCACAAAGATGCAGAGGATCTGGTCCGCAAGTGTGACGGGTGTCAAAAGTTCGACCGGCGTGGTCACGTTCCGGCTCAAGTGTTGCGCATGATACCAATTACTTGGCCGTTTGCAGTCTGGGGGCTTGATATGGTAGGACCTTTCAAGAGATCCAAGGATAAGAAAACACACCTCTTGGTGGCGGTTGATAAGTTTACCAAATGGGTAGAGGCTGAGCCGATTAGCAAGTGTGATGCGGCGATGGCGGTTCAGTTTGTTCAAACAACTGAACTACCGTTTTGGTTACCCCATAGCATCATCACTGACAATGGCACAAACTTGTCCAAGGGGGTTATGAAAAAATTCTACGATGAAGAGCACATCCGGCTTGATGTTTCAATAGTTGCTCATCCACAGTCTAATGGTCAGGCGGAGCGTGCCAATCAAGAAATCTTGAGAGGTATCAAGCCACGGCTCATGTTTCCTTTACAACGAACGCCCGGTTGTTGGGTAGAAGAGCTGCCCTTCATCTTATGGAGTATCAGAACTACCCCCAACACATCCACAGGATATACACCTTTCTTCATGGTTTACGGTGCTGAGGCCGTATTGCCAAGCGACATCCAGCATGACTCGCCTCGGGTGGCAGCTTACGTTGAAACGGATAATGAGACAGCACGTCAAGACGCATTGGATGCTTTGGAAGAGGAACGAGAGCTGGCGGCTGCCCGTTCGGTGATTTATCAACAAGACCTGTAGCACTATCATAGCCATAGAGTTAAGACCCAGACATTTCAAGAGGGCGACTTAGTGTTACGGCTGATTCAAGACCAGACAGATATGCATAAATTATCTCCTCCGTGGGAAGGGCCTTTTTTGGTCAGCCGAAATCTCAACAATGGGTCGTATTACCCATTGAGATCCGGGATGATTCAGATACTTCGGGTCAAGAGAATCGTCGGTCGTGGAACATAGCGCATCTACAGCCTTACTACACTTAAAGTTGTTGAAAGTCATCATTGTACATTATCATTATATATATCATATTTATAAATCAAATAGCATCCCTGCAAGTCGGGACCTCTGCCACGTCGCACATCCTCGTTAATGCAAGAACATTGGCTGTCGAAGGGGGCTTCTTACCTTCGGGTATCGCTTATCTCACCCTAACAGCCGGCTTTACGCCATCTCCAGTTTACACGATTAACCGCGGTTGTCGAAGTGGGCTTCTTACCTTCGGGTATCGCTTATCTTACCCTAACATCCGGCTTTACGCCATCTCCGATTAACACGATTAACCGCGGTTGTCGAAGGGGGCTTCTTACCTTCGTGTATCGCTTATCTCAACCTAACAGCCGGCTTTACGCCATCTCCGGTTAACACGATTAACCATGGTTGTCGAAGGGGGCTTCTTACCTTCGGGTATCGCTTATCTCACCCTAACAGCCGGCTTTACGCCATCTCAGGTTAACAAGATTAACCCCTCTGTGGACCACGGATTCTCTTTTGGTCAGCACTGTAAGCCGCCTGGCAAGTCGCCAAGTTAACCTCTTCTGCTAAAACGGAGGCTAAGACTTTGGACTCTTTTATGCATCGTGCATAGTCAACATTAGTGAACTCAGAGCCGTCGTCCTTCTTGGAGGGAAAGCCATCCATCATTTCAGCCGGCGTAAGCTCTGGGGCAAAAGCCAATGCCCGGCTTATGGCTGCAATTGCTCCCTGGCAAGCAGCTGACTTCTTCAGTTCCATGATTTGCTTGGGCATCGTGGAAAAGAGCTCCAAGACGCCTTTGAGAGTTGAAGGAATCTTTTCTTTGTATTGCACAGCTTTAATGGTGCATACTGCGACATAGTAGAGTTGCTCGGTGAAGGTGTAGATGGCCTTCAGAGGCAGTAGACTGTCGGAGGCAAGTTGGCGGCTCCTGGGACCTGCGTAAGATGGAGGCCTCATTATGAATCGCCAGCACAAGTTTAAAAATTAGATCAAGCCAAGCTGTTAGAAAATTACCAAAGAGGGCAGCCGCCATTTTTGTGATATGGCGCTTCAAAGACTGCAGCTCATCGGAGACGATCATGAGCCGCTGATCAGCATCATCCGCCCGTTTGGTCAATATTGCTCTTTCCGCTTCAGCAGATTCCTTGAAGGCGGTGAAGTCAGCTTTGATCTTCTCTAGTTCTTCGGCAAGGTGCCGACATCTTTCATCAAGTTCGCTCCGGGTGGCTTGCTGAGTGGCTAAGTTTGCTCTTAAGCCAACCAGTTCTGACCTGGCTTCGATCAAAGCTTCCCGTGACATTAAAAATATGGAACGTATCAGGAAGTCTCAAACATATTGCAGGCAATATGCATGACACTTGGGGGCTAATGTTTATTTTCAAAGACAGTTCTGACTCAAACTTGGAAAAGACTGAGCCGAACCTTGGGGGCTAGCATTGGCTCTATTAAGCTATCTTTTATGAAGTACGAACTCAACCTTGAAATAGATTAAGCCGGCCCTTGGGGGCTAGGATAACGATTTGATGTCTAGATTAAGTAAATTGAGGCTTACATACGTCTATTCTCGCTAAGATGGAAGAGCCGGATTATTATCAGTCAATATTAACCCGGCCCTTGGGGGCTAGGTAAGCTTATAAGGAGGAAAAGGGGGGTACCTCATGTTTTTTCTTCATTAAAGTAACTAGCTTCAGCTCCAATTCCTGGCTTGTGGACAGCCGGTTCATGTAGCTAGCATGGAGTTCATCAGTTGTCATCTTCTCCAATGTAGGGAGTTCAAACTCAAGCTTCCTGGAAACTTCAGCCATTTCAATATGCTTGGATAGGATGCGGGGTGGAGGAGAATGCAAGCCGGTGCCAATAATCTCGACGTCTGGAGCGACGGTGTCATCATCAGCTTTGGTAGGGCTCGACAGCTTGGAAAGATCCCTTTGCGGGCTCTCAGGAATAATGTCATCAGCTGCCGGCTCTGTAGAAGGTGCTGGGTAGTCCAGCTCAATCTCCGGCTCTTGAGCAGCAGGGTCAGGGGTGGACTTGTTGGTTTTCTGCCGCCTGGCTTGAGCCCTACAAAATACATGAAAACCAAAGTTTAAGGGTTACAGCCACCGAAGAGCCGGGTGTAAAGGATACACGATACTTACAGCGGATTAATTTTTGGAGGTGGAAGAGCGGTAGCCGTAGAGTCGCCGGAGGAATGTGATCTCTGTGAGATAGTTCAGAGGATATAAAAGCAAATGTTGAGACTATAAAGGAAAGCTAATAAAATCAAACAGAGATGTATACCTCTGCGAGGCGTTTCTTCTGAGTCGGGGAGTTAGGCAACCCGGACATAAGATCAGTAGAGCCGACGCTTCGGGTCTGATGACGGTCGACTTGCTGTTGCTTTTTCAAAAGAAATTGAGGATCCAAATAAGCAAGAGGATGAGAAAGGGGAACTTTCCTAACAACCCGCCGTATCTTCTGGGGTACAAAACATTCTGAGTCGGATGAAATATAAGTTACCTCCGGAGCATTGGCACGGCTCGTCTCCACCTCCTCTTGTGAGTAAATTGTTATCAGTAAGGTGAATGATAAGGTTACAGAAAATAGTCAACACTATACCTCTGAGCCGGATGATTCCGACAGTTCAAACCATTCCTCTTGAGGGGTGGTCTTGTTCGTCCTCTTGGTCGGGGCCTTCTTGCTCTTCTTTAAAGGAGGAATATACTTCTTCTTCCAGAAGTCGGAGTCACCCTGAAAAGGGAGGTCAGATAATAGCAATGAATTGACAAGTTACCTTACATAAAAGGAAGAAACAATGAAGAGTCGCCTTATGTCTGGGGCCAGATTAACGGTGCTGAAGGGTGCCAGTCCGATGTCGCTGCAAGCTCCTGACGTTTCATGAACAAGACTCTAGATGGTGGTGATTATATCGTCTTCGGTTAAAGTTGTCCGGCTGAAGCATAGGGAACTATCATACTCGCTAGGGTATTGCACATGAGGCGGCTTCTCAGTCTCAAAGGTATAATTCTCCAGGAGATCCAGCAGCGGATCAAGTCCAAACCCGTCAAACCACTGGCCATGAGGGCTTTAATCTTGGCGTGAGCTGGTTCGTGCCTTGCACATTCGGAAGTTGATAGCCGGCCAGGAAGCTCAGAAGTTGTCTTGAGCCAGGAGGGGCGATAACCCGGCAGCAGATGCTCACCCTCCAAAAGGTATCCTTACAGTAGAACGAAGTCTTATTCCTGTCCTTTGGATGACTCGGCATTAGTACAACCAGAAAGGTAATGTCCCAGCGCCTCTGAATGGAAAGTCCACCAAGTTCTAAGCTTGGGCCGGATTTTACTTCAGTTTGCCGGTTCGCATAAAAGAACTCTCGAAACAAACCTACACACGGCTGAGTCTACAGGTAGACCTCACTAAGCACTTGAAAGTTGCAGATGTTTGAGACGGAGTTGGGGGCAAGGTCTTGAGGATGCAGCTTATAGAAATGAAGGATGTCCCGGAAGAATTTTGATCCGGGCGGCACGAATCCACGTTCGATATGATCCGAAAAACAACTACTTCACCCTCCTGAGGATTGGCCCTCAGTTCGTTGCCAGGGACCCACCAGTGGATGACCTCTTTGGCAGGGAGGGTGCCCGCAAGTACAAAGTCTGTCAAAAACTCTTTGGTAATGCATGAGCCGACCCAGTTGCAGGAGTTGGATGCGCGAGACATGGCGGCAGTTTTTAGCTGTGCAAAGGGAACCACATACAGTGAGTCAAGGTAAAGGCGAATAAAAGTGGGTGGCTTAAAAACTTAAGGCCTTAAGGGTGAGACGTTAAGATCCGGCTGATGAGAGCCGGACGGCATGAGGGGTCAACATCACGAGATGACAAGGTGAAATTTGGCTAAGTGCTGAAAACAGATTCCATGAAATATTGTTAAGATTGCGGATCTTAAAAAGAAAAAGAAATATCTATATTTCCAGACCTAGAGACGAACTGGTGGAAAAACTGAAATGACGGGCGAAGCTGTGGCAAATCCAAAAGACATCAGTATCAGTCTCCTACCTAGCGGCGCCATGGGGGCAGGATAGAGTTGAGGACTTACAGACTGAGACCTGTCTAGCATTGACAAAATTCGAGTTCTAAAACAGCGGCGGCAGAGCTCCATGAAAACTCTACCAGTTGCAGATCTAAGGAGAGAGGAACTCACCGGCGACGACGCGATGAATGCGGAAGAAAATCTGGTCGCGTTAGGTTGATGCAGCGGCCCAGGCGACAGCAAGGAGGAGACGGTGCCAGAGCGGGAGGTGTTGGAAATGGTAGCGCTGGGAGGAAGAAGACGAAGACGGAGCAAGCGAGAGAAGGCAGTGCCACCTCGGGCGGTCCTATTTAATAGGGAAAAGGTGAAACGGGTGCGAAAATCCAGGCGTTAGATATCATTTGACCGAAACGGATGCCTCGATTTTTGGGCTGTTATTTAATGAGAAGATCCCTTGTATGCGTCAGAGGATCCTTTTTGCAGATTTGACATGACGTCATGGCGGGTCATTTCTGGACGACTCGCCGTGGAGTGAGGAGAAAGTTTGAAGTGCGCAAGCTCAAATCAACCTGGGGCCTAATGTTGGGGATATAACCCCACAGTGAGACCCGCCCAGAAGGCTCCGGGTCATACCTGGCGGCTCTTATACCGTCCAAAGAGTGAGTCGTGAAGACTAGAGGGCCCAAGAAGCATAGCGGCTCATAGGATGGGCCGGCGGGTGTCCCGGATGAAAAGACCCGGGCGTGTAAGCCGCCCGGGGATAACATGGTCAGGATAGGCAAGAGAAGATATAGGTAGACTCGGACATGTGATGAGAGTCGGCCACAACTTGTATGACCCGTGGTCTTAACCTAGTATATAAAGCGAAGTCCCGGGGTGATTTCGGGGGAGGTGATCGAAAGCTAGGTCAAGCAATAGCTCCCTTGTAATCGATACAACAAGCAATACAAGCACAAGCAGGACGTAGGCTATTACCTAACCTTGAGGGGCCGAACCTGGGTAAACTCGTGTCCTTCGTCCCATCCAACCCCTTTGACTCCATCACGTTAGCAATGGCCTCGAACCCAACTCCGTACACCCGGACATCTGCCGTGACAAAACCATGACAGAAGTACTAGAGCAGCTGCCAAGCTCAAAAGATATAAGTGAAGCACATAGAGTATTCTAGAAAATTATCATGAAGGTGTGTCTCTCTCAAATAGGTGTGTCCAGGAAATTATGATTGTGACAAACTGAGAATAAAAGTAAACAAAAGCAAACGACGCTCCAAGCAAAACACATATCATGTGATGAATAAAAATATAGTTTGAAGTGACATACCGATGGACTGAGACGAAAGAGGGGATGCCTTCTGGGGCATCCCCAAGCTTAGATGCTCGAGTCTCCTTAGAATTGTACTTGGGGTGCCTAGGGCATCCCCAAGCTTAGTCTCTTGCTACTCCTTATTCTGTAGTCCATCGTGATGACACTCAAAACTTGAAAACGTAAATCACACAAAACTCAACAAAACTTTGTGAGATCCGTTAGTATAAGAAACATATTGCATACTTTAATTACTATGATAAATCGATTCTGAAATCATTTTTGCATAATAGGTATTGTATTCTAACTTCTCCATGGCTTACAACCCCCGATATAGTCCATAGCATAATCAAAACAAGCAAACTATGCAAGCAAAGCAGAATCTTTTTAATACAGAAAAGTCTGTAGAAATATGTATAGAGTAGATACTTCTGAAACTCTAAAATTTCTGGAAATTACTAAAATTTAAAGAATTTGTATATAAATACTATGTAAAATTGTCAGATCATTATCACGCTCTAGCAAAAAATAAAAATCCTGCACTGGAGTCAAATTTTCTATTATTTTTAGCATCATTTCTACTCATCTGATGTGTCACCCCGAAGGCTTTACTTGGCACAAACACTAACTAAACCATTAAAACATAATCATTACAGAGGCAAGAATCATGTTATCACAAAATAATAGAAGGAAAAAACAAAAATAAAGATACATATTCGGTTGCCTCCAAACAAGCGCTATTGTTTTATGCCCCTACCTAGGCACAATACATAGTCAAGTGTTGTCATCTTTGACATTTAGCTCCTCAATAACACAACTATGATTAGTAGGAACATCGGAAGTATTGACAATAGGATACTTTATCAAGTCCAAAAATTTGGGCTGAACACTAATCATTTTGAGATCTTCATTTCCTTTGGAAGGAGGTGTACTAATGCTCTTAGGAATGAATATGATCTTGGGATTTTTGTCTTGTGAGGTACTAGCACTAGTTTTGGATGGTGTCAAAGTGGAGCTCACTTTGTCAATGACCTCCTCCATTTTATCAATTCTACTCAATCCTAGTTCTACCCTCTTATCAATAATAATGTATTTTTCTTTTAAAGTTTTCAAAGTTATTCCTACCCGTGACCCAAATTGAGTGACATGATTATGAAGTTCTTTTATTTAACTCCTCAATTGGTTCACTAGTGATCATCTTCTTTTCAATAGCATCAAGCCTTTGCATAGCATGTTCCAATGTCAAATTGGTTTCATTAATGATAAGGGGTGGTGTTCTAACAAGATTTCGAATTAGATTATAAGCATCGAATGTATGACACATTAAGAAGTTCCCACCAGTTATGGTGTAAAGGACAAACCTATACCAAGTTATCACACCAACATAGAAATTATATAGCAAATTGGTGGTGGATGATGTATATTATGCAACTTTATTCTTGTAGACTCGTGTTGGGCCTCCAAGCGCAGAGTTTGGTAGGAGAGTAGCAATTTTCCCTCAAGTGGATGACCTAAGGTTTATCATTCCGTGGGAGGTGTAGGATGAAGATGGTATCTCTAAAACAACACTGCAATCAAGTACAAGAAATCTCTTGTGTACTCAACACACCCAATACAATGGCAAATTGTATATGTGCACTAGTTCGGTGAAGAGATGGTGATACAGGTGCAATATGGATGATAGATATAGGTTTTTGTAATATGAAAATATAAAATAGCAAGGTAGCAAGTGTAAAACAGCGAGCAAAATGGTGTATAAATTCTTGGAAATAAGACCTAGGGTTCATACTTTCGCTAGTGCAATCTCCCAACAATGCTAACATAGTTGAATCATATGATCGTCCCTAAATGTGCAACAAAGAATCACTCCAAAGTTCCTATCTAGCGGAGAATAATAAGATGAAATTGGTGTAGGTAGTAGAACCACCTCAAAGTTATTCTTTCCGATCAATCTATTGGGATATTCCTATAAGTGTCACAAACAGCCCTAGAGTTCCTACTAGAATAACACCAATGATACATATCAATCAACCCTAATGTCACTCCAATGTCACCTTAGGTATCCATGGGTAAATTATGTGACATGCATCAAATAATTTCAGATCTATCATATTCAATCCAACCCAAATAACTTCAAGGAGCACACTAAGATTTCTATTGGAGAACGTAGTATGAAAACATGCAATCAACCCATACGCATAGATTCCCAAGGTCACCGGAATCCGCAAGTTGATGCCTTAACATATATCAAGTGAATCAATAGAATACCCCAATGTCACTATGGGTATCCCATGCAAGACGTACGTCAAGTGTTCTCAAATCTAATATTCAATCCAACATAATGAGATCTCAAAGGGAAAGATTAAATTCATCACAACAGGGTAGCAAGGGAATAACATCATATGATACGAGTATATTAACAAAGCCCGTGATACATCAAGATCGTACCATCTCAAGAACACAAGAGAGAGAGATTGAGATTGAGAGAGAGATTGAACACATAGCTACTGGTACAAACCATCAGCCCTGAGGGTGGACTACTCCCTCCTCATCATGGCTCCGTCGAGATGATGAAGATGCCCACGGAGATGATCTACTCTCTCCGACAGGGTACTGGAACGCCTCCTGATTGGTTTTTGGTCGATACAGAGAATTAGGGTGGCGGAATGAGGAGTCTCTCTATATTTCTGGGGTTTCTGGTATTTATAGGATTTTTCAGCATTGGAATCACGCCAAACGGAGCCACGAGGGACCGCCCACATATCTGGCTGCCCCCCAGGGGACGGCCGTATATGTGGTGGTCCACTAGTAACCCTCCTCCAGTGGTTCTTTGCTCAAATGTGGCTTATTTCCACCATAAAAAATCACAAAAAAAATTGAAATTCCGAGAACTTTCATTTTCTACACAAAAATCAACACCACGGTAATTCTGCTGAAAACAACGCCAGTCCGGGTTAATTCTAAATAAATCATATAAGGTGCATCAAAACCATATAAAAGTATTGTGAACATAGGTGAATATGGCATGGATACTTCATAAATCATCAATAAGTTGGACGTGTATCAGTGGATAGCTTTTTAGTTGCTTTATTTTGAGTGTGGCATGAATCCTTCAAACTTTCTCCTCCCATTTGTGTACATTTGATAACATCATTATTGGGAGTGACACGAACAAAATAAGAACTAGCCATGACTTCAAACAAGAAAAATAGTAACAAGCAAAGATATTTATTTTTTTGTATTTTTGATTTTTATGAGACACACTAAATATAACAAGAAATAAAAGAAGAATAGGTTAATGAAATTTTGTGCGAAGTTACTTGATAGTTGGTGATGGTATTCCCCCGCAACGGCGCCAGAAATACTTCCTGGCACTCGTGTTCTGCATTGCGTGTTCCGTGAAGAGGAAGACTTTATAGCAGCACAAAGTCGATAAGTATTTCCCTAAGTTATGAAACCAAGGTTTATATCGAACCAATAGGAATATCAAACATCAACCGTCTCAAGTGGATGCACACTAAACAACAAACAACTTTCACCCAATGCCGGCAAGAGGGTTGTCAATCCCCTTGATCTCGTTATTTGCAAGCAAGTCAGTTGTGTAGATAATTTTAGATAATTGTAAAGTGCAAAATAAAATAAAGGAAAATAAATAACAGCAAGGTGATGATAGCGTTTGTGAATATATAACTGAATAGACCCCGGGGGCGTAGAGTTCTCTAGTGGCATCTCTCATAAGGAAAGCATATAGTGGGTAACCAAATTACTATTTGGCAATTGATAGAAAAGCGAATAGTTATGAAATTTTCACGGCAATGATGATGTGTATATAGGCATTACATCCATAAGCAAATAGTCCGACTCCTGCTACTATTACTCCACCCATCGACCGCTATCCGGCATGCATCTAGAGTATTAAGTAAAACAGAGTAATGCTTGGAGAACATTGACATAATGTAGACAAAGTAAACACAATCAATGTGCATAAAACCCATCATTTTATCCTTAGTAGCAGCCACACAAACATGTAACTTGTCCCCTTCTGTCATTGGAATATAGAAACTCGTCAGGTTGAACCTACTACAACGCACCACTCCCACCGAAGAAATATCAATCTAGTTGCCCAAACTATCTCAATAGATCGAAGTGTATTATGAAGCTATGATTATCATCCGAATAAGAATCATAGTATTCAGATTTTACTCAAATACTTTTCATGAATAATTTGAACATAAACTCACAATTCATCGGATCCCAACAAACACACCATACAAAGGGATTACATTGGATAGATCAATGCAAAGATGCGATGAATATTGTATTGAAGATTGAGAGAGAGAGATAGAGAGAGAGATAGAGAGATTACCATCTAGGTACTACCTATAGACCCGTAGGTCTGTGGTGAACTACTCACATGTCATGGTGAGGGCAGCAAGGTTGATCAGGAGGCCCTCCGTGATCAATCTCCCGTCCGAATGGGTGTCGCAACGGATATGTAGATGGCCTCCCGTCAAAACAGATACTTGCGGTGGTGGAAAAAGTGTTTCTTGAGCGTTGTCAGAGTTTTTAGGGTATTTCAAAATTTATAGGCCAAAGAGGGACGTTGGGAGGCAGCCGAGGGGGCCACCACATATCAGGGTGCGCCCCCTAGGGCACTCCTTGATGTGTGGCGTGTCCCTCGTGCATCTCCTGGCCTCCTTCCGAAGATTCTAGGTCTTCATATTATCTAGAACAAATCATCAAAAAGTTTCGTGGCAATTGGACTTCATTTGATACTATAAATTTGAAAAGGCAAAAAACATGTAGAAAACAGGAACTGGCACTGGCACTGGGTCAATAGGTTAGTGATCAAAAATATTATAAATTGATTAATAAATATCTAAAAACTATCCTAGAATGATAATATATATATTAGGATGGAACAATCAAAAATTATAAATAGTTGGAGATGTATCAGGGAGACAATCAAGGCAGCACCAGGTTCTGCCACGTGCTCTATGAGAGATTAACATGCATGTGACTTCCTCATTTTGTGGTGAGTTATCCAAATTTTTATGGGATTCACATGCACCTAAGTGAAACAAAGACCCGTACATTTATTTTTGAGAGAGTTTTCCTTTAAATTGCTATTTTATATTATGATTGATATACACTAGTAGAAAACGGCCCTTTTGTCCCGGTTCCAGAGGCCCATTAGCCTCGGTTCTGGAACCGGGACTACAAGGTCGGGACTAAAGCCCCAACCCTTTAGTCCCAGTTCGCTTACGAACCAGGACAGAAGGGGCTCCACGTGGCCTCTGCGGTTGGTAACACCTTTAGTCTCGGTTGGTAACACCAATCGGGACCAAAAGGTGTCCACGCGTCAGCATTTGGCAGGAGCTGGGTTTACTTTTGAAGGGGGGTTATTGGATTTTGGAGGGTTAATTTAGGGGTTTCATATTGTGTTAGTTAGGTAATAGAGAGAAGTGTGCTTTCTTTCTCCCACTACCAGGGAAAACCCTAGTAGTAGCGCTCGAAATATGCATATTAGTAGCGCTGGGTCCAACGCTACTGCTATCGCGCTACAACTAAGTTTTAGCAGTAGCGCTTGCCTGGCAAGCGCTACTACTATGTGCTGTTAACAGTAGCGCTTGCATGGAAAGCGCTACTACTAACTATCTGTAGCACTTGGACCAACAAAGCGCTGCTGCTAATCCAGCACTGCTATTAGATGATTTCCAGCGCTACTGCTACTATTCCTGCTTTCGTAGCTTTACACCCTCTATGTATTTATACAGGATCTATACAGTAGTTTCACCAGATCATCATAATACATCATTGTCATATAAGAACTCCTCCTCATCATCATTTTCGTCAATGAGACATCATATAACAAGTAGTTCACTAGTCATAATTACAACTCCTCCTCATCATCATCAACTCTGTAGCACATAATAACACACTGTACCTTGGACCTAGTCCTCTCTCATAGGACCTACTCTACCCTCTCTTAGGTACAATATCATAAAAACAAGATAGGCCCTGACTCTCCATTATGGAGAACGGAGATCATCCTGTCTCCCATTCTTGGCCTACGCACAATGTTGCTTCCAAGTAGCTCTCTACGATTGACCATACATTTTTTCCAATCTTTGATTGTCATGACTCCATCGGTTTTAGAAATCCGGTATGGACAGGAGTGTTGCGTAGGCTGACTTGGCCGTGGTGTCCCTAAGCTCGTAACAACAACGCAACCTCTTGGAAACATCAGATGAGGCTCACAATCCTTCGGGATTTTCTATTGAAAAACATAGTAATAACTTTGTAGTTATCAATGTAGTTTAGTTTTAGAAGAATTTATGCAAAAGATGCATGAATGTCGTAATAGTAGAATTAAAATCTTGCCATGCAATCTCCATGGATGTTACCGTAGCATACCACGTGCACTAGTGGCACGTATTGACCATAATGTGCAGGAGTTTGATAATAGCTAGTGTAATTAGCAAGATGACTTAGAAATGCGGTATGATGATCTTTCTCCTTATAAGTTAATTCTGCTTCATCATTGTAGTAGTAGGTTCTGTCTACCATCTTTCGTACATTTTTTGAAGAATGAAAATAAGCTGTTAATGCAAATAACTTGACAACTATTTTTCAATGAACAATATAAATTACTTAATAAATATGGTTGAGAAACTCACATAATGGTAGAACTGGAGGCGTCTACACATCGACCCAGATGTCGATATTACCTTCAATTTCATCTTTCGTACGAATATCAAAGGTGATAAGCATATTAGGCTCAAATGCATAAGCCTTGCATAGTGCTTGCCAACTTTTGCATTCAAAATAGCAGCAGATGTCTGCATGGTACAATTTTACCGCAAAAGTAAAAACATGGTCGGTCCTCAAGTGAACTATCTTTACCTCCATATATTTTTTAGTATTGAAACCAATCTTATCCAAGACAGCAATTCTTGCATGGCAGGGGATACACTAGTAGAATAGTTAAAAATTAAAATTTAAGTTGAAGCAAAAGAAACAGAAGTCATGCTTAATTACGAAAAAAGACTTGTCATTGTGACTTACTGTATCCACTTCGAAGGTCTCATCCAGCATGATGCTAAAGCGCATACCATCAACTAGGAAAGGCTTGTCACATAGGCCGCGCTCGTCTTTGCAGTATTCGCACATAGCGAATTCCCTTTCGTCGTCAGACATTTCCTATGTTCGTAGTAGAAACATTTAAAATCGACCGAAGGAAACTACGAGAAAACTGATCAACACACAGATCACTATTACTCAATATGCAACGGGTTGACTTTAGGTCTGTCGAGTCTTTCATTCCTAAACTCTCATCTCACGTATATGGTGGGCACTCCCTCTGATATTGCGATAGTCAGTGATGGTGGCTCCTCCATTTGTCCCAGAGTGCATTACACCAAGATGTCTGGCACACCGGAACGTAGGAGAAGCGACCCCCACGACAACAGTCGTGATTCTTCCTCTCTCTCATATATATATATATATATATATGGTGGACACTCTCCCTCAGTGAAAGAAACACAAGGAGCTGAAACAGAACTAAAGTCAATCCGTTCCATATATCAAACAGACGTGCATTCAATAAGCAAAACTAAATCATAAAACAAATTAGTATTCAAATTAGCATGCATTCAATAAGCAAAACTAAATCATCTCTTGCGTCCGTACATCGTCGAATAGTATCACTAATACATCACTAATACAATTAGAACCATAGCGAACGACGGGTATCAGCGCGAGCGATGGACACAGGATCATAGCTCGAATGAGATCCCTGAAGAACCTGCTAGGTATTGGAGAACCTGGCGTCCAACGCAGCCATATAGAGTCCGACGTGCTCGTCGTCCTCCTTAACATGGCGACGTATCACCTCCATGGGGGCCGGCTCCTCTGCACCAACAGTGGCCCATGCGACCGCCACCAAATAACCTCCGGGTCGATGACGGGCTGCGTCGTCACCAAGTTGCGTGCACCGGAAGGTAGGACCTCGCAGTACCAGCCTGGCGGAGCCTAGACTCGGACATGGCCCCTATAATCAAGAAGGCCTCCTCCGCCGATTCGACGACGAGGATGCAGGCCAGGCATCGTCGACATCGAGAACAAATGCTTAATTATGAAAAAAAACTTCTAAACTTAAATATATGTACTACAAAAACAAAATTAGATCATTATTATTCATCACAGGTTGACTATCGGTCTGTCGGGATTAACCTTCCTCTCTCATATATGGTGGACACTCCCTCACTAATTTTTTTTGATCGTCGATGATGGTCGCGACTCCTTCTTCCGCTAGTGCATAACAAAGGTCTAGCACAAGGAGAAGGAGAAGTGACCCCCACGACAACAATCGGCATTCTTCTTCTCTCATATATGGTGGAGACTCTCCCTCACTGATTTTTTGACTGTCATGTATGGAGCCCCGACAGACTTAAAGTCAACTCAAAATGTCGTTTAATTCTCTCTCTAGCAAATCTAGGTCACTCGATATTTCCTACATATTCTAGCACAAGTCATGCTAAAATTCATGAAAAAATCCGGCATGACCTTTGCTAAAATAGGACATATCAAGCGCCTGAAATTTACTGGAACGGAAATGAATCAACACTCCGGCAAAACATAGGCCACTATGAGGTGTTCCCTGCAAACATAGGCCACTTGGGCAAGCACTAGTACTACAGAACACTACATATCACATATTCCATGAAAATTGTCACAGCTACTCATGTAGCTACTACTCTACTACAACTATCAAAACATCTACATCGTCATCGACATGGGGATTTGGCTGGTCTCACCTCGAGGTCAGAGGTGGTCGATAACGGGGATGACAGCCTATATTTTGAAAACAAAATATAAACAAAAAACATTATTAAACTCATCTTAGGACTTAGTGAAACCCTATGTCTAAAACATCCTAGTTCTAGCCCTAACATTTACTAAAAATACCTTGTTCTAACCCTAAAAATTGAAAAGACCTATACATTTCGGCAAAACATAGGCCACTCAGACATTCCGGCAAAACATCAATGTCATATATCAGATACCAAATGACATATATCATATATCATATAGCAACAATGAACAACAATGAACATATATCATACTACATTCCTAAAATGTGGAATATGCAAATGAACATATAGCAATAATGAACATCAATGACATATATCATATAACAATAAACATCAATTATGTTTTTTGTCCTAACTAATTTTTTGTCCTAGCTAATTTTTTGTCCTAGCAAACCAATCAACAATGAACACCAACGAAAACTAAATGCTACTGTTTTTTGCCCTAGCTAATTTCATAAAAAAATTCCCTAGCTAGTTTTTTGTCCTAGCTAATTTTTTGTCCTTGCTAACCAAGCAACAATGAACATCAAGGAAAACTAAATGCTACTCTTTTTTGCCCAAGCAAATTTCCTTAAAAAAATCCCTAGCTAATTTCCAATTTTTTTTGCCTTAGCTAAAGAGAGAGGAGGGCAAGGCAGAGGTGAGCGAGAGGGTTACGGCGGATAGGTCTATGGCAGGCAGGGAAAAGGGCGGCGGCAGTGAGGTCGAGGAAGGGATCGGGCGGGCGGCGGCGAGGTCGAGGGCGGGCAGGGGAGAGGGTGGCGACGGCGTGCGGCGAGAGGTCGAGGGAGGCCTCGGGCGGCGGTGACAGAGGAGAGGCAGGAGAGAGTGGAGAGGGCAGCGATGGCGTGACTTCGAGGGTGGCCACATACAACGGCGACAAAGGAGAGGGGGAAGAGAGGGGAGAGGGCGGCGACATCGATGAGGTGGAGGGCGGCGACGGTGAGGTCGAAGGCGTGCTCGGGGGAGAGAGGGGAAGAGGGCGGCGGCTGCCAACGGTGACGACAGAGGCGGAGAGCGGGGGGATGGCTTGGAGAAATTTTGAGCTTGAGCGGCGGGGGGGGGGGGGGTAACTAAAAATAGCAGTAGTGCTGGTTTAGGAACCAGCGCTATAGCTACCTTAGCTATAGCGCTGGTTCGAAACCAGCGCTAATGCTACGGGGGAGCCCGTGCAGCGGTCGTCGGAGCCACCTTATCAGTAGCGCTTTCCTAGCGCCCAACGCTACTTCTAAGCCCTTAGTTGTAGCGCTGCAGGAATACAGCGCTACTGGTAATTAGCAGCAGCGGTTTTATTTTTCCAGCGCTACTAGTACGATACTGTCTATAAGGTTTTCCCTAGTAGTGTCCGTGCTTGGTCGACGCTAGCTACGATAGAGAGAACTCGACACGCTAGCTCGTAACCAAATGAAGGAACCATTAAGTACACAAGATCGTCATGAACATATACAAAGAGAAGTGATCGACCTCTCTTTCTTTGAGAGATTGGTCGAACAACAAGTTGTCGTATATCTATCCGACGCTACTAGCTACATATATACAATATAATATCTCTTACAATCCCTAAGATCCAATCACAAATTCACATAGTATTCTCCGTCTTTAGGTATGACCTGGTCAAAAAAGAATCCCGCCAATTCCTCTTGAATTGCTCGGATGTGATCATGTCGTAGGAGTTCATCCTGCATCTGCCAGATATAATTTAAAGAAGGGGGTCAATACATGCATATATATGAATAAAACTCAACACAATTGATGCTAACATAATATATAAAATAAAATTGTGAATATTTTTTACGTACTTCAAATTGTTTGTCAGGGAAGACCTGCTCACAGGTCGAGTGGCGAATGAACTCGCAAACGTAGTATCCACATAAAACAATACTTTATGAGAATAGAGTTCAATAAAATTGATAAGCAAGCATGGTAATGATGTATTGAAGAATTTTGAATCAATTATAGATGCGCGGAACTAGCTAGTACTACTTACTTTGGGGGTGCGTAAATTGCAACTCTTTGTTTAGACCGGGAACCTTTCGGGTGAACTTCTTCCAAACCCTGCCAGGCAAAGAAAATGATTACTTGGTATCTAGAAATTAACGAAAGTTGCATGCCGATATGGTCTTGGTATTGACTGAACTTACTTCTTGAGCATTGCAGTCATGTCCGCATAATTCTCGGGATCTTTACGTCTCGAGTCTAAGACAGTTACTAATGCCCCGTCAAGCTTAATGGATAGCAGAATATAGTGGAAACTGTGCACACATATATAACTCATCAATTACATTACTTAACCTTGAGTAAGCGAAACCGAGTATACAGAGAAGATAACAACACTTACTTGAAGTTCTAAGGAAAGAGTATTTCCCTTTTGTTTTGATGTGTAAAGAACGACTTTAGCAAGTTCTTCTTGGTCGCTTTGGTTTCATTTTGTATCGACTATTCATTTACGGCATCTAGGCTAATGAACCCAAAGTCAAAGATTCCTTTTTTTACAAACGACGATCTTCAATCTGCATAATATAGTCATGCAATGAATGAGCTGAGCTACAGACTTAACTATATAAGTAATACTTATAGACAATAGGCAGTCATAAGTTGTTTGTCGAGGGACCGTTGATTGAATAACGGAAATAACTCCACAAATTCAATAGGCATCACGCTGAGTGTAGTAAATTCATTCTCTGGTTTCACTGCCACATACATAGTGTCTCTCCCAGATTCCCTAAAGGTTTTCATGTACCACTCATGCAATTTGTACATCATCTACGTTAGAGGAGGAGGATCAGGTTTGACGAGAGGCTTCCCGTGCACGTATTCGTATTCTTCTTTAGTTACCTCCATCATTCCAGAATATACATCATCCCCCAAGTAATCACCAAGTTTGGTACCGAGTAGTAGCACCGGATGATCAATATTGCTAG
Organism: Hordeum marinum; assembly: GCA_022496015.1. NCBI lineage: Eukaryota > Viridiplantae > Streptophyta > Magnoliopsida > Poales > Poaceae > Hordeum > Hordeum marinum. The sequence continues at coordinate 428,661,116 of CM039675.1, forward strand.
ACACCTTGAGGGGTGGGCACGATTGCTGCTCCTGTTCGCCGAGCTGGGGAATTGTTTTCCCACGTCTTCGTTCTCTGACTCGGGCAGCACTAGAAGTACTTCCCGACCGTTGCGCAGAGGTGGTGATGGTCTCTTCAGGGCATCTAGAGTGCGCTTCGCTTTCACCGGATCTACCATTTCCTTCGGAGGTGGTTGTTTCCGTGCAAAATGGGCCTTCACTTCGGGTTTACTGATGTCAGCGCTTTCTTTGTCAGTCCTCTCATATGGTAACTTTGTAACAGGCTTGAGACTTGGACCAAATTTGAATTTTTTTCCCTCCTATTGTACTGCTAGCCGCCGGAGCGGCGGCGGCATCTCTATTCTGTCGTGGAGGAGGCGGAGTTCGCTTATGCTCCGGAGGAGGAGGTTGAGTGTCCTCACGCACCGTAGGAGGCAGAGTGGCCTCACGCACCGGAGGAGGATGCTGAGTGGCCTCACGCGCCAGAGGAGATAGACTGCTTCGATGTGCCGGAGTAGGCGGAGAGCCCTCACACGCCGAAGGAGGCGAAGTGGCCTCACGTGCCGCAGGAAGCGGGCTGCTCCGACGCGCCGGAGTAGGTGGAGTGCCCTCACATGCCGTAGGAGCCGTAGAAGGAGGCGGGTGCCCTAATCACTCGCCGGAGGAGGAGGAGGAGGCAGAGTGCCCTGACTCGCCGGAGGAGGAGGAGGAGGCGGAGGTATCCAGTTTGGAAGCTTGAGGTACTCCTTCCGCCATAGACCTTTACTCCTCAGAGCATGAACCAGCTGATTCTCCCCTTCACCTGTACGGTGGTCATGCTCGAGCTCCTCAAATCCCTCCATTACTTCATCCACCATCACAACAGCATAGCCATGTGGAATCGGATTGTAGTGAAAAGTTCCATTGGGTTGAGGAGGTGCAACAGAGCCGACAACCGCCTTGAAAGTGAGGTTCCGGAATTTCATCATAAGCTCGCATTGTTGAACCTCCGTGATAGTATCCCCGGGGTAGCTAGGAGCCGTGAAGTCAAGCTGAACGAGCTTCGCGGAAGCCATGATGCTTCTTTGCTGAGATGGCTAGGTAGCTTCATGCTACTGACATGGTTGGCTGGCAGCTCGCTGGCTCTCAACTCCCTCTTGATTTTCTAGTCTTGCATTAAGCTTCTACATGTCGCTCAGGTCTGCTTTCCTCTTTCTTTGTCGGCTTCTATAACCTCTTGCTTCAGGAAACCCAACCTTCCACGAAACGGATCCCAGTGTGCCTCGTGTTCGTCTAGAGTGCTCAGGATTCACAAGGGCCTCAGTCAGCTCGTCCTTCTCTCTGTCAGGAATGAACGTCCCTTCCTCCACTGTGGTGATATAATTCTGAAGGCTCTTGACGGGTATTGCAACTTGCTCGTTCTTCCAACGGCACTTCCCTGTTTCAGGGTCCAAAGTTCCCCCAACCCCGAAGAACCAAGTCCTTGAATGGTCTGGCCAGTTCAATGTCTGTCGTGGTTCGAGGCTATCTCTAAGGCGGTGGACTCAAAGGGGTTGGTTGGGACGAAAGACATGGATTTACCCAGTTCCGGCCCCTCGAGATGAGGTAAAGCCTACGTCTTGCTTTGTGTATATTGATTGTATTATCGATTACAAGGGAGCGTATTCGCTTGAACAAGCTCTCGATCGATTGGTTTCTGTCTAAGCCATCCCCAGGTCTCGCCTTTATATAGGAGGTCAAGACCACGGGTTACATGAATCTCATACCGACTCTTACAACGTGTCTCACTCTGTCTCTAAGCCGCCTTGCCGACTCTGGCAGGCTATCTCCGGGCGGCTTATGCGCCTGGGTCTTGTGTCTTCTTCCTGACTCTGGGCCTCCCTCTCAGCCTATTGGGTGAGCTGCCGTGCAGCCCAATCTTCCTCTTCCAGCCCATACGCTAACGAGCCGCCAGGTATGACCCGGCCCCTCCTAGCTGGGTCTTACCACGACGTTATATCCCCAACATTAAGCCCCAGATTGATTTGATCTTGCTCATGTAAATCTCCACTTTTTAACCAGCGGCGAGTCTCACACCCTTGTCACCTGAAAGGGAAAACACATAACCCGCCATGATGTCACCTTCATACATGTCGAAAAGATTCTGCAACGTATGTCGTAGATCGTCTCATTAAATGGCTGGCCCGAAAATCGAGGCGTTCGTCTTGGTTGGACATCATTTCTTGCCTTGCTTCCCGCGTGCCCGTTGGCCTTCCACCCCTTTCAATAGGATCATGAGGGGGTCTTTTCATTTTCTCTGCCGTCACTACTCTTCTTCTTCCTCTAGGCACCAGCGCTCCTGAGCTCCGTCACGCTGGAGGAATCCCGTCGCCATTGATAAACTTGGCCGCTGCATCAACCTGAACGTTTCCAGACTCTCGCCCGCGTCCGCCGCATCCTTAAGGTATGTTCTTCATCACACCTTAGATCTGTAGCTTCCCACTTGAATCCTATCGACTTCATCGCACCCCATTAGTGTGTGTCTACTTCTTCATAATGCTGACTGATGAACAACCCTTTAGATCTTGTGATGTTTGCTTATCCACCACGGCCACTCGTGCAAAACCAAAAGTAGTCCGACTTAGATCTATACTCTCTTCCTCTTCCTGCGGTAAATTGCTGGTTCTTCCTCGGTTCCCTGTTAGGATTGAATAAAATCTGATTTTTTCCTTGCTTGTACAACATGTTTGTATGTCCTTAGCAATTTTTGTATCATGGCCATGTTCACTTAACCCGCCATGAAATTTCCGGCTCTTCTAAGAAGCTGTATCGGCGGCTTAGCATCACAACATTTTAATTTCATCAGTCGTCTTGGTTGTCTAGTCACTTTCTGACCCGCCGCATCCTGCCCCTCTCTCAGCTTTGACCCGCCAACATGTCTCGAGCATCTGCATCCTGTGATTGGATCAGCTCTGGAGTCACCGAACAGTTCCTACAAGATTTCGTAGAGGTGGGCACGTTGCCGACTCAGAGTATTATTCTTTGGAGGGTTCTGGGACCAAAAAAGAAACCCACCCCACAAGAAGGGGAAGTTGTTATCTTCGTCGACCATCTTATGCGTTGTTTGAGCCCACTCGGGTCAAAATTCTTACGACATTTCCTTCATTTCTTTAAGCTGAATCCTCAAGACATTACTCCAAATTCAGTCTCCAACTTGTGCAACTTTCAAGTCCTCTATGAAGTTTACTTGCAAGAAGATCCATCTGTCGATCTTTTCTGTGACTTTTTCTACGTCAACCGCCAAATGGAAGTGGCGGACGGGCCAAGCTAGGAGCTCAGCAGAGTCTCCATCCAAAGAAGAAGAGATATTCAAATGCCAGCCATCCCAAAGACTAGAACATAACTTGGTTCTATTGTAAAGACACGTCTCCAGAGGGTGAAAACCCTTGTCGGGTTATCGTCCTACCCGGCTCTGTACTTCTATTGAGCATCCAAATCGGATGTCAGCCGCGGCATGAGCGAACTATGCTCCGGCTTTCGCCAGAATCAAAGCCCTTCTGGCGAACGGGTTGATGGGAGTGGAGTTAACCCATTCTTGGATCTCATGGAAGGTCTTACCACTAAGCCGGTGTGACTAGCTTATGTGTGAATATACAGGAGATGCAAATGATCCTCTCTGCTTCAACCACACACCCTTTACAGAAGAGAACATCACCTCTGCTATCAAGGGACTTAGTCGCGAATCCCAAGAAGCTTGCCATTCAATTGGATTAAAACCTTTCTGCGCTGCAAATCCATCTCCAGATGTAAGGATGGCTTTCAAATCTCCCTTTTCTGCGTCTTGGCCATATATGTATAGCAACTTTAACTTCTCTTGGCGGCTTTTGCTTACAGGCTAACTCTAGCTTCTGGCAGAAAAAATGCACTCCTCCCGTGAAGAAGAAGTCTCAGGCCGGTAATACCTACGGCCACAAATCAAAGACATCATCTCAAAATCTGCTTGAACTTGACGACTCAGAGGTAGAATTTGATCCCCTTGGACGTCCTTTTAGGCAACTTACTAACAATGATTGTACACAGGAGGAGACAGAAACAAGCCACCCTAACGCCCCTGAGGTAACTTATCTTTCTTCCGACTCAGAAATCTTCCCACAAGCGAAGATACGCCGGGTCGTCCAAAAAGTTCCTTTCCCGCATCCTCTCGCTTACTTAGATCCCGAATTTTCCTCGAAAAAACAACAGCATGACTCTCGACGTCAGACCCAGAGCACCGACTCTAGGGATCTTATGGTCGTCTTACCTAACGCCCTGGCGCCGTGGAAACGTCCCGTTGAGGAACTTATGAGGAACCCAATATATGTCTTATATTTCGATAATGCCGCCTTACTATTATGTCTAACTATCTTAATTTGTAGGAGTCTGCTCCTTCTTCTGGCGACTCAATTGCCTCTAAACTTCCTCCCATGAAGGTCAACCAGAGTATGTCTTCACCTTTGTCGGTTGTATATTACCTCTGTTACCTTTGTATTATGTGATGATTCTTTGCTCTTTCAGGGCGCAAGCCAAACGCAGGAAAGCAGGCGGGTCTACCGTTGCTGCAACCGTTCAACAGCCGGATACTGCTGAGTTGTCCCTCTCTCTTGCTAAACCTTCTGAAGGTAACAAAGAAACGCCTGAGAAACCTCAGAGTTGGCGAGTCATCATTTGGCGGCTTCCGATAGTCCAGCGGCTGACACTAAGCCGCCCAATCCTTCCACTCAAGACTCGTCTCTCCTCGATGTTACCATCACTGGGACAGGTTATCAATCTCCCACACACCATACTCTGAGAAAGCATTCCAGCAAAGTTGCTACTTACTCTCCCGAGAAGCTTGACTTCAAATTCCCTATATTGGAGAAGATGAATGCAGATAACTTACACGCCGGCTATCTGAACCACCTATTTGCCAGTCGCAACATGGAGAGCAAGCTTGTTGGCTTGATGAAGAAAAAATATGAGGCATCTTTCATCATTCATCTTTCTCTTATACCCGTACATAGGCCCCAAGAACCGGGTTAATATTGCAAATAATAGACCGGGTCTTCCAAACCTTCAATCACACTGTATAGAGCTTAACCTGTGACCCCCAAGTACCTGGTTAAATTGCATATAAGCCGGTACTTTATACTAAGTAATAGATCCTATTGTAGCCCCCAAGTCCGGAGCATTATGATAATGATGATCCGGATCTCTCATATGTAAGAGCTCGCCGAGTGTATCCCCCAAGTCTGGTTCATTATGCTAGTGATGATCCGGAACTTCATCGCAGATTTTAAAATGAAAACACAGACATTAGGCCCCAAGTGCCAAGTATATTGCTTGCAATGTGCTTGGGACTTGTAAGAATAATTCCATCATGGCAACTTAACATTGATAACCTTTCACTTGTGAAATGCAGGAGGTATTAAATACTGCCGAGTCTGAGCGGGCAGGCTTGAGGGAAGACCTGAAAACCCAACAGATCGTCCGAGCCACAGCAGAAGAAAAATTGCGAGCAGCTGTTGAAAAATTTGAGAATCTCGAGGCTGAATTTACTGCGTATAAAGAGACTGCCGAAACTGATCAAGCCGCCCTGGTGAAGCGTGCGAGAGTGTCACATCGCTAGTTAGCTCACTTAGGTCAGCATGTGTGTGCATCATGATTTCATTCTTGCATCAAATTGAAATGTGGATTAACAGAAACCCTAACACCTCACCTGAATCAAACCAATTCAATAGTGGTGAAAAACAAGAAATCCAAAATGCCCATAAAAAATGTCCCCTATGTCTGATAAATGTGGACATCAATATATCAAGGGTCATCCTAATTATTTGAATCTATATAGTAATTCGAAAATAAATATTAAAGCTCCAGAAAGTGCCAAATGAAGCATTATAATTATTTTAGCATTCAAAATATTCTGAAACTTTTTATAGAGGTTTGAAATATTCAAACTAAACTCTATAAATTAATTGAGTATTTTGTGCCTAGATATTGTGCCTGAAATAAAATAAAACAAATATCAGAAAATACAAAACAGACAGGAATAAGAAAAATAGAAAAGGATTTTACCTTAGGACCAGGCCAAGCCAGCCCACCTGGCCCAGGGAGGTCGTCGTCCTCCTGGTGGCCTCGAGGACGAGCGCGTGCCCGCCGTGCGCTCGCGCGGGAGCTGGCACGCAGCTCCCTGCGCGTCTGCCCGCCATGCGCTCGCGCTGGAGCTGCCACGCAGCTCCCTGCGCGTCTGCCTCCCCCGTCGCGCTGGCGAACGGATGAGGACGCCGCTGCTGTCCCCATCGTTCTCTCTCTCTCTCTCTCGCATTCGGCCCCCTGCCTCTCCCCTCTCCTCTGCTCCACCATGGTTGCCGCCTTCTCGTCGCCGTAGCCGCCGTTCCAGCCGCTCCCCTCGCTCTCGAGCCCCCCTTTAGCTCCGCCTCGTCGCGCTGGTCCTCTCCGCCGAAGGAACTGAGCCCGGAGGCTTCCCAACGACAACCTCGACGCCTTCTTCCTCCTCGGTCACCGGAGACCGCCGTCATCCGTTCGTTGCAAGCAAAGCCTCCCCGAGCCCACTCTTGACACCGTCACAACCGTTGTGAGCCCCTGCTCCTTCTCCCCCCTTTCCCCCATCAATATTGCATTCTAGCGCCGGATCCCCTCGGGTCGGAGAGCTCCTCGCCGCCGGCGATGATGTGGCCATCGCTGTGGCGGCCCAAGCTCGCACCTAAGCATGTAGGCGTGCTCAGGAAGATCCCAGGTAGCTTCAGGAGCCCTTAGTTGGCCCATTCGAGCTCCGTCTTGACGAGCCCGTGCTCGCCCAAGCTCCGGAACCCGCCGCGCTCATCGCCGGCGTCGACTCCGGCCATCCCAGCACGCAGAGCCGATCGGTGCCCTCCGTCATCCATTTGGTCGCCGGAGGAGGGTTTCTGATCCCCTCCGCCGTCCCTGACGTCATCGGCGGCTCAACGCCAGCGAGTCAACCGATTTGACCATAGGGGTTTGACCCCAGGGTCACCTGGCAAGTGGGCCCGACCTTGTTAATTAGGATTAGATAAAAAATAATTACTTAATTAAATTAATTAAACTAATGACCCACTGACAGTGGGCCCCATCCTAATTAATTAGTAATTAGTGTTTTAATTAACTTCTGTTAGAGGCTGGGTCACTGACCAGTGGACCCCACTGGTCAGGTTTGACCTGTCAACGGGCTGTTAACCAAATGATGTCATGCTGATGTCATGTTGATGCAATAAAGTAAATTCTGAAATAAATTATTTCCAGAAAATAGTTAAAACTTAGAAAATTCATAGAAATTAATTTATAACTCAGATTGAAATAATTTATATTTGAAAATTTATCAGAAAAATCCAATGAATCCAATGGTGGTGTTGTCATGCATGTTAGATCAACCTATGTAGATGAACATTGACAGTTAGTAATAGTACAATATATGAAATATGAAATGAAGAACGATTTTGAACCTATATACAAAACTACTTCATTTAACTTGGTTAATGGTTGCATTATCTCATCCAACTATGTCGACATGTCATGATCATGCATCATATTGCTGCACTTGCTATGTATTGATTGTTACTTATCTGCATTGCCGTAGGCCCTAGTTCTGAGGATACCCCCGAGTATTCCAACGAAGTAGAATACCTTCCCGCTTCCCAGCAAGGCAAGCAACCCCATTGATCTTTCAGATAATGTCCCATTCTCTCGCTCCCGCTCTTGTTTATTGCATTAGGCCAAACGTTCAATTACCTTTCATATGCGGTAGATGAACCCATTCCTTTGCATGACCTGTCATTGTCATAGTAAATAGCTAAACCTTGTAGCCTAGCATACTTGGTAGATGCTTGAGCCATGATGTGCTTTACCTACTTTGCCTAGTATGCTTGCTATGCTTAGAGTTATGGCAGGTCTGATTCATCTGGGTGATGAACTGGAGTGAAACAGTATTGTTCTGATGTGATAAGCTTAATGATGAACCCGATTTGGTAAAGGTAGCGATGAGCGGCTATGTAGGAGTACATAGCGGGTTGTCTCATTGGGACCGTTCTTAGGAACTGAGTTCCGTGGTTATGATCCGAGGCTAGTTACTACCACACATTGGGTTCCGGTAACTTGACCCCTCTCGACTTATTAATCGCTTAGTCCTTGGTCCAGGAGTTGCAAGTAGTTTATGGTGTTTATAGTATGTTGGAGGCCGTGCGTAGCGCTAACCCTAGGGGTGGGTTACGACACGGTAGGAAGTGGCACGGTGTACCAAGGGTCACCCGAATGGTGGGATTGGGAACCTTGCGCACATCGTTTGGGGTCGTAGCGGAAACTTTCGCCGGACTTCCATGCGGGTTCAGTCTCAAATAGGCGATAGCCTGGACTAGAGGTCTTATGTGATTGACGGTCATGGCCGACTCCCTCGATGGGCTTTCACTTGAAGGTGGCCGAGGTGCATGGTTTTATGAGCACACATCGATAAGTGGCGAGAGCATTTGTGAAGAAGTACACCCTTGTAGGGTACGGATCTGTTTGAATAGTCGCGTCCTCGAATATGGACTACTTGGAGAACTTATGTTGTTCATAGATAATTAAATGGACACTCATAAATATATCAAGACAAGTGTGAGTATCGTGGATGGCACTCTCGAGGGAGACGGAAATGAATCCATGGTGGTGTATTGATGTGGAGTTAGTGGACTCGTGTGCGATATCTAAAATTTGAACAAATAATTAATATGTGTAGTAAAGGTTAGCCAAGAGACAAAGATGGCATTGTTGCATAAAGTCCACCACTCCCCTTATTGATACATGAGCATGAATAGACTAGTTCCGCTTTAAAGACTTGTTGAGTACAATTGTACTCATGTTTGCTTAATAAATGTTGCAGATGAGACTCAGGACCCGTCAGGTGGGTTTTACCTAGATGTCGATGACGCCGAATAGCCGGTGTCCCAGCTACGACCTTATGCCCTGTGGCGGGCTGTAGATAGTCAGACCATGTGGCTTTTTACCCTTTCAACTGTTTGTACTCAGACAACTTTATGCTTCCTCTTGGTTTGTATGAACTTTCTTGTATGACTTGAGTGTCGGGTCATGTGACCCCTACGTGTTAGAACATATTATGCAAGGCTCCTCTTAGCCTCTTAAATAAAAGTTGTGTTGTTGTATGGTTATGTTGTGATGCCATAGTTGTATCTAAGCATACCGGGCATGTCGTGCGTACGTGTGACGTGCAACGGTTTGTATCGGATCCGACACCTAGCCATGTGCCTTTAGTAGTACTCTTTACGAGAAACTGCCTCTTTGTGCTTCCATCGAGCCTTGGTAGCTTGCTACTGCTCCCGACACATTGATTGATCGTCATGTATCCTTCTTTGCTGCTGTGTCTATCCCTTCGGGGAAATTTTCCGCAGTGTAATGGAGTCCCTGTAGCCTGCTACGACTCGTCTACGTGAAGTGATAATATTTATGTCCCACGGCGTAATGGAGTCCTTGTAGCTGGCTATGACTCGTCTACACACGCTTGAGGCCGACACCTGCATTGTTGGGTTACGTATGCTTGTTTCCATATGTATGTGCCACATGGGTTCTATGACTAGTCATGTCGGCCTGGCTTCTCTGTCGTTTGAATGCTAGCGACATATTCACATGCGTGAGCCAAAAGACGCAAACGGTCCCGGCTAAGGTAAGGCTGTAGCCATGGAGTTACCGTGCGTGAGGCCGCAAAGTGATGTGATGTGTTTTAGGTTGGATTCTTATGACTTAGGATCGGGGTCCCGATAGTGTTGGTATCAGAGCCTGACTGACTGTAGGACTACCAAGCCAAACCGGTCGAAGTTGAGTCTAGAAACACTATAAAAATGTAGGGCAATTGATTGTGGAAGGGAACGTAAGGCTCTTTTTACTCCTCTTCCCGAGTTATTCTATTCTTAGTCACTCTCATCTTTCTACGGGGTTAAGAGCTAGGCTTCTTATCTATTTCTTAGGATGACGAGTTACTAACCATGGACTATTAGCTAGCTTGTTCGCAAGTGAACTCTGGTACTAGATTATTGTTTGGTGTGACAATCAGTTGGATTAGAAACTTGAGTCTAGAAAGCTGAGTGGTTATGCTATCCAATCTTTGCAATTGTTTCAAAATCTTTTTTGAGCAATTACAACCGTTATGTTGTCCAATTTCTACTAGGATCTCTAATGCCTTTGCATCATTCTCTGTTTCATATGCCCCCTCATCCTTCTCGTCAGGTGGTCCGACTGACTAGGTGCATCGATGTACCAGGTCACATGGCCATGTTGGTTAGAGTTATGATGGAGGCTGGTTACCGTTGGTACCTAGAGTATTCAGTGGAGGAGCAGTATCGAGATTTCAACCAGAGCCAGTACGTGTGTATCTTTAAGATATATCCATCCTATCCTAGAGCTGCAGAACCGCTTCATTGGACATATGGGTTAGGTGTCACCATAGACATGGCAGTTGAGGAGGCCGCCTATACCATATTGACTATCATGAGGTTTCACCATGGTCTGCTTCAGAACACAGAGTTCTGCTATGTTCCTACTTCTCTAGGAGGAGAGGATAGTTATCTTAGTGCAGCCTATTATGATCATTCTCCTGAGGACCCTAGGCTGCAGGTGACTGCTCAGATGTTGGAGAACAGGGATTGTGATGCATGTGCCCTTCGCATGGAGCTATATGCTACCCGTCCACGTCTTTGGACAGCCCTGACGCAGCTAGCATCTGTCGTGTAGACATGCTATGGAGATTTGGAGATGTTGAACCCATCGTGGACTCATCTGCCAGCTCACGTAGACTGGCTCGATGTTGGAGGCATCACTCCTCTTCGAGGATCGTTGTTGCCACCAATGAGGGGACCGAGGTCACATCCCTGTCCTTACGGTTTCCAGGGATCGCAGGCCAGTGTGTTTCCAGATCCTCAAGTTCAGCTCCCGGGCCACGGGGGTAACCTATATGAGGCATTCTACGGTGATGCTTGAGTACGTGGATGTTAGTTCTGGTATTGTAGTAGTTGTATTGCCACAGTCCTGCGTGTCTTGTGGGATATGACTGAGGTTGAAGGTTAAGTTCCGGAGGTGTAGATAGATGATGTATAGGAAGCTTGTAATGCCTCCGATGAGTTGTATCATCTTTCCGTAGTGTGTATTTCAGCTTGGGCTTGTACTGAACTATGTCATGGTGTGTGTGAATCATGGTGTTCATATGACAGTTTGTTATTACCATGTTGATCGGGTGTTTACCCTTGCATGCCATGTTGTCCAGTACATTCCACATCTCATGTCTTAGAGTTGTTGTCTGCCTTGTCTAAGTTGTGGATTTGTTTTCCTAGGATGGTGTCAACTAGGAATAACCCCGTGCCTGCCTTCAAGCAGGGTGAGGGAAGCCAGCCAAGACAAGAGAACCTGCCGTAGGCGCCCTCCTTGGCAGAAGTGATGCTCGAAGCTGAGCGGAATAAAAGGGAGACCAACAGGCTGTTGGAACGTATTGAGCAGAACACAGCGTGTCCTCCCCGCAATGAGCGTAATGATGGTGTGTCCCTGAATGACTTCGTCAAGTTGTGCCCACCTAAGTTTCATCATTCGGTCGACCCGCTCGACGTTGATGACTAGCTGACTAGCATGTCCCGCAAAATCCGAGCTGCCAATGTATCTGAGGCCAACAAGGTGACTTTTGCTGCATACTTCCTGGAAGGCCTCGCCAATCTGTGGTGGGAAATTTATGAAGCCATGTGTCTCGCAGGCCCTGCATCAACTTGGGCAGATTTCAGTGAGGCATTCCGTACCCATCACATCCCGGAAGGGCTGATGGATCGCAAGAGAAAGGAGTTTTGTGCTTTTACCCAGGGCAGATTGACAGTGGATGCCTATAGCCGCGAGTTCGGCAATCTTTCTCGTTATGCTCCAAAGTAAGTGTCGATCGATACCAAGAAATAGGATAGGTTCCGTAAGGGACTTAGTCCTGAGCTCCGTCGAGACCTACGTCTGCATGAGTGCACCACCTTCCAGGCCCTCGTTAACAAGGCTATCAATGCCGAAACCGCACAGACTGACTACGAGGCAACTGAGAAGCACACTCGTAACTTCAACCCTGCATCTGGCTCAGGCCCCAACAAACGCCGGGTGTGGGTGCCCAACACAGCTCTACCACCAAGGTACACCGCGAGGCCATCCTTCCAGGCACCTCGCCCAGCTCCTCCCAACCCTCCAGCCAGGACATTTGGAGGTCCCCCTGCCAATGCTTCTCCCCGTGCTACCGTTGTATGCTACAGATGTGGAGAACCAGGACACTATTCCCGTGAGTGTCCCCAGAACAATGCCAAGCCGGCTGGACGTGGGAAGCCGGGAAAAGCCTTCTATGTGAAGCCAACTCCTGCTCGTGGTCAAGTGAGTTATGTTTCTGCTGAAGAAGCCCTTGAGGATCCTAATGTTATCATAGGTATGCTCCTTGTCAATAGGCATCCAGCATCTGTTCTGTTTGATACTGGAGCATCTCATTCATTCATCTCAGAAAGTTATGCACAGTTGCCTAACATGTCTTTTTGTGATATGCCTACTCCTTTAGTTGTTCAGACTCCTGGTACAAAATGGCAAACCTCTAGGGTAAGCCATGACAATGAGATTCTTGTGGATAGGCTAGTCTTCCTAGCATATTTGATAGCTCTCAAGTCTTCGGACATCAAAAACATCTTAGGCATGGACTGGATGAAAGCCCACTATGCTAAGATCGATACTCATACTATGAATGTTTAGCTTACACATCCATCGGGTGAGATAGTTAATGTCTCCACTCGATCTATCAAGCACCAACTCTACTCTCTCAATGCTAGCCCTCTTCCAGTAGAAGATATTCCGGTAGTCCGTGACTTTCTGGATGTCTTTCCAGAACAACTGCCAGGAATTCCACTTGTCAGAGATGTAGAGTTTGTGATAGAGCTCATTCCAGGGACTGTCCCATAGCCAGAAGACCCTATAAGATGGCACCCTTAGAACTAGCCGAACTCAAGAAACAACTCTATGAGGCTTTGAAGAAAGGTTTCATCCTTACTAGTTCTTCTCCTTCGGCTTGCCCCATTCTCTTCGTCAAGAAGAAGAATGGATCGGATCGGATGGTTGTGGATTATCGGCGAGTGAATCTGTTCACCATAAAGAACAAGTATCCGCTCCCCAGGATCAATGACTTGTATGATCAAATCGTTGGATCCTCTATCTTTTCCAAGATGGATTTGAGGTTGTGATACCACCAAATCAGAATTAGAAATGGGGACATTCCAAAAACGGCTTTTGTTACTCATTATGGCCAATACGAGTACACCGTCATGTCCTTCAGTTTAACCAATGCCCCAGCCACCTTCTCTCGCTTGATGAATTCGATCTTCATGGAGTATTTTGATAAATTCGTCATGGTTTACCTTGACAATATACTCATCTACTCGAAGAACAAACAGGAACATGCCGAGCATCTAAGGCTGGTATTGATGAAACATCGAGAGCATCGTCTGTATGCCAAATTCTCCAAGTGTGAATTTTGGTTACCGGGAGTGACCTATCTAGGCCACGTGATCTCTGGTAAAGGTATTGCTGTCAATACCGAGAGAGTTCAGGCCGTCCTTGATTGGACTCAACCTGAATCGGTTAAGCACGTTCGGAGTTTCCTTGGGTTAGCCAGCTATTGTTGCCGCTTTGTCGAAAACTTCTCCAAGGATGCGAAGCCTCTGACTGAACTCCTCAAGAAATATAAAAAGTTCGAGTGGACCCCACAATGCGAGCACAGTTTTCAAGAACTAAAAAGACGCCTGACCTCTTCTCCCGTTCTGGTGCCACCAGACTTCTCTAAGGACTTTGTTATCTATTGCGACGCCTCGCGACAAGGATTAGGATGCATTCTCATGCAAGATCGTCATGTGATTGCATACGCATCTCGATAGTTGCGTCCACATGAGGATAATTATCCAACACATGATCTTGAGCTTGCAGCTGTAGTCCATGCACTAAAAACCTAGCGACATTACCTTCTAGGCAATCCTTGTGAAATTTACACTCATCACCAAAGTCTGAAATATATTTTCACCTAGCCGGATTTGAATCTCAGGCAAAGATGGTGGGTAGAGTTGATTACAGATTACGACTTAGGGATAACTTACATCCTGGGGAAAGCCAATGTCATGGCTAATGCACTAAGTCGTAAGTCTTATTGTAACAACCTGATGTTACAACAAAGTTAACCACTTCTCCATGAGGAATTTCGGAAGTTGAACCTTCACATTGTTCCTCAAGGATTCCTTTCCAACCTGGTGGCAAAACCTACTCTTATAGATCAAATCATAGAATCCCAGAAGCATGATGTCGGGATATCTCGGATCAAGAACAACATTAAGAAGGGTAATGTTAGATGCTTCTTGGAAGATGATCGGGCTGTTGTCTTGTTTGAGAACCGTTTGGTGAACCCCAAGAGGCAACATCTGCGGCAGTTGATCCTTAAGGAGGCTCATGAATCTCGTCTCATGATTCATCTTGGTAGTACCAGGATGTATCAGGACCTACGCTAGAGGTTCTCGTGGACTAGGATGAAGAGAGAAATTGCTCAGTTCATTGCTAACTACGACGTTTGTCGTCACGTTAAAGCAGAACATCAAAGGCCTGCTGGCACCCATCAACCCTTAGCTATTCTTGAATGGAAATGGTATAAGGTCGGTATGGATTTCATCACCGGATTTCCCAGGACCAAGAGAGGGAATAATGCTATCTTTGTGGTCATAGACTGTCTATCCAAATCGGCTCCTTTTCTTCATGTTCGGGAGAGTATAACTGCTAGCGAGCTAGTAGTGTTATACGTTTGTCGAATAGTTTCTCTTCATGGTGTTCCTTTGGATATTAACTCAGACCGTGGAAGTATCTTTACTTCCCGATTCTGGGAAAGCTTCCAAAATGCTATGGGGACTCATCTATCGTTTAGCACTGCTTTCCATCCGCGGTTAAGTGGTCAAGTTGAGTGAGTCAATCAAATCCTCGAAGACATGCTCCGAGCTTGTGTTATATCCTTCGGTATGAATTGGGAGAAATGTCTTCCATTTGCTGAAGTTGCTTATAACAATAGCTATCAGTCAAGCTTGGGCAAAGCCCCTTTTGAAGTTCTCTATGGATGAAGGTGCCAAACACCACTTAACTATTGAGAAACCGGAGAGAGGCAACTCTTTGGCCCGAATATGATCCAGGATGCAGAGGAGCAAGTTCGCATTATTCGTGAAAAGTTGAAAAGAGCCCAATCTCATCAAAAGAGCCAATATGATTGCCATCATAAGGCTGTGACCTATGAAGTTGACGAGAAGGCTTATCTTTGGGTTACACCTATGAAGGGTACCCATCGATTCGGTATCAAGGGCAAATTGGCTCCTCGTTACATTGGACCTTTTCGCATTCTTACTAAACGAGGAGAGGTTTCCTACCAATTGAAACTTCCGCCGCATCTTTCCAAGGTTCATGATGTCTTCCACGTCTTGCAACTTAGGTGTTGCTTTTTCGACCCTGTCCGTGAAGTAGACCACGAAGCGCTTGATCTCCAAGATAACCTTACATATCGAGAATACCATGTTCGTATTCTTGATCAAGCTGAGCATACCACTCGGCATCAAAACATCAAGTTTCTCATGGTTCAGTGGTCACACCATTCTGAGTAGGAGGCCACATGGGAAATAGAGGATCATCTTTGACTAGAGTACCCCATGCTCTTCCCGACGAGTTCCAAATCTCGGGATGAGATTCTTTTGAGTGGGGGTGAGTTGTCACATCCCTAGTTAGCTTACTTAGGTCAGCATGTGTGTGCATCATGTTTTCATTCTTGCATCAACTTGAAATGGGGATTAAAAGGAACCCTAACACTTCACCTGAATCAAACCAATTCAATAGTTGTGAAAAAACAACAAATCCAAAATGCCCATAAAAATGTCCCCTATGTCTGATAAATGTGGACATCAATATATCAGCGGTCATCCTAATTATTTGAATCTATATAGTAATTCGAAAATAAATATTAAAGCTCCAGAAAGTGCCTAATAAAGCATTATAATTATTTTAGCATTCAAAATATTCTGAAACTTTTTATAGAGGTTTGAAATATTCAAACTAAACTCTATAAAATAATTGAGTATTTTGTGCCTAGATATTGTGCCTGAAATAAAATTAAACAAATCTCAGAAAATGCAAAACACGAAGGAATAAGAAAAATAGAAAATGATTTTACCTTAGGCCCAGGGCAGGCCGGCCTACCTGGCCCAGGGAAGTCGTCGTCCTCCTGGCAGCCAGGAGGAAGAGCGCGTGCCTTCCGTGCGCTCGCACCGGAGCTGCCACACAGCTCCCTGCATGTCTGCCTCCCCCGTCGTGCTAGCGAACGGATGAGGACGCCGCTGCCGTCCCCATCGCTCTCTCACACACATTCGCCCCTCTGCCTCTCCCCTCTCCTCTGCTCCGCCATGGTTGTCGCCTTCTCGCCGCCGTAGCCGTCGTTCCAGCTGCTCCCCGTCGCTCCCGAGCCCCCCTTTAGCTCTGCCTCGTCCCGCTGGTCCTCTTTGCCGAAGGAATCAAGCCCGGAGGCCACCCACCAACGACCTCGATGCCTTCTTCCTCCTCGGTCACCAGAGACCGCCGTCGTCCGTTCATCGCAAGCAAAGCCTCCCCAAGACCGCTCTCGACACCGTCACAACTGTTGTGAGCCCCTACTTCTTCTCCCCCTTTTCCCCATCGCTAGCACGTTCTAGCGCTGGATCCCCTCGGGTCTGAGAGCTCCTCACCGCCGTCGAGGATGTGGTCATCGCTGCGGCGGCCCAAGCTCGCACCTGAGCACGTAGGTATGCTCAGGAGGATCCCATGTAGCTTCAGGAGCCCTTAGTTGGCCCGTTTGAGCTCCGGCTCGATGAGCCCATGCTCGCCCGAGCTCCGGCTGCCGCCGTGCTCATCGCTGGCGCCGACTCCGGCCATCCCAGCCCCTGGGAGGTGTCGGGTTCGACGTGCGCGAGCACGTAGAGCCGATCGGTACCCTTCGTTGTCCATTTGGTCGCCGGAGGAGGGTTTCCGATCCCCTCCGCCGTCCCTGACGTCGCCGGTGGCTTAATGCCGGTGAGTCAACCAGTTTCACCACCAGGGGTCGACCCCACGGTCAACTGGCAAGTGGGCCCGACCCTGTTAATTAGGATTAGATTAAAAATAAATAAATAATTAAATTAATTAAACTAATGACCCACTGATAGTAGGCCCCATCCTAATTAATTAGTAATTAGTGTTTTAATTAACTTCTGTTAGAGGATGGGTCACTGACTAGTGGACCCCACTTGTTAGGTTTGACTTGTAAACGGGTTGTTAACCAACTGATGTCATGTTGATGTCATGCTAAAGCAATAAAGTAAATTCTGAATTAAATTATTTCCAGAAAATAGTTAAAACTTAGAAAATTCATAGAAATTAATCTATAACTCAAATTGAAATAATTTATATTTGAAAATTTATCAGAAAAATCCAATGAGTCCAATGGTGTTGTTGCCATGCATGTTATATCAACCTATGTAGATGAACATTGACAGTTAGTAATAGTACAATATATGAAATATGAAATGAAGAACGATTTTGAACCTATATTAAAAACTACTTCATTTAATTTGGTTAATGGTTGCATTAGCTCATCCAACTATGTTGCCATGTCATGATCATGCATCATATTGTTGCACTTGTTGTGTATTGATTGTTACTTATCTGCATTGCGGGAGGCCCTGCTTCTGAGGATACCCCCGAGTATTCCAACGAAGGAGAATACCTTCCCGCTTCCCAGCAAGGCAAGCAACCTCATTGATCATTCCGATAACGTTCCATTCTCTCGCTCCCGCTCTTGTTTATTGCATTAGGACAAACGTTCAATTACCTGTCATATGCGGTATATGAACCCATTCGTTTGCATGACCTGTCATTGTCACAGTAAATAGCTAAACCTTGTAACCTAGCATACCTGGTAGATGCTTGAGCCATGATGTGCTTTACCTACTTTGCCTGCTATGCTTGCTATGCTTAGAGTTGTGTCAGGTCTGATTCATCTGGGTGATGAACTGGAGTGAAACATTTTTGTTTCTTATGTGATAAGCTTAATGATGAACCCGATTTGGTAAAGGTAGCGATGAGTGCCTATGTAGGAGTACATAGCGGGTTGTCTCATTGGGACCGTTCTTAGGAACTGAGTTGCGTGTTTGTGATCCAAGGCTAGTTACTACCACACATTGGGTTTCGGTAACTCGACCCCTCTCGACTAATTAATAACTTAGTCTTTGGTCCAGGATTTGAAAGTAGTTTCTGCTGTTTATAGTATGCTGGAGGCCGTGCCTAGCGCTGACCCTAGGGGTGGGTTATGATGCGGTAGGCAGTGGCACGGTGTACCAAGGGTCACCCAAATGATGGGCTTGGGAACCCTATGCACATCGTTTGGGGCCGTAGCAGAAACTTCGGCCGGACTTCCGTGCGGGTTCAGTCTCAAATAGGCGATAGCCTGGACTAGAGGTCTTATGTGATTGACGGTCATGGCCGACTCCTTCGCTGGGCTTTCGCTTGAAGGTTGTCGAGGTGCACGGTTTTATGAGCACACAGCGATAAGTGGCGAGAGCATGTGTGAAGAAGTACACCCCTGCAGGGTATGAATCTGTTCAAATAGCCGCGTCCTCGGATATGGACTACTTGGAGAACTTATGTTGTTTATGGATAATTAAATGGATACTCATAAATATATCAAGACAAGTGTGAGTACCATGGATGGCACTCTTCTAGGAGACAGAAGTGAATCCATGGTGGTGTATTGATGTGGAGTTAGTGGACTCGTGTGCGATATCTAAAATTTGAACAAATAATTAATATGTGTAGTAAAGGGTAGCCAAGAGTCAAAGCTGGCACTGCTGCATAAACTCCACCACTCCCCTTATTGATACATGAGCATGAATGGACTAGTTATGCTTTAAAGACTTGTTGAGTACCTTTGTACTCATGTTTGCTTAATAAATATTGCAGATGAGACTCAGGACCCATCAGGTGGGTTTTACCTAGATGTTGACGACGCCGAATAGCTGGTGTCCCAGCTACGACCTTATGCTCTATGGTGGGTTGTAGATAGTTAGGCCATGTGCCTTTTTAGCCTTTCAACTTTCTGTACTCAGAGAGCTTTATGCTTCTGCTTGGTTCGTATGAACTTGCTTGCATGACTTGAGTGTTGGGTCATGTGACCCCTACCTATAAGAACATATTATGCATGGCTCCTCTAAGCCTCTTAAATAAAAGTTGTGTTCTTGTATGGTTATGTTGTGATGCCGTAGTTGTATCTATGCATACCGGGGATGTCATGCATACGTGTGATGTGCAACGGTATGTATGGGATCCGACACCTAGCCATGTTCCTTTAGTAGTACTCTTTACGGGAAACCGCCTCTTTTTGCTTCCACCGAGCCATGGTAGCTTGCTACTGCTCCGGACACATTGATTGACCGACATGTATCCTTCTTTTCTACTGTGTCTATCCCTTCGGGCAAATGTCTCCCAGTGTAATGTAGTCCCTATAGCCTGCTATGACTCATCTACGTCCAGTGATGACATTTATGTTCCATGGCGTAATGTAGTCCTTGTAGCTGGCTATGACTCGTGTACACACGCTTGAGGCCGACACCTACATTTCCATACAGATGTGCCACTTGGGTTCTATGACTAGTCATGTCGGCCCGGGTTCTATGTCGTTTTAATACTAATGACATATTCACATACGTGAGCCAAAAGACGCAAACGGTCCCGGCTAAGGTAAGGCTACAGCCGTGGAGTTACCATGCGTGAGGCCGCAAAGTGATGTGATGTGTTATAGGCTGGATTCTTATGACTTAGGATCAGGGTCCCAACAGAAAGATATAGAGGAAAAGCTTAATTTTGTATTGGCGGAGCTAAAGACTCTCAAGGATCATATCTCACAGATGACTGTCGCTATCTTTGGTAAGTACATTCAGTTTAAAGAATACTTTTATGAAATAAATACCTACCGGGCGGCTTATTCCTTCGACCTTTCCTTGCAGGTGAAAGGAGCCGCCAGCTATCCTCTGATAGTCTGATGAAGTTGAAAGCAGTCTATACTTTGACAGAACAACTCTACAACAAGTGATGACAGCCAAGTACGTCCCCAAGTTTGTGAAGGTCGTCATAGAAGTTTAATCAACTTTTCCCAAGCAAGTGGACAAAATAAGGCGATCAGCCGTCAGAAGAGGGGCCATAGCTATGCTGAGCCGGTCCCTAGCCTTCGCTCCTGAATTAACCGCTGAAGAGACGATGAACGGCTTCCCTTCCAAGAAGGACGACATCTCAGACTTCACCAAAGAAGATTATGCCAAGTGCATCAAGGCCTCCAGGTGGCTTGCCTCCATATTGGTTGATGAGACGAACATGGTTCCTTACCAGGCGGCTTATGAAGAAAACAACCAACGGCTGTGCTGGCCGACCTTTGAAGCCAGAGACTTAGTCCCTGCACGTCGTAAGCCACTCTTCGCCCCTGACGTTGATCCATCTCCACTTTTCGATGATGCTTAATTTGAAGCCTTACTAAACTGCAATCGGGATGTGGATCGTCTTCAGATCAAAGAGCCTGAAGACCCGGCGCAGGATGACCCATCGACCAGTTAAACTCTTTGTTCCCAACTGATTGTAACACGGCCAGCTGAGCCGAATAAGTGTAAAAACTTTAAGTCCTTCATCTTTTGAGCTCTTGGAGAGCCTTCTAATATATCTTGCAATCTTCTTATGTATTAACGACAACTCATCTCTAGAGATAAAGCCTGCAAAAACCAAATAGAATACTCTGCAATGTTTGCCTGGGTGGCTTTAGAAAAGCATAACCCGGAGATCTTAATATAGCCTTGCTTCATCTTTCACAATCTTGCTTTGTCCCGACTTATGAATGCAATGTATGATGCAGCTATGATGCAATGTATGATGCAATATGCATATGATGCAATATGTGATGTAATATGTATGATGCAATATGTGATGTAATGCATGATGATCTTGCTCTCCCCTTGTTTTTTGTTTTTCAAAAACTCATTTGCTGGCCCTTCTGGGGTGTACTGTTGCTTTGAACCACCTAACAGTGTAGGGTCTCTAACGAGAGTGACTACCAATCTTGCACGGGTCAGGGTCTCTAGGCGAGATTAAATGTTAAGGGCGTAACATACTAGAATTTGTAATGAGGTGAGTGGCCCTAGGCCCATAAGCTACTTCTCACATGACATAAATCTGTCGTTTGAACCTTAAGCAATGTCACTTGTTAAGAGTACGACTGGCCACTTGGCAGAGAGTACGTAGCAGATGAGAGAGTTTCCCTCGCTGCTGTATGAGGCCCTCATAGGGGGTGAGTTGACAGCTCACTACACCCCTGGACGAGCGGTAGCTACATACAGGCAGGTATAACCTAGTCTTACAATGGCAAAAAAGCCAACCAAGAGTGGGGGCGACCTTCACCCACTCTTGAACTACCTCTGGGTCCGCGACCCGTCTTGCATCATGGCACCTATGTTTGAACGGCTCGCATCATGTCGTCTCATTCTCTTTGGCATCCATGTTACCCATGTTTGAACGGTTCGCATCATGGCGGCTCGCCCTCTTGAGAGACTTGAGATCTTTCACCCGTAAGGTAGGGCACCCATGTTTGAACGGCTCACCACGTGGCGGCTCATCCTTCCGAGTGACCTCGAATCTTTTGCCAATAATACGGTGCAACCAAGTTTGAATGGCTCGCAATGTGGCGGTTCATCCTCTTGAGTGACCTTAACTCTTACATCAATAAGGCGGTGCACACATGTTTGAATGGCTCGCAACGTGGCGGCTCGTTCTCTTGAGAGACCTTAAGCCTTTCGCCATCTTGCACGCCACCATTGCGTTGGCCGCCGATTTGTAAGCCGCCATCTCACAGACCGCCATCTTGTAAGTCGTCGCACAATGGTGCTATTTTGGCTGAAGAGCTGGTCAAAAAGGGTGAGCAAGCTAAACCCGATGGGTTGGAAGCCCCCAGGTGACCATGTAGAGGTGTTCTTCTTTGCACAAATCTGTAATGCAAAAGAGAAAAACGGCAGAGGCCTCGTCCTCCAGGGATGTCAACTTTATTATATGAGAAGTATAAATACAATGAAAATATGTATGTACAAATATAAGAGTGGATGACTCAAGTATAGTAAGGCCGTAGAAGAGCGATGTTCCATGGCTGGTGAGTTTCCTGCCTGGAGGTATGCGACTCGTCTTGCACGTCGATGAGATAATAAGACCCATTGTTCAGATTCATGCTAACCACGAAAGGTCCTTCCCATGGGGGTGATAACTTGTGCACATCTATCTGATCTTGAATCAAACGTAACACCAATTCGCGTTCTTGGAATGTCCGGGTCTTGACCCTGTGGCTATGGTAGCGACGCGGGTCCTGTTGATAAATCCCCGATTGAGCTACTACAAGATTGTGTGCTTCATCTAGAGCATCCAATGCATCCTGATGCGCCACCTCATTGTCAGCTTCCACATAAGCATGAACATTGCGCCCAATCTGATCGGGACGCCAATTCTGCAGACAACGTTGATAAGTCACCTACGTGCTTTTGAGCCCAAACGGCATGGACACATAGCAGAAAGCTCCAAAAGGTTTTATAAACGAGGTCTTCTCTTGGTCTTTAACTGCCATGTTGATCTGATGATAGCCTGAATACGTGTCCAGGAAATATAAACTCTCACAGCCCGTCGTTGCATCAATGATCTAGTCGATACAAGAGAGAGCAAATGGGTCAACTGGACAAGCCTTGTTAAGATCCGTGTAATCTATACACATATGCAACTTGCCATTCTTATTGAGCACCAGCACAGGATTGGCTAACCACTCTGGGTCAAATACGTCCACGATGAACCCTGCTGCCAAGAGCCGGGCTTCCTCTTCTCCGATCGCTTTACACAGCTCCTTGTTGAAACGGCGGAGGAATTGTTTAATCGCTTTAAAGTTAGGATCCACATTAAGGTGGTGCTCAGCGAACTCTCGAGGTACACCCGACATGTCGGATGGCTTTGATGCAAAGATGTCCCGATTCTCACGGATGAATTCGATGAGCGCGCTTTCCTATGTGGGGTCCATGTTAGCCCCGATAGTGAACTGCTTGGATGAGTCGCCCGAAGTAAAATCCACAAGCTTTGTGTCATCCGCCGCAAACTTCAGGGGCGGCTTAGACTCTGTACTGGGTTTCTTCGGTGGAGTCATGTCTGCGGGGTCAACGTTATCTTTGTAGAACTTAAGCTCTGCTTCTGCACAACTTGACTCTGCATAAGCCGCATCCCCTTCCTTGCATTCGATGGATACTTTCCGATCACCGTGGACCGTGATTGTTCCGTTGAGAGCCAACATCTTGAGTTGTAGATAAACATAACAAGGCCTGGCCATAAACTTTGTGAAAGCCAGTCGGCGAAACAGAGCATGATACGGGCTCTTAATTTTCACCACCTCGAACCACAAGGTCTCCACCCTATAGTTATATTCATCTCCAAACGCCACTTCCAAGGCAATCTTCCCCACCTGGTAGGCCGACTTGCCCGGCACCACCCCATGAAAAATAGTCGATGACGGCTTAAGAGACTTGTCAGTTAACTCCATCCGTTGGAAGGTGTCATAGTATAAGATATTGATACTGCTACCACCGTCCATGAGCACTTTTGTGAACTTGTATCCTCCAACCTGAGGAGCAACCACTAGATCTAGATGACCTGGATTGTTGACCCATGGCGGGTGATCCTCCCGGCTCCATGTTATCGGGTACTCTGACCATTTTAAGTATCGCGGGAGAGCCGACGTTGCCGCATTGACTGCCCTCTTGTGCAGCTTCTAACCCCGCTTGTCCAGGCTTGTAGTAAAGAGATGATACTGTCCCCCACTAAGTTGTTTCGGGTTGCTCTGATATCCTGAGTGGTTATTCTGTTGCTGACCACCATTGCTCTACTGTTGATGATTTCCTTGACTTCCTCGATTCTGATTGTTTTGTCCTTGATGACCTGAACCTGACCCGCTAGCACCAGAGCCGGCTCCTGAGCTGCCCGGAACTGAACCGCCTGATGGTCCGTCACCGTTGTTATGATTTTGATGAAGGGTTTGCTCCTCAAATTGGCGCATAACGCTGCACTCCTTCCGAGTGTGGGTGGCCTCCCTATCCTGACGGTTGTGCGTCGGGCAAGGTCTGTTCAGCGCCTCTTCCAAGGTGTAAGGAACAGGTGCCCTATTCATGTTGAACGGCAGCCTAAAGTTCAAGTTACCTCTAGGGCGGCCGTTCCCGGCCGGCTGTGCATTGGTGTTCGCCACAAACTCCGATCTACCATCTGGGTTCTTTTGGTTGCCTTGGCTACCGTTCCCAGCACCTCCCTGCTGGTTCTTACCATTGCCGCCCTTCTTACCCTGAATTGACTTCTCATCGTCGGAGTCTAGGTCTTTGGTAGTATCTGAATCCACATATTTGGTGAGAGCCGTCATGAGCTCACCCATATCTTGACAAGAACACTTCAACCGCCCGAGCTTCTGCTTCAGGGGTACAAAGCGACAATTCCTTTCTACAATCAGACCCGCCTGGGACGCTAAAATATTCTGAGACGAGTGGATCACCGTCAAGACCTGCCGCACCCAATGATGGGCTGACTCACTTTCTTACTGCACACAAAGATCCAGATCCACAATCGTCGTTAGTTGCTTGCAGGTTCCCTTTAAATTCTTAATGAAACGTGATTTCAACTAGGCCCAAGACGTGATGGTATTGGGTGGCAAACCCTTTAACCAAGTGCGGGCCGGTCCTTCCAGCATCATGACAAATTATTTTGCACAGACTGCCTTGCTGACGTCCAACATCTCCATAGCAAGCTCATAGCTTTCGATCCAAGCCTCTAGGGGTAGACCCCCCGTGTAATTGGGAACCTTCCGTGGCACCTTAAAATCCTTGGGCAAATGCGCACTCCTCATATCCTCTATGAGACACTACACACCAAATCCCTTGGAAGAAACGCTGACGGGTGTTGCCGGTGCCGGCTCAGGGACCTTTGGGTAATCCATCACCGGTGTTAATCCTCGCCGAGCCCGACCCCTATCCATAGACCCTTGAATGTCCATCTCAGGCTGGTTGTTATTGGGTGGGTTCTACCTCTGCTCACAGCTGGAGACCGCTGGCGACTCAATGCGCCGGATGTAGCTACGGCTATGGACCATCGTGGAGTGCACCCGGCTCTGCCTATGTGTGTACCTCTCTTGCTGATCCACCGCTGTCTGCAACAGGTTAATCACATTCCTTGCCTCTTTGGCAAACGGCGTTCCTTCGGCCAAGGGGAGGGCATCAAGCCTGGCAGCCGCCTCTATCATATTTTCCACCGGATTAGGGTAATGGCCAGGTGGCGTCACTGCGTGTCATGATAAAGGTCTTTTCCTCCGTGGCGGGTCTAACTACAGTGGCACCTCTACCACCAGGGTCACCATTGGCGGCGTACTTGGCCCGGCCCCAGGAGTATTGAAAAGATTCCGAGGCTAAATAGGTAGTCCGACTTGAGTCCTTCTATGCTGAACCGCCTCTGATGCCCGCTGATCCGGATCAAAACGGAGAGCCTCCACCCTCAAACGTTTTGACTCAGCATTCATCTGAGCTTGCATTGCACTGATATCCTCATGGGCCTGAGCCATCTGTCCCTTGATCCGGTTAATCTCGGCCTTACGCTCTCCCTGATTCTTAGCTGTCACCTCCATGGCCATCAGAGTCGCTAGCTCCTCCATGAGCTCCAGTAAAGCTTGAGTCGGCGTCTTAGGAGGCTCCTCGTCAAGGGGGGTGCTCCAGCCGCCGCTCCGGAAGTCGCACCGTTGGAAGCCAGCGCCGGGCCTACCATGAACACGGCGGCTCGGCTCGGCGGGTCATAGGGCTCCAGAATTGTAGCGATCCGACCTGAAAGGTCGAATCTCCGGTGTTTTTGTATCATCCCAAGATCATGTTGGTACACACACGGTACATCAATGTATATATCAAAGGGAAATCACACAGCTTTATTAATCGAAAATCTCATATCGAGTTCTTTATTACAATAAAGATTACAATAAAGTGGCTGAAGGCCAACTCATGAGATAAACTAAACCAACGTCTTGCGGAAGCTTCAAAGGTAGTTGAGTCCATCTGACTCCAAGGGCATCTCACCGAGCGTAGAGCGTATCCTCACTCCTGGTCGGAAAAGTACTCTACTAAGACATAATAAGACAAATTGGTTTTCAAAAATTTACCAATAGATAACAGAACAGAAAATACAAAAAATTTATTAGAAAACATGAAGTATTTCACTATAAAAATTTTGTGCAAAAAGGATTACTACAAAACATTTTTCTAAACAATAATACTGGTGAAAACAAGGTTTACCTATTTAAACTAGAGTACAAAACAAATTAAAATATTTTTATTATCCGAAAATAATTCACCTAATGTTGAACAACAGAACTAAATAAAGTACAATAAAAAGTTAAACTAAAACAAAATCAAAGTAAACTAAAATAAAACAATTCAAATAAACACCAAGAAAAGAATTAAACGGAATCTGTTTTTACTAAAAACCCTAATCTAAAATATCCTAAAAATTTCTCAAACAGACCTGGATGATAGGCCTAACTATTACAAAGCAGTGGCAAAAAGAATCACTCAAAAATAAATTTCTAAACTCAAGTTATTCAAGTTTTAGTGATTTGCTCAATTTCAACAAAATTCAAATTTACAAGTTCAAATTTGAAAACTAAGACTACAGACAGAAACTACATGAAATTTGTGACATGTTACAAAAAGAATCAATCAAAAACACTAATTATTTTAAAAGATATATCAAAGTTAAAATCAGGAATCATTCTGTTTTCTAAAACAGAAACAGAAAAAGTAAAAGATTTATCTAACGGACAGGGGTGACGTGGCGGTTTCCTATTGGTCGCAAGCGTGTGCGCGTGGGTGTTTGCGGACGGACGAACGGATGCTAGAAGAAAACGTTTCAGCGTTTAAAATTTCTAATCAAGTCCGTTGACCCTAGATCTGACGAAAATGGGAAGGGGTGGTGGCTTACAAAGGAGGAGGTCGGGCTCCGGCGATGTCGACGGCGGCCGAACGTCGGAGGTGGTCGGGGACGGCGGTGTGGTGGTCGAGGGCGGCATCCGAAGGGTCCAGGCGATGGCGGCGAAGCTCCAGCAACGATTGGTGGCGTCGGTTGGGGCTGGGGCGACAGGGCCAATGGCCACGAGCTCCGGTGGCTTCGGTTGAGAACCGAACTCCGGTGAGGTGGTGTGGTGGTATTCTGGCGAGGGCAGGGGCGTTTCGGGGGTGGAATGGAGCGCGGAGAGGCTAGGGCTTCTTATAGGCGTGGCGCGGGGTTGATAAATGGAAAGGGGAGCGAGATCCGGCTCGGGATGGATCTCCGGCGAAGTGAGGGGGTGCGGGGAGGAAGATGGGCGCGGTGATGGTGCGAGCGGTCGGTGGGGTCTGCGTGTCTGTGAGAGAGAAGAAAGCGGGTGCGCGTCAGTGGCCGATCCGGAGGGATCTCGGGGAGTTATGGCCTGTGGGCCGGCCGGTTTATTAATTAAAATCTTAAATCCGTTTCCTTTTCTATTTTCTAGAGAAATGGAATCTCATTTAAGGCATTCGAAACATTTCCAAAAATTGAAGATATATATATCAAATTGATCAGGGGAATAAATGCTTTTAAATGAACATTTTTCCACGGCCAAAATGAATACTTTAGAAAAAAAGTATTTTCAGAAAATGCCTAAATTGATTTTAAATTATTTTGCAATAAACTTTCAAATAACCCCCTGGTTTTATTGTTCTAATATTTCACAAAGATGCCCCTGGTGTGGAGTGTCATGTTACTCCTCTCTTTTTATGAATATTTCCAAGGGTTTTCGAAGTAGGAGAAACAAGTAATTAGAAAAATGAAAGGGGCCTTTTAGAAAATCAAAATAAGAACTTCAACAATTCATTTCATTCAAACAATGTGATGATGATGCATAGCTATATTTCATAACATTCCAAAATGAAATTTTGGGATGTTACAGGAATATTGTCGCCATCGGCACATCCCCCTACCCCACCGTCATGAAGTTGATAGATCAATTCCCCATCCTCGTTGGACGATCCTTCATCCGAGAAAGCCAGGGTCTCTCCCGACAAGGAATCTCCTCTATCCTGTGTAAAGCCGACGAAAACACTCTTCCGCCCAGGTTGAACACGGGAGGGTGTCGCGTGGCGGGCCGACTTGACGAGGTCGGTGCAGATGTCCGGCCCGGGTGTAGATCCATCGAGCTTGCCGATGAACACATGCATCTTGCCAATGGGAACCTGATAGTCGTACTCGACTGAGCCGACTTCAGGCCCCATCCTTAATCGTCGATGTGGAGTTTGCCACGGTGACTCTTTGTCATCAAGCCATTTGAGAGAGAGCCCTTTGAGAACTCAACACCACCGCGCCCTAGCCCCATGGTGGGCGCCAACTATCGTGGTTTTGTCATGGCAGATGTCCGAAGACTTAGGTTTGAGGCCATCACTAAGGCGGTGGACTCAAAGGGGTTGGTTGGGACGAAATACGTGGAGTTACTCGGACCCTGAAGATGAGGTAAAGCCTACGTCTTGCTTTGTGTATATTGATTGGAGTATCGATTACAAGGGAGCGTATTCGCTTGACCTAGCACTTGATCGATTGGTTTCTGTCTAAGACATCCCCGGGTCTCGCCTTTATATAGGAGGTCAAGACCACAGGTTACACAAATCTCATACCGACTCTTACAACGTGTCTGACTCTGTCTCTAAGCCGCCTTGCCACCTCTGGCAGGCTATCTCTGGGCGGCTTACGTGCCCGGGTCTTGCGTCTTCTTCCTGAGTCTGGTCCTCCATCTCAGCCCATCTGGTGAGCTGCCGTGCAGCCCAATCTTCCTCTTCCAGCCCATGCGCTAACTAGCCGCCAGGTATGACCCGGCCCCTCCTAGGCGGGTCTTACCACGAGGTTATATCCCCAACAATGTCTATGGTTCGACCCCTTTAGCAATCAGGTCATTCCCAGCTTTGTCCCATAACGGCTGGGCTTTTAGGTAGCCACCTGACACCGTGTGATGGTGATACAGCTTCTTTGCATCATTGCTCTTCTTTGTCTCACACATTTTCTTACTCTTGTCTGATGTCTTGTAGGCCACAAATTTGGGCCAGTAATCTCTTATCTTCTCAAATCGGCCGATGAATTCTGGAGTCTTCCCTTTGTTGAAAAACTTTGATTTCAACTCATTCTTCCACCTCCTAAATATTTTTTCCATCTTCTTAAGAGCACACGACTTGACCAGTGGCTCTATAACTGGGTTATTTGGATCCTCCTCTGACGGTAGGGTGAAATTTGCCTTCAGAGAGGTCCAAAGATCATCTTTCTGTCTATCGGTGACATAAGAAATATCAGGGTTGTTCTCCTTAGGCTTATTCCATTGGTTGATTTTGGTCAGGATGATGTCCCTAATAATAGCTCCGCACTGAGCAGCAAATGGGTCCTTGGTCTGCTTTGGTTCAATCGGTAGGCCATTGTCCACGAGTGCTGTGATCGTGAACCTTTCTTCCTTCGCCAACCTTCTCTTCGGGCCTCATCTCGTTACCGAAGTTTGGCTCGATCCAGAGGGCTATAAAAGAAGAAATAAGAGTTAATATATGTACATATGAAAACAATTAATGCATCAATTAGCTAGTTAGCACATGCTTAATTGATATATATACCTTGCTGGACTTTGCAACATCTCCCTCCTCTGTTCGGTCACCGGAGCCGTCACCATGGTCTCTTTCTTCCTCTGGCACCAGAGCCATCATGATCATGTCCTTTCTCCTCCATTGTTGGATCACCGGAGAAGTAATCCTCTCTGTCAAGACCATCGGTGTCGTTCAGAAACGACAAGACAACATCAGGACTACCTTGGATTATGTTACCCAACAATTGTTCATGTTCCAAGTCTCTTTGATACATAGTTTCTGCAAATATTAAAACATGGCAATTAATATACAAACATGAGAGCTGGATATATTAGTGGAAAACATAGACCTAGCTAGCTAATCACAATAAGGAATCATATTACTGGCCTCGACGCTTCTACGGTTTGGTTGGCCTCGACAACGCTTCTAGGGTTAGGGGTGGCCTCGATGCCTCTAGGGTTTGCTCGGGCGAGAGGGCATCGATCGATGTCCCTCCTCATGTTGAAGAGTTACCAGAGCTTTTTATGAACAAAAAAAACTACCTATCACATGACTGTTCGACGTCCGGATCGCCTATCTCATGAATGTCAAACAAGGGATTCTCTTAACCTTTAAGGCATTTAACAAAATGGCGCCATTCTGGGTGTTCAGAAAATGGTCCATATTTTTCCTGATCTCAAATACCCTTCTATATGTCATGTTGTCTAGTGTCAAAGGATTCAGGAAAACCATGGCTTCATCATTAGCCAGAAGTAACAGGCGCATAATGCTATGAAGCTCTCCAAATTTTCTTTTGAACGGAGTCCCGGATAGGATAATTAGCTTTTTGGTACAAAATTTCAGCAAGAGCCTTCCGAATATCTCTATTTGGAAGGCATTTGCTGAAATTCGTATCAAAAAGCGAATTATTCTATCCGGAACTCCGTTCCAAAACAACTTTGAAGAGCTTCATAGCATCATACACCTGTTACTTCCGGCTAATGATGAAGCCATGGATTTCTTCAATACTTTGACAGATAACATGACATATAGAAGAATATATATATATATATATAGATGAGATATAAAAAAATTGGATCAACTTGTGCACATCCATAATGGGGGCATTCTTGATAAATCTATGCTACCGGAGTTTTCTATGTGAACAAGTTATCGGGGAGGGGGTAGACGACAACGACACTCACCCATCATGTCCGACGTTCGACGTCCCCCCTCATGTCATGTCTGACGTCCGCGCTCACGTCAAAGTTATCGGGGATGGGGTAGACGACAACGACGCTCACCCCTCATGTCATGTCCGATGTCCCCCTCATGTCCGACGTCCGGACCGCCTCTCTCAAGAATGTCCAGCATCCAGACCGCTTATCAAAAAAACCTAAATAAATTTCTCTTCCATCTCATCTCATCTCCACAAAACATCTATCTATCACATTGAGTTATTACATTTCATCCATCCATCTATTCATCTAAAAAACATCTCATAAATCTAAAAAACATCTCATACATCTAAAAAACCATCTCATACATCTAAAAAACATCTCATACATCTAAAAAACATCTCATTCATCCAATGGTCACCGGCGACCATGGCCATGCTAACCACAAAATTGTGGTCGTGGACCATCGTGCCGCCGCGCTTGGGCATCCACGGGCACGGCGAGGGGGTGGGGTAGGGGCGACAACGGCTCACCGTGGGAGTGGCAGGGTCGAGGAGCGGCGATGGTGGCACTAGGGTCGGAGACGGCGGGGGCGATGACGAGGTCGGGGAGGGGGTGGGGGAGAAGTGGAGACGTCGGGGGCGACGGTAGGGACGACGACGGGCGATGGCGGGGACAGCGTCGGGGCAGCCTCGCGGCGTCGATATCATCGGCGTCATCGGGGGGTGGGGGCGAGATGAAACTGAAAATTTCTAAGTGTTGGCTTATATAGCTAGAGAATTAGTCCCGGTTGGTGGCACTAACCGGGACTAATGCCCCCCTTTAGTCCCGGTTGGTGCCACCAACCGGGACCAAAGGACAGTTTCAGCAGCCAAACGGTGGGAAACAGGGATGTTTGGTCCCGGTTGGTGGCACCAACCGGGACTAAAGTATTGGTCCCGGTTGGCCACCAACCGGGACTATAAGTCTCTCCGACCCATAGCCACAACTTTAGTCCCACCTCGTTAGTCAAGAGGGACTCGTAGTGGTTTATAAGCGCAGCTGCCACTGCACTCTTGAGCTCATCTCTAAAGCAGGCAGTACATGCCTATCTGATGCCATGTTGGGCCTGCTAGCACTACGGTCCTGCATCCAAGCCCATTTCTAGGGTTTCTAGTCGTATGCAGGCCATGGTGCCTAGTAGCCGGGACTTTTTTATTTTTTCGCATATATTATGTTTTAGAAAAATATATTTATTTTTTGCATATGTTATTTTTAATTATATAATATTAGTTGAATACATTTTATATAATTTTAGTTACATAAGTTTTATTTTGCATTGATTCTTTTTAGTTGATTCCTTTTTTGCTATTAGAGTTTTATAAAAGCTTTTTAGTTTCTATTAAAGCTCGTAACAAAATATACTTTATGGAAATTCGTTTTTCTATTAATGTTTTGAACAAAAAATATTTTGATAATTTTAGTTGCATAAATTTTATATAATTTTAGTTTCAAAAATACTAGAGGTTTATAAAATCTTTAATTGATTCCTTTTGCTATTAGAGTTTCATAAAAGGTTTTAGTTGATTCTTTTTGCTATTGAAGAATATTATAGTTTTGTTCTAGTTGATCATAACAGAATATTTTAATTGATTATTTTTAGTTCATTCTTTTTGCTATTAGAGTTTCATCAAAGTTTTCTAGTTCATTCTTCTTGCTATTAGTTCATTCTGACTTCATTTTTTTAACGTATTTGGACTCCAGACTTTTTGTGTATTCAAAATGAACCATTCAAAGCCACATCATCAATTTACAACCCTTTTTGACTTCATTTGGTATTTTTCATGCATTTACTAATTTTTTTGAAAGTAAATGACCCTGTAATTGAAAAGCACTACAAATGAACTGTGAAAATGTTGAAAGTTGGCATGGTATCATCATTTGACCCACATAGCATGTTCTAAAAAGTTGATAGGGTTACGGCAAAAACTAGATGCACTTCGTGTGCAAAATGGACAATCTCTTTCGAAGTATCAGGGTTTCGGACAAAAACTCGTCTCTTACAAAGGGACTTCATTTTTTTGAACATATTTGGACTCTAGACTTTTTGTGTGTTCAAAATGAACCATTCAAAGACACATCATAAATTTTCAACCCTTTGTGACTTCATTTGGTATTTTTCATGCATTTACTGATTTTTTGAGCTAAACGACCCTGAAATTCAAAAGCACTAAAAATGAACTCTGAAAAGTTTGAAAGTTGGCATGGTATTATCATTTGACCCACATAGCATGTGATAAAAAGTTGAGAGGGTTACGGAAAAACTGGATCCACTTCATGTGCAAAATGGACAATCTCTTTCGAAGTATCAGGGTTTCGGACGAAAACTCATCTGTTACAAAGGGACTTCACTATTTGAACTTATTTGGACTCCAGACTATTTGTGTGCTCAAAATTAACCATTCAAAGCCACATCATCAATTTTCAACCCTTTATGACTTCATTTGGTATTTTCATGCATTTACTGATTTTTTTCGAGTTAAATGACCCTGAAATTGAAAAGCACTATGAATGAACTCTGAAAAGGTTGAAAGTTGGCATGGTATCATCATTTGACCCACATAGCATGTGATAAAAAGTTGAGAGGGTTACGGAAAAACTGGATGCACTTCATGTGCAAAATGGACAATCTCTTTCGAAGTATCAAGGTTTCAGACGAAAACTCATCTGTTACAAAGGAATTTCATTTTTTTGAACTTATTTGGACTCTAGACTTTTTGTGTGTTAAAAATTCACCATTCAAAGCCACATCATCAATTCTCAGCCCTTTCTGACTTCATTTGGTATTTTTCATGCATTTAGTGATTTTTTGAGCTAAACGACCCTGAAATTCAAAAGCACTACAAACGAACTCTGAAAAGGTTGAAAGTTGGCATGGTATCATCATTTGACCCACATAGCATGTGCTAAAAAGTTGAGAGGGTTACGGAAAAACTGGATCCACTTCATGTGCAAAATGGACAATCTCTTCTGAAGTATCAGGGTTTCGAACGAAAACTCATCTGTTACATAGGGATTTCATTTTTTTGAACTTATTTGGACTCCAGACTTTTTGTGTGTTCAAAATGCACCATTCAAAGCCACATCATCAATTTTCAACCCTTTATGACTTCATTTGGTATTTTCATGCATTTACTGATTTTTTTGAGTTAAATGACCCTGAAATTGAAAAGCACTATGAATGAACTCTGAAAAGGTTGAAAGTTGGCATGGTATCATAATTTGACCCACATAGAATGTGCAAAAAAGTTGAGAGGGTTACGGAAAAACTGGATGCACTTCGTGTGCAAAATGGACAATCTCTTTCGAAGTATCAGGGTTCCGGCAGAAAACTCATCTGTTACAAAAGGGATTTCATTTTTCTAACTTATTTGGACTCCAAACTTTTTGTGTGTTCAAAATGCACCATTCAAAGCCACATCACCAATTTTCAACCCTTTATGAATTCATTTTGTATTTTTCATGCATTTAGTGATTTTTTGAGCTAAATGACCCTGAAATTGAAAAGCACTACAAATGAACTCTAAAAGGTTGAAAAGTTGGCATAGTATCATCATTTGACCCACATAGAATGTGGTAAAAAGTTGAGAGGGTTACGGCAAACACTAGATGCACTTCGTGTGCAAAATGGACAATCTCTTACGAAGTATCTGGGTTTCGGACGAAAACTCATCGGTTACAAAGGGATTTCATTTTTTGAACTTATTTGAACTCCAGAATTTTTCTGTGTTCAAAATGAACCATTCAAAGCCACATCATCAATTTGCAACCCTTTATGACTTCATTTGGTATTTTTCATGCATTTACTGATTTCATTTCGTATTCTCACAGACAGTACATGGACAATGCATAAAACCATTCTGCTTGTTTGCCTTAGCAGAAAGTACAGTAGTGATCAAAATAAATACATAACGTTCATACATAGTTATCACTATTTAACAACATAATGATCTCTAGAGCATCTAATTAAAACATACATTGCAACTATGTAAAAAATAAATGCAACAACAAATTCAATCATAACCGCAACTAATGTACCAATTGATCCAACGGTGTAATGATACGAATCCCTAGTATGAATGGCATATTTTGTAATCTTTCTAATCTTCAAGGGGATTGCATCCATCTTGATCTTGTGATCGTCGACGACATCGGCACCATGCAAGTCCGACTTCATCTTCTCCTCTTCAACTCTTTCTAATTTTTCTTTCAAGTCATTGTTCTCTTTTTCAACCAAATTTAACATCTAGAAAAGAATTTCTATGTGGGTTTGAATTTCCGGTTCACATACCTCCTAGATTAAAAAATCTATGTCACGTTGGTCAGCATAATTGTCATAAACACTAAATAAAACAAATAGTTATAAAAGATAATATATACCACATCCGAATCGTAGACACGGCGAAGGTCAACGGAGACGAATACCAAAACCATCGCACTATATAATAACAAACAATAATAAAAGTAAGAAAATTACACAACTATCTATCTAAATCATATGAGTAAGAACTTTTTTCTTTTAGAAAGAAGATAAGAAGAAGAGGCCAACCACGGCGGTGTCGGTGCCTAGATGAGCGCGGGAGATCGACGGCGGTGAGGACGTGGACGGGACAGGACGAACCGCCAAACCTAGACAAATCTTGAGGAAAATGGAGGTTGGACAAGGAGCTTCGAGAGGAGAAAGGTTAAGTGTGTCTTGGGCATTTCATCAAACACCTCATGTGCATCGGAGGTGAGATAGACCACCACAAAGCTCTCCCACGGCCGGCCATAAAAATAGAGCAGTGCACTGGACTAGTCGTGGGCGGTGGGTATATATAGGCCAACCTTTGTCCCTAGTTTGTGGCTGGAACCGGGACTAAAGGACCACATTTGGTCCCGATTTCAGCCACAAACCGGGACCAATGGTTGTGGGCCATGAGCGAGGGCCATTGGTCCCGGTTCTTGTCTCGAACTGGGACCAATAGGGTCAGAAGAACCGGGACCAATGGCCCACGAGGCCTGACCGGTGCCCTGGCCTCACGAACCGGGACCGATGCCTTCATGGGTTCCGGTTCATGAGTGAACCGAGATTAATGGCTTTTCAGGCCTGGACCGATGCCCTGTTTTCTACTAGTGATATATTAGACCTTGTATAGCTTTTGGTATATACTAGTACAAATGCCCGTGCGTTGCACCGGGCGAAAAATATCTCAAGGACTTCCTACTAAAATAATACACTGCACCCTTGTACTAAAAGAACACTACTCAAGAGTGGTTCACTACTGGAATCAGCAAATTTGTCGTCTACCAGTTCTTTGTCATCAGCTAGCGGACGCCAAAGAAGCTCTTTGCCATCTGTTTCCAAAAAACCGACAACAAACAACTAGCTGACGGCAACGAAGCTCTTTGCAATCACACACTTCTTTGCCATCCGCTAGCAGAAGTCAAAGGAGGTTTGCTGTCCGCTAGCGGACGGCAAAGAGGGAGGTGGGCCCATTGATGAGAACCAGCTAATGGCCAGATTCTTTGCCGTCTCCTAGCAGACGACAAAGAAAACGCTACCTAATTAACGTCGTGACCTCCTCTCTCTCTTCTCTCTCTGCCTCTCTCTCCTCCCCCGACCCCCACCGCACCCGCCCCCGACCGCAGCCCACCGCCGCCCCTGCCACCCCCGACCCCCACACCCGCCGGCCGCCGCCCCTGGCGCCCTCACCGCACCTGCTGGCTGCCGCCC
The DNA here is from genome assembly GCA_022496015.1 of Hordeum marinum. Lineage (NCBI taxonomy): Eukaryota > Viridiplantae > Streptophyta > Magnoliopsida > Poales > Poaceae > Hordeum > Hordeum marinum. The sequence goes on from CM039675.1 coordinate 428,697,797, forward strand.
CCGACCCCCATCGCCCCTGCCACTGCACCGCTGCCCACTGCCGCCCCTGCCACCCCCGACCCCCACACCCGTCGGCCGCCGCCCCCAGCGCACCCACCAACCGCCGCCCCTGCCGCCACCCTTACGGCACCGCCCTGCCAACCCCGACCCCCCTCTCCTGCGGCGGCCTCCCGAGCCCCACCATGAGGCATGCCGCGACGCCGCCCCCCTCCCCTACAGCGGCCCTCCTCCACAGCCCCCCTCCTCCACCGGCCCCCTCCTTCCCTCCAAGGTGAGCTTCTTCTCCTCTTTTTGTTTTGTTTTTTAGGTTTAGGTTTAGTTCTAGGTTTAGTTCAGGTTTAGTTTAGATTAGATTTACATAATAAGAAGAAGAAAGAAGAAAGATGAAATAAAATAAAATAAGAATAAGTAGAAGAAGAGGAAGAAGAAGAGGAGGAGGTGGAGGAGAAGAAGAAGAAGAAGAAAAAGAGGAGAAGAGGAAAAAGTAAAAGAAGGAAGAAGAGGAAGAAGAAGAAGAAGAAGAAGAAGAAGAAGATTAGGAGAAGAGGAGAAGAAGAAGAAGAACAACAAGAACGAGGAGGAGGAGGAGGAGGAGGAGAAGAAGAAGAAGAAGAAGAAGAAGAAGAAGAAGAAGAGAAGAGCCCCCGATCCCCGATGCCACTAACCCCCAACCTCCGATGCCACTAACTAATATTTTGTTCCTCTCTTTTAGGCGTGACACAACAAGAAGGAGGTGCCACTGCTATTCGACCTCTATGCCACGGCCCATACTGCCCCGTACAAGAAGGCCAAGGCATTCTCTAAGCATGACCTCGATCATCCAGAGAGCTTCAGCAACATCTCCTCCCACAACAAGCTCATGAGGTACAGAGATGAGGGGAAGACGAGGAAAGGGGAGGACTTCAACCCGAGCCAGAGTCCTTTTGATCCAAAGCTCGTGATGATATCTAGTGGCGAGAGGCCCCATGACTCGATAGCCATTGGGGATAGACTGATACGTTGTCCTAGAACTCTCTCGGAGATCAAGAAGTACCAAACAAGCTCTGGTCCTGAGATAAGGCCTCATCCATGGCCAATGGATCTCTCCATTGAGGATAGGGCCCATGGTTTGATAGCCATTGGGGATTGACTGATATGTTGTCCTAGAACTCTCCCGGAGATCAAGAAGCGCCAGACGAGCTCCGATCCTGGGATAAGGCCTCGTACACGGCCAATTGAGCTCGCCATCCAGGCTAGGGCCCAGGAGCTTCTGGCGGAGGCAAACAGGCAGGCGGCGTAGAGGGAGAGGGACATGAAAGAGAGGATGGCTAGGCTGTTAGAGGAGGAGAGGAACCAGAACAACGCGTCTCACCGGGCCCTATGTTTCTCCTGCATATTAGCCAAATCATGCACGTAATGTTCGTTTCATCACTAACTAATATGAATGACTCATGAAAAAAAAATGTGCAAAGCGTGTGCCAGAACAATGGTCAGACCCCTCCATCAATGCCCCAGATTGGTATAGCACCCACGAATAGTTTCATTTGAATGGTCATTAGTTACTAGTATTCACATTTGAGTAAAATCATGCTAACGAGACATTGCAAATGATCTTTGGTGTAGAATGCCTCCCGACAAGCATCGACCGATACTTCTCCGTCTCACACTGGTGCAACCCCAACCGGTCCTTCTCCGTCTCACACTGGCACAAACCCGACTGGTCCTTCACCTCCGTGATGATGGTAAGTTTTCCCAAGTGTTTTTCTTAACAAGCGCATACTTAGCTTAAGAAATGACCTATTTAGCTCCAAAATGACATATACTTAGCTTCTTTAGTTCATTTATGACATACTAAGCATACTTAGGTGAAAAATGGCATGATAACCATGGTTTAGCTCCAAAATGACATAGACTTAGCTTATCTTCCTCCAAAATGACAAAATAACCTTACCTAACTCCAAAATGACCGATTATAACTAGGATAGATCTAAAATGACATACACTTGCCATTTTGTCCTCCAAATTGAATAAATATGATTAGTTATCTCAAAAATGGCATAACTACCTAAGTTAGCTAAAAAATGACCTATACTTAGCTTCTTCAGTTCATTTATGACATACTTAGCATACTTAGGTAAAAATGGCATGATAACCTTGGTTTCGCTCCTAAATAACATAGACATAGGTTATTTTCCTCGAAAATGACATAATAACCTTACAAAGCTCCAAAATGACCTATTTACCTAGCTAGCTCTAAAATGACCTACACTTAGCATTTATACCTACCTTAGTTAGAAGAAGAAGAAGATAAAGAAGAGGAGAGGAGAAAAAGAAAGAGAAGAAAAATTCTTCTTCTTCTTCTTCTTCTTCTTCTTCTAGCTAGTCTTCTTCTTCTAGTCTTCTTCTTCTTCTTCTTCTTCTAGCTAGTCTTCTTCTTCTAGTCTTGTTCTTCTTCTTCTTCTTCTTCTTCTTCTTCTAACTTTCATCTTTCCCAATTTGTAGATTTGCTTTTGATGAGGAAGCTTGCGTTGATGGAGTCTACTCTTCTTCTTGTGCTTCCTTTTTGTTTTGATTTTGTAGGATGAACAATGTGAAACTTTCTACCTATATATGTATGTATGGATGAAACCATTATATGCTTGTTGTTGGATATGTTGGCTAGCTATATATGTTGCATATGGACTTTTCATTTGGTATGTATATATATGTGTTGGATGATCATATCAATATGGCAGGGATATGATTTGGTACGTATATGTGTTGTTATGCTTGTTGAAATTATTTTGAAATGTGTGTATATATATGTGAAATTGAATGAATTTAAGAAAAAACAGAAAAAACAGGGGTTGTGCAGGCTCTTTGCCGTCTGCTGGCAGATGGCAAAGCGCTTTGCCATCAGCCAGCAAACGGCAAAGCTGCCACATGGCAGCTACCTGTGCAACCTGGGGTGGCACTGGGCTGGCCTATGTGGTTGCTTTGCCGTCTGCTAGCAGACGGCAAAGAACTTTGCATCTTCGCCGTCTGCCAGCAGATGGCAAAGCACGCCGTTAGCCCCTTAACGGACTTAAGCTGCCACGTGTGTCGTCCACGCCCTTTGCTGTCTGCTTGCTGACGGCAAAGACCTTTGCATCTTTGCCGTCAGCCAGCAGACTATAAAGTGGCCTTTACCGGAGCTTGTTCAGCCGGATGTGGTGTCGTCTGCTAGCTGACGACAAAGACCTTTGCCGTCCGCCATGCATGCCTTTGCCGTCAGCCATGACAGACGGCAAAGTTGCTGATTCCAGTAGTGGTTGATTCAATTTCTGAAACCTAGATACCCAAATCTACCTAGTTGAATTTGTTTATAGATTCAACGGCAAGTAGTTGTAGCTTAATTTTCATTCAGTTTCAGTGGATTAATTCAAGCGGTATTTTTTGTGTAAAATGAAGCTATAGGATAAAGGTACTATTATTTATCTTATAAAATAAAAATGAAGCACTACTGTATGTCCGAAGAAAATATTTACTTGCAAATAAAAAAGGTTTTTGTGCTTCCGAAGTGAAAACTCTATTGTGTAGCTGCATTAGAAAACAGGGGAAACATAAGTTTTTTGTGAGAATTAGCACAAACATTTGTTTGGCAAGTTGAACAAAGCTCAGGGTTTGCATATTAAGCTGCACCAACGGTACTAAATATTATAACACCCAATGCCGAAGGAAATAGGACATAGGCACCGAATTAAAATGAGTTAGCAGATCATCCATGAGAACAGACCACGATAGTTCATGGAGAGCAATGCATTGGGTATTATTGACCTCCTGAAACTCTAGTACATACACGATGAATGTCAAATCGTTGTTTACAAACTGCAATTTGCTTGCTCCTGACTCCTGTGAAGTTAAAGGCGACATAAAATTGATTACCCTGCAATACTTAAAATCAGGACTCATAGGTCCTAGCAAATTACGATGCTAGAAGAAAAAAAACTCCAAAGCAACTGAAATTAGAATGTAAGAACATATAGTTTTCATGGATACCTCTTTTGGTGGGTCTATTACACTCACTAATTAAGAAGGGCTTCATTTTTGCCATAATAAGGCATTCCTTGGCGACCCTCGCCTTTCCATAAGTTGGCAGAGCACAGTTTGGCAGCTGGAGTATACCATCAAGGTCTGATAGTGACTGAACACACTGTAATTAAAAAATAGTAAGCCGGATTTTCACATTAGTAACAATCAAATGTTATGTTGTCTACAAGGTGTGAAGCAACACCAATGATCAAATCCTAAAGTAGTCCTCAAAAATCAAGAGTGGCTAATTGTCTGTTTTTCTTCCTGAGAAGACACTACACTAACTCTAAATTGAAATCTTCGAAATTCATCTTGCTTTCACAGGAAAGCCCAAAAAGATAAAAAAGAATTAGGAAAACTTTTAAAATGTCTGTATACTCCTGCAAGGATGTCCTGCTGAACCCCAAGAATCCTTGCTGGCCCACGCCACCTTCATACCTGATAAAACCTATCATAACACATACATTAGTGATCCTACAAGATTACCAAAGAGATGCTGATTGGAGTGATGTAATGCCGCCAGCCAAGCCAAGATATGTAGAGGTGCTTTTTATGTTTTTCAATACAGAATAAGATCCAGAAAAAATTATATGCTTAAATAACACCTTTTTTGCATTAGAGCTTTGTATGTAGTTCTATAGACTAATTAAATAGGTCTCTTTCCGCAAAAATAAAACACGTGCTACTAAAAGAAGCAGTATGTTGAATAGAAATCTTTGTTGTCAACTTTCAGTGCCAGGTTGTTTTTCTCGTAGCAATCTGATGTAAACTGTGGCTGTTCTTCAGATTTCATATATTGGCGCCGTGCGGTCAAATTTTTGGAAGCTGGAATGGCTATTTTTATGAAAGAAAAAGGTTAAGATATCACCAATTTTGCCTATCCCATAGCACTACCAGTATGTTCTTAGTGCAGTTCAGCAAGTTCAGACTTCAGTGCATACTGGAAACAGAAACAAACCCAAGGTCACTCAAACCTTTTTAGAGGAAAAAAATAAGGTCACTCTCGCACAGACCAAGGGTCAAACTGCGATACAAAAGATGCAAACTTAAATTGGCCCTAGTATAAGAGAGACAATATAAACAAGCCCAAGGGCACTCACATTTTCAGAGTTCAGAATAAGGATCAAGCTGCAAACCAGCCCAAGGCCACTACCACTTTCAGAGGATTCAGAGCTGAGACTGACGAACAAACCGCAAACCAAGTTACCACTTTCAAAGAATTCAGAGCTGAGACTAACGAACAAACCGCAAACCAAAATTTAAATTTATATTTGTCAGACTCTGCAGTTAACATGCAGTTACTTTCAGCCTTTTTTCTCTCCCATCCGCATGTGCTCCTGTTAGTCCATCTCAAGGTTTTAGCTGCAGGGTTTCTATAATATAGGTTGTTGGGCAAATTACAGAATTGGGTGACGGTTTGTTGCTCATTGTAATTTCTCATTATTAGTTGTAGAGGATAAGTCAGGGAGTGAAGCGGAAGATTCCAAGAAGATCACAACATCAATTTTTGATATGACGGAACAGAAAAAATCACTCAAAACATGGGTCAATGGGATACATACCTCTGTTGTAGCCACCGCAGGCGACATTGGACACCTCGACGGCTGTTCTTCTGCCTCCGGCAAAATCGGTACTTCTTCGTGCGGCAAACTCGGTGGCAACATTGGATTTTCGTCCAAACTTGACCCGATAGAGATTCGGGCCGAGGACCCTCCCTTCTTATAGCAGCCAACAACAATCTAGGTCGACATCTCCATTGATTTGTGCTGGACAAGATATGGTATGCAATCCATAGCAAATCAATTTGTGTTGACAAGAAGTCTGCAATTCCATCCAAATCAGGAAGTAGTACGCAGAAATTGAGAAGTTTATGTTGGAGGAGGCAGGAGAGGACTGACGCTACGGACAGGTCACAGCAAAGCTTGCTCCCACCCTCATATGTTCCCGCTTCGCAAGGCCCACGAGGCCCGGCGCCATCTGGCGAAGGGCGGCACGCCGGTGACGAGGAACGACGGAGAGGACGGACTGACCGGATTCGGTCGGTTGAGGAGAGCTCCGACGAGGCACTAGATCAAACCCTGGCACGGAGCTTCAAGGACGGCGAGGCTTCACCGATAGAAAACGGCTCATTTGTCCCGGTTTCAGAGGCCCATTAGCTAAAAGGTCGGGACTAAAGCACTTATCTTTAGTCTCGGTTCGCTTACGAACCGAGACAGAAGGGCTCCACGTGGCCTCTGCGGGGGAGGCCACGTGGAGCCCAGGCAGAAGGACCTTTAGTCTTGGACCAAAATGCGTTCACGCGTCAGCATCTGGCAGGAGCTGGGATTCTTTTTTTGAAGGGGGTTGGGGGTTTTGAAGGGTTAATTTAGTGTTTTCATATTGTGTTAGCTAGCTAATAGAGAGAAGTGTCTTTTTTTCTCCGTGCTTGGTCGACGGTAGCTACTATAGAGAGAACTCGACACGCTAGCTAGTAAGCAAATGAAGGAACCATTAAGTACACAAGATCGTCATGAACATATACAGAGAGAAGTGATCGGCCTCTCTTTCTTCGAGAGATTGGTCGAACAACAAGTTTTCGTATATCTATCCGATGCTAGTAGCTACATATATAAGATCTCTTACAATCCCTAAGAACCAATCACAAATCCACATAGTATTCTTCGTCTTTAGGTATGACGTGGTCAAGAAAGAATCCTGCCAATTCGTCTTGAATTCCTCGTATGCGATCATGTGGTAGGAGTTCATCCCGCATCTGCCAGATCTAATTTAAAGAAGGGGGTCAATACATGCATATATATGAATAAAACTCAACAAAATTGATGGTAACATAATATATATAATAAAATTGTGAATATTATTTACTTACTTCAAATTGTTTGTCAGAGAAGCCCCGCGCACAGGTCGAGTGGCGAATGAACTCGCATACGTAGTATCCACATAAAACAGTCCCTTGTTCCTGGTACAAGCACTTTACGAGAATAAAGTTCAATCAAACTGATAAGCAAGCATGGTAATGATATATTGAAGAAATTTTGAATCAACTAGAGATGCACGAAATTAGCTAGTACTACTTCGTTTGGAGTGCGTAAATCGCAACTCTTCGTTTAGACCGGGAACCTTTCGGGGGAACTTCTTCCAAACCCTGCCAGGCAAAGAAAATGATTACTTGGTATCGGGAAATTAACGAAAGTTGCATGCTGATATGGTCCCGGTATTGACTGAACTTACTTCTTGAGCATTGCAGTCATGTCCGCATAATTCTCGGTATCTTTACGTCTGGAGTCTAAGACAGTTACTAATGCCTCGTCAAGCTTAATGGATAGCGGAATATAGTGAAAATTGCGCACGCATATATAACTCATCAATTACATTACTTAACCTCGAGTAAGCGAAACCGAGTATACAGAGAAGACAACAACACTCATTTGAAGTTGTAAGGAAAGAGTATTTCCCTTTTGTTTTTATGTGTAAAGAACAACTTTAGCAGTTCTTCTCGGACGCTTTGGTTTCATTTCGTATCGACCATTCATTTACGACATCTGGGCTAATGAACCCAACGTCGAAGATTTCTTTTTTTTTTTTGCATTCGACGATCTTCAATATGCATAATATAGTGATGATAATTATATATACATGCAATGAACGAGCTGAGCTAGAGACTTAACTATAGAAGTAATGCTTACAGACAGTAGGCATTCATGAGTTGCTTGTCGAGGGCCCGTTGATTGAACAACTGAAATAACTCCACAGATTCAATAGGCATCATGCTGAGTCCAATGAATTCGTGCTCTGGTTTCACTGCCACATACATAGTGTCTCTCCCAGACTCCCTGCAGGTTTTCATGTACCACTCATGCAATTTGTACATCATCGTTGTTAGAGGAGGAGGATCAGGTTTGACGAGAGGCTTCCCATGCACGTATTTGTGTTATTCTTTAGTAACCTCAGTCGTTTCAAAATATACATCATCCCCCAAGTAATCACCAAGTTTGGTATCGGGCAGTAGCACCGGACGATTAATATCGGTAGACACCTTGAGCGGGGGGCACGATTGTTGTTCCTGTTCGCCGAGCTGGGGAATTGTTTTCCCAATTCTTCGTTCTTTGACTCGGGCAGCACTAGAAGTATTTCCCGACCGCTATGCTTCATTTATGTCTTTTTAATACAACGGTCATAGTTTGATTGCAGCGGAAGCAGTGATGGTCGCTTCAGGGCATCCAGAGTGCGCTTCGCTTTCACCGGATCTACTGTTTCCTTCGGAGGTGGATGTTTCCATTGCAAATGGTCCTTCACTTTGGCTTTATTGATGTCAACGCTTTCTTCGTCAGTCCTCTCGTGTGGTAACTTTGTAACAGGCTTGAGGCTTGGACCAAATTTGATTTTCCCCCCTAATATTGTACTGCTAGCCACCGGAGAGGCGGCGACGTCTCTCTTCCGTCATGGAGGAGGCGGAGTGGCCTGACGCGCCGGAGGAGGAGGTTGAGTCGCCTCACACTCCGTAGGAGGCGGAGTGGCCTCGCGTGTCGGAGGAGGAGGCTGAGTGGACTCACGCGCCGGAGAAGGAGGACTGCTACGACGCGTCGGAGTAGCCGGAGTGCCCTCACGTGTCGGAGGAGGCAAAGTGGCCTCATGCGCCGGAGAAGGCGGACTGCTCTAACGCGCCGGAGTAGGAGGAGTGCCCTCACATGCCGGAGGAGCCGTAGAAGGAGGTGGAGTGCCCTGATCACTTGCCGGAGGAGGAGGAGGAGGAGGAGGCGGAGTGCCCTGACTCGTCGGAGGAGGAGGCGAAGGCGTCCAATTTGGAAGCTTCATGTACTCCTTCCGCCATAGACATGTACTCCTGAGAGCATGAACCAGCTGATTCTCCCCTTCACCTATACGGTGGTCAAGCTCGAGCTCCTCAAATCCCTCCATTACTTCAACCAGCATAGCCATGTGGAACCGGATTGTAGTGAAAAGTTCCATTGGGTTGAGGAGGTGCAATAGAGCCGACAGCCGCCTTGAAAGTGAGGTTCCGGAATTTCGTCATAAGCTCGCGATGTTGAACCTCCGTGATAGTATCCACGGGGTAGCTAGGAGCCGTGAAGTCAGGCTAGATGAGCTCCGTGGAAGCCATGCTGCTTCTTCGCTGATATGGCAGGGTAGCTTCTGGGGTAGCTTCATGCCGCTAGGATGGTTGGCCGGCAGCTCGCTGGCTCTCAAGTTCCTCTAGCTTTTCTAGTCTTGCACTAAGCTTCTACATTTCGCTCAGCTCCGCTTTCCTCTTTCTCTGCCAGATTCTATAACCGCCTGCTTCGGGAAACCCAACCTTCCACGAAACGAAGCCTGGTGTGCCTCGTGTTGGTCCAGGGAGCTCAGGATTCCTGAGGGCCTCGGTCAGCTCGTCCTTCTCTCTGTCAGGAATGAACGTCCCTTCCTGCGCTGTGGTGATACACTTCTGAAGCCTCGTGTTGACGGGTATTGCAAGTTGCTCGTTTGTCCAACGACACTTCCCTGTTTGAGGGTCCAAAGTTTGCCCAACCCCTTAGAACCAAGTCCTTAAATGGTCTGTCTAGTTCAATGTGTGTGGTTCGACCCCTTTAGCAATCAGGTCATTCTCAGCTTTGTCCCACAATGGTCAGGCTTTGAGGTAGCCACCTGACCCCGTGTGATGGTGATACTGCTTCTTTGCAGCATTGTTCTTGTTTGTCTTAGACATTTTCTTAGTCTTGTCCGATGTCTTGTAAGCCACATATTCATGCCAGTAATCTCTTATCTTCTCAAATCGGCCGATGAATTCTGGAGTCTTCCCTTTGATGACAAACTTTGATTTCAACTCATTCTTTCACCTCCTGAATAGATCTCCCATCTTCTTAAGAGCACACGCCTTGACCAGTGGCTCTATAACTTGGTTATGCGGATCCTCCTCTGGCAGTAGGGTGAAATTTGCCTTCAGCGAGGTCCAAAGATCATCTTTCTGTCTATCGGTGACATAAGAAATTTCAGGGTCGTTGTCCTTAGGATTATTCCATTGGTTGATGCTAATCAGGATCTTGTCCTTAACAATAGCTCCACACTAAGCAGCAAATCGTCCTTGGTCCACTTTGGTTCAATGGGTAGGCCATCGTGCACGAGTGCTGTGATCGTGAACCTTTCTTCCTTGGCCAACCTTCTCTTCGGGCCTCGTCTCGTTACCGAAGTTTGGCTCGATCCGGAGGGCTATAAAAGGAGAAATAAGAGTTAATATATGTACATCCCAAAACAATTAGTGCATCGATTAGCTATTCATCGCAGGCTTAATTAATATATATACCTCGCCGGACTTTGCAACAGCTCCCTCCTCCGTTCGGTCACCGGAGCCGTCACCATGGTCTCCTTCTTCCTCCGGCATTTGATGACCCGAGCCATCATGATCATGTCCTTCCTCCTCCATTGTTCGATCACCATAGCAGTAATCCTCTCCTTGAAGACCATCGGTGTCGTTGAGAAACGACAAGACATCACCTCCGCGTCGGATTATGTCCCCTGACAACTGTTCTTGTTCCAAGTCTCTTTGATCCGTAGTTTATGCAAATATTAAAACATGGCAATTAATATACAAACATGAGAGATGGATATACTTCTCTACGGTTTGGGGTGGACTCGACAAAGCTTCTAGGGTTAGGGTTGGCCTCGACGCTTCTAGGGTTTTGTCGGGCGGGAGGGGATTCTCTTAACCTTTAAGGGATTTAACAAAATGGCGCCATTCTGGATGTGCAGAAAATGGTCCATATTTCTCCTGATCCCATCTACCCTTCTATATGTCACGTTGTCTAGTGTCAAAGGATTCAAGAAAACCACAACTTCATCATTAGCCGGAAGTAACACATGCATAATTGTACGAAGCTCTCCAAAATTGTTTTTGAACGGAGTCCCGGATAGGATAATTAGCTTTTTGGTACGAAGTTCAGCAAGAGCCTTACGAATATCGCTATTTGGAAGGCCGTTGCTGAAATTCGTACCCAAAATAGAATTATTCTATCCGGAATTCCGTTCCAAAAGAACTTTGAAGAGCTTCGTAGCATCATACGCCGGTTACTTCCGGCTAATGATGAAGCCATGGATTTGTTCAATACTTTGACACACAACATGACATATAGAAGATTATATATATATAGATGGTATCACAAAAAAATTGGATCAACTTGTGCACATCCATAATGGGGGCATTCTTGATAAATCTATGTTACCAGAGTTTTCTATATGAACAAAAAAATCCACTTGACAATGACGCTCACTCCTCATGTCCAACGTCCGATGTCCCCCTCGTGTCGAAGTTATCGGGGAGGGGAGTAGATGACAACGAAGCTCACCCATCATGTCCGACTTCCGATGTCCCCCCTCATGTCGAAGTTATCGGGGAGGAGGCAGACGACAACGACGCTCACCCCTCATGTCAGGTCCGACGTCCCCCCTCATGTCGAAGTTATCGGGGACGGGGGTAGACGACAACGACGCTCACCCCTCATGTCCGACGTCCCCCCTCATGTCATGTCCGACGTCCCCCCTCATGTCATGTCCGACATCCCCCCTCATGTCGAAGTTATCGGGGAGGGGGTAGACGACGACACTCACCCCTCATGTCATCTCCGACGTACCCCCACATGTAGAAGTTATCGGGGAGGGGGTAGATGACAACGACGCTCACCCCTCATGTCCGACATCCGACATCCCCCCTCATGTCATGTCCGACGTCCGACGTCCCCCTCATGTCATGTATGACGTCCCCCTCATGTAGAAGTTATCAAGGAGAGCGTAGACAACAACGACACTCACCCCTCATGTCCGACGTCCGATGCCCACCTCATGTCATGTTTGACATCTAGGGTTTGGGGTGGCCTCGACAATGCTCTTTTAACTCATTTAACTCATTTAAATTGGTAAATTTGGGTGCCCTAGACAATGCTTCTAGGGTTTGGGGTGGCCTTTACAACACTTCTAGGATTTGGGGTGGCCTCGACAACGCTTTTTCAGTCCCGGTTTCGCGATAGGGGGTTGATCGATCGACGCCCCCCTCATGTTGGAGAGTTACCGGAGTTTTCTATGAACAAACAAAAATACTACCTATCACATCCCAGTCCCGGTTTGGGTGGACTCGAGAGTTTTCTATGAACAAAAAAAAATTCTTTGCATATTCTTTGCATATGAAAAAACATACATTTTCTTTTTTTCTTAAATGTTACTTTTGCATATATATATATATATGAACATACATACACATTTTTTTCTAAAAATGCACATATGAACATATACAAAGAACATATGTAAAAAATTTAAATGCAACAACAAATGCGATCATAACCCCTACTAAGGTACCAATTTATCCAACGACATAATGATACCAAGCCTCAGTATGAATGGCATATTTTCTAATCTTTATAATCTTCAAGCGCATTGCATCCATCTTGATCTTGTGATCGTCGACGACATCGGCAACATGCAACTCCAACTTCATCTTCTCCTCTTCAACTCTTTGTAATTTTTCTTTCAAGTCATTGTTTTCTTTTTCAACCAAATTTAACTTCTCGACAAGAATTTCTATGTGGGTTGGAATTTCCGGTTCACATACCTCCTAGATTAAAAAATCTATGTCATGTTGGTTGGCATAATTGTCATAAACACTAAATAAAACAAATAGTTATAAAAGATAATATATACCACATCCGAATCATAGACAGGACGAGGGCTGACGGAGGCAGATACCAAAACCATCGCACTATATAATAACAACCAATAATAAAAGTAAGAAAATCACACAAGTATCTATCTAAATCATACAAGTAAGAATTTTTTCTTTTAGAAAGAAGATAAGAAGAAGAGGCTAACCACGATGGTGCCGGCGCAGAGGTGGGCGCGGGCGATCGACAATGTTGAGGATGTGGATGGGGCAGGACGGACTGCCAAACCTAGACAAATCTTGAGAAAAATGGAGCTTGGATAAGGAGCTTCGAGAAGAGAAAGCTTAAGTGTGGCTTGGGCATTTCATCGAACACCTCATGTGCATAGTAGGTGACCTAGAGCACCACAAAGCTCTCCCGCGGCTGGCCAAAAAAACAGAGCAGTGCACCGGTCTGGTCGCGGACGGGGGCGTGTATATAGGCCAACAATCCAATTTATGGCTGGAACCGGGACTAAAGGACACCATTTGTCCCGGTTCCATCCATAAACCGGGACCAATGGTTGTGGGCTAGGAGCGAGGCCCATTGGTCCTGGTTCGTGTCTGGAACCAGGACCAAAGGGGTCAGACGAACCGGAACCAATGGCCCACGAGGCCCGGCCACCGCCCTGGCCTCACGAACCGGGACAAATTCCCCCATGGGTCCCGGTTCGTGAGTGAACCGGGATTTATGGGATTTCAGGCCTAGACCAAAGCCCTGTTTTCTACTTGTGCTTGGAGCAGGTCGGGCGAGGCCATGGCTGGTCCTGCTGTTTCCCATGCACGGGAAGAGAGAGCGGGAGGGTTCAGAGGAGGAAGAGAGGGAAAATAGGGAGAGGAAGAGATGCATGGAGAGAGAGAGATTTACTGCTAGATCTGCCGATCAATGGGAAGGCCAAGTCACCACTCGATCCATGGGTTGGCTAAAGATGAACGCTGCTCACAAGACGACACCAGCAGCACCGGCATGGCTAAGGAAGAGCAGGCTTTTTTGCAAAAGTGTCGCGACGACGGACGACTAGAAGCGGCAACTGCTTTATTATTAGGGAGAGATTGGTGTATACCATGTATTTGTGTAAAACTCTCCTATAAATATAATCAGATTTGCTAAGACAAATCTAGATGTGACTTAAGTATTGCACATCTAAGTCATATACTGTCGTGATTTTGTCACGACAGATGTCCGAAGACTTTGGTTCGAGCCCATCGCTAAGGCGGTGGACTCAAAGGGGTTGGACGGGATGAAAGACACGGGTTTACCCAGGTTTGGCCCCTCGAGATGAGGTAATAGCCTACGTTCTGCTTTGTGTGTATTGAATGGAGTATCAATTACAAGGGAGCGTATTCTCTTGACCTAGTTCTCGATCGATTGGTTTCTGTCCTAAGCCGTCCCCGGGTCTCGCCTTCATATAGGAGGCCAAGACCACGGCTTACACAAATCTCTTACCGACTCTTACAACATGTTCGACTCTATCTCTAAGTTGTCTTGTCGAGTCTGGCAGGCTGTCTCTGGGCGGCTTATGCACCCGGGTCTTGCGTCTTCTTCCTAACTCTAGGCCTCCACCTCATCCCATCTAGTGAACCGCCATGCAGCCCAATCTTCCTCTTCCAGCCCTTATGCTACGAGCCGCCAAGTATGACCCAGCCCCTTCTGGCAGGTCTTACCACGGGGTTATTTCCCCAACATTAGGCACTAGATTGATTTGAGCCTGCTCATGTCAATCTCCACTTTTTAACCAGCGGCGAGTCTCATATCCTTGTCACCTGAAAGTAAAAACATATAACCCACACTAACGACACCTTCATTTACTTTGAAAAGATTCTATGATGCATGCCGTATATCCTGTCATTAAACGGTCGGCCCGAAAATCGAGGCGTCCATCTCGTTCGGTCATTATCTTTGCCTTGATTCCCGTGCACCCATTTGGCCTTCCATCTTCTTAAATAGGACCGCGAGGGGTCTTTCATTTTTCTCCGCCACCCCCACTTCTTCTTCTTCCTCTCGACGCCAATGCTCCCGAGCTCCGTTGCGCCAATGGAACCCCGTCGCCGTCGACGAACCTGGGCGCTGCATCAACCTGAACGTTCCAGACTTTCGCCCATGTCCGCCGCATCCTTTACGGTATGTTTTTCATCCTCCCTTAGATCTGCGGCTTAGTACTTGAACCCTTTCGAGTTCATCAGGCCCCGTTAGTGCGCATGCTCTTCTTCATAATGCCAACCGAAGAACAGCCCCTTAGATCTTGCAGTATTTGCCTATCCACTGGGGCACAGTGGCACAAAGTCAACAATAGCCCGACCTAGATCTGTACTTGTTTCCTCTTCTTGCGCTAGACTGCCAGTTCTTCCCCAGTTCCCCGCTAGGGTTGAATAAAATCTGATTTTCCCTCGCCTGTAGATCTTGCAGCTTCAGTTTATTATGCAAAACCTAATTGTATGTCCTTAGAATTTTTTTGCATCATGGCCTTGTCCGCTTAACCCGCCACCAAACTTTTGGCTCTTCCAATAAACTATACCGGTGGCTTCATTAGTCGTCTTGGTCGTCAAGTCACTTTCTAACCCGCCACATACTGCCACTTTTCACAGCCTTGACCCGCCATCATGTCTCGGGCGTCTTCTTCTTGTAACTGGGTCGGCTCTAGAGTCTCCGAGCAGTTCCTACAAGACTTTGTAAAATCAGGAACTTTGCCGGCTCAGAATGCTATTCATTAACGGGTTCCGGGGCTGGAGAATAAACCCATTCCAAAGGGGGGTGAAGTTGTTGTCTTTGCTGACCACCTTATACGTGGTTTCAGCCCGCCCAGATCTAAGTTCTTCCGGGACGTCCTTCGCTTCTTCAGGCTGCATCCTCAAGACATGGCCCCTAGCTCTATCTCCAACTTGTGCAACTTCCAAGTCCTTTGTGAAGTTTACTTACAAGAAGAGCCGTTAGTTGATCTTTTCTGCTATTTCTTCTCTGTCAACCGCCAAACTAAGGTGGTGGCTGGCCCAAGCTTGGAACTTTCAAGTCTTCTGTGAAGTTTACATGCAAGAAGAGCCTTCTGTCGATCTCTTTCGTGACTTTTTCTATGTCAACCACCAAACGGAAGCTTGGAGCTCGGCGGAGTCTCCATCCAAATAAGAAGAGATATGGTTTTTCCAGCTGTTCGAATGCCAAGTCATCCCAAGGACCGGAATAGAACTTGGTTCTATTGTAAAGTCACCTCTCTAGAGGGAGAAAATCCACTTCCGGGTTATCGTCCTACCCAGCTCTGCACCTCAACTAAACTTCCAGACCGGATGTCTGCCACAGCACGAGCGAAGTTTGCACCGGCTTTTGCCAAGATCAAAGCCCTTTTGGCGAACGGTTTGACAGGAATTGACTTAACCCGCTATTGGATCTCTTGGAAGGTCTTAGCCCTGAGCCGGCGTGACCGGCTTATGTGTGAGTATATGGGTGATGAAAATGATCCTCTCTGCTTCAATCTCACCCATCTGTGAGAAGAAAAGATTACTTCTGCTATCAAGGGACTTACCCGTGAACCCCAAGAGACTTGCCGTACAGTCGGGTTGAAGCCTTTCTATGCCACAAACCCAGCCCGAGACGTAAGGACGGCTTTCAGATCTCCTTTACCTCCATATTGACTATATACATATGTAGCAGCCTAAAGTTACGTTGGCGGCTCTTGCTTTCAGACTAACTCTGGCTTCTGGAAGAAAAAATACGTTCCTCCTGCGAAGAAGCAGTCTCACGCGGGTAACACCCGCGGCCACAAACAAAAAACGTCGGCTCAAAACTTGCTTGAGCTTGACGACTCAGAGGTAGAACCTGACTCTTTTGGCCGTCTTTTTATACAACTTATTGACAACCATTTTACTCAGGAGGAGACAGAAATGAGCCACGCCAACGCCCCTGCGGTAACTTATCTTTCTTCCGACTCAGAAAACTTCCTCAACCAAAGATACGGCGGGTCGTCCGAAAAGTTCCTTTTTCACACCCTCACGCTTACTTAGATCCCAAATTTTACTTGGAAAAACAACAACACGACTCTCGACGTCAGACCCGGAGTACCGGCTCTGGGGACCTCATGGCCAGCTTACCTAATGCCCCGGTGCCACGGAAACGTCCTGCTGAGGTATCTGACATGAACCCAATATCCATCTTATACTTCTGTAATGTTGTCCTATTACTGTATCTTACTGATTTGACTTTGTAGGAGTCCCCTCCTTCCTCTGGCGACTCAACTGCCTCCAAACTTCCGCCCATGAAGGTCAACCCAGAGTAAGTTTTTACCTCTGTCGTGCATATGTTACCTGTATCACCTTTATACTATGTGCTGACACCTTGCTTTTTCAGGGCGCAAGCCAAACGCAGAAAAGCCAGCGGGTCTATCGCTGCTCCGACTGCTCCACAATCGGCTACCGCTGAGCCGTCCGCCTCTCCTGCCAAACATTCTGAGGCTACCAAAGAGACCCGAGAGCAATATCCCCCGCCCTCAGAATTGGCAGATCATCATATGGCGTCTCTTGATAGTTCTGAGCTGACCCTAAACTGCCCAATCCTTCCACTAAAGACTCACCTCTCCCTAATGTCACCATCACTGGGACGGGTTACCAACCTGCCACACACCATACTCTGACAAACAATCTAGCAAGGTTGCCACTTACTCTCCTGAGAAGGCGGATTTCGAATTCTCTGCCTTGGAGAAGATGATTGTAGATGACTTACATGCCGGCTATCTGAACCGCCTGTATGACAGTCGCAACATGGAAATCAAACTTGTTGGCTTAATGAAAAATAAATATGAGGTATTTCCGTCTTCTCCTATAATCGTACGTAGCCCCCAAGAACCGGGTTAATATTTGCAAATAATAGACCGGGTCTTCCAAACCTTCAATGCTGCTTTATAGAGCTTAACCTGTGACCCCCAAGTACCGGGTTAGATCGCATATGAGTCGGCACTTTAGACTAAGACATCCAATTGTAGCCCCCAAGTCTGGGGCATTATGATAGGATGACCCGGATCTTTCATATGTAAAAAACTTCACCGGGTGTAGCCCCCAAGTCCGGAGCATTATGACAATGATGAGCCGGAGCTTTCATCGCAGACTTTGAAAACCCATACATTAGCCCCCAAGTGCCAAGTATATTGCTTGCAATGTACTTGGGACTTAAAAAAGTAACTTCATCCTGGCAACTTAACATTGATAACCTTTCGCTTGTGAAATGGAGGAAGCATTGAATACTGCCGAGTTTGAATGGGCCGACTTGAGGGAAAACCTGTCAGCCCAACAAACCGCCCGGGCCATAACAGAACAGAAGTTGTGGGCGGCTATTGAAGAGCTTGAGAAACTCCAAGCTGAATTCCTTGCATATAAGAAGACTGCCGAAACAGAGCAAGCCACCCAGGAGAAGCGTGCAAGCAATGCAGGGGAACGGCTCAATCTTGCATTAGCGGAGCTGAAAACCCTCAAGGATCACATCTCCAAGATGACTGCTGCTATCTTTGGTAAGTATATACGGCTCAAAATATTCTCTGTAAATAAACACCCGTCGGGCGGCTTATACATTCAACCTTTTCTTGCAGGCAAAAGAAGCCGCCAGCTATCTTCTGAAAGCCTGATGAAGTTGAAAGCCGGCTACACTTTGACGGAGCAACTATACAGTGGGGCCCTTTGCACCATCAAGGCTATGATGACGGCAAAGTACGTCCCCAAATTCATGAAGGGCATTATAGAGGTCTTATCAATCTTTCCCAAACAGGTGGAGGAAATAAGGCGATCAGCCGCCAAGAAAGGAGCTATAGCTGCGCTAAGACGGTCCTTGGCCTTCGCTCCAGAATTAACGGCTGAAGAGATGATGAACGACTTCCCTTCCAAGAAGGATGACGGTTCAGACTTCACCGTGGCAGATTATGCCAAGTGCATTAAGGCCTCCCGGTGGCTTGCCACCATATTGGTTAATGAAACAGACCTGATTCTGTATCAGGCGGCTTATGACGAAAACAACCAACGACTGTGTTGCCCTACCTTTGAAGCTAGAGACTTGATTGCTGCACGTCGTAAGCTACTCTTCGCCCCTGATGTTGATCCATCTCCACTTTTCAATGATTCACAATTCGAAGCCTTGCTAAACTGCAACTGGGATGTGGCTCATGTTCAGATCGAACAGCTCGAAGACCTGGCACGAGATGACCTGCCAGCCAGTTAAACTCTTTTTATCCTCAACTGATTGTAACCCGGCCAGCTGAGCCGGAACAAGTGAATATTTTAGGCCTTCATCTTTTGAGCTCCTAGAGAGCCATGTAATATATATTTTGCAAACTCCTTATGCCTCAGTTGGCAACTCATCTTTATGGAAAAATCCTACAAAAAACCAAACAAAGTTTGCAATACTTGCTTGGGCGGCTTTTAGAAAAGCCAAACCCGGAGATATGTCAATATACCTTTGCTTCATCTTTCCATCTTGCTCTGGCCACACTTATGACATGAATGCAATGTATTTATGCAGCTATGATGCAATGTGTATGATGTAATGCATGATGGTCTTGCTTTCCCCTTTTTTTTTGTTTTTTGAAAACTCATATTTTGGCCCTTACGAACCAGAATTTATAACGGAGTGAGTGCCTCGGGGCCCATAAGCTACTTCTCACGTGACATAAATCCGTCAGTTGAACCTTAAACAGCGTCACCTGCTAAGAGTATGATGGGCCACTTGGCAGAGAGTACGTAGCAGAAGAGAGAGAGTTTTCCCTCGCCGCTATATGAGGCCCTCGGAGGGGGTGAGTTGACAGCTCGCAGGCACCCCTGCTCGAGCGGCGGCTACATACAGGAAGGTACGACTCTACCAGAGTGGGGGCGGCCTTCACCCACTCTGGCGCCTTTCTCTAGTCCACGACCCGTCTTGCATCATGGGAGCTATGTTTGAACGGCTCGCATCCTAGCGGCTCATCCTCTTTGGCTCCCATGGCACCCATGTTTGAACAGCTAGCATCATGGCAGCTTGTCCTCTTGAGCGACTTAGCACCCATGTTTGAACGGCTCGCATCATGGCGGCTCGCCCTCTTGAGTGATCTTGGCACCCATGTTTGAACGACTCGCATCATGGTGGCTCGCCCTCTTGAGTGATCTTGGCACCCATGTTTGAACGGCTCGCATCATTGTGGCTCGCCCTCTTGAGTGGTCTTAAATTCTTCAGCATTAGAACGGTACACCCATGTTTGAACGGCTCGCGACGTGGCGGCTCAACCTCTTGGGCGACCTTAAGCCTCTCGCCACCTTGCATGTAAAGATCTCTTGGGCCGCCGTTTTGTAAGCCGCCACCTTGTAAGTCATCGCACGATGGTGCTATTTTGGCTGAAGAGCCGGCCAAAAGGGTGAGCAAGCTAAACCCGGCGGGTTGGAAGCCCCCAAGTGACCATATGGAAGTGTTCATCTTTGCACAAATCTGTAATGCCAAAGAGAAAAAATGACAAGGGCCCCATCTTGCAGGGATGCCAACTTTATTATATGAGTATAAATACAAGAAAATATGTATGTGCAAAGTAAGAGTTAATGACTCAAGTATAGTAAGGCTGTAGATGAGCAATATTCCACGGGTGGTGAGTTTCCTGCCGGGAGGTACGTGATTCATCTCGCATGTCGATAAGATAATAAGACCCATTGTTCAGATTCCTGCTCACCACGAAAGGTCCTTCCCATGGTGGTGATAACTTGTGCGCACCTGTCTGATCTTGAATCAAACGCAATACCAAGTCACCTTCTTGGAACGTTTGGGTCTTGACCCTGTGACTATGGTAGCGGCGCAGGTCCTATTGATAAATTGCCCCTCGAGCCACTACAAGATCACGCGCTTCATCTAGTGCATCCAATGCATCCTGACGCGCCGCCTCATTGTCAGCTTCCACATAAGCCTCCACACATGGTGAATCATGACATATGTCGCTTGGTAACACGACCTTCGCACCGTAAACCATGAAGAAAGGGGTGTAACCTGTCGACCTGTTAGGCGTAGTATTGATGCTCGAAAGGAAGGACCGTAGTTCTTCCATGCAACAACCTGGCATTATCTGTAAAGGAACCATGAGCGGGGGCTTGATACCTCTCAAGACTTCCTGATTTACCCGTTCTGCCTGACCGTTGGACTGCGGATGAGCAATAGCCCAAACGTCAAGCCAGATGTGCTCGCTTTCGCAGAACACCTTCGTAGCCCCCTTGGACAAATTTGTGCCATTATCCGTGATGATGCTATGAGGATATCCAAACCGGTAGATCAATTTCTTGAAAAACTGAACCGGCTTGGCTGCATCACACTTACTGACCGGCTCAGCTTTCACCCACTTGGTGAACTTGTCTACTACCACCAAAAGGTGTGTCTTTTTATCCTTCGACCTTTTGAAAGGCCAAACCATGTTAAGCCCCTAGATTGCAAACAGCCAAATGATCGGTATCATCCGTAATTCTTGAGCCGGGACGTGAGCACGTCTTCCGAACTTCTGGCACCCATCGCACTTAGCAACCAGATCCTCCGCGTCCTTATGAGCCATCAACCAAAAGAAGCCATGTCGGAAAGCCTTGGCCACCAAAGACTTTGACCCGTCGTGATGCCCACAATCATCAGCATGTATTTCGTATAAAATCTCCTTGCCTTCCTCCGACAAGACACAATGCTGGAAGACGCTGGTGACACTGCACTTGTGTAATTCCCGTCCAATGATTGTCATGGATTTGGAACGCCTCACGATTTGCCGCGCCTGAGTCTCATCTTTAGGCAACTCGCCCCGAGTTAGATATGCCAGGTGCGGCAATGTCCATTTTGGAATAGCATGCAAAGCTGCCACTAGCCGCCCCTCTGGGTCAGGTACAACCAGATCCTCCTCCGACGGTAGCTTAACAGACAGATGATAAAGCACATCCAAGAAAACATTAGGTGGTACCGGCTTACGCTGAGAGCCCAGCCTTGACAATGCATCCGCCGCCTCGTTCTTGCGATGATCAATATGGTCCATTTGATAACCCTTGAAATGACCAGCAACAATGTCTACCTCTTGCCGGTAAGCTGCCATCTGCGGGTCCTTGGAATCCCACGTGCCTGACACTTGTTGTGCTACGAGGTCAGAGTCGCCGAGGCACTTAACCTGGCTTAGGTTCATCTCTTTGGCCACACGAAGTCCGTGAAGCAACGCTTCATACTCAGCTGCATTGTTTGTACAAGGAAACATCAGCCTTAATACATAACAAAACTTATCACCTTTGGGAGAAGTTAAGACAACTCCAGCCCCCGAGCCCTCCAATTGTCTGGACCCATCGAAGTGAATCGTCCAATATGTGTTGTCCGACTTTTCCTCTGGCGACTGACACTCTGTCCAGTCGTTTATGAAATCCACCAATGCGTGAGACTTCACGGCTATGCTAGGTGCATATTTCAAATTTAGAGGCCCAAGCTCCAGTGCCCACTTAGTAATTCTACTAGTGGCTTCCCAATTCTGTATTATGTCTTCCAATGGAGCAGAGCTAACCACCGTGATCTGACGCCCAAGGAAATAATGCTTCAGCTTACGATTCTCCATGAACACCCCGTATATCAGCTTCTGCCAGTGTGCGTACTTTTGCTTTGATTCAATAAGCACTTCACTGACATAATAAACCTCCCTCTGAACCGGATACTCTTTCCCTGCCTCATTACGCTCCACCACGATCGCAGCACTAACCGCCCGGTTATTAGCCACTACATAAAGGAGCAGGGGTTCCTTCTCAACCGGAGCAGCCAAGATCGACGGCTCAGCCAGCTGCTTCTTAAGCGCCTCCAGAGCTTCTTCTGCCGCATTACTCCACACAAAATCATCGGTCTTTCTCATCATCTGGTACAGAGGAATATCCTTCTCCCCAAGCGGCCGATGAAGCGGCTTAAAGCGGCAAGACCCGCCAAGTGTTTCACATCATTGATGCTCGCCGGCTTGGCTAGTGAAGTGCTGGCCTTTATCTTGTTTGGGTTGTCTTCGATACCTCGTTCTGAAACCAAGAAACCCAAAAGCTTGCCTGCAGGAACTCCAAAAACACATTTATCTAGGTTAAGCATCATCTTATAAAATCGTAAGTTCTCAAACATTTCCTTCAGGTCGTCCAACAACGTCTCCTTCTTCCTTGACTTGACCACAATGTCGTCCACATATGCATGAATATTACGTCCAATCTGACCGTGAAGACAATTTTGCACACAACATTGGTAAGTCGCCTGTGCACTCTTGAGTCCGAACGGCATGGACACATAGCAGAAAGCTCCAAAAGGCGTGATGAACGAGGTCTTCTCTTGGTCTTTAACTGCCATCTTGATCTGATGATAGCCTGAATAGGCATCCAAGAAACATAAACTCTCGCAACCCATCGTTGCATCAATAATCTAGTCGATACGAGGGAGAGAAAATGGGTCAATTGGACAGGCTTTGTTAAGATCCGTGTAGTCTATACACATACGCCTTTTGCCATTCTTCTTGAGCACCAGCACAGGGTTGGCTAACCACTCCGGGTGAAATACTTCCACAATGAACCCTGCTGCCAATAGTCGGGCTACCTCTTCTCCAATTGCTTTACGTCACTCCTCGTTGAAACGATGGAGGAACTGCTTAATCGGCTTAAACTTAGGATCCACATTAAGGTGGTGCTTAGCAAACTCTCTCGGCACACCCAGCATGTCAATTGGCTTCCATGCAAAGATGTCCCGATTCTCACGGATGAATTCGATGAGCGCGCCATCCTATGTGTTAGTGCATCTAGTGCCCCTTAGTGATTTTGGTGTATTGAAGACTTATAGGTTAAGGTACTAATGTGTTTGTGAGTGTACACATGCTCTATAAGTTTATGAGGAGTTTGACATATCCGGAAATTATCGACCCCTAAAAATGTATGTCTTCAAGTGAAGACTTTGCTGAAGACTTTCTGAAGACTTTGGTGAAGGCTTTGTAAAGACTTTGAAAATGAAGAAGTTGGTGTGACCTTGAAGATATGAACGTGGAACATGAAGCGTGAAGACTTTCTTTACGTAGTTTCATTTCCTTTTCTTTGCGTCATAGGAAACACCATACTGTTAAAGGGGGCCGGGGTAATACTAAGGAAAATTTCCAACTGATGCTCAACTCCAAAATCCTCAACCTATACAATCCTTCGAGCGAAGCCTTTGGAAATCTCTTACGGCTCAGACAAGTTCTTTAGTGATAGAGACGAAGTTCTTCTGGTGTTAAGGAAATTGATCTGACTGAGGAGTTAGGATTTCGCCAGTGCGAATTGCCTACAAGTGAGGAACATGATAAGTTGAGGACTTTCATAGTTCGAAATTCCGACCGTTGCTGTGCTTAGCGCCAGCTGTCCCCAATCGTTCTTATCCACACAACGGTCATATCATTGGGGGCATTTGTGTCTTATCATGTCAGTTTGCACCCTGGCTATAAATAGCCACCCCCACAACCACTAGTTGGTTGGCTGCTCCGAGAGAGAGAACTGACACTTGTCATTTGAGAGCAACCCATCCTCCGAGGACTTTTGAGAGAAAATAATTAGTGAGTAAAAACCCAACAACAAACCACCAAACCCAAAGTGATCGAGCATCACTTAAGAAATTCCTGTGTGGAACCGACACTTGTTACCTTTGAGGACTGTGCATCCTCCAAACGGTTAGGCGTCATGGTCTAGTGCTCCTGCAGTCATTTGGGGATCACGTAGTGACCTTGGTCTAGAGCATCCAGCAGTAAATTGTGGATCGCCGGGTGACCAGTTTGTGAGGGTTTTGGAAGTCTACCCTGAAGACTTACCACGAGTTTTGGGCGAGGACTGTGTGACCTTAGCTCAAGGAGAGTACGTTAAGGACTATGTGTCCTGGGGCTATGTGTCCTCTGGTTTAAATACCAGGCCACTCCAAACCAAACGTACAACTGTCACAGCAGTTGGAACTGGGTCATCAAATCATTTTCTTCATCAAGCTTCCTGGTTCTATTTCCTCAACCCTTCCATTTCCTCGTATAACTGTTGATGAAATTGAACTTTACTGTTTGAAGAATTTGATTGAAGACTTTCCCAAAATCCTCACCTCGAATTCTTCGGTTACCTTGTTCATCACCACTTATCTTGTCTCACGCTACTTGTAATTTGTGCATGTTTCATATCATCATGATGACTATACTGTTGCTATGTTCCTCATGCACTTGAGTACTTATTCCGCTACGAGTTATTCATCATATTTCAAATTCCTCCAAGTTGAAATTCCTCAAGTGATGAATTTGTAAAAATCACCTATTCACCCCACTCTAGTCGATATAACATACTTTCAATTGGTATCAGAGCAGGTACTCCCTCGCTCTGTGTGATTTTGGTTTAACCACCTGGAGTTCTAGTTATGTCGACTGCAGGTATGATCAAGGTTTCCGTGGGGTGTCCTATCTTCGATGGGACAGACTACCCCTACTGGAAGAACAAGATGCATATGCACCTTGAAGCTATTGACAACGATCTCTAGTATGTTGTGGAAAGTGGTGTGCCCTCTGTCACTCCCACTATTACTACTGCTGATGTGAAGAGATTCAAGCAACTCGATTCTCAAGCGAAGAATATCATCTATGGCCATCTGAGAAAAGGTCAGTATGGCAGATTGAGTGCTTTGGAGTCTGCTAGGCTTATCTGGGAAAGGCTGTCCAAAGTCAATGAAGGTGTTTGAACTCAACGTGACTCTCGTGTTGATGTTCTTCGCAATCTCTTCAACCGCTTCAAGAGACTTGACAATGAAAATGTTCAACAAACTTTTGATCGTCTCACTGATATCTCCAATGAGCTTCAAGCACTAGGTGCCACCGATATCACTGACCATGAAGTGGTGAAGAAACTACTAAGATCTCTTGACTCCTCATTCAATACTCTGGCTTTGATAATTCAAGAACGTGGTGACTACAAGTCACTTGATCCTGCTGATATTCTTGAGAAACTCAATACTCATGAATTCCAACATGCTGAGAAGAGAGACCTCTACGGGCCAAGCTATGGAAGATCTCGTGCACTGAAGGCAAAAGCAATTTCCTCATCTAAAGAAGAAGATTCTGATAGTAGCCTTGGTGATCCTGAAGAACTAAGTCAGGAACTAGCAATGCTTGTGAGGAAATTCCAGAAGTTCTCAAGGAGAGGTGGATTTGGAAAGTCATCAAAAAGTAGCTTGACGAAATTAGATTCCTCAGAAGACTACAAGAAAAGAACTTGTCATCGTTGCAAGAAGTCTGGTCACTTTATCTCTGACTGTCCTCTCTGGGAAAAAGATTCAAAGAAGAAGAAGAAATATAAGGATGATAGTTCTGATGACTTGAAGAAAAACAAGAAATCTTCAAAGTCCTCATCTGGAAAGTCCTCATCTTCAAAATCCTCAAAGCACAAGAAGAATGGTTCTAGAAAGGCACGAGCATTCGTTGGCAAGGAAATGGACTCCGAGGAAGAATGTGAAGAAGACGAAGAATCTGAGGAGGAATCAGAATCTGGTGTCGCTAGCCTTGCTCTCGCTACTGCTTTCGTCAGCAAGTCCATCTTCAATGATGAAGAATTTGAGTACTCCAACGACTCTGACGTTAGCAATGATAATTATGCTCCCACCTATTGCTTCATGGAAAAAGGCTCAAAGGTACACAAACATCATTCCTCATCTGAATCAAGTGCAGGTGAATCTGATGATTATGTGAAACCTAGCTATGCTAAACTTAGTAAAATTGCCACTAAGCAACAAAGTGCACTTGAAAAGCTTCATAAAATGCTAGACAAAAGTGATGATCTGTTGAACCATGAAGTGGATCGGACTCAAACCCTGTCTGTCAATATCAAAAGTCTTCAGACAAAGTATGATAACCTACAGATTCATCATAATGACCTCTTAGCTGATCATGAGAATCTTTCTTATGAGTTTCTTCAAAGAAAGCAAGATCTTGAGAAACTGAGGGTGTCACATGAGGATCTCCAAAGGGAAAACGATTCCTTACTAGCTCAACAGATCAGTACCGCTCAGGAAGATTTCATTCCACCTTGTTTGAAATGCACCGAACGTGAAACTGCTAATTCTTCACCTGAATGTTCAAATGCTTTTATTGCTGCAATTTCTTCAACTATTCCCGTGGTCTTAAATTCCTCAAGTGAGGATACCACTAGTATCACTGATGACAATGCAGGGTTGAAGGAATTGTATGTGACAGGCATGTACAAAAGTCTCAAAGGGCATCAAACCCTTTGCGATGTCCTTAAAAAGTAGATTCTGAACAGGAACCCTAGGAAAGAGGGTATAGCCTTTGTGAGGAAACTCATCGCTAATGGATCCTACTGGACACCTGAACAGTACCCCAAAACCTCATGGGTTGTTGCGAAAGGACCTCCTGTAGATCCATCCACTTTATCTGGATTTATGTGTGAAACTTCATATTTCTCTGATGAATCACTTGACTCAAACTACAAATTCTTCAAAAATCAGAAAGGTGAAGTATTTGCTAGATTTGTTGGAACTAACTACAGGAACGGTTCTCCAATGAAGAAAATCTGGGTTCCCAAGAGGTACCTACAAAATCTTCAAGTGAATGTCCTCACGACACCACTCATGAAGAATAGGAATCCCAGATCAAAATCCTCATATGGACCGAAGTCCTCACTTGGACCAAATTCCTCAAATGGTCAAAATTATCATACTAATGCCTCTGTTTCGCAGGGAAAACCTAAGAGTTATGAGTATGTGCATTATTCTTCAAACCATTATGTTCATAAGACCTCGAAGAATTTCTCTGCTTATTCATTTGAGTACTCTAATCCTCATCCTGTGAAACGAAGCGCACTTGCTTCAATGCCTCCTTTCTCACATGGTGCTCGCAGATTGATGAACTCTTTGCCACCCCTCCAGATGTGGGTGGTGAAGAAATTGAACTAATTTCTTATGCAGGATCAGGTCTCCAGATGAAACTGAACATCTGATGAACTTGCTAGAGACCTGAGGAAATGCTTGAAAGGACGCAAGCTAACAATGCAAAAATAAATTCCTCATTTCTCTCGTCCTCACACTACTCGTTTACTATCTTGTGTGATGAAATTCTGTCTGATGAAATTGATATCATATTCTTCACTCTGAAGCATATGAGTTCGTAAGTTGTACTAATTCATCTCCAGGATGATACTCTAAAAGCTACTGAGTGGGTTCTTGATAGTGGATGCACAAACCACATGACGGGTGACAAGAATCTACTGATGAATTTGCCACTCACTCCATCTCCTCTGAAGCATATCACCTACGCAGACAAAGGAAAAAGCAAGGTATTGGGACTTGGTAAGGTTGCTATCTCAAAAGACCGAACCATGGATAAGGTGATGCTTGTTGAATCCCTTGGGTTCAACCTTATGTCTGTCTCAATGCTTTGTCATCTTGATATGGTTGTCGTGTTTGGAAAATTTCGTTGTGTTGCCATCATGGAATCTGACAATTCCAAAGTCTTCGAAGGCTTTAGGAGAGGAGACTTCTATATTGTTGATTTCTCTATAGGGCCTCAACCCGCCACTTGCTTACTTGCAAAGTCTTCAGAAGGCTGGCTGTGGCATCGATGACTTGGACATGCTGGTATGAGGAACCTGCACACACTCGTGAAGAAAAAGCATGTCATTAGCATCGAGGGTGTCAAATTCCTCAAGGACCACCTCTGCGGTGCATGTGAATCTGGGAAGATGACCAGATCCAAGCATCCCTCATAGACAATCATGACCACGACTCGACCCTTTGAATTGCTCCACATGGATCTCTTTGGCCCCACTCATTACTCCGTACTAACAAATGCATCAAGTTTGTATGGCTTTGTCATTGTTGAGGATTACTCTCGTTACACATGGGTGCATAATATTCTGTACAAAAATGAAGTGCAGGATGTCTTCAGACGATTTGCTTCAAGGGCCTCCACCAACTTCGGCGCCAAGATCAAGCATATTAGGAGTGATAATGGGACTGGATTCAAGAACACTAATCTTGATGAACTTGGTATTACTCATGAGTTATCTGCCCCGTATACTCCTCAACAGAATGGCATCATGGAGCGAAAGAACAGGACTCTCGTTGAGATGGCTCGCACCATGCTTGATGAATACAAGACTCCTCGTCGCTTCTGGCCTAAGGCAATTGATACTGCATGCCACATCATCAACATGGTATATCTTCACAAATTCTTCAAGAAAACTTCATATGAACTTATGACTAGCAAGAAACCCAATGTAAGTTATCTCAAAGTCTTCGCTACAAAATACTGGATCAGAGATCCTCATCACAGTTCTAAGTTTGCACCTAAAGCACATGAAGGTTTTATGCTTGGTTATGGAAAAGACTCGCACACCTACAAAGTCTTCAACACCTACCATCACAAGGTTGTTGAAATTGTAGATGTGTGGTTCGATGAATCTCATGGCTCGCAAAGAGAGCACCTGCCTTCTATGATAGATGAACAGACTCCTGAGGAATCCATCAAGATTAAGGCAACTGAAGATATCATACCCACTGAGGAAGTCATTCCAACAGATGAAGATATTCATGCCAATTCACCTGAAGAAAATGGTGCTGATGAAAATCCTCAGCCACATCAACCTGCTCACCCTAGAGTTGCAAATGAAGTACATATTGACAAAATCATCGATGACATCAATGCACCAGGTCCCCTCACTCTCTCAAAAGCTTCACATTTAACTAACTTTTGTGGGAACTTTGCTTTTGTCTCTATAATAGAACCCACCAAAGTTGATGAAGCATTCAAGAAGCCCGAGTGGATTCAAGCTATGCAAGAGGAATTGAATCAGTTCAAACTCAACAATGTGTGGGAACTTGTCAAGCGACCAGATCCTCGCAAACATAACATCATAGGTACCAAGTGGATCTATCGCAAGAAGCAAGATGAAAATGGCCTCGTGGTGAGGAATAAGGCTCGTCTTGTAGCCATAGGTTACACACAGGTTGAAGGAATTGAATTTGATAAAACGTTTGCACATGTTGCTAGACTTGAAGCTATTCGCATATTACTTGCTTACGCTAACCATCATAATATCATCTTATATCAAATGGATGTGAGAAGTGCACTCCTCAATGGTAAGCTTGAGGAAGAAGTATATGTTACTCAAGCCCCAGGTTTTGAAGATCCTAAGCATCCTGACAAAGTCTTTAGACTAAACAAGGCCCTCTATGGCCTCAAGTAGGCCCCTCGGGCATGGTACGACACTCTGAAGGAATTCCCCATGAAGAAAGGCTTCAAACCCGGTTCACTCGACCCAACTCTTTTCACAAAATCTTATGACAATGAACTGTTCATATGCCAGATATATGTGGACGATATTATCTTTGGCTCTACTGACAAATGTTACAGTGATGAATTTGCCTATATGATGAGTGAAGAATATCAAATGTCTATGATGGGAGAGTTGAAATTCTTCCTAGGTCTTGAAATTCGTCAGCAAGACAACGACATCTTCATCTCACAAGAAAAATACCTCAAAGATGTTCTGAGGAAATTCGACATGCAAGATTGCAAAGGCGTCAAAACTCCAATGCCTTCAAAAGGCCACCTCTGCACTGATGAAAATGGTAAAGATTTTGATCAGAAGGTATACCGCTCCATGATTGGTTCGTTATTATATCTATGTGCATCTAGGCCTGATATTATGCTAAGTGTTTGCATGAGTGCCCGATTCCAAGCAACACCGAAGGAATCACACCATAAGGCTGTGAAACATATTCTTCGATACTTAGCTCACACACCAACTCTTGGATTGTGGTATCCCAAGGGCTCAAATCTTCACCTCGTCGGATACTCTGATGCTGACTATGCTGGAGATCGTGTGGATTGCAAGTCAACCTCAGGCACATGTCATTTCCTTGGACGATCCTTAGTCTGTTGGTCCTCGAAGAAGCAGAACTGCGTTTCACTCTCTACTGCTGAAGCTGAGTACATTGCTGTCGGTTCATGTTGCGCTTAGCTACTATGGATGAAGCAAACCCTCAAGGAGTACTGCATCAAGCTAAAGAATGTGCCTTTTTACTGCGACAACGAGAGTGCCATCAAGATTGCTTATAACCCAGTTCAGCATTCCAAGACAAAGCACATCCAGATTCGTCATCAGTTTCTTCGAGATCATGTACTCAAGGGCGACATCTCCATCGACCACATCCCCACTAAAGAACAGCTGGCCGATATCTTCACTAAGCCCTTGGATGAAAAGAGATTTTGCAAGTTGTGGTGTGAGCTAAATATCTTAGAATCATCGAATGTTCTTTGAAGAAAGACACACATCCTAACACTTATGCAAAATTGATGACCTTGATGTGGACCACACGAAGAAACATTTTTTCTTCAATCAATGAAGAATAACCCTCTAAGTGTAAAGAAATTAATTAAGAATTTGATTCTCAGAACCCTACGACAATTGTACACGGTGTCTGAAGTCATCATTCTTATACGGTGGGTCACGCCACCAAGAATAGTTGAGATTCTTCAAAGTTGAGTTTTTCGTCATTTTTGCAAAATCTTCAAATTTTCAAATTCCTCAAGCTTTCAAATTCCTCAACTTTTCAAATTCTTCAAACTTTCAAACTCATGTTCTTCATTTGACTATATATATATAAGTTTGAGTTTTCAACGTCCACAACCACATTCACTTATTGCTAATTCTTCAAGTTGTTTTCCATCTAAGTGAATGTGATCGGACCCTTTACCCCTCTATGCTAAACTCAACCCAGTCTGTTCACAAATTCTTCATATGCGTTCTACTTTGAAACTCGTTCAAAGTCTTCACTGTGTCCTTGACAGTTGAAGAATTTGCGAACAGAAGATTTGAAATTTTCACTATCAAAATATTCAGCGGTTCTCGCTCAAACGGTTCTGGTTCCTGCGTCTGGATAACCCACGAACCCCCACGATCACCATCGCTAAGTACGTGGGTGACACCTGTCGTGTGGAGAGCAAGGGTCAGGGGCAATACGGTCCAAATTTTTTGGGCGGATCGGTTTTCGCTTCCTCTATAAATACCCCCTTCCCATGAACTGTGCTCGATTACTCCACATCTCATCCCTCTCCCAAGCTCCAACCTAGCGCTGCCGCTAAAGTCATCGTCGCCGGTGAGGAAGAGCTTCAATTCCTCAACCTTGTCATTGCCATATTCGCACCGGCCGCGGAAAACTTCATCCCGCCACCGCTGTAGCTGTCTCCCTCTGCCAAGCTAGGGCGTGGGAGATCTGAACGGACGAACTTCCCAGTCTCATCTCTGAGTTCGTCGTGTTCTTCACCAGGGTAAATAAAATTTATTTTTACTGCCCTTGTTTGATCTTAAAATGCTATTCATATTCCTCAAAATGTGTTTATTCATCATGAATCTTACTCTACAAGCACCGTCATCTTCTCATACTTGGTGTTTTTTTCCTAAGTAGTAATTTTCTTCATGATTCCTCAATTGTGTGAATCCTCAAAATTTGCACAACTCTGGAACCTGAGACAAAAGAACACTTAGTGAAATTCTTCAAGACACTCATGGTCAAATTTCTCACACCTATTTTGTTCAAGATTTTTGAGAACGCATATGACCTCTTCAAATTCCTCGCACCTATACTTTGTTCACATGTGCAACATGTCCGCTGATGAATCACTAGGTTCTCATCAACTTAACTCATTTGCAGCACTTCTTGAAGAAAAACTGTGTACCTCTTTAGAATCCTCAAGAGTTCATAATCCTCAACTGAAGAAAATGGCTGACGGAAAGAAACCTCAGAAAGGAGGAAAGAAACCAGATGTGCACACCGCCTTTGAGATCCCTGAGGATGTGTATGATGAATACTGCACACCTGATGAAGAAACACATGGGAAAGAGACCACCAAGCAAAGAAAGATTCGTCTGCAAAAGATTGAGAGGAGATGGGCAAGAGAATGGAAGGAATATCGTTATGTAACCCCAAAATACATGATGAAATTCACGGTAAAACCTCCTTGCAGCAGGCCTCCTCTTGCACCAGATCAGATTGCTGATCCCACTAGCCTCAAGACTGGTGAGGACTTTCCTCACAAATGGGAGAAGCAGCAAGCAAAGCTGGCAAAGAAAGCCAAGGAAGCAGTGATGAAATTCAATGAGGATTCTGCTGCTGCTACCTCTGCCGGAGTTTCTGCAAGTGCTCCAAAGAAACTCAAGATGAAGAAATCTGCAGTGAAGACAGGTTCTTCAACCTCAAAAACCTTCACAGAAGATTCCTCAAGGTCATAGGCCTCAACCTACAAAACCTTCAGCTGCTGGAACAGTTGGTGCTCAGTCTTCTGTAGCAGCTGCAAAGTCCTCACCCCCAATGCATCTGGCAACATGTAAGAGGACTGAGGGATTCTCCAGAGTGCCGATGATCATAGCAATCCCCTCCAACACTGCAAAGTCTTGAACCAGCCCTTCTGCATTGAGACTGAAGCAAACTGCTGGATGAGGTCAAAGACCAAGTCCTCACACAAGCAAGGCTGTGGTAACCATACCCTTAGGTTCTGAAGAAAATGATGATGAAGAATTAGAAGAAATCATCAGGCAAAGTCAACAAAGGGCTGCTAGAGCAAAGGGAAGCTCTGTTCCTCTCATACTGGATCCCAAGACGATCCTCAACTTCATCGATATATGAGTGGATCATGTCCTCACCCACTTCATCTCTGAAGAAAAATGGAAGAGAGAGCAAGCTCTGAGAGCTAACAGGAACAAGGTTCGAATAGAAAAGTTCCTAAGAGACAATGTGATGAATTTGACCCCAAATCAACTCGTCACTTTTTATTCCAAAATTCGCACACTCTCTAATGATCAAAAGAGATATGATGCTGAATGGAAGGGCACCAAGGTCAGATTCGTCAGGGCTGCTCAAGTAGCTGTAAAGGATCACAACTCTAGGGTTGCAGCTCGATTGCAACAACAAAAGCCTCAGTCTGAAGAAATTCCTCAGACTGCAGATGAAATTCCTCAAGCATCTGATGAAAATGCTCACCCTGATGAAACTGCTGAAGGAAATGCTTCTGCACCAGAAGCAACTGCCAGTGCTGCTAAGGAAACTCAGCCCACTGATGAACATGCCAGGGCAACCTCCAATGTTGTGCCTGAAGAAACTGATAGGCCAGCTGAAGATTCTACTGCGCCTGAAGAAATTGAACACACCAGGGCAGCTAAAACAGTCGTTCCTGGAGAAACTGCCACTGCTGAGAAAAACACTCTCAAGAGAACGGCATCAGCTTCAGAAATCCCAGCTTTGAAGAAGTTGAAGACTATGCCAAGTTCTTCAACTGGACCAATTAATGCAACCCCAATTTCCTCAGCACCTGCCTACGAGATTTTTCCATTTGGGGTAGAATATGTCATCCTAGAGGAAGAGAAAAATCATTCTGCTGCTTCAACAGACCAGATTGATGAAGAAATAGTAGTTGAAGACACTGCTTCAACCCCAATGGTATCAACACCCCAGCTTCAGTACACTGCTAAGGAAGCTGGAGTTGAAGAAATTGATAAGGAAGTTGACATTAGTGACACCAGTCCGGTCATCAATGACGAATATTGGGAATCTGCACACCCAAATTCACCAATGACTACTCCTCTGTTGCAGATTCCTCAATCGCATGCGCCGACTGAAGAAATACCTGAAGAATCTGCAAATCTGAATATTCAAGTCAGTGAAGAAATTCTAGCTGCAATAGTTGATATTCTTGATGCTCCCGCCGCGGGAGAGGAACCTGTTCTTCAAATTACTCAGTCTGAAGTTCCTCCCATGCCAAAGGAGATCACGGGCCGCTTCAAGCCAAATCTTTAACCAAAGCCCAGGATGCCATTGAAAGGCTCAGCGCGCCCCAAATTCCTCAAAAGAAATTTCTTCAGTGAGCGCATGTTCTGCACGGGTCCAAATCCCTATGACTCTACAAGGGCAGGACGCAGCAGATTCTGGACAGCAACGCAAGTAAACTACCATGCATCTTTTCTTTGTGAGAAGAAGAAAGTCTTCGAGCACCACCAAATTCCTCATGCTCACATGGAAACCATTCCATCATTCACACCGGTGCTCCAAGTTCTTCATGATGCAAGTATTCTTCCATTCTGTGTCGACATCTACGACTAGAATGAAGAACTTATTCCTCAGTTCTATGCCACATTGCATATCACCGGCAATGCTTTAGACGTCAACTCCTGGATATTGGACTGGATGACAGGATCAACACATTTCACTGCTCAAGCTTCTGAATTGCTTTAGTGTGTACCAGTTCCACTTCCCTCAGATGAAGCCCGCAAACTGTTTAATGAGCCTGCACTTCCAAATCAGCTGATGTGAGTGTTGATGAAGCCTTTGCCTCCTGGAACGCCTCAAGCAAACACCTTTCTTGTGAAGAATCTGCTATATGTGCCCAGGACTGTTTGCCGTATCCTGACCAATAGACTATATCCTCAGAAAGGCCACGATTTCGAAGAAGAAGAAGTGGAAGGAGTCATGAAGAATATGCTCTTCAACATCATTCATGGGATTCCAATCGACTTGCATGATTTCTTCATGAGGACATTGGCCAGTGCTGCCTTAGCTCCATTTGAACAGAAGCCCTATGCGCCATGGATCATGAAATTCATCAGGGCAAAGTCCTTAGTTCCCTTCCAAGCTGATTTTCAGAATCACTTTGGCTTTCTGCCTCCAATAGAAGTCATCAAGAGCTCAATTGCCTCAGTTGAAGGAAAAGGCAAATCTATCATTGATGAAGGCACTCGTCCTTTGGATGGACAGTTTCGCAAAGCCGCTTCCTTCTCCACCAATGATGACACTGCCACTCAAGACTCCGGTGCAAAAGCCTCAGCTCAACAACCTCAAGCATCTGCCCCTCGTGTGATGACTGATCGCGAGCTTCTAATAAGTCTTCATCAGAAGGTCGATCGCAACCACAGGTGGGCGAAGCGCCAACTTGGTTACATTGTGCAGACCATGACTGTGACACAGAACACAGTGACGAGGAATCACTACTATGCGCATGAAGCCCTCAACCGCACTTGGGACGTACTATCTCACATCATGCCTTCTGAAGAACTGGAT
The DNA here is from genome assembly GCA_022496015.1 of Hordeum marinum. NCBI lineage: Eukaryota > Viridiplantae > Streptophyta > Magnoliopsida > Poales > Poaceae > Hordeum > Hordeum marinum. Next base: position 428,733,565 of record CM039675.1, read on the forward strand.
GAGCTAGATATTGAGGAACATCCCGACTGGGCTCGGCGACCTCAGAAGAAATTCAAAAAAGTTCAAGTTCCTCTGATGGTAGCAAGTTCATATTCTTCATCTCGCGAGCGTGATGACGATGAAGAAATTGAGGACACTGCTGCAGGCCCTGCATCGACAAACGACCCCGACAACGCTGGCGCTCCTTCCTCACCAACACGATGAAAGTCTTCAAAGGGGCGTTAGTCCTCACTTTTTCGACCCTTTTGGTCTTCGATGACAAAGGGGGAGAAAATTTGAGTTAGTCTTCAAGCAAGTCTCTCTATATGGGCTATATTTTTGTTTAATTTACAACTCTCGCTCTTCCGAAACTTTTGTTGATTGAGTTGTAAACTTAAGTCTGATGGTGGTCTGACACTTTTGAATTATTTCCTCGCATGTTTATTTCCTCAAGTATCTTAATGCATACATGCTGAATTTCGTCAGACACCATTTTCCTCACGCATTTCAAATTCTTCATATCATATATTCAAATGCGTGTATGAATTACAAGATATAGGGGGAGTTCTCCATGTTTTAACCTTCCATGTGCATTTAAAGTTCAAAGAAAATTCCTCACATATGCTCATCTTCAGGGGGAGTTCTATATCCCGCTTTCAAATTCCTCAAAATCTGTACTTTCACTTCATATGTTTATCCCCGTTGAAAACTTAACCTATTTGTTACCAATCACCAAAAAGGGGGAGATTGTTAGTGCATCTAGTGCCCCTTAGTGATTTTGGTGTATTCAAGACTTATAGGTTAAGGTACTAATGTGTTTGTGAGTGTACACAGGCTCTATAAGTTTATGAGGAGTTTGACATACCCGGAAATTATCGACCCCTAAAAATGTATGTCTTCAAGTGAAGACTTTGGTGAAGACTTTCTGAAGACTTTGGTGAAGACTTTGAAAATGAAGAAGTTGGTGTGACCTTGAAGATATGAACGAGGAACATGAAGCATGAAGACTTTGTTTTCGTAGTTTCATTTCCTATTCTTTGAGTCATAGGAAACACCATACTGTTAAAGGGGGCCGAGGTAATACTAAGGAAACTTTCCAACTGATGCTCAACTCCAAAATCCTCAACTATACAATCCTTCGAGCGAAGCCTTTGGAAATCTCTTACGGCTCAGACAAGTTCTTTAGTGACAGAGACGAAGTTCTTCTGGTCTTAAGGAAATTGATCTGACTGAGGAGTTAGGATTTCGCCAGTGCGAATTGCCTACAAGTGAGGAACATGATAAGCTGAGGACTTTCATAGTTCGAAATTCCGACCGTTGCTGTGCTTAGCGCCAGCTGTCCCCAATCGTTCTTATCCACATAACGGTCATATCATTGGGGGCATTTGTGTCTTATCATGTCAGTTTCCACCCTGGCTATAAATAGCCACCCCCCACAACCACTAGTTGGTTGGATGCTCCGAGAGAGAGAACTGACACTTGTCATTTGAGAGCAACCCATCCTCCGAGGACTTTTGAGAGAAAATCATTAGTGAGGAAAAACCCAACACCAAACCACCAAACCCAAAGTGATTGAGCATCACTGAATAAATTCCTGTGTGGAACCGACGGTTGTTACCTTTGAGGACTGTGCATCCTCTAGACGGTTAGGCGTCATGGTCTAGTGCTCCTGCAGTCATTTGGGGATCACGTAGTGACCTTGGTCTAGAGCATCCAGCAGTAAATTGTGGATCGCCAGGTGACCAGTTTGTGAGGGTTTTGGAAGTCTACCCTGAGGACTTACCACGAGTGTTGGGTGAAGACTGTGTGACCTTAGCTCAAGGAGAGTACGGTAAGGACTGTGTGTCCTGGGACTGTGTGTCCTCTGGTTTAAATACTAGGCCGCTCTAAACCAGACGTACAACTGTCACAGCAGTTGGAACTGGGTCATCAAATCATTGTCTTCATCAAGCTACCTGGTTCTATTTCCTCAACCCTTCCATTTCCTCGTATAACTGTTGATGAAATTGAACTTTACTGTTTCAAGAATTTGATTGAAGACTTTCCCAAAATCCTCAGCTCAAATTCTTCACTTACCTTGTTCATCACCGCTTATCCTGTCTCACGCTACTTGTAATCTGTGCATGTTTCATTTCATCGTGATGACTATGCTGTTGCTATGTTCCTCATGCACTTGAGTACTTATTCCGCTGCGAGTTATTCATCACATTTCAAATTCCTCAAAGTTGAAATTCCTCAAGTGATGAATTTGTAAAAATCGCCTATTCACCCTCCTCTAGTCGATATAACGTACTTTCACTATGCGGGGTCCATGTTGGCCCCGATAGTGAACTGCTTGGACGAGTCGCCCAGAGTAAAATCCACCAGCTTCGTGTCATCAGCCGCAAACTTTAGGAGCGGCCCAGACTCTATAATGGGTTTCTTCAATGGAGTCATATCCGTCGGGTCAACGTTATCCTTGTAAAACCTAAGCTCTGCTTCCGTGCAGCTCGACTCTGCATAAGCCACGTCAACCTCCTCGCATTCGATGGCTACCTTCCGATCACCATGGACCATGATTGTTCTGTTGAGAGTCGGCATCTTAAGCCGTAGATAAACGTATCAGGGCCTAGCCATGAACTTTGCGAATGCCGACCGACCAATAAGAGCATGATATGGGCTCTTAATCTTCGCCACCTCAAACCACAATGTCTCCACCCTATAGTTGTACTCATCTCCAAATGCCACTTCCAAATCAATATTCCCCACTGGGTAAGACGACTTGCCTGGCAACACCCCATGAAAAACGGTTGACGACGGCTTAAGAGCCTTGTCAGTTAATCCCATCCGCTGGAAGGTGTCGTAGTATAGGATGTTGATACTGCTACCACCGTCTAGGAGCACTTTCATGAACCTATACCCTCCAACCTGAGGAGCAACCACCAGAGCTAAATGACCTGGGTTGTCGACCCTCTGTGGGTGATCCTCCTGGCTCCACGTAATTGGGTATTCTGACCACTTTAAGTATAGCGGGAGAGCCGACGTGGCTGCATTGAGCTCCCTCTTGCGCAGCTTCTGACCCCGCTTATCCAGGCCAGTGGTGAAGACATGATATTGCCCTCCACTAAGTTGCTTCGGGTTGCTCTGATACCCTGAGTGGTTATTCTGTTGCTGATCACTATTGCTCGACTGCTGATGGCTTCCTTGGTTTCCTCGATTCTGATTGCCTTATCCTGGATGACTTGAACTTGATCCGCTAGCACCGAAGCCGTCACTTGAGCCGCCTGGTCCTGACCCGCCTGATGGGCCGTTACCATTGTTATGATTTTGACAAAGGCTTTCCTCCCGAAACATGCGCATAACACTGCAATCCCTCCAATTGTGGGTGTCCTCCTTGTCCGACCGGCTATGCGCCGGGCAAGGTCTGTTGAGTGCCTCCTCCAAGGTGTAAGGCGTGGGGGATATAGGTGCTTTATTTCTGTCAAACGGCGGCCTGAAGTTCCTATTGCCCCTAGGGAGATTGTTCCCAGATGGTTGTGCGTTCGGGTTCGCCACAAATTATGACCCGCCATCCGGGTTCTTCTGCTTGCTCTGGCCGCTGTTCCCAGCACCTCCTTGCTGGTTCTTACCACTATCGCCCTTCTTACCCTGTCCTGACTTCTCGTCATCGGAGTATGGGTCCTTGGTGGTATCTGAATCTGCATACTTGGTGAGAGCCGTCATGAGCTCACCCATATCCTGGCAAGAACGCTTCAACCGCCCGAGCCTCTACTTTAGGGGCACAAAACGACAACTCCTTTCTAAAATCAGAACCACCTGAGACGCCAACATATTCTCGGACGAGTGGATCACCGTCGAGACCCGCCGTAGCCAATGATGGGCCGACTCACGTTCCTGCTGCGCGCAAAGATCTAGATCCACAATCGGCATCGGTTGCTTGCAAGTTCCCTTGAAGTTCTTGATGAATCCTGCTTTCAACTTGGCCCATGACGTGATGGTATTCGGTGGCAACCCTTTTAACCAAGTACGAGCCGGTCCTTCCAGCATCATGATGAAATACTTTGCACACACTGCCTCGTGGACTTCGAGCATCTCCATAGAAAGCTCATAACTCTCAATCCAAGCCTCTAGGGGTAGATTCGCCGTGTAATTAGGCACCTTCTGTGGCCCCTTAAAGTCCTTGGGAAAACGTGCACTCCTCAGATCCGCCGCGAGACACTTCACACCAAATCCCCTGGCTGAGACGCCGATGGGTGTTGCTGGAGCCGGCTCAGTGACACCCGGGTAATCCATCACTGATGTTGACCCTCGCTGAGCCCGGCCCCTATCCATAGATCCCTGAACATCCGTATCAGGCGGGTTATTATTGGGTGGGTCTCGCCTCTGCTGACTGCTGGAGACCGCGGGCGACTCAATCCGCCGGCTATAACTGCGGCTATGAACCGGCGTGGAGTGCACTCGGCTCCGGCTGTGTGTGTACATATCTTCATGAGCCACCGCTGTCTGTAACAGGCTACTCGCATTCCTCGCCTCTTCGGCAAACGACGTTCCTTCGGCCAAAGGGAGAGCATCAAGCTTGGCAGCCACTGCTATCATGTTTTCCACCGGATTAGAGTAATGGCCAGGCGGTGTCACAATGTTTCATGACAAAGGTCTGTTCCTCCGCAGCGGGTCTAACTGTCGTGGCGCCTCTACCGCCCGGGTCACCACTGGCGGCGTACTTGGCCCAGCCCCTGGAGTATTGAAAATATTCCGAGGCTGAATTGGTAATCCGACTTGTGTCCTTCTACGCTAAACCGCCTCTGACACCCGTTGGTCTAGATCAAAACGGAGAGCCTCCGCCCTCAAACATTCTGACTCAGCGTTCATCTAAGCTTGCATTGCATAGATATCCTCCTACGCCTGAGCCATATGTCCTTTGATCCGGTTAATCTCGGCATTGCACTCCGCCTGATTCTCAGCTGTCACCTCTGTGGCCATCAGAGCTGCTAGCTCCTCCATGAGCTCTAGTAGAACCTGCGCCGGCGCCTTAGGAGGCTCCACGTCTGGTGGGGACGCTCCAGCCGCAGCTCTAGCTGTCCCACTATTGGAAGCCGGCGTCGGGCCTACCATGAACACGACGGCTCGGCTCCGCAGGTCATAAAGCTCCGGAATACTGTCGCCATCTGCATAGCCTCTTAACCCACTGTCGTGAAGTTGATAGATCGATTCCCCATCCTCGCTGGAAGATCCTTCATCTGAGAAAGCGAAGGTCTCTCCCGACCAGGATTCTCGACTGTCCTATGTAAAGCCAATAAAGATGCTCTTTCGACCGGTTTGAACATGGGCGGGTGTCACGCGCCTGGACGGCTCGATGATGTTGGTGCAGATGTCTAGCCCGGGTGTAGATCCATCCAGCTTGCCGATGAACACGTGCATCTTGCCAATGGGAACCCGATAGCCGTACTCGACTGAGCCGGCTTTAGGCCCCCATCCTGAGTTGTCGATGTAGAGTTTGCCGCGACGACTCTTGGTCATCAAGCCGATGGCATATCCTTCGATCCCTGAGAGAAGGCCCTTTGAGAACTCAACACGACCGCGTGCGAGCCCCATGATGGGTGCCAACCTTCGTGGTTTTGTCACGGCAGATCTCTGAAGACTTTGTCGCTAAGGTGGTGGACTCGAAGGGGTTGGACGGGACGAAAGACACGGGTTCACCCAGGTTTGGAGATGAGGTAAAAGTCTGCGTCCTGCTTTGTGTATATTGAATGGAGTATCGATTACAAGGGAGCGTATTCGCTTGACCTAGCTCTCGATCGATTGGTTTCTGTCCTAAGTCGTCCCCGGGTCTCACCTTTATATAGGAGGCCAAGACCATGGCTTACACAAATCTCTTACCGGCTCTTACAACATGTCCGACTCTATCTCTAAGGCGTCTTGCCGACTCGGGCAGGCTGTCTTCGGGTGGCTTATGCACCCGGGTCTTGCGTCTTCTTCCTGACTCTGGGACTCCGCCTTAGCCCATCTGATGAACCGCCATGCATCGCAATCTTCCTCTTCCAGCCCTTATGCTACGAGCTGCCAAGTATGACTCGGCCCCTCTTGGGCGAGTCTTACCACGGGGTTATATCCACAACATATACCATTGATTTACGTGAAGATTTGTGTGGGCATTTTTGTTTTTTCCTTTTTATGTTGATTGAGTCATTTAAATGTGCAATAATTAACTCATATAATTGATAAGCCGCCCCTGCAGGCCGTGCTGTCTACCCCAAACATATGTGCAAACCTTTTCTTACCTATATGGCACATGTTGTCTTGGATCTCAATTCCGGCCTTGTCATTTTGAAGTTGCTATGAGCGTTTTTTGATGGAACATGAATATAATGTGCAAACCCTTTCTTAACAACATATCATACAACTCTAATGTATGGGAATAAAAACATCTCCAAAAAAATAGATACAAATTGTTAGATCATTTTGTACTTGAAATATGGCGGCTGCTACCGATTATCTGGCTAATGACAACCAAACCTAAGCCGCCTGATCAATCATTCAATCATGCAGGTATAGTGTACTTTGAGCTGCTCGATGCCCGATGATAGGACTACATGAACTACCACACCATCGTGTTCATCCCCAACCTACCAATTCCTCTATGCGGTGCCTCCAGCTATCACGTGTGTTGTAGACGCGCTGTCCCTTGACTCCACGGGTTGCACATGTAGCCTCAATAAAATCTCTAGCGTGCTCCATTCAAGCATCCGGCGATGCTCTGGTGGTCCGGTGATGCTTCATTTCCGCCTCCGAGTGCTCCATAGCAGCACCGAACACAGCATCTAGCCACCGGTGACCTATGCGATGCAGCACTACATGCGCTGATGAACGCTCCATCAAAGCATGAGGAGCCACCGACGAAGCTCCATTGCAACACCCAGCAGTACATCACAACATCGAGGGCCGCTGGCGAGCGCTCCATAGCAACATCGAATGCTACATGTAGCCATCAGCAAGAGTGCGGCATCAGAGCATGGGGAGCCGTTGGCGAGTGCTCCAATGCAGCTCCGCCTGTTAAAGTTGTATTTTATGTGTATAAGTGTACGTGTATGTTTCGGTATTGTATACCGCTGTAATTTCTTCTTGTGCAAGTTGATCCAGCTATATAAAGATATGCCAGCCGGTTGGGGCTAACCATGACAAATATTTCCTCTGGACTTGGTTTCACAGCAGGCCGACCCAACCTAGGGTTTCTGCCTGCACCCGCGTTTCCTCCACCGCAGCCGCTCGCGTGCCACCGCCGCGACAATCTAACACAATGAACTCCTATGCGTTGCAGCTCTCCACCTTCGCCAGCACGTTGCCCTTTCCCTCCGCCTCATCTATCCCCGTCGGCGCCATCATCTCCACCCCCACCGGCAATAACATCAACACCATCATGGTGCACCTAGATCGCACTAATTTTCTTCTCTAGAAGATGCTGGTCATCCCCAACATCGCTGGCTAGGGATGGTACGGCTTCCTTATGGCTCCTACAAAGCGCCTCCGACCACGGTCACCGAAGGAGAAGGTGCCAAAGCCGTGACCAGGGCCAATCCGAACTATGCCTTGTGGTTTTACACGGATCAACGTGTTCTCAGCATCCTCATCGACTCCATGACGGAAGAGATCTTCGGCCACCTCGTCGGCCGCACCACTGCGTCGTCTGTGTGGGCATGCCCTGTGTCCCTGTTCTCGGCGCAAAATAGGGCAGGGCTGTGCCAGAAGCGGCGTCAGCTCTCGACGGTGAAGAAGGATGACCTCACCGCCGCCGCCTACTTTCACAAATGAAGGGGTTTGCGGATGCCATGGCCCAAGTGGGGTCACCCATCTCTGATGATAAGTTGATCGACTACATCGTCGTCGGTCTAGGGCCTCAGTACGAGTCCCTCCAACACTCTCTCATGGTGCTGGCCGCCGCCGGCGCTGACACCCTCAGCCTGTCAGACTTCTACTCCATTCTCCTCTCTTGTGAGTCCCTCAAGGAGCAAAATGCCCTCGCCCTCGAGTTCTCCACCTTCGCCAACGCAGTGGCGTGGCAAGGCAACGACTGTAGAGGGGGATGCCCCTTCGCCCACACCAACAACGACGACCGCTTCGTGGGTCGCCCTAGTGGCCCGCAAGGTGGCAGTCAGTACAACAATGGCCAGTAGCAGCCCCCCCATGGCAACCGCTCCAACAAGGGGGGCGGTGGTGGTGGCAACAACACAGGTGGCGAGGACAACAGCAGTGGCAGACGCAAAAACCGCCAGCGCGAGAACCCCGCTGTCAGTTCTGCAAGTAGTGGGGGCATGAGGCTCTCCAGTGCAAAAATCACTTCAACCAAGCGTTCCAGTAAGAAGAGAACCGTGCTGGCAATTCTGCCACCTACCAACCTGGCCCCAGCCAGTCTTGGCTCTACGACACCAGCACCACCGACCACCTCACTAACGACATGGGTTGGATGAACATCCAGGAGCGCTACACCGGCACAGATCAAGTGCAAGTCGCCAACAGTGTAGGTTTGTCTATTACTCATGTTGGTCACTCTCGTTTACCTGGTTCATCCATTCCCATTGAACTTAAAAATATTCTTCTTGTTACTAAACTTATCAATAATTTGCTCTCTGTCTATCTCCATGTTTTTGAAAATAAAATCTTCATTGAGTTTCATAAATTCTTTTTCTGTGTCAAGGACAAGGTCACAAAGAAAAATACTTCTTCGCGGTAGGAGTCCTGGCGGCCTCTACCCTCTTCCATCCAACCGCGCCGAAGCTTCTAGGCATCACATTCTTCCGGCGTTAGGCTGAATTCCGAGCAGTGGCATCGGCGTCTTGGTCATCCTTCCATTAATAGTCCATACCATTGTTAGTTCCAAAAAATTGTTGTGTTCTCCAAACATTGATTCTTCCGTGTGCGATTCTTGTCAGGGTGCTAAGAGTCACCAATTACCATATAATTATTCTACTCATGTTTTTACATCACCAATTGAGCTTGTTCACTCTGATGTTGGGGTCCTGCTTTGCCCTCTTTCGGGTTTTTTAAGTATTATGTCAGCTTCATTGATGACTATGGTCGCTATTGCTGGATATATTTGATCAAACATAAATCTGATGTTGAGACCATCTTTTACACTTTTCAAAACCATGTTGAGCATATTTTAAATGCTAAGATTCGTTCTATTCAATCGGACTAGGGGGGTGAGTATCACCATCTCCATGCTTATTTTCAGCGCACCGGCATTGCTCATGGGGTGTCTTGTCCGCATACATGTCAACAAAATGGTATAGCTGAACGCAAGCACCGCCATCTTGTAGAGATGGGTCTAGTCCTCCTAGCGCATTCCTTGTGGCCCCTTCAGTTTTGTGATGAGGCATTTCTTACTTCTTGCTATCTCATTAATATGATGCCTACGCCTGTTATCAACAACGCCACACCCGTGTTTTGCATCGTCAACATGCCTCCCGAGTATTCGTTTCTCCGCACATTTGGCTGTGCGTGTTGGCCCAGCTTGCGTAAGTATAATTCACATAAACTCGAGTTTCGCTCACGGATGTGTGTGTTTCTTGGTTATAGTCCCATGCATAAAGGCTATAAGTGCCTTGATGTAAGTGCATCTAGTGCCCCTTAGTGATTTTGGTGTATTGAAGACTTATAGGTTAAGGAACTAGTGTGTTTGTGAGTGTACACAGGCTCTATAAGTCGATGAGGAGTTTGATATATTTGGACATTATCGACCCCTAAAAATATGTCTTCAGCTGAAAACTTTGGTGAAGACTTTGCTATTCCCTGAAGACTTTGAAAATGAAGAAGTTGGTGTGGCGTTGAAAATGAAGAAGTTGGTGTGGCCTTGAAAATGAAGAAGTTGGTGTGGCCAAAGCAATTTCCTCATCCAAAGGCGAAGATTCTGATAGTAGCCTTGGTGATCCTGAAGAACTAACTCAGGAGCTAGCAATGCTCGTGAGGAAATTCCAGAACTTCTCAAGGAAAGGTGGATTTGGAAAGTCATCAAAAGGTGGCTGGAGGAAATCAGATTTCTCAGATGACTACAAGAAGAGAACTTGTCAGAAATGCAACAAATCAGGTCACTTCATATCTGATTGTCCTCTCTAGGAAACATAATCAAAGAAGAAGAAGAAGTACAAGGACGAAAGTTCTGATGACTCAAAGAAAAAGAAGAAACCTTCAAAGTCCTCATCTGCAAAGTCCTCATCTTCAAAGTCCTCAATACACAAGAAAAATGGTTCTAGAAAGGCTCGGGCTTTCATTGGCAAGGAAATGGACTCAGAAGAAGAATCTGAAGAATATGAAGAAGAGGAAGAATCTGAGGTGGCATCTGAATCTGGTGTCACTAGCCTCGCTCTTGCTACTGCTTTCGTCAGCAAGTCCATCTTCAACGATGAAGAAAATGACTACTCCAACGATTCTAACACCAGCAGTGATGATTACGCACCCACCTATTGCTTCATGGCTAAAGGTTACAAGGTACATAAGCATCACTCCTCCTCTGAATCAAGTGATGGTGAATCTGATGAATATGTGAAACCTAGCTACACCAAACTTGCTAATATTGCTACTAGGCAACAAAGTGCACTTGAAAAGCTTCAGAAAATTCTAGACAAAAGCGATGATCTATTGAATGAGGAAGTGGATCGGACTCAAACTCTGTCTGACGATCTCAAAAGTCTTCAAACAAAGTATGATGACCTTCAAAGTCATCATAATGCTCTCTTAGCCGATCATGAGAAGCTTTCTTATGAATTTCTTCAAAGAAAGCAAGATCTTGAGAAACTAAGGGTGTCACATGAGGATCTCCAAAGGAAAATGATTCCTTACTGGCTCAATAGATCAATACCACTCAGGAAGAATTTGTTCCACCTTGTTTGAAATGCATCGAACATGAAACTGCTAATTCTTCACCTGAATGTTCAAATGCTTCTATTGCTGCAAATTCTTCAACTATTCCAGTGGTCACAAATTCCTCATCTGAGGACACCACAAGTATCACTGACGAAAATGCAGGGTTGAAGGAATTGTATGTGATAGGCACGTACAAAAGTCGAAAAGGGCATTCAAACCCTTTGCGATGTCCTCAAAAAGCAGATTCTGAATAGGAACCCTAGGAAAGAGGGTATTGCCTTTGAGAGGAAACTCAACGCTGATGGATCCTACTGGAACACCTAAGTAGTACCCCACAACCTCATGGGTTGCTGCAAAAGGATCTCCTGTAGATCCATCCACTTTATCTGGCTTTACTTGTGAAACTTCATATTCCTCTGATGAGTCAATTGACTCCAACTACAAATTCTTCAAAAATCAGAAAGGTGAAGTATTTGCCAGATTTGTTGGAACTAACTGCAGGAACAGTTCACCTATGAAGAAAACCTGGGTTTCCAAGAGCTGCATACAAAATCTTCTAGTGAATGTCCTCACGACACCACTCATGAAGAACAGGAACCCCAGATCAAATTCCTCATATGGACCAAAGTCTTGACTTGGACCAAATTCCTCAAATGGTCAAAAATATCATTCTCGTTCTAATGCATTTGTTTCGTAGGGAAAATCTAAGAGTTCTGAATATGTGCATTATTCTTCGAATCATTATGTTCATAGGTCCTTGAAGAATTTCTCCGCTTATTCATATGAGTACTCTAACCCACGTCCTGTGAAACGAAGCGCACTTGCTTCAATGCCTCCCTTCTCATATGGTGCTCGCAGAATGATGAACTCTTTACCACCCCTTCAGATGTGGGTGGTGAAGAAATTGAACTAATTTCTTATGCAGGGTCAGGTCTTCAGATGAACTTGAACATCTGATGAATTTGCTGGAGACCTGAGGAGATGCTTTAAAGGACGCAAGCTAACCATGTAGAAATGAATTCCTCATTTCTCACGTCCTCACACTACTTGCTTACTATCTTGTGTGATGAAATTCTGTCTGATGAAATTGATGTCATATTCTTCACTCTAAAGCATATGAGTTCGTAAGTTGTACTAATTCATCTGCAGGATGAACCTCCAAAAGCTACTGAGTGGGTCCTCGATAGTGGACGCACAAACCACATGACTGGTGACAAGAATCTACTGATGAATTTTACACTTGCTACATCTCATCTGAAGCATATCACCACATGACTGGTGACAAAGGAAAAATCAAGGTATTGGGTCTAGGTAAGGTTGCAATCTCAAAGGACCGAACCATGGATAATGTGATGCTTGTCGAATCCCTTGGGTTCAACCTTATGTCTGTGTCAATGCTTTGTGATCTTGATATGGTTGTCGTATTGGAAAATATCATTGTGTTGTCATCATGGAATCTAATAATTCCAAAGTCTTCGAAGGCTTTAGGAGAGGAGACTTGTATATTTGTGATTTCTCTAGAGGTCCTCAGCCTGCCACATGCCTACTTGCAAAGTCCTTAGAAGGCTGGCTGTGGCATGGATGACTTGGACATGCTGGTATGAGGAACTTGCACACACTCGTGAAGAAAAAGCACGACATTGGCATTGAAGGTGTCAAATTACTCAAGGACCACCTCTATGGTGCATGTGAGTCTAGGAAGATGACCAGATCCAAGCATCCCTCCAAGACAATCATGACCACGACTCGACCCTTTGAATTGCTTCACATGGATCTCTTTGGCCCCACTCATTACTCCACACTAACAAATTCTTCAAGTTTGTATGGCTTTGTCATTGTTGATGATTACTCACCTTACACTTGGGTGCATATTATTCCGTACAAGTCTGAAGTGCAGGATGTCTTCAGACGATTTGCTTCAAGGGCCTCCATGAACTTCGGCGTCAAGATCAAGCATATCAGGAGTGATAATGGGCCTAAGTTCAATAACACCAATCTTGATGAATATCTTGATGAACTTGGTATTACTCATGAGTTATCTGTCCCATATACTCCTCAGCAGAACGACGTCGTGGAGCACAAGAATAAGACTCTTGTTGAGATGGCTCATACCATGCTTGATGAATAAAAGACTCCTCGTTTATTTTGGCCTAAGGCAATTGATACTGCATGCCACATCATCAACAGGGAATATCTTCACAAATTCTTCAAGAAGACTTCATATGAACTTATGAATGGCAAGAAACCCAATGTAAGTTATCTCAAAGTCTTCGGTGCAAAATGCTGGATTAGAGTTCCTCACCATAGTTCTAAATTTGCACCGAAAGCATGAAGGTTTTATGCTTGGTTACAGAAAGGACTCGCACACCTACAAAGTCCTCAACACCTACCACCAATAGGTTGTTGAAACTGTAGATGTGCAGTTCGATGAAACTGATGGGTCACAAAGAGAGCACCTGCCTTCTGTGTTAGATGAATAGTCTCCTGAGGAATCCATTAAGCTGAAGGCAACTGAAGATGTCATACCCACTTAAGCAGTCATTCCATCAAATGAAGACATTCATGCTGATACACCTGAAGAAAATAGTGCTGATGAAAATCCTCAACCACGTCAACCTGCTCATCCAAGAGTTACAAATGAAGTGCAGATTGACAAAATCATCGACGACATCAATGCACCAGGTCCCCTCACTCACTCAAGAGCTTCACATTTGACTAACTTTTGTGGGCACTTTTCTTTTGTCTCTATCATAGAGCCCACCAAAGTTGATGAAGCATTCAAGGAGCCTGAGTGGATTCAAGCTATGCAAGAGGAATTGCATCAATTCAAGCTCAACAACGTGTGGGAACTTGTCAAGCGGCCAGATCCTCACAAGCATAACATCATAGCTACCAAGTGGAACTACCGCAACAAGCAAGATGAAAATGGCCTTGTGGTAAGGAATAAGGCTCGTCTTGTAGCTCAAGGATACACACAGGTTGAAGGAATTGGATTTGATTAAACTTTTCCACCTCTTGCTAGACTTGAATGTATTCGCATATTGCTTGCTTATGCTAACAATCATGATATAATCTTATATCAAATGGATGTGAAAAGTGCATTCCTAAATGGTATGCTTGAGGAAGAAGTATATGATGCTCAACCCCCAGGTTTTGAAGATCCTAAGCATCCTGACAAAGTCTTCGGACTCCACAAGGCCCTCTATGGCCTCAAGCACGCCCCTCGGGAGTGGTACGACACTCTGAAGGAATTCCTCATGAAGAAAGGCTTCAAACCCGGTTCACTTGACCCAACTCGTTTCACAAAATCCTATGACAATGGACTGTTCATATGCCAAATATACGTAGACTATATTATCTTTGGCTATACTAACAAACGTTACAATGATGAATTTGCCTGTATGATGAGTGAAGAATATGAAATGTCTATGATGGGAGAGTTAAAATTCTTCTCAGGTCTTCAAATTCATTAGCATGACAATGGCATTTTCATATCTCAAGAGAAATACCTCAATGATGTTTTGAGGAAATTCGACATGCAAGATTGCAAATTCGTCAAAACTCCAATGCCTTCAAAAGGCCACCTCTGCATCTAACAAAAATGGTAAAGATTTCGATCAGAAGGTATATTGCTCCATGATTGGCTCATTATTGTATCTATGTGCATGTAGGCCTGATATTATGCTGAGTGTTTCCATGTGTGCCTGATTCTAAGCAACACCGATGGAATCACACCATAATGCGATGAAACATATTCTTCGATACTTAGGTCACACACCAACGCTTGGATTATGGTATCCCAAGGGCTCAAATCTTCACCTCGTCGGATACTCTAATACTGACTATGCTAGAGATCGTGTGGATCGCAAGTCAACCTCAAACACATGTCATTTCCTTGGACGATCCTTAGTCTGTTGGTCCTCGAAGAAGCAGAACTGCGTGTCACTATCTACTGGTGAAGGTGAGTAAATTGCTGCTGGTTCATGTTCCGCTTAGTTGTTGTGTATGAAGCAAACCCTCAAGGACTATGGCATCAATTTGAAGAATGTGCCTCTCTACTGCGACAACGAGAGTGCCATCAAGATTGCGTACAACCCAGTTTAGCATTCCAAGACCAAGCACATCCAGATTCGTCATCACTTTCTTCAAGATCATGTACTCAAGGGAGACATCTCCATCGACCACATCCCTACCGAAGAACAACTGGCCGACATCTTCACAAAGCCCTTGGATGAGAAGAGATTTTGAAATTTGTGGTGTGAGGTAAATATCTTAGAATCTTCGAATGTTCTTTCAAAAAGGACACACATAATAACAGTTATGCAAAATTGATGACTTAGATGTGCAACACACAAAGTAACATTTTTCTTCAATCAATGAAGAATAACCTTCTATGTGTGAAGAAATTAATGAAGATTTGATTCTCAAAACCCTACGACAATTGTACACAGTTTCTGAAGTCATCATTCTTATACGGTGGGTCACGCCACCAACCATAGTTGAAATTCTTCAAAGTTGAGTTTTTCCACATTTTGCAAATTCTTCAAATTTTCGAATTCATCAACTTTTCAAATTCTTCAAACTATGAAACTCATGTTCTTCATTGACTATATACATATATATTTGAGTTTTCAATGTCCTCAACAACATTCAGTTATTGCTAAATTTTCAAGTTGATTTTCATCTAAGTGAATGTGATCGGACCCATTCCCCCTCTATGCTAAACTCAACCCAGTCTGTTCACAAATTCTTCATATGCGTTCTACTTTGAAACTCGCTCAAAGTCTTCACTATGTCCTTGACAGCTGAAGAATTTGCGAACGGAAACTTTAAAATTTTCACTATCAAAATTTTCGGCGTTTCCCGCTCAAACTGTTCCGATTCCCACGACTAGATAACCCACGACCCCCCACTATCGCCACTACTCAGTCCGTGGGTGACACATGTCGCATGGAGAGCAAGGGTTAGGGGAAATCTGGTCCAAAATCTTCGGACAGATTTGTTTTCACCTCCGCTATAAATACCCCTTCCCTTTCACTATGCTCGCTTACTCCTCACTCCTACTCTCTCCCGAGCTCCGACCTAGCGCTGCCGCTAAAATCATCGCCGCCGGTGTGGAAGAGCTTCACTGCCTCAACCTTGCCCTTGTCATACTCACATCGGCCGCGGAAGGCTTCATACCGCCGTCACTGTAGCTGTCTCCCTCTGGCGAGCTAGGGCGTGGGAGATCTAGACTGACAAATTCCTCGATTTCTTCTCACAGTTTGTCGTGTTCTTCATCAGGGTAAATAAAATCTGATTTTACTGCCCTTGTTTGATCTTCAAGTTTTCCTCAATTTCCTCAAAGGTGTTTACTCTTCAAGAATCTCATTATAAAGCACCTTACATGTTCATACACTTGATGTTATTCCCTAAGTTGTGATTTTCTTCAAGATTCCTCAATTGTGTGAATCCTCAAAATTTTCACAACTCTGGAAATTAAGACAAAGAACACTTAGTGAAAATCCTCACGACGCCCATGATCAAATTCCTCACACTTGATTTTTTTAAAACTTTTGAGAACGCATATGACCTCTTAAAATTCCTCGCACCTATACTCTGTTCACAGGTACAAACATGTCCGCAAATGAATCACTAGGTTCTCATCAACTTAACTCATTTGCAGCGTTTCTTGAGGAAAAATTATTCACTTCTTCAGAATCTTCAAGAGTTCAGAATCCTGAGCCAAAGAAAATGGCTGATGGGAAGAACCCACAGAAAGGTGGAAAGAAACCTAATGTCCAGAATACTTTGGAGATACCTGATGACTTGTATGAGGAATATTGCACGCCAGATGAAGAAATTCATGGAAAACAAACAACAAAACAAAGAATGATCTGCTTACAGCAGTTAAACCCCTTTGCAGCAGGCCACCCTTGGCTCCAAATCAAACAACTGATCCCACTAGACTCAAGACTGGTAATGACTTTGCTCATGAATGGGAAAAATAGCCAGCCAAGTTGGCTAAGAAAGCAAAAGAGGCTGTGAAGAAATTCAACGAAGACTCTGCTGCTACTGGAGCCTCTACAAGTGCTCCAAGGATATCAATTGCGAAGAAATCTGTTGTGAAGTCACAGTCTTCAATGTCAAAGTCATCACTATAGATGCCTCAAGCAAAGTCTTTAAAGGCCCCAATAACTATTTCAGTAGCTCCTCAGTCCTCTGGTGCTGCCGCAAAGTCCTCAACACCTGTGCACCTTGCATCATGTCAGAGGACAAAGGGATACTCAATTGCTTCAAAAGTCTCAGTAAGTCCCTCTGCTCAAGCACAGTCTTCAGCAAGCCCTACTATGTTGAAACTCAAGAAAACTGCTGGACGAGGTCAAAGACCAAGTCCTAACACAAGCAAAGCTATGGTGACTGTACCCTTAGGATCTGAGGATGATGATGAAGCTAATGATGAAGAACTGGAAGAAATCATCAGAGAAAGTCAGCAAAAGGCTGCATTATCCAAAGGCAGCTCTGTTCCTCTTCTACTGGATCCCAAGATGATCCTCAACTTCATTGACATATGGCATGAGGATCCCAGCACCCCACTTTCCTCACTGAACCTACCTCTGGGTGTGGAACACACTTTATTGCTGAGGAAAAATGGAAAAGAGATCAAGCTCAGAGAGCTAAGAGTAATGAGGCTCGAAAAGAAAATTTTCTGAGGAATAACATGATGAATTTCACTCCAAATCAACTCATCACTGTTCAGTCTGAAATCCGCTGCCTCTCTGAACAACAAGATAGATATGATGCTGAATGGAAGGGCACCAAAGTGAGATTCATCAGGGCAGCCCAAGATGCAATTAAGGACCATAACTCTAGGGTTGCAGCTCGATGGCAACCACAAATTCCTCGAGCTGGTGAATCTGCTCAGCCTGCTGATGACACTGCTCCCATAGCTGAAGAAACTTAGGCTGCTGAAGAAACTGACAGGCCTGCTGAATTTTTTGCTGCGCCTGAGGAAATTGATACCACAAGGGTGATTGCATCAGTCGTGCCTGAAGAAAATGCACCTCCTTCACCCTCTGTTGAAACAGCTAAATCAGCAAGGGTGAAGACAATCATCCTTCCTTCTACATCAGAAGTGAAGAAGACCAAGGTTGCGGAGAAGAAGGCACTGAAATGAAAATCATCAACTTCAGATTCCTCAGCAGTAAGAAATTGAAGACACTGCCAGGTTCTTCAGTTGGACCGTTTGATGCAACACCTATAAGCTCCATGCCAACCTATGAAATTGTGCCATTTGGTGTTGACTATGTGATCCCAAATGATGAGGAAAAGGATCAATCTGTTGCTACCTCAGAGCAGATTGATGAAGAAATTGAAGTGGAAGCAAATGTTTCAAGTCCACAGGTATCATCGCCCCAGCCTTAGTTGATTGCTATAGAGGCCGACGTTGAAGAAATTGATGAGGATGTGGACATTGGCAACACAACCCCTATCATCAATGATGAATATTGGGAAGCTGCTCACCCAAATTCCCCAATGACCACTCCTCTATCACAGATTCCTTAGTCTCCAGCCCAGACTAAAGAAATTGAACCAAAATCTAATGACTTTGCTGCCATTGCTACTTAAGAGATCCCAGCTGCATCAGCTGATGAAATTCCTGCTCCACCTACCACAGAGGAAACTACTACACAAATTCCTGAGTCTGAAGAAGTTCCTCCTATGCCTAAGGAGATTGTGGGTCACTTCAAGCCAAACGTTCAGCCAAAGCCACGAATGCCATTCAAAGGCTCAAAGCGCCCCAAATTCATCAAGAGCAATTTCTTCGATATGCACATTTTCTTCACTGGAACCAATCCATATGATTCAGCTCGGGAAGGTCGCACCAGATGCTAGACTCCAACACAGATGAATTATTATGCATCAGTACAGTTTGACAAGAAGAAAGTCTTCAAGCACCGTCAAATTCCTCATGCGAATATGGAAACAATCCCTTCCTTCACACCGGTGCTCGTAGTTCTTCACGATGCAGGAATTCTTCCGTTCTGTGTGGATATCTGCGATTGGAATGAAGAGCTCATTCTTCAATTCTATGCCACTGTACACATCATAGGTGATGCTTCTAACATCAACTCATGGGTATTGGATTGGATGAATGGATCAACCCATTATGCTGCACCAGCCTCTGAATTGCTTTGGTTAGTCCCAGTTCCAATTCCCTCAGAAGAAGCCCGCTACCTGTTTGATGAACCTGCTCTGCTCGACCATATGATGCAAGTACTGATGAAACCGCTGGCTCCTGGAAAACCTCAAAGGACAACCTTCCTTGTGAAAGATTTGCTCTATGTACCCAGGACAGTTTATCGCATCCTCACCAGCACCCTTTGTCCTCAGAAGGGTCACAACTCTGAAGAAGAACTTGAGGGAATCATGAAGAACATGCTATTCAACATCATTCATGGCATTCCTATCAACTATCATGATTTCTTCACAAGGGCATTGGAAAATGCAGCATTAGTTCCATTTGAACTGAAGCCTTATGCTCCCTGGATCATGAAATTCATCAGATCAATGTATTTAGTTTGCTTCAAGGCGGACGTCCAAAATCACTTCGGTTTTCTACCTCCGATTGAAGTCCTCAAGAGCACAATTGCCTCAGTTGGAGGAAAAGGCAAAGTTGTCATTGATGAAGGTACTCGTCCATTGGATGGTCAGTTTCGCAAAGCTACATCTTACTCTACCAATGATGACACTGCTACCCAGGACTCTACTGCCAAAGCCTCAACGCAAAAGCCTCAAGAGTCTACCCCTCATGTGATGACTGATCGTGAGCTTCTCATAAGTCTTCATCAGAAGGTTGATCGCAATCATAAGTGGGTGAAGCGTTAGTTTGCTTCCATTGTTCAAAACATGACTGTGACGCAGCTCTGTGAGAAAAAACCACAACTATGTGCATGAAATCTTCGATCGTGCATGGGCCATTCTCGCACATCTCAAGACTCCTGATGAACTCAAAGACATGGAATTTGAGCAAAACTTTGACTGGTGTCATCCTCCTCAGAAGAAATTAAAGAAAGTTCCTGAGCTGGTTACAAGTTCATATTCTTCATCGCGTGAGACGGATGAAGCTGAGGATATTGAAGACACTACGGCAGGCCCTACATCGACAATCGACTCTGACACCACTGGCGCTCCTTCCTCTCCAACAAGATGAAATTCTTCAAGGGGTGTTAGTCCTCACTTTTTCGTCCCTTTTGGTCTTTGATGACATTTGGGGAGAAAATTTGAGTTAGTCTTCAAGCGGGTATCTATAAATGGGCTGTTTTTGTTTAAGTTTCAACTCTTGCTCTTTTGAGGCTTTTGTTGGTTGTTAAGTCCGATGGTGGTCCGACTCTTTTGAACTGCTTTCCGCATGCTTATTTCGTTAAGCACCTTAATGCATGCATGCTGAATTTCTTTAGACTTCATTTTCATCATCCACTTCAAATTCTTCATATCATATGTTCAAATGCGTGTATGAATTACAAGATATAGGGGGAGTTCTCCATGTTTTGAACAAGCAATGTGCATTTGCAGTCCAAAGCAAATTCCTCAAATATGCACATCTTCAGGGGCAGTTCTTCTATAACTTGCAATCAAATTCCTCAAACTCAGTACTTACACTTCATATTATTATCCCCGTTGAAAACTTAACCTATTTGTCATCAATCACCAAAAAGGGGGAGATTGTAAGTGCATCTAGTGCCCCTTAGTGATTTTGGTGTATTGAAGACTTATAGGTTAAGAAACTAATGTGTTTGTGAGTGTACACATGATCTATAAGTCGATGAGGAGTTTGATATATTCGGAGATTATCGACCCCTAAAAATATGTCTTCAGCTGAAGACTTTGGTGAAGACTTTGATATTCCCTGAATACTTTGAAAATGAAGAAATTGCACTAGAGGAATCAGCTACTTTGTCGTCCGCCATAGCGGACGGCAAAGGCATGCATGGTGGACGGCAAAGGCTTTGTCGTCTGCCAGTAGACGACCAACTGTCTAGCTGAATAAGCTATGGTAAAGGGCGCTTTGCTGTCTGCTAGCAGATGGCAAATATGCTTAGGTCTTTGCCTTCTACCAATAGACGGCAAAGACCATGGGTGACACATGTGGCAGCTTACAGCCGTTAACGGGTTAACGATGTGCTTTGCCATCGGCTGGCAGACGGCAAAGATGCAAAGTTCTTTGCCGTCTGCCAGCGGACGGCAAAGCAACCGTTTCTTTGCCGGCCTATGTGGTTTCTTTGCCATCCGCTTGCAGACGGCAAAGATGCAAAGTTCTTTGCCGTCTGCCAGCGGACGGCAAAGAAACCACATAGGCCAGCCTAGTAACACCCCAGGTTGCATAGGTAGCTGCCATGTGGCAGTTTGCCGTCTGCTGGCGGACGGCAAAGCTCTTTGCCGCTGCCCGTAGATGGCAAAGAGCATGTACAATCCTTGTTTTTCTATTTTTTCTTAAATCCATTCAATTTCACAGAATTTCACATATATACATATATACACATTTGAAAATACTTTCAACAAGCATAACAACACATGTACATACAAAATCATATCCCTGCCATATGGATATGATCATCCAACACATATATACATACCAAATGAAAATTCCATACGCAACATATGTAGCTAGCCAACATATCCCACAACAAGCATACAATGGTTTCATCCATCCATACATATATAGGTAGCAAGTTTCACATTATTCATCCTACAAAATCGAAACAAAAAGGAAGCACAAGAAGAAGAGTAGACTCCATCAACGCAAGATTCCTCATCGGAAGCAAATCTGCAAATTGGGAAAGAAGAAAGTTAGAAGAAGAAGAAGAAGACTAGAAGAAGAGGACTAGATAGAAGAAGAAGAAGAAGACTAGAAGAAGAAGAGCTAGAAGAAGAAGAATTTTTATTCTCTTTCTTTTTATCCTCTCCTCTTCTTTATCTTCTTGTTCTTCTAACTAAGGTAGGTAAAAATGCCATTTTCTAGCTAAGCTAGGTAAAAATGCTAAGTGTAGGTCATTTTAGAGCTAAGCTAGGTAAATAGGTCATTTTGGAGGTT
The DNA here is from genome assembly GCA_022496015.1 of Hordeum marinum. Taxonomy (NCBI): domain Eukaryota; kingdom Viridiplantae; phylum Streptophyta; class Magnoliopsida; order Poales; family Poaceae; genus Hordeum; species Hordeum marinum. The sequence continues at coordinate 428,755,451 of CM039675.1, forward strand.
ATTAAGATTATTATGTCATTTTTTACCTAAGTAAGCTAATTATGTCATGTTTGAGCTATCCTAGTTAAAATCGGTCATTTTGGATCTAGGTAAAGTTATTTTGTCATTTTGCAGGAAAATAAACTAATGATATGACAGTTTGGAGCTAAACCAAGGTTATTATGCAATTTTTACCTAAGTAAGCTAATTATGTCATAAATGAACTAGCTAAGCTAAGTATAGATCATTATTGAGCTATCCTATGTAGTTAGGCCATTTTTGAGCTAACTAAGCATATTTATTCATTTTGGAGGACAAAATGGTAAGTGTAGGTCATTTTTGAGCTATCCTAGTTAAAATCTGTCATTTTGGAGCTAATTAAGGTTATTTTGTCATTTTGGAGGAAAACAAACTAATGATATGACAGTTTGGTGCTGAACCAAGGTTATCATGCCATTTTTTACCTAAGTATGCTAAGTATGTCATAAATGAGCTAAAGAAGCTAAGTATAGGACATTTTGAGCTAACCTAGGTAGTTATGCCATTTTTGAGCTAACTTATCATATTTACTCATTTTGGAGGATAAAATGGCAAGTGTAGGTCATTTTAGAGCTATCCTAGTTATAATCGGTCATTTTGGACGTAGGTAAGGTTATTTTGTCATTTTGGAGGAAAATAAGCTAAGTCTATGTCATTTTGGAGCTAAACCAAGATTATCATGCCATTTTTACCTAAGTATGCTTAGTATGTCATTAATGAACTAAAGAAGCTAAGTATAGGTCATTTTGGAGCTAAATTGGTCATTTCTTAAGCTAAGTATGCATTTGTTAAGCAAAACACTTGGGAAAACTTACCATCATCACAGAGGTGAAGGACCGGTCGGGTTTGCGCCAGGCTGAGACGGAGAAGGACGGGTCGGGGTTGCGGCAGACGCAAAAGGATGGGTCGATGCTTGTCAGGAGGCATGCTGCACCAAAGACCATTTGCAATCTCTCCTTAGCATGATGCAACTCAAATGTGAATACTAGTAACTAATGACCATTCAAATGAAACTCACCGTGGGTATTATAGCAATATGGGGCATCGACAGAGGAGTCTAACCATTGTTCTGGCACACGGTCTGCACATTTTGTTTTCATGAGTCAGTCATATTAGTTAGTGATGAAACGAACAATACGTGCATGATTTGGCTAATATGCAGGACAAACTTACCACGAGGAGCTCATATAGGGCCCGATGAGACACGTCGTTCCGGTTCCTCTCCTCCTCCAACAGCCTAGCCATCGTCTCCTCCATGTACCTCTCCCTCTGCGCAGACTGCCTGTTTGCCTCCACCAGAAGCTCCTGGGCCCTAGCCTCGATGGCGAGCTCCATTGGCCGTGGATGAGGCCTTATCTCAGGATCGGAGCTCGTCTGGCGCTTCTTGATCTCCGTAGAGTATTAGGACAATGTATCAGTCCATCCCCAATGACTATCGAGCCATGGGGCCTCCCATCACTAGATATCATCACGAGCTCTGGATCAAAAGGACTCTGGCTTGGGTTGATGTCCTCCCCTTTCCTCGCCTTCCCCTCATCTCTGTACCTCACGATCTTTTTATGGGAGGAAATGTTGCTGAAGCTCTCTGGATGATCGAGGTCATCCTCAGAGAATGCCTTGGCCTTCTTGTACGAGGCAGTATGGGCCATGGCATAGAGGTCGTACAGTGGTGGCACCTCCTTCTTGTTTTCTCGCGTCTAAAAGAGAGGAAGAAAATATAAGTTAATGGCTCAAGATAGCATGAAGAATGAAATTGCATGAATCATGAAGCAAACCACATACCTAGTGATCCCTGTACTCAAATAGGTTGGATCTCCCTTGATGGTGTGGCACACCTTTCATTTGGGCACGCTTATCCTTGGCCTTGTTGTGGTCGGCTAGCCATTTGAGAGAGCACCAATCATCCACCAATGTATCCCAACAGTCCATCCTTTCCGGACACCATCCCGGGGGCACCTAAGTTAGACAAGAGAAATTTCAGCACTACGCCTATGAATCAAATCAAGGAAACTACGTACAAGGCCTTAAGAATAGATAATTACCTTCATTAACTTATCCTTACTCAGATAATTTTTGCGGCACTTCTTCTTGGCCCTCTTAATGTTAGTCGAGGCATAGTAGTCTCGAATAGCCTGCACCCGAGCCTCGTGCCATAAGTTCTGAAGTAGGCGCTTGCACTCAGCTATGAGAACAATAGCCGCGTTCGCCTCGTGTTCCTCAAGACACCTGTAGAAGGTATGCAATCAAACAAGACAACACTGATTAGTACAATCACTAGGTGTTGTTGATTTTTAATTCTATAAAGGAGAAATTAACCAAAACCGATAGATCACATTGTCAACCACCATCTCGCACAAGACACCGTCGACCCTCTCCTCCGGTGGGGCCGGGGCAGCCATGTACAACTCCCAGGTCAGTGCTAGCTGTGGAACCTCACCCTCACCGGGCGATTGGACCTTCCCCGGGAAGTGGTGCCAGAGAAACACACCAAGGACCTGGTTGGGCCTGCGGACACCACACTCGTGTTTCCAACCCCTGTAATATGACAAGGCCAACACATTAGACATTAATTTGAAGAAACATGAAGGCAAGAGGTTAAAAAAGAGTAAATGCACTTACTTCTCCGCATTAGGCTCAATCAACCACCTCTGATCGCGGGTCGTCGGCACGGGCGGGAGCTTTGTACATCCATGTTGGTTGACCTTCTTGCCCTCCTCAAGCAGCTTGCCCTCGCTATAGGTGTCCTCAGACAAGTTTTCCTCGCCACCATCAGCATGGCCACTAGCCTCCGGAGTCACGTGGGACGAAGACTCTGGGACCAGAGTCTCCTGGGACGAAGACTCTGGGACCAGAGTCTCCTGGGACGAAGGCTTGGTGACCTGAGGCTCGTCGGCCCGAGGATCGGCGGCTGGAGTCCGAGGTGGGTCCAATTCAGACGGGTCCACCTGAGACGGAGGACTCCTGTGGTCGGGAGAATCAGTTGGGGGTGGCGGCGAGGAAGGCGCAGCAGCCTTCCTACCTCTAGCACCTCTCTTCGTCTTCCCCCGACCTCTCCCGGTCAAAGAAGAAGCGCCCGCTGGTGTCTGCATACAGTATACCAGCACTCTCAGGAGTTGCTGTGGTGGAATAATAGCACCCCTCCCAGCACGCGCCAAGGAAAGAGGCTCACAGCGCTCCCGACCCATGCCCACCATCTGTCAACACCTGCAATGACAAAGAGTGAACGAAATTAGTTCAACATAAAAAAATTGAATACCTAATAACATGAACTAATTAATAATATATATGTACATAATAATAATTGAATACCTGACATTACTAATATTAATCTTCATCGTCTATATATGCTCTGGGATCAATAAATGCATAATTATCATCACTATTAGTAATGACGTGCTCATCAGCATCATTAATAAATCCATCAACATGTGGAAGGCCTCCTTTATGCAATCGGTCAAGCATTGACAGGTCATCTGCAGTCGTAACCTCTTCTTCTTCCGTCTCTTCTTGTTCCGGCTCAGGGGTGAAGTCGGATTCACTGTCGCTATCTACCTCAATGTTTTGGGGTGAAGTAGAGCGGTTCTTGAAACATTTTATTGAAACACGTGTTTCTTGGAAGAATTCTCCTTCATATGTGTCTGGGTTAATGTGAGGTTCATAATCATCTTCATTAAGGGGAGGTGGACTAAAATGTGACAGCACATCATAAACGACATCCCAACCATTCAGATTTGGATCTGTTTGGCAGGCCCACGGTAGATAGAAAACTTGGGTCGCCTGTTGAGCCGTAATATAGACATGAGGAACATCTAAATGGGTGCTTTGTTTGATTTCGACTAGCCCTATATGTTCATGAGTCCTTCTAGTCTGCTTCGGCTGGAACCAAGAACATTTGAAGACTACGACGTTTGGTGGGTTTTCACCAAGGAATGTAAGTTCATAAATTGCTTCAACTCTTCCATAATACTCGTCCTTCACCAACAGCGGAGACACAACAATTTGTAGGCTTTCGGTCGGCCATATATAGCTCTTTGCCAAAAGTACGAAAGCGATACCCGTGGATGTCGTATTTGTCAAATGAACGGACCTTATAGTCAAAACCATTAGCGACTTGTCTCAATTTGGAGTCCATAGACTCTGTATTAGCCTACAAGTTTAATACGACAGGATTGTTGCATTAGCTGCAAACTAGGCGAAGAAATGAAATCGTCTAATTAATGGAAATTACCGTTTGACCAAGAGATGAAACCGGGATAGCCGCCTCCATGCTTTGCCAGAAGCTCATACTCTTCGATGGAATCCTTTTGGATCACCGCTCCATCCGAAAATTTGGCGACGTATCGACTGTATCACATATCCGGGAATAAGAGCATTTCAAAGGAATTATAAGTTGCGAAACAATGTACCGAGAACTTACTCCATGTATGGCCGCACTTCTGTTAGGCTGTTGAAGATATACGATGAAATGGTCCGCCATTCTTCGACATCCAATGCTATTGATTTTGAAGCACAGGCTGGTATGAGCTTCCCTTTGAATAGGCTGAGGTTGGATCGACCTTTTTCACAGTCGCCATCATTGTACCGAGGCTTTGGATTATGCAAATGACAATTCTTGGCTTTGTAGTGTGCTGTCATGAAGTTTGCCGCCCCCTCAGTAATGAATGCCTCGGCCATCGATGCTTCAACTATATGTTTATTTTTACATTTTGCTCGAAGCGTCTTCTGCATCCTCTCAGTTGCGAAGCACCAACGATTTTGCACGCCCCCCCCAATCATGCCTCGGCCGAGAGATGCAAAATCAAATGCTGCATTGGATTAAAGAAGCCCGGTGGAAAGATCTTTTCTAACTTGCAGATCAACTCCGGCGCCAACTCTTCCAGTTCGTCTAGCACGTCAGGCGATAGTTCTTTGCACAAAGAGCACAAAAGAAATAGCTCAGCTCTGCCAGTACTAGCCATTCTTCCTTGGGGATAAAGCCACGCAACATCACCGACATTACCCGCTCAAGCCATATGTGCCAATCATGACTCTTGAGACCAAATATTTTCAATTTGTCAAGAGTCGCTCCCCTCTTTAGATTCGCTGCATACCCATCGGGGAACATCAACTGCATTTTCACCCACAAGATCATTTCCCTCATACCTGGCCTTCCAAGATTGAACCATGCCTTTGGCTTCCTCTAGTTCTTCTTTCCTTTCGGTTGTCCAATGTTTTGTAACGGTCTATCACACAGAGCCTCCTGATCGACTCTAGCCTTAGGATTATCCTTCGACTTCCCCTATATGCCGAACGATGTACCAAAAAGGGCCTCCACGATATTCTTTTCAGTGTGCATCACGTCAATGTTGTGTGGGCAAAGGAGGTCTTTAAAGTAAGGAAGATCCCACAAACATATCTTGTGAGTCCAGGCGTGTTCCGTATTATACCCTTTGAAATACCCTAGATGATTTGGATCTGGCTCGAGAGCGTTTATCTGATCCAGGATCTGTTGGCCTGTCAACGCAGGTGGTGCAGTGTTTTTGACAACTCTACCTTTGATGAAATTCTTCTTGTCTTTTCTGAACTTATGGTCAAGATCCAGAAACTGACTATGCATGTCGAAGCAAGAAAACTTGCGATCCGCCTACAACCAACGAAACTCAAGAGCTGCCTTGCATGTGGGGCACGAAAACCTTCCATGCACACGCCAGCCAATGAATAGCGCATACGCCGGCAAGTCATGTGACGAGTACATGTACGAAACATGCATTTTGAAGTTCTTTTTGGTAGCGGCGTCGTATGTCTTGATTCCATTATCCCAGGCTTCTTGCAATTCATCCTTAAGCGGCTGCATGTACACATTCATATTCTTCCCCGGATATTTGGGCCCTGGAATTATCAACGTCAGGAAAATGTTCTTTCTTTTCATAATCTCTCCGGGGGGGAGATTGAGTGGAATGACAAATTCAGGCCAACAACTGTATTGTGCTGCTGTCATACCATACACATTGAACCCATCCATGCTGATGGCAACTCGAGGATGCCTTGGATCTGCCGCTTTATCCTTATGTAATGCATCGAAATGCTTCCATGCAAAAGCGTCTGAAGTGTGTCCCAACATTGGATTCCCATCTGCATCTAGTTATGTTCTTTTGCCCAATTTATGCACGTCATCTGTCTGGCCGTCTCTTCGACCATGAAAAGACATTGAAGTCTTGGTATGATTGGTAGATACCGAAGAACATTAATGGGGATTTTGGTCTGACTCTTCTCACCCATACTGTTGTCTACCAGAACATACCTGGAAGCATTGCAAATGGGGCAATAGTTCAAGCCCGCATACTCAAGCCTAAATAAGGCACATGCATTCTCAAAGGCATCTATCTTCTCATAGGGCATCTTAAGCGCACATAGAATTTTTTCTAAATGGTACAGGTTTGCTGGCAATACGTGGCCTTTGGGTAGAAAGTGTCCAAATATCGTCATCATCGCATCGTAGCATTCTCTACCCAGGTTTAACTAAGCCTTCAGAGCCATTACTTGTGTGATGGCATGCACCTAACAAAGCTCAGTGTGCTCATGGAGAGGACGTTTTGAAGACTCCAACATTTCAGAAAAGGCCTTTGAAGATTCCTCAATCTCACCGCCCGAATCCCGAGCATCATCAAAGTCTTGCACCATGTCTTCGATCCCAGTACCATGCTTGTCGGTGCAACGACGAACCACCTCAGCTCTGGCACACTGGGCAGACTCACCATGAAATGTCTAGACCGTATAATTAGGCGTAAAACCCCACTTCTGCAGGTGTTTGATCATTTCAAACTCTGACTTCTTCTTAAAGTTGTCGCAATTGACACATGGGCACCAGGTTATTTTCTGTCCATTTGCAAATGCGACTCTCACAAACTCCTTGGTTTTTGTTATCCATTCACAGGTCATGTCTTTCTGACTAGTGTGACCGGTGTACATCGACACACGATCACTCATCTTGCCTAGCTACTGGACACAGACAAAATATATACATAATTCAGCAAACCATATTCATTAGTTAATAGAGTTTGTTAGTTTTATTACGTCGATGCAACCTAGACGCTAGTAGGTAAATATAGATCCTAATCCCACCCGAGTATGTGTATATTGGGTTCGTTTCCCCATGCTCCGCCCTGGATCCGATGCACAATTTCAGCAACACCTCCCCGTTGTTCTCCTAATACATGTCTCGACAATAAGCAGAGAGGATGTGTACCCGGAGAACAACAGGGAGGCACTGAAGAAATTCTGCATCGGATCCGGAGGAGAGCATATGGGAAAACGAACCCAATCTACACATACTCGGGCTGTCCATGGATAAGTTGGACAATTCAAAATAATCACGGTTATAAATATGCTAATGGACAATTCGAATGGGAAACGCATAGTGGTCACGCATACTGATGATTGAAGACACCTATAGCTAGCAAGTTTCATCATCATGAAGACCGGAACATAGGAAATGAAGGGGGAAGGAGGAGATGTCATTCGTGCTCACCCACGAACGCAGGGGCGGAGCTCGTCGAACGCACGGGGAGGTCGTCGAACACCAGAGCCTCGCAGCGACGAAACAACTGCACATTTAAATCCACCTGATCAACATAAATATGATGTTTTGTATAAAAAAATCAAAAATATATGACCTAACTCATAATTCACAAATATATGACCCGTGTCGTGTCGGGTCAGGGTGTTGGGGTGCCGTGTCGGGTCGGGGTGTTGGGGGTGTCGTGTCAGGGTCAGGGTGTCGGGGGTGTTGTGTCGGGGTTGGGGTGCAGTGTCGGGGTCGGGGTGTCGAGGGTGTCGTGTCGGGGTAGGGGTGCTGTGTCGGGTTCGGGGGTGCCGTGTCGGGATGTCGTATCGGGGATCAGGATGTCGGTGGTGTCGTGTCGGGGTCGACCCTCGACTCCTTTTCCCCTCGATCCTCGACCCCTCGACCACTCGGCGACCCTCTTTTCCCTCGGCGACCATCTACCATCGGCGACCCTCTTTTTCTACTTTTCCCACTTCTTTTTTTCATCTTCTACTTCTACTTCTTTTTTTTCATCATCTTCTTCTTCTTTCTTCTTCTTCTACTTCTTCTACTTATTGTTCTTTCTTTTTCATCGTCTTCTTCTTCCTCTTCTTCTTCTTCTTCCTCTTCTTCTTTTACTTGTTTTTTTCATCTTTCTTGTTTATTCTTAAAAAACAGAAAAAACCTAAACTAAACCAAACTAAGTCTAGCGGTGTCGGGGTGTCGGGGGTGTCGTGTTGGGGTCAGGGGTGCCGTGTCGGGGTGTCATGTCGGGGGTCGGGGTGTCGGTGTTGTCGTGTCGGGGTCGACCCTCGACTCCTTTTCCTCGATCCTCGACCCCAGACAATCTAAATAAACCTAAACTAAATCTAGAAAAACAGAAAAAACAGAAAATCTGACCTTAGGGTTTAGGCGACGGTGCGGCTCCGGCGGCGGGGCAGTGCGGCTCTGGTGACGGGGCAGGGTGGCGCGTCGCGGCTCCGACGGTGCGGCGGTGCGGTGCGGTGTGGCTCCGGCGGTGGGGCGGGGCGGTGCGGTGCGGCTCCGGCGGTGGTGCAGGGCAGCGCGGCCACCAAGGCTACGTCCGCTGGGAGGGGCGGCACGGTGCGGCTCCGGTGGTGGTGCAGGGCAGCGTGGCCACCAAGGCTGCATCCGCTGGGATGGGTGGCCGGGGCGGGGCGGCTGGGCGGCCGGCGACGTAGCGGGCTCCGGTGGGAGGGGCTGGGCTGTGGCGGCGGGGGCTCCGGGGGTGGCGCGGGTGGCAGCGGCTCGGGCACGTGGCAGCGTGCGCGGGTGAGGTGAGTGGAGAGAGAGGGGTATGGGGCGACAGGGCAGGCTCCGAGGGGAGGGGTTGGCCAGCGGCAGCGGGGCCTCCGGGGGTAGCGCGGGGCGGCGGCGGCTCGGGCACGAGGGACGACGCGGTTGAGGTGAGGGGAGAGAGAGGGGTGGGGCACGAGGGGTTAGGTAAGTTAAACCTCTTTGTCGTTTGCTAGAAGACGACAAAGAGACTAGCTAGTGGGGTGGGGCCGGGGGGAACGGACGTTACTTCTTTGCCGTCTACTAGCAGACGGCAACGAAGCTTTGCCTTCTTCTAGGAGACAGCAAAGAAAGTGACTGTTAGCTGATACCCGTAAGTGGGCCACCCACCCTCTTTGCCGTCTACTAGCGGACGGCAAAGAACCGGCTGATGGCAAAGAGCTTCTTTGCCGTCAGCTAGTTCTTTGCCATCTGCTTTGTGGAAACAGATGGCAAAGAGTTTCTTTGTCGTCCGCTAGCTAACGGCAAAGAACTGGCAGTCGGCAAATTTGCTGATTCCAGTAGTGTTGGTGTGACCTTGAAAATATGAACAAGGACTATGAAGCGTGAAGACTTTTGTTTTTGTAATTTCATTTTGTTTCTTTGAGTCATAAGAAACATCGTACTGTTAAAGGGGGGCGAGGTAATAGTAAGGAAAATTTCCAAATGCTGCTCAACTCCAAAAGCCTCAACCTATCCAATCATTCGAGTGAAGCATTTGGAAATCTCCTGCAGTTCAGTCAGGTTCCTCAGTGACAGGGACAAAGTTCTTCTGGTCTCTGATGAAATTGGTCTGACTGAGGAGTTACAATTTCGCTAGTGCGAATTGCCTACAAGTGAGGAACATGATAAGCTTGAGGATTTTCATAGTTCGAAATTCCGACCGTTGTTGTGCTTAGCGCCAGCTGTCCCCAATCATCTTATCCACATAATGATCATATCATTGGGGGTATTTATGTCTTATCATGTCAGGTTGCACCTTGGCTATAAATAGTCACCCCCACAACACCTAGTTGGTTGGCTATTCCGAGAGAGAACTCACACTTGTCATTTGAGAGCAACCCATCCTCCGAGGACTTTGAGAGAAAATCATCAGTGAGGAAAAACACAAATCCAAACCACCAAACCCAAAGTAATTAAGCATCACTGAAGAGATTGTTCTAGTGTGGAACCGACGCTTGTTACCTTTGAGGACTGTGTATCCTCCAGAGAGTTAGGTGTCATGGTCTAGTGCATCCTGCAGTCAATTGGGGATCACGGAGTGACCTTGGTCTAGAGCATCCAGCAGTAAATTGTGGATCGTCGGGTGACCAGTTTGTGAGGGTTTCAGAAGTCTACCCTGAAGACTTACCACGAGTGTTGGGTGAGGACTTTGTGACCTTAGCTCAAGGAGAATACGGTAAGGACTGTGTGTCCTCTGGTTTAAATACCAGGCCGCTCCAAACCAGTCCTACGACTATCAAAGCAGTTGGAACTGGGTCATCAAACCATTGTCTTCATTGAGCTACCTGGTTCTATTTCCTCACCCCTTCCATTTCCTCATATACCTGTTGATGAAATTGATCTTTACTATTTGAAGAATTTGACTGAAGACCTGCACAATTTCCTCACCTCAAATTCTTCAAGTTACCATGTTCCTCGCCTGCTTATCCTGTATCACGCTACTTGTAAATTGTTTATGTTTTAGATCATCATGATGACTATGCTGTCACTATGTTTCTCATGCACTTGAGTACTTATTCTGTTGCTAGTTATTCATCACATTTCAAATTCCTCAAGTTGAAATTACTCATGTGATGAATTTGTAAAAAATCACCTATTCACCCACTCTAGTCGATATAACACACTTTCACTTGATCGTTCCACTGGTCGTATTTACATCTCTCGTGACGTTGTTTTCGACGAGGCAGTGTTTCCCTTTTCCACACCCAGTGTCACTGTCGATGTCTCCAAACTTCTTCCAGTGTCATTTCCGTCTGATGAACCAGTTACTCAGAGTGCCGACACGCGTAGTTATGACATTACATTGTTATCGGCTAATGCACCTAGTGATGTTGTTAGCTCTCTTGTGTTGGTTACCGCGGCGTCACTCATGCCGATCGACGTCCAGATGCCATCGGCACCACTGCCTCTTCATGCCTCTGTTGGCGCTCCAAGGTCCGCCTCGCATGCACACACGTCAGCCACCCCGGCTCGGCCTCCCGCGTCGCTCCTGGCACCGACCCAACCTCGCCTGCGCTGGCCCTGGCCTCTGACTGTGGCCCGTGTTCGAGTTTTCTGTCACCTGCACGGTCGTCAGTATCTCTGGCCCACGACGGGTCCCCATCGTCAAGCTCGTCCCCGCCCGCCTCTCCGACCAGCGACGGGTCCACTTCGTCGAGTTCATCCCTGCCCGCTTCACCACCCTCGTTGCCTCCAGTGCCTCCTACTACCGTACCGGCTCGGGTCATCATCACGTGACAGCGTCATGCTGTCTCCCATCCCAAGGTGTATCGGTATGGCATGTTCGGTATGACCCCTATTGCTGCCATGTGTTTATGGTGGAGCCAGCGTCTCATCGCACCGCAACGTGGCCCGCTGCTATGGAGGCTGAGTTCGAGGCTCTTTAAGCAAACAAGAGGTGGATATTGGTCCCCCGTCCACCCGGCACTAACATTGTTGGCCGCAAGTGGATCCTAAAAACGAAGTTCCGTCTTAATGGTTCACTTGATAAATACAAGGCGAGGCTTGTGGCTCGAGGTTTCACATAGAAGTACAGTATAGATTATCATGATACTTTCAGTCTTGTGGTTAAACCTATCATAGTTTTCCTGGTGCTTTACCTTGCTGTCTCTCGTGGTTGGTGCCTTCGTCAGATTGATGCAAGTAACGCCTTCCTTCATGGTTTTCTTACTGAGGAAGTGTACATGCAACAACCCCCTGGTTTTGAGGATTCGTGGTGTCCTCAGTATGTTTGCAAGCTGCAGCGTGCTCTCTATGGTCTCAAACAGTCGCCCCATGCTTGGTATGCATGCTTAAGTGACAAGCTTCATTGGGTTGGTTTTGGTTCTAGCAAGGCGGATACCTCTGTGTTCATCTTTGATCATCAGGGAGTTGTGATATATATGCTCGTCTATGTTTATGACATCGTCTTGGCTGGATCCTCTTCATCTGCTGTTGAGAAGCTAGTTGCCACTCCTTCTGGTTCTTTTCCTATCAAGGACCTTGGGCGCTTGGAGTATTTTCTTGGTATTGAGGCTGCTTATAATTCTGAGGGTATGGTGTTGACGCAGCACAAATATGCTCTTGATCTCTTGCACCACGCCAACATGGAGCAATGTCGGCCTGTTACTACTCTCATGTCTACTTCCGAGAAATTGTCTGGAGATCAAGGTGAACCGCTTAGTTCTAAGGGATGCTTTCAAGTACAGGAGTCTTGTTGGGGGTCTACAGTATCTCACCCTAACGCGTCCTGACTTGTTGTTTGCTGTCAACAAGGTGTGCTAGTACTTGTCGCAACCTACTACCGCTCATTATGAGGTAGTGAAGCGCCTCCTTAGATATATCCGAGGCACCGTGCCTACTGGCTTGCGTTTCCGGCGCTCCGCGTCTACGGGGCTGAGTATTTTCAAAGATGCAGATTGGGCGGGCTGTTCTGATGATCGATGTTCCACAGGCAATTTTACAATTTTTCGTGGACCCAGTCTTGTGTCATGGAGTTCTCGCAAGTAACCGACGGTTTCTCGCTCCAATACTGAGGCAGAGTACAAGGTTTGTCCAATGTCACCACCGAGGCTATATGGATACGGTCGGTGTTGAAGGAGCTTGGTGTGTTTCTCTCCCAACCTCCTGTTTTGTGGTGTGACAACATTCGTGCCATGTACTTATCTGTCAATCTAGTTTTTCACGCCCGCACGAAGCATATCGAGGTTGATTTCGACTTTGTGCACGAGAGGGTTCCCTTGACTGCACTTGATGTTCAGTTCATCTCCACATTTAGGTCTCACATTTACTCATATGAATGACATAATCAACTAGCGAGCAATAATAATAACTCTCGGATGCTAACACTTTATCAAAACAATCATGATATAATATGATGAAATGATATCTCGCTAGCCCTTTCTCAGACCGCAAAACATAAATGCAGAGCACCTCCAAAGAACAAGGACTGACTAGACATTATAATTCATGGTGAAAGAGATCTAGTCTTGCTCATACTCAATATCAATTAACAAAAAAGCATACAAATGATGGTGGTGCTCTCTAATTAGTGCCTTTTATGAGAACAGGATGACTCAACAATAAAGTAAATGGAAAGGCCCTTTGAAGTGGGAAGCATTGATTTGCAGAGGTGCCAGAGCTCGAGTTTTTAAAACAGAGATAAGTAATGATTTTTGAGTGGTATGCTTTCATTGCTCACATAACAACCAGAAGGTTTTCAACATCTTACATGCTATATACATTACAGGCGGTTCAAAAACAAAATGATAAAGTTTTTACTCCCCCTCCACCAATCAGTCACATTCCACGGCGAGCCGAATCCATGGGTACCATCCATACAAACAGAGTCATGGGGGAGTTTTGTTTAATTATATTTTTCTTTTATTTCGAGCATGGAACTGGGGATCCCGATTACCAGCCAATTTCTCGTGAATGATAGTGAATTGATACATATCCAACATATCTATAATTTATGAAGCATTCATGCCACGTCTACAATAATTCTATATAACTTTGGTATGATTTTATTAGAACTAACCCGGACTGACGCTATTTTTAGCAGAACTACCGTGGTGTTGTTTTTGTGCAGAAATTAAAGTTCTCGAAATGGGCTGAAAATTTATGGAGAATAGTTTTGGAAAATATAAAAAATACTGGTGCGAAGAGCTCGGCGAGGAAGTGGACGACGATGCCACAAGCATGCTACGCATGACCACCCCCTGGTCGCGCCTAGCAAGCTTGTGGGCCCCTCGAGCACCTCCTTAACATGATTGCAATGCCAAAAGTCTTATCAATCCAGAAACCTCCGAAAAGAAACCAAGATTGGGAGTTCCGCCGCCTCAAGCCTCCAGAGCCACGAAAAACTAATCGGGAGCCCGTTTCGGCACCCTACGAGAGGGGGAAACCATCACCGGAGGCCATCTTCCTATCCCGGCGGCCACCATGACGAGGAGGGAGTAGTTCACACTCGGGGCTGAGGGTATGTACCAGTAGCTATGTTTTTGATCTTTCTCTCTATCTCGTGTTCTTGAGATGGCACGATCTTGATGTACCGCGTGTTTTATTGATATAGATCGAATCATATAGAGTTTTCCCCTCTATCTTGTTGTGATGAATTGAGTTTTCCCTTTGCAGTTTTTTATCGGATTGAGTCTTTAAGGATTTCAGAACACTTGATGTATGTCATGCGATGGGATATCCGTGGTGAAAATAGGATGTTCTATTGATCCACTTGATGTATGTTTTGGTGATCACCTTACGGGTTCCGTGACCTTGGGAATCTATGCATAGGGGTTGGCACATTTTGTCACATCCCTAGCTAGATGTCATAGGACAGCATAGGTGTTGTATCATGTTTCAATTTAAAGCCTTATCATCATTTTAGTTTCCAAAATATCCTGTAACTTTTTAGATAAGTTTGAAATATTCAAACGCCAATATATAAAATATTTGGGATATTTTATCAAAGCAATTGTACTTGAAAATAAAATAAAACAAATATCAGAAATAGGAAAACAGAAAAGAAAAAGAAGAATTAAAGAGAAAAAGAAAGGGAGGATGAACCTGGGCCGGCCCAGCTGGCCCAGCTCCATCGTCATCCTCCTGGCGGACAGGAGGATGGGCGTGTGGCCGGAGCGCGCGCGCAGGCGTGCCTCCGCGCCGGCAGCTGCCTGCCTGCCTCCCCTCGCCAGCGCGACGGGGATAAGCTCCCAGAGCCGTCCCCATCGCTCTCTCCCTCTCGCTCTCGCTCGCCTCTCTGCTCTCCCCCTCCTTTGCTCCGCCGTGGCCACCGGTGCCTTAGCTTCGCCGCCGCAGTTCTAGCCGCTCCCCCTTGCTCCTGAGCCCTCCAATCGCTCCACCTCCTCGTCTTCTCCCTACTTGCCGAGCTTCGCCACCATTGATCACCATCTCCGAGCCCTCCCCTAGCAAGCTGTCAACGGCTTCGAGTCCGCTGTGAGCCTCCGACTCTTTCCCCTCTCCTTCCCTGCCTTATACCCCTTTATAGGCCCCAATTCCGTCCGGCTCCCGAATGGCCACCGCACGAGCTTGTCGCCGACAATGCTCCGGTGACCAGTTGGTCCATTAGAGGCCACCATCGAGTATGTGGGGCCGCGTAGTGCTTGTAGGTGCCTGGTTCCAGCCGTGTCTCGCTCTTGTTCGATGAGCCCGTGCTCTTCCGAGCTCCGACGGCCGCCGTGCTCATCACCGGCGCCGACTTCGTCCATCCCGGCCTCTGGGAAGTGTCAGGCTCGATGCGCGCGAGCAAGTAGAGCAGTTTGGTGCCCTCTGCTGTCCATTTGGTCGTCGGAGGAGGAATCCCGACCCCCTCCGCCGTTCCTGACGTCGCTGGAGGCTCAACGCAGGCAAGTTAACCGGTTTGACCACCAGGGGTTTGACCCCTTGGTCACTGGCAGGTGGGGCCGGGCCCTGTTAGTCAAATCCTGATTAGTAATTTAATTAATTAATTTAATTAAACTAATGGCCCACTGACCAGTGGGCCCTATCCTAACATAATTAGTAATTAGTTAAAGTAAATAGTCTGTTAGTGACTGGGTCACTGACTAGTGGGTCCCGCCCTGTCAGGTTTGACCTGGCCTGGTCAGCTGACCTGCTGACGCCATGATGACGTCAGGCTGATGCAATAAAAGCAATTTCTAGTTTTAAAATAATTCCAGAAAATGTTTAAAACTTCAAAAATTCATATAAATTAATTTGTAACTCAGATGAAAATAATTTATATATGAAAATTTATCAGAAAAATCCAATGAATCCAATGGTGCTATTATCATGCATGTTAGAGCAACCTATGTTTAATAACATTGACATTTTCTAATAGCTTAGTATATGAATTTGAAATGAAGAACGACTTCGAACCTACATTCAAACTCATTTCAAATTAACTTGAACACTATTTGCATTAGCTCATCCATACATGCCATCATGCCATGATCATGCATCATATTGTTGCACTTGCGTGTATTGATTGCTATTTATCCGCATTGCGGTAGGACCTACTTCTGGGGATAACCCCGAGTTTTCCAACGAAGGAGAGAACCTTCCCGCTACCCAGCAAGGCAAGCAACCCCCTTGATCAGTATGATAACATCCCACTCTCTCGCTCCTACTCTTGTTGTAGCGACCCGATCTTAAGGGATCGGAGTCTCTGTGCTTAAGTCTCATCCCTGGATCAGTATGCTCACACACACAGTACTTGAGGATTTACAACAGAGTTCAATCACACATTTATTAGATCCAGAATCCTCAAAGAGTATTTATTACAGTAATGTGGTCTAAGGCCAAGTAAACAAAAACATGCGAAAGCAAAAAGTGCAACGAGTCCATCAACTCCATGAGCAAGCTGAGTGTAGAACAACGACCTATCACACCTCATTCGTCATCAGATAAATCTGCAACATGATAAGTTGCAGCCGTGTAGGTCAGTACATGGAATGTACTGGCAAGTCACATCATAAAGTGTAATGAACCTACATAGTACATGCAATTTGGCTGGTGGAAAGCTCTAAGTTTATTTTTGCATAAAGCTAGTTTTTCCCTATCAGAATTGATTGCTCTATTTATACAAATATCATAAGTCTGAGATGATGCGCATCTCAACCATTCCAAAAGTTTATACCCAATTGATTAATTAAGAGTGATCAGATCTCCCTACATTTCCACTACTAAAAGCTCAAGTTGTCCATGACCGGGGACACGGCTAATCGATTAGGTTTTAACTCTGCAGAGGTTGTGCACTTTTCCCCACAAGACTCGACCACCTCCTTGATCGGAAGATCGAGACATAGTCTTTTGATAGCATTTCCCCTAACCCACGGATAGGCCGGTACGCCTACATCACTTACATCTGCTAGCCTATCCCGGAAGAGGTCACACCACCTACTCAACTAAGCCAGAGCCCATATTGGCTTGCGACTGCACACGGAAGCTTATAGACATGAAAATATGGTTGATCCCTTTGAGCCTGGGTGGACAGACCACTAGTGTGCACTCCCATGGATTCCCATGAATGCTCCCACTGTACTTCGCCACCATACAAACCAGTTTCCACCCAGGTAGTTCATTAAAGTTGGTCCTAGTTACTACTTTGTCACTCACATCTCAAGGTGATAACACTCCCCAATCCACGTCTACTATGGCAAAGCACTGTAACATAACACGATGGTGACAAAGTGGTACGGTTCAGACCTACCTCAAATGAACTACTGGGTGTTAATAAAACAAGTATAAACTCCTATCATGCACTCCTACATCAAAGGACTAAGTGCAAAAATAAAACATAGGTAAAAACTGATATGATCAAAATGTAACTTGCCTTCGTGCTGGGAGTGAAGTTCTAGCGAATGATAGTACTCTGCTTCGCACTCCGGACAATCTATCGCAAAGTAAACAAAAACACACATAAACATGCATTCATACAATTCAACGACGTGCAACAAAATATTTGCAAAAGCCAAATAAAAATCCAACACAAGTCCTTAGCATGAAAGTTTTCAAAGTATGACTAGTGTTAAAAATTCGTGATGTGCACTTGTGTTCCTACAAGGCATCCTAGTAAAGTTATGGTGAACAGAAAATAATGGTGTAGAAAATATAGTGGCAAAATGTCATGGAAAAGGATTTAGTTCGTGTGTCGTGTCGCAAAAAGAATCACTTCAAACGGGTATACCGTTTGAAATATATGACCTAATGAAATTTAAATTCAAATCTGAATTAATTTCAAATTTGAACTTGCAAGAATATGCAACTATGGGTTTACTGGTTAGGGCTATTCGAGACGAAAATTTAGCCGCTTGTTTCATCTCGTTTTGACCTATGGTTAAAAAGTTAAGGCCGTTTGAAGTTTTGAAATAAAATCTGAAAAAAAAACTGCTATAGAACGTTCACAAACTAGGTAAATCACTGGTTCGGCTAAAACTAAAAAGAAAAACCGACGTTCGGTTTAATTAAACCGCACGGTTTATATTAAAACACGGTTAACTGGTACCTCTTCGGTCTAAATAAAAAAACCTACAAGAAAAAAATCTAAACTAATCTACAGAGGAGCTTCGCTTACAGAGAGCACGAGCGTGCGTCGGCAGGGAACTCGGTGACGACGGGGCAATGGCTCCAGCGATCTCCGGCGTGGGCGAGGTTGTCCGACGGGTGTAGCTCGGTGAGGGCGTCCGAAAAGCAGTGACGGAGGTCAGCGACGATGACCGGAGCGAGGAGGGCAAGGCGGTGAAGCTCCTGTGCTCCGGTGAACTCCGATGACGCAGGTCATCGGGGCGGCGTCTCCGGTTATCCCTAGGGGCAACAAGAATGTCATAGAGGTGCGGATAGACATGGGGATCCGATTCCCTTGTAGAAAATAGGCCATGGTGGCTCACCGGCGTCGCAGTTTTCTGGTGAACTGACTCGGCTCCGACGAGATGCAAACGGCGACAGCGGCGGCTATGAGCGGCGAGAGGAGGTGCGGGTTGGATGAATGGAGAGAGGGGGCAATGGCTCTTTATAGGCGCGGCTAGGACGTTCGTGGCTGCGGGATAAGCATTATCCCGAGAGGTTCGGCCGGATGGTTCGGGAGCTGCGAGCGCTGGCTCTATCCTGCGCTGGAGTTGCGGGAGGTTGGAGATGACCCGGGTTGGCCCCACCTGTAGTCACGTGAGAGAGAGCGGAGAGAGAGATCGTGGGGAGAGAGGCAGAGTTGACCGAGCGCTCGCTCGGTCGCTGGCAGCCTCGCTCGCCTGGCTAGCGAGCAGCCTGGTGGCTGGCCTCGTCCGGTTGGGTGCGTGCGTGTGTTGGCTTTTTTTTTCTTGAACAAATGTTTTTTAGATCTGAGCAAAAATATATATATAGGGTATTATATACCAAAATGATCGGAAAGATAAATCCAAAAGTGTGAACATTTCTTTAGAGTAAAAATAAAAATTTATAAAAACATTATTTAAAGAAAATCCAAAATGAAACCAAATTTGACTTTCAAATAGATTGGCACTATTTTCTTCTAACCTTTGGGGTGTCATGTTACCTCCTCTCATACTCTTTTTCAAAGTATTTTGTCAAGTAATTGAGTAAACTCAAATGCCAAATTGAAAAGAAGACAAATAAGGAAGATGAAATATATTTGCCACATTCATTTCAATCATAATCCATAGATGATTAACTAATAATTGTAAAACATTCCAAATTGAAAATTTGGGATGTTACAAACCTACCCGCCTTAAGATGAATCTTGTCCTCGAGATTTGGGTTGGCTAGCAAAAAGGTGAGGATGGTCACGCTTGAGATCTTCTTCTCGTTCCCAAGTGGCTTCCTCCTCGGTGTGGTGACTCCACTGAACCTTGCAGAACTTGATGACCTTGGTAGGACTGATCCTCTTGGCAGTCTCAAGAATCTTAACAGGTTTCTCCTCATAAGTTAGATCGTTATCCAATTGAATTGCTTCTAGAGGCACTGTGTCTCTCAAAGGAATATCTACATCTCTGCATGACACTTCTTTAGTTGGGAAACATGGAACACATCATGAACTCTTGACAAACCCTCTGGTAGTTCCAACTTGTATGCAACTTCCCCTTTGTGTTCCAGAACTCTGTATGGCCCCACGAATCGTGGGTCTAACTTTCCTTTGACTCCAAACCTCTTAATACCTGAAAGTGGAGACACTCGCACATATGCTCTATCTCCCACTTTGTAAATCACTTCCTTGCATTTAGCATCAGCATAACTCTCTTGTCTAGACTGAGCTATCTTGAGTCTATCATGGATCAACTTGGCCTTCTCGTCAGAATCTCGAATCAAATCCGATCCAAACAATTTGCGATCACCAACTCCATCCCACATCAACGGTGTTCTGCACTTCCTCCCATACAATGCCTCAAAAGGGGCCATCTACAAACTGGCTTGATAGCTGTTGTTGTATGAGAACTCTGCATAAGGTAAGTTATCATCCCAACTAGACCCATAGTCTAGCGCACAAGCTCTCAACATGTCCTCCAGAATTTGATTTACTGTCTCTGTCTGCCCATCTGTCTGTGGATGTAAGGCTGTACTGAACTCTATCCTGGTACCGAAAGTTTCGTGTAGCTGATGCCAAATATTTGAAGTAAATTGTGTTCCTCTATCTGATACAATGGTCCTCGGAACTCCATGCGGACATACAATCCTGGTCATATATATCTTCACCAGCTTAGCACTTGTATAGGTAGTCTTCACAGGGATGAAGTGAGCAACCATGGTCAAGCGATCAACTATTACCAAAATGGCATGATAACCTGAACGGGTCCTGGGTAATCCCGTGATGAAGTCATACCAAGTTTATCCCACTTCCAATCAGGTATCAGCAATGGCTGAAGCAAACCTGCTGGTTTCTGATGCTCTGCCTTTACCCTCTGACATACATCACATACTGCTACATACTCAGCAATTTCCATCTTCATACCGGTCCACCAAAAACTTTCCTTCAAGTCCAAATACATCTTGGTGTTTCCCGGATGTATTGAGTAAGGCGAATCATGAGCCTCCTGAAGAATCAACTTCCTGATCTCTGGATCATTGGGCACACAAATACGCTGCTCAAACCATATGGTTCCATGCTCATCCTCATAGAATCCTTCTGCCTTTCCTTTGCTGATCCTCTCCTTTATCTCAGCAATACCTTGATCCAACTTCCGAGCTTCCCTGATCATTCCCAACAAGGTGGATTGAACTTCAAGTGCGGCAACATAGCCTCTTGGAACTATTTCCAACTCGAGATCTCTAAGTTCATCACATAACTCCTGAGGTAATCCTCCTGCGACAAGAGTGTTGATATAGCTCTTATGGCTCAACGCATCTGCCACGATGTTGTCTTTTCCTGGATGATAATGCAAATTCATGTCATAATCCTTGATGAGCTCCAACCATCTCCTTTGCCTAAGGTTCAACTCCTTTTGCGTGAAGATGTACTTCAAACTCTTGTGATCGGTGTAAATATCACATTGGTTCCCGATAAGGAAATGTCTCCAGGTCTTGAGTGCATGCACCACAGCTGCTAACTCCAGATCATGCGTGGCATAGTTCAACTCATGAGGTCGAAGCTAACGTGAAGCATAAGCTACAACCTTTCCTCCTTGCATAAGCACGCCTCCAATTCCTTGGCGTGAAGCGTCGCAGTACACCTGAAAATCCTTGTGTATGTTCGGCAGAATTAGCACTGTAGCTGTAACCAAACGCTTCTTCAACTCCTGGAAACTGGCTTCATATTCCTCAGCCCAAATATACTTGGTGTCCTTCTTCAACAACTCCGTCATGGGCTTTGCAATTTTGGAGAAATTCTCAATGAACCTCCGATAATATCCTGCAAGTCCAAGGAAACTGTGGATCTCGCTAACTAAGGTCGGTGCCTTCCATTCGATGACTGCTTCTACCTTGGAAGGGTCCACAGCAATCCTTCTCCTGACACAACATGTCCGAGAAATCCGGCTTCCTTCAACCAAAACTCACACTTGCTGAACTTGGCATAAAGTTAGTGTTCTCTGAGCTTCTCCAGAACTAAGCGCAGATGTTCTGCATGCTCCTCCTCATTCTTGGAGAAAACCAATATGTCATCAATGAATACCACCACAAACTTATCCAAGTACTCCATGAATACCTTGTTCATCATGCTCATAAAATGGGCAGGGGCATTAGTCAAACCAAAAGACATGACTGTATACTCATAAAGCCTATACCTTGTGGTAAAAGTTGTCTTAGGTATATCTTTCTCACGGATCTTCAACTGATGCTAACCCGATCAAAGGTCAATCTTGGAGAAAACACTAGCTCCTTCTAGCTGGTCGAACAAGTCACTGATCATCGGCAGCGTATACTTATTCTTGATGGTCACCTCGTTCAAAGAGCGATAATCCACACACATCCTCAAGGTTCCATCCTTCTTCTCCACTAAGAGTACTTGGGCTCCCCAAGGTGATGAACTCGGGCGAATATACCCCTTCTCTAGTAACTCCTCAATCCGTTTCTTGACTTCCACTAGATCATTAGCGGGCATCCGGTATGGCCTCTTGGAGATAGGTCCGGTGCCTGGCAGCAACTCAATGAGAAACACAATCTCCCAATCCGGTGGCATACCGGGTAACTCATCTAGAAATACATCGGGATAATCCTTCACCACTGGTACTTCCTCCTGGACAACTCCCGTAAGAGAGTTCACTTGAGTCTTCTTAGGCTTAAGCCTGGATACATACTTGATTCTCTTCTTCTCTGGAGTGGTGAGAAGAATTGACCTACTGGCACAATCAATGCTTCCCAGATACTTGGACATCCAATCCATACCTAGGATTACATCCAACCCTTGTGACTCAAGTACGATCATATCTGTGAGAAAAACATGTCCCCATATGTTCAAAGGCAACTGAAAACATGCCTGACTAGTCATAGACTCTGCTCCTAGGGAACTCACTAGAATAGGTGACTTAAGAGCTACGATAGGCAACTTATGTTTATCCACAAATCCCCTCGATATGAATGAATGTGATGCACCAGTGTCAAAAAGAATGAGTGCTGGAAATGAATTAACCAAGAACTTACCAATCACCGCATCCGGTTGTTCATAGACTTCTTCCACATTGACATGATTCACATGCCCCTTAGTGAAAGGATTGGGCTTCTTGCCTCCAGAACTTCCATTGCCATTCCCGTTCTATAGCTCGGGACACTCATTGGAGGAGTGCCCTGTCTTCTTGCACTTGAAGCAGGTGATGTGAGTGAGATCCTTCCTCACTGGTGTAGCAGGGGTAGGGTGATGGTGATTGCAGTTTCCTTCATTCCCATTGCCATTATTATGGCCATTGTGGTTGTGTCCACTGCCTCCATGCTGAGAATGTCCACCATCGTTATGATGGTTGTGCCCTCCAAACTTACTGTGTCCTGTACCAGTATATCCTGAGAAAGGGGTGGAGCGAGGCTTCTGCTGAGCTCCAGACTGAAACTTTCCTTAACCATATTTCCTCTTGCGATTTTCCATCTGCTGATGCTTTCCTTCTAGAGTGATCGCCTTGTCCACCAACTCCTGATAGTTGTCAAAAGTCGCTACCATCAACTGAATTCCCAGCTCATCATTCAGTCCCTCCAGAAACTTCTCTTGCTTGGCTGCATCGGTTGCCACGTCACCTGGGGCATAATGGGACAACTTGCTGAAATCAGCAACATACTCAGACACTGAGTGACTTCCCTGGCGTAAGTTGTGGAACTCCCCCTTCTTGAGAGCCATAGCCCCCGCTGAAATATGAGCAGTGCGGAACGCTTGCTGGAACTGAGCCCAAGTCACATTCTCCATGGGGTACGTGGCGGTGTAGTTCTCCCACCACGAAGTTGCTGGTCCATCCAGTTGGTGAGAGGCAAACCTCACCTTCTCCTGATCAGTGCATCCTGCTGTGCCTAGCTTCTTACCCATGTTGCGAAGCCAGTCATCTGCGACAATCGGCTCCGTGGTGCTTGTGAAGATTGGAGGATTCAGCCTCAGAAAACAGGTAAGGATGTCAATTTGTGGTGGAGGTGGAGGTGGGTTGTTGTTGTTGTTCTGGGCCATATTCTGTATCATCAACTATATCATCTGGTTCTAGGTCTGAAGCAATTGTTCCAAGGCGGGTGTGATATCATTCCCTGAGCCACTCCCGGAAGGGTCTCGCCTTGGTCGCATCTGCTAGGTCAGCATAGATGAGGTACAGAAAGAATTAGGCCTAAGGGGGAAACACTACCCATATGCACATGATGTCAAATAAAAATCCAAATAACTCCAATTCAATTCAATCAAAGAGTTCACACGAAAAAAATCTAAGGTGAGCCATGTCACAAGGTTTGACAAGGTCCCACAAATAAATCAATCAAATACTAATCGACTATCGAATCCTAATCTCTCATGGTGGTCTAAGTCTACTCCTCATTGGAAGAGAGATCTATCATGTTGATGTCTGCTCCAGTGGCATCACTCTGAATCTCCTCGTCGTCATCCTCATAGTCTTTGTCCTGACTGGCGTAGTCCCCGTAAGAGTGATCCTCTCGGAGATTCTCCCCATTATCAAGCTCTTCCTCAGCTTCCTACAGCTAAAGCTTCAAGTCGTCGAATTTTTCCTACAGCGCATCAAGCTCCGCCTCATGTTCTACGCGGGCGTTCTGAAGCTCTTCTTCCAGCTCGACCTTGGGGGTAGTCAGGTTGTGGGTGTTGATGAGGTAGTCGTCCATCTCTTCCTTCATCCTGGTGATGAGCTCCTCCTGGTCCTCAATGTGTGAGGTGATGGTGTCATCCTTCCTGGTGCGCACTACATCTCCATCCGACACACGGCGTGCGTACCAGACATAGTTAGTCTTCCTGAGATCCTCGCGTTAGACCTGGCGGATTCGCCCAAGTGCAAAGAGCGCAGCTATCCCTTTGCCAATGCCCCATGATCTTACTTCTATGTAGAAGTCGATCGGCTCAATGACATTTCCAAAAGTTTTCCCTGGAATGTGGACATCAATCTTCCAGCGCATCTCCTCAGGTAGAGTGGCCGTGAAGTTACCGATGAAGCTGGGCAAGGCAATGGGCAGATGACCTGTGATATCCACGAGCTGTCTTCCAAAGGGCATGGTTGCGTCGGGCTGAGCAAACTCAACGATGGGGGTCGACATCTATAGTTTGAAAGAGAGGAGAAATTAGTAGTGAAGCAGGGAAAAGTATGAGACTAAAACAAGGATATAAAAGTGTTGTAAAATATGGTTTCTATCCTATGCCTTTCCATTTTCTAGGTTCGCGTCCTACAGTCAACGTGTGCTCTGATACCATCTTGTAGCGACCCGATCTTAAGGGATCGGAGTCTCTGTGCTTAAGTGTCATCTCTGGATCGGTATGCTGACACACACAGTACTTCAGGATTTACAACAGAGTTCAATCACACATTTATTACATCGAGAATCCTCAAAGAGTATTTATTACAATAATGTGGCCTAAGGCCATGTAAACAAAAACATGCGGAAGCAAAAAGTGCAACGAGTCCATCAACTCCACGAGCATGCTGAGTGTAGAAAAACGACCTATCGCACCTCATTCGTCGTCAGATAAATCTGCAACATGATAAGTTGCAGCCGTGTAGGTTAGTACATGGAATGTACTGGCAAGTCACATCATAAAGTGTAATGAACCTACATAGTACATGCAATTTGGCTGGTGGAAAGCTCTAAGTTTATTTTTGCATAAAGCTAGTTTTTCCCTATTAGAATTGATTGCTCTATTTATACAAATATCATAAGTCTGAGATGATGCCCATCTCAACCATTCCAAAAGTTTATACCCAATTGATCAATTAAGAGTGATGAGATCTCCCAACATTTCCACTACTAAAAGCTCAAGTTGTCCATGACCAGGGACACGACTAATCGATTAGGTTTTAACTCTGCAGAGGTTGTGCACTTTTCCCCACAAGACTCGACCACCTCCTTGATCGGAAGATTGAGACATAGTCTTTCGATAGCATTTCCCCTAACCCACGGCTAGGCCGGTACACCTACATCATCTACATCTGCTAGCCTATCCCGCAAGAGGTCACACCACCTACTCAACTAAGCCAGAGCCCATATTGGCTTGCGGCTGCACACGGAAGCTTATAGACATGAAAATACGGTTGATCCCTTTGAGCCTGGGTGGACGGACCACTAGTGTGCACTCCCATGGATTCCCATGAATGCTCCCACTGTACTTCGCCACCATACAAGCCAGTTTCCACCCAGGTAGTTCATTAAAGTTGGTCCTAGTCACTACTTTGTCACTCACATCTCAAGGTGATAACACTCCCCAATCCACGTATACTATGGCGAAGCACTGTAACATAACACGATGGCGACAAAGTGGTACGGTTCAGACCTACCTCAGATGAACTACTGGGTGATAGTGAAACAAGTATAAACTCCTATCATGCACTCCTACATCAAAGGACTAAGTGCAAAAAATAAAACATAGGTAAAAACTGATATGATCAAAATGTAACTTGCTTTCGTGCTGGGAGTGAAGTTCTAGCGAATGATAGTACTCTGCTTCGCACTCCGGACAATCTATCGCAAAGTAAACAAAAACACACATAAACATGCATTCATACAATTCAACGACATGCAACAAAATATTTGCAAAAGCCAAATAAAAATCCGACACAAGTCCTTAGCATGAAAGTTTTCAAAGTATGACTAGTGTCGAAAATTCGTGATGTGCACTTGTGTTCCTACAAGGCATCCTAGTAAAGTTATGGTGAACAGAAAATAATGGTGTAGAAAATATAGTGGAAAAATGTCATGGCAAAGGATTTAGTTCGTGTGTCGCGTCGCAAAAAGAATCACTTCAAACGGGTAAACCGTTTAAGATATGACCTAATGAAATTTAAATTCAAATCTGAATTAATTTCAAATTTCAACTTGCAAGAATATGCAACTATGGGTTTACTGGTTAGGGCTATTCGATACAAAAATTTAGCCGCTTGTTCCATCTCGTTTTGACCTACGGTTAAAAAGTTAAGGCCGTTTGAAGTTTTGAAATAAAATCTGAAAAAAAAAACTGCTAAGGAACATTTTCTGAAAACTCTAAAGTGTGGACGTTCGTGACTAGAGCGTGAAGCGAATGGCTCTGATTGGTTGACTATGTTCGCCGTGGCGGCTATGCGGCGAACGTTCGCAAACTAGGTAAATCACTGGTTCGGCTAAAACTAAAAAGAAAAACCGATGTTCGGTTTAATTAAACCGCACAGTTTATATTAAAACACGGTTAACCGGTACCTCTTCGGTCTAAATAAAAAAAAACTAAAATAAAAAAATCTAAACTAATCTACAGAGGAGCTGCGCTTACAGAGAGCACGAGCGTGCGTCGGCAGGGAACTCGGCGATGACGGGGCAGCGGCTCCGGCGATCTCCGGTGTGGGCGAGGTCGTCCGGCGGGTGTAGCTCGGTGAGGGCGTCCGAACAGCAGTGACAGAGGTCAGCGACGATGACCGGAGGGAGCAGGGCGAGTTGGTGAAGCTCCTGTGCTCCGGTGAACTTCGGCGACGCAGGTCGTCGGGGCGGCGTCTCCGGTGATCCCTAGGGGCAACGAGAATGTCAAAGAGGTGCGGATAGACATGGGGATCCGATTCCCTTGAAGAAAATTGGCCATGGTGGCTCACCGGTGTCGCAGTTTTCCGATGAACTGACTCGGCTCCGACGAGATGCAAACGGCGACTGCGGCGGCTATGAGCGGCGAGAGGAGGTGCAGGTTGGCTGAATGGAGAGAGGTGGTCAAGAGCCTTTTATAGGCGCGGCTAGGACGTCCGGGGCTACGGGATAAGCATTATCTCGAGAGGTTCGGCCGGATGGTTCGGGAGCTGCGAGCGCTGGCTCTATCCTGCGCTGGAGTTGCTGGAGGTTGGAGATGACCCGGGTCGGCCCCACCTGCAGTCACGTGAGGGAGAGCGGAGAGAGATATCGTGGGGAGAGAGGGAGAGTTGACCGAGCGCTGGCTCGATCGCTGGGCTCGGTCGCTGGTAGCCTCACTCGCCTGGCTAGCGAGCAGCCTGGTGGCTGGCCTCGTCCGGCTGGGTGCGTGCGTGTGTTGTCTTTTTTTCCTTTTTCTTGAACAAACCTTTTTTTAGATCTGAGCAAAAAATATATATATAGGGTATTATATACCAAAATGATCAGAAAGATAAATCCTAAAGCGTGAACATTTCTTTAGAGTAAAAATAAAAACTTTATAAAAACATTATTTAAAGAAAATAAATTGGCACTATTTTCTTCTGACCTTTTGGGTGTCATGTTACCTCCTCTCATACTCTTTTTCAAAGTATTTTTTCAGGTAATTGAGTAAACTCAAATGCCAAATTGAAAAGAAGTCAAATAAGGAAGATGAAATATATTTGCCACATTCATTTCAAGCATAATGCATAGATGATTAACTAATAATTGTAAAACATTCCAAGTTGAAAATTTAGGATGTTACACTTGTTTATTGCATTAGGACCAACGTTCACCTGTCACTCATACACGGTAAATGAACCTATTCTTTTGCATGACCTGTCATTGTCACAGTAAATAGTAAACCTTGCAACCTAGCATACATGGTAGATGCTTGTGCCATGATGTGCTTAGTTTACTATGCCTGCTATGCTTGCTATGCTTAGAGTTGTGTCAGGTCTGATTCATATGGGTGATGAATTGGAGTGAAACAATGTCCTTATGATGTGATAAGCTTATGATGAACCCGATTTGGTAAAGGTAGCGATGAGGGGCTATGTAGGAGTACATAGCGGGTTGTCTCATTGGGACCGTTCTTACGAACTGAGTTCCGTGTTTGTGATCCAAGACTAGATACTACCACACATTGGGATAATTAATTAACCCTCTCGACTTATGAGTCGCTTAGTCCTTTGTCCAAGAGTTGCAAGTAGTTTCTGGTGTTTATAGTATGCTGGAGGCCATGCGTAGCGCTGACCCTAGGGGTGGGTTACGACCCGGTAGGCAGTGGCACGGTGTACCAAGGGTCACCCGAATGGTGCGATTAGGAACCCTGCGCACATCAATTGGGGCCGTAGTGGAATCTTTGGTCGGACTTCCGTGCGTGTTCAGTCTCAAATAGGCGATAGCCTGGACTAGAGGTCTTATGTGATTGACGGTCATGGCCGACTCCCTCGCTGGGCTTCCGCTTGAAGGTTGCCGAGGTGCATGGTTTTATGAGCACAAAGCGATAAGTGACGAGAGTGTGTGTGAAGAAGTACACCCCTGCACGGTATGAAACTAGTCGAATAGCTGCGTCCTCGGATATGGACTACTTGGAAATCTTATGTTGTTCATAGATAATCAAATGGATACTCATAAAAATATCAAGACAAGTGTGAGTACCGTGGTTGGCACTCTCCCAGGAGAGGGAAGTGAATCCATGGTGGTGTATTGTCATGGAGTTAGTGGACTCGTGTGCGATATCTAAAATGTAAACAAAGAGTTAACATTGTGTAGTGCAGGTTAGCCATGAGTCAAAGCTGAGTTTGCTGCATAAACTCCACCATCGCCTTTGTTGATACATGAGCATGATTAGTCTAGGTCTCCTTTAAAGACTTGCTAGGTACGTTTGTACTCATGTTTGCTTAATAAATGTTGCAGATGAGACCCAGGACCCATCGGGTGGGTTCTTTCAAGATGTCGACGATGCCGAATAGCTGGTGTCGCAGTTACAACCTTATGCATGTGGCGGGCTGTAGATAGTCAGGCCATGTGCCTTTTTACCCTTTCATCTATCTATACTCAGACAGCTTTATGCTTGCACTTGGTTTGTATGAACTTGTTTGTATGATTTGAGTGTCGGGTCATGAGACCCCTATTTGTAAGAACATATTATGGAAGGCTCGTCTGAGCCTCTTAAATAAAAGTTGTGTTGTTGTATGGTTATGTGGTGATGCCATAGTTGTATCTATGCATATCGGGCATGTCATGCGTACGTGTGACGTGCAACCGTATGTATGGGATCCGGCACCTAGTCGTGTGCCTTTAGTAGTACTCTTTACGGGAAACTACCTCTTTGTGCTTCTACCGAGCCATGGTAGCTTGCTACTGCTCCGGACACATTGATTGACTGGCATGTATCCTTCTTTGCTGCTGTGTCTGTCCCTTCGGGGAAACGTCTCGCAGTGTAATGGAGTCCCTGTAGCCTACTATGACTCGTCTACGTGCAGTGATGGCATTAATGTCTCGTGGAGTAATGGAGACCTTGTAGCTTGCTATGACTAGTCTACACACGCTTGAGGCCGACACCTCCATTGTTGGGTTACGTATGCCTATTTCCGTACGGATGTGACACTTGGGTTCTATGACTAGTTATGTCGGCCCGGGTTCTCTGTCGTTTGATTGCCAGCGACATGTTCAGATACGTGAGCCAAAAAACGCAGATGGTCCCAGCTAAGGTAAGGCTGCAGTCGTGGAGCTTACCATGTGTGAGGCCGCAAAGTGATGTGATATGTTACAACTTGGATTCATATGATTTAGGATCGCGGTCCCGACAGCGTTGGTATCAGAGCCTGACTGACTGTAGGACTACCATGCCAAACTGGTCGAAGTTGAGTCTAGAAACACTATAGAAAAGTAGGGAAATTGATTGTGGAAGGGAACGTAAGGCTCTTGTTACTCCTCTTCCCAAGTTATTCTATTCTGAGTCATTCTCATCTTTTCTATGGGGATAAGAACTAGGCTTCTCATCTATTGCTTAGGATGATGAGTTACTAACCATGGACCACTAGCTAGCTTGTTTGCAAGTGAGTGTCGGTACTTGAGTATTGTTGGTGTGACAAACAAATGGAGAAGAGATTTGAGTCTAGAAAGTCGAGTGGTTATGCCTTTCCAATCTATTGCAGTTGTCTCAAAATCCTTTTTGAGAAATTACAGCTGTTATGCTTTCCAATTTCTGCTAGAACCTCTAATGTCTTTGCATCATTCTCTGTTTCAGATGCCCCCTCGTCCTTCCCGTCAGGTGGTCCGTCTGACCAGGTGCATCGATGTACTGGGTCACACGGCCATGTTGGTTAGAGTTATGATGGAGGTTGGCTACCGTTGGTACCCAGAGTACACAGTGGAGGAGCAGTATCGAGATTTCAACTAGAGTCCGTATCTGTGTACTGTTAAGATATATCCTTCATATCCTAGAGCTGCAGAGCCGCTTCACTGGACTTATGGTCTAGGTGTCACCATAGACATGGCAGTTCAGGAGGCCGCCTACACCATGCTGACTATCATGAGGTTTCACCATGGTCTGCTTCAGAACATAGAGTTCTGTTATGTTCCTCCTTCTACGGGAGGAGAGGATGGTTATCTTAGCGCAGCCTACTATGATCATTCTCATGAGGACCCTAGGCTGCAGATGACCGCTCAGATGTTGGAGAATAGGGATCGTGATGCACGTGCCCTTCGCATGGAGCTTTATGCCACCCGTGCACATCTTTGGACAGCCCTGACACAGTTGGCACATGTCGTGCAGATAGGCTATGGAGATTTGGAGATGCTGACCCCATCACGGACTCATCTTCTAGCACACATAGACTGGCCCGATGTTGGAGGCATCACCCCTCTTCGAGGACCGCTATTGCCGCCAACGAGGGGACCAAGGACACATCCGTGTCCTTATGGTTTCCAGGGTTCACAGGCTAGAGTGTTTCCGGATCCTCAGGTTCAGCTCCCGAGTCACGGGGGTAACCTGTATGAGGCATTCTACGGCGATGCTTGAGTACGTGGATGTTAGTACTAGTATGTTAGTAATCGTATCGCCACTGTCCCGCGTGTCTTGTGGGATATGATTGCGGTTGAGAGTTGAGTTCTGGAGGTGTGGATAGATAATGTATAGGAAGCTTGTAATGCCTCCGATGAGTTGTGCCATCTCTCTGTAGTTGCTTTTAGCTTGGGCTTGTACTGAACTATGTCATGGTGTGTATGAATCATGGTGTTCATGTGGCAGTTGTTATTTCCATGTTTTTTGGGTGTTTACCCTGCATGCCATGTTGTCCAGTACATTCCTTATCTCATCTCTTAGAGTTGATGTCCTCTATGTTTAAGCTATGGGTTTGTTTTCCTAGGATGGTGGCAACTAGGAATAACCCCGTGCCTGCCCCCGAGCAGGGTGAGGGAAGCCATCCAAGGCAAGAGGACCTGCCACATGTGCCTTCTTTGGCAGAAGTGATGCTTGAAGCCGAATGGAATAAGAGAGAGACCAACAGGTTGTTGGAACGGATAGAGCAGAACACAGCACGTGCTCCCCGCAATGATCTCAATGATGGCGTGTCACTCGGTGATTTCGTCAGGCTATGCCCACCTAAGTATCATCATTTGGTCGACCCACTCGACGCGAATGATTGGCTCACCAGCATGTTCCGCAAGATTCGAGCTGCCAATGTGTCCAAGGCCAACAAGGTGAACTTTGCTACCTACTTTTTGGAAGGGCCCGCCAATCTTTGGTGGGAAAATTATCAAGCCATGCGTCCTGCAGGCCCTGCACCAACTTGGGCAGAATTCAGCGCAACATTCCATACCCATCACATCCCGAAAGGGCTGATGGATCGCAAGAGAGAGGAATTCTGTGCTTTCACCCAGGGCAGACTGTCCATGGATGCCTATATCCGTGAGTTTAGCAATCTTGCTCCTATGCTCCAGAGGAAGTTTCAACTGATGCTAAGAAGCAGGCTAGGTTCTGCAAGGGACTCAATCCTGAGCTCCGTTGAGATCTGCGCCTGCATGAGTGCACAACTTTCCAGGCTCTCGTCAACAAGGCTATCAATGCTGAGACTGGACAGACTGACTATGAGGCCACAAGGAAACACAACCATGACTTCAGCCCCGCATCTGGCTCGGGCCCAACAAACGCCAGGTGTGGGTGCCCAACGCAGCTCTGCCGCCAAGATACACCGCGAGGCCATCCTTCCAGGCGCCTCACCCAGCTCAGCCCAACCCCCCAGCCAGGCCATTTGGAGGTCCGCCTATCAATGTTGCTCCCCGTGCCTCCGTGGTCTGCTACAAATGTGGATAACCAGGACACTACTCCCATGATTGTCCTTAGGCTAATGCTAAGCCGGCTGGATGTGGGAAGCCGGGAAAAGCCTTCTATGTGAAGCCAGCTCCTGTTCGTGGACGAGTGAATTATGTTTCTTTGAGGAAGCCCTTGAGGATCCTGATGTTATCCTAGGTACGCTCCTTGTCAATAGTCATCCAACATCTGTTCTATTTGATACTGGGGCATCTCATTCTTTCATCTCAGGAAGTTATGCATAGTTGCATAACATGTCTTTTTGTGATATGCCTACTCCTTTAGTAGTTCAGACTCCTGGTTCAAAGTGGGAAACTTATAGGGTGAGCCATGACAATGAAATTCTGGTGGATAGGCTAGTCTTCCTAGCATCCTTGATAGCCCTCAAGTCTTCGGACATAAATATCATTCTAGGCATGGATTGGATGAAATCCCACTATGCTAAGATTGATACTCATACTAGGAATGTTCAACTTAAAAATCCATCGGGTGAGACAGTTAATGTCTCCACTCGAGCAGCCAAGCGCCAACTCTATTCCCTCAATGCTAGCCCTCTTCCAGAGTTAGAAGATATTCCGGTAGTCCGTGACTTTCCGGATGTCTTTCCGGAAGAGCTGCCAGGAATTCCTCCTGTCAGAGATGCTGAGTTTGCGATAGAGCTCATTCCAGGGACTGTCCCAATAGCCAGAAGACCCTATAAGATGGCACCCTTAGAGCTAGCCGAACTTAAGATCCAACTCAATGAGGCTTTGAAGAAAGGTTTCATCCGTCGTAGTTCTTCTCCTTGGGCTTGTCCCGTCCTCTTCCTCAAGAAGAAGGATGGATCGGATCGGATGGTTGTGGATTATCGGCCAGTGAATCTGGTCACCATAAAGAACAAGTATCCGCTCCCCAGGATCAATGATTTGTATGATCAACTTGCTGGATCCTTTGTCTTTTCCAAAATGGATTTGAGGTTGGGATACCATCAAATCAGAATAAGGAACGGGGACATTCCAAAAACGGCTTTTGTTACTCGTTATGGCCAATACGAGTACACCATCATGTCCTTCGGTTTAACCAATGCCCCTGCCACCTGCTCTCGCTTGATGAATTCGATCTTCATGGAGTATTTGGATAAAATTGTTGTGGTGTACCTTGACGATATACTCATCTACTCGAAGGACGAACAGGAACATGCCAAGCATCTAAGGCTGGTATTGACGAAACTTCGAGAGCACCGTCTATATGCCAAATTCTCTAAGTGTGAATTTTGGTTGCCAGAAGTGACCTATCTAGGCCACGTGATCTCTAGTAAAGGTATTGTTGTTAATCCCGAGAGAGTTCAGGCCGTCCTTGATTGGACTTAACCTGAATCGGTTAAGCAAGTTTGGAGTTTCCTTGGCTTAGCGAGCAATTGTTGCTGCTTTGTCGAGAATTTCTCCAAGGTTGCAAAACCTCTGACTGAACTCCTCGAAAGATAAAAAGTTAGAGTGGACTCCATAATGCGAGCATAGTTTTTAGGAGTTGAAAAGACAACTGACCTTTGCTCCCGTTCTGGTGCCACCAGACTTCTCTAAGGACTTTGTTATCTATTGCGACGCCTCGCGACAAGGATTAGGATGCATTCTCATGCAAGATCGTCATGTGATTGCATACACATCTCGACAGTTGCATCCACATGAGGATAATTATCCAACACATGATCTTGAGCTTGCAGCTGTGGTCCACGCACTGAAAACCTGCGACATTACCTTCTGGGTAATCATTGCGAAATTTACACTTATCACCAAAGTCTAAAATATATTTTCACCCAGGCGGATTTGAATCTCAGGCAAAGACGGTGGGTTGAGTTGATTACAGACTGCGACTTAGGGATAACTTACACCCCGGGGAAAGACAATGTCATGGCTGATGCACTAAGTCGTAAGTCTTATTGTAACAATCTGATGTTACAACAAGGTCAACCACTTCTCCATGAGGAATTTCGGAAGTTAAACCTCCACATTGTTCCTCAAGGATTCCTATCCAACTTCGTAGCGAAACCTAATCTTAAGGATCAAATAGTAGCTGTCCAGAAATATAATAAGGGTATATCCCAGATCAAAGAGAATATTGCTAGCGGAAATGCTAAAGATTTCTCCAAGGACGATGAGGATGTGGTGTTCTTTCAGAACCGGTTGGTGGTTCCCAAGAGCACACGCTTAAGACAGCTGATCCTTAAGGAGGCTCATGATTCTCCTCTCACAATTCATCCGGGTAGTACCAAAATGTATCAGGACCTACGCCAGAGGTTCTGGTGGACTAGGATGAAGAGAGAAATTGCTCAGTTCGTTGCTAACTGCGACGTTTGTCGTCGCATGAAAGCAGAACATCCAAGGCCTACTGGCACCCTTCAACCTTTAGCTATTCCTGAATGGAAATGGGATAAGGTCGGTATGGATTACATTACCGGATTTCCCAGGACTAATAGAGGGAATAATGCTATATTTGTGGTCATTGACCTCCTTTCCAAAGTGGCTCATTTTCTTCCTGTTCGGGAGAGTATAACTGCTAGCCAGCTAGCGGAGTTATATGTTTCTAGAATAGTTTCTCTTCATGGGTTTCCTTTGGAGATTAACTCAGATCGCGGAAGTATCTTTACTTCCCGATTTTGGGAAAATTTTCAAACCGCTATGGGGACTCATCTATCCTTTAGCACTGCTTTCCACCCGCAATCAAGTGGTCAAGTCGAGCAAGTCAATCAAATTCTCGAAGACATGCTTCGGGCTTGTGTTATATCCTTCGGTATGAACTGGGAGAAATGTCTTCCATTTGCCAAATTTGCATATAACAATAGTTATCAATCAAGCTTGGGCAAAGCCCCTTTTGAAGTTCTCTATGGACGAAGGTGTCGAACACCTCTTAACTGGTCAGAAACCGGAGAGAGGCCACTCTTTAGCCCGGATATGATCCAGGATGCAGAGGAGGAAGTTCGCATTATTCGTGAAAAGTTGAAAACAGCCCAATCTCGTTAGAAGAGCCAATATGATCACCATCATAAGGCTGTGACCTATGAAGTTGACGAGAAGGCTTACCTTCGGGTTACACCTCTCAAGGATACCCATCGATTCAGTATCAAGGGCAAGTTGGCTCCTTGTTACATTGGACCCTTTCACATTCTTGCTAAACGAGGAGATGTTGCCTACCAATTGGAACTTCCGCCGCATCTTTCCAAGGTTCATGATGTCTTCCACGTCTCGCAAGTCAGGCGTTACTTCTCGGACCCTGTCCGTGAAGTAGACCACGAAACACTTGATCTCCAAGATAACCTTACATATCGAGAATACCCTGTTCGTATTGTTGATCAAGCTGAGCGTACCACTTGGCGATGAAACATCAAGTTTGTCAAGGTTCAGTGGTCACACCATTCTGAAAAGGAGGCCACGTGGGAAAGAGAAGATCATCTTCGACTAAAGTACCCCGCGCTCTTCTCGACGACTTCAAAATCTCGGGACGAGTTTTTTTGAGTGGGCGTGAGTTGTCACATCCCTAGCTAGATGTCATAGGACAGCATGGGTGTTGCATCATGTTTCAATTTTTCATCAACATGAAATGGGGACTAAAAGAAACCCCAAGCTCACATTGAATCAAAATAATTCAAGTTGGTGAAAATTCAACAAATCCAAAATGCCCTTTAAAAATGTTCCCTATGTCTGATAAATATGGACATGGTTATAACAGGGGCCATTGTAAACAATTGAACAACTTAAGCAATTTAAAAATAAATGATAAAGTTTTTGAAAATATCAAATAAAGCATTATCATTATTTTAGATTCCAAAATATCCTGAATTTTTTTAGATAAGTTTGAAATATTCAAACTCCAATATATAAAATATTTGGGATATTTTATCAAAGCAATTGTACCTGAAAAGAAAATAAAACAAATGTCAGAAATAGGAAACAGAAAAGAAAATGAAGAATTAAAGCAGAAAAAGAAAGGGAGGATGAACCTGGGCAGGCCCAGCTGGCCCAGCTCCATCGTCGTCCTCCTGGAGGCCAGGAGGACGGGCGTGTAACCAGAGCGCGTGCGCGGGCGTGCCTCCACGCTGGCAGCTGCCTGCCTGCCTCCCCTCGCTAGCGTGACGGGGATAAGCTCCTAGAGCCGTCCCCATCGCTCTGTCCCTCTCGCTCTCGCTCGCCTCTCTAATCTACCCTTCCTCTTCTCCGCCATGGCCGCCGGTGCCTTAGCTTCGCCGCCGTAGTTCTAGAAGCTCCCCCTCGCTTCTGAGCCCTCCAATCGCTCCGCCTCGTCGTCTTCTCCCTCCTCGCCGAGCCGCGCATCGCCAGGAGCGCCGAAGCATCGTCCCCGGGCTCATCTTCCTCCTCAGACCCGAAGCTTCGCCGCCTTTGATTGTCGTCTCCGAGCCCTCCACCAGCAAGCTTTCGACGGCTTCAAGTCCGCTGTGAGCTTCCAGCTCTTTCCCCTCTCCTTCCCGGCCTTTTCCCCCTCTGTAGGCCCCAATTCCATCTGGCTCCCGAATGGCCGCCGCACGAGCTTGTCACCGGCGATGCTCCGGTGACCAGTTGGTCCATCAAAGGCCACCATGGAGCTTGTGGGGCCGCGTAGTGCTTCTAGGTGCCTGGTTCCGGCCGTGTCTCGCTCTGGTTCGACGAGCCCGTGCTCGTCCGAGCTCTGGTAGCCGTTGTGCTCATCGCCGGCGCCGATTTCCGCCATCACAGCCTCTAGGAAGTGTCGGGCTCGACACGCGCGAGCAAGCAGAGCAGTTTGGTGCCCTCTGCCCTCCATTTGGTCGATGGAGGAGGAATCCCGACCCCCTCCGAC
Source organism: Hordeum marinum (assembly GCA_022496015.1). Classification (NCBI taxonomy): domain Eukaryota; kingdom Viridiplantae; phylum Streptophyta; class Magnoliopsida; order Poales; family Poaceae; genus Hordeum; species Hordeum marinum. The sequence continues at coordinate 428,792,815 of CM039675.1, forward strand.
ATTCCTGATGTCGCCGGCGGCTCAACACTGGCGAGTCAACCAGTTTGACCACCAGGCGTTTGACCCCTGGGTCACTGGCAGGTGGGGCCGGGCCCTGTTAGTCAAATCCTGATTAGTAATTTAATTATTAATTTAATTAAACTAATGGCCCACTGACCAGTGGGCCCTACCCTAATCTAATTAGTAATTAGTTAAAATAAATAATCTGTTAGTGACTGGGTCACTGACCAATGGGTCCCACCCTGCCAGGTTTGACCTGGCCTGGTCAGCTGACCTGCTGACGCCATGATGACGTCAGGCTGATGCAATAAAAGCAATTTCTAGTTTTAAAATAATTCCAGAAAATGTTTAAAACTTCAAAAATTCATATAAATTAATTTGTAACTCAGGTGAAAATAATTTATATATGAAAATTTATTAGAAAAATCCAACGAATCCAATGGTGCTATTATCATGCATGTTAGAGCAACTTATGTAGAAGAACATTGACATTTTTGAAATGAAGAACGACTTTGAACCTATATTCAAACTCATTTCAAATTAACTTGAACACTAGTTGCATTAGCTCATCCATACATGCTATCATGCCATGATCATGCATCATATTGTTGCACTTGCGTATATTGATTACTATTTATCAGCATTGCGGTAGACCCTACTTCTGAGGATAACCCCGAGTTTTCCAATGAAGGAGAGAACCTTCCCACTAGCCGGAAAGGCAAGCAACCCCTTGATCATTCCGATAACATCCCACTCTCTCGCTCCTGCTCTTGTCTATTGCATTAGGAACAACGTTCACTTATCACGCATACACGTTAGATGAACCTATTCTTTTGCATGAACTGTCATTGTCAAAGTAAATAGCTAAACCTTGCAACCTAGCATACCTGGTAGATGCTTTTGCCGTGATGTGCTTAGTTTACTATGCCTACTATGATTGCTATGCTTAGAGTCGTGTCAGGTTTGATTCATCTGGGTGATGAACTAGAGTGAAACAATGTCCTTATGATGTGATAAGCTGATGATGAACCCGATTTGGTAAAGGTAACGATGAGGGGCTATGTAGGAGTACATAGCGGGTTGTCTCATTGGGACCGTTCTTAGGAACTGAGTTCCGTGTTTGTGATCCAAGGCTAGATACTACCACACGTTGGGATACTTAATTGACCCTCTCGACTTATGAGTCGCTTAGTCCTTTGTCCAGGAGTTGCAAGTAGTTTCTGGTGTTTATAGTATGTTGGAGGCCGTGCCTGGCGCTGACCCTAGGGGTGGGTTACGACGCGGTAGGCAGTGGCACGGTGTACCAAGGGTCACCCGAATGGTGGGCTTGGGAACCCTGCGCAAATCATTTGGGGTCGTAGCGGAAACTTCGGCTGGACTTCCATGCGGGTTCAGTCTCAAATAGGCGATAGCCTGGACTAGAGGTCTTATGTGATTTACGGTCGTGGCCGACTCCCTCGCTGAGCTTCCGCTTGAAGGTTGCTGAGGTGCATGATTTTATGAGCAAACAACGATAAGTGGCGAGAGCATGTGTGAAGAAGTACACCCCTGCAGGGTATGAAACTATTCGAATAATCGCGTCCTCGGATATGGACTACTTGGAAAACTTATGTTGTTCATAGATACTCAAATGGATACTCATAAAAATATCATGACAAGTGTGAGTACCGTGGATGGCACTCTCCCAGGAGAGGGAAGTGAATCCATGGTGGTGTATTGTCATGGAGTTAGTGGACTCGTGTGCGATATCTAACATGTAAACAAAGAGTTAACATTGTGTAGTGCAGGTTAGCCATGAGTCAAAGTTGGCTTTGTTGCGTAAACTCCACCACCGCCTTTGTTGATACATGAGCATGATTAGTCTAGGTCTGCTTTAAAGACTTGCCGAGTACGTTTGTACTCATGTTTGCTTAATAAATGTTGCAGATAAGACCCAGGACCCATTGGGTGGGTTCTTTCTAGATGTCGACGATGCCGAATAGCTGGTGTCCCAGCTACGACCTTATGCCCGTGGCGGGCTGTAGATAGTCAGGCCATGTGCCTTTTTACCCTTTCATCTATCTGTACTCAGACAGCTTTATGCTTCCGCTTGGTTTGTATGACTTGAGTGTTGGGTCATGAGACCCCTATCTGTAAGAACATATTATGCAAGGCTCATCTGAGCCTCTTAAATAAAAGTTGTGTTGTTTTATGGTTATGTTGTGATGCCATAGTTGTATCTATGCATATCGGGCATGTAGTGCGTCCGTGTGACGTGCAACGATATGTATGGGATCCGACACCTAGTCGTGTGCCTTTAGAAGTACTCTTTATGGGAAAATGCCTCTTTGTGCTTCCACCGAGCCATGGTAGCTTGCTACTACTCCGGACACATTGATTGACCGGCATGTATCCTTCTTTGCTGCTGTGTCTGTCCCTTCGGGGAAATGTCTCGCAGTGTAATGGAGTCCCTGTAGCCTGCTACGACTCGTCTACATGCAGTGATGGCATTTATGTCTCACGGCATACTGGAGTCCTTGTAGCTTGCTATGACTCGTCTACACATCCTTGAGGCCGACACCTACATTGCTGGGTTATGTTTGCCTGTTTCCGTACGGATGTGCCACTTGGGTTCTATGACTAGTTATGTCGGCCCGGAATCTCTGTCGTTTGATTGCCAGCGGCATGTTCACATACGTGAGCCAAAAGACACAAACGGTCCCGGCTAAGGTAAGGATGCAGCCGTGGAGCTTACCGTGCGTGAGGCCGCCAAGTGATGTGATATGTTACAACCTTGATACATATGACTTAGGATTTTGGTTGATGTGTATCTTAAGGTGTTATTTTAGTACGAACTCTAGGGCTGTTCGTGACACTTATTGGGATAGCTCCTAAGATTGATCGGAAAAGATAACTTTGAGGTGGTTTCGTACCCTACAATAATTTCTTCGTTAGTTCCCCGCTATCTGCGACTTTGGAGTGAACTCTTTGTCGTGTGAGAGGTATTTACATATGATTCAACAATGTCAATATTGTTGAGAGAAATTGCACTAGTGAAAGTATGGACCCTAGGCCTTGTTTCCAAGCATTGCAATACCGTTTGTGCTCACGTTTACTATTTTTTACCTTTGCTATTTTTGTATTCTAAGATTACAAAAACCTATATCTACCATCCATATTGCACTTGTATCTTCATATCTTCGCCGAACTAGTGCACCTATACAACTTACCATTGTATTGGGTGTGTTGGGGACACAAGAGACTCTTTGTTATTTGGTTGCAGGGTTGTTTGAGAGAGACCATCTTCATCCTACACCTCCCATGGATTTATAAACCTTGGTTCATCCACTTGAGGGAAAATTACCACTGTCCTACAAAACTCTGTGCTTGGAGGCCCAACACGAGTCTACAAGAAGAAGGTTATGTAGTAGACATCAAGCTCTTTTTTGGAGCCGTTGCCGGGGAGGTGAGTGCTTGAAGGTATATCTTTAGATCTTCCAATTGAATATTTTAGTTTCCTGGTTTTCACTAGTTTTGTTTTATAAAATAAAACTACAAAAAAATGGAATTGAGGCTGCCTCATATGCTTTATCTTTTTAATGTCTTTTGTGAAAATGATGGGAAGGAAAATTGTGCTCAAGTGTTAGAAGAAGAAGTTATTAAAATGTTTGGCACTAAATATTTGAGTGATGAGCATGATAGAAATATTGTTAGTATGAATTCTCTGAATATTCATGATGCTAATGATATGCAAAGCCACAAGCTCAGGGATGCTATGTTTGATGAAGATTATATTTTTTGTCCCTCAAGTTTTGATGAGAAAAACTGTTATGATGATAGTATGCCTCCTATATATGATGATTATTGTGATGACATGTATGCTATAAAGAGTAATGACAACTATGAATCCTATAATCATGATTTGAATATTCAATATGGTTATGTCAATCAAGTGTCTCATGGTAGTTATTTTGTTGAGTTTGCTCCCACTACTATGAATAAAGAGAATTTTGCTTATGTGGAGACTGATAAATTTTCTATGCTTGGAGATCATGAGAAAGAGTGCTTCATGTGCTGGTTATATTGTGGAATTCCTTCATGATGCTACTGAAAATTATTGAGGGAGGAACATATGCTTGCAGGAATTGCAATAGTATCAAGTTTCCTCTCTATGTGTTCAAAGTCTTGAAGTCATGCCTGTTTTGCCTTCCTATGCTAGATGATTCTTGTTCCCATAAATTTTTGCTCACAAAATACCTATGCATAGGAAGAAGGTTAGTATTTAATGTGCTTGTCACGATATTCATGATGCTCTTTTGCATGTTTCAAATACTATTCCTATGTGAGCATCATTGAAATCATCATGCCAAACTAAAAGGCATTAAAGAAAAGCGCTTGTTGGGAGACAACCCAACACTTTTAACTTCTGTTTTTGTGTGGTCACATGATTAATCTACTGTAGTAATCATCCTTTGTGTATTTTATTTCAATTAAGTGCCAAGTAAAGCCTTTGGGATAGTGTAGATACTTGCTTGTTTGATTCTGTGCAAAAACAGAAAGTTTTGTGTAAAGTATATGAATTATCTGATTTTACTAGATAATAAAAAAATTCTGAATATCTTAAACAAAATTTATATTCAAATTATTTGAGTTTTCCTAATTTTGCAGAATTTTTATAGTCAGGGAAGTATGGTGATCATTCAGATCTTTACAGACTGTTCTGTTTTTGACATATTCTGTTTTACATGCATAGTTTGCTTGTTTCAATTGTTCCTATAGGTTATATTGACTAATATGAATTTTTAAATGATGTAACACAGTAGGTATCATGTGTGAATAATTATTAATCTTGTCTTGATGGTACCTAAGTGAATGATTTATGTTTACTACTAACCCTTCTCACGAAGTTCCACTAAGTTTTGTGTGATTCAAGTTTTCATGTTTTGGGTGAGACACCGATATGAGGAGAATAAGGAGTCATAAGAAACTAAGATTGGTGATTCTCAAGGAACCCCCAATGTAATATTCAAGTAATACTCAAGTGTCTATGCTTCGGGATGCCTCGGAAGGCATCCCCTCTTTTGTCTTAAACACTATCGGTATATCTCACTTGGAGCTATATTTTTATTCGTCACATAATATGAGTTTTGCTTGGAGCGTCATTTTTCTTTGTTGTTCTCTGTTAGGTATTCTTTATAACCTTGTTTTTCAATAAAAATCTCCAAGAATTGCCTTTAGGATGCTTGAATTGCATGTTTGATGTGTGATATGCAAAAACAGAAACTTCTGTTGTAGTGTTTGAATTTTCATATTCTACAGGAACGTGGAAAGTTTCTGAAATTTTTTCACAGTGTTTTCATATAAATTCCTTAGAATTTCCTAATTTGTATGAATTTTTTGAGTTACGTAAGTACGCTGATTTAATAAATTCCTACAGACTGTTCTGTTTAGACAGATTGCTGTCATAGCTTTGTTCTCTACTTATCCTATAGTTTCCATAGCCTATATTGGTAGATATAAATTGTGGAAATGATAGTATACAATACCTAATTTTTTAAATTATTGTGAAAATTTCCTTGGTAGTAGATAAAGAGTTGATTTATTATTATGTGTACCAACCTATCTCACGAGTTCTTTTCGAGTTTTGTGTGGATGAAGTTTTTGACAATAGGTGAAACCGGGATATGAGAGGATTGAACAAGATACAAAAAGCTCAATATTGGGGATTACCAAGGCACCCCAAGTATATATTACAAGAAGTCTCAAGCATCTAAGCTTGGGGATGCTACGCATCCCACCTCTCTTCGTCAACTATCGGTTAGCCTATGTTGAGCCTAAATTTTTATTCGTTCACATGATGTGTGCTATTCTTGGAGTGATATTTATGTTTTTCTTGCTGTTTAAATAAAATAATCAGATATGAAAATCTTTATTGAGAGAGAGAGAATTCCTCAAATAGCTACTTAATTCTTTAACTACTTGTTGATCTTCACTTATATGTTTTGGAGTAGTTTTGTCATTTACTCTCGTGCTTCACTTATATCCTATGAGTAAATGGTTAAATGAATTGAATATCATAACACTGAAATTATATATGTTTTATATGCTTATCCCATGGGGAGTAATGACTTCATATATAAGAAGTATAGGTGGTAAAATTTACTGAAAGGTAGCAAACACCGCATTGCTCAATTGAACCATTCATGAAAGAATATTGAAGGAAGAGATATTTCACATATAAATATACTATCTTGGACATCTTCTATGATTTTGACTACCCATTAATTATTTTCAAACTTGAGAAAATTATTTGAAGTTGGAGAAGGAAGACAACGTAATGAGTTATGGTTGCGTATATTTGCATAGAAGTTATATTGTTATGGATCCTCCAACATGTGGTGCTTGCTTCCACATCATACTAGCCCAAACTTCCGCACCAAGTAGAAATACTACTTGTGCATCCAAACACCCTGAAACCCAAAGTTGTTCCATATGAGTCCACCATACCTACCTATATGCAGTATTTACCTGCCGTTCCATGTAAATTTGCATGTGCCAAACTCTAAACCTTCAAATAATACTCTGTTTTGTATGCCCAAATTGCTCATATAATGACTAGGGGCTGTCAGTATCTTCCATGCTAGGTGGGTTCTTACGATATGTATTGATTCACTATCATTCATGAGAAAGTGGCTAGTAATAGGGATTCTCAGTCTCGAAATCAAGGAAAAAAGTGCAAATAATTAAAAAAAACTCCCCTAGGAATGTTGTTGGTATGGACGGTACCCATGGATTTGGCTCGCTGTGGAGTGTGATTGATTGGTGGAGGGGAGTAAAACCTTTACCATTCTGTTTGGGAACCGCCTATTATGTATCTACCATGGAAGATACCGAGATATCTCGGTTTTTATGGTGACAAGAAAGCATACCTCCCAAAATTATTATTCATCTCTGTGTTAAAAGCTCGAGCTCTGGCACCTCTGCAAATCAATGCTTCCCTCTGCGAAGGGCATATCTTTTACTTTCTAGTACTTACCTTTATGCAAGAGTCATGGCAATCTTCACCACTTCCTATATTTCGCCTTTTTCTCTTGGCAAGCTTCATGTGTTGCGGAAAGATCCAAGCATATATGGCCATTCAAATATATTTGATCATGAATTATTATTGTTGAAAATTATCTATATGATAAATAAGTTGGGAGGCGAAACATTAAGCCCCTATCTTTCTCTTTGTTCGATGAATGCTATTTGTTCTAAAAATATGCTTTGAGTGGTAGTAATGATGGAAGACTAAATGATAGTTGAGTATGTGGAATTTGCTAAATAAAAGCTCTCACATAGACCCTTCCTGAAAATAAGATCAATTGCAATTGTTTGGTGAATGAAAGATAGTTTGTTAGTCTATACTTTAACATGTGGATAGCTTGTTAGTTCATCATGAGAAGGTTTATGATATGAACGGTTGTTTATCATATATAATGATGCTAGAAAAAGTGTTTGGAACTATCATTCATCAAATTTATGCACTATGCTAGCATTCACACTTCAAAAATTATTTATTTTATCATTTACCTTCTCGAGGACGAGCAGGAATTAAGCTTCGGGATGTTGATATGTCTCCAATGTATCTATAATTTATGAAGTATGCATGCTTTACAATAATTCTATATGATTTTGGTATGATTTTATTTGAACTAACCCAGACTGACGATGTTTTCAGCAGAACTACCGTGGTGTTGTTTCTGTGCAGAAATAAAAGTTCTCGAAATGGGCTGAAAATTTACGGAGAATATTTTTGGGAAATATAAAAAATACTGGAGCGAAGAGCTGGGCTAGGAAGTGGACAAGGAGGCCACAAGCCTGATAGGCACCGCCACCCGCTGGTCGCGCCTAGCAAGCTTGTGGGCCCCTCGAGCACCTCCTTGACATGATTCCAATGCCAAAATGTCCTATAAATTCAGAAACCTCTGAAAAGAAACCTAGATCTGGAGTTCTGCCACCGCAAGCCTCCAGAGCCATGAAAAATCAATTGGGAGCCCGTCCCGGCACCATGCCGGAGGGGAAACCTTCACCGGAGGCCATCTTCATCATCCCGACGGCCTCCATGATGAGGAGGGAGGAGTTCACCCTCGGGGCTGAAGGCATGTACCAATAGCTATGTGTTTGATCTCTCTTTCTCGTGTTCTTGAGATGGCACAATCTTGATGTACCACGATCTTTATTGATATAGATTGAATCATATGGATTTTCCCCCTCTCTATCTTTTTGTGATGAATTGAGTTTTCCCTTTGAAGTTTTCTTATCGGATTGAGTGTTTAAGGATTTGAGAACACTTGATGTATGTCTTGCGATGGGATATCCGTGGTGACAATGGGATGTTTTATTGATCCACTTGATGTATGTTTTGGTGATCAACTTGCAGGTTACGTGACCTTGGGAGTCTATGCATAGGTGTTGGCACATGTTTTTGCCTTGACTTTCTGGTAGAAACTTTGGGGCACTCTTTGAAGTTCTTTGTGTTGGATTGAACTTGATGAATCTGAAATTGTGTGATGCATATCATAAAATCAAGCCCATGGGTACTTGTGGTGACATTGGAGTATCTAGGTGACATTAGGGATTTGGTTGACGTGTATCTTAAGGTGTTATTTTAGTACAAACTCTAGGGCTGTTTGTGATACTTATAGGGATAGCTCATAAGCTTGATCGGAAAATATAACTTTGATGTGATTTCGTACCCTACAATAATTTCTTAGTTAGTTCTCTGCTATTTGTGACTTTGGAGTGAACTCTTTCTCACACGAGAGGTATTTACATATGATTCAACTATGTCAATATTGTTTAGAGAAATTGCACTAGTGAAAGTATGGACCCTAGGCCTTGTTTCCAAGCATTGCAATACCGTTTGTTCTCACTCTTACTATTTGTTACCTGGCTGTTTTTATATTTTCAGATTACAAAAACCTATATCTACCATCCATATTGCACTTGTATCACCATCTCTTCACCAAACTAGCGCACCTATACAATTTACCATTGTATTGGGTGTGTTGGGGACACAAGAGACTCTTTGTTATTTGGTTGCAAGGTTTTTTGAGAGATACCATCTTCATCCTACACCTGCCACAGATTAATAAACCTTAGGTCATCCACTTGAGGGAAAATTTCCACTGTCCTACAAAACTCTGCACTTGGAGGCCCAACACGAGTCTACAAGAAGGTTGTGTAGTAGACATCAAGCTCTTTTCTGGCGTTGTTGCCAGGGATGTGAGTGCTTGAAGGTAAATATTTAGATCTTGCAATTGAATATTTTAGTTTCTTGTTTTTCACTAGTTTGGTTTCATAAAAGAAAACTACAAAAAATGGAATTGAGGCTGCCTCATATGCTTCATCTTTGTAATGTCTTTCGTGAAAATGATGGAAAGGAAAATTGTGCTCAAGTGTTAGAAGAAGAAGTTATTAAAATGTTTGGCACTAAATGTTTGAGTGATGAGGATGACAGAAATATTTTTAGTATGATGTCTCTGAATATTCATGATGCTAAGTATATGCAAAGCCACAAGCTTAGGGATGCTATGTTTGATGAAGATGATATTTTTTGTCCCCCAAGTTTTGATGAGCAAAACTATTATGATGATAGCATGCCTCCTATATATGATGATTATTGTGATGAAATTTGTGCTATAAATAGTAATGACAACCATGAATCCTATTAACATGATTTGAATATTCAATATGGTTATGTCAATAAAGTGTCTCGTGATAGTTATTTTGTTGAGTTTGCTCCCACTACTCTGAATGAGAAGAACTTTTCTTATGTGGAGAGTGATAAATTGTCTATGCTTGTAGATCATGAAAAGAATGCTTTGTTTTCTGGTTATATTTTGGAATTCCTTCATGATTCTACTAAAAAATATTATGAGGGCGGAACATATGCTTGTAGGAATTGCAATAATATCTAGTTTCCTTTCTACGTGTTCAAAGTTTTGAAGTAATGCTTGTTTTGCCTCCCTATGCTAGATGATTTTTGTTCCCATAAATTGTTTGCTCACAAAATCCCTATGCATAGGAAGCAGGTTAGACTTAAATGTGCTTGTCATGAGACTCATGATGTTCTTGTGCATGTTTCAAATACTATTCCTATGTGAGCATCATTGAAATCATCATGCCTAACTAAAAGGCATTACAGAAAAGTGCTTGTTGGGAGACAACCCAACACTTTTACCTTATGTCTTGAGTGTTAACATGATTAAGCTACTGTAGTAATCAGGTTTTGTGTATTTTATTTAAATTAAGTGCCAAGTAAAGCCTTTGGGATAGTGTGGATACTTGCTTGTTTGATTTTGTGCAAAAACAGAAAGTTTAGCGTCCAGTATATGAATTATCTAATTTTACTGGAGGGTCCAAAAATTCTTAAGATTTTACACAACATTTATATGCAAATTACTTAAATTTTAGTAGTTTTTCAGAATTGTTAGAGTCAGGGAAGTATGGTGATCATTCAGATCTTTACAGACTGTTCTGTTTTGACATATTCTGTTTTGCATGCATAGTTTGCTTGTTTCAAGTGTTCCTATAGCTTATATGGAGTAACATAAATTTTGTAAATATTGTAATTCATTAGGTATCATGTGTGAATAACTGTTAATCTTGTCTTGACAGTACGTAAGTGAATGATTTATCTTTACTAGACTAACCCTTCTCATGAAGTTCCGTGAAGTTTTGTGTGATTGAAGTTTTCAACTTTTGGCTGAGACACCGATATGAGGAGAATAAAGAGTAACAAGAAACTAAGCTTGGGGATTCCCAAGGCACCCCAAGGTAATATTCAAGGAATACTCAAGTGTCTATGCTTGGGGATGCCCCGGAAGGCATGCCCTCTTTCGTCTTCAACTCTTTCGGTATATCTCACCTGGAGTTCTATTTTTATTCGTCACATAATATGAGTTTTCTTGGAGCATCATTATGTTTGTTGTTCTCTGTTAGGTGTTATTTATAATATTGTTTTTAAATAAAAATCTCCAAGAATTGCCTTTAGGATGCTTGAATTGCATGTTTCACGTGTGCTGTGTAAAACCAGAAACTTCTGCTGTGGTGTTTGAAGTTTCATATTTTACTGGAACTTGGAAAGTTTCTGAAATTTTTAAACAGTGTTATCAGACAAATTCCTTAACATGTCCTAAATTTAAAGAATTTTGTGAATTACGGAAGTACACTGATTTAATAAATTCCTACAGATTGTTCTGTTTAGGTAGATTGCTGTCATAGTTTTGTTCTCTACTTATCCTATAGTTTCCATAGCCTACATTGGTAGATATAAATTTTGGAAATGGTAGTATACAATACCTAATGTTTAAAATTATTTTGCAACTTGTCTTGGCAGTACACAAAGATTTGATTTATTATTATATGTACTAACCTATCTCACGAGTTCTTTTCGAGTTTTGTGCGGATGAAGTTTTTGAGAATAGGTGAAACCGAGATATGAGAGGATTGAACAAGATACAAAAGCTTGAGCTTGGGGATGCCCAAGGCACCCCAAATAAATATTCCAAGAAGTCTCAAGCATCTAATCTTGGGGATGCTACGCATCCCACCTCTCTTCGTCAACTATCGATTAGCCTATGTTGAGCCTAAATTTTTATTCGTTCACATGATGTTTGCTATTCTTGGAGTGCTATTTATGTTTTGCTTGCTGTTTAAATTAAATAATCACATCTTAAAATCTTTATTTAGATATACATATAAAGTCCTCACATAGATACTTAATTGTTTGACTACTCATTGATCTTCACTTATATGTTTTGGGGTAGTTTTGTCATTTACTCTCGTGCTTCACGTATGTCCTCTGAGTAAATGGTTCAATGTATTGAATATAATAATTCTGAAATTATATATGTTTTATATTCTCATTCCATGGGGATTAATGACTTCACATATAAGAAGTATAGGTGGTAAAATTTATTGAAAGTTAGCAAACACCACATTGGTCAATTGAACCGTTCATGAAAGAATATTGAAGGAAGAGAGATTTCACATATAAATATACTATCTTGGAAATATTCTATGATTGTGATTACCCATTAGTTATTTAAAAACTTGACCAAATTAGTTGAAGTTGGACAATGAAGACAACGTAATGAGTTTGTAGCATCCCAAAATTCCATTTTGGAATGTTATGAAATATAGCTATGCATCTATCATCATCATTGCTTGAATACATGTATTAGTTGAAATGCCTTCTCTGAGTTTCTGAAACCCCTTTCTACTTTTAATGTGTTGCTTTCACCTATTTGAAAATCTTGGTAAAATGTTCAAATAAGAGGGGAGTAACATGACACTCCACACCAGGACCTAATTGGTAATTTATTTGAACAATAAGAACCAGGGGTTGTTTTGAAAATATTTGCAAAAAGGTTTTAAAAGCAAATAGGCCATTTCTAAAAATATTATTTTTTTCAAAGTGTTCAAATGACAGAATAAAAAGTTTCAATAAATGGCATTTATTGCTCTGTTAATTTTGATATATATTACTCCTATATTTAGAAATGTTTTTAAAGACGTTTTACTGCTCTGGTTAATAAAAATAGTAACGGTTTTGTAATTAAACGGGCCGGCCCACGAGCAGTTACTCGCGGATTTATTACAAGTCGGTCGACCGGCGCACCTTCGCCGCTCCCTCCCTCACTAACATTGGGCCCCACCCGTCCGCCGCGGATCCCGCAACAGTCACCCCCAACCTCCACGTGCGCCGCCGCCGCGATCCCCTCTCGTCGGATCTCTCTCCTCTCTCCTCCCTCGCACCCCCCGAGCACCCTTTAAGTAGCGCTGCCCCTCCCCGCATCCATTTCCCCCCCCCGAGCCCTCTCTCCCTCGCCGAGACGCTGCCAAATTCCCTCGCCGGAGTTGCACCACCACCGGAGCTCCCGTCGCCCGTAGCCATCGCCTCGGTCATCCTCGCCCCTCTCCGACACCACCAATCGGCACCGGAGGACCTCCTTCACCGTCTGAGCCCGTCCGCGCTCCGTTCCGACCATCGGAGCCACCTCCGGCGGCGTCCTCGACCACCGGCCGCCGTCACCATCGCCGGAGTCGACCTCCCCCTCCGGTAAAATCTTCGAGCTCATCCCCTCCCTCCGATCCAGACGCAACGTCCTAGATTAGATCAACTTAATTCCCGAATCGATTTCCTCTTCGGTCCGGTCGACCGCCCGCAACCATCCAACACACGCGCTAGCCAGCCAATAGGATAGTGCCACGTCACCCCTGGTCGTCCGGTAGAAATTTTCTTCTTTTTGTTTAGTTTTAGTTAAACAGAATGTTTTAGAAAATTGTTTTAGCTATAACTTTTAATCTATTTAATGTTTTAAGTTGATTCTTTTTGCAATAGCTCACATAGTCCATCTAGTTTCACCCTGTAGCTTTAGATTTTAAATTTGAACTATAAAATTTGAATTGAATCAAATTTTCTCAAAACATTCAAATCTGAATAACTAGAGTTTGAAAATAGATTTTGACATGAATCTTTTTGCAACTGTTTGGCTTTGTTACGACTACCTTCATGTTTAGTTTGAGAATTTTTAGGATGATTTTGATTAGTGTTTTAGCTATAAACAGAATCTGCCTAGTATTATAGTATAGTTTTATTTATTTAGTTTTAGTTAGTTTCAATTAGATTTAGTTTTAATTTGATTTAGTAGGTTCTGTTGATTAAACATTTAGTGTTTTACTTACTGTTAATAAAAAAGATATAAATTTGCTTAGTTTGTTTCTTTATTAACATAGGAATCTCAACACATTTTTCAAATATGTTTAATTTGAACTAAAACAACTAGTTAGTAATAGTTTTCTTTCAACAAAGTTTTATATAATTTAATTATGTTTTCTAAGACAAGTTTATTTGTACATTATTTTCTGTTAAGAACATGTTTTGTTAATAAATAATAAGTTTTGTTTTGCTCTTTTGTTAGTAAAACTATAGTTGTTTCATAGTGTTTATCAAAACTTTTAAAAACTTTAGGAAAGTTTTTCCCAACAAAATTTAATGAATTCAATTATGTTATTAATAAAATATTTTATTGTTTTCTTCCTGTCAACTATTGTTTTGGTTAATACCAATAGTTTTATTATGTTAGAAGTGTTTTATCAATCATCTTTTAGAAAACAAAACTTTGTGTGTTTTCTTGCTTCTGATTTTTATGCATTGTTTTGTCTTGATTAGTTACTAGTTCACGGTTGATGGTTGTGAGTTATAATATTTTGTTGTATGCTTATTGAGTGCTCTTGCTTGCTTCGTTAGATTATCCGGAGTGCGAAGCTTGTTACTTAGAGTCACTCACGAACGAAGATCGTCAATCAGGCAAGTCACTTTGATCATCTTTACCCATGTTTTTATTGCATTAGTTCTTCCATCACCCCAATTGCATGTAAATTAGGTAATTGGAAACTTGGTTACGGTTGTAGTATCATGTGGTAGGTACCCCCTCCACACTTTGACATATTATTGGCCCCGGGAAACGTTGTTTTACATTTTGCTATGCTACTAGTAGACGGGGTTGGATGTGTGATTCATGAGAGTTGTGAGGTAATAACTTCAAGACCTACCTAATGATCAAGACTTCAAGACTCCGAGTTTTCAACATACCTCTGGGTGAATGATGGTTGAACGGCACCCTGGAGAAACCAAGTGGAGTTGCCTAGGTGATGCTGGAGATGGCCAGTATTCATGCGGAAAGATCCACCCAGGCACAAAGAGATGGATGGGAGCTTCAAGACCCAAGGCTTACCTGCATAGCCTCAAGTCAATATGGGCTCTGGCTTGGTCGGATATTGTGGTGACCCTGGACAGGCGGTGCTACGAGATGTAGAAGAACGGTAGGAAAGGATGGGCACCGACAGAGTCGCAGGGAAACCCTTTGGAAGACCATGTTTTGGTCATCCGTTTCTCAAACACCTTGAAGTGCGAGAAATCAAACGGAGGCGACCAAATCTTGTGGGGAACGTGTGCAAAACTCTGCAGAGTACTCAAACCTAATTGATTAGCCATGTCCACGGTCATGGACGACTTGAGCCAAAGGAACTGAAACTTCCGGAACTCTCAACACAATTAATATGATGATGTGGGTATTAACAATTTGGGTATGAGAATTGGTTGGTGGAACCATCTCATTAATCAACCAACTTAGTAATATTTTTGCTTAGCCCTCTCTTGATGTAGGAAAAATTTGGCTTTTCGCAAAAACTTACCACCCCACCTGCCATATATGCATATAGAGTAGATGATTATCTTTTCACCCCTCTCTTGTTAATTTGCCGGCATATTCCATAGGCTGACCTACACGGCTGCAACGTATCATGTTGCAGAGTACTTTTCCGACCAGGAGTGAGGACACGTTCTACGCTCGGTGAGATGCCCTTGGAGTCAGATGGACTCATCTACCTTCAACACTTACGCAGGACACGTTCTACTCTATATGAGATTTCGATTTATATAATGCTGTGTGATTTCCCTTTGATATATACATTCAAGTACCGTGTGTGTACCAGCATGATCTTGGGATGGTACGGAAACACCGGAGATTCGACCTTTCAGGTCGGGTCACTACAGAGTTATGGTTGCGTATATTTGCATAGAAGTTATATTGTTATGGATCCTCCAACATGTGGTGCTTGCTTCCACCTCATACTAGCAAAAGCTTCCGCACCAAGTAGAAGTACTACTTGTGCATCCAAACACCCTTAAACCCAAAGTTGTTCCATATGAGGCGACGATACCTACCTATATGTGGTATTTGTCTGTCGTTCCAAGTAAATTTTCATGTGCCAAACTCTAAACCTTCAAATAATATTTTGTTTTGTATGTCCGAATCGCTCATATAATGACTAGGGGCTGTCAGTATTTTCCATGCTAGGTGGTATATTCTCATGATATGTGTTGATTCACTATCATTCACGAGAAAGTGGCTGGTAATAGGGATTCCTAGTCCCGAAATCAAAGAAAAAGTTGCAAATAATTAAAAAAAACTCCCCCAGGAATGTTGTTCGTATGGACGGTACCCATGGATTGGTCTCGCCGTGAATTTTTATTCATTGGTGAAGGGGGAGTAAAAACTTTATTGTTCTGTTTTGGAACCGCCTATAATGTGTCTAGCATGGAACATACCAAGATCTCTCAGTTGTTATGGTCACAATGAAAGGATACCTCCCAAAATTATTATTCATCTCTGTTTTAAAAGCTCAAGCTCTAGCACCTCTGCAAATCAATGCTTCCCTCTGCGAAGGGCCTATCTTTTACTTTCTAGTACTTACCGTTATGCAAGAGTCATGGTGATCTTCACCACTTCCTATATTTTGCCTTTTTCTCTTGGCAAGCATCATGTGTTGGGGAAAGATCCAACCATATATGGCCATTCAAATATATTTGATCATGAAATATTATTATTGAAAATTATCTATATGACAAATAAGTTGGGAGGCGAAACATTAAGCCCCTATCTTTCTCTGTGTTTGATAAATGCTATTTATTCTAAAAATATGCTTTGAGTGTTAGAAATCATGGATAGTTGAATATGTGGAATTTTCTAAATAAAAGCTCTTACATAGACCCTACCTGAAAATAAGATGAATTGGAATTGTTTGGTGAATGAAAGATAGTTTGTTAGTCTATGCTTTAACATATGGATAGCTTGTTATTTCAACATGAGAAGGTTTATGAGATGAGTTGTTGTTTATGATATATAATGATGATAGAAAAAGTGTTTGGAACTATCATTGATCAAATTTATGCACTATGCTAGCATTCACACTTCATAAATTATTTCTTTTATCATTTCTCTACTCGAGGACGAGCAGGAATTAATCTTGCGGATGCTGATACGTCTCCAACGAATCTATAATTTATGAAGTATTCACGCCATGTTTACAATAATTCTATATGATTTTGGTATGATTTTATTAGAACTAACCCGGACTGACGTTGTTTTCAGCAGTACTACCGAGGTGTTGTTTTTGTGCAGAAATAAAAGTTCTCGGAATGGGCTGAAAATTTACGGAGTATATTTTTAGGAAATACAAAAAATACTGGAGCGAAGAGCTGGGCCAGGAAGTGGACAAGGAGGCCAAAAGCCTGATAGGCGCAGCCAACCCCCTGGTCGTGCCTAGCAAGCTTGTGATCCCCTCGAGTGTTGGAAGTACGCCCTAGAGGCAATAATAAAATGGTTATTATTATTTTGCCTCATTGATGATAATTCTCTATTGTTCAAGCTATAATTGTATTAACCAAAAACTGTAATGCATGTGTGAATACATACACCACAACATGTCCCTAGTGAGCCTCTACTTGGCTAGCTCGTTGATCAATAGATGGTCACAGTTTCATGACCATGGACATTGTATCTCATTGATAATGGGATGACATCACTAGGAGAATGAGGTGATGGACAAGACCCAATCCTAAGCATAGCACAAGATCCTGTAGTTCGTCTGCTAAAGCTTTTCTAGTGTCAAGTATCATTTTCTTAGACCATGAGATTGGGCAACTCCTGGATACCATAGGAATGCTTTGGGTGTGCCAAACGTCACAACGTAACTGGATGGCTATAAAGGTAAACTATGGGTATCCACGAAAGTATCTGTTGGGTTGGCACGAATCGAGACCGAGATTAATCACTCCATGTGACGGAGAGGTATCTCTGGGCCCACTCGGTAATACATCATCATAATGAGCTCAATGTGACTAAGGAGTTAGTCACAAGATCATGTGTTACGGAACGAGTAAAGAGACCTACCGGTAACGAGATAGAACAAGGTATAGGGATACCGACGATCGAATCTCGGGCAAGTAACATACCGATGGACAAAGGGAATTGTATACGGGATTGATTGAATCCCCAACATCGTGGTTCATCCGATGAGATCATCGTGGAACATGTGGGAGCCAACATGGGTATCCAGATCTCGATGTTGGTTATTGAGTGGAAAGGTGTCTCGGTAATGTCTACATGCCTCGCGAACCCGTAGGGTCTACGCACTTAAGGTTCGATGACGCTAGGGTTATAGGGAAATTGTGTACGTGGTTACCGAAGGTTGTTTGGAGTCCTGTATGATATCCCGTACATCACGAGGAGTTTCGGAATGGTCCGGAGGTAAAGATTCATATATAGGAAGTGAGGATTTGGTCACCGGAAATGTTTCGGGCATCACCGGTAACGTACCGGGACCACCGGAATGGTTCCGGGGGTCCACTGTGAGGGGCCACCGGCACCAGAGGCCTGCAGGGGACGATAGTGGGAGGGAACCGGGCCCTAGGTGGGCTAGTGTGCCTCTCACCAGGCCCAAAGCGCTACAAAGGAGCAAGGGGGGCAAACCCTAGTACAGATGGGCCCTAGGCCCACCCTAGGGCACCGCCCCCCTCTCCCCTATCTTGGCCTCTGGCCATCCCCATCTAGGGATGCCGCACTCCCTAGGGTGGGAACCCTAGAGGGGGTGCACCCTCCTTCCCTCCTCATATAAATAGTGGGGGTTTTGGGGCTGCCAAAAACAAATCTCTCTCTCTCGGCGCAACCCTACCCCTCCTCGTCGTCGTCGTGTGTAGCGCTTGGCAACGCCCTGCCGGAGTACCACACAGCTCCACCGTCACCACGCTGTCGTGCTGCCGGAGCTCTCCCTCAACCTCTCCTTCCTCCTTGCTGGATCAAGGTGTAGGAGATGTCACCGGGCTGCACGTGTATTGAACGCGGAGGCGCCGTTGTTCGGCGCTTAGATCGGAATCGACCATGGTCTCAATCGCTGCGAGTATGACTCCACCAACCGCGTTCTTGTAACACTTCCACTTTGCGATCTTCAAAGGTATGAATATGCACTCACCCTTTGCTCATTGTTGGTTTCTTCATAGATTGATCTTGGTGACACGTATGAATTTTTTTGATTTACTATTACGTTCCCCAACAGTGGCATCATGAGCCAGGTTTATGCGTAGAATCTATGCACGAGTAGAACACAAGTTGTTGTGGGCGTCGATTTTGTCAATTATGTTGCTGTTACTAGTCTTATATTGATTCGGCGGCATTGTGGGATGAAGCGGCCCAGACCGAGTTTACACGTACGCTTAGGTGAGACTGGTTCCATCACCCGACATGCACTTGTTGCATAAGGTGGCTAGCGGGTGTCTGTCTCTCCCACTTTAGTCGGATCGGATTCGATAAAAAGGGTCCTTAAGAAGGGTAAATATATATTGGCATATCACATTGTGGTTTTTGCGTAGGTAAGAAACGTTCTTGCTAGAAACCTATAGCAGCCATGTAAAAACTTGCAACAACAATTAGATGACGTCTAACTTGTTTATGCATCATATGCCGTGTGATGTAATATGGCCAAAGGATGTGATGTGATATATGGGATGTATGATATTGATCATGTTCTTGTAATAGGATTGACGACTTGCATGTCGATGAGTATGACAACCGGCAGGAGCCATAGGAGTTGTCTTAATTTATTGTATGACCCGCATGTCAATCAAAAACGCCATGTAATTACTTTACTTTATTACTAACCACTAGCCATATTATTAGAAGTAATAGTTGGTGAGACAACTTCATGAAGACACAATGATGGAAATCATGATGATGGAGATCATGGTGTCATGCCGGTGACAATGATGGTCATGGTGCCCCGAAGATGGAGATCAAAGGAGCAAGATGATATTGGCCATATCATGTAACTATATGATTGCATGTGATGTTTATCATGTTTTACATCTTATTTGCTTAGAACGACGGTAGCTTAAATAAGATGATCTCTCACTAAAATTTCAAGAACTGTGTGTGGGGCCCCGACTCATAAGTCGTGATCACCGAATCTACGTGCATAGTGATCCTAGAGATCAATGCTGAATGAACACACAGAAACTGAATAACAAGAGTCTTACATCCATTACATACCGGTTTACTCAAATATGGACTTCATGGACAAGTCTTCATATGATTGCAGTGGAAATCTTCAATGATAGCGTGAACCCATGCCATCTGCCTTAACCCTACAGGCATTCTGACTGGGAAGTATCCTAACTCGCATGACCGTCCCCAAGGTAGTCTTCATCATAACCTGATCTTTCATGCCTAGTCAATAAAATAACCAATGGCAAGCCAATGAGTACTTTGAATGTACTCACAAGCAACCCATGTTTGGAACAACGCAATAACAATGCATGATATAGCACTAATAGGCAAATTTTGCAGAAAGCTAGTTTTGAGTGCAATGACATGATCAAGTAACTTAAGTAAGCATGCATCAACCATAGATAGGTGTTCATAGGAACACGCCATATTCATCATCATAGGGGGTTGGACATCTCATGTTCAACCATCACACCAAGTCCTCAGACTTGTCTCATGTACCGTCTGAACATCTCATGTTCAATCATCATGCCAAGTCATCCGATTTGACTCAAGTATCGTCCTTGTCACTATACACACACCAAGTTTGCGAAAACATCTGGACGTAGTTTAAGCAGCACCACCCAACTGTCCTTGACAGTGGACATGGCTATTCGAATAATTTTACACTCTACAGAGGTTGCACACTTTACCCACAAGACTCGGGGAACTTCCGTGTCATCCACGACTCGTGGTATGTAACATACCCAAGGTAAGCACCTGAACAATGCCTTTCC
Source organism: Hordeum marinum (assembly GCA_022496015.1). Classification (NCBI taxonomy): domain Eukaryota; kingdom Viridiplantae; phylum Streptophyta; class Magnoliopsida; order Poales; family Poaceae; genus Hordeum; species Hordeum marinum. The sequence goes on from CM039675.1 coordinate 428,813,462, forward strand.
CTTAGCGATACTAAACAAAGAGTCCACTCGATTGCTACCCACCCCTCACGATGTACATCACACGAGCCTCACTCTAATCGTACCATCCATGAGGGGACCAACGGTGTGCTCGATGCCTGTAAAGATAGCGCATGATCGTACATACCGGTATGACCCCGTATCAAGAGTGACCATGGCACTCCTGCCACTAGTAATGCGGGCTCCTTGCGAGTATCCACCATGGTAATCAACAAAGACCCGTCCCATAAGGGGTATCGTGGTTGCGCATGTAAGGTTGGGACGGTCGACAGATCTTAAATCTAATCCGTTTTCAAAAATACAATCTCAACTTGCTCCGGCACACCACTTGTTTCTCAAGTGGTCACCCATATCATCATCTTCCTCGGGCATTAGTGGCACCCGACGGGGTTTTCAAAAAGTCTTTGAAATAATTTCTTTCCTCCCATTACTATGCATAAATCCTGATCCCACTTGCGTAGCATCTACTAGCATCCTAACTACACCCACCCGCACAACCCTCATAAGGTGGTAGGGTCATGCATGATGCAAGTGTCAATGGAAAGGTACGGAGGCATCCCACCGAAAGGGGAACACCACATCACATGATCAATTATGAAGAAAGTAAAGTGCTATATGACATGCAATAAAATGGTTCCTTATCATGGTCAAAGGGCTGCTTTCCTGGCTTCGCAACATCTTCGAGGTCTTCACACGCTTCTCGTCCACCTCCGAACACTCCGCATATCTCGTCAACTACCGTCGGTAACCAACCATAATAAGCGACACAACAAGCAGAAAATAAAAGTGCTCTATAAATAGGAGTTTTATTTTTCCTGGACACCCTGGGTCACAAGAAAAATAATCAGGAAGTTTCATTGGATGTGGATCAAGGAGAAGTTTCAGAATGGAGGAGAAGATGGAAATGATAATCTTTTAAGATGTCAACAGAAAATATTTTTATAAAAATGAGTGGATGGACCCAACAAATAGGGCATGATTTTAGAAACATGTGGAAATTGGTTTCACTGGATTTGGAGTTGGTAAGAATATCCTAGGGATTTTCAAAGTGGGTTATGCATGAATAAATAGCTCAATTATTTGGATGGCAGAGAGGCACCAGGAAAAATGTTCCATAATTAGAGCATGAATTTAGTCACACATAGGAACTTGAATCACTCCATTTGGAGCTAAAATGGATGACCTAAAGATTTTACAAGGTGGGCTCTTAATAGCTCAAATTTGAATTCAAATTTGAACAGTAGAGCAAAGTTCGTAGGAAAAATATGTAGGATGTAGTTTTGGATAGAGGAAGATTTTAGGAACATCTAGGATTTTGAATCAACAAATTTGGAGTGGATATAAATTTAATATAGATTTTTGATTTTCTCTGAAAACGAAAAAGGATGAAGGAATTTACCAAAGGGCTAAACAGCGCACAAGGCGCATGTTAGTCAATGGGCCGGCCTAGTCGCTTGGCCTGGCGGCGGGGGCGACGCCAACGGCGCATTCCATGGAAATGCGCCTCCACAGCAGGGAGGGAGATAGCACACGTTGTGCCTCCACTTAATAGGATCTGAGTCCCACCCGTTAGTGGCCTAACCCAGCTGGCTGGCCGATAGGCGGGGCCCCTTGGCAAGCTAGTCTTCCTCCTCCCGCCCACACGAAGGAAAGGCAGGGGAGGCCCGAGCGTGCACCAGGGCTTGCTCCACTTCCCGCCTCCGGCGAGGTTCTGTCCGGCAGCAGGCGCGGGAGGCCTTGCCACGCTCATCCCCGAGCTACGTGCTGGAAGGGGAGGGCCACAGCGGCGCCGACGCGGAGGGCTGCGGAAGAGACCACCGGCCTCCACTGGCCTTGGGTGCACGACGACCTGGGTAGGAACAGAAATGATGGGGAGGAGGACCGCGACATCGAGGAGGGCACGCTGGAGAGTCCATGGAGACGGGGGGCTCGGATTTGGGGCAGAAGCCACCGGTGAGCTTCGGCCATGAAAATGGCAGGAGGGGCACATGGAGGTCGGGGAGCCGGTCCAGGGGGAGGGGAGAGCCAAGGGGGACGAGAGGGGCTCGGGAACGAGCTAATAGGCGGGGGCGGCCAGGGGGAGCTCGGGAGCGCCTTGGATGCCCTCGGGCGAGGAGAGCATGCGCGCCAGGGCTGCCTTGGAGGCTTGCGGGCGTCGGGGAGGAGCGTGGGAGGTCAAGGGAGATTCCCTGGCATGCGTGGATGACCTGCAAAGGCCAGACGTGAGCTACCCAACATGGTTCATTGGCAGAGCGCCATTTCTGTCGGTCAGCGGCGTAGTCACCACGCCACTTCATGTCCAGAGCACCCTTTTGGTTGGCCAAACATGTCTATCATGTGAGGCACGCATGGCAAAGCTGATTGGTGAAGTGAGAGGGTAAATGGAGCTGGGTAGATGGGTTTTTTACAGGGGGTAAGTTTGCAACAACAAATTGGAGGCTCATCTAAGGGGTTTCTACTGCGGTCTTGTTGGTACAAAACCATGTCGAGTGGTTCTGGTTAAGGAAGGACTACATCTCCACAAATTTTCAGCTCAGGGAGATCAATGCACAAGGTACTTGTAGTTCAAAGCTACAATTCCTGCCAAAATCTAGATTCAGATGGTTTGCTCATATTTTCCACATGAGCATGGCATATATGGGTTTGGTTTGATGCATTTGGTCCTGATCACAAGTTTTCAGCTCAAATTAAGAAAGTTGATAATGGAAACTTTGTGAACCCTAGAAACTAACAGAATCAGGTTTCCGTAGATCTAGTTATGCTAAGCTTTTACCCTTTATGCACCACTTAGTGTAGCATCATTGTTTGTTGATTAGAGAATGTCCACAAAGTTTGGGGTCAAGGGGAGAAACTTCAAAATGTAAAGTTGATCAAAATTGGCTCTAGACATGAATGGTTTTAGGACATTTTGGTGAATCAAAACAAGTGGTATTGAGATGAAACTTGGCAAGATGAACCCATATATAATATGTGACATGCTAGAATTTTCCTGGATTTATTTGAGAATATTTCTTATAGAAAATTTCAAATCCTTGAAATAGGCATAAATGGTTTTGAGGGGTTTTGTCCAATATTTTGAACATGACCATGTGATTAAACTCTTATATATGGACAATATATGTCCACTTAGTTTTCATAAATTTTCTCAAATATTTTTGAAGCATTTAAATAATTTTTCCCTATAAAAGACCATTCCTGGCCTTAAGATAAAACCTTTGAATAAAATATGGAAATAATCTTTTAAAACAATATTTTGTGGTTTTGGGAAGTTATATATACAGTAGGTTCCAAATAAAGCATTCGGGGTAAAAGGAGCCACACAATTTGGGGACTTGCAGTGCAAATCTCTAATCAGGGTGTTTTGAAAAACCTATTTTGAATAAAACCTTTTTGGCCAAAATAATATTTTGTAAAAATTATAATTAAGTCATATTCACATGGCATGATCATTGGACACGCGTGGGGATCAAGGAAAAGAGTTTTGAGAGTAGGAGGGATTTTATGAATATAGAGCACTAGCAAGCAATCAAACAATCAGCAATCAAGTCAACCACAACTAGCACACAAAAGTTTTAGTTGGCCCTGATTTTTGAGTCATGATAACTTAGTCATGAGGCAAATCACAGGGTGTGACAGACCTACCCCCCTTACAAGAATCTCGTCCCCGAGATTCCTAGGCTAGGCGTAAGAAGGATGCGGAAATTCAGAGGTGAAGTAGTCTTCACGTTCCCATTTGGATTTTGCTCTGGCGTGGTTGTCCTTCTAGGTCTTGAAATGCTTGATGATATGCCTTCAAGTGCATCGTTGACTACGTCTGAGGGTGAACTGGGTTTGGAAGGGCCTGGCTTGCGTGTGTATTCCAAGATCAGAATACGTGGCCAAGTAGTGTGTCTGCGTGCTGGTCCTCGGACTGCTCGCGTTGGTTAGTGACATCTTGATGTCTCGTGTTAGAATAGAGGGGTTGAGTCTTGGTGTAGCTTCCCGTTGATGGGGATGTCCTTGTCTTCCTTAAAGCAGGAGGTCCTTAGTCGTGGGTGGTCTCCATCCTTGAGAGTGCTGAGGCGCGTCATTGTAGGCTTCTCGTCGAGATCTTCTGCTTGAGTAAGTTGCCCAAGTAGATTCTTCATTCTTCTCTGGTCATTTGTCTTCATTGTCATGGATGCATGTTTTTGGAGGGTCCTCGAGTGCTTGGTCTACTCGTCTCTTCATGGCAAAGTCCGCGCTGAGTCTCGTCCCTAAGACTGAGCTTAGAGAGTTGTGTCAAAACGGGTTCTACCATCTGGGAAGGTTCTAAGGAGTCCTAGATGAGATGGCTACCCAAAAGTATAGGCCAGTCATCCAACCCCCAGGGTCCAAGGCCCGACAAGCGGGGTGAACTACCTCAGACAGGTGGCTTACCATGGTCGAGTCAGGGTTTACGCCCCAAATTGAACCAAAAATGGGCTAGCAATGAGCTCATGACAGTCGTTCTATTCCGTTCTAGGGATATGAAGGGAGTAGGGATGTCATGCTCATTGTACACCATTAAAGTGGTGGAGTGAGGGGCTTTATCAGCTCCTCGGTCCCTTCCTAGTCAAGAACTAATAGATGACCATCTAAAGCGACGGGATCCTCAATCCTCTTGATGTCCAAGGGCTTCATCGGGCTTGAACTTCGGTGCTCCTGGATATACTCTAGTTGATGTAGCTGGCAGAGGTGTGGTGGTTGACTTCTTTTTCTTCTTCTTCGTTGTTATTGTGGCTTCGCAATTGCAGTGGTCCATCATCTTGCTTGTGCAGGAAGTCTTCTCCTGTAGGGAGGGTGCTTCGTGAAGTCCAACTCCTTCAAGGTGGAACCTTTTATGCTCGAGAGGCATGGCAATTGGTGTTCCTGGTCTAAATAGGACTAATGTGTTCCTCCTCTCATTGGGTAAATAAGTATGTCATCCCGGAGGACGAAAACCTATTTCCCGAAGTACCACATAAACACATTGCTCATGGGGTATGTGAGAGGAGCGGGAATTCGTCCCGGATGGTCACTAGTATCAATGGTTTGCGGTCCATCCTAATAGGGGTGTTCGTGGCCACCTTCCTTATGGAAAGGGTGGTGGTGGTCATGATGGGGTGGCGACCATGGTCTTTGACTTAGAGCCAGAGCCTATGGTCATAACCTGACCACATTGTGGCTCGGTAAAGCTTAGGGGTTTCAAGGAGCTTAGGATGTGAGTGAATGTCTATCGTCTTATCCTCGAGCACACCTCTTAGATGCCAATAGTACCACCTATTTCTCTAAACAAAATGGCCCTATATACTCGAAGGTATCATATCATACAAATCAACTCCCACACTAGACATGCTACTCATATCTCCAAGGTTTTGAGAGTAGGACCATGCTGAAAAATCTCATATGTATATTATAGCTAACTCACCTATATCCCTATATAAAAATCATCGGGATAATTTACAAGCCGCTAAGCTTGATCGTGACATTGCCATTCGAAGATCTTGTTTCCTTCCTACAAACCCAATTAACCGATCCTTGATTCTCACCCACTATTACCTGATCCATTTCTGCTACAAATCCAGCATCGATGGTGCCCAACATAATCTCCTCAAGTTCACATAATCCACATATCATTGCAAGGAATTATTGTCATGAACTCCCAACCTCATGGCCAACTACACTCTAAGGTCGAGCTTATATAGATCCCTAAATTATCCCTAACATCATCCGATTCCTTCTACTATCATCCACCGAGAAACATGGTATCATGATCAAGATCATTGGACTAAATCCTAATTAATCCGAACCATGTGGTTTAATAGATCTTGAGCACCTAGTAGGATTACGTATTTAAATCCAAGTTTTACATCTAGTAAGAGCTCCCTACTAATCCAATTCGCTCAAAGGACAAGTAAGTTATGCTACTCTATCAATCTGGACCCACCAAGTTCGCCTTCCAACATTAAGCCTCGTAATCCACCAAAGGGTCTAAAATATTTCCTCAAGACATTTATTATGGCTAAATCCAATCATTGTCCACAACTCGTATACCCTTATAATGATCCTTCCTATGGCATCAAGGTCCTTGTGCTAGAGTAAGAATGAAGGATGTTTGTTCACTATGCTCACTAGCTCCATAATGAACCCAATGCAAAGCAGGGGCTATTGAAGCTCAATAAGTGCTCTGGCACATCCCTGTATTAAACACGTGATTCAGAGACTTGTGCTAGGGAAGCTCGTGAGGTATAGGTTGGTCTGGGGAGGTTTTCCAATCTTGAGAGAAAAGCATAACTCTTCGGGGTTGCGTTTGGTTGAGTACATGGTAGTCGAAGTCTTCGGTGTCGGTTGCTTGTCGAGGTGGATCCTTGGTGCATCTGGTCTTGCTGGTCTTCAGTTGATGAGAGGGGTAAGAGGGAAAGTAGCGTAGAGAGGAGTGCCTAAGGGGGTGGTATAGTGCAAATGCAATCAAGCAAGTGCCGAAAGGGCCAAACACAAACATCAAGGTAAGGTAGGTGATATAGTCACGCACTTGTTGCCTAGGGAAGAAGTGTGACTCACACCAAAGCACAAACAGGAAAAACAAGCAACACACATCATGGTTCCATTTGAACCATCATACGGACTTGACTTCGTATGGGGAACACACGGCCTATCCTACCCTAGGGGTTCTCGGACTCAGTAGTCATGATTGCTTCGTGTCTTGGGGAGGAGTCTTCTTAGCCTTCTGGGTCTTCCTCGGTTGTTGCTATGTATTTGGTTGTTTTTCTTCAAGACGATCCTGGTTGCGCCTGAAGAGTCCTTGATGACTTTGGGTCTATTGAGTTGACGACGAAGGTGATTCTTCACGACCGTTGCTGTCAGGGTCATCTGGTGTCCTGGTGTTCGTGACAATGCCTTCTTGTCTTCTGAGGTGTCGAGATTTCCAGGTAGGCAACATTTTATGCAATGACACTATTAAGGCATGGTAGAGTTGTATCCTATCGGTCTCGTTGACGATATCATCGGCACCAAGAGCGGGGGATGATGAGGACCGTTTTCCTGCTCACAATGGTGAGGCAGACCAAATACGCAAGGTTCTCATCCACCGGTGGTTGCTGATATAACAACAAAAAGCACATGGTTGCTCCATTAGCGATGCATTATCATGACATTGCATGCCTTGTGCCCTGGTCATCAAAGGCTAGGGCGGCATCATCCTGGGGCTGTATCGAGGGTGTCAGCATCATCGAAGTCTTGACATCCTCATCCTTCGAGAAGGTATCCTCTGCTAGTAACTCCTTGTCTAGTGTCCCCATATTGGTTCTAGGATATATCGGCAATCATCTCGCAAGGTGGCTTCCTTCCAGGTTACCCACGAGGATTTCAAAGAATCTCGTGGTTAGGGGCATGAGGGTAGTAGCGACCATTTGCAAAGTTTTGGAAAAGCAGACGAGGAGAGCTAAGAGAAAAGTGGTGGAAGTGCTAAGGAAAAAACTTGGCTTCCCTTGGAATTTTAGGAGAGGCAAGAAATATAGAGGGTTTATAGGTGATTTTGAAGGGTCTGGAAAAACAGTTTTGACCTAACTAATGTCCCTGCTAACTAAGGGCTTCCTACAGTCAGGATGGCTCTGATACCAGCTCTGTGCGGACCCCGACTCATAAGTCGTGATCACCGAATGTACGTGCACGGTGATCCCAGAGATCAATGCTCACTGAACACACAGAAACTGAATAGAAAGAGTCTTACATCCATTACATACCAGTTTACTCAAATATGGCCTTCATGGCCAAGTCTTCATATGATTGCAGCGGAAATCTTCAATGATAGCGTGAACCCATGCCATGTGCCTTAACCCTACAGGCATTCTGACTGGGAAGCGTCCTAGCTCGCATGACCGTCAACAAGGTAGTCTTCATCATAACCTGATCTTTCATGCCTGGCCAATAAAATAACCAGTGGCAAGCCAATGAGTACTTTGAATGTACTCGCAAGCAACCCATGTTTGGAACATGGCAATAACAATGCATGATGTGGCACTAATAGGTAAGTTTTGCAGAAAGCTAGTTTTGAGTGCAATGACATGATCAAGTAACTTAAGTAAGAATGCATCAACCATAGATAGGTGTTCATAGGAACACGCCATAGTCATCATCATAGGGGGTTGGACATATCATGTTCAACCATCACACCAAGTCCTCACACTTGTCTCATTTACCGTCTGAACATCTCATGTTCAATCATCATGCCAAGTCAGGACTCAAGTATCCTCCCGGTCACCATACACACACCAAGTTTGCGAAAACATCTGGACGTAGTTTAAGCAGCACCACCCAACTGTCCTTGACCCTGCACATGGCTATTCGAATAGTTTTACACTCTGCAGAGGTTGCACACTTTACCCACAAGACTCGGGGAACTTCCGTGTCATCCACGACTCGCGGTATGTAACATACCCGAGGTAAGCACCCGAACAATGCCTTAACTTAGCGATACTAAACAAAGAGTCCACTCGATTGCTACCCAGCCCTCATGATGTACATCAAACGAGCCTCGCTCTAATCGTGCCATCCATGAGGGGACCAACGGTGTGCCCGATGCCTGTAAAGACAACGCATGATCGTACATACCGGTATGACCCCGTATCGAGAGTGACCACACCACTCCCGCCACTAGTAATGTGGGCTCCTTGCCAGTACCCACCAAGGTAATCAACAAAGCCCCGTCCCATAAGGGGTATCGTGGTTGCGCATGTATGGTTGGGACGGTCCACAAATCTTAAATCTAATCCGTTTTCAAAAACACAATCTCAACTTGCTCCGGCACACCACATCTTTCTCAAGTGGTTACCCATCTTCTCATCATCTCCCTTAGGCATTAGTGGCACCCGACGGGGTTTTCAAAAAATTCTTTGAAATCATTTCTTTCCTCCCATTACTATGCATAAATCCCGATCCCACTTGCATAGCATCTACTAGCATCCTAACTAAACCCACCCGCACAACCCTCATAAGGTGGTAGGGTCATGCACCATGCAAGTTTCAATGGAAAGGTACGGAGGCATCCCATCGAAAGGGGAACACAACATCACATGATCAATTATGACGAAAGTAAAGTGCTATATGACATGCAATAAAATGGTTCCTTATCATGGTCAAAGGGGTGCTTGCCTAGCTTCACAACGTCTTCGAGGTCTTCACACGCTTCTCGTCCACCTCCGAGCACTCCTCATATCTCGTCAACTACCATCGGTAAACAACCATAATAAGCAACACAACAAGCAGAAAATAAAAGTGCTCTATAAATAGGAGTTTTATTTTTCTTGGACACCGTGGGTCACAAGAAAAATAATCAGGAAGGTTTCATTGGATGTGGATCAAGGACAAGTTTCGGAATGGAGGAGAAGATGGAAATGATAATCTTATAAGATGTCAACAGAAAATATTTTTATAAAAATTAGTGGATGGACCCAACAAATAGGGCATGATTTTAGAAACATGTGGAAATTGGTTTCACTTTTTTTGGAGTTGGTAAGAATATCCTAGGGATTTTCAAAGTGGGTTATACATGAATAAATACCTCAATTATTTGGATGGTACAGAGGCACCATGAACACATAGGAACTCGAATCACTCAATTTGGAGCTAAAATGGATGACCTAAAGATTTTACAAGGTGGGCTCTTAATAGCTCAAAGTTGAATTTAAATTTGAACAGTAGAGAGAAGTTTGTGGGAAAAATATGTAGGATATAGTTTTGGATAGAGGAAGATTTTAGGAACCTCTAGGATTTTGATTCACCAAATTTGGAGTTGATATGAATTTAATATAGATTTTTCATTGTCTCTGAAAAAGAAAAAAGGATGAAGGTATTTACCAAAGGGCTAAATAGCGCACCAGGCGCAGGTTAGTCAGTGGGCCAGCCCAGTCGCTCGGCTTGGTGGCTGGAGCGACACCAAAGGCGCAATCCATGGAAATGCGCCTCCACAGCAAGGAGGTGGATAGCACGCGGTGTGCCTCCACTTAACAGGATCTGAGGCCCACCCATTAGTGGCCCAGCCCTGCTGGTGGCCCATAGGCGGGGCCCCTTGGCAGGCTCGTTTTGCTCCTCCCGCCCACACAGAGGAAAGGCAATGGAGGCCCGGGCGCGCACCGGGGCTTGCTCCACCGGCCGCCTCCGGCGAGGTTCTGTTCGTCGACGGGTGTGGGAGGCCTTCCCGCGCCTATCCCCGAGCTGTGTGCCGGCAAGGGAGGACCAGAGCGGTGCCGACAGGGAGGTCCACAGAAGAGACCACCGGCCTCCACTGGCCTTGGGTGCACGACGCCCCGGGGAGGAATGACGATGATGGGGAGGAGGACCGCGACGTCGAGGAGGGCACGCTGGAGAGTCCAGGGCGAGGGGGGGCTCGGATTTGGGGCGGAAGCCACCGGTGGGCTTCGGCCATGGAAATGGCAGGAGGGGCACATGAAGGTCGGGGAGCCAGTCCAGGGGGAGGGGAGAGCCAAGGGGAACGAGAGGAGCTCGGGAACGAGCTAATTGGCGGGGGAGGCCAGGGGGAGCTCGAGAGCGCCTTGGATGACCTCGGGCGAGGAGAGAATGCGCACCAGGGCTGCCTTGGAGGCTTGCGAGTGTCAGGGAGGAGCGTGGGAGGTGAAGGGAGATTCCATGGCGTGCGTGGATGCCCTGTAGAGGCCAGACTTGAGCTACCCAACATGGTTCATTGGCAGAGCGCCGTTTCTGTAGGTCAGCAGCGTGGTCACCACGCCACTTCATGTCCAGAGCACCGTTTTGGTAGGCCAAACATGTCTATCGTGTGAGGCATGCATGGGAAAGCTGATTGGTGAAGTGGGAGGGTAAATGGAGCTGGGTAGATGGTTTTTTTACAGGGGGTAAGTTTGCAACAGCAAACTGGAGGCTCATCTAAGGGGTTTCTACTGCGGTCTTGTTGGTACAAAACCATGTCGAGTGGTTCTGGTTAAGGAAGGACTACATCTCCACAAATTTTCAGCTCAGGGAGATCAATGCACAAGGTACTTGTAGTTCAAAGCTACAATTCCTGCCAAAATCTAGATTCAGATGGTTTGCTCATATTTTCCACATGAGCATGCCATATATGGGTTTGGTTTGATGCATAGGATGCTTTGGAAAGGTTTAGGGGCATTATTAGGAACAGAATAATGCAAGAGGGGAAATAAGAGGTCTTGCTAGGGTAAAAGAGAGGGAGAATGAGCGAGTTACGCCACAAATAATTGACTAGAGGCCATGGAAAAGTTACTGGATGAAGAAGAGGGTTATAATATGACGTGATAAAAAGTTGGGGGCAAGGGGAATCTTTTTGGGTCAACTTTGCTTGTCTACTAGTTTATGGAAGAAGGTGTTTGTGCTATGATTGGGCTAGGCAAGGGAACCCTATGACCTTGAGATTTACTAGGGGTAAATGGTAAGTCCATTTGGTCCTGTTCACAAGTTTTCAGCTCAAATGAAGAAAGTTGATAATGGAAACTTTGTGAACCCTAGAAACTAACAGAATCAGGTTTTCGTAGATCTAGTTATGCTAAGATTTTACCCTTGACACACCACTTACTATAGCATCATTATTTGGTTATTATAGCATGTCCACAAAGTTTGGGGTCAAGGGGAGAAACTTCACAATGTAAAGTTGATCAAAATTGGCTCTAGACAGGAATGGTTTTAGGATATTTTGGTGAATCAAAACAAGTGGTATTGAGATGAAACTTGGCAAGATGAACAAATATATCATATGTGACATGCTAGAATTTTCCTGGATTTATTTGAGAATATTTCTGATAGAAATATTTCAAATCCTTGAAACAGGCAGAAATGGTTTTGAGGGGTTTTGTCCAATATTTTGAACATGACCATATGTTTAAACTCTTATATATGGACAATATATGTCCACTGAGTTTTCATAAATTTTCTCAAATATTTTTGAAGCATTTAAATAATTTTTCCCTATAAAAGACCATTCCTGGCCTTAAGATAAAGCCTTTGAATAAGATATGGAAATAATCTTTTAAAACAATATTTTGTGGTTTTGGGAAGTTATATATATAGTAGGTTCCAAATAAAGCATTTGGGGAAAATGGATCCACCCAATTTGGGGACTTGTAGTGCAAATCTCAAATCAGGTTTTTTTGAAAAACCTATTTTGAATAAAACATTTTTGGCTAAAATAATATTTTGTAAAAAATATAATTAAGTCCTATTCACATGGCATGATCATTTCACAAGAGTGGGGATCATGGAAAAGAGTTTTGAGAGTAGGAGGGATTTTATGAATATAGAGCACTAGCAAGCAATCAAACAATCAGCAATCAAGTCAAGCACAACTAGCACACAAAAGATTTAGTTGGCCCTGATTTTTGAGTCGTGATAACTTAGTCATGAGGCAAATCACACGATGTGACAATGTGTTCCCCCTAACTGTGCACTGTTGCTATGGTTCGTTGTTCCGAAGCACCACATGATGATCGGGTGTGATAGGTTCTAACGTTCGCCTACAACGGGTGTAAGCCAGATTTACACACACAATACACTTAGGTTGACATGACGAGCCTAGCATGTACATACATGGCCTCGGAACATGGGAGAACGAAAGGTCGAACATGAGTCATATAGAAGATACGATCAACATGGAGATGTTCACCATTGATGACTAGTCCATCTCACGTGATGATCGGACACGGGCTAGTTGAAGTGGATCATGTTGGGGAACGTTGCATGGGAAACAAATATTTTCCTACGCACATGCAAGATCTATCCATGGTGATGAGCATCTACGAGAGGGAGAGTGGATCTACATACCCTTGTAGATCGCTAAGCGGGAAGCATTAAGAAACACAGTTGGTGTAGTCGAACGTCTTCACGATCCAAATCGCCGAGCGTCCTGCGATCTCATCATGATCCGTCCCGCGATCCAATCACGATCCGTACCGCGAACTCATCACGATCCATCTTGCGATCTTGATCACGGTCCTTCCGATCTAGCGTCGAACAAACAACACCTTCGCGTTCAGTACACGTGCAGCTTGATGACGATCTCCACCTTCTTGATCTAGCAAGAGGGAGCGGAGAGGTAGATGAGTTCTCCGTCAGCACGACGGCGTTGTGGCAATGGTGGTGGAGGAATTCCAGCAGGGCTTCGCCTAAGCACCGTTCAAAACCGATCTAGAGGAGAAAACTATCTAGAGGAAGAAGAGGGCAGCACGTGGCAATTAGGGTTAGTTCTTCCCTCTAAATCCTCTAGTATATATAGGAGGGAGGCAGGGGAGGAGGCAGCCTCAAACCCTCAATATCTGGCCGAAATTGGAGGTGGAGGAGTCCTACTTCAATCCTATTAGGAGTAGGTTCCTCCTTTCCACTTGGAAACTCTTTCCATCTCTCCACCTTTGGATTTTTTCCTTCTAAAACCTCATGGGATTTAGTGGAGGCTTCAGCAAGCCCACCAGGGGCTGGTTTGTCTCCTCCCACAGCCCATGAGGCCCCTCAGGGCGTGCCACCCCTCCCGATCGTCCCCCGGTACACTACCGGCACTCCCAGTACACTACCGATGAGCCCGAAACTTTTCTGACGACCAAAACAGGACTTCCTATATATCAATATTTACCTCCGGACCATTCCGGAGCTCCTCATGACGTCTGGGATCTCATCCGGGACTCCAAACAAGCTTAGGTCACCACCATACATAACTCTATACTACCAAAACGTTACTGAACCTTTAGTGTGCAGACCCTGCAGGTTCGAGAAGTATGTAGACATGACCGAGACACCTCTACGGTCAATAACCAATAGCGGGACCTAGATGCCCATATTGGTTCCTACATATTCTACGAAGATCTTTATCGGTCGAACCTCTATGTCAAGGATTCAGTTAATCCCGTATGATGTTCCCTTTGTTCTTCGATATGTTACTTGCCCGAGATTCGATCATCGGTACCTCCATACCTAGTTCAAGCTCGTTACCGGCAAGTTTCTTTACTCGTTCCGTAATACAAGATCCCATAACTAACACTTAGTCACACGGAGTAACAAATCCCTGTCTTGATCCATGCCAACCCAACAGACACCCTCGGAGATACCTGTAGAGCACCTTTATAGTCACCTAGTTATGTTGGGACGTTTGATACACACAAGGTACTCCTCTAGTGTCAGTGAGTTGCATGATCTCATGGTCATAGGAACATATACTTGACATGCAGAAAACAGTAGCAATAAACTGACACGATCATATCCTACGGTTGTAGTTTGGCTCTTGTCCATCACATCATTCTCCTAATGATGTGATCCCATTACCAAATGACATCTCATGTCCATGACTAGGAAACCATAGCCATCTTTGATCAACGAGCTAGTCTATTAGAGGCATACTAGGGACATGGTGTTGTCTATGTATCCACACATGTATCTGAGTTTCCGATCAATACAATTATAGCATGGATAATAAATGATTATTATGAACAAGGAAATATGATAATAACCAATTTATTATTGCCTCTAGGGCATATTTCCAACAGTCTCCCACTTGCACTAGAGTCAATAATCTAGTTCACATCACCATGTGATTCGCATTGTTATGAATCTAACACCCAATGAGTTCTGGGGATCGATCATGCTTTGCATGTGAGAGATGTCTTTTAGTTAACGGGTTTGCGACATTCAGATCCATGTGTACTTTGCAAATCTCTATGTCAAACTGTAAATAGTGCTATCACACTCCACTTGGAGCTATTCCAAATGGCTGCTCCACTATACGTATCCGGATTGCTACTAAGAGTCATCCGGATTGGTGTTAAAGCTTGCATCGATGTAACTTTTTACGACGAACTCTTTATCACCAGAATGATCGAGAACCATTTCCTTAGTCTTTTAATTACTAAGGATGTTCTTGACCGTTGTCTAGTGATCCACTCCTGGATCACTCTTGTACCCCTTGACGGACTCATGGCAAGGCACACACAGGTGCGGTACACAGCATGGCATACTATATAGAGCCTATGGCTAAGGCATAGGGGAGGACATTTGTCCTTTCTCTTTATTCTACCGTGGTCGAGCTTTGAGTCTCACTAAACTTCACACCTTACGAAGCAGGCGAGAACACTTCTCTCTGACTAATCCATTTTGGACTCTTTCAAAATCTTGTCAAGGTATGTACTCATTCAAAGTCTCATCAAGCATATTGATCTATCTCTATAGATCTTGATTCTCAACAATTAGGTAGCTTTATCTAGGTCTTCCTTTGAAAAACTCCTTTCCAACAACCATTTATGCTTTCTAGAAATTCTACATCATTTCCGATCAGCAATATGTCAACCACATATGCTTATCAGAAACTCTATAGTGCTCCCACTCACTTTATTGTAAATACAAGTTTCTCATAAACTTTGTATAGACTCAAAAACTTTGATCACCTCATCAAAGTGTATATTCCAACTCCGAGATGCTTGCTTCAGTCCATAGAAGGATCACTGAAGCCTGCTTACCTTTTAGCATCCTTAGGACTGACAAAACCTTCTAGTTGTATCTCATAAAACCTTTCCTTAAGGAAGTAAACGATGTTTTGACATCCATCTGCCAGATTTCATAATTCAAAAATGCAGCAACAGCTAACATAATTCCAACAGACTTTAGCATTGCTACGAGTGAGAAAGTCTCATCGCAGTCAACTCCTTGAACTTGTCGGAATCTTCTTTGCAACAAGTCGAGCTCTGTAAATGGTGACATTTACCATCAAAGTCTGTCATCATCTCAAAGGTCCATTTGTACTCAACGACCCGTCGTCCAATGAGCAAGTCTACCAAAGTCTATACTTGGTTTTCATACATGGATCCTTTCTCGGATTTCGTGGCCTCTAACCATTTGTCGGAATCCGGGCCCATCATCGCTTCTCCACAGCTCGTAGGTTCATTGTTGTCCAACAACATGACCTCCAACAAAGGGTTGTCGTACTGCTCAGGAGCAGTACACATCCTTGTTGACCTACGAGGTTCGATAGTAACTTGATTCGAAGCTTCATGATCATCATCATTAACTTCCTCTTCAACTAACGTATGCTTCACAAAAACATCTTCCTCCGCTGCGCTACTCTCTGGTTGAACAAAGGTTCAACAACCTCATCAAGTTCTATCTTCCTCCCACTCAATTCTTTCAAGAGAAACTCTTTCTCGAGAAAGGACCCGTTTTAGCAACAAACACTTTATGCCAGATCTAAGATAGAAGGTTTACCCAACTATTTTGAGGGTATTCTATGAAGAAGCATTTGTCCATTTTGGGTTCGAGCTCATTAGGTGAAAACCTTTTTCACATAAGCATCGCATCCCCAAACACTAAGAAATGAGAGCTTAGGTTTCTATAAAACCATAATTCATATGGTGTCATCTCAACGGATTTAGATGGTGCCCTATTTAAAGTGAATGTAGTTGTCTCTAATGCATAACCCCAAAACGATAGTGGCAAAACGATAAGAGACATCATAGTATGCACCATATCCAATAGAGCACGACTATGAAATTTGAACACACCATCACACCATGGTGTTCTAGGTGGCTTGAGTTGTGAAACAACTTTCACATTGTCTAAAGTTGTATGCCAAACTCGTAACTCAGATATTCACCTCCACGATCATATCACGGACATTTTATCTTCTTGTCATGATGATCTTAAACTTCACTCTGAATTTGCTTGAATTTTTTCAAACGATTCAGAATTGCGTTTCATTAAGTAAATATACACTATTATCTACTCAAATCATCGGTGCAGGTAAGAAAATAACGATATCCACCACATACTACAAGACTCATTGGATTGCATACATCAACATGTATCATTTCCAATAAATCACTTGCCTGCTCCATCAAACAAGAAAACGGGGTCCTTAGTAATCTTGGCCAAGAGGCATGGTTCGCATGTCTCAACCGATTCGAAATCGAATGAGTCCAAAGGTCCATCAACATGGAGTTTCTTCATGCGATTTATACTAATATGACATTTAGCGGCAGTGCCACAAGTATGTGGTATTATCATTATTAACTTTGTATCCTTTGGCATCAATGTTATGAACATGTGTATTACTACGATCAAGATTCAACAAACCATTCTCACTGGGTGCATGACCAATGAAGGTATTATTCTTGTAAACAGAATAACCATTATTCTCTAACTTAAATGAATAATCATGTTGCAATAAACACGATCTAATCATGTTCATGCTCAACGCAAAACACAAAATAACATTTATTTAGGTTTATCACTAATCCCGAAGGTAGAGAGAGCGTGCGATGTTCATCACATCAACCTTGGAAACATTTCCAACACACATCATCACCTCACCCTTAGCTAGTTCTCTGTTTATTCCGTAGCTTTTATTTCGAGTTACTAACATTTAGCAACCAAACCGGTATCCAATATCTAGGTGCTACTAGGAGTACTCGCAAGGTACACATCATTAACACGTATATAAAATATACTTCTGTCGACGTTGCCAGCCTTCTTATCTACCAAGTATATAGGGTTGTTCCGCTTCAGCGACCGCTCTCCTCATAATCGAAGCACTTAGTCTCGGGTTTGGGTTCAACTTTGGGTTGCTTCACTGGAGCAGCAACTGACTTGCTATCCATGAAGTTTCCCTCCTTGCCCTTTCCCTGCTCGAAACTAGTGGTTTCACTAACCATCAACACTTGATGCTCCTTCTTGATTTATACCTTCGCGGTGCCAAACATCGCGAACAGCTTAGGGATCATTATTTCTATCCCTGGCGTTTATAGTTCATCACCAAGTCCTAGTAGCTTAGTGACAGTGACTTGGAGAACTATATCAATCACTATCTTATCTGGAAGATCAACTCCCACTCGATTAAAGCGATTGTAGCACCCAAACAATCTCAGCACATGCTCAACGATGGAGCTATTCTCTTTCATATTACAGGCAAAGAATCTTGTTGGAGATCTCATATAATGAGGGATCACCTTATAATGCCACCGTCCTCCTAAGCAAAACAAAGTGCATAAAAGGATTAACATCACATGGAAATCATAAGTGACATGATATGGCCATGAACTTGTGCTTTTGATCTCCTTCTTGAAAGCATCGGCATGATCTCCATCGTCACCATCATGACACCATGATCTCCATCATCTTGATCTCCATCAACGTGTCGCCATCGGGGTTGTCGTGCCCATCATTCTTGTACTACTATTGCTACCGTTTAGCGACAAAGTAAGCATTACATAGCGCTTAATGATTGACACGCATGTCAAACAATAATTAAAGACAACCCTATGGCTCCTGCCGGTTGCCGTACTCATTGACATGCAAGTCGTGATGTTCCATACAAAACATGATCATCTCATACATCACATATATCTCATCATGTAATTGGCCATATCACATCACAACATACGCTGCAAAAACAAGTTAGACGTCCTCTAATTGTTGTTGCATGTTTTACGTGGCTTCTACGGGTATCTAGCAAAAACAATTCTGACCTACACAAAAACCATAACGGTGATACATAAGTTGCTTTTCAACCTTCTCAAGGACAGCCTTTGTCGAATCCGATCCAACTAAAGTAGGAGAAACAGACACCCGCCAGCCATCTTCGTGTAACGAGGTTACATGTCAGTCGATGGAAAGGGTCTCTCGTAAGCGTACGAGTAAGGTTGCTCCGGGCCGCTTCATCCCACAATACCGCTGAACCAAAACACGACCAAGGGAGGAAGCAATCTAAGCATCAACGCCCACAAACCCTTTGTGTTATACTCGAGATCTGATCTACACATAGACCTAGCTCATGATGCCACTGTTGGGGAACGTTGCATGGGAAACAAAAAGTTTCCTACACACACGCAAGATCTATCCATGGTGATGAGCATCTACGAGAGGGAGAGTGGATCTACATAACCTTGTAGATCGCTAAGCGGGAAGCGTTAAGAAACGCGGTTGATGTAGTCGAACGTCTTCGTGATCCCAATCGCCGAGCGTCCCGCAATCTCATCACGATCCGTCCTGCGATCCAATCACTATCTGTCCCGCGAACTAATCAAGATCCGTCTCGCGATCACATCACGATCCGTCTCGCGATCTTGATCACGGTCCTTCCGATCTAGCGCCGAAGGAACGACACCTCCGCGTTCAGCACACGTGCAACTTGATGATGATCTTCGCCTTCTTGATCCAGAAAGAGGGAGCGGAGAGGTAGATGAGTTCTTTGTCAGCGCGATGGCATTGCGGCGATGGTTGTGGAGGAATTCCAGCAGGGCTTCGCCTAAGCACCTCTAAAAACCGATCTAGAGGAGAATACGATCTAGAGGAAGAAGAGGGCAGCACGTGGCAATTAGGGTTAGCTCTTCCCTCTAAATCCTCTAGTATATATAGGAGGGAGGGAGGGGAGGAGGCAGCCTCAAACCCTCAATATCTGTCCGAAATTGGAGGTGGAGAAGTCCTACTTCAATCCTATTAGGAGTAGGATTTCTCCTTTCCACTTGCAAACTCTTTCCACCTCTCCACCTTTGGATTTTTTCCTTCTCAAACCTCATGGGATTTAGTGGAGGCTTCGGCCAGCCCACCAGGGGCTGGTTTGCTCCTCCAATAGCCCATGAGGCCCCTCGGGGCGTGACACCCTTCCCGATGGTCCCCCGGTACACTACCGGCACTCCCAGTACACTATCGATGAGCCCGATACTTTTCCGGCGACCAAAATAGGACTTCCTATATATCAATCTTTACCTCCGGAGCATTCCGGAGCTCCTCGTGATGTCCGGGATCTCATCCGGGACTACAAATAACCTTAGGTCACCACCATACATAACTCTGTACTACCGAAACGTCACCGAACCTTAAGTGTGCAGACCCTGCGGGTTCGAGAACTACGTAGAGATGACCGAGACACCTCTACGGTCAATAACCAACAGCAGGACCTGGATGCCCATATTGGTTCCTACATACTAAGAAGATCTTTATCGGTCGAACCTCTATGTCAAGGATTCAGTTAATCTCGTATGATGTTCCCTTTGTTCTTCGATATGTTACTCGCCCGAGATTCGATCGTCGGTATCTCCATACCTAGTTCAACCTCGTTACCGGCATGTCTCTTTACTCGTTCCGTAATACAAGATCCCGTGACTAACACTTAGTCACATTGCTTGCAAGGCTTGTTGTGATGTTGTATTACCGAGTGGGCCCTGAGATACCTCTCCGTCACACGGAGTAACAAATCCCAGTCTTGATCCAAGCCAGACCCAATAGACACCCTCAGAGATACTTGTATAGCACCTTTATAGTCATCCAGTTACGTTGCGACGTTTGATACACACAAGGTACTCCTCCGGTGTCAGTGAGATGCATGATCTTATGGTCATAGGAACATATACTTGACATAGAGAAAAGAGTAGCAAAAAAGTGACACGGTCATATGCTACATTTGTAGTTTGGGTCTTGTCCATCACATCATTCTCCTAATGACGTGATCCTGTTACCAAATGACATCTCATGTCCATGACTAGGAAACCATAGCCATCTTTGATCAATGAGCTAGTCTATTAGAGGCATACTAGGGACATGGTGTTGTCTATGTATCCACACATGTATCTGAGTTTTCGATCAACACAATTATAACATGGATAACAAACGATTATTATGAACAAGGAAATATGATAATAACCAATTTATTATTGGCTCTAGGGCATATTTCCAACAGATCATGTGTCACTTGGATGACTAGAGAGATGTCTATCTAGGAAAACCAAGCTGAAAGACGATGGAAGCAACTATACGGATTGGGTCCGTAGCTTGAGGATCATCCTCATAGCTTCCAAGAGATTATATGTCCTTGATGCACCGCTAGGTGACGCACCCGTTTTTCTAGCAACTCAAGACATTATGAACGCCTCGCAGTTGCGTTGTGATAATTACTCCCTGGTTCAGTGCGGCATGCTTTACAACTTAGAACCGGGGCTCCAAAAGCATTTTGAGCAACACGAAGCATATGAGATGTTCCAAGAGCTAAGAATGGTTTTCCAAGCTCATGCTCGGGTCGAGAGATATGAAGTCTCCGACAAGTTCTTCAGTTGTAAGATGGAGGAAAATAGTTCGGTCAGCGAGCACATACTCAAAATGTCTGGGTACCACAACCGCTTGTCTCAGCTGGGAGTTAATCTTTCGGATGAATCAGTTATTGACAGAATCCTCAAGTCGCTCCCACCTATCTACAAGAGCTTTGTGATGAACTACAACATGCAAGTTATGGAGAAGTCCATTCCTGAGTTGTACCAGATTCTAAAATCAGCGGAGTTCGAGATCAAAAAGGAGCATCAAATGTTGATGATCAATAAGACCACTAGTTTGAAGAAAGGCAAGGGTAAGAAGAACTTCAAGAAGGACAACAAAGCAGTTGTCGTGCCTGGTAAGAAAGTTGTCGGGAAGAAGAACAAGATGGACCTAAGCCTGAGACTGAGTGCTTTTATTGCAAGGGCACCGATCACTGGAAGCGGAACTGCCCCAAGTACTTAGCGGATAAGAAGGCCGGAAACATTAAAGGTATATGTGATATACTTGTTATTAATGTGTACCTTACCAGCGCTCGTAGTAGCTCCTGGGTAATTTATACCGGTCCAGTTGCTCACATTTGTAACTCCGAGCAGGAGCTGCAGAATAAGCGGAGACTGGCAAAGGACGAGGTGACGATGCGCGTCGGGAATGGTTCCAAGGTCGATGAGATCGCCGTCGGCACGTTGCCTCTACATCTACCTTCGGGATTAGTTTTAAACCGTAATAATTGTTATTTAGTACCAACTTTAAGCATGAACATTGTATGTGGATCTCGCTTGATGCGAGATGGCTACTCATTTAAATCTGAGAATAATGGTTGTTCCATTTATATGAGGGAAATGTTTTATGGTCATGCCCCGCTGGTCAATGGTTTATTTTTGTTGAATCTAGAACGTGATGTTACACATGTTCATAGTGTGAGTACCAAAAGATGTAAGGTTGATAACGATAGTCCCACTTACATGTGGCACTACCGCCTTGGTCATACTGGTGTCAAACGCATGAAGAAACTCCATGCTGATGGACTTTTGGAGTCTCTTTATTTTGAATAATTTGACATGTGCGAACCATGCCTCATGGGCAAGATGATCAAAACTCCGTTCTCTGGAACAATGGAGCGAGCAACTAACTTGTTGGAGATAATACATACCGATGTATGCGGTCCAATGAGCGTCGAGTCTCGCGGTGCCTACCATTATGTTCTCACCCTCGTTGATGACTTAAGCAGATATGGGTATGTCTACTTAATGAAACACAAGTCTGAAACCTTTGAAAAGTTCAATGAATTTTGGAGTGAGGTAGAGAATCAACGTGATAGGAAAATAAAGTGCCTACCATCTGATCATGGCAGAGAATATTTCAGTCACGAGTTTGGCACGCACCTAAGGAAATGTGGAATTGTTCCACAACAGATGCTGCCTGGCACACCTCAGCGAAATGGTGTGTCTAAATGTCGTAATCGCACACTATTTGATATGGTGCGATCTATGATGTCTCTTACCGACTTACCGCTATCATTTTGGGGATATGCATTAGAGACTGTCGCATTCACTTTAAATAGGGTACCGTCTAAGTCCGTTGAGACGACACCGTATGAATTATGGTTTGGAAAGAAACCTAAGCTGTCATTTCTGAAAGTTTGGTGATGCGATGCTTATGTGAAGAAACTTCAACCTGAGAAGCTCGAAACCAAAGCGGAAAAGTTCGTCTTCATAGGATACCCCAAAGAAACTCTTCGGTATACCTTCTACCTCAGATCCGAAGGCAAAGTCTTTGTTGCCAAGAATGGATCCTTTCTAGAGAAAGAGTTTCTTTCGAAAGAAGTAAGTGGGAGGAAAATAGAACTTGATGAGGTAATCGTACCTCCACTCGAACCGGAGAGTAGCGCATCACAGGAAGTTGTTTCTGTGGAGCCTGCACCGGCTGGAGAGGAAGTTAATGATGATGATCATGAAACTTCAGATCAAGTTGCTATTGAACCTCAAAGGTCCAAAAGAACATGTTCCTAGAGATCATGTTCTTGGACAACGACGAACCTTCAAACTATGAAGAAGCGATGGCGGGCCTGGATTCCAACAAATGGCTTGAAGCCATGAAATTCGAGATAGGATCCATGTATCAGAACAAAGTATGGACTTTGGTGGAATTTCCCGATGATCGACAAGCCATAGAAAATAAATGGATCTTTAAGAAGAAGACTGACGCGGATGGTAATGTGACCGTCTATAAGGCTCAGCTTGTCGCTAAGGGTTATCGACAAGTTCAAGGAGTTGAATACGATGAGACTTTCTCACTCGTAGCAATGCTGAAGTCCGTCCGAATCATGTTAGAAATTGCCGCATATTATGATTATGAGATCTGGCAAATGGACGTCAAAACGGCATTCCTTAATAATCTCCGTAAGGAAGAACTGTATATGATGCAGCCGAACGGTTTTGTCGATCCTAAAGATGCTAACAACGTATGCAACCTTCAGCGCTCCATCTATGGGCTGGTGCAAGCATCTCGGAGTTGGAACATTCGCTTTAATGAGGCGATTAAAGCGTTTGGATTTATACAGGTTTATGGAGAACCCTATATTTACAAGAAAGTAAGTGGGAGCTCTGTAGCATTTCTCATATTATATGTGGATGACATATTGTTGATGGGAAATGATATAGAACTTTTGGAAAGCATAAAGGCCGACTTGAATAAGTGTTTTTCAATGAAGGACCTTGGAGAAGCTGCTTACATATTAGGCATCAAGATCTATAGAGATAGATCGAAACGCCTCATTGGTCTTTTGCAAAGCACATACCTTGACAAGATATTGAAGAAGTTCAACATGGATCACTCCAAGAAGGGGTTCTTGCCCGTGTTACAGGGTGTGAGATTGAGTACGACTCAATGCCCGGCCACGACAGAGGATACAGAAAAGATGAGTGTCATTCCCTATGCTTCACCCATAGGCTCTATTATGTATGCCATGCTGTGTACCAGACCTGATGTGAACCTTGCCATATGTTTGGTAGGGAGGTACCAAAGTGATCCCGGAGCGGAACACTAGACAGCGGTCAAGAATATCATGTAGTACCTGAAAAGGACCAAGGACATGTTTCTCGCACATGGAGGTGTCGAAGAGCTCATCATAAAGGGTTACGTTGATGCTAGCTTCAACACAGATCCGGATGACTCCAAGCCACAAACCGGATACGTGTATATTTTGAACAAAGGGCAGTCAACTGGTGTAGCAGCAAGCAAAGCATCGTGGCGGCATCGACATGTGAAGCAAAGTACATAGCTGCTTCGGAAGCAGCATAGGAAGGAGTCTGGATGAAGGAGTTCATCACCGACCTAGGAGTGATTCCCAATGCGTCGGGTCCGATGACTCTACTCTGTGAGAATACTGGAGCTATTGCCCTTGCCAAGGAGCCCAGGTTTCACAAGAAGACAAGACACATCAAGTGTCGCTTCAACTCCATTCGTGGATATGTCCAGGATGGATATATAGACATTTGTAAAGTACATACGGATTTCAATGTCGCAGATCCGTTGACTAAACCTCTCTCACGAGCAAAACATGATCAACACCAGAACTCTATGGGTGTTAGATTCATCACAATGTAACTAGATTATTGACTCTAGTGCAAGTGGGAGACTATTGGAAATATGCCCTAGAGGCAATAATGAAATGGTTATTATTATATTTCCTTGTTCATGATAATTGTCTATTGTTCATACTATAATTGTATTAACCAGAAACCATAATACATGTGTGAATACATAGACCACAACATATCCCTAGTGAGCCTCTAGTTGGCTAGCTCGTTGATCAATAGATGGTCATGGTTTCATGACCATGGACATTGGATGTCGTTGATAACGGGATCACATCATTAGGAGAATGATGTGATGGACAAGACCCAATCCTAACCATAACACAAGATCGTGTAGTTCGTCTGCTAAAGCTTTTCTAATGTCAAGTATCAATTCCTTAGACCATGAGATTGTGCAAATCGTGGATACCGTAGGAATGCTTTGGGTGTGCCAAACGTCACAACGTAACTGGGTGGCTATAAAAGTACACTATAGGTATCCCGGAAAGTATCTTTTGGGTTGGCACGAATCGAGACTGGGATTTGTCACTCCGTGTGACGGAGAGTTATCACTAGGCCCACTCGGTAATACATCATCATAATGAGCTCAATGTGACTAAGGAGTTAGTCATGGGATCATGTGTTACAGAATGAGTAAATAGACTTGCCGATAACAAGATTGAACAAGGTATAGGGATACCGATGATCGAATCTCGGGCAAGTAACATACCGATGGACAAAGGGAATTGTATACGGGATTGATTGAATCCCTCACATCTTTGTTCATTCGATGAGATCATCATGGAACATGTGGGAGCCAAAATGGGTATCCATATCCCGCTCTTGGTTATTGACTGGAGTGGTTTCTCGGTCATGTCTACATACGTCCAAAACCTGTAGGGTCTACACATTTAAAGTTTGATGACGCTAGGGTTATAGGGAAATAGTGTACGTGGTTACGAAAGGTTGTTAGAAGTCCCAAATGAGATCCCGGACATCACGAGGAGTTCCAGAATGGTCCAGAGGTAAAGATTCATATATAGAAAGTGAGGATTTGGTCACCGAAAATGATTTGGGCATCACGGGTAACGTATCGGGACCACCGGAAGGGTTCCGTGGGTCCACCGTGAGGGGCCACCGGCACCAGAGGCCTGCATGGGCCGAAAGTGGGAGGGAACCAGTCCCCTGGTGGGCTGGTGCGCCTCTCACTAGGCGCAAGGCGCAACAAAGGAGCAAGGGGAGGAAACCCTAGCCCAGATGGGCCCTAGGCCCACCCTAGGGCATCGCCCCCCTCTCCCCTCTCTTGGCCGCCGACCATCCCCATCTAGGGATGTTGCACCCCCTAGGGTGGGAACCCTAGAGGGGGCGCACCCTGCTCCCCTCCTCCTATAAATAGTGGGGGTTTTGGGGCTACCGACAACAGATCTCTCTCTCTCGGTGCAGCCCTACCCCTCCTCCTCCTCGTCCTCCGTAGCACTTGGCGAAGCCCTGCTGGAGTACCATGCAGCTCCACCGTCACCACGCCGTCGTGCTGCTGGAGCTCTCCCTCAGCCTCTCCTTCCTCCTTGCTGGATCAAGGCATAAGAGACCTCACCGGGCTGCACGTGTGTTGAACGCGGAGGCGTCGTTATTCGACGATTAGACAGGAATCGACCGTGATCTGAATCGTTGCGAGTACGACTCCACGAACCGCGTTCTTGTAACGCTTACGCTTTGCGATCTTCAAAGGTATGAATATTCACTCACCCTTTGCTCGTTGCTGGTTTCTCCATAGATTGATCTTGGTGACACGTAGGATTTTTTTGATTTACTACTATGTTCCCCAACATCGAGCACCTCCTTGACGTGATTCCAATGCCACCAAGTCCTATAAATCAAGAAACCTCCAAAAAGAAACCTAGATCGGGAGTTTCGCCGCTGCAAGCCGACAGAGCCATGAAAAACCAATTGGGAGCCCTTTCCGGCACCTTGCCGGAGGGGAAAACCATCATCGGAGGCCATCTTCATCTTCCCTACGGCCTCCATGATGAGGAGGGATTAGTTTACCCTCGTGGTTGAGGGTATGTACTAGTAGCTATGTGTTTGATCTCTCTCTCTCTCTCTCGTGTTCTTGAGATGGCATGATCTTGATGTACCATGAGGTTTATTGATATAGATTGAATGATATGGAGTTTTCCCCTCTTTATCTTCTTGTGATGAATTGAGTTTTCCCTTTTGAAGTTTTCTTATCGGATTGAGTCTTTAAGATTTTGAGAACACTAGATGTATGTCTTGCGATGGGATATCCGTGGTGATAATGGGATGTTCTATTGATCCACTTGATGTATGTTTTGGTGATCAACTTGTGGGTTCCGTGACCTTGGGAATCTATGCATAGGGTTGGCACATGTTTTTTTCTTTACTTTCCGGTAGAAACTTTAGGGCACTCTTTAAAGTTCTTTGTGTTGGATTGAACTTGATGAATCTGAAATTGTGTCATGCATATTGTATAATCAAGCCCATGGGTACTTGTGGTGACATTGGAGTATCTAGGTGACATTAGGGTTATTGTTGATGTGTATCTTAAGGTGTTATTTTAGTATGAACTCTAGGGCTGTTCATGACACTTATAGGGATATCTCATAGGATTTATCGGAAAAGATAACTTTGAGGTGGTTTCGTACCCTACAATAATTTCTTCGTTAGTTCTCTGCTATTTGTGATTTTGGAGTGAACTCTTTGTCGCACGACAGGTATTTACATATGATTCAACTATGTCAATATTGTTGAGAGAAATTGCACTAGTGAAAGTATCGACCCTAGGCCTTGTTTCCAAGCATTGCAATACCGTTTGTGCTCACTTTTACTATTTTTTACCTTGCTATTTTTTATATTTTCAGATTACAAAAACCTATATCTACCGAACATATTGCACTTGTATCACCATCTCTTCGCTGAACTAGTGCACCTATACAATTTACACTGTATTGGGTGTGTTGTGGATACAAGAGACTGTTTGTTATTTGGTTGAAGGGTTGTTTGAGATTCCATATTCATCCTACACCTCCCACTTATTGATTAACCTTAGGTCATCCACTTGAGGGAAAATTTCCACTGTCCTACAAAACTCTACGCTTGGAGGGCCAACACGAGTCTACAAGAAGAAGGTTGTGTAGTAGACATCATGAATCAACACATATCATGAGAATAACCCACCTAGCATAGAAGACACTGACAGCCCCCAGTCGCCACATGAGTGATTTGGGCATACAATACAGAATGTTTATTTGATGGTTTAGAGTTTGCACATGCAAATTTACTTGGAACGATAGGTAAATACCGCATATGGGCAGGTATGTTGGACTCATATGGAACAACTTTGGGTTTGAGGGATTAGATACACAAGCAGTATTCCCGCTTAGTACAAGTGCAGGCTAGCAAAAGACTGAGGAGCAACCAACTAGAGAGCGACACAGTCATCAACATGCTTTGAGATTAACCAACATTGAATGTAAGCATGAGTAGGATATAAATGATGGGAGACGTAGTAGTAAATCAAAACATTTCTCTACGTGTCACCAAGATCTATCTAAGGAGAAACCAACAATGAGTGGGGAGAGTGCATCTTCATACCTTTGAAGATCGCAAAGCGGAAGCGTTACAAGAACACGGTTGGTGGAGTCGTACTCGCAGCGATTCAGATCGCACTGGATTCTGATCTTAGCGCCGAACAATGGCGCCTCCGCGTTCAACAGACGTACAGCCCGGTGACGTCTCCCACACCTTGATCCAGAAAGGAGGAAGGAGACATTGAGGGAGAGCTCCGGCAGCACGACGACATGGTGACGGTGCAGCTGCTTGGTTCTTTGACAGGGCTTCGCCAAGCACTACGGAGGACGAGGAGAGAGAGGACTAGGGCTGCGTCATGGGAGAGAGAGATTTGTGTCGTTGGCAGCCCCAAAAACCCCATATATATAGGGGGAGGAGTAGGGGGTGCACAGCCCCAAGGGTTCCCACCCTAGGGTGGTGCGGCATCCCTAGATGGCCTTTGGCCAGCGACCAAGAGGGCAGAGGGGTGCGGCAGCCTTAGGATCGGCCTTAGGGCCCATCTGCTCTGGCGTTTGCCCCCCTCCACCCTTGTGCTGTGCCTTGGGCCCTTGTGGGGGGCACACCAGACCACCTAGGGGCTGGTTCCATCCCACATGCGGCCCATGCAGCCCTCTAGTGCCGGTGACCCCACATGGTGGACCCCCGGAACCCTTCCGATGGTCCCGGTACGTTACCGGTGATGCTCGAAACTCTTTCGGTGACCAAAACCTCACTTCCTATATATCAATCTTTACCTCCAGACCATTCCGGAACTCCTCATGACGTCCGGGATCTCATCCGGGACTCCAAACAACCCTCAGTAACCACGTACACTATTTCCCTATAACCCTAGCATCATCAAACCTTAAGTGTGTAGACCCTACGGGTTCGGGAGACATGTAGACATGACCGAGACACCTCTCCGGTCAATAACCTATAGCGGGATCTGGATACCCATGTTGGTTCCCACATGTTCCATGATGATCTCATCGGATGAACCACGATGTCGGGGATTCACTCAATCCCGTATTCAATTCCCTTTGTCTACCGGTATGATACTTGCCCGAGATTCGATCGTCGGTATCCCTATACCTTGTTCGATCTCGTGACTGGCAAGTCTCTTTACTCGTTCTGTAACACATCATCCCATGGCTAACTCCTTAGTCACATTGAGCTCATTATGATGATGTCTTACCGAGTGGGCCGAGAGATACCTCTTCGTCATACGGAGTGACAAATCCCAGTCTCGATTCGTGCCCACCCAACAGTCATTTTCGGAGATACCCGTAGTGCACCTTTATAGCCACCCAGTTACCTTGTGACGTTTGACACACCCAAAGCATTCCTACGGTATCCAGGAGTTGCACAATCTCATGGTTTAAGGAAATGATACTTGACATTAGAAAAGCTTTAGCAGACGAACTACACGATCTTGTGCTATGCTTAGGATTAGGTCTTGTCCAACACATCATTCTCCTAATGATGTGATCCTGGTATCAACAACATACAATGTCCATGGTGATGAAACCGTGACCATCTATTGATCAACAAGCTAGCCAACTAGAGGCTCACTAGGGACATGTTGTGGTATATGTATTCACACATGCATTACGGTTTCCGGTTAATACAATTATAACATGAACAATAGACAATTATCATGAACAAGGAAATCCAATAATAACCATTTTATTATTGCCTCTAGGGCATATTTACAATAGTCTCCCACTTGAACTAGAGTCAATAATCTAGTTACATTGTGATGAATCAAACTCCCATAGAGTTCTGGTGTTGATCATGTTTTGCTCGTGAGAGAGGTTTAGTCAACGGATCTACAACATTCAGATTTGTATGTACTTTACAAATATCTATATCTCCGTCCTGAATGTAATCACGAATGGAATTGAAGCGGAGCTTGATGTGTCTTGTCTTCTTGTGAAACCTGGGCTCGTTGGCAAGGGCAATAGCTCCGGTGTTATCACAGAATAGAGTCATCTGGCCCGGCGCATTGGGAATGACTCCTAGGTCGGTGATGAACTCCTTCATCCAGACTCCTTCCTTTGTTGCTTCCGAAGCAGCTATGTACTCCGCTTCACATGTAGATGCCACCATGACGCTTTGCTTGTTACTGCACAAGCTGACTACCCCTCTGTTCAAAATATAGAGGTATCCGGTTTGTGACTTGGAGTCATCCGGATCTGTGTTGAAGCTAGCATCGACTTAACCCTTTACGACGAGCTCTTCGGCACCTCCAGATACGAGAAAATTGTCCTTGGTCCTTTTCAGGTACTTCAGGATATTCTTGACCGCTGTCCAGTGCTCCGCTCCGGGATCACTTTGGTACCTCCCTACCAAACTTATGGGTAGGTTCACATCAGGTCTGGAACAGAGCATGGCATACATAATGGAGCCTATGGCCGAAGCATAGGGGATGACACTTATCTCTTCTCTATCCTTTGCCGTGGTCGGGCACTGAGTCGTACTCAATCTCACACCCTGCAACAAAGGCAAAACCCCTTATTGGACTAATCCACATTGAACTTCTTCAATACGTTGTCAAGGTATGTGCTTTGTGAAAGACCTATGAGGCGTTTCGATCTATCTCTATAAATCTTGATGCCTAATATGTAAGCAGCTTCTCCAAGGTCCTTCAATGAAAATCATTTATTCAAGTAGGCCTTTACACTTTCCAAGAGTTCTATATCATTTCCCATCAACAATATGCCATCCTCATATAATATGAGGAATGCTATAGAGCTCCCACTCACTTTCCCATCAACAAGGCTGGCTTATCATCAGGCAAGTCCACCAAAGTCCATACTTTGTTCTCATACATGGATCCTATCTCGGATTTCATGGCTTCAAGCCATTTGTTGGAATCCAGGCCCGCCATTGCTTCTTCATAGTTCGAAGGTTCACCGTTGTCCAACAACATAATCTCCAGCATAGGGTTGCCATACCACTCTGGTGCGGAACGTGTCCTAGTGGACCTTCGAATAGCAACTTGATCTAAAGTTTCATGATCATCATCATTAACTTCCTCTCTAGCCGGTGCAGTCTCCATAGAAACAACTTCCTGTGCTGCGTTGCTCTCTGGTTCGAGTGGAGGTACAATTACCCCATCAAGTTCTATTTTCCTCCCACTTACTTCTTTCGAGAGAAATTCTTTCTCTAGAAAGGATCCATTCTTGGCAACAAAGACTTTGATTTCTGATCTGACGTAGAAGGTATACCCAATAGTTTCTTTGGGGTATCCTATGAAGATGCACTTTTCCGCTTTGGGTTCAAGCTTCTCAGGTTGAAGTTTCTTCACTTAAGCATTGCATCCCCAAACTTTTAGAAACGACAGCTTAGGTTTCTTTCCAAACCATAATCCATACGGTGTCGTCCCAATGGACTTTGACGGTGGCCTATTTAAAGTGAATACGGCAGTCTCTAATGCATATCCCCAAAATGAGAGCGGGAAGTCAGTAAGAGACATCATAGATCGCTCCATATCCAATAGAGTGCGATTATGACATTCAGACACACCATTTCGCCAAGGTGTGCCAGGCGGCATGATTTGTGAAACAATTCCACATTTCCTTAGGTGCATGCCAAACTCGTGACTCAAATATTCTCCGCCACGATTAAACTGTAGGCACTTCATTTTCCTATCATGTTGATTCTCTACCTCACTCTGAAATTCCTTGAACTTTTCAAAGGTTTCAGACTTGTCTTTCATTAAGTAGGCATGCCCATATCTGCTTAAGTCATCAGCGAGGGTGAGAACATAATGGTAGCCACCGCGAGCCTGAACGCTCATTGGACTGCATACATCGGTTTGTATTATCTCCAATAAGTCAGTTGCTCGCTCCATTGTTCCGGAGAACGGAGTCTTGGTCATCTTGCCCATGGGGCATGGTTGGCACGTGTCAAATGATTCAACATCAAGAGACTCCAAAAGTCCATAAGCATGGAGTTTCTTCACGCGTTTGGCACCAATATGACCAAGGCGGTAGTGCCACATGTAAGTGGGACTATCGTTATCAACCTTACATGTTTTGGTACTCACACTATGAACATGTGTAACATCACGTTCGAGATTCATCAAAAATAAACCATTGACCAGCGGGGCATGACCATAAAACATTTCTCTCATATAAATAGAACAACCATTATTCTCAGATTTAAATGAGTAGCCATCTCACATCAAACAAGATCCACATACAATGTTCATGCTCAAAGATGGTATTAAATAACACTTATTGAAGTTTAAAACTAATCCCGAAGGTAGATGTTGAGGTAGCATGCCGACGGCGATCACATCGACCTTGGAACCATTCCCAACGCGCATCGTCACCTCATCCTTTGCCAGTCTCCGCTTATTCAGCAGCTCCTGCTTAGAGTTACAAATGTGAGCAACTGCACCGGTATCAAATACCCATGAGCTACTACGAGCACTGGTAAGGTACACATCAATAACAAGTATATGCCATATACCTTTAACGTTGCTGACCTTCTTATCCGCTATGTACTTGGGGCAGTTCCGCTTCCAGCGACCGGTACCATTGCAATAAAAGCACTCAGTCTCAGGCTTGGGTGCATTCTTGTTCTTCTTCCCAGCAACTTGCTTACCGGGCGCGGCAACTACTTTGTCGTCCTTCTTGGAGTTCTTGTTACCCTTGCCTTTCTTGAAACTAGTGGTCTTATTCACCATCAACACTTGATGGTCCTTTTTGATCTCGTCCTCCGCTGATTTCAGCTTCGAGTACAACTCAGGAATGGACTTCTCCATACCTTGCATGCTGTAGTTCATCATAAAGCTCTTGTAGCTAGGTGGAAGCGACTGGAGGATTCTGTCAATGACCGAGTCATCTGGAAGATTAACTCCTAGTTGAGTCAAGCGGTTGTGCAACCCATATATTTTGAGTATGTGCTCACTGAAAGAACTATTTTCCTCCATCTTACAACTGAAGAACTTCTCGGAGACATCATATCTCTTGACCTGGGCATGAGCTTAGAAAATCAGTTTCATCTCTTCGAACATCTCATATGCTCCGTGTTGCTCAAAACGCTTTTGGAGCCCCGGTTCTAAACTCTAAAGTATGCTGCACTGAACGAGGGAGCAATCATCACAGCGTGACTGCCAAGCGTTCATAACGTCTTGATCCGCTAGGAAAATGAGTGTGTCACCTAGCGGTGCATCAAGGACATACAATCTCTTGGAAACTATGAGGATGATCCTCAAGCTATGGACCTAGTCTGCATAGTTGCTTCCATCATCTTTCAGCTTGGTTTCCTCTAGGAACGCGCTGAAGTTGAGGGTGACATTAGCGTTGGCCATTGGATCTACAATATAGATTGTAAAGACATTTCTTAAACTAAGTTCATGATAGTTAAGTTCACATAATAAAATTATTTATGAACTCCGATTTAGATAGACATCTCTTGTCATCCAAGTGGTACATGATCCATGTCAACTAGCCCGTGTCCAATCATCACGTGAGACAGACTAGTCATCCATGGTGAACATCTCCATGTTGATCGTGTCTTCCATACGACTCATGTTTGACATTTCGATCTTCCGTGTTCCGAGGCCATGTTTGTACATGCTAGGCTCGTCAAGTCAACCTAAGTGTTTTGCGTGTGTAAATCTGGCTTACACCCGTTGTATGCGAAAGTTAGAGCCTATCACACCCGATCATCACGTGGTGTTTCGGAACAACAAACCTTAGCAATGATACACAGTTAGGGTGAACACATTTCTTGAAATTTTAGTGAGAGATCATCTTATTTAGCTACCGTCGTTCTAAGAAAATAAGATGTAAAAACATGATAAACATCACATGCAATCAATATAGTGACATGATATGGCCAATATCATCTTGTTCCATTGATCTCCATCTTCGGGGCACCATGATCATCATTGTCACCGGCACGACACCATGATCTCCATCATCGTGTCTTCATGAACTTGTCTCGCCAACTATTACTTCTACTACTATGGCTAACGATTAGCAATAAAGTAAAGTAATTACATGGCGTTTACAATTGACACGCAGGTCATAAAATAAATTAAGACAACTCCTATGGCTCCTGACGGTTGTCATACTCATCGACATGCAAGTCGTGAAGCCAATTACAAGAACATGATCAATCTCATAGATCACAATGCATCACATCACATCCTTTGGCCATATCACATCACAAGGCATATGCTGCAAAAACAAGTTACACGTCGTCTAATTTGTTGTTGCAAGTTTTTACGTGGCTGCTATAGGTTTCTAGCAAGAACGTTTCTTACCTACACCAAAACCACAACGTGATATGCCAATTGCTATTTACCATTCATAAGGACCCTTTTCATCGAATCTGATCCGACTAAGGTGGGAGAGACAGACACCCG
This sequence comes from Hordeum marinum, assembly GCA_022496015.1. Lineage (NCBI taxonomy): Eukaryota > Viridiplantae > Streptophyta > Magnoliopsida > Poales > Poaceae > Hordeum > Hordeum marinum. The sequence goes on from CM039675.1 coordinate 428,848,025, forward strand.
CTAGCCACGTTATGCAATAAATGCATGTCACGCGGTGGAACCGGTGTCACGTATGCGTGCGTGTAAAGTTGGTCTGAGACGCTTCATCCCACAATACCGTCGAATCAAGATAAGAATAGTAACAGTAACCAAATTAACAAGATCGACACCCACAACAACTTGTGTTCTACTCGTGCATAGATTCTACGAATAGACCTAGCTCATGATACCACTAATGGGAGACTTAGTAGTAAATCAAAAAAATTCTCTACGTGTCACCAAGATCTATCTAACGAGAAACCAACAACGAGTGGGGAGAGTGCATCTTCATACCTTTGAAGATTGCAAAGCGGAAGCGTTACAAGAACGCGGTTGGTAGAGTTGTACTCGCAGCGATTCAGATCGCGGTGGATTCCGATCTTAGCACCGAACAATGGTGCCTCCACGTTCAACACACGTGCAGCACGGTGATGTCTCTTACGCGTTGATCCAGCAAGGAGGAAGGAGAGGTTGAGGGAGATCTCCGCCGGCACGACGGCGGGGTGACGGTGGAGCTGTGTTGTTCTCTGGCAGGGTTTCGCCCAGCACTACGGAGGACAAGGAGAGAGAGGAGTAGGGCTACACCGCCGGAGAGAGAGATCTGTGTCCTTGGCAGCCCCAAAACCCCACATATATAGGGGGCGGAGGAGGGGGTGTGCGGACCCTAGGGTTCCCACCCTAGGGTGGTGCGGCAGCCCTAGATGGCCTTTGGCCGGCGGCCAAGAGGGGAGAGGGGTGCGATAGCCCTAGGGTGGGCCTTAGGGCCCATCTGCTCTAGGGTTTGCCTCCCTCCACCTTTGTGCTGTGCCTTGGGCCTTGTGGGGGGCGCACCAGCCCACCTAGGTGCTAGTTCCCTCCCACATGCAGCCCATGCAGCCCTCTGGTGCCGGTGGCCCCACATGATGGACCCCCGGAACCCTTCTCGTGGTCCCGGTACGTTACCGGTGATGCCCGAAACTCTTCCGGTGACCAAAACCTCACTTCCTATACATCAATCTTTACCTCCGGATCATTTTAGAACTCCTCGTGACGTCCGGGATCTAATCCGGGACTCTGAACAACCTTAGGTAACCACGTACACTATTTCCTTATAACCCTAGCGTCATCGAACCTTAAGTGTGTAGACTCTACGGGTTCGGGAGACATGTAGACCTGACCGAGACACCTCTCTAGTCAATAACCAATAGTGGGATCTGGATACGCATGTTGGCTCCCACATGTTCCACAATGATCTCATCGGATGAATGACAATGTCGGGGATTCACTCAATCACGTATTCAATTCCCTTTATCTACCGGTATGATAATTACCCGAGATTCGATCGTCGGTATCCCTATACCTTGTTCAATCTTGTTACTGGCAAGTCTCTTTACTCGTTCTGTAACACATCATCCCGTGGCCAACTCCTTAGTCACATTGCGCTCATTATGATGATGTCTTACCGAGTGGACCCAGAGATACCTCTCCGTCACACAGAGTGACAAATCCCAATATTGATTCGTGCCAACCCAACAGACACTTTCAGAGATACCCGTAGTGCACCTTTATAGCCACCCAGTTACGTTGTGACGTTTGGCACACCCAAAGAATTCCTACGGTATCCGGGAGTTGCACAATCTCATGGTCTAAGGAAATGGTACTTGACATTATAAAAGCTTTAGTAGACGAACTACATGATCTTGAGCTATGCTTAGGATTGGGTCTTGTCCATCACATCATTATCCTAATGATGTGATCCTGTTATCAACGACATCCAATGTCCATGGTCATGAAACCATGACCATCTATTGATCAACGAGGTAGCCAACTAGAGGCTCACTAGGGACATGTTGTGGTCTATGTATTCACACATGCATTACTGTTTCCGGTTAATACAATTATAGGATGAACAACAGAAAATTATCATGAACAAGGAAATACAATAATAACCATTTTATTATTGCCTCTAGGGCGTATTTCCAACAATAAATCACTATGAACATAAATATGGTAGAGTCTATGTTTATTTTGTTTCAACTACATGCATGAACATGTGCCAAGTCGAGCCACTTGAATCATTCAGAGGAGGATACTATCCCATCATTCCACATCACAACCATTTTAATATGCATGTTGGCACCCAAAACATACCATTATCCACTCTTATCTTATTAAGCATGGCATGAGTAACAATAATCTCTAATTCTCATTGCAAATATGTTTCACCCATAATGAACTGAGTTCGGAACAATGAGCTAATCATATTTACAAAAGCAAGATAGGTCGAGTTCATACCAGCTTTTCTGCATCTCAATCTTTTCATCAAATATCGTCATTATTGCCTTTCACTTGCACGACTGAATGGTGTGGATAATAATAAGAGTGGACGTGCATTGGACTAAGCTGGAATCTGCAAACAATAACTCATAGGATAAGACAAGGTAACATGGGCTCTCTAATAGGTAAACAATAATGCATATGAGAGCCACTCGACATTTTCATTGTGGTCTTCTCCTTATGACCCAAATAAAGAAAAATCAAAATAAGAACGAGAAAAACTATTTACACGGGAAAGCTCCCAACAAGGAAAAGAAGAACGAAGAATCTTTTTGGGTTTTCTTTTAATGCTACAACTAAGCAACTAGCAGACAAAGCTAGAACTAATTTTTTTGTATTTTTTTCAAAGTTAATTAAACACACAAGAAGAAAGCAAAACAAGGAAATAAACTACCATGGATAGTACAATGAAAAAGTATGAACACCGACTACTTAAGATGGATGTGTGAACATGAATGTAAAGTCGGTGAGAAATACGTACTCCCCCAAGCTTAGGCTTTTGGCCTAATTTGGTCTAGGGCCATGGATGGCTCGGGTAATATCCAAAGTCATAGCCAGGGTTGTGCTGGGCTGCAGCGACCACCGCCTGAACAATTGCAGCGTGAAGGCGAGCTGCTTCCGCATTTCTCTCGTACTCGTTTGCCTCCTCTGAGGTTATAAAGTATCTATGTTTTTCCTAAAAGTTAAAGAAAGCAGGAGTAGGAAGGGTAACATAGACAACGCGCTGTCTATCAAAAATTAGTCGGTACTTGAGGGATTGTTCGTTCCTTTCAAGAAACTGGAAACGTACCACAGCCTCATAATCAAGGAAAGTAGGTGGTAACTAAATATCATTTCCCCGTATGGGTACCCCAAGATAATTAGCTACACACGTGGAATAAATCCCACCAAAGAAATCTCCATCCTTAGCATTATTATGCCACCTTCTAGCAATAATGGCTCCAAAGTTATATCGCCTTTCCCCCATTACTGCACTCTTAAGAATGCTGAGATCGGTTGCACAAAAGTGGCTATACTTAGTTTTACCATTAAGACATCTACCTATGAACAGAGCAAAATAGTGTATAGGAGGAAATTGAATGCTCCCCATGGTAGCCTATGTACTAATTCTAGTTTCTCCGACAGTAATGCTAGAAAGAAAATCATTATATTCAGTTTTGTGCGGATCACTATAGCTGCCCCATTGTGGAATTTTGCATGCATGATTAAAATCCTCTATATCCAAAGTATATGATTTGTCATAAAGGTTAAATAGGACGGAAGGTTTATTTCGATTGAGAAAAAATTCAAACCTCCATACGAAAGAATCCATAAGCTTATAGTATTGCTTGCATTTGTCCGAAACGAATTCCTCAAGGCCAGCATTTCTTGTGTATGCGTAGAATTCTTACTTGAAACCGCCATCACTGATGAATTGATCTGATGGCCATTCACATGGTTGTAATTGTGCTTCCCTTAGTGGTTCAAGGTCGGGCTCACATATCGCGAGTCTTAGGGCCTTCTTGCTCGATGAACCCCCTTGAAACACCCTCCTCAACATTTTTTCTTTTTCTGGAAAATTCTGAAATTTTTAGTGACTCAAAATAAAAGTGAACAAAAATCATAGCAACTACTCCGGCAAGTGCCTAGAGGCTATATTATGCATCACATCTACTTGGGACCATACAAATGTGACATGCAAGCTCAAGAACAAGGTCACCAGAGCAGAAAAGATTTGCAATATATAAAGCACTAGAACAAAAACTAATTGGACCATTGGAGGAGTCACATACCGAGGAACAATCTCCCAAAATAGTTTTGCAAATGAAGCTTTGCACAAGGAGATCGAAAAAGGCAGCAAAATGAGCTAGAACACGGGTTTGAGAAAATGGTGGGATTTTTTCGGGAGGAAGATGAAGTATACGGGTGTTGGAATAAGTGAAGGGGGGCGTGTGGGACCCATAAGCCTGCTAGGCGTGGCCACAGGGTGGTCGCGACTTGTGGGCTTGTGAAACACTGGTGCAGCCCCCTATAGTGTGCTCAGCGCCAGGTATTTTTAAATATTCCAGAAAAAATCATACTACATTTTCAGGGCATTTGAATATTTTTTATTTTCAGGTCATTTTTCTATTGCACGAAAAACTCAGAAAACAGATAAATAATAGCATTTTACTTAGTTTAATATAACTAACAGAAAGTAAAAGTTGGGTACAGAAAGTTGTGCTTTCTAAATTCAACCATCTCATGCTCATCAAAAGGAATCCATCAATTAGGTTGATCAAGTCTTGTTAACAAACTTCTTTTGAATAACATGAAACCGGAGAATTTTCAAATAACAGTAAGTTACCTCAATGGGGATATGCATTTCCCCAACAATAAGTATATCATATTTCTTCTTAACACTAGGAAGAGGGAATTCAAAGTCTCCAATAATAATCATTGGAAATTTTTCAATGGAGTTGATAGTATGAACTTGAGGTTGTTTCTTCGGAAAGTGTAGTGTATGCTCATTACCATTAATATGAAAAGTGACATTATCCTTGTTGCAATTAGTAACAACCCCTGTAGTATTCGAAGAGGGTCTACCAAGGATGATTGACATACTGTCGTCCTCAGGAATATCAAGAATAACAGAGTCCGTTAGGATAGTAGCATTTGCAACTATGACAGGTACGTCCTCACAAATACCGATAGGTAGAGAATTTGATTTATCAGCCATTTTCAAAGAGATTTTAGTAGGTGTCAACTTATTCAAATCAAGTCTACGATATGAACAGAAAGGCATAACACAAAGACCAGCTCCCAAATCACATAAGGCAGTTTTAACATAATTCCCTTTAATAGAGCATGGTATAGTTGGTATTCCTGGATCTCCTAATTTCTTTGGTACCCCACCCATAAAATTATCATTAACAAGCATGGTGGAAATTTTAGATTCCGGTATCTTCCTTTTATTAGTCACAATATCTTTCATATACTTAGCATAAGTAGACATTTTCAGAATATCGGTCAAGCGCATACGCAAAAAGACATGTCTAAGCATTTCAACAAAGCGCTCAAAATCCTCATCATCCTTTTTGTTGGATGGTTTAGGAGGAAAGGGCATGGGTTTCTAAACCCATGGTTCTCTTTCTTTACCATGCTTCCTAGCAATAAAGTGTTTTTTGTCATATCTTTTATTCTTAGGTTGTGGGTTATCAAGATCAACAGCAAGTTCAATCTCCACATATTTATCATTACTAGGTTGAGCATCAACATGAACATCATCATTAATATTATCACTAGGCTCATGTTTATCACCACATTGTGTCTCAACACCAGAAACAGAAATATCATCTGGGTTTTCAGGTGTGTCTATAACAGGTTCACTAGTAGCATGCAAAGTTCTATCATCATCCTTATTCCTCTTATTACTGGAACAACTACGTACATCAATATTACTCCTTTGAGAATCTTGATCAATTCTCTTAGGATGTCCCAAAGGATACAAAGGTTCCTAGGTCATTCTACCACCTCTAGTCACAACTTTAACAAAATGATCATTCCTCTTACTATTCACCTCATTAAGCAAATTGTTTGCTTTAAGCACTTGTTCTACTTGAGTAGTTACCATGGAAGCAAGTTTACTAATAAGTTTAAGATCATTGATAGTTCTACTCATATAATCGCCTAAGCGATCAAGCATGAAAGCATTATGTTTCAATTGTCTACTAACATAAGCATTGAATTTTTCTTGCTTAACAACAAAATTACCAAACTCATCCAAGCATTGGTTAGCAGACTTATTATAAGGAATATCGCTTTCAACAAATCTACGAAGAGAATTTACCTCTACTACCTGTGTCGGGTTATCAAGACCATGTATTTCTTCAATAGGTGGCAAATTCTTAACATCTTGAGCTTTAATACGTTTTTCTTTCATCGATTTCTTTGCCTCTTGCATATCTTCAGGACTAAAAAATAGAATACCTCTTTTATTCGGAGTTGGCTTCGGAGGTGGTTCGGGAATAGTCCAATCATTATCATTTCTCAATATATTATTCAATAGTATTTTAGCTTGCTCAATGGTTCAGTCCCTGAAAACACAACTGGCACAACTATCTAGGTGGTCCCTAGAAGTATTGGTTAGTCCATTATAAAATATATCAAGTATTTCATTTTTCTTGAGAGGATGATCAGGCAAAGCATTTAGTAATTGGAGAAGCCTCCCCCAAGCTTGTGGGAGACTATAAATTTCCTGCAAGGCAGCTTTTTTCTTATGGACAGGCAAATATTTTTTAGAGAAGTGATATATCATATCTTGGGGGATATGCACACAACCAAGAGCAAGAGAGTTGAACCATATCTTAGCATCACCCTTTAATGAGAAAGGAAACAACTTAAGGATATAGTAATAATGAATTTTTTTCCTCACGAATAAATAGGGTGGCAATATCATTCAATTTAGTTAGATGTGCCATAACAGTTTTAGATTCATAGTCGTGGAAAGGATCAGATTCAACCAAAGTAATTAACTCAGGGTCGACAAAGAATTCATAATCCTTATCAGTAACAAAGATAGGTGAAGTAGAAAACTTAGGATCATATTTCATTCTAGCATTCAAAGATTTTTCTTTCCACTTGCATAATAATTTCTTAAGATCATCTCTATCCTTACAAGCCAAAAAGTCCCTAGCTACCTCTCCTTCCATAACATAACCCTTGGGAATATCAGGAAATTCATATCTAGGAGAGCTAGGTCTACCAAGTGTCTCAAAGTAACATAATTTTCGTTAGTTTTAGAAGTATCATAATTTTCAGCATTGACTCTACCAATTTTTTCGACAAGAAATTCACCTAGTGGCACAATATTATGAAGCAGAGTATCATCATAAGCATCATGCATAAAAAAGTGGCATCATCGATTACTTGTGACATATCAGAAGTACATGCAAGTGGTGGTGTCGCAAACTTACTCATAATAGGAGGTGAATCAAGTGCAGAGCTAGATGGCAGTTCCTTACCTCCCCTCGTAGTAGAGGGATAGATCTTGGTTTTTGGATCTTTCTGATTCTTCATAGTGATCAACAGATATAAATCCCAAGTGTCTCAGAGAATAGAGCTATGCTCCCCCACAGCGGCGCTAGAAAAAGTTCTTGATAACCCACAAGTATAGGGGATCACAACTGTTTTCGAGGGTAGAGTATTCAACGCAAATTTATTGATTCGACACAAGGGGAGACAAACAATATTCTCGAGTATTAGAAAATGAGTTGTCAATTCAACCACACCTGAAAGACTTAATATCTGTTGCAAAGTAGTATGGAAGTAAGGGTAACGATGGCAAAAGTAACAGTAGCAGTTTTGTAGTGATTGTAACAGTAGCAACGGAGAAGTAACTTCGAAAAGATCAATATGTGGAAAGATCATAGGCAATAGATCAGTGATGGATAATTATGTTGGATGGCATTCATCATGCAACAGTTATAACATAGGGTGACACATAACTAGATCCAATTCATCAATGTAATGTAGGCATGTATTCCATATATAGTCATACGTGCTTATGGAAAAGAACTTGCATGACATCTTTTGTCCTACCCTCCCATGGCAGCGGGGTCCTAATGGAAACTAAGGGATATTAAGGCCTACTTTTAATACAGAACCGGACCAAAGAATTATCACCTAGTGAATACATGAACTCCTCAAACTACGGCAATCACCAGAAAGAATCCCAGTTATTGTCACTCTGGGGGATGCGGATCATAACTCGTAATAGGTGTCTACAACTTGCAAGATAGGTTCAAGAACACATATAAATTCATGAAAATATAATAGGATCAGATCTGAACAATGGCACTCGAGCCCTAGTAACAATCATTAAGCATAGCAAAGTCATAGCAACATCAATCTCAGAACATAGTGGATACTAGGGATCAAAACCTAACAAAACTAACTTGATTACATGATAAATCTCATCCAACCCATCACCGTCCAGCAAGCCTACGATGGTGTTACTCATGAACAGTGGAGAGCGTCATGGAATTAGTGATGAAGGATGGTTGGTGATGACGATGGTGTCGATTTCCCCTCTACGGAGCCCAAAACGGACTCTAGATCTGGTCTCCCAAGAAATAACAGGAGGTGGCGGCGGCTCCTTATCGTGAAACGCGATGAACTATTCTCGTTTCTTTTTTTGTCTGTGAATAGCAATAAATAGGAGTGGAATTGAGGTCGATGGAGCAGCAGGGGCCCCACAAGCCTACTAGGCGCGGCCAGGGGGGTGGTCGCGCCTGGTAGGCTTGTGGCCTGTGGGTGGCCCCCCTTTGGTTGATTCTTTCACCAGTATTTTTATTAAATACAAAAATATTCTCCGTAAATTTTTAGGTCAACCCGAGAACTTTTATTTCTGCACAAAAATAACAGCAAGGCAAATCTGCTGAAAATACCGTCTGTCCGGGTTAGCTCCATTCAATTAATACAAATTAGAGTCCAAAACAAGGCCAAAAGAGTTTGGAAAAGTGGATACGATAGAGACGTATCACTTTACCTGAAGTTTGGGCGGACAGGTGATATTTCCCTGAGCAAGATGATGGATATTGCCACTCGGTACACCAACGATGAAGAAGAAGACCGCCTCCCATCGGCAAAGGAAAATCTGTCGACAGTGATGCCAGCGACAATTCCAGTTGGAAAAAGAAGCACAAGGTTGATGGACCTACTCAGGAAGAGGCCGCCGCTCTAGCGGTGCAAGGAAAAAATAAGGGGTAGTCCAAAGGACAGTTACACCCAAGAAAGGAAAGAATTAGTAGGGAACTGATGTTATGGATATACCTTGTGCAATCCACATGAAGAAGGACGAAGAAGGCAATTTGATACTGCCGAAACATTGCACTCGACAGTGTCGTCTACTGATCCAACAGTTCAAGGAGGGTCAGTCGAGTGGCAAAACTCCTGAAAAGGAGGATGATGAAGACAAATAAACTTCTCCCGAAGTCAACGCCACTCTGATGATTTTTGCTGATGTCGAAAGGAAGAGTGGATTGAAAGTTATCAATAGAGAAGTCAACATCGCCGTTCCTGCCACCGCCACATACCTCAAGGGGTCTCAGACTGCTATCACGTTTGATCATGCGGATCATCCTGGTCAAGTTGCTACCCCAGTCGGCAAGCTTTGGTGGTGGATCCTATTGTGGGAGGCACTTGACTCCGCAAGGTCCTCATGGAAGGAGGGAGCGGTTTGAACATTCTGTATGCGGATACCCTCAAGGGAATGAGCATTCCGATGTCTAGACTCAGTGAGATCAACATGCAATTCCACAAAGATATCCCTGGGAAGAAGGCCAAATCACTCGGCCAGATCGCTTTGGATGTGGTGTTTGGCGCCGATAAAAAGATCGCAAAGGGAAATTGACATTTGAAGTTGTAGACTTCCAAAGCGCATACCATGCCATCGTTGGTCGCTCTGCTTATGCCCGTTTCATGGCCTATCCATGCTACGTGTATCTCAAGATGAAGATTCCCGGGCCCAAGGGTGTGATCCCAGTCACTCGCAATCGACAGAGGGCTGAGGAGTGCCTCCAGCGGGGCTCCAAAATTGCCGATCATCAAATGGTTGTGGTCCAGTTGGAGCAATACAAGAAGAGTTTTGATCCTCCTGATTTGTTGCATGCCAAGAAGCCCTTCTCAGTTAGCTTTCCAGTCGGCAGGCAAAGTGAAGAAAGTCCACATTCACCCGACAGATCTCAATGCTGCCCCAACCAACATTTCGACGACACTCGACAAAAATAGGAAGTTGAGCTCATCCAGTTCCTCCGACAGAACTAGGACATCTTCGCATGGAAGCTAGCTGACATGCCGGGGGTTCCCAGGGAACTGGATGAGCATCGACTGAGAGATGATCCGAAGGCCAAGCCTATGAAAGAGCACTTGCGTCGCTCAGTAGCAGAGAAACGGAAGGCAATCGGCAAAGAGGTGGCTCATCTCTTGGCAGATAAAGTCATACACAAGATTTACCACTCCGAGTGGCTCTCGAATATCGTCATGGTCCCCAAGAAGGACAAGTCGCTCCGCATGTGTATTGACTTCAAACATATCAATCGGGTCTGCCACAAAGATCATTTTCCGCTCCCTCGCATTGATCAGATTGTCGACTCGACTACAGGGTGTGAGTGTTTATATTTTCTTGATGCATACTACGGCTACCATCCAATCCGTCTGTTTGGTCCAGATGAAATAAAAACAGACTTCATCACCCCTTTCGGGTGTTTTTGCTATATCACCATGCCTTTTGGTTTGAAGAATGCTGGCGCTACTTTCGTGCACATGATTCAAAAATGCTTACTTGATCAAATCCCTCGAAATGTTCAAGCTTACATGGCTGGTATTGTCGTCAAGTCTCGCAAAGATTCTGACCTGCTGACTGAATTTTCTAAGACATTCGCCAATCTAAGGAGGTACGATATCAAACTAAACCCAGCTAAGTGCACTTTCGGTGTTCCTGGTGGCAAGTTGCTCGTTTTTCTTGTTTCCGAACAAGGAATCGACATCAATCCTGAGAAGATCAGTGCCATTACCCAAATGAAAAGCCCAGAGCATGTGCACGATGTCCAGAAGCTCACAGTTTGCCTAGCGGTGTTGAGTCGATTCATTTCTCGTCTCGGTTAGAAGGCGATGCACTTATACCGACTGATGAAGAAGTCTAATAAGTTTGAGTGGACTCCGGAAGCTGAAGCAGCATTTGTTTATCTCGAGGACCTGCTTTCCACCCAGCCGGTGCTTGCTGCTCCGCATAGCAAAGAGCCCTTGCTCCTATACATAAACGACCACTAATCAGGTCGTCAGTACAGTTCTCACTGTCGAGCGGGAAGAGTAAGGCAAAACTTACAAAGTCCAATGTCTTATCTACTATATTTTCAAAGTATTGACTCCCTCAAAGCAAAGTACCCAAATTACCAGAAGCTTGTCTATGGTACATATCTGTCGATGAAGAAGGTGGCACACTACTTTCAAGATCACTCAATATCAGTCGTCAGCGATGCTCCATTATCTGATATCCTCAACAATCGAGATGCGACTAGTCCAGTGGCCAAGTGGGCTATTGAGATCATCTACTTTGATATCAAGTTTGAAGCAAAAAAGTCGATCAAGTCTCAAGCACTTGTTGATTTCCTGGCCGAGTGAATAGAACAGCAAGAGCCAATCTAAATCCACTCGGTGCACTGGATTATGTTCTTTGATGGCTCAAAGATGTTGAATGGGCCTGGTACTGGCGTAGTTTTGGTATCCTCGAAAGGTGACAAACTCAGTTATGTCTTATAACGAAGCTGAGTATGCATCACTCTTGTACGGGTTGCATATGGCCATCTCACTCGGCGTCAAGCGCTTGATGGTCTACGGCAACTCTGATTTGGTGGTCAATCAGGTGATGAAAGAGTGGGATGTTAGGAACCCTGCCATGACTGGATATTGCAATGCAGTAAGAAAGCTTGAGAAGAAGTTTGAAGGTTTGGAACTCCACCATGTTCCCCGAGTGAAGAATCAGGCAGCTGATGAACTAGCAAAGATTGGATCCACTCGGAAGCCTGTCCCCAGCAATGTGTTTCTAGAACACCTATATTCTCCTTTGGTGCAGGAAGATCCCTTCACTAAAGAGCTCCCGCAAGCTATAAGCGCCTCTAATCCGACTGAAGTTGATATCCCGGCGGTCATAGATCTGGTCATGGAGATTCTGGTCATCACACCCGATTGGACGGTGCCTTATATTGTGTATATCCTAAGGCAAGAACTCCCACATGACGAAGATGAAGCTCGAGAGATTGTTCGCAGATCCAAGGATTTTACTGTGATGGATGATCAACTTTACAGAAAAAGTGTAACTAGCGTGACACAGTGGTGCATCTCTCCTGAAGAAGGTCGATTGATCCTGGACAAAATTCACTCAATGACCTATGGCCAAAGCATACCGAGCTGGTTTCTTCTGGCCGCGCGCCAATGAGATGGCTAAGGAGATTGTTGATCACTGCGAAGGGTGCCATTTAAACTAAGACTTGTCACACAAGCCTGCATCCTCCTTGAAGACTATTCCACTCGTCTGGTCATTCGATGTATGGGATTTGGATATGGTTGGTCCCTTTCAGACGGGCCATAGTGGACTTACTCATTTGCATGTTGCAATTGACAAGTTCACTAAGTGGATTGAAGCCAAGACTATAAAGAAGCTGAATTCGTGCACTGTGATCAAATTTACGAGAGACATAATCTACCGATATGGAGTTCCCCACAATATCATTACAAACAATGGCTCAAACTTCGACTCGGAAGAGTTCAGACAGTTCTGCATCACCCAAGGCACGCGGGAGAATTACACATCCATTGCACACCCTCAAACTAATGGTCAAGATGAGCGAGCCAATGGCCTTATCCTTCAAGGATTGAAGCCTCGACTCATGCAAGATCTAGAACATGCAGGTGGAGCTTGGTTATTGAACTGCCATTTATTCTGTGGGGCTTGAGAGCGACTCCTAATCAGTCGACTGGACGCAGTCCTTTCTTCCTGGTGTATGGAGCTGAAGCCATTTTGCTGAGTGATCTCCTTAACAATTCCCCTCGTCTAGATCTTTACTCCAACGCTGAAGTAGAGCAAGAACGACAGGACGATGTAGATCTCCTGGAAGAGGAGCATGAGATGGCTCTGATTCGGTCGACTGTATATCAGCTGGATCTGCGTCGCTTTCATGCAAAACATGTCAAGAGTCGGTCATTTCATGAAGGTGATCTGGTGCTCCGAGTGGATTAACACTAACCTCACAAGGTACTGAAGAATGAAGCCTACCACCTCTACAACCTCAAGAAGCAGATTGACAAGCCATGGGCCTGGAATGCAGATCTACTTCAACATTTCTATGCTTGAAGATGGAGTTGTCTTGATGTAATAAAAGTATTCCAGACAATATCATTTATGAAGATTATGACTTCCGCGGTCTTTTGTCGATTCCGATCGCACCATCCTACATTCAAAAACTTCTCCGAGTGACGAGTGATCATCTCACTCGGGGGATTAGCTGCAAACTAGGTTTCTCCTAAGTTAAAAAACCTTCTCAGTGGATAGCAGTCCATTCACTCTGAAACTTAGCTGCGAACCAGTCTTCATCTAAGTTCAAAAACTTCTCTAAGTGACGAGCGATCCTCTCACTCGGGGGCTTAGCTGCGAACCAGCTTTTGCCTAAGTTAAAAAACCTTCCGAGTGGATAGCAGTCCATTCACTCAGAAACTTAGCTGGGAACCAGTCTTCATCAAAGTTCAAAAACTTCTCTGAGCGACGAGCGATCCTCTCACTCAGGGGCTTAGCTGCGAACCAGCTTTTGCCCAAGTTTAAATCTTTAGCCGAGTGATGAATATTCTTCTCGCTTGGCGACTTCGCCGCGAATTAACTTTTCTCTTAAGTTCGAGATTATTCTGAATGCTGAACATTCATTACATTCGAGAACAAACCAAATTCAGACACACAAATGATTGAAAGCATAGTGCAGATAATTCCAAAGTTCTAGTGCGGATAGAAGTTGTTTTCGCAAAGAAAAGTGCTCAAGCTTAAAGCCTGAATGAAGTTTTAATACGGTTACATTTCCACTAAGCATACCAAGGCAAATAAAGTCTTAATTGTGATCAAAGTTTTATCAAGCACCTGTGGGACTCGCACGCTCGACGAAGGTGTGCAAGTCAATCATGTCAGCAATCCTAGTGGCCGCATCAATGAAAGTCACCATGAACTGCTCGAATTGCAGTTTCTTTGTGTTGATCACATGGAGATCTTTCAACTTGTCCTCCCTTGCCTCCTTGCAATGGACTCTTACGAGTGATAGGGCCACATCAGCTCGACAACAAGCAGCAGATTTCTTCCATGCTTGCACTCGACCGGGAATCTCATTGAGATGAGTCATCATTGATTCAAGGTCAGTCTGGAGGGTGTCTACGTGCCATAGTTCCTTGTCAACCTTCTCTAGTGCAGCCTTCAATCAAGTGATATATTCTTGAACACTCTTGAGACGGACGTCGAGACGAAACATGTTTATGGCCACAATGTCCCCAATGGGTGACTTGGTGGGATCCAGATTTGGTTCAATCTCCTTTTCAAAGTCTTTGTAGAATTCTATACGAAGCGGGAATTGAAAGGAAGTCATGCTTCTATCCTACTGGAATTAAGGAAACTCACTCGGTGAAAGAAAGTTATCGTCGAGCATACTGAACATCTTCTTCGCAAAGTCCCACAAATACTTCTCCAAACCTTTGCTCCTGTTTTCAGCTGTTCAGTCTTCTTGATCCAGTTGGCATGCTCCTGCTTGAGTTTCACGTTCTCTTTTTCTAGCTTCTTAGCTACTGCAAGTTTCCTCTCGGCAGCCTCAGTTTTGTCCCTCGCCACCTTTTGAGCATCAGCGAGTGCCTTGTCCTTCTCCTCCAGCGCCTTCTTCATGGCATCTAGAGAAACAACATTGTTGAGTCGCGCTTGGAGTCGGTGATTCTCATCATGCACATATGTTCAAGCAAGAACACTTGGTTCAAAGGATGGAAGAAGAAAGTGCCAGTGTAGTTGGTCAACAAAGATTACCTCCCAGAGACCTCAGTTCAGCCTGTGCACGATCAAGATTGTTCTTGGAGACCTCCAGATCCACTTGGAAGCTGATTCTTCTCTTTTTCCAGTTTGATGTACCGAGTCCCAAGTTCACAAGCCGTCTGAAATAAACAAAGAAGTGGTTCAGTTAACATTAAAATTCCTCCACTCCCGAGCGGAAAGGAACAAGTTCAGTTGACTGGTGGGCGGCCCGACGCCCCGCCCCACACCCCTGAAAAAGCTTCATGTCATGGTTGATGGAAATGATGTCCATGAAACCTGTGTCATATCATGGTTGATGGAAATGATGTCCATGAAACCTGCAGAGTAGGCTCGGACCTTTACTTCTCTCAAACAGCTATTCAGAAGTGGAAACACTAACACAAAAATTCACTCGATGAACCAAGAGACGAGTGTACTTCGCATACGACAAAGGACCCTTAGTCCAAGTTCTTAAGACTATTGCTCATCGTCAACGATCAACGGTAGTCTTGGGGACTACACCTAGAGGGTGCACTCAGCGTGCCCCCACCGGATATGAAACAACTCGACGAGATCCGATTAAAAAATTGTCTCTATCAGACCCCCGCCGTTGCAAGCACTCGATGATGGGTTTAGGGACTACACCTAGTGGGAGCACTCAGCGTGCCCCCACTGGACATGGTATCACTTGACATGCCGAGTGACGAGGAACCTAAAGAAAGAAAGCGCGCAAGTCTGCAAGCATCGTCTCTATTAGACCCCCGCCGATGCAAACACTCGACGGCGGTATCAGGGACTACACCTAGTGGGTGCACTCAGCGTGCCCCCACTAGACCTTCTATCACTGGACCTGTCGACCGACTATCAAAACAATTCTAAGACCCTTGCCGATATCATCATCATTCGACAGCAGTCTCGGGGACTACACCCAGTGGGTGCACTCAACGTGCCCCCACTAGACTAGAAACTACTCGACTAAAACCTAATCTACTCGAGACGAAAACAAGCAAATTTCCTTCAAAAGGAAAACACCGAGTGGGTGTACAGTCAAGAAAAATAGGAATTCAATCGGAAATGGACTTACAATTGCACTTACTCGGACATTGGTGCGAAGCACCGAGCTAGCATCATAAGCCAACTTGTTGGCTTCGTACGCCTCTTTCGTGCGCAGCATGATCTGCTCTGCTTGGATCATGGCCTCCTTGCCAGCTCCAGTATGATTATCCCGGACGCGATACAGAGGAAAGGCAGTCATCGGGTGAGTTGTTGGGGAGGGAGTAGCTGAAGTTGCTTTAGGCTGCCCGATTGGCATCGAGGCCACAATGGTCGAATTGGCTGGCGGAGCACTCGACAGGAGAGCAGCAAGCTCAGTTCTAGCTCAAGACAAGTGGCCAAGCCCTTGAGATGACGCAGCAGTCGACTTGTGAGGCATTTGCCCTAATGACGTTCTCCGAGCGTGTGCGCAAGGAGTTCTTGAGGTCACACCATCACCCCACGTACCTCGTGGTGGCTCTTCATCGTCCTCCAGCCGAATGACTTCTGCAGCTACCAGTCGGCAACGTTAGTTTATTCAATTGGTGAATTATTCCCAAGAAACATAACAGAGTGAGGGTTTGTTATACCTCGTTGGAAGGTGGCCACCTCGGCAGTGTCCCCTTCTGTATGCTCCTCTTCATGCCATGGAGGTGACATCACAGAGATAGCAGCTCTGGTGGACAGATCCCACTCGGTCAGCAAAGGTTTGAAGTTCCACAACAAAAAAGGAAAAAGAAAATGAACACTCACGTTGAAACAACAGGTACAACAATCTTCATGTGGGGCAGAACCTTTCGTGGTTTTGGGGCGTCAGACTTGGGCTGTTTTGCGGCCCGCTCACTCGACGCAACTGTCGAAGCTCGCTCACGCTTGGGATTCCTACTGCTCGACGCCAGGGTCTTTCTTGGGGCAGCCACGGGGTCTTGACGCTGCTTGGAACGATTCTCGGTACGCAGAGGAGACTCAACTTCCTCTTCGTTTTCACACGAGTCCACGTAATCATCTTCACTATCCTCAGCATAATCAACATCTATGTTGCCTCCCTCACTCTCCCCTCCATCATCAGGCTGATTTCCATTCGACATGGGCGAGTACATGTTCATCAGCTCCTGCAAGATTCGAACAATAAAGTCAGTCAACTGTTGCCACCAATCCCTTGATGAAACGTCAAAGCATTCGACAAAGACATAAGTTACTAGATTTGGTGGTGGATTCTCAGCAGAGAAAGGCAAGATCTGCTTGGCTCCCAAGGAATTTACGCAGGCTCCGGTGATGCTCCTAAGCCACTATGCAACAACTTCCTTTGAGACTTCTTTTGGATGTGTCCAAGTGGTGTCCTCAGGGCCTGAGTAGTGCCACATGGCGTGCTCCGTAGCTTGAAGAGGTTGAATTCATCGACTGAGGAACGTTTCCAACAGATCCATGCCGGTCACTCCGCCGCAAACCAAATTCACTACAACATTCACTAAGATTCCCACTTGGACTTTCTCCCCTTCTAACACTGACAGAGATCTGGTACTAGTGGGCCGATTTGGTATGAAGGGGGAAAGGCCAGTCGACATGTTGAGAGATGCAACATCTTTGCAGTAAAACCAAGTCGACAGCCAGCCCCGAATAGACTCAGGGAAAGTCATTGACGGAAAGGAGCTTCTAGATCTCTTTTGGATCCCCAAGCCACCACATACCTGAATGATATGGGTTTTATCGTCCTTTGGGTTGGCATTTTTAACCGACTGGGATTGGACAGTAAAAATGTGTTTAAACAAGCCCCAATGGGGATGGCAACCCAAAAAGCACTCGCACAAGGTGATGAAAGTAGCAAGGTATAAAATGGCGTTCGGAGGAAAGTGGTGAAGTTGACCTCCGAAAAAGTTTAGAAACCCGCGGAAGAAAGGATGGGGAGGCATAGATAAACCTCGCTCGACGTGAGTGAGAAGGAGGACCCACTCCCCTTCGTGCGGCTCCGGCCCTGTTTCCCCTCAACGATAGCCTCCATGAGCCGTCGGCCATCAGCCCGTCGACGACGAGGTTATTGACATCCCTCACCGTGATCGTCGACAGGAGGAAATCTCCCTCGATCCAACTTGCCAATGTCGTAAATCAGGCGCTCGAGCTTCTTCGCCTTGGTCCGCTCGAGCTTCGCCATCTTGCGTTCCATCATCGCGGTGGCGATCGTCGAGGCGGAGTGGAGCAGTACGCGTGGAGTTTCGGAGGCAGAGGAAAAGAGAGGATTTGGGGGAGAAGAACTGTGATGTCCGCAACGTTGTCCGGTCTTATATTGAAGCAGATGTCGGAGTGATAGATTTCCTTCCCTTTTTGCCTTTTGACCGTTCATGCGGTTTCTGGGGCCTTGACAGCGCTTCACCACACTTGTCCCATCGTTTTTAGGCATGTTCTCGCCAATAGCGGCTGGAGTGTCCACCATGTAGACGTCATATTTGGAGGTGGCGGCCCATCGCCCGGCATTAACCGGGGTGGGAGCGCAATCTTTCTCATCCATGTATTCTGCCTCTTCGGAGGCATAGTCCAACATGTCAATTAAATCTTCGACTGTGGTTATCAAGTGGGTGGTGGGTGGGACAAAAAATTCGTCCTAACCTGCCCTGAGACCGATCTGAGCATGGATAGGGGTAGGGTCATCGGTATAATTCATCGACAAGATCCAATCTAGGGCCTCGTTGAGTATCGAGAGCTCGATCGGGTCAACCTGCTTGGAGCTTTCGGAGTTGACCTCCGTTGTGTCTGCGCTAGAGCAGTGTACCGTAGGAATGGGTATCTGGTCATCTAGCACTATGGCCGGATCCGGACTGAGAGTCAGGTCATTGGCGGGGAAAATCCCGTGGATGTGACCGAAAGAGGGATCCGAGGTTAAAGCCTTGGGGTCTTCGGGCATGGCAGGCAAAACTGCGAGCCCGATTAGTCAAAGATCACCCCGAGAGTCCACAGAGAAATCTAAGTTCCCGAATCTCACCTCTTGATCAGGGGCGAAGCTCCCGACTCGGCCTAGATGGGCGGTTGGGTCAGCGTGCAGCACAATGCTGCCAAAAGCGAAGATCTATTTGGGGACAAAGGTGTCATGTTGCAGACCTCTTCATTGATAACTACACAAGCCATCGATTCCTTTGGTGATCACAGCGGAACTCTCAATGAAAGCAGCAATGTCAGTGTCAAAACCGGTGGGTCTCGGGTAGGGAGTCCCGAGCTGTGAGACTAGAATTGATGGTAACAGGAGACGATGTTTACCCAAGTTCGGACCCTCCTATGGAGGTAATACCCTATGTCCTGCTTGATTGTATTCATGATATGTAGGTTACAGAGTCGATCTACCTCGAGATCAAATAGCTAAACCCTAGTTGAGTTGTCCTCTGTCTACAACTTAAAACCCTCCGGGTTATATAGACACCGAGTGTACCCAGGGTTCACATATAGTCTGTTACACGTCAAAGGGATAAACATGCCTATTCACTACTCCAAACGTGGAAAACACGCCACGATTCCTGAAGCTTCCTTCCTGAAGACAAGGCCTTCGATCGATCCAATGCTTGGCAAACAACCCATAAAGTGTGGCCCATAAGAAATAGGTCGGCCTCCCTAGGACCCCTTAAACTAGGACTCCCTTAGAGGCCATGGATGAAGGAGATCTTGGGAGGCTCGTTCTCAAGGCCTCCCAAGGACCGCGCAGGCTGGGGTGTGGTCGCCCTTCTGGCCAGAGCTCCATGGCCACCGAAAGACGGGGTCGCGAGGGGACCGGTAGCCCCAGGAAGAGGCAGAAACGACAGAGCTCTTCCTTCGCCAGTGGGGAGCCTACGAAATAGAATCTTAGAAGGAGAGTACAAAGGGAAGGTTGAGGAGGCGTAGGTACTTACTCGTCCACGGTGATCCACTTCCTCTTGTTCGGCACACGCGACGCCGAGGAGCGGCCGCCCCTAGACACTTTCCTCTTCCAGCCAGCGCGGGGGCTGGAGGACGGCATAGCAATGACGAGCACCTGGCATCCTGTAGCAGATATGGCAGACTCCTTCATCGACATGGCATCTCCCTCAAACCTGGGCTGGGCCGAAGCGATATCCTGGGTCATAGGCAACAACGACGCCCCACCTCCGCCAAGGGAGGGGCCGTGGCCTCAGGACCCCCGGGTCTCAAGACCCTCGCGAGGGGGTCACCGTGTGGACACGCTGCCTCCGGAGGAAACAACCCCCACTCATCAAAGCACGACATTGTAACGACCCGATCTGAAGGGATCGGAGTCTCTACGCTTAAGTGTCATCCCTGGATCGGTATGCTGACACACACAATACTTGAGGATTTACAACAGAGTTCAATCACACATTTATTACATCCAGAATCCGTAAAGAGTATTTATTACATTAATGTGGCCTAAGGCCAAGTAAAACAAAATAATGCGGAAGCAATAAGTGTAACGAACCCATCAACTCCACAAGCAAGCTGAGTGCAGAACAACGACCTATCGCACCTTATTCGTCGTCAGATAAATCTGCAACATGATAAGTTGCAGCCGTGTATGTCAGTACATGGAATGTACTGGCAAGTCACATCATAAAGTGTAATAATCCTACATAGTACATGCAATTTGGCTGGTGGAAATCTCTAAGTTTAGTTTTGCATAAAGCTAGTTTTTCCCTATCATAAATAATTGCTCTACTTCTACAAATATCATAAGTCTGAGATGATGCCCATCTCAATCATTCCAAAATTTTGTACCCAGTTGATTAGTTAAGAGTGATGAGATCTCCCTACATTTCCACTACTAAAAGCTCAAGTTGTCCATGACCGGGCACACGGCTAATCGATTAGATTTTAACTCTGTAGAGGTTGTGCACTTTTCCCCACAAGACTCGACCACATCCTTGATTGGAAGATCGAGACATAGTCTTTCGAAAGCATTTCCCCTAACCCACGGATAGGCCGGTACACCTACATCAACTACATCTGCTAGCCTATCCCGTAAGAGGTCACACCATCTACTCAACTAAGCCAGAGCCCATATTGGCTTGCGACTGCACACGTAAGCTTATAGACATGAAAATAAGGTTGATCCCTTTGAGCCTGGGTGGACAGACCACTAGTGTGCACTCCCATGGATTCCCATGAATGCTCCCACTGTACTTCGCCACCATACAACCCAATTTCCACCTAGGTAGTTCATTAAAGGTTGTCCAAATTACTACTTTGTCATTCACATCTCAAGGTGATAACACTCCCCAATCCCCATCTACTTTGGCGAAGCATTGTAACGTAACACGGTGGTTACAAAGTTGGTACGATTCAGACCTACCTCAAATGAACTACTGGGTGATAGTAAAACCAACAAGTATAAACTCCTACCATGAAATCCTACATCAATGGACTATGTGCAAAAATAAACCATAGGTAAAACATGTATGATCAAAATGTAACTTGCCTTCGTGCTGGGAGTGAAGTTCTAGGGAGTGGTAGTACACTGCTTCGCACTCCGGACAATCTATTGCAAAGTAAATAAACACACATAAACAAGCATTCATACAATTCAAAGAAAACATGCAACAAAATATTTGCAAAAGCCAAATAAAATCCAACACAAGTCATTAGCATGAAAATGTTCAAAGTATAAATACTGTTCAAAATTCGTGACATGCACTAGTGTTCCTACAAGGCATTCTAGTAAAATTATGATGAACATAAAATACTTGTTTAGAATATATAGTGGCAAAAGTTCATGGCAAAGGATTTAGTTCGTGTGACGTGGTGCAAAAAGAATCACTTCAAACAGGTATACCATTTGGAAGATATGGCCTAATGAAATTTAAATTCAAATCTGAAATAATTTCGAATTTGAACTTGCAAAAGTTTGCAATGATGGGTTCTCTGGTTAGGGCTATTCGAGACAAAAATTTAGCCGTTGGTTTAATCTCGTTTCGATCTACGGTTAAAATGTTAAGGCCTTTTGAAGTTTTGAAACAAATCTGGAAAAAAAACCCTGCTATAATAGCGTTTTCTAAAAACACTATATTGTGAACGTTTGCGGCTAGAGCGCGAAGTGGATGGCTCTGGTTTGCTGGCTGCGTTCACCACGTCAGCTACGCGGTGAACATTCACTAAATAAGTAGGTTTGGCTAAACTAAAAGAAAACCGACGTTCGGTTCAAATAAACCGCACGGTTTAGATCACAACGCGGTTAACCACGTACCTCTTCGGTCTAATAATAAAAAACTAATCTAATCTATAGAACGAACAGAGGAGTGAGCGAGCGCTCACAGAGACGAGGACGGGGTCGGGCAGGAACTCGACGGCGGCGGGGCGATGGCTCCGGCGGGCTCTGGCGCCGACGAGGTAGGCAGGGAGGTGCGGCTCGGCGAGGGCTGCCGAACGGTGGTGACGGCGGACGACAGGGACGAGCGAATGGAACGGGGCGAGCTCCTATACTCCGGCGAACTCCGGTGATGCAGGTCGTCGGGATGGCCGCTCTGGCGAACCTTGGGGGAAAGGAAGATGTCAGGGAGGTGCACAAGGATGAGGGGGTCTGATTCCCACAAAGAAACAGTGCCAAGGCAGCTCACCGGCGGTGTGGTACTCCGACGAACTAGCTCCGGCCAGCGAGATCCACGTGGCAACTGCGGCGGCTACGAGCGGCGAGAGGTGGAGTGGGGTTGCTGAATGGAATGAGGGGATCAGGGGCCTTTTATAGGCGCGGCTAGAGGTGCTGCGGAGTTGCGGATATGCTCTATCTCGAGAGCCTCGCACGGCCGGTGCGGGAGCTACGAGCGCTGGGTTATCCAGCGGGTGCTGCGCAGGAGGTTGAACACGATGGGGTTGTGGCCCACCTGACAGGCGTGAGAGAGAGAGACTAGAGAGAGAGATATCGTGGGGAGGGAGGGGAGCGAGCGACCGCTGGGAAGGGCTCGGGCGATCGGCCTGGCTGGCTCGGGCGAGCGGCGTGGTGGCTGGCTTTGGCCGGCCTGTGTGCGTGCGTGTGTGTTTCTGTTTTTTTATAACCCATTCTTTTTAGATCCGAGGCAGAAAACAAAAAGAAAAAATATCAGAAAAATTCCTAAAATCCTTATTGGTAAAATAGAGCACAAGGAACATTAATTCCTGCTCATATAATTTAGAAATATATATATATATATATATATATTTCTATAATGAAATAAAGTAACACCAAATATACTTAAATACTTTCGCACTCATTTATATTTTGAGGAAGTCATATTATCCCCTCTCTATTATTTTATGTGAGTGGAAAACTTGAACATCATAAACTCCAAATGCAATAAAGATATGATATGTAATATGATTCTATTAACATCGTAATTTAATAAAATTGGGATGTTACAAACCTACCCCCCTTAAGATGAATCTCGTCCTCGAGATTCGGGTTGGCCAGCAAAAAGGTGTGGATGGTCACGCTTGAGATCTTCTTCTCGTTCCCAAGTAGCTTCCTCCTCGTTGTGGTGACTCCACTGAACCTTGCAGAACTTGATGACCTTGGTACGAGTGATCCTCTCAGCAGTCTCAAGAATCTTAACAGGTTTCTCCTCATAAGTTAGATTGTTATCCAACTGAATTGCTTCTAGAGGCACTGTGTCTCTCAAAGGAATATCTCCCATCTCTGCATGACACTTCTTCAGTTGGGAAACATGAAACACATCATGAACTCCTGACAAACCCTTTGGTAGTTCCAACTTGTATGCAACTTCTCCTCTGCATTCCAGAACTCTGTATGGCCCCACGAATCATGGTGCTAACTTTCTTTTAACTCCAAACCTCTTAATACCTCGAAGTGGAGACACTCGCAGATATGCTCTATCTCCCACTTCGTACATCACTTCCTTGTGTTTAGCATTGGCATAACTCTTCTATCTAGACTGACCAATCTTGAGTCTATCACGGATCAACTTGACCTTCTCCTCAAAATCTCGAATCAAATCTGATCCAAAAAATTTGTGATCACCAACTCCATCCCACATCAATGGTGTTCCGCACTTCCTCCCATATAATGCCTCAAAAGGGGCCATCTGCAAACTGGCTTGATAGTTGTTGTTGTATTAGAACTCTGCATAAGGTAAGTTATCATCCCAACTAGACCCGTAGTCTAGCGCACAAGCTCTCAACATGTCCTCCAGAATCTGATTCACCCTCTCTGTCTGCCCATCTGTCTGTGGATGGAAGGTTGTACTGAATTCTAGCCTAGTACCCAAAGTTTCGTGTAGCTGATGCCAAAACTTTGAAGTAAACTGTGTTCCTCCATCTGATACAATGATCTTCGGAACTCCATGCAGACATACAATCTTGGTCATATATATATTTGCTAGCTTAGCACTTGTATAGGTACTCTTCATGGGAATGAAGTGAGTAACCTTGGTCAAGCGATCAACAATGACCCAAATGGAATCATAACCTGAGCGGGTCCTGGGTAATCCTGTGATGAAGTCCATGCCAAGTTTATCCCATTTCCAATCAGGTATCGGCAATGGCTGAAGCAAACCTGCTGGTTTCTGATGCTCTGCCTTTACCCAATGACATACATCACATATTGCTACATACTCAGCAATTTCCCTCTTCATACCGGTCCACCAAAAACTTTCCTTCAAGTCCAAATACATCTTGGTGTTCCCCGGATGTATCGAGTAAGGTGAATCATGAGCCTCCTGAAGAATCAACTTCCTGATCTCTAGATCACTGGGCACACAAATATGTTTCTCAAACCATATGGTTCCATGCTCATCCTCACGGAATCCTTCTGCCTTTCCTTGGCTAATCCTCTCCTTTATCTCGGTAATACCTTGATCCAACTTCTGAGCTTCTCTCATCTTTCCCAGCAAGGTGGACTGAACTTCGAGTGCGGCAACATAGCCTCTTGGAACTATTTCCAGCTTGAGATCTCTAAGTTCATCACACAACTCCTGAGGTAATCCTCCTGCGACAAGAGTGTTGACATAGCTCTTACGGCTCAATGCATCTGCCACGACGTTGGCTTTTCTTGGATGATAATGAAAACTCATGTCATGATCCTTGATGAGCTCCAACCATCTCCTTTGCCTAAGGTTCAACTCTTTATGCGTGAAGCTGTACTTCAAACTCTTGTGATCGGTGTAAACATCACATTGGTTCCCGATAAGGAAATGTCTTCAGGTCTTGAGTGCATGCACCACTGCTGCTAACTCCAGATCATGTGTGGCATAGTTCAACTCATGAGGTCAAAGCTGACGTGAAGCATAAGCTACAACCTTTCCTTCTTGCATAAGCACGCCTCCAAGTACTTGGCGTGAAGCGTCACAATACACCTGAAAATCCTTGTGTATGTTCGGCAGAATTAGCACTGGAGCTGTAACCAAACGTTTCATCAACTCCTAGAAACTGGCTTCACATTCCTCAGTCCAAATATACTTGGTGTCCTTCTTCAACAACTATGTCATGGGCTTTGCAATCTTGGAGAAATTCTCAATGAACCTCCGATAATATCCTTCAAGTCCAAGGAAACTACGGATCTCGCTAACTGAGGTTGGTGCCTTCCATTCTGTGACTGCTTCTACCTTGGAAGGGTCCATGGCAATTCCTTCCCCTGACACAACATGTCCGAGAAATTTGACTTCCTTCAACCAAAACTCACACTTGCTGAACTTGGCATAAAGTTGGTGTTCTCTGAGCTTCTCCAGAACTAAGCGCGGATATTCTGCGTGCTCCTCCTCATTCTTGGAGAAAACCAATATATCATTAATGAATAACACAACAAACTTATCCAAGCACTCCATGAATACCTTGTTCATCATGCTCATAAAATAGGTAGGGGCATTAGTCAAACCAAACGACATGACTGTATACTCATAAAGCCCATACCTCGTGGTAAAAGCTGTCTTAGGTATATCCTTCTCGCGGATCTTCAACTGATGATAACCTGATCGAAGGTCAATCTTGGAGAAAACACTAGCTCCTTCTAGCTGGTCGAACAAGTCATTGATCATCGGCAGCGGATACTTGTTCTTGATGGTCACCTCATTCAAAGAGCGATAATACACACACATCCTCAAAGTTCCATCCTTCTTCTCCACTAAGAGTACTGGGGCTCCCCAAGGTGATGAACTCGGGCGAATATACCCCTTCTCCAGCAATTCCTCAATCTGCTTCTTGACTTCCGCTAGATCATTAGCGGGCATCCGGTATGGCCTCTTGGAGATAGGCCGATGCCGGCAGTAACTCACTGAGAAACTCAATCTCTCAATCCGGTGGCATACTGGGTAACTCCTTTGGAAATACATCAGGATAATCCTTCACCACTGGTACTTCTTCTTGGACAACTCCCGTAAGAGAGTTCACTTGAGTCCTCTTAGGCTAAAGCCTGGATACATACTTGATCCTCTTCTTCTCTGGAGTGGTGAGAAGAATTGACCTACTGGCACAATCAATGCTTCCCTGATACTTGCCCTCTAGAGTGATCGCCTTGTCCACCAACTCTTGATAGTTATGAAAAGTTGCTACCATCAACTGAATTCCCAGCTCATCATTAAGTACCTCCAGAAACTTCTCTTGCTTGGCTGCATCGGTTGCCACGTCACCTGGGGCGTAACGGGACAACCTGCTGAGGTCATCAACATACTCAGACACTGAGCGACCTCCTTGGCACAAGGTGCAGAACTCCCTCTTCTTGAGAGCCATAGCTCCCGCTGAAACATGAGCAGTGTGGAACGCCTGCTGGAACTGAGCCCAAGTCACATTCTCCATGGGGTACGTGGTGGTGTAGTTCTCCCACCATGAAGTTGTTGGTCCATCCAGTTGGTGAGAGGCGAACCTCACCTTCTCCTGATCAGTGCATCCTGCTATGGCTAGCTTCCTACCCATGTTGCAAAGCCAATCATCTCCGACGATCGGCTCTGGGATGCTCATTAAGGTTGGAGGATTCAGCCTCAGAAAATGGGTAAGACTGTCAATTTGTGGTGGAGGTGGAGGTGGAGGCGGGTTCTTGTTGTTTTTCTAGGCCATATTATGCATCATCAACCGTATCATCTGGTTCTGGGTCTGAAGCAATTGTTCCAAGGCGGGTGGGATATCATTCCCTGAGCCACTCCCGGAAGGGTTGCGCCTTGGTGGCATCTGTTGGGTCAGCATAGATGAAGTATAGATAGAACTAGGCCTAAGGGAGAAACACTACCCATATGCAAATTATGTCAATAAAAATCCAAATCACTCCAATTCAATTCAATCAAAGATTTCACACGAAACAAATCTAAGGTGAGCCATGTCACAAGATTTGACAAGGTCCCACAAATAAATAAATCTAATACTAATCAAATATCGAATCCTAATCTCTCATGGTGGTCCAAATCTACTCCTCATCGAAAGAGAGATCTATCATGTTGATGTCGGCTCCAGTGGCATCACTCTGTATCTCCTCATCGTCGTCCTCATAGTCTTTGTCCTCACTGACGTAGTCCCCATAAGAGTGATCCTCTTGTAGATTCTCCTCGCTATCAAGCTTTTCCTTAGCTTCCTCCAGCTAAAGCTTCAAGTCGTCGAACTTATCCAGCAGCGCATCGAGCTCCTCCTCATGCTCCGTGCGAGCGTTCTGAAGCTCTTCTTCCAGCTCGACCTTGCGGGTAGTCAGGTTGTGGGTGGTGACGAGGCTGTTGTCCATCTCTTCCATCATCCTGGTGATGAGCTCCTCCAGGTCCTCAATGTGTGAGGTGATGGTGTCGTCCTCCCTCGTGTGCACCACATCTCCATCCGAGTCGCGGCACGCATACATGATGTAGTTAGTCTTCCTGAGAACCTCGCGGTAGTCCTGGCGGATGCACCCAAGTGCAAAGAGCGCAGCGATCCCTTTGCCAATGCCCCATGATCTTACTTCTATGTAGAAGTCGATCGGCTCGATGGCATTTCCAAAAGTTTGCCCTGGAATGTGGACGTCAATCCTGCAGCGCATCTCCTCGGGTAGAGTGGCCGTGAAGGTACCGATGAAGCTGGGTAGGGCAATGCGCAGATGTCATGTGACATCCACGAGCTGTCTTCCAAAGGGCATGGTTGCATCGGGCTGAGCAAACTCAAAGATGGGGGTAAACATCTACAATTTGAAAGAGAGGAGAAATTAGTAGTGAAGCAGGGAAAAGTATGAGACCAAAACAGGGGTATAAAAGTGTTGTAAAATATAGTTTTTATCCTATGGCTTTCCATTTTCTAGGGTCGTCCCACAATCAACGTGTGCTCTGATACCATCTTGTAACAACCCGATCTCAAGGGATCGGAGTCTTTGTGCTTAAGTGTCATCCCTGGATCGGTATGCTGACACACAGTACTTGAGGATTTACAACAGAGTTCAATCACACATTTATTACATCGAGAATCCTCAAAGAGTATTTATTAAATTAATGTGGCCTAAGGCCAAGTAAAACAAAATCATGCGGAAGCAATAAGTGTAATGAGTCCATCAACTCCACGAGCAAGCTGAGTGCAGAACAATCACCTATCGCACCTTATTTGTCGTCAGATAAATCTGCAACATGATAAGTTGTAGCCGTGTAGGTCAGTACATGGAATGTACTGGCAAGTCACATCATAAAGTCTAATGAGCCTACATAGTACATGCAATTTGGCTGGTGGAAAGCTCTAAGTTTAGTTTTGCATAAAGCTAGTTTTTTCCTATCAAAAATAATTGCTCAACTTCTACAAATATCATAAGTCTGAGATGATGCACATCTCAATCATTCCAAAATTTTGTACCCAGTTGATTAGTTAAGAGTGACGAGATCTCCCTACATTTCCACTACTAAAAGCTCAAGTTGTCCATGACCGGGCACATGGCTAATCACTTAGATTTTAACTCTGGAGAGGTTGTGCACTTTTCCCCACAAGACTCGACCACATCCTTGATCGGAAGATCGAGACATAGTCTTTCGAAAGCATTTCCCCTAACCCACAAATAGGCCGATACACCTACATCAACTACATCTACTAGCCTATCCCGGAAGAGGTCACACCATCTACTCAACTAAGCTAGAGCCCATATTGGCTTGTGGCTGCACACGAAATCTTATAGAGATGAAAATAAAGTTGATCCCTTTGAGCCTGGGTGGACGGACCACTAGTGTGCACTCCCATGGATTCCCATGAATGCTCCCACTATACTTCGCCACCATACAAACCAATTTCCACCCAGGTAGATCATTAAAGTTGGTCCAAATTACTACTTTGTCACTCACATCTCAAGGTGATAACACTTCCTAATCCCCGTCTACTTTGGCGAAGCATTGTAACATAACACGGTGGTGACAAAGTTTCTACGGTTCAGACTTACCTCAATGAACTAATCGGTGATAGTAAAAGCAATAAGTATAAACTCCTACCATGCAATCCTACACCAAAGGACTATGTGCAAAAATAAACCATAGGTAAAACATGTATGGTCAAAATGTAACTTGCCTTCATGCTGGGAGTGAAGTTCTAGGGAGTGGTAGTACTCTGCTTCGCACTCCGGAGAATCTATCACAAAGTAAATAAACACACATAAACAAGAATTCATACAATTCAAAGAAAACATGCAACAAAATATTTGCAAAATCCAAATAAAATCCGACACAAGTCATTACCATGAAAGTTTTCAAAGTATAAACAGTGTTCAAAGTTCGTGACATGCACTAGTGTTCCTACAAGCCATTCTAGTAAAATTATGATGAACAGAAAATACTTGTGTAGAATATATAGTGGCAAAAGTTTATGGCAAAGGGTTTAGTTCGTGTGATGTGGTGCAAAAAGAATCACTTCAAATGGGTATACCGTTTGGAAGATATGGCCTAATGAAATTAAAATTCAAATCTGAAATAATTTCAAATTTGAACTTGCAAAAGTTTGCAATGATAGGTTCTCTGGTTAGGGCTATTCGAGACGAAAATTTAGCCGCTAGTTTCATCTCGTTTCGATCTACGGTTAAAAAGTTAAGGCCTTTTGAAGTTTTGAAACAAATTTGGAAAAAAGACTGCTATAATAGCGTTTTCTGAAAACACTATATTGTGAACGTTCGCGGCTACAGCGCGAAGTGGATGGCTCTAGTTTGCTGGCTGTGTTCACCGCGGCGGCTATGCGGTGAACATTCGCGAAGTAGGTAGGTTTGGCTAAACGAAAAGAAAACCGACGTTCGGTTCAAATAAACTGCATGGTTTAGATCAAAACATGGTTAACCGCGTACCTCTTCGGTCTAATAATAAAAAATTAATCTAATCTACCGAACGAACAGAGGAGTGGGTGAGCGCTCACAGAGACGAGGATGGGGTCGGGCAGGAACTCGACGGCGGCGGGGCGATGGCTCTGGCGGGCTCTGGCGCGGGCGAGGTAGGCGGGGAGGTACGGCTCGTGGAGGGCTGCCGAACAGCGGTGGTAGCGGACGGTGGGGACGACCGAATGGAACGGGGCGAGCTCCTATACTCCGGTGAACTCTGGCGACGCAGGTCGTTGGGGTGGCGGCTCCGGCGAACCTAGGGGAAAACGGAGATGTTAGGGAGGTGCACAAGGATGAGGGGGTCCAATTCCCGCAAAGAAACAGGGCCAAGGCAGCTCACCAGCGGCGTGGTACTCCGACGAACTAGCTCCCGCCAGCGAGATCCAAGTGGCAACTGCGGCGGCTACGAGCAGCGAGAGGTGGAGTGGGGTTGCTGAATGGAACGAGGGGATCGAGGGTCTTTTATAGGCGCGTCTAGAGGTGCTGTGGAGCTCCGGATATGCTCTATCCCGAGAGCCTCGCGTGGCCGGTGCGGGAGCTGCGAGCGCTGGGTTATCTAGCAGGTGCTGCGCGAGAGGTTGAGTACAATGGGATTGGGCCCCACCTGACACGTGTGTGAGAGAGAGAGATATCTTGGGGAGGGAGCGGAGCGAGCGAGCGCTGGGGAGGGCTCGGGTGATCGGCCTGGTGGCTGGCTTCAGCCGGCCTGTGTGCGTGCGTGTGTATTTCTGTTTGTTTATAACCCTTTCTTTTTGATCCGAAGCAGAAAACAAAAAGAAAAAAATATCAGAAAACTTCCTAAAATCCTTATTGGTAAAATAGAGCACAAGGAACATTAATTCCTGCGCATATAATGTCGATGAACTCATTTGCTCTTGTACTTCAGGATGATAGACTCCTCAACACACAATCACTCTCTCATGGATTTTGCTATGGTGGAAGAGATTGATTGGGTGTAAAGCCTCTTGGGGAGGCTAGAGATCAAGATTCATATGGTTGGAATGGAATGGCATATTCTCAAAACATGAGTAGGTGGCTCTCACTCAGAAAATCTGATAGGGTAGATATGTATTGATACGTCTCCATGGTATCTATAATTTTTGATTGTTTCATGCTAATATTCTACAACTTTCATATACTTTTGGAAACTTTTTATACTATTTTTGGGACTAAAATATTGATCTAGTGCCTAGTGCCAGTTCCTGTTTCTTGAATGTTTTTTGTTTCTTAGAATATCCATACCAAATAAAGTCCAAAAGTGATAAAAACTTATAGAGATTTTTATTGGTATATATGTGATTTTTGGGAAAAAGAATCAACGTGAGACGATGCTCGAGGAGGTGCCAAGCCTGCTAGGCATGGCCCATCCCCTGGTCGATCCTAGCAGGCTTGTGGCCACCCCTTAGGTCGGTTGGAGCTATCACTTGGCGGCAAGAAATCTAATTTTGGATAAAGATCCCCTCAAAATTTCAGCCTGATCGGAGTTACGGATCTCCGCATATTTAAGAAACGGTGAAAGGCCAGAATCTGATAGCGTAGAAATAGAAGGAAACAAAGAGAGAGATCCAACCTCGGAGGGGCTCTCTCCCCTCCGCTGCCATGGAGGCCATGGACTAGAGGGGAAATCCTTCTCCCATCTAGGGGGGAAGGTCAAGGAATAAGAATAAGAAGGAGGGCGGCTCTCTCATCCTCTCTCCCGGTGGCGCCGGAACGCCGCTGGGGCCATCATCATGACCGTGATCTACTCCTACAACTCCGTCATCTTGACCAACACCTCCATCACCTTCTCCATATATCTACAATGGTCCACTCTCCCGCAACCCGATGTACGCTCTACTTGAACATGGTACTTTATGTTTGATATTATTATCCAATGATGTGTTGCCATCATATGATGTGTTAGTAGATTTTTGTTGTCTTATGGGTTGATTGATGATGATGATTGGTTTGAGCTGCATGTTTTATTATTGGTTTTGTCCAATGGTGCTCTCCGTGTCATGCAAGCATGAGGGATCCTCGCTGTAGGATGTTCCAATGTGTTCATGATTCACCTATAGTGGGTTGCCTGAGTGACAGAAGCATAAACCCGAGTAGGTGGGTTGTTGCATATGGGAGTAAAGAGGACTTGATACCTTATAATGCTATGGTTGGGTTTTACATTATTGATCTTTAGTAATTGTGGATACTTTCTAGAGTTCCAATCATAAGTGCATATGATCCAAGTAGAGAAAGTATGTTAGCTTATGCCTCTCCCTCAAATAAAATTGCAATAATGATAACCGGACTAGATCGATTGCCTAGGGAAAATTTCGAAACTCCTACCACCACTTTTACACACTCGTTAAACTAATTTAGTTGTTTATTTATCTTAGAAGCCCTTAGTTTTTATTTACGTGCTCTTTATTATGTTGGAAACCTAACTCGTTACACCTACAAATTACTTCTAGTTTCATACTTATTCTAGGTAAAGCGAATGTTAAGCATGCATAGAGTTGTATGAGTGGTCGATAGAACTTGTGGGAATATTTGTTCTACCTTTAGATCCTCGTTGGGTTCGACACTCTTACTTATCGAGAAAGGCTACAATTGATCCCCTATACTTGTGGGTTATCAAGACCTTATTCTGGCGCCGTTGTCGAGGAGCAATAGCGTGGGGTGAATATTCTCGTGTGTGCCTGGTTGCTTTATCACTAAGTAATTTTTCTTTTCTTTTCTAAGTTGTTTTCTATCTTTAGACATGGGTAGAAAACATAAAATACCTAAAAATAAGCTGTACTTGCTGCTCAAAAAGTTGAGAAACCACTAGTGTTCCGTACCACCGAAGAATATTTCTTGGGTCATCTTCGATCCACTTGTGCTCGTGCTAAAAACCCAACTAGCTTAGTTGAGGGGAAATCATTAAATGAGCATGCTCATTATGTGTGACACCACATATCTCAAAAAGGGAAACTCTTGTGGCATCAACTTAATACTTTGTGTTGCTATGCTTGGAATTCATGTGAAATTTATGATTTTACTTGTTGTTCTAAAGAAGCTAAAAAACATCTTCCCTATCAATGTGTGTTTAATGATAATGAAATATTATCCTCTTACGCCAAGGAGGCCTATTGCTATAATGATGTTGAACAAATTGAAGAATTTGTTGCTTTTAAGGGTGCCTATGAAATTGCTTCTTTCATTGAAAAGTATGATGCTACTCTTTACAATTCTGAAAATTTTGCCTTACTTAAATATTGCTATGAAAACTATGCTTGTAATGCTTATGTTAGAGAGTTTATTGAAAGAATGACCTCTGCCTTGGAAGAGACTAAAATTTTGGAGGAATATATGGAAAAAGAAATTGCTGAAACTATGAGCTCATTAGATGAAAAAGATGAGGAGGAGAGCAAAGAATAAAAGGAGGAAGAGCGGATTAGCTACCCGTGCCCACCTTCTAATGAGAGTAACTCTTCAAGTCATACATTTTTTAATTTCCCTTCGTGCTTTCCAAAGGATGAATGTTGTGATAATTGTTATGATCCCTTGGAATCGTTTGAAATTTGATGAATTTGATGCTTGCTATGCTTGTGGCCATGATGCCAATATGAATGATGCTTATGGAGATGAACTCGCTATAGTTCCTTATGTTAAACATGAAATTGTTGCTTTTGCACCCGCACATAATAGTCATGTTATCTTTTTAAATTCTTCCAACTACACTATATCGGAGAAGTTTGCACTTATTAAGGATTATATAGATGGGTTACCTTTCACTATTGCACATGATGATTTTGATAAATATAATATTCATGTGCTTGCTGCTCATACATGCAATTATTATGAGAGAGGAGATACATCTCCACCTCTCTACGTTTCTGATACAATAAAATTGCAAGAAACTACGTATGCTATGCATTGGCCTTTACTTGGTGTGAATGAATTGTTCTTGTATGACATGCCAATGCATAGGAAGAGAGTTAGACTTCGATGTTGCATGATATATGTTACTTTGTGCTCACTACTAAATTACCAATCATTCTTAATTAAAATTGGCTTTGATATACATTGGGATCCGGGTGGATCCATTACTTGAGCACTTTATGCCTAGCTTAGTGGCTTTAAAGAACGCGCTGCCAGGGAGAGAACCCAGAAGTTTTAGAGAGTCATTTTATGTTGTCGTGTGCTTCTACATAGTTTAAGAAAACAAAACAAAAATAAGTGAGGAACTTAAAACTTTTCAAAAAGAAAACTGAAAGTGAGAAAGACAAGCAACGTTGAAGTGGGGGCTAGCCTTGAACTTTGTTCATGCCCATGGAAACTTGTGAATCTTGATTACAGAAACTTTTCAACAAAAATAATTATACCCCTGTACAAATCCATTTTCCAAGATTTGCTTTTAGGATGATTAGATTGCTTGTTTGGTGTGTGTAGTGCAAAAACAG
This sequence comes from Hordeum marinum, assembly GCA_022496015.1. NCBI lineage: Eukaryota > Viridiplantae > Streptophyta > Magnoliopsida > Poales > Poaceae > Hordeum > Hordeum marinum. The sequence continues at coordinate 428,882,565 of CM039675.1, forward strand.
AAACTTTGGCTGTAGTGCATGAATTTAATTTTTTTACTGGAATGTCAAAAGCTTCTGAAATTTTTAAAGAGTAATGCTATGAATTCTTTTATTTTGTCCTATTTTTCATAATTTTTAGAGTTATAGAAGTATGGCGCATGTTCAGATTACTACAGACTGTCCTGTTTTTGACATATTCTGTTTTTTATGCATTGTTTTTCTCATTTTGACGAAACTATCGATTGTATCAGTTGTATAAGCCATGGAAAAGTTATATTCCAGTAGCTACAATTCAAAAACAAAATATTAATTGGTTGGTAACAGTACGTAAAGTGGTAATTTGCTTTATTATACTAACGGATCTCACTAGGGTTTTGTTAAGTTTTGGGTGATTGAATTTTTCAAGTTTTGGGTGAGATCACGATGGAATAAGGAGTGGAAAGAGACTAAGCTTGGGGATGCCTGAGTCACCCCAAGGTAATACTCAATGACTCCCAAGAAACTAAGCTTGGGCATGCCCTGGAAGGCATCCCCTCTTTGTTCTAACAACCATCGGTAATTTTACTTAGAGCTATATTTTTATTCGTCACATGATATGCGTAAATCTTGGAGCATCGTGTGCTTTTCTTTTAATAATGCACCATGCTGGTATGAGAAAGTCCTTGGTTTATTTGTAGAAGGCTCTTTGGACCTCACTTATATCTTTTGGGTATGGTTTATAGAATGCTTCATGTGCTTCACTTATATCATTTGAAGTTTGGATTGCCTGCTTCTCTACACATAGAAAATTGCCATTTTTGGAATGCTCTTTTTATTCACTTATATTTGTTAGAGCGTGGGCATATATTTTGTAGAAAGAATTAAACTCTCATGCTTCACTTATATCTATTTAGGGAGTTAACATGAGTTGGTCATTCACATGGTTACTAATAAAATCCTACATAAAACTTGTAGATCACTGAATATGATGTGTTTGATTCCTTGCAATAGTTTTGCGATATAAAGATGGTGATATAAGAGTCATGATAGTGAGTAATTTTGGATTGGTAGAAATACATGTGTAAAGGTTTGTGATTCCCGTAGCATGCACGTATGGTAAACCGTTATGGAAGGAAGTCGGAGCATGATTTGTTTATTGCTTGTCAACCTTTGTGTGAGGGTCGGGAGCGCACGATGGTTAACTCCTACCAGCCTATCCCCTAGGAAAATGCGTCTAATACGTTTCTTTGATGACTAATAGACTTTTGCAATAAGTATGTGAGTTCTTTATGACTAATGTGAGTCCATGGATTATACGCACTCTCACCCTTCCACCTTTGCTAGCCTTTCTTGTACCGCACAACTTTCGCCGGTGCATTACACGCACCATATATCCTTCCTCAAAATAGCCACCATACCTACCTATTATGTCATTTCCATATCCATTCCGAGATATATTGCCATGCAACTTCCACCGATCCGTTTATTATGACACGCACCATCATTTTCATATTGCTTTGCATGATCGTAAGATAGATAGCATGATGTTTTTATGGCTTGTCCATTTTTTGATGACATTTTCTATGCTAGATCATTGCATATCCCGGTACACCGCCAGAGGCATTCATATAGAGTCATATTTTGTTCTATATATCGAGTTGTAATTCTTGAGTTGTAAGTAAATAAAAGTGTGATAACCATAATTATTAGAGAATTGTCCCATGTGAGGAAAGTATGATGGAAGCTATGATTCCCTCACAAGTTGGGATGAGACTCCGGTCTGTATGAAAAATAAAAGAGGCAAGTGAAGCCCAAATAAAAAAAGAGTCTATAGATGCCCACCAAAAAATTAAAATATATATATATATAAATATAAAAAGAGAGAGAAAAGAGAGAAGGGACAATGCTACTATCCTTTTTCCACACTTGTGCTTCAAAGTAGCACCATGATCTTCTAGATAGAGAGTATCCTATTTTGTCACTTTAATATACTAGTGATAATTTTTCATTATAGAACTTGGCTTGTATATTCCAATGATCGGCTTCCTCAAATTGCCCTAGGTCTTCGTGAGCAAGCAAGTTGGATGCACACCCACTTAGTTTTCAGTTTGAGCTTTCATACACTTATAGCTCTAGTGCATCCGTTGCATGGCAATCCCTACTCACTCGCATTAATATCTGTTAATGGCCATATCCATAGCGCGTTGATACGCCTAGGTTATGTGATACTATCTTCTCCTTTTTCTTCACAACCTCCACCATATTATATTCCACCTATAGTGCTATATCCATGTCTCATGCTCTTGTATTGCATGAGAGTTGAAAAAGTTTGAGAACATGAAAGGTGTGAAACAATTGCTTGACTTGTCATTAGGGTTGTGCATGATATAAATACTTTGTGTGGGAAGATGGATCATAGCCAGACTATATGATATTGTAGGGATAACTTTCTATTGCCATTATATTTTGAAGAGATACAATTGCTTTATTAGTATGCTTGAAGTATTATTGTGTTAATGTAAATGATAGACTATTGCTTTGAATCACTCGTGTCTTAATATTCATGCCATGATTGGATTATATGAACAAGATTATGCTAGGTAGCATTCCACATCAAAAATTATCTTTTGTATCATTTACCTACTCGAGGACGAGCATGAATTAAGCTTGGGATGCTGATACGTCTCCGTCGTATCTATAATTTTGATTGTTTCATGCCAATATTCTACAACTTTCATTTACTTTTGGCAACTTTTTAAACTATTTTTGGGACTAACATATTGATCCAGTGCCCAGTGCCATTTCCTGTTTATTGCATGTTTTTTTTCGCAGACTATCCATACCAAATGAAGTCCAAACGCGAGAGCCGAGGATAGCCGAGGAGGTGGCAAGCGAGCTAGGCACGGCCCACCCCCTGGCCGCACCTAGCACGCTTTTGGCCACCCCTTAGGTCGGTTGGAGCTGTCCTCTAGCCGCAAGAAAGCTAATTTTTGGATAAAGATCCCCTCAAAATTTCAGCCCGGTCGGGGTTACGGATCTTCGAATATTAAAGAAACGGTGAAAGACCAGAATCTAGGAGCACAGAAACAGAAGGAAATAGAGAGATAGATCCAATCTCTAAGGGGCTCTCACCCCTCTACCGCCTGGAGGCCATGGACCAGAGGGGAAACCCTTCTCTCATCTAGGGGGAAGGTCAAGGAAGAAGAAGAAGGAGGGGGCTCTCTCCCCCTCTCTCCCGGTGGCGCCGGAACGCTGCCGGGGCCATCATCGTGACGGTGATCTACTCCAATAACTCTGTCATCTTCACCAACACATCCATCACCTTCCCCCATCTATCTACAGCGGTCCACTGTCTAATATGTATCCATCATATCCACTTTTCCAAACTCTTTTGCCCTTGTTTTGGACTCTAATTTGCATGATTTGAATGGAACTAACCCAGACTGACGCTGTTTTCAGCAGAATTGCCTTGGTGTTATTTTTGTGCAGAAATAAAAGTTCTCGGATTGACCTAAAAATTTACGTAGAATATTTTTGGAATTTATAAAAAATACTGGCGAAAGAATCAACCTCAGGGGGCCACCCACAGGCCAGAAGCCTGCCAGGCGCGACCATCCCCTGGTCGCGCCTAGCAGGCTTGTGGGGCCCCTCCTGCTCCACCGACCTCAATTCCACTCCTATTTATTCCTATTCGCGGAGAAAAAATCGACGATAAGAGTTCATCGCCTTTCACGATACGGAGTCACCGCCACCTCCTGTTCTTCCTCGGAAGACCAGATCTGGAGTCTGTTTTGGGCTCCCGAGAGGGGAAATCGATGCCATGGTCATCACCAACCATCCTTCATCACTAATTCCATGATGCTATTTGCCGTTCATGAGTAATCCCATCGCAGGCTTGCTAGACGGTAATGGGTTGGATGGGATTTATCATGTAATCGAGCTAGTTTTGTCAGGGTTTTGACGGTAATGGGTTGATGTTATTATGACTTTGCTATGCTTAATGCTTGTCACTAGGGCCCGAGTTCCATGATTTCAGATCTGAACCTATTATGTTTTCATGAATATATATGTGTTCTCGATCCTATCTTGCAAGTTGTAGACACCTATTACGATTTATGATCTGCATCCCCCAGGGTGACAATAACTGGGATTCTTTCCAGTAATTATCGTAGTTTGAGGAGTTCATGTATTCACTAAGTGCTAATTCTTTGGTATGGTTCTCTATTAAAAGGAGGCCTTAATACCCCTTAGTTTCCATTAGAACCCCGTTGCCACGGGAGGGTAGGACAAAAGATGTCATGCAAGTTCTTTTCCATAAGCACGTATGACTATATATGGAATACATGCCTACATTAGATTGATGAATTGGAGATAGTGTTGGGAGACGTAGTAGTAAATCAAAAAAATTCCTACATGTCACCAAGATCTATCTATGGAGAAACCAAAAACGAGTGAGGAGAGATTGCATCTTGATACCTTTGAAGATTGCTAAGCGGAAGCGTTACAAGAACGCGGTTGGTGGAGTCGTACTCGTAGCGATTCAGATCGCGGTGGACTCCGATCTTAGCGCCGAACAACGGCGCCTCCGCGTTCAACACATGTGCATCTCGGTGAATTCTCCTACGCCTTGATCCAGCAAGGAGGAAGGAGAGGTTGGGGAAGAGCTCCAACAGTAGCATGACGGCGTGGTGGTCGTGGAGTAGCAAGGTATTCCGGCACGGCTTCGCCTAAGCACTGCGGAGGAGGAAGAAGAGAGGTACGGCTGCGCCGTGGGAGAGAGATAAAATCTTGTCTAAAAACAGCCAAAACCTCAAGTATATATAGGAGGAGGGGGAGGGAGGGCTGACTTGGCCCGTACTCCAAGGAGGAGAGCTTCGGCCGAAGCAAGGGAAGAGTCCACCTCCCACAAGGGAGGTGGATCCCTTCCTTTTGAATCTCCTTTAGCCTTATCTCCTTATCCCTAGCCGCATGGGCCTTTTCGGAAGGACTTTGTCATCCCAATAAGGGCTGTTACACCTCCTGTAACAACCCACGAAGTTCTTTGGTCGTCGCACCCCTCCTGGGGGTCCTCCGGCACCCTCCCGACACTCCCGGTACACTACCGATGAGCCCGAAAACTTTTTGGTGACCAAAACAGGACTTCCTATATATCAATCTTTACCTCCAGACCATTCCGGAGCTCCTCGTGACGTCCAGAATCTCATCCGGGACTCCGAACAACCTTTGGTAATCAAGTATACCATTTCCCTATAACCCTAGCGTCATCGAACCATAAATGTGTAGACCCTACGGGTTCGGGAGACACGTAGACATGACCGAGACACCTCTCCGGTAAATAACCAACAGCGGGATCTGGATACCCATGTTGGCTCCCACATGCTCCACTATGATCTCATCGGATGAACCATGAAATCGGGGATTCAATCAATCCCGTATACAATTCCCTTTGTCTATCGGTATGATACTTGCCCGAGATTCGATCGTCGGTATCTCTATACCTTGTTCAATCTCGTTACCGGCAAGTCTCTTTACTCATTCTGTAATACATCATCCCATGGCTAACTCCTTAGTCACATTGAGCTCATTATGATGATGTCTTACCGAGTGGGCCCAGAGATACCTCTCCGTCACACGGAGTGACAAATCCCAGTCTCGATTCGTGCCAACCCAACATACACTTTCGAAGATACCTATAGTGCACCTTTATAGCCACCCAGTTACGTTGTGACGTTTGGCACACCCAAAGCATTCCTATAGTATCCGAGAGTTGCACAATATCATGGTCTACGGAAACGATACTTGACATTGAAAAGCTTTAGCAAACGAACTACACGATGTTGTGCTATGCTTAGGATTGGGTCTTGTCCATCACATCATTCTCCTAATGATGTGATCCCGTTATCAATGACATCCAATGTCCATGGTCATGAAACCGTGACCATCTATTGATCAACGAGCTAGCCAACTAGAGGCTCACTAGGGACATGTTGTGGTCTATGTATTCACACATGTATTACGGTTTCCGGTTAACACAATTATAACATGAACAATAGACAATTATCATGAGCAAGGAAATACAATAATAAACATTTTATTATTGCCTCTAGGGCATATTTCTAACAGTCTCCCACTTGCACTAGAGTCAATAATCTAGTTACATTGTGATGAATCAAACACCCATAGCATTCTGGTGGTGATCATATTTTGCTCGTGAGAGAAGTTTAGTAAACGGATCTGTGACATTCAGATCCGTATACACTTGACAAATATCTATATCTCCCTCCTAAATGTAATCACGGATGGAGTTGAAGCGGCGCTTGGTGTGTCTTGTCTTCTGGTGAAACCTGGGCTCCTTCGCAAGGGCAATAGCTCTAGTGTGGTCATAGAATAGAGTCATCGGGCCTGACGCACTTGGAATTGCTCCTAGGTCGGTGATGAACTCCTTCATCCAGACTCCTTCCTGCGCTGCTTTCGAAGAAGCTATGTACTTCGCTTCACATGTAGATGCCGCCATGATGCTTTGCTTGCTGCTACACCAGTTGACTACCCCTCCATTCAAAATATACATGTATCTGGTTTGTGACTTGGAGTCATCCAGATCTGTGTCGAAGCTAGCATCAATGTAACCCTTTACGATGAGCTCTTCGGCACCTCCATGTACGAGAAACATGTTCTTGGTCCTTTTCAGGTACTATAGGATATTCTTGACCGTTGTCCAGTGTTCCGCTCCGGGATCACTTTGGTACCTCCCTACCAAACTTATGGCAAGGTTCACATCAGGTCTGGTACACAGCATGGCATACATAATAGAGCCTATGGCTGAAGCATAGGGGATGACACTCATATCTTCTCTATCCTTTGTTGTGGTCGGGCATTGAGTCGTACTCAATCTCACACCCTGTAACATAGGCCAGAACCCCTTCTTGGACTGATCCATATTGAACTTCTTGAATATCTTTTCAAGGTATGTGCTTTGTGAAAGACCTATGAGGCGTCTGGATCTATCTATATAGATCTTAATACCTAATATGTAAGCAGCTTCTCCAAGGTCCTTACTTGAAAAACATTTATTCAAGTAGGCCTTTACACTTTCCAAAAGTTCTATATCATTTCCCATTATCAGTATGTCATCCACAAATAATATGAAAAATGATATAGAGCTCCCACTCACTTTCTTGTAAAATACAGGGTTCTCCATAAACCTGTACAAACCCAAACGCTTTAATCACCTCATTAAAGCGAATGTTCCAACTCCGAGATGCTTGCCCTAGCCCATAGATGGAGCGCTGGAGCTTGCATACTTTGTTAGCATCTTTAGGATCGAAAAAACCTTCCGGCTGCATCATATACAGTTCTTCCTTAAGGAAGACATTAAGGAATGCCGTTTTGACGTCCATTTGCCAGATCTCATAATCATAAAATGCGGCAATTGTTAACATGATTCGGACAGACTTTAGCATCGCTACGGGTGAGAAAGTCTCATCGTAGTCAACTCCTTAAACTTGTCGATAACCCTTAGCGACAAGCCGAGCCTTATAGACGGTCACATTACCATCCACGTCAGTCTTCTTCTTAAAGATCCATTTATTTTCAGTGGCTCGCTTATCATCAGGAAAGTCCACCAAAGTCTACACTTTGTTCTCATACATGGATACTATCTCGGATTTCATGGCTTCAAGCCATTTGTTGGAATCCGGGCCCGGCATCGCTTCTTCATAGTTCGAAGGTTCACCGTTGTCTAACAACATGATCTCCAGGACAGGGTTGCCGTACCACTCTGGTGCGGAACGTGTCCTAGTGGACCTTCGACGTTCAATAGTAACTTGATCTGAAGTTTCATGATCATCATCATTAACTTGCTCTCTAACCGGTGTAGACTCCATAGAAACAACTTCTTGTGTTGCGCTACTATCCGGTTCGAGCGGAGGTACAATTACCTCATCAAGTTCTATTTTCCTCCCACTTACTTCTTTCTAGAGAAACTCTTTCTCGAGAAACGATCCATTCTTAGCAACAAACACTTTGCCTTCGGATCTGAGGTAGAAGGTATACCCAATAGTCTCTTTGGGATATCCTATGAAGACGCACTTTTCCGCTTTGGGTTCGAGCTTCTCAGGTTGAAGTTTCTTCACATAAGCATCGCATCCCCAAACTTTTAGAAACGACACCTTAGGTTTCTTTCCAAACCATAATTCATACGGTGTCGTCTCAACGGATTTTGATAGTGCCCTATTTAAAGTGAATGCTGCAGTCTCTAATGCATATCCCCAAAATGATAGCGGTAAGTCGGTAAGAGACATCATAGATTGCACCATATCCAATAGAGTGCGATTACGATTAGACACACCATTTCGCTGAGGTGTGCCAGGCGGCGTGAGTTGTGAAACAATTCCACATTTCCTTAGGTGCGTGCCAAACTCGTGACTTAAATATTCTCCGCCACGATCAGATCGTAGGCACTTTATTTTCCTGTCACGTTGATTCTCTACCTCACTCTGGAATTCCTTGAACCTTTCAAAGGTTTCAGACTTGTGTTTCATTAAGTAGACATACCCATATCAGCTCAAGTCATCAGTAAGGGTGAGAACATAACGGTAGCCACCACGAGCCTCGACGCTCATCGGACCGCATACATCTGTATGTATTATTTCGAACAAGTCAGTTGCTCGCTCCATTGTTCCGGAGAACGGAGTATTGGTCATCTTTCCCATGAGACATGGTTCGCACGTGTCAAATGATTCAAAATCAAGAGACTCCAAAAGTCCATCAGCATGGAGCTTCTTCATGCGTTTGACACCAATATGACCAAGGCGGCAGTGCCACATGTAAGTGGTACTATCGTTATCAACCTTACACTTTTTGGTACTCACACTATGGACATGTGTAACATCACGTTCGAGATTCATCAAGAATAAACCATTGACCAGCAGGGCATGACCATAAAACATTTCTCTCATATAAATAGAACAACCATTGTTCTCAGATTTAAATGACTAGCCATCTCGTATCAAGCGAGATCCAGATACAATGTTCATGCTCAAAGTTGGTACTAAATAACAATTATTAAGGTTTAAAACTAACCCCGAAGGTAGATGTAGAGGTAGCGTGCCGACGGCGATCACATCGACCTTCGAACCATTCCCGATGCGCATCGTCACCTCGTCCTTCGCCTGTCTCCGCTTATTCGACAGCTCCTGCTTGGAGTTACAAATGTGAGAAACTGCACCGGTATCAAATACCCAGGAGCTACTACGAGTGCTGGTTAGGTACACATCAATAACAAGTATATCACATATACCTTTAATGTTGTCGGCCTTCTATCCGCTAAGTACTTGGGGCAGTTCCTCTTCCAGTGACCGGTACCCTTACAATAAAAGCACTCAGTCTCAGGCTTGGGTCCATTCTTGTTCTTCTTCCCGGCAACTTGCCTACCGGGTGCGGCAACAGCTTTGTCGTCCTTCTTACCCTTGCCTTTCTTGAAACTAGTGGTATTATTTACCATCAACACTTGATGCTCCTTTTTGAACTTGACCTCCGCTGATTTCAGCATCGAGTACAACTCGGGAATGGACTTCTCCATCCCATGCATGTTTTAGTTCATCACAAAGCTCTTGTAGCTAGGTGGAAGCGACTGGAGGATTCTGTCAATGACCGAGTCATCCGGGAGATTAACTCCCCGCTGAGTCAAGCGGCTGTGTAGCCCAGACATCTTGAGGATGTGCTCACTGACTGAACTGTTCTCCTCCATCTTACAGCTGAAGAACTTGTCGGAGATTTCATATCTCTCGACCCGGGAATGAGCTTGAAAAACCAGTTTCAGCTCTTGGAACATCTCATATGCTCCGTGTTGCTCGAAACGCTTTTGGAGCCCCGGTTCTATACTGTAAAGTATGCCGCACTGAACAAGGGAGTAATCATCGCAGCGTGAATGCCAAGCGTTCGCAACGTCTTGCTCTACTGGGAGAATGGGTGCGTCACCTAGCGGTGCATCAAGGACATACAATCTTTTGGAAGCTATGAGGATGATCCTCAAGCTACGGACCCAGTCTGCATAGTTGCTTCCGTTATCTTTGAGCTTGGTTTTCTCTAGGAACGCGTTGAAGTTGATGTTGGCATTAGCGTTGGCCATTAGATCTACAATATAGATTGTAAAGACAGTTTTAGACTAAGTTCATGATAATTAAGTTCACATAATCAAATTATTTAATGAACTCCCACTTAGATAGACATCTCTCTAGTCATCCAAGTGACACATGATCCATGTCAACTAGCTCATGTCCGATCATCCCGTGAGATGGACAAGTCATCCATGGTGAACATCTCCATGTTGATCATATCTTCTATACGACTCATGTTCAACCTTTCGGTCTTCTGTGTTCTGAGGCCATGTCTGTACATGCTAGGCTTGTCAAGTCAACCTAAGTGTTCGCGTGTGTAAATCTGGCTTACACCCGTTGTATGCGAACGTTAGAACCTATCACACCCGATCATCATGTGGTGCTTCGGAACAACGATCCTTAGCAACGGTGCACAGTTAGGGTGAATACCTTTCTTGAAATTTTATTGAGAGATCATCTTATTTACTACCGCCGTTCTAAGAAAATAAGATGTAAACATGATAAACATCACATGCAATCAATATAGTGACATGATATGGCCAATATCATCTTGCTCCTTTGATCTCCATCTTCGGGGCACCATGATCATCACTGTCACCGGCACGACACCGTGATCTCCATCATCATGATCTCCATCACTGTGTCTTCATGAAGTTGTCTCGCCAACTATTACTTCTACTACTATGGCTAACGTTTAGCAATAAAGTAAAGTAATTACATGGCGTTTATGATTGACACGCGGGTCATACAATAAAATAAGACAACTCCTATGGCTCCTGCCGGTTGTCATACTCAGCGACATGCAAGTCATGAATCCTATTACAAGAACATGATCAATCTCATACATCACAATGCATCACATCACATCCTTTTGGCCATATCACATCACAAGGTACATGCTGCAAAAACAAGTTAGACGTCCTCTAATTTGTAGTTGCAAGTTTTTACGTGGCTGCTATAGGTTTCTAGCAAGAAAATTTCTATGCCAAAACCACAATGTGATATGCCAATTGCTATTTACCCTTCATAAGGACCCTTTTCATCGAATCCAACCCGACTAAGGTGGAAGAGACAAACACCCTCTAGCCACCTTATGCAGCAAGTGCATGTCAGGTGGTGGAACCGGTCTCACCTGTGTACATGTAAAGTTGGTCTGGGACGCTTCATCCCACAATACCTCCGAATAAAGATAAGACTAGTAGTGGTAAGCAAATTAACAAGATCGACGCCCACCACTGCTTTGTGTTCTACTCGTGCATAGATTCTACGCATAGACCTAGCTCATGATGCCACTGTTGGGAGACATAGTAGTAAATCAAAAAAATTCCTACGTGTCACCAAGATCTATCTATGGAGAAACCAGAAACAAGTGAGGAAAGATTGCATCTTCATACCTTTGAAGATCACTAAGCGGAAGCGTTACAAGAACACGGTTGGTGGAGTCATACTCGTAGCGATTCAGATCGCGGTGGACTCCGATCTTAGCGTCGAACAAAGGCGCCACCGCGTTCAACACAAGTGCAGCCCAGTGACGTCTCCTACGCCTTGATCTAGCAAGGAGGAAGGAGAGGTTGGGGAAGAGCTCCAACAAAAGCACGACAGCGTGGTGGTGGTGGAGTAGCAAGGTATTCTGGCAGGGCTTCGCCTAAGCACTGTGGAGGAGGAAGAATAGAGGTAGGGCTGCACCGTGGGAGAGAGATCAAATCTTGTCTCAAAACAGCCAATACCTCAAGTATATATAGGAGGAGGGAGAGGGAGGGCTGCCTTGGCCCCTCCTCCAAGGAGGACAGCTTCGGCCGAAGCTAGGGAGGAGTCCACCTCCCACAAGGGAGGTGGATCTCTTCGTTTTGAATCTCCTTTAGCCTTATCTCCTTATCCCTAGCCGCATGGGCCTTTCCGGAAGGACTTGGACAGCCCAATAAGGGCTGGTACACCTCCTCTAACAGCCCACAAAGTCCTTTGGTCGTCACACCCCTCCTGGTGGTCCTCCGGCACCCTCTCGACACTCCCGATACACTATCGATGAGCTTGAAAACTTTCCGGTGACCAAAACAGGACTTCCTATATATCAATCTTTACCTCCGGACCATTCCGGAGCTCCTCGTGACATCTGGGATCTCATTCAGGACTCCGAACAATCTTCGGTAATCACGTATACCATTTCCCTATAACCCTAGCGTCATCGAACCTTAAGTGTGTAGACCCTACGGGTTTGGGAGACATGTAGACATGACCGAGACACCTCTCCGGTCAATAACCAACAGCGGGATCTGGATACCCATGTTGGCTCCCACATGCTCAACGATGATCTTATTGGATGAACCACGAAATCGGGGATTCAATCAATCTCGTATACAATTCCCTTTGTCTATCGGTATGCTACTTGCCCGAGATTCGATCGTCGGTATCTCTATACCTTGTTCAATCTCGTTACCGGAAAGTCTCTTTACTCGTTCCGTAATACATCATAAAGGGGCTAACTCCTTAGGCACATTGAGCTCATTATGATCATGTCTTACCGAGTGGGCCCAGAGATACCTCTCCGTCACACAAAGTGACAAATCCCAGTCTCGATTCGTGCCAACCCAACATACACTTTCGGAGATACCCGTAGTGCACCTTTATAGCCACCTAGTTACGTTGTGACGTTTGGCACACCTAAAGCATTCCTACGGTATCCGAGAGTTGCACAATTTCATGGTCTAAGGAAACGATACTTGACATTGAAAAGCTTTAGCAGACGAACTACACGATCTTGTGCTATCCTTACGATTGGGTCTTGTCCATCACATCATTCTCCTAATGATGTGATCCCGTTATCAATGACATCCAATGTCCATGGTCATGAAACCGTGACCATCTATTGATCAACGAGCTAGCCAACTAGAGGCTCACTAGGGACATGTTGTGGTCTATGTATTCACACATGTATTATGGTTTCCAGTTAACACAATTATAGCATGAACAATAGAAAATTATCATGAACAAGGAAATACAATAATAACCATTTTATTATTGTCTCTAGGGCATATTTCCAACAACTAGTTCTGTGTGACCCTATGTTATAACTATTGCATGATGAATGCCATCCAACATAATTATCCATCACTGATTCATTGCCTACGAGCTTTCCACATATTGATCTTTTCTAAGTTACTTCTCGGTTGCTCCTATTTACAATCATTACAAAACTTCTACTGTTACTTTTGCCATCGTTACTGTTACTTCCATACTACTTTGCTGTAGATATTAAGCCTTTCAGGTGTGGTTGAATTGACAACTCAGCTGCTAATACTCGAGAATATTCTTTGGTTCCCCTTGTGTCGAATCAATAAATTTTGGTTGAATACTCTACCCTCGAAAACTGTTGCGATCCCCTATACTTGTGGGTTATCAAGACCTTTTTCTTGCGTCGTTGCCGGGGAGCATAGCTCTATTCTTTGAGCCACTTGGGAGTTATATCTGTTGATCACTATAAAGAATCTGAAAGATCCAACAACCAAGATCTATCCCTCTACTACGAGGGGAGGTAAGGAACTGTCATCTAGCTCTACACTTGATTCACCCTCTGTTATGAGTAAGTTTGCGACACCAGCACCTACTAGTAATTCTGATATGTCACAAGTAATTGATGATGCCACTTCTGCTATGCAAGATGCTTATGATGATACTCTACTTGATAATACTATGTCACTAGGTGAATTTCTTGACGAACAAATTGCGAGAGTCAATGCTGAAAATTATGATACTTCTAAAACTGATGAAATTATTGAAACTGAACACTTTGAGACACCCATTAGACGTAGCTCTCCTAGATAGGAATTGCCTGATATTCCTGAGGTTTATGTTATGGAAGGAGAGGTGGCTAGGGACTTTCTTGCTTGTAAGGATAGAGATGATCTTAAGTAATTACTATGCAAGTGGAAAGAAAAATCTTTGAATGCTAGAATGAAATATGATCCTAAGTTTGCTACTTCATCTATCTTTGTTACTGATGAGGATTATGAATTCTCCGTCGATCCTTAGTTAATTACTTTGGTTGAATATGATCCTTTCCATGGCTATGAATCTGAAACTGTTGTGGCACATCTCACTAAATTGAATGATATAGCCACCCTATTTACTCATGAGGAAAAAATTCGTTATTACTATATCCTTAAGTTGTTTCGTTTCTTGTTAAAGTATGATGCTAAGACATGGTTTAATTCTCTTGCTCCTGGCTGTGTGCGTTGTCCCCAGGATATGATATATCACTTTCTGAAAAATATTTTCCTGTCCATAAGAAACAAGTTGCCTTGCAGGAAATATTTAACTTTGTGAAAATAGAAGGACAGAGTCTCCCACAAGCTTGGTGGGGCTTCTCCAATTACTAAATACTTTGCCTGATCATCTTCTCAAGAAAAATGAAATACTTGATGTCTTTTTATAATGGACTAACCGATGCTTCTAGGGACCACCTAGACAGTTGTGATGGTTGTGTTTTCAGGGATTGAACTGTTGAACAAGCTAAAATGCTATTGAATAATATATTGGTCAATGATAATGATTGGACTATTCCCGAACCACCTCTGAAGCCAACTCCGAAGAAAAGATATATTCTATTTCTCAGTCCTAAAGATATGCAAGAGGCAAAGAAATCTATGAAAGAAAAAGGCATTAAAGCTGAAGATGTTAAGAATATACCACCTATTGAAGAAATGCATGGTCTTGATAACCCGAGATAAGTAGTAGAGGTAAATTCTCTTCATAGATTTGATGATAGTGATATTCCTTTTAAGAAGTCTGCTATCCAATGCTTGGATGAGTTTGATAATTTTGTTGTTAAGCAAGAAAATGTTAATGCTTACGTCACTAGACAATTGAAACATAATGCTTTCTTGCTTGATCACTTAGGTGACTATATGAGTAGAACTATCAATGATCTTAAACTGATTAGTAAACATGCTTCCATGGTAAATACTCAAGTAGAACAAGTGCTTAAGGCACAGAATGATTTGCTTAATAAGCTGAATAATAAGAACAATGAGCATTCTGTTAAAGTTGTGACTAGATGTGGAAGAATGACTCAGGAACCTTTGTATCTTCAGGGCCACCCTAAGAGAATTCAGCAAGATTCTCAAAGGAGTAATATTGATGCACCAAGTCGCTCCAGTAATAAGAGGCACAAGGATGGTGATAGAACTTTGCATGCTACTGGTGAACCTGTTATAGATACACCTAAAAACCCAAATCATATCTCTGTTTCTGATGCTAAGACACAATCTGGTGATGAACATGAGCCTACTGATAATATTAATGATGATGCTCATGTTGATACTCAATCTAGTAATGATAATGATGTGGAGATTGAACCTCCTATTGATCTTGATAACCCACAACCTAAGAATAAAATATATGATAAAAAAGATTTCATTGCTAGGAAGCACGGTGAAGAAAGAGAACCATGGCTTCAGAAACTCATGCCCTTTCTTCCTAAACCATCCAAGAAAAATGATGATGAGGATTTTGAGCGCTTGTTTGAAATGCTTAGACCTGTCTTTTTGCATATGCGCTTGCCACTACAGGAACCAGGAACTTTGCCATCTGTCGTGGCATTCGGCAAAGAGCACAATGACGGACGGCAAAATTTTGGGCCGAACGAACTCCGGCAAAGGCAATCTTTGTCGTCTGCTTCGGCCTAGCAGACGATAGAGTCTCTTTGTCGTAAGCTTGCGGATGACGTACTACTGACGGCGCCAATGTTAGGTGGATAACGGACCCCCACCCCTTTGCGGTTTGCCGAGCCCCGCCCTCACCCCTTCGCTGTCCGCCCCACCCCCCACCCCTTTGCCGTTTGCCCCCCCCCCCCGCCTTTGCCATCTGCCGCCCCACCCCTTTGTCGTTTATCGCCCCCACCCCTTTGTCGTCTGCCGCGGGCTCCCCCCTCCCCCCGCCCCCTTTGTCGTCTGCTGTGGCCTCCCCCCTCCCCCCGCCCCCTTTGTCCTCTGCCCCGGACGGCAAAGAGACGAAATGGCCCTAGCCTGGTTCTCCCAGGTTACACAGGTGGCCACCACGTGGCAACTTTGCCGTCGGGGCTGTCGGTAAAGGGTCCTTTGCC
This sequence comes from Hordeum marinum, assembly GCA_022496015.1. Taxonomy (NCBI): domain Eukaryota; kingdom Viridiplantae; phylum Streptophyta; class Magnoliopsida; order Poales; family Poaceae; genus Hordeum; species Hordeum marinum. The sequence goes on from CM039675.1 coordinate 428,898,738, forward strand.
ATCCGGGGCAGATGGCCATGAGGCTGTATTGCCTCTTTTTTTGTTTTTGTTATATTCAATAATTTTCAAACAAACAATATATGATATGTAAATAAATATTTCACAGAGACAATGTGAAACAACCATATATGATCAACCAACAATTATACCAAATTAAAAGTATAAAATGTCACACTGTTCGCCATATTACAATAGGTTCATCCATACATACATATAGTCTCATCAATACAAATGACTCACTACATGAAAACAGAAAGTAAACCTAGCACTACATCAAAGCAAGCAGTCGTGAACTCGTCTCAAATCTGCAAAATGGGAAATAAGAAAGTTAGAAAAATAATACTAGATTTAAGAAGTAGAAGAAGATCTAGAATTAGAAGAATATGAAGAAGATGAAGGGGATGTTTGGTTTCAAGACACAACTAGCCACACTTTCCCACAACTCAACTTAGGCAAGTTTGACCATGTTAGGTGTGTGTTTGATTCTTGCCACAACTAAGGCAAGATTTTTTTTATTGGCACTAAGACCCACATGTCATAGATAGAAAAAGTGTGGGAAGATTCCCTTAGGCAAGCCAAAGTGTGTCTAACTATTTGAGCACCTCAAGTAAGGCAAGTGTGGTAAAATTGTGGCAAGCCAAAGTGTGGTAAAATCTTGGCTTTGTAGTGTGCTATCACGAAGTTTGCTGCCTCCTCAGTAATGAATGCCTCGGCCATCGATGCTTCAATTCTACGTTTATTTTTACATTTTGCTCGAAGCGTCTTCTGGATCCTCTCGGTTGCAAAGCACCAACGATTTTGCACGGGCCCCCCCAATCTTGCCTCGGTTGGGAGATGCAAAATCAAATGATGCATTGGATTAAAGAAGGCCGGTGGAAAGATCTTTTCTAACTTGCAGATAAACTCCGGCGCCAACTCTTCCAGTTCATCTAGCACGTCAGGCAATAGAGCTTTCGAACAAAGAGCGCAGAAGAAATAGCTTAGCTTTGCCAGTACTAGCCATTCATCCTCAGGGATAAAGCCACGCAACATCACCGGCATTACCAGCTCAAGGCATATGTGCTAATCATGACTCTTGAGACCAAATATTTTCAACTTGTCAAGACTCGCTCCCATCTTTAGATTCGCTGCATACCCATCGGGGAACATCAACTGCATTTTCACCCACAAGAGCATTTCCCTCATAGCTGGCCTTCCAAGATTGAACCATGCCTTTGGCTTCCTATGGTTCATCTTTCCTCTCGGTTGTCATATGTTTTGTAACGGTCTATCACATAGAGCCTCTTGATCAACCCTAGCCTTAGGATTATCCTTTGTCTTTAACTCTATGCCAAACAATGTACCAAAAAGGGCCTCAGGAATATTCTTTTCTGTGAGCATCACATCGATGTTGTGTGGGCAAAGGAGGTCTTTAAGTTAAGGCAGATCCCACAAGCATATCTTGTGAGTCCAAGATGTTTCGAATTATACCCTTTCAAATACCCTAGACGATTTGGATCCGGCTCGAGAGCGTTTCGAATTATACCTTTTGAAATACCCTGGACGATTTGCATACCCAATGCAGGTGGTGCAGAGTTTTTGACAACTCTACCTTTCATGAAATTATTCTTGTCTTTTCTAAACTTATGGCGAGGATCCAGGAACTATCTATGCAAGTCGAAGCAAGACTACTTGTCACCCGCCTGCAGCCAACGGAACTCAAGAGTTGCCTTGCATGTGGGGCACGGTAACCTTCCATGCACACACCAACCAATCAATAGCGCATATACCGGCAAGTCATGCGTCGAGTACATGTACCACACATGCATTTTTCAAGTTTTTTTTCTAGCGGCGTCATATGTCTTGATCCCATTATCCCAAGCTTCTTGCAATTCATCCTTAAGCGGCTGCATGTACACATTCATATTCTTCCCTGGGTAGTTGGGCCTTGGAATTATCAACGTCAAGAAAATGTTCTTTCTTTTCATAATCTCTCCGGGGGGAGATTGAGTGGAATGACAAATACAGGCCAACAACTGTATTGGGTTGCCATCATACCAAACACTTGGAACCCATCTGTGTTGATGGTGACTCGAGGATGCCTTGGATATGCCGCTTTATCCTTATGTAATACATCGAAGTGCTTCCACACGAAAGCGTATGAAGTTTGTACCAACATCGAATTCCCATCTGCATCTAGTTCGGTTCTTTTGCCCAGTTTATGCTATGTCATCTGTCTGGACGTCTCTTCGACCATGAAAAGACGTTGAAGTCTTGGCATGATTGGCATATACCGAAGACATTAACTGGGATTTTGGTCTGACTCTTCTCACCCATATCGTTGTCTACCACAACATACCTGGAGGATTGCAAATGGGACAATAGTTCAAGCCCGCATACTCAAGCCTAAATAAGGCACCTCCATTCTCACAGGCATCTATCTTCTCATATGGCATCTTAAGCGCCCGTAGAATTTTTTCCGACTGGTACAGGTTTGCTGGCAATACATGACCTTTGGGTAGAAAGTGTCCAAATATCGTCATCATCGCGTCGTAGCATTCTCTGCCTAGGTTGAAATGAGCCTTCACATCCATTACTTGCGTGATGGCATCCAACTGACAAAGCTCAATGTGCTCGTGGAGAGGACGTTTTGAAGACTCCAACATTTCATAGAAGGCCTTTGCAGATCCCTCCATCTCATCATCCGAATCCCGGGAATCATCAAAGACTTGCACCATGTCTTCGATCCCGGTACCATGCCCGTTGGTGCGACGACGAATAACCTCAACTCCTGAACGTTGGGCAGACTCACCATGAAATCTCCACATCATATAATTAGGCGTAAAGTCCCACTTCTGCAAGTGTTTACCCATTTCAACCCATGTCCACTTTTGATGGTTGTCGCACCGGACATAGGGGCACTAGGCTATTTCTTGGCCATTTGCAAATGCGGCGCTCAAAAACCCCTTGGTTTTTGTTAACCATTCAATGGTCATTTCTTTTTGACTAGGGTAACCGGTGTACATCCAAGCATGATCACTCATTTTTCCTACCTACTAAACACACAAGAAATATATATATAATTCATCATATATATTCATCCGTTAATCAAGTTTGTTAGTTTTATTACGTCCATGCAACCTACACGCTAATAGGTAGAGATAGGTCCTAATCCCACCCGAGTATGTGTAGAGTGGGTTCATTTTCCCATGCTCTACTCCAGATCCGACGCAAAATTTCGATAGCACCTCCTCGCTGTTTTCCTGATACACGTCTCGGCAATAAGCAGAGAGAATGTGTAGCCGGAGAACAACAGGGAGGCACTGACGAAATTCCGCATCGGATCCGGAGCAGAGTATACGGGAAAACAAACCCAATGTACACATACTCGGGCTGTCCATGGATAACGTTGGACAATTCGAAAGGATGGTGGTTATAAATATGCAAAGACATGCATATTTATAGATTCCGCCCTTTCGAACGGGAGACGCATACGGGTCACACATACTGATGATTGAAGACACCTATAGCTAGCAAGTTTCATTAGCACGAAGATCGGAACCAAGCAAATGAAGGAGGCCGGGGGAGGAGATGTCATTTGTGATCACCGACAAACGCAGCAGGGGAGCTCGTCAAATGCACGGGGAGGTCGTCGAACAGAAGACCCTCGCAGCGATGAAACAACTCCACATTGAAATGAAACTTGATCAACACAAATATGATGTTTTTCATAACAAAATCATAAAATATATGACCTAACACATAATTTAAAAAACTATGACCGCGTCGGCCTCTAGAAGGCCGAAGAGGTGACGGGTGTCAGGGGTCGGGGATTAGTGGTGTCGGGGGCGACATATTAACAGCTGCGCGGGGGTGTGGTGTCGTGGTGTCGCCGGGAGGTCGTGCTGTGGTGTCGCCTTGGTGTCGAGAAGGGGGCTCACCAGAGGGGCATTGCCCTGCGTGTCATGTCGGGATGTCCTGTCGAGGGTGTTGTGCCGAGGTGTCGTGCAGGGGACTCGCCGCAGAATTCTTCTTCTTTTCCTTTTTTACTTTTAGGTTTTTCTTTTATTATTTTTCTTCTAAGTTTTCCATTTTCTATCTAAGTTCTACTAGGTTTTTCTTCTCCTCCTCTCCTCTTTCTTCTTATTTCTTCTTCTTCTCTCCTTCTTCTTCTTCTTCTTTTCCTTCTCTTTTTCTTCTTCTTCTTTTCCTTCTTCTTTTCTTCTTTTTTTCTTCTAGGTTCTTATTTTCATCTTTTTCTTCTAAGTTTTTTATTTTTCTATCTAAGTTTTTCTACCTAATTAACTAATTAAATAATTTAGCAGAAAAAAATAAGAAAACAAAAAATGGTGGTGCCCGGGGTTGGGGGCTCACCGGAGAAGGTGGGGCCGGTCGGGGCGTCGATGGGCGTTGGGGGCGTGGTGTCCGGGGGCGGGGGCAGCCGACGGCGAGGATAGGAGGCGGTCGGACGGGGCGGAGAGGTGGCGGCGTGGCGTTAGGGGCGGACGGGGCGGCGAGGGCAGCCGGGCCGCGGGGGACGACGGGGGCGTGGTGTCCGGTGGAAGGGGCGGGGGCGGGGGCGGAGGCGGCCGATGGCGACAAGAGGAGGCGGCCGGACTGGGCGGAGGTGATGGCGGGGCTGGCGGGGGTGGCTGGGGCAGCGGGGGCGGAGGGGGCGGCAGGGGCGAGGGCAGAGGGGGCGGAAGAGGCATGGCGTACGGTGGCAAGGGCGGGGGCGGAGGCGGCCGGCGATGAGGAGAGGTGGCAGCCGGGGCGGTGGGGAGACGAAGGAGGCGGCCAATGGTGGGCGATGGGGAGAGACGGGAGTGGGAGTGGGTGAGAGTGAGAGAGAGGGGCCGGGGTGGGGCGGTGACGGACGTTAGTAGCCGTTAGAGCATTCCTGTCTCCTAGCTGACGGCAAAGAGCCTCTTTCCCGTCTTCTTTAGGACTCTTTCCCGTCCGCTAGCAGACGACAAAGAAGTGGACAAGTTTAACCTAGCCCCCACGCAGTCAAGTGGGGCGCAGCTGCTTCTTTGCCGTCTGCTATGCAACTCTTTGTCGTTCGCTCGCAGACGGCAAAGAGCTGACTGACGACAAAGATGTTCTGTGCCATAAGCCAAGTATTTGTTGTCTACCAAATGACAGATGACGGCAAAGACCCTCTTTTCCATCTGCCAGGCGACGACAAAGAGCCGGCAACCGGCAAATAACTGAATTCCAGTAGTGTGACCAATATTCTGAAAATGTCTCCTTATGCTAAGTATATGAAGGATATTGTGACCAATAAAAGGAAGATACTGGAAGATGAAATGTCCACCATGCTTTCTAATTACACTTTTAAGGGTGGAGTGCTAAAGAAATTAGGAGATCTAGTAATACCAATTATACCATGCTCTATTAAAGAGAATTATGTTAAAACTGCTTTATGTGATTTGGGAGTTGGTGTTAGTGTTATGCCTTTCTCTTTACATCGTAGACTTGATTTGAATAAATGGACACCTACTGATAAATCAACTCCTGTACATATCAGTATTTGTGAGCATGTACCTGTCATAGTTGCAACTGCTACTATCTTAACGGACTTTATTATTCTTGATATTCCCGAGGATGACAGTATGTCGATCATCCTTGGTAGACCCTTTTTGAATACTACAGGGGTTGTTATTGATTGCAACAAGGGCAATGTCACTCTTCATATTAATGGTAATGAGCATACGGTACACTTTGTGAAGAAACAACCTCAAGTTCAAAGTATCAACTCCATTGAAAAATTCCAACGATTATTATTGGCGATTTTGAATTCCCTCTTCCTACTATCAGGAAGAAATATGATATACTTATTGCTGGGGAAATGCATATCCCCGTTGAGGTAACTTAGTGTTATTCGAAAATTCTCCAGTTCCATGTTATTCAAAAGAAGTTTGTTAATAAAACTTGATCAACCTTATTGATGGATTCCTTTTGATGAGCATGAGATGGTTGAATTTAGAAAGCCCAACTTTCTCTACCCAACTTTTACTTTCTCATAGTTAGATTAAATTAAGTAAAACGCTATTATTTTTCTGTTTTCTGAGTTTTCTATGCAATAGAAAAATGATCTGAAAATAAAAGTTCTTCGAATGCCCTGAAAATGTTGTATGATTTTTTCTGGAATATTTAAAAAAATCTGGCACTGAGCACACTTCAGGGGGTTGCATGAGTGGGTCACAAGCCCACAAGGCGCGACCACCCCCTGGCCACGCCTAGCTGGCTTGTGGGTCCCACGTGGCCCCCCTTCACTTATTCCAGCACCCATCCACTTCATCTTCCTCCAGAAAAAATCCCACCATTGCTCAAACCCATGTTCTAGCTCATTTTGCTGCCATTTTCGATCTCCTTGTGCAAAGCTTCATTCGCAAAACTGTTTTGGGAGATTGTTCGTCGGTATGTGACTCATCCAATGGTCTAATTAGTTTTCGTTCTAGTGCTTAATATATTGCTAATTTTTGCTGTTGTGGTGACCTTGTTCTTGAGCTTAAATGTCACATTTGTATGGTCCCAAGTAGTTTTGACGCATAATATATCCTCTAGGCACTTGTAGGAGTAGTTGTTGTGAGTTTTGTTGAGTTTAGTTCACTTTTATTTTGAGTGACTAAAAATTTCAGAATTTTTCAGAAAAAAAATTTGAGGAGGGTATGTCAAGGGGGTTCATCGAGCAAGAAGGCCCCGAGACTCGCGAAATGTGAGACCGACCTTGAACCACTAAGGGAAGCATAAGTACGACCTTGTGAGTGACCATCGGATCAATTCATGAGTTATGCCAGTTTCAAGGAAGAATTCTACGCATACATAAGAAATGCTGGCCTTTAGGAATTCGTTTCGGATAAATGCAAGCAATACTATCAACTCACGGATTGTTTGTTGTGGAGGTTTGAATTTTCTCTCAATCATAATAAACCTTCCGTCCTATTTGACCTTTATGACAAATCATATACTTTGGACACAGAGGATTTTAATCATGCATGCAAAATTCCACAATGGGGCAGTTATAGTGATCCGCACAAAACTGAATATAATGATTTTCTTGCTAGCATTACCATGGCAGAAACTAGAATTATTACATAGGCTACCATGGGGAGCATTTACTTTCCTGTTATACACTATTTTTCTCTGTTCATAGGTAGATGTATTAATGGTAAAACTGAGCATAGCCACCTTTGTGCAACCGATCTCAGTATTCTTAAGAGTGCAGTAATGGGGGAAAGGCCATATAACTTAGGAGCCATTATTGCCAGAAGGTTGCATAATAATACTAAGGATTTAGAATTATTTGGTGGGATTTATGCCACGCGTGTAGCTAATTATCATAGGGTACCCATACGGGGAAATGATATTGAGTTACCACCTACTTTCCTTGATTATGAGGCTTTGGTACGTTTTCAGTTTCTTGAAAGGAACGAACAATCCCTCCAGTACCGACTAATTTTTGATAGAAAGCGCGTTGTCCATGTTACCCTTCCTGCTCCTACTTTCTTTTACTTTCAGGAAAACAGAAATACTTTATAACCAGAGAGAAGGCAAACGAGTACAAGAGAAATGCGGAAGCAGCTCGCCTTCACGGTCTAGTCGTTCAGGCGGTGGCCGTCGCAGCCCAGCACAACCCCGTCTATGACTTCGGATATTACCCGAGCCATCCATGGCCCTCGGCCAACTTAGGCCAAAAGCCTAAGCTTGGGGAGTATGTATTTCTCACCAACTTTACATTCATGTTCACACATCCATCTTAAGTAGTCGGTGTTCATACTTTTTGATTGTACTATCCATGGTAGTTTATTTCCTTCTTTCACTTTCTTCTTGTGTGTTTAATTAACTTTGAGAAAAATACAAAAAATAGTTCTAGCTTTGTCTTCTAGTTGCTTAGTTGTAGCATTAAAAGAAAACCCAAAAAGATTCTTTGTTCTTCTTTTGCTTGTTGGGAGCTTTCCCATGTAAATAGTTATGCTCGTTCTTGTTTTGATTTTTCTTTGTTTGGGTTGTAAGAAGAAGACCACAATGAAAATGTCGAGTGGCTCTCATATGCATTATTGTTTACCTATTAGAGAGCCCACGTTACCTTGTCTTCTCCTTTGAGTTATTGTTTGGAGATTCTAGCTTAGTCAGTGCACGTGCACGCTTATTATTATCCACACCGTTCAGTCGTGCAAGTGAAAGGCAATAATGACGATATTTGATGAACATACTGAGATGGAGAAAAGCTGGTATGAACTCGACCTATCTTGCTTTTGTAAATATGATTAGCTCCTTATTCCAAATTCAGTTCATTATGGCTGAAACATATTTGCAATGACAATTAGAGATTATAGTTACTCATGCCATGCTTAATTAGATAAGAGTGGATAATGGTTTGTTTTGGGTGCCAACATGCATATTAAAATGGTTGTGATGTGGTATGATGGGATGATATCCTCCTCTGAACGATTCAAGTGGTTGGACTTGGCACATGTTTATGCATGTAGTTGAAACAAAATCAACATACCCTCTACGATATTTATGTTCATAGTGATTTATATCCTACTCATGCTTGCATTCAATGTTGGTTAATCTCAAAGCATGTTGATGACTGTGTCGCTCTCTAGTTGGCCACTCCCTAGTCTTTTGCTAGCCTTCACTTGTACTAAGCGGGAATACTGCTTGTGCATCCAATCCCTCAAACCCAAAGTTGTTCCATATGAGTCCAGGATACCTGTCTATATGTGGTATTTACCTGCCGTTCCAAGTAAATTTGCATGTGCCATACTCTAAACCTTCAAATAAAGATTTTATTTTGTATGCCCAAATCTCTCATGTGGTGACTCGGGGCTATCAGTATCTTCCATTCTAAGTGGATTATTCTCACGATATGTGTTGATTCACTCTCATTCACGAGAAAGTGGCTGGTAATCGGGATGCGCAGTTCCATCCTCGAAATAAAAGCAAAATATAATTAAACAAAACTCCCCCGGGACTGTGTTTGTATGGACGGTACCCGTCGATTAGGCTCGCCATGGAGTGTGACTGATTGGTGGAGGGGGAGTAAAAACTTTATCATTCTGCTTGGGAAGTGCCTATAATGTATCTAGCATGGAAGGTGTTGAAAACCTTTTGGTCGTTATGTGAGCAATGAAAGCATACCGCTCAAAAATCATTACTTATCTCTGTTTTAAAAACTCGAGCTCTCGCACCTTTGCAAATCAATGCTTCCCTCTGCGAAGGGCCTTCCCATTTACTTTATTTTTGAGTCATCCTCTTATCATAAAAGGCACCAGTTAGAGAGCACCATCGTCATTTGTATGCTTTGCTGTTAATTGATATTGAGTATGAGCATGACTGGATCTCTTTCACCGTGAATTACAATGTCTTGTCAGTCCTTGTTCTTTGAAGGTTCTCTGCATTTATCTTTTGCGGTCTCAGAAAGGGCTAGCGAGATATCATTTCATCTAATTGTGTCATGATTGTTTTGATAAAGTGTTGTCATCTAAGAGTTATTATAATTGTTTGCTAGTTCATTCTGTCATTGATATGAGTAAATGTGAGACCTAAATGTTATTGTGAACATGGTTACTCCATGATCTTTGCTGAAAATCTGAACATCAGTTAGACATATTTACAACAACAAGATCAAACAGAGTTTGTAAAAGTCTTTCTTTATCACTTTTAGTTTATCAACTGAATTGCTTGAGGACAAGCAGTGGGTTAAGCTTGGGGGAGTTGATACGTCTCCATCGTATCCACTTGTCCAACCTCTTTTTCCCTTGTTTTGGACTCTAATTTGCATGATTTGAATGTAACTAACCCCGACTGACACTGTTTTCAGCAGAATTGCCTTGGTGTTATTTTTGTGCATAAATAGAAGTTCTCAGATTGACCTGAAAATTTACGAAGAATATTTTTGGATTTAATAAAAAATACTGGGGAAATAATCAACCAGAGGGGGGCCACTCATAGGCCACAAGCCTGCCAGCCGCGGTCACCCCCCTAGCCGCGCCTAGCAGGCTTGTGGGGCCCCTGCTGCTCCAGCAACCTCAATTCCACTCCTATTTTATTCCTATTCATGGAGAAAAAATTGAGGAGAAGAGTTTATCGCGTTTTACGATACGGAGCCGCCGCCACCTCCTGTTCTTCCTCGGGAGACCAGATCTAGAGTCCGTTTTGGGCTCCGAAGAGGGGAAATCAATGCCATCATCATCACCAACCATCCTTCATCACCAATTCCATGATGCTCTCCGCCGTTCATGAGTAATCCCATAGTAGTCTTGCTGGACAGTGATGGTTTGGATGAGATTTATCATGTAATTGAGTTAGTTGTGATAGGGTTTGATCCCTAGTATCGACTATGTTCTGAGGTTCATGTTGCTATGACTTTGTTATGCTTAATGCTTGTCACTAGGGTCCGAGTGCGATGATTTTAGATCTGAACCTATTATGTTTTCATGAATATATATGTGTGTTCTTGATCCTATCTTGCAAGTTGTAGACACCTGTTATGAGTTATGATCTGCATCCTCTAGTGTGACAATAACTGAGATTCTTTCTTGTGATTACCGTAGTTTGAGGATTTCATGTATTCACTAAGTGCTAATGCTATGGTCTGGTTCTCTATTAAAAGGAGGCCTTAATATCCCTTAGTTTCCATTAGGACCCCGCTGCCACGGGAGGGTAGGACAAAACATGCCATGCAAGTTCTTTTCCATAAGCACGTATGACTATATATGGAATACATGCCTACATTACATTGATGAATTGGAGCTAGTTCTGTGTCACCCTATATTATAACTAGTGCATGATGAATGCCATCCAACATAATTATCCATCACTGATCCATTGCCTACGAGCTTTCCACATATTGATATTTGCATTGTTACTTCTCCGTTGCTAATGTTACAATCACTACAAACTGCTACTGTTACTTTTGCCATCATTACCGTTACTTCCATACTATTTTGCTGGAGATATTAAGTCTTTCAGGTGTTGTTGAATTGACAACTCAACTGCTAATACTCGAGAATATTCTTTGGCTCCCCTTGTGTCCAATCAATAAATTTGAGTTGAATACTCTACCCTCGAAAACTGTTTTGATCCCCTATACTTGTGGGTTATCACTCTCCCGCAACCCGCTGTACCCTCTACTTGAACATGGTGCTTTATGCTTCATATTATTATCCAATGATGTGCTGCCATCCTATGATGTTTGAGTAGATTTTTGTTGTCCTATGGGTTGATTGATGATCATGATTGGTTTGAGTTGCATGTTTTATTATTGGTGCAGTCCTATGGTGCTCTCCATGTCGAGCAAGCGTGAGGGATCCTCGCTGTAGGGTGTTGCAATGTGTTCATGATTCGCCTATGGTGGGTTGCTTGAGTGACAGAAGCATAAACCCGAGTAGGTCGGTTGTTGCATATGGGAGTAAAGAGTACTTGATACCTTATAATGATATGGTTGGGTTTTACCTTAATCATCTTTAGTAGTTACGGATTCTTGGTAGAGTTCCAATCATAAGTGCATATGATCCAAGTAGAGAAAGTATGTTAGCTTATGCCTCTCCCTCATATAAAATTGCAATAATGATGACCGGTCTAGTTATCGATTGCCTAGGGACAATTCCGCAACTCCTACCACCACTTTTCCACACTCGTTAAACTAACTTAGTTGTTTCTTTATCTTAGCAGCCCCTAGTTTTTATTTACGTGCTCTTTATTATCTTGCAAACCTATCCCGTTGCACCTACAAAGTACTTCTGCTTTCATAGTTGTTCTAGGTAAAGCGAATGTTAAGAGTGCGTAGAGTTGTATCGATGGTCGATAGCACTTGAGGGAATATTTGTTCTACGTTTAGCTCCTCGTTGGGTTCGACACTCTTACTTATCTACAAAGGCTACAATCAATCCTCTATACTTGTGGGTTATAAGGGATCTATTCTGAGTGCTTCTCTTATGAGTAGGTGGTGGTGGAGGGGTATATATAGGCATCTCCAAAAATCCAACCATTACACCTAATAAGTTACACTCGGTGACACCGGTGTGTAAATCTCGGTGGTACCGAGTTGCCTCAAAGGTAGCAACGTTTGAATCTCGGTGAGACCAATACATAAAACTTGGTTGCACCGATAAGGTGACCAACGGTCAGATTGCCAAACTCGGTGACGCTGCTTCAACAATCTCGGTGGGACCGATTTTGTGAATTTGCATAACAGAAAGATGGCAACCCAAACTCGGTGGCACTGAAGTAGAATCGGTTGCACCGAAGTGGCTAGGGTTTGGTTGAGTCTGTGTGAGGTTGAGAATAGGTGGGACCAAGTAGAAAGTGTTGGTTGCACCGATTTTGGATATTTGGCTTTGGACAGACTTTTGTGGTGGAGCTTGTGGGTTTATGTGGTGTCTATCACTTGTGCACGTATGAGCATTTTGTTCACCAACAGTACCTTACCCCCCTTTTAATAGTATTGTTTTCCTATGGACTCAAATGTATTTCTCACAAAAGTAAAATGTAGAGTCCTCTTGCTTGAAGCTTTGCCAATCTATTCCTTCTCCTTCTTGTTCATGGGGATACTCTCCACACTCCTTTTGGCCAACCCATCCCTCTCTATGGACTTTATCTGAAATACACTAGATGAAAGTATTAGTCCAAGAGACAATGTATGTTGTCATGAATTATCAAAACCACCAAGGCAGCACATTGTGTTTTCAATCTCCCTCTCTTTGGTAATTGATGACAACATACAATCAAAGCTTCAAATAAAGATATGCATGTATATACTGAATACTTTGAGAGACATGTGACTTAGACTTGCTCCCCCTAAATGTGTGCAATACCTTTAAAGGATAGTTTTTTTGGAATGCAGGACACACATATAATAGAAGGGGAATGATGAGTCATGTGTACCTTGGCTATATGCATCAAATGTATATGAATGAGGTGTATCCTTGATCAAGACTTCACTCTTGCAAACAGTATGTGCAAGAAGGAAGAGATCATCTTGATCAAAGGTATGATACATATACTTACCTTGAGTTCTTGAGCATTCTAGTAGTATAGAAATACACTTGAGAAAACAATGTTAGGAAACACAAAAGTATTTTACCAATTAATAGCAATAGAACTCAAAAGTACCAAGATATGGAGAACATATAGAAGATAGTATTCCTTAAGATTGATATGTCTCCAAGACCATTTAGAAGTTTCTTCCCTAGATATAAAATAGTGGGACATCCTATCCCCTGAATCTTAACATGTAGATATTGGGATTGGATAGGACGAGGACATTCTAACATGAGAAATCAAATGCAATGAACACATTCTCTTTGTGAACAGTTTTCTCCCCTACTTTGGTATTCTCCCCGTGTCTATATAAGCATGTATCTCCCTCTTTATCTTTGAAGCTTTGGTATTTATCCCCCCTTTGACATTAATTGCCAAAATGTCATATATAGGGTCAGATATAGGGATCTTGGATTAAGATGGGATCCTTGAGAACATGGGTCATAGAATGTAGGATCTATTATATTATTAAAACGATAGTAAACGTACGGCTCAGATGTAACAACAGATGAAAAGTTATAAAGAACGGCTGTGATTTAAAGAAAATAGTACACATGTCTCCTTTTCAGTTACGTTTGGAGCCGGCCTAGCAAAGGGATTAGTCAAAGTTAAAAAACAAAGCAACCTCAGCCAGCCTAAACGGTTGTGATTAGCACGAAAAAAAGTACGCATGCATGTCTCCTTTTCACTTACGTTTGGAGCCAGCCTAGCAAAGGGGTTAATCAATGTGAAAAAAAAAGCAACCGCAGCCAGCCTAAGAAGTGACGAGTAAAAAAACGGTTGTGATTTATAGAAAAAAAGTAAATATAAATGTCTCCTTATCACATACGTTTGGTCGCTAAGGGAAGGCCCGACAAGAAACATTAGCCGCTATCAATTAAGGATGAAATGCCCTACTAATAGTAGAAAATGTTTTGCCAAGCAACAAAAGTAAGTCGCCTTGATATACCATGTTAGGATGTGAAAAATAAATTTTCATTGCCATTTGAATGATAAGCCCCGGCCTCATGTAAATACGTATGTACAGGTACGAGCCAATTAGTTTGGTTCATCCCAATTATAAATTTACTAGGTAGACTGCCAAAATTTGAAAAAATTACAAGAAAAATAAAAAGAATACACTCTGCGTTTTAATATTGTCTTGGCACCTGAAAGCGGTATAGAAGTATTTGATAGAAATAAGTAGTCGCTATTCATAACGTTTAGGAAGAAGATTGGTCAGATAAAAAAAGGGGGGTTAGAAATTTTAAAAAGGGGCTAGAAGTGCAAGAAAGTGTATCAGGGTGCAAGTATTGGGACATGTTACATCTAGAAGTCCAGTTTGTCTAGGCCATTGATGCCACAATAATGTCAAGCATCAAAACTTTTCGTGACTATAGTTAGATGCACCAAGAATTTTTATAAGGAGGTTTGTTCGACACATAATTTGGTCTAAGAAACATATTGCTGGGCAACCGGAAATACCAAAAAACTATGTACAGTACACAATAATTATAAACTATGTACTGTAAATGTGAGAAAAGAATGCAAGAACAGATTCGTAAATTAAGATAAATAGCTAATCAACTAAAATGATGACCAAAATTAATCTGTTGATTTTAATTATAATTGTTGCAATTAAAAGTAAAAAAGTTAAACATAACATTAATCACATACAAATGAGTCAACCATACCCCACAAAACAAAAAGATTGCGTTCATTCATATAGTCATTATTATTCATGTACTCACATAAAATAAGCAAACTGCTAACGTGACAAGAGCATTTTACACAGTTATGTTTGTTGGGGAACGTCACATGGGAAACAAAAAATTTCCTACGCACACGCAGATCTATCTATGGTGATGAGCATCTACGAGAGGGAGTGTGGATCTACATACCCTTTTAGATCGCTAAGCGGGAAGCGTTAACAAACGCGGTTGGTGTAGTCGAACATCTTCGCGATCCAAATCGCCAAGTGTCCCGCGCTCTCATCACGATCCGTTTCGCGATCCAATCACGATCCGTCCCGTGAACTCATCACAATCCGTCCCGCAATCTCATCACGATCCGTCTCACGATCTTGATCACGATCTGTCCCGCGAACTCATCACGATCCATTCCGCGATCTCGATCACGGTCCTTCCGATCTAGCACCGAACGAACGGCACCTCCGCGTTCAGCACACGTGCAACTTGATGACGATCTCCACCGTCTTGGTCCAGCAAGAGGAAGTGAAGAGGAGGAAGAGTTCACCGGCAGCGTGACGGCGCTCCGGCGATGGTGGTGGAGCAATTCCAACAGGGCTTCGCTTAAGCACTGCAGAAAACCGATCTAGAGGAGAAACTATGCACTAGAGGAACGGGTAGCACGTGGCTGAAAATTCTGTGCCAAAACCCTAAAATCCTCCAGTATATATAGGAGGAGAGGAGGAGGAGTCTTGGCTGCCAAAAAGACAGCCCTTGGGTCGACCAAAGTGGGGAGGAGAGGAGGACTCCTCCTCCAATCCTAGTAGGACTAGGATTCCTCCCTTTTTTGGCCTTTTTCCACCTTTTTCCCTTTGGGCTTCTTCTCCCAGCCACATGAGCCTTGTGTGGGACTTCCACGAGCCCACAAAAGGCTGGTATTTACTCTCCCACAGCCCATGAAGCCTATTGGGTCGAAATACCCCTCCCGGAGGTCTCCCGGTACACTACCGGCACTCCCGGTACACTAATGATTAGCCCGAAACTTTTCCGGCGACCAAACTGGGACTTCCTATATATGAATATTTACCTCCGGACCATTCCGGAGCTCCTCATGACGTCCGGGATCTCATCCGAGACTCCGAACAACCTTCGGTCACCAACACACATAACTCTATACTACCGAAACGTCACCAAACCTTAAGTGTGGAGACCCTGCGGGTTCGAGAACTATGTAGATATGACCGAGACACCTCTATGGTCAATAACCAATGGCAGGACCTGGATATCCACATTGGTTCCTACATATTCTACGAAGATCTTTATCGATTGAACCTCTATGTCAAGGATTCAGTTAATCCCGTATGATGTTCCCTTTGTTCTTCGGTATGTTACTTGCCCGAGATTCGATCGTCGGTATCTCCATACCTAGTTCAACCTTGTTACTGGCAAGTCTCTTTACTCGTTCCGTAATACAAGATCCCGTGACTAACACTTAGTCACATTGCTTGCAAGGCTTATTGTGATGTTGCATTACCGAGTGGGCCCTGAGATACCTCTCCGTCACACGGAGTAACAAATCCCAGTCTTGATCCATGCCAACTCAACAGACACCCTCGGAGACACCTGTAGAGCACCTTTATGGTCACCCAGTTATCTTGCGATGTTTGATACACACAAGGTACTCCTCCGATATCTGAGTTGCATGATCTCATGGTCATAGGAACATATACTTGACATGTAGAAAACAGTAGCAATACACTGACACGATCATATGCTACATTTGTAGTTTGGGTCTTGTCCATCACATCATTCTCCTAATGATGTGATCCCGTTATCAAATGACATCTCATGTCCATGTCTAGGAAACCTTAACCATTTTCGATCAACGAGCTAGTCCATTAGAGACATACTAGGGATATGGTTTTGTCTATGTATCCACACATGCATCTAAGTCTACGATCAATACAATTTATAGCATGGATAATAAACGATTATCATGAACAAGGAAATATGATAATAACTAATTTATTATTGCCTCTAGGGCATATTTCCAACAATGTTTGCATACATGAGGCATACACGGACAAGACTAGGCCCAGGAGTCACTAGGAAGGCAATTGTTTTGCATAAGGCATATATGCCCAATATTTTTACATAATGTATATAGGGATTCCGGCAACGTGGACATGTATTGAGGATACAATGGAATAGAAAAACTTCCAATCGAATGGGAAAATCAATCTCCTACCACAACCTGGCCAAACATTTCATGCAAGAGCGTTTTACACAGTTACGTTTGCATACATGAGGCATACACGGACAAGACTAGGCCGAGTAGTAACTAGGAAGACAATAGTTTTGCATAAGGTATATATGCCCAATATTTTTACATGGTGTATACAGGGATTCCGGCAACGTGGATAGGTAATAAGGATACAATGGAACAGAAAAACTTCCAATCGAATGGGAAAATCAATCTCCTACCACAACTTGGCCAAACATTTCATGCATGTCAATGACCGTTGAAATAGAGAGGCAGATATAAAGATAGTCCAAACAAATATGTAGTGGAGAAATCTTTTATGATGTTGGTCAAGAACACGACACAATTTTACATGTGAGGTTCAAGTATTGAATAAAAGTTTTTAGAACATTAGTATTTTATGAAAAATAGTGCACTTAATATAAATATTTGTTTTATTTTATTCTATAATTTCAGATATATCATAGCAAAACCGTACAACATTTAGGTTTTAGAGAAGATATTGGTAGATAAAGCAATATTCTTGGCAGAATAAAAATGAGCAAGTTATGATGTGCATGGAACATAGATTTTACCAGTTTTGATACAATTTGCCAATAATTATGTCTATTTAGATTGGACATCATAGAGAATTGGAGTAAGATGAGAAGATATCGAAGCGGATGGATCATGTATGATATATTATTAACAGAAAAACATAATTGCAATGTTGCCAGTTACGAGGGTGCGAATTGAATGGGAAAAGGTTCGCATATAGGCCATAAATATTACATATTCCGTACGAACATTTGGTGTTTCAATATTACATATTACATATTCCGTATTAAATATTACATATAGCCCATAAATACCATAAGAAATGTGACAAATTTTCAAGGGATTAGAACAAGAGAGACACAAAAGTGTATAGAATAGTATGAGCATTTGGTGATTCAATGTCAAACTTGAAGATCTTTTACACAAACTTACAACATAATAGGAACATATATGTTTCAAAATTTAATGCGCAAATATGAAATAAAGCAGATAAAAAAAGAGAACATAATATAGCAATATATACATAATCTAGCAACACAAATGCGCGGGTAGCCCCACTAGTTCATAGAATATGAAAATCATGAGAAAAATGAGGGAATCATTGAAAATAATTTCTCTCCCTTTGGCTAAACTGCAAAATTTGTAGAACTTCTCCTACTTTGAGTTAGGGATCCTTGAATGTATTTCTCACCCTTTCCAAGTTTTTTTAAAGGAATCATCGAAGATTTGAGAAATCACAAAAGAAACACAAAGATTTGCAGATATAAACATAGACAGAAATAAAATAAAAAGGCGGTGGCTCTCAGACAAATTTGTCAGTTATACCGATGTGATGTTGTGCAGTTTATCTGCTGAATCGGTAGAACCGAGTCCTTTGAATCGGAGGCTCGGAGGCATAAAACAGAAACTTGAAGACCCCAAATGAAACAAATTTTGCCAATTTATTTGAGAAACTGTAAAGAAGTGTCATAAGATTTGTACAGAGAGACATCAACTAGAGAACATTTGAATGGTTCCAAGAAATTTGCAATAGAGAATGAACCAACCAAGATTCTTAACTAGGTGACTAGGTCACCAATATTAGAGTATATTGACTTAGGAGCCAAGAAAGAATACTTGATCATAGGTCATACTCATCATTAAGCTCAAAATGGGTTTACCATTTTTCGATTAAGCATTTTACTGTCTTCATATCACTTGATTTGCTTTTATCCCATGACTTGGAGTAAAGACTTTTTCAAGGATATGAATACATACCTTTGAGTGATGTTGTTGACGTAGCTTGTAGGTGAACTTGATAAGGATGCTCGAAGTTTATGAAGTTCATCTTGAGTTGGGAGCAATCCTTGTTGCTTTCGTTCACTTTTCACCTACATAGGTTAGTCACGCAAGGAAAAATATGATATATCCAATTGACTAGATATCAATTGTGAAATATATCTCAAGGATATGTTTTGTTGTCTTCTTCCTTTCATCATCAATGCGAGGTTTGTGGATACTTGGTCATGACAAGATTGCTTAAGATATGAGTTGTTCGCAATCTTGTGGAGTGTTGTTCTTCCAAGTACCTACAAAAGGGGTAGATGAAAGACAAGGGAGCATAGAATTCCATGTAGATAATATTCAAGATAATAGCATGGAATAAATAATTAAGCTCATCCCTTGCATGCATCCGAGTGAGCTTAGCTCAAGTTTGAAGAATCAATGATGTTTAGCTCACTCCTCAAATGACAAAACACTTTTTCATCAAGTGGCTTAGTAAAGATATTGGCCAATTGCTTGTTAGTACTAACACGCTTAAGATTAATATCTCCTTTGGGAACATGATCATGAATGAAATGATGTCAAGTTCGAGAACGTTGCACAGGGTTATGACCAATCTTAATAGCACTCTCATTTTCACAAAGTAATGGCACATTTTTAACATAGATTCAATAATCTTTAAGCGTTTGTGTCTTCCATAATAATTGCGCACAACATCATCCAGCGGCAATGTATTTCGCTTCGGAAGTATATAGAGATACCGAGTTTTGTTTCTCGAAGAACCAAGACACAAGAGATCTAACAAGAAATTGACATGTACCCGAGGTGGATTTCCTATCAACCTGGTCACCTTCATAGTCCAAGTCGGAGTACCCAACAAGATTAAAAGAAGATCCCTTGGGATACCAAATGCCAAAGTTTGGTGTATGTATCAACTATCTCACAATGCGTTTCATAGCCTTAAGATGACATCCTTTGGGTGCATCTTGATATCTTGCACACATGCAAACAATAAGCATAATATCAGGACGGGAGGCACATAGATAAAGCAATGAACCAATCATTGATCGATAAACCTTCTGATCAACCGGTTCTCCCTCCTTAGTGAGATCATCATGTCCGCTAGTGGGCATGGGAGTTTTCATACCTTTGCACTCTTGCATGTTGAACTTCTTGATCAAGTCATTGGTGTACTTTGTTTGAGATATGAAAGTACCTTCTCTCGTTTTCTTGATTTGTAGACCAAGGTAGAATTTTAGCTCACACATCATAGACATCTCATACTTGTCTAACATTAACCTTCCAAATTTCTAACTAAATCGTGGGTTAGTAGATCTAAAGATAATATCATCCACATAAATTTGGCACACAAAGAATTCATCATTAACTCTCTTTGTGAATAAGGTTGCGTCAATTTTACCAATTTCAAAACCGTTTTCAATGAGAAACTTCGTTAGGCATTTATAACAAGCACGAGGAGCTTGCTTAAGACCAGATAAAGCTTTGCCAGGTTTGTAAATGTGTTCAAGTTTCTTAGAATTTATAAAACCAGGTGGTTTCTTAACATAGACCTCTTCTTCAATCTCACCATTTAAAAATGCACTTTCAATAGCCATTTGGTAAATAGTGATATCATGGTGATTGGCATAAGCAAGAACAATTCGAATAGCTTCTAGTCTAGCAAACGGGGCGTATGTCTCACAATAGTCCATACCTTCGACTTGCATATATCCTTGTGCTACGACGCGAGCCTTGTTGCGAATGACTTGACCGTCTTCATCTTGCTTGTTCCGAAATAGACATTGCATGCCGATGATGTTTTTCTCGTCCTTGGGCTTCTCCACGAGTGTTCACACTTTGTTCCTCTAGAAGTTGTGAAGCTCTTCATGCATAGCGTTCACCCAATCCGCGTCTTCAAGAGCTTGTTCAACCTTCAAAGGTGCAATGCTAGAGCTGAAAGAATAATGCTCACAAAAGTTAGCCAAGCGAGTTTTAGACCGAGTGATCCTCCATGTTTGTATGTCACCAAAGATTTGGTTTAGGGGGTGATTCTTGGTCACTTGAGCTCGAACTCGGGGTAGCTTTGGCTTGTTAGCTGGAGGAGGGTCTTCCTATTCATCATCTCCGTTGTTGTCGAAGTGGTCATCTCCTTGAGGTGGTGCTGAAGGAGGTTGTGGTGGATCTTCATGTTGTACTTCCTACTCTTCGTCATATTGTCGTGTACCACTTGTGGATGCTTCCATGTTGTTTTGTCGGTAGCCTTAATCTGAAGTAGGAGCTTCCACTTCGGTTGATGAAGTACTTTCCTTCACCTCCATGGGACGAATCTTGCCGATGGGCAAATGTTGGATAGATTCCGAAGGATCTTTTTCACCTACATCATTTGGCAATTGTTCGACTTGCGAACCATTAGACTCATCAAACTTTACATCTACCGTCTCTTCAACTTTTCGAGTGAAGTTGTTCTATACATGGTAGGTGTGAGAGTTCGATCCGTAACCAAGTAGGAAACCTTCATGAGATTTGGGAGAAATTTAGCACGGTAATGCTTATCAAGAATGTAACACTTAGAGCCGAATACCAGAAAGTATCCAAATTGGGGTTTCTTACTGGTGAGAAGCTCGTACGTTGTTTTACCGAGAAGCTTGTGCAAGTAGAGTAAGTTTGTGGCATGACATGATGTTTCCACGACTTCTTCCCAAAAGTGTCTAGGCGTATTGTATTCGTCAAGCATCATTCTTGCCATCTCAAAGAGGGTTCGGTTCTTTCTCTCAACAACTCCATTTTGTTGAGGCGTGTACGTAGCCGAGAACTCATGTGAAGTACCTTCTTCGTCAACAAAGGTATCCACATGGGTGTTCTTGAGCTCCGATCCGTTATCGCTTTGAACCTTCTTGATCTTCACTTCAAATTGATTTTGCGCTTTGCGTGCGAAGTTCTTGTAGATCTTTTGTACCTGCGACTTATCATCAAGAAAGAATACCCATGTAAATCTGGAAAAATCATCAACTATAACTAGACTGTAAAAGTTTCCACCGAGACTCCTGTAAGAATTGGGACCAAAAAGATCCATATGGAGTAACTCGAGTCGTCTACTAGTGTTCATGATGTTCTTGATCGGATGACTTCCACCTACTTGCTTTCCTGCTTGACAAGCTCTACGAAGTCTATCTTTGTCAAACATAACATCTTTAACACCAAGAATGTGATCTCCCTTGATAGGCTTGTCTAGATTGCGCATGCCTACATGTCCAAGCCTTCTATGCCATATCCAACCTTTAGATGATTTTGCAATGAGACAAGAATGAGGTTGGGCCTTTTTAGTGAAATCAACAATGTATAGATCACCTCTACTAATACCGGTACAGACAATTTTATGATTATCAAATCGAAACACTTGGAAATCTACTTTAGTAAATAGCACATTGAAACCGAAGTCCGCTAGTCTAGATACGGAAAGAAGATTGTAGCCAAGGGATTCAACAATCATAACATTTTTAATGGAGATATCATGAGACATGGCAACCTAACCAAGGCCAAGTACCTTACCCTTAGAGTTGCCTCCAAAGGTCACGTACCTTCGAGGACCTTGATTAGGCGTGATCTATTGAAACATGTCTTTGTCACCAGTCATGTGATCCCTGTATCCACTGTCGAGAATCAACTCTTTTCCACCAGACATGTAATCCTTGTGGTTTGCCATTAGACTTAGATTCTTCATGATTTTTCATGCTCGATGTCGAAAAACTCATCTTCATCATAGTAGCCATGTTCTTTAATGTCATCATTTGGTGGAATCTCCTCGTCATAGAAACTGACTGGGTTATTATCCCTAGGTAGGCGAAAGCAACGGGGTTGTCTCCCCCGCTTCAAGAAAAATCACATCGCCGGCTATCTCACGGCCGGCTGGCGCACGGCCGGCAGGCTCGTTGTCGGCTCGCTCGTGGCCATCTCCCCAAAGAGCTGGCTCGGCCCTGGCCAGCTAGGCCACGACCGGCTGCCCTCAGGCCGGCTCCCTCGTTGACCTTCAGGCAAGCAGGCTTCCATCCCATCCCGCTGCATGCGGGTACGCCGACAAGACGAGACCCCCACGACGTGTCCCAACGTGGCCATAGTAACCGCTGACACGTAGGCGCGTATGGCTATAGTTCAGTCGGTCGTACCGCTGACCTTAGCTCACCGTGACCGGGCGAGGCAACAGTGCTGGCACGCCTTCGCCCATTCCATTACCTGCCCCCGCATGGCTACAGTGCCACCGGCCGTACCGGAGACTTCGGCCGGCTGGCGCAAGATGACACCATCTGGGTGGTCCGTGCCATAGTAGGTGGGCGCGGGCCAATCGCGGAGCCGGGTGGCGGGCCCCGTTGGGCGCCGGGACCGTGCAGCCGGTGGACCCCACAAGCAACGAGACGGCTCAAGAGGCAGGTCCCATTGGCCAGCCGGAGAGACTACCAGCCGGGTCCCCCCTCGTAGTACCTTAAGAATATTGTAGGTCGGGGGGGGGGGGGGTTGGCCTATAAAACCCCCCGAGCACCCCATGCATAAGGGGAGATTCACATGCACACACACACAGAGGAACACCTCATTCGACAACCACCCTCATAGCAAGGGAAGGGGAGTCGGCTGCTCCTTCTTCCACCCCTAGACATAGCTCAAGGAACACCATTGTAACCTTCCTACGTCTATCGACCTAGACCAAGTAGGACTAGGGGTATTACCTCCCTCGGAGGGCCCCGGACCTGGGTACATCACGTGTCAGTCACCGCTTGTGCCTAATCTCGCCCCAACCACCTTCGATAATCCTACCCATGGCATGTGTCGTGATAAAATGATAGCATAAACGAAGAGACTTGTTAGCGTCATAACCATGACAATGTTCAAGTTTATGAATGAGAATGGCATCAATAATAATGTTGTTGATAGTCGTGACATCTCCTTTAGCACGCATAAGATCATGAAGCTCAAATAGGCATTTATCAAAGTTTGGGTCACTAGGATTCATTTTGTGAAAACCAACATTTTTTGAAGAATTTCATCAAGATTACTTAATGAAAGATTTGGACATCGTTTCTCAAAATCAGTCCACAGAGTATAAGAACATGCAAAGTTCTTCAACTTAGAAAGCACTAATCTTGGTAAACCTCTAATAATAAGATTAACAATTCTTTGGTTACCAAGCATGTTAATTTCCTCTTCATGTGTGGGATGCAATTCATCAATAGGGAGCACATAGGGATTTTAAATAGGTTTTATCAAATGGAATTTGTCAAATATATCACTCATGGCATTCTTCCATCTACTATAGTACTCTACATCAAGAATGGGCACTCTACAATACAAACTCTCCACACTAGACACATCCATCTTCCTCCACAGTGATGAAACAGAAGCAATGGAGACCAAAGTTCTGATACCAATTGCGGGATCACTAGAAGAGTATGTCTAGAGGGGGTGAATAGACTACTAGTAGGAATTTAAAATCTACACAAGGTGCAAAGTTAAGTGCTGGAAGACTTTACCATATATAGAAAGTCTAGCGCACCCTACACATGCAAGTCATCAAGTATAGAAGCGGAAGGTAAAGACATTGCACATGAAAGTAAAGAGTAGATATAGGGAGATCAAACGCATGAAGGACACGAAGATTTTTCCATTGGTTCCGATAGGTGGTGCTATCGTATGTCCACGTTTATGGAGTCTTGAACCCTCGGAGGGTAACGGTCACGAGAGTCCACGGAGGGCTCCACCCATAAGGGTCCATGAAGTAGCAACCTTGATTATTTCATAAAGGCTTCCGTCCAAGAAGGACTAGCCTCACTATAGGTAGATGTTCACGAATTAGGAAATATCCTTGCCCTTACAAACTTCTTGGTTCACTCCATAACACGAAGTTGGAGGCTCCCAAGCGACACCTAACCAATCTAGGAGGCGCCACCCTCCAAAAGATAATAGGCTCGATAATGTCGATGAATTCCTTGATATTGTGCTTCAAGATGATAGACTACTCAATATGCAATCACTCTCTCACAGATTTGGCTATGGTGGAAGAGATTGATTGAGTGGAAAGAAATTAGGGGAGGCTAGAGATCATGATTCATATGGTTGGAATGGAATGGCATGATCCCAACACATGAGTAGGTCACTGAGGGAGTCCTCGATTAGGGGGTCCTCGGGTAGCCGACCTATTGTTATGGGCCGGACTATGATAGCTACTTACCGAACACCGAAGGATTTGAAGGCCCAATCTCCAAGATGGAAACTTTGGGAAACACGGCTTGCACTCCATGTCTGATGTAATAGTTGGGCAAGTTTATCTCTTCAGCATGTAACCCACCATGTGTAAACCCTTGGCATCCTCAACATCTATATAAGCCGGAGGGTTTTAGGTATAGAGGACAACTCATCTAGGATTAGACATATGATCTCGAGGTAGATCAACTCTGTAACCCCTTACAACATCAATACAAACAAGCAGGACGTAGGGTATTACCTCCATAGGAGGGCCCGAACTTGGGTAAACTCGTGTCCCCTTTGTCTCCTGTTACCTTCGATCCTAGTCTCATAGTTCGGTACCCCTACTTGAGATCTGCCAGTTTTGACACGGACATTGATGCTTTCATTGAGAGTTCCTGTTTGAGCGAGATGGAATCAATGCCTCGCCTCTTCATTAACGAAGAGGTTCGCAACACGGACGTTTTCGTCCCCGGGCATATCTTCACCTTCGGCAGCGTTGTGCTGCATGCGGATTCCACCGGTCATCTAGGCCATGTTGAGTGCTTCCTCCTGATCAAGAGGTCAGATTCAGAAACTTAGAGTTCTCTGTCGACTCTCGGGGCGAGTTATCACTAATCGGGCTCACGGCTTCGCTTGTAGCCCCCGAGGACTCCGAGACTTTAACCTCGAGCCCCTTCTTCGGACATGTCGATGGGGTCACCCATGGCGGCAGTCCGATCTCTCATCCCGGTCTGGCCATCAAGCCATACGACTAGACATATGTTCCTTCCGAACACTCCCCATGCCTGGACTTCATGGGGGTTAACCCCACGAGTTCTGAACAGATGGATCCGATCGGGCCCTCAATGGTCGACAAGGCCTTGGAGCAATTCTCATCGATGGGGATCACCGACGACCCAGCCCCGATCTACGCACGACCCGGTTATAGTTCGGGCAACGACGGATTTTTTGACCCGCCCACCACCCACTTGATAGCCACCGTTGAAGACTTAACCGACATGCTAGACTATGCCTCTGAGGCTGTAGAATACATGGTTGAAGAGGACGTTGCTCCCACCCCTGTTAACACTGGGAGTTGGGCCGCCACTTCTACATACGACGTCTACATGGTGGATACTCCTGCCACCAACAACGACAATAGGCCTCACAACGACGGTGACAAAATCGGGTGACGCGCCATCAAGGCGCTGGAATTGCATAAGTGGTCCAAAAGAAAAAAAGGGAAGAAGAGCTATTATCAGCAATGGGGACAGTAATGCCCCCGCCGATCATGACAATCCCGATATCCCCAAGCACCCACTTGAGGGCCCAGACGACCCAAGCACCAAAACAACCCCGATACCTTCCATGACCCCGAAGGCGACGATTACCTCCGCTCCCCCCCCCCCCGAGGAGGAAGATATACCAGAATACAATGACTTGTACATCCCTGATAACCTCGAGGATCAGGAAGAAATCAGGCACGGCTCATAGCAATGGCTCGCAGCCTAAATGCCAAAGAATGGCAACTCAAAACCGAACAGGCCGACCTGAATGATCGATGGACGGAAGTCCTCTCAGCCGAGGAAGTATACCACTGGTCTGTCAAACCAGCCCAAAATCTACCCTAGGAGAAGGTTGCTGCCGCAATTAGGACGAACTTACTGATACTCCATCTCCAAACCGTACTCCGTACGACAACTAGACCGCCCCCTAGTAGTCGAGACAAGACGGCCGACGGCGCCAGTTACATACCGGCAGTGCCCCAAAGATGGGGCAAGGAACCATTAGAGCCCAATGACAGGTTCGACCTACGAGATGACCTGTATCAGAGAGCATGCCACACTATATCCATCTATTGATCCAGAGAGTACGCGCCCGATAGACATGGAGAATACAGACCATGGTTCCTGCAAAACAACAGAGTCTAGGAACACAACCGGCCCCATACAGATACCGAATACAGGCGTGACATAGCACGGGTCAAAGGCGCCACTCGCCCTTTGTGCTTCACAGATGAGGTAATGCGGCATTAGTTCCCCGAAGGGTTCAAACCCGTGAATATAGAACAGTATGATGGGACAACTGACTCAACTTTATGGATCGAGGAGTTCCTCGTCCATATCTACATGGCACGAGGAGATGATCTCCATGCCATCAAATACCTACCTCTTCAGCTTAAGGGGCCAGCTCGGCACTGGTTAAACAACCTCCCCGAAAACTCCATTGGATGCTAGGAAGACCTCGACGATGCATTCCGCTCTAACAGCCATGGGACCTATGTCCTCCTGTCGGACTCTTCCGATCTCAGCAACATTGTCCAGAAGCCCGACGACTCCGACCGGCAGTTCTGGAATCGGTTCTTGACTAAGAAGAACATAATCATCGACTGTTCGGATGCCGAGGCCATAGCCTCCTTCCGGCACAATATTCTGGACGAATGGCTAGCCCACCAGCTAGGCCAGGACAAGCCTCAAACTATGTCTGCCCTTACCTCCCTCATGACCCGCTTCTGCGCAGGCAAAGATAACTGGCTGGCAAGACGCAACCACAATTCTAAAGATCCCGCGGCACCTGAATCCCAGTATGGCAACTAAAAGCCAAAACGCAATATGAATAAGTGCCAGCACAATAATAGTGATGTCGATGACATGACTATTAATGACGAATTCCTCAACTCCCGACCTGGGCAGCAGAAGACGCCCCCTAACGGCAATCGTGACAGACCAACTCAGCTCGAGAAGATCATGGAAAGGCCTTGCCATATCCATGGTACTTCGGAAAAGCCCGCCAACCAGACACACCGCAACTACTGGGTGTTTAAACAGGCCGGCAAGATACAACCCGATGACCAAGGCAAAAGCTCGCGTAGCAAGGACGAAAATGAGCCTTGGGGTCCAATTGGTGGCGGACAGAAGAAATTCCCTCCCAAAGTAAAAACGGCGAACATGATATACGCCACCCACATACCAAACAAGGAGAGGAAGCGCACCCTCCGGGAAGTCTACGCGGTGGAACCCGTAGCCCCGACGTAGAACCCATGGTCGGCATACCTGATCACTTTTGATCGGCGTGATCATCCGACCTGTATCCTTCATGGGGGGTGCTACTTCTCGAGCATGCGTTGGTTTCCCATGAAGAGTAACGGTTTGATGCAGCAAAGTAGATAAGTATTTCAATCTATTTTTTAGAACGAAGGTACCAATACAGTAGGAGATACAAGCAAGCCACCAATAGATGTATCTGCACAAAGAATCAAACTCTTGCACCCAACGCTATAAAGGGGTTGTCAATCCCTTCACGGTTACTTGCAAGGATGAGATCTAATAGAGATAGATATAATAGGATGCTTGAACGGAAAGTAAAACTAAAAGTAAAAATAGGGCAACAAGTATTTTTGGTATTTTTGGTTTTAGATCTGAAAGTATAATATGGAAAATAGACCTGGGGGGCATAGGTTTCACTAGATGGCTTCACTCATGATGGCAAATATTATGGTGGGTGAACAAATTACTGTCGAGCAGTTAATAGAAAAGCGAATAATTATGAAGATATCCAAGGCAATGATTATGCATATAGGCATCACGTCCGTGACAAGTAGACCGAAATGATTCTACATCTACTACTATTACTCCACACATCAACCGACTCCTGCCTGCATCTAGAGTATTAAGTTCATGAGGAACAAATTAACGCATTAAGCAAGATGACATGATGTAGAGGGATAAACTCAAGCAATATGATGAAAACACCATCTTTTTACCCTTGATGGCAACAATACAATACGTGCCTCGCTACCCCTACTTTGTCATTGGGTGAGGACACCACAAGATTGAACCCAAAACTAAGTGCTTCTCCAATTGCAAGAATTACCAATCTAGTTGGCCAAACCAAACCAATAACTCGAAGAGACTTGCAAAGATATGAAATCATGCATATAAGAATTCAGGAAAGAATCAAATAATATCCATGGATAATCTGAACATAAACCCACAATTCATCGGATCTCGACAAACACACCGCAAAAGAGTATTACATCGGATAGATCTCCATGAAGATCATGAAGAACATGGTATTGAGAAGCAAAGAGAGACAAGAAGCCACCTAGCTACTAGCTATGGACCCATAGGTCTGTGGTGAACTACTCACGCATCGTAGGAGGGGCAAAGGAGTTGATGTAGATGCCCTCCGTGATCGAATCCCACTCCGGCAGATTACCGGAAAAGGCTCCAAGATTGGATCCCTCGGGAACGGAGGCTTCTGGCGGCCGAACAGTGTTTTCGTGGCTCGTTCTGATAATGATGGAATATTTGGGAATTTATAGGACGAAGATTAGGGTTAGGGGAGTTGACAGGGGCCCACAAGCCTGCCCGGCGTGCTGACCGCGGGTCTAGGGCTTGTGGCCCCATGGCAGCTTTTCATGCCCAAGATGCGGTCCTATCCTTATTTCGGCACGAGGGCCTCGACAGGGATAGAAGCACATCTTGTCGTGTTGCAAGAATGGATATCATTACAAGTACATGTACAGAAGAGATGAGTATATGGAATTGGCTTACACTCGCCACAAGCTACATTAGAGTCACATCAATACAACAACATATGCAAACATCATACTAAAGAGCAGGGTCCGACTACGGACGAAAACAAACGACAAAATGACATCCATCCTTGCTATCCCAGGCTGCCGCCTGGAACCCATCCTAGACTGATGAAGAAGAAGAAGAAGAACTCCAAACAAACAAGCATCACGCTCATGTCAAATCATCGCATTACCTGTACCTGCAACTATTGTTGTAGTAATCTGTGAGCCACATGAACTTAGCAATCTCATTTCCAAGGGTATCAAGACTATTACAGCTAATAGGTGAGGTATGGTTAAGTGGTGAGGCTACAACAAGCGACTAAGCATTTATTTGAGTGGCTAACTTACGAGTACAGAAAGTAAAGTATGGTAGTCTACGCATAACGGACGTGAACTAGTAATGATCACTAACTGATCATGAACACCTACTTACCTCAAACATAACCCCACCGTGTTCTCTTTCGGATAAGAAGTCACGAGAAGAGACAGTCATGGTTACGCACACAGTTGGTGTATTTTATTAGAGTTTACTTCAAGTTTGCTATAACCGGGTGTTAAACAAGTATCCAAGTTTGCCATATAACCGCGGGCATGGCTTCTCGAAACTATTTAACCCTGTAGGGGTGCTCCAAATCATCCATCACAAATTAACCACACGCAGCGGGAATAACCTAGACCACGGATCTTGTGACCATCCTAGGCAATTCCAAAGGAAATCCGACACCTTGAGATAGCCCGAAGAAGATCAGTATTCCTCACTCAAGACATTCGAGAAAGGTTAAAAAAATCCAGCAAGGCCTCCCATGTGCCAGATCCGCAGCTAGAGCCGTGCGCTCTCTATCCACGGGTATCATCCGTCTATGCGAAGTGGACGGTAGCCTAAAAATTCCTCGAGTTGCCCCGAGGTGGCACTGCCGACTGCTAGGTAGGTGGACCAACACTCATGCGGAGCACTGGCCCGGGGGTTGATTAATTATCCACAGGGTGATTATTCCCTATGCAAATTTTAGTTGTTATTAAGCAAGTAGTACCAATGTTGGGCCTTGCCAAACAAGCTTTATCCTAAAACGAAAATCAAGGGGGTCCCCATAACAACCCCGAGCATGTTAGGAGCGCTCAATTATGGAACATAACACTGGTTCACAAGAAACTAGGGCGGCAAGAGTGGAACAAAACACCGAGCAAAAGGCCAAGCCTTCCACCCTTTACCAAGTGTATAAGTGCATTAAATTAAATAGCAATAATATTGTGATAACAAAAGAATGTCCATGGTGTCACATGGAAGCAATTGCACCTACAGCTAGAAACACTATAAGAAACATAGCCAAACAAAGGTTTGCTGGGAAGGTGGAGGGTTAATGGCTTTTCATGGGAATGTTGGGAGGCTTGATAGACAAGTGGTAGGTAGCGTGACATAACGATAAAACGCGACAACTAGCATGGCAATGATAGTAATGGTATCCAGGGAAATGTGTCATCTTGCCTGAGATCCCGCTCGGAAGAAGAACGAGTCCATGAAGAAGACGAGCCAACGTAGTCAAACGAATCCTCACACTCCGAACGCTTTCGGAACACTATCGAGAAGGAACAATCCGAAACCACAATCAACACACGATACACCACAACATATGCATGATATGATGCACAGACAAATATGATGCATGTCCAGTTTAATATGCAACGCATGGCATGGCATGGCAAGAACAACAAACGACTACTACATATTAAGTGAAGTTCAATATGCAACGAGTTGCATAGTTCAATATGCAACAAGTTGCATATTGACAAAAATCCACATTCGAATTATTTAGTTCACTCTCGTTTAGGTACTCATCAATATTAAATGTTGTTAAACATGGAAAGAGGTTAAGCATGAATATCTATCTCATCTAGGCATTTTAAATGAGGCCAGAATCAATATATAGCATATCCAAAATGTTCCCATATGCATATTATGAAATTGGTCCAGATCTGTACTAAACATGTTTTAGAGTTGTTAAACAGCCAAATAAATATCACCATGTGATTCTACACATTTTTCTAGTCAAGTTACATATGTGGAACATCTTTATCGGAGCTACGGTTAATTAGTTATGAAGTAAATCATTTTAACATGGCATTTATGCAAATCAATGCAAACAACAAGTTTAAACCTTTTTATAACTGTGAATGTAGGATATTGTGAATCTACATAAAATTCTAGTCAAGTTTCATATATAATTTGTTTTAATCCGATGCATGGATGGAAAGTTATCAAATGCATGAAGATTAGGGGTTTTCTGCAATTTTATTATATTGTGGATAATTGGCAAATTTGTCTAAAGGAAAAAAATGCACGGGCTGAATCTCACTACGGCCCAAATAGAACAGGGGCGCCAAATAGCGAAAAGGCGCTCAGGTGGGGGAATAGGGGCGGCTCATCCTGGGCCTCTTGGGCCGATCAGGCCAGAGGGAGGCCCGTTGGGCCATGCACTAGGAGGCCCATGCCAGCCCCGATCTGGTCAACGCGGGCAGGCAAGATCAAGCGGACGCTCGTCCTCCTCCCGCACGGGAACAGAGGCGGCGCAGGGCCTCCGGCAGTGGCGAGCATAGGGTAGAGGCCGATGGCGATGGGGCTACCGGATCTGGAACAGGGCGGCCTGGATCCGCCCATTCCCACAACACGGAGGTCCGACAAGGCGAGCTCCCGTGGTGGCGCACATGGCGGCAGCACCTGCGAGAAGATTTGGATGGCAAGGAGATTAGGGAGGAAGGAGGAAGGAGAAGGGGAAGAGAAGGAGAGGGGCAGCGCGGGCTCGACCCGGTGGTCGCCGGTGGCAGGGCTCCGGTGGCTGTCCAGCGGCGGCGGGGTCCGGCCAGCAGGCGGCGGCGCTGGCTGCGGGAGCCCCTGGCTCGGGCGAGCAGGATGCTCGGGCTGCGGGCGGTTCGGGCCCGGGGTGGGCCTCTAGGAGGGCTTGGGTGGGCCGGCGGCACTGGAGGTGGGAGGAGGCGGCGGCTGATGATTGGGGGCACACGGAAAGCGAGGTGGGAGGCTAGGGATTTCGAAAATGGCATGGGGAGCTGCTTAAATAGGCAGGTCTTGGGTTAGGGGTGGTTTTTGCACCGATTCGAGCCGTGCGCTCGCAATCGGACGGCTCCGGTCGCAGGGTTGGGTTAGGTAGGTTAGGTGGGCGGTGTAGATGGGCTAGGTGGGGATGAGAGGGAGGTTTGCGGCCCGTGGCACGAGGTTTTAAAACATCGAAAAACGTCCGACGAATAACCGATGACCACTCTACTACGACTGGCCGTTCGGGGTATCAAACGCACTCGGAATGCGATGAAATTCGATAGGCGGTCTACCTACACTATAATAAGACCGCATGCTAGGTTTCGACTGAATCCGAGAATATTTTTCGTGCGCCTTAAAAACGGTTTTTTTAAACGATGTCGTGGGTGCGTGCATGTGTGGTTGGTCTCAAAACGGGAAACGCAAGAACGGAGAGAACCGGCGAGTACGAACGGATGCAAGTTTTTGAAAACAAGTGACGATGTTGTGCACATGATGCGAATGATGCCATGATGATGAATGCAACAACCAAACGAAAATAAAAGGGGAATCTTCTAGAGCGTCGGTCCCGGGCTGTTACACAGCTCCTTTGTCTTGGTTCTCAAGTCTCATGGCTTCATTTTATTCCAGAAAAAATCATTCCGGAGGTTTTATTCCGTTTGGACTTTGTTTAATATTCCTTATCTGCGAAACTCAAAAACAAGGAAAAAATAGAAACTCGCACTAGGCTCTTGATTTATAGGTTAGTCCCAAAAATAATATAAAATATCATATTAATGCATATAAAACATCCAAAACAGATAATATAATAGCATGGAATAGATAATATAATAGCATGGTCTGGCTATGCTCCATCTTGCCCACACAAAGTATCTAAGTCATGCACAACCC
Organism: Hordeum marinum; assembly: GCA_022496015.1. NCBI lineage: Eukaryota > Viridiplantae > Streptophyta > Magnoliopsida > Poales > Poaceae > Hordeum > Hordeum marinum. The sequence goes on from CM039675.1 coordinate 428,932,232, forward strand.
CGATGAACTAGTCAAGCAATTGTTTCACACTTTTGGTGTTCTCAAACCTTTTCAAATCTCACACAATACATGAGCGTGAGACATGGATGTAGAATTATAGGTGGAATAGAATATGGAGGAGGTGCAAGAGGAAAAAGAGAAGATAGTCTCACATCAACTAGGCGTATCAATGGGTTATGGAGATACCCGTCAATAGATATCAATGTGAGTGAGTACGGATTGCCATGCAACAAATGCACTTAGAGTTATAAGTGTATGAAAGCTCAAAAAGAAAACTAAGTGGTCGTGCATAATGAATATCCACTAGTTATATGAAAGTCACAAAATAGGAGACTCTCTATCATGAAGATCATGGTGCTACTTTGAAGCACAAGTGTGGAAAAAGATAGTAGAAATTGTCCCTTCTCTATTTCTCTCATTTTTTTATTTTTTATGGTGGGCTTCTTTGGCCTCTTTTTTTTGTTTGGGCTTCGATGACCTCTTTTATTTTTTGTAAAGTCCGGATACTCGTCCCAACTTGTGAGGGAGTAATAGCCTCCATCATCCTTTTCTCTCATAGTACAATGCTCTATTAATGAAAAATTGTCACACTTTAATTATAACTCAAAAGAAAAAGAAATTACAACTCGATTGCTATGACAAGATATAACTCTATATGCAATATGAAGTGATGATGCAAGTCATAGAAAAACTACATGGTGGAAGTTGCATGGCAATATATCTCGGAATGGCTATGGAAATTCCATAATAGGTAGGTATGGTGACTGTTTTGAGGAATATATGGTGGCTATTTTGAGGAAGGAGGGTTTGATGTACTGGCGAAAGTTGCACGGTACTAGAGAGGCTAGAAAAGATGGAAGGGTGAGAGTGCGTATGATTAGGGTTATGGGAGTTGCCAGCGGCCCACAAGCCTGCCCGGCACGGGTGGCCCCCTTGGCGGTGGGCCTAGGGCTTGTGGCCGCATGGCAGCTCCTCTGCCTTGGTTCTCAAGTCTCGTGGCTTCCTTTTATTCCAGAAAAAATCATTCCGGAGGTTTTATTCCTTATCTGCGAAAATCAAAAACAAGGACAAAACAGAAAATGGCACTAGGCTCTAGATTAATAGGTTAGTCCCAAAAATAATATAAAATAGCATATTGATGCATATAAAACATCCAAAACAGATAATATAATAGCATGGAACAATCAAAAACTATATATACGTTGGAGACGTATCAGGGGGTCGGCGGCCCTCGTCCTAGGCCCCATTATAGACGGGTATCACCTCACAAAGGTCCTAATGGACGGAGGAAGTTGCCTTAACTTGATTTACTCAGATACGGTGAAAAAGATGGGCATTGATCCATCAAGGAACAAACCCAGCAGCACTACCTTCAAAGGATTAATCTCGAGCGTTGACGCCCGATGCACGGGCTCGGTAACTCTAGAGGTCATGTTCGGCTCAACCGATAATTTCCGCAGCAAAGACTTGATATTTGACATCATGCCCTTCAGCAGAGGCTATCACGCACTGCTTGGACGGATAGCGTTCGCTTGTTTCAATGTGGTCCCACCACTACGCATACCTCAAGCTCAAGATGTCGGGCCCTAAGGGGATCATTACTATCAACGGCAACACCGAGCGCTCCCTTGGAACTGAGGAACATGCACTAGCCCTAGCGGCCGAATTCATCTATAAAGAAGATCGGCAAGTTCCGACATCCGCCATAAAGGCACATAAGGCAGGGAAGCGAGTTCGGCTTAAGACCAAAAACTCAGATCCTTCCTCTTCCCCTCTATAGGGACTCACCCCCACCGCACCATTTCTGGACCAGCGAAGTATGTGCCGAGAAGGCACAACTTCGCACTTAAAATTCCATGGGGCGCGGTGGGGAAATAAAGGTGGGTGTTCGGCTGGCCCGACCTACTTTCACCAATACGTCTTCGGACAATATGCAGGCGCTCTTAAAATAGCCTGCCTATGGCATAAAGCTCACCTGTAGTTCAGCGGCCTCTCAAGATTTTGTTAGCAAAATCCGCCCGCCGAACTCTAAACACCCCATCAAGGTGCATCCAAGAGCAGGATTCAACTAGCAAGGGGATATATCGAGGACCTTAGGTCACTAATTGAAGACCCCTGGTACAATAACTCCTGTAGGACTTTATTTCTTATTTTCTTTCACATACCTATAAACAGTTGCTTCGGCAATCTGAGTTATAAGAGTTGTTGAGGAAATGCAAAATTATAGGGCGCAAGTATGCCTCATTTGTCCTGTTTCTGGCGCATACTTTTTTATTTTCTCACCCTTCTTGTGAACCTGGTCGGTATGACTCGAGGTAACCGGCTAGTAGACCAGGGGCTCCATTTCAAACACAAATCACCTTAACTATCGTGTGCTCGGCGTCTTGGAGTTCGCTTTATATGCATCAGTTCCGAACTATGACTTTGGTCATTAAGTTGGGTTGTGTCAGTGTCAAATCCAACATATCTCGTAGTAGGGGTCCTAATCTAGGTGTCTTGGAGCGATGGTAACATGGACACAGGATTTTACCTAGGTTCGGGCTCTCTCAAGGAGAAAATACCCTACATTCTGCTTTTCATTGTATTGATATGGGGGATAGTACATAGTACAGGTATCTACTACGAGATTGTAGTAATGAATAAGAGATTGAGATCGTCTATTGACTAGCCTGGCCTCGGTTTATATAATGCACCAGAGGCCTAGGGTTTAGAGGAGTCCTCGTCTTGTGCGCCAAGTCTTGTGGAATCTCCCTTGTATGCATCATGGGCTCTCCAAACTGGCCCATTAGTGAATCGCCCTGGGGGTCCTCGGGCCGACCCACGGGTCGAGAGATGACATGGTCAGTACTCCCTAATCCAAGACACCATCAGTTGTCCCCTGAACCGGTCTTCAAGTTGGGGGCGCTCCTCGGTTCTTCCGAAGTGTTCTTCATCTTTAGCCGTCGGTCTTGAAAACCGGTTCAACAAATCTTCCCATCTTCGATCTTGAGGATCGCCGAGGTGTATCTAAAGAGTTCACACGTCGGGCATTCGAGGAGCCCCTTTAAGTTATCGGCCTTTATCACTGCCTTGTCATTTTTTCCACCACAACTAGGGTTTGAAGTGTTTCCCATGCGGCGGCGTCCTCTTGCGTCCGAGCTCCAACGTCGAACTACATCTAAGGCATATTTTCACAGCCGAGCTCCAACACTATTCGGCGTTCAAGTTATTCTCTTGCGTCCGAGCTCCAATGTTGATCGGCATCTGAGTGCCAATGATAGGCTGCGTGCGAGCTCCAACGCCGGATTGTGTCCGAGGTATCTTTTTTCAGCCGAGCTCCAATGCCGGTCTACATCTGAGGTGTCATAAATTACCTCGGTCTCTCAAAATCTGAAGGACCTTATCCGAGCTTAATTGCTGGAATAGTCTTTTATGGAGCCATCTATTCGCATCCGAGCTTTATGTCGGACTTCTTCCAAGGTGTTTCGCGCAGCCAAGCTCCAACACTGGTCGGCATCCGAGGTGTCATATATTACTTTAGTCTTTGAAAAGGTTGGACGAGTTCAGCCGAGCTTATTGCCGGCAATGCCCTCTATTGAGCCAACCACATGCATTCCGAGCATTACACTAGATTGCTTCAGAAATAGTGCACCACCTCAGTAGCGGGCTGATTTTTTGTGGAAATTATTTCCGGTCGCTGTAATTTATTCTCCATCGAGAATTATAGCCAGTAGCCCTCAAGGTGTGTGTTGGTCTATAACCCGAGATGCACTCGAAGGAAAAAATAATAATAAAGAAAATCAAACCATTGATCCCAGTAGCCCCTGAGGCTTAGGTTGATTTTGAAAATCGGCCTAAGGATCAAGGTCTTGCTCGGCGGCATACATGAGGGATGGAAACTTGGTACGCAATAGTTTCCAAGACTCGGGTTGGGTGCGGCCAACCAACCTGAGGATCAAATCTCCTCAGAAACCGCATTGCACTTTGACTTTGCTGCATTGAATTGGCAATGCAGTAGCCCCTGAGCCTTAATTTGGGCACATGTGGTCGAATTAAGGATCGATATGTGTTTGACACAAACTTTTTTATGTTTGACACGATTTATCTGTAATGATTCTATGCATCCAAGTACTTTACATCATTAATGTTGGAATTGACATTGTAGAAGACTTTGTTGACTGACCATCGCCTTCAACCTCCTCGGCCAGTAGTCGAGGAGTGTTTGTCATACTTTACAAAGCCTTTAGAATGGCAAAGATTTGTGACAAACAAGGCAATTCGGTCATACGGTTTTATAAACAAAGGTATGCGGAGACATATGTTATATTACTATTAACGTAAGAAACATCTTCTGGGAAAAATAGTTTCTCTATAAGTTTCTTTTCACAGGATGTCATGTTGACCATGATTGTGAAACCTCAACTCCGGTCAATGTGGGAAGAAAATATTGAGGATTTAGTTCGGGGAATATTCTCGAACTCTATGGTCTTTAATGAACCAAAATTTTCACTTCCCTCATTGCCGACCAATTATATTCTTAATAACCCTAGATTTCAACTTCACCCAGTCTGAGGTACTCACCTGGATGACCCGGAAGTAACAATCACAAAGGTGCTCCCTTTACCTCCTAGCCGAACAATCAGGAACGTAGGGGCTAAGGACAGGAGCCAGGCAACCCAGCTTGGCTACAATCTTAAGTCAAATTGATGCATATTTATGGCTTTGTAACGATGATTATGGAACTTCCTTCACTTGAGAGTGGCCCATCGTCGGCTTAATATAAATTCCTTAATGCTATATGCTGTTTTAACGCCTTTGTGACTGTTTATCATTTGAGAGTGGCCCATCGTCGGCTTCGACCCCTTTGTAAATGCTACGCGGGGTGTTTCCGTAGTAACAAGACAACCCTTAGCCGATGTCTTGGTGCCCGAAGGATGTTGTGTTAGCGGAAACGAGGCAATCAGATATGTAGGCTTTATACATTTCACTTAGTCATAGGAGCTTAAAGTTTCGGAGGCCAGTTACTAGCCCCCGGTTAGTGCTCAGCATCAGTCAAGGTCAAGCCGTTAACACTTTGGCCAAATTTATGAAAGGCCCATGGGGTAACCTCTATCCGTCTATAGTCTGACAGAGTCATTAGATTGCTGACCAGTTTGCGCTCATCGTGACAGTCAGTTTCGGTTTTCTCCACTAAGGTACTTAACTAGTTAAAACAAAAATACAATCACAATGGTTGTCCCTTTGCAAACCTTGGCAGAACAATGCGGAATGTAAGGGGAAATCACGAGACCAGGGAAACCCAACTATTGACCGAAGACACAATTCAAAACTGATGCATATAGAGCAATATCCGAGACGCCGAGGTGGAGGTCGGCAGGGAAGATGCCAAACACCGGGTCAAAAAAGATTTCCCGAGCTGAATTATTACGTAGGGCACCTCGGTCCAGATGATATCCATCCTCCTAAAAAACATACAAATAGCTTAAAAGTGCCATAAGCTCGAAAAGCCAAACAAATTATGTAAAAACGTTCATGTTCGAACTAAATCAAGTGTTTTGGTGCCAATCCCAAATTGGTCTTAAAATTAAGATGTGCTTCGGTCGTGCTTTAACATGATACATCCGATCTCACAGGCTTCAAGCGGGTCAACATTTGGCTTCAATCTCCATATCCCGAGGGCAGAGTGTTACTTCGAGGCCTACTTAGCGAACTAAACTTAATCGGCTTTAGAGAGAAACTAGGCTACCCGGCTATTGACCAAACACTCATGTCAAAAAAAGGATTAGTAGAAAAAGACTTTGCAACGACCAAGAAGAAAACAACGTTTATTGTAAAATGGCTCATATAAATTTAATAGCCCCCAGGTGAATTGGGTAAAATAATTTTATGTATAATGATTGTATGTACCGAAGTACTTATATCATATATGTGTTCGCCCGAACTTTGAACGCGTCTTAACCGACTGTCGGCTTCTCACTCTTCGGGCAAGGGCCGAAAAGTGTTATCTACTATGCCATCCAAGGGTATTAGAGGTGTTTCGAATAACCAGGCAATCAGGCCATTAGGCTATAACAGACAAAACACGCCCATGGAACTTATGCTATATTACTATTTAACATAAGAAGCATCTTGAAAGAAAATAGTTCTGCCAACGGTTCCTTTCTTTTGGTTCTCATGATTACCATGAGGGGTGTGGAATACATTTATGTATGCTTGTCTTCCATCGTGGACGACCATAGTTTAAAATAGTAAGAGCGGTAGCCTTCGGCTTCACCCGTTTGAGGTATGAGTTAGGATGACCAAATCGTAACAATCGCGGAGGTGCTCCCTTTACTCCCTAGCCGAACAATCGGGAACGTACGGGTAAGCAGAGGAGCAAGTCAACCCAGCTTTGCGGAACACTTAAGTCTACATGATTCATATATTGGCGTAAACACGAACAAGGAAGGGTGTGATACATTAATAATCATATGCAAGAGGAATGGCATCATAAAGGAAGCCACCAAGTAAACGGTGTATTTGAATTTGTTTGTAAAAACAAAGTTTTGACAAGGAAAGTTTTTCGCAAACAACTTTTTGTCAAAAATGTAAATTGCTTGGTCGAACCGAACAAAAATTAAAAATTAAAAAAATTGAGCATGAAAGCAACTGAGCTGGTTAATGAGCTTGTGACACGTGCCGAGCTTGTAGTGGGTCAAGGTCCCAGCCCCCAAGCCGGTCACGAGGTAGACGAAGAAGAGCTCGGCTTCATGAAGTGACAACACAACACTTCCGAAGGCCGAGGAGAAACCCCCAGGTGAGTCGAGCAGACGGAGTAGTTCGGCAGCGCGACGGCGAAGCTCCTAGTCCATCGGCCATGTTGACGACACAATTTGGTTGATGGTGGCGCGACAAAAATATAGCCACGCCAAGGTGACCGCATGACACAACCGAAGCCGATTACCTATGCACACAATATAATGCAAGCCAGGAGTAATAACAAATAGAGGTAATAATATATATATTTAAAAAAAATTCTTCTACTTAGTTAATTTAAGTGAAGAAAATAAGTAAAGGAATATGGCCTGGGCGCCGAGGTGCCTGAATGAAGTGTTCGGTTTGATGAAGTGACGGCGCTGCACGGTCAATGTGACAAGATGAAGTCCTCGGTCCAGTTAACATGGAGGAGCTGTGATCGGCGAACGCCAAAGTCTCATACAGGTCGGTTGGTGATGCCGAAGTCTCATGCCGGCCGATGTGTTGAAGCGGGTCAGTTGGTGATGCCGAAGTCTCATGCCAGCCGATGTGTTGAAGCAGGTCAGCTGGTGAGGTCGATGTCCCCGGAGTAGATTGATGAAGGGATCCCAAAGCCCTAGTCTAGTCAAGGTGGCGGAGCAGATTTGTAAGGTGATGCTAGAGCCCCATGCCAGCCGACGTGTCAAAGCAGGTCGGCGTGATGGATGTCAGCTTGAAACCGTAACGACGCGGGAATGCCGACGTGGGTCAGAATTTATGACGAGGTTGATGCTGGCTTGATGAAGCATTGGAGCGCCCAACCCGTACAACCCACGGATCACGAGGTTTGCTTGATGATTATTCGGCCCGAACTCTTGCTCGGATGACCGAGATGATGAGAAAATTTCCTTAAAAAAGGACGTCCGACAACTCGTTCATGAAAAAGATGAACTCAGGTCGGATTCGTTTTCGCGCAGAAAATAGATCCAAAATTCGTCATACTAATCAGATGTTTCCCGAAGTTTGCACGGTCGGATCAAGTTGAAATTGTGAGGGGTGATCGGTATAGGAATTCCGCAGCCGATCTACAGTGGGATTTTGCAACGGATGTCCGAGCTAGACGTTGGACTCCTCGCCTTAAACTCGTACAGATTCTCATCCAGATTCGGTAGGGCTCCGGTATATTGTATATCGTCAAAGAATCCTTCACCGGAACACGACGAAATTTCGCAGGGTTGTTCTAGACTCAATTGCGCACAATTCCACTAAAGCACTTGTCAAAGCGATACTCGAGGAGGCCGGGACGATGAACATGAATTCCTTGTCCAAAAAAACTGTAGAGTCGCACGAGGGCAGTGTTGACGTTGAGCCCCCGAGCACCATGGAGTATTCTTCCAGGGTCTTGGTTGAGATTCGAGTTGATGTTTACAAAGACACCCATCCGATCTAGATGATCTGACGTGGCGTGCAGTCCTTGGCCTACCCGAGGTGACCAGTCAAGCCGGCGACGAAGATGCGGATGTTGACGATGTAGCTCAGTTCCGACGCGTAGATCATCATGGAGTCGATCTGAATTCCCATCGCACCGCAGTGTCTACCCAATAGGCTCTCAATGAAAGCACCAATGTCAGTGTCAAATCCGGCATATCTCGTAGTAGGGGTCTTAAGCTTGGCATCTTGGAGTGATGGTAACATGGACACAGGATTTTACCTAGGTTCGGGCTCTCTCAATGAGATAATACCCTGCATCCTGCTTTTCATTGTATTGATATGGGGGATAGTATATAGTACAGGTATCTACTACGAGACTGTAGTAATGAATATGAGATTTAGATCATCTATTGACTAGCCTGGCCTCTGTTTATATAATGCACCATAGGCCTAGGGTTTAGAGGAGTCCATGTCTTGTGCGCCAAGTCTTGTGGAATCTCCCTTTTATGCATCATGGGCTCTCCGAACTGGCCCATTAGTGAATCGCCCTAGGGGTCCTCGGGCCGACCCACTAGTCGGGAGATGACGTGGTGAGTACCCGCTAGTCCAGGACACCATCAGGGTGCCCAACTCCTCTGCTTGCCCCTTTATGTTTAGCTCGTTCGGCTTAAAGGGCAAAGGGAGCACCCCTGCGATTGTGCTTCCGGATAGTTCGGTCAAGCACCTTAGGGGAGGAAGCCGAAAACGGATTGTCATAGTATGCGTGATCCGATTTGTGAACCCCAAGCTAGAAGTACTATACTTCAACCCTTGTAAGCGGTTATTCCGTGCTATACAAGGAACTTGCCCTTTGTACACACATTATGATGTTGGCTTAGGCCTCGGTTCGTCCGAACATCGCAAATATTCTGGTGGCTAATCATATGCTTCCCGTAGTCCTTTTCGCCCCCCTTCGGTTAAGTGAAAGAAATAAAGCACTATAGTCTGATTGCCTAGTCTGCGGCACTACACCGCCTTTGAGTTCCAATGATACGGCTAAGGGACATAGTGCATTGGCATAGACACCCCATGTAGTATCTACGTGGGGGCCGAAGCCGACGACTCACATCTTTCAGTATTAAACAACCACACGGGAGTTATAAAGGAATGCAAAACATATAAGAGAGCATATACTTATATAAATTAAAAGTTATCACGAGTCTTAGGACACGTTACAAGCTCATTCAAATAATTTTTCACATGAACACTGCAACGCTATCACCCGACCGCTCTCCATAACTCCATCAAAGTATAGCTCGGCGTGTCGATGCTCCTTGCTAGGTGGCGGAGGGTCGGTGGCGACCTTCATCGGATTGATCCCCGGCCAGTGCACTTTGGCCTTGGCAAGGGCCATCCGGACTCCTTCGATGCAGGAGGAATGCTTGACGGTGTCGAGGCGGGGCATGGCAGCAATCAGTCTCCGCACTAGGCCGAAGTAGCTGCTTGGTAGCGGCTCACCGGGCCATAAGAAGATGCAGAGGTCCTTCATGTCTGGCTCCGCCATCTGGTGCAGCTCCATTAGCTGTTTCAGCTGCTCCACCAGAAGAGGAGGACACTCGGGGGCTCCAAATTGTGCCGAGAACATCCGAGCTTCATCTTCCTATCCCCGCGAGGCAAACAACTGATTGGCGTCCGCCACACTCTTCTGGAGATCGGCGGATGCACCTGAGGATCGCCACACCTGGGTCACCTTGGCTTGGCGCACTTTCTCCTCATAGAACCGTCTCTCCACCCGCTCGTTCTAGAGATCGGATTTCATGCTAGAAAGTTTGGCCGAGCTCGCCTTATTCTTTTTCTCCAAGGCCTCGCACTTTTTGCTAGCATCCTTGAGCTCATCATGTATCTCCACCACACCAGCCTGATGCTTATTTCTGGTACTCATAGTGCGGATATTCCGGTGGCCGCTTCTTTGGCCGCCGCCTTCTCAAGGACTGCTTCATCCTTGGTACGTTGAAGCTTGGCCTTGAGCTTTTCCATCTCTTTCGACAAAGCCGCAAAACGATAAAACTTTATTTAAAAGGAAACTGCATTGACAGTATTCGAGGGAAAGTATTCGGATTTGGTTCGGACTTACCCTGTGCCTCGTCGAACCTCTTGTTGAGGGTTTCCACCTCATCCTCATAGCGCTTGAGCTTCCGATGTAGCTCATCCAGCTCGGCACCATTTTTGCCGGCTGCTGATGATGAAGCCTACATTATACACACACTTAATATAATACATCGGCGCTCACTTCCCAATTTATAGACAATCCGATTATATATCGATTTATCCTAGCATGCTGAACACTTAATGTGCTTCTAGTGCGTTATCGGATTCAGATGTGACCCCTAAGTGATCTTGTTCACCTCACCTAGGGCTCGGGGGCTGCCATGTATGCAATATGAATAAATAAAAATCTTAGCAAAATATCGGGTGACTTACATGAAAGCCCACAAGGAGACCTTTGAAGGCCTCCTTCAGTCCGTTGTCAACGGACTGGACGCTTTGTAGTACCGCACCCATAAGGGTGCGGTGATCCTCGAGGATGGAGGCGCTTGGTGGAGGCTCCTCCATGGCCGACCACCTGTTGGTCGGCGGTGCTGGGGATGATCGGATTTCCCAAACAACCGCCGGGGATTGGACCGGTGCCACCGGAGGCATAGTGCGCTCCAGAGATGTTCCCGGAGGGGGCTCATCACCCGCTCGTCCGACCTCCTTGGTGTCTGGGCGGGGCATTGTCCCCTGGTCTTCGGTGGCCGAAGCATTAGCCTCGGCCATGGTGTGATCTCACTCGCCCCCTCTGTCCGCCTCCATTGGACTAGGCTGGGACGGCACCTCCACATCGTCCTTCATGGCGCCTAGAGTGGTGGGTTGCGAGGCATCCCTGCTCTCCGTCAGTTCGACCGGCGGGGTCTCCCCATCTGATAGCACCTCGATGGGGATAATGCATGGGGCCCTGTAGGACCAATAACCCGCGTGTTAGCAAACTCTGAATCTACTTGTGATAGGTAGGAGGGTCTCTGGATCCTAACCTGGATGGGGGGGCTTGACCCTCAAGCTCCTTCATGGAACCTCCTCAGGGTCTTCGGACGCGGAGCTCGAGTCCGTGCTGTCGTTGGATAGAACCACCCACGCTTGCCGCGCCCTCTTTTGGGTAGGAGAAGCTACCTGCCCTGGGGCGTCAGTAGATGCTGCTCTCTTCTTGGCGCGGGGGAATTGCCTCCCCACTCACTCTCAACCTCCTCCTCCTCTTATTCCTCCTCTTCGGCCTCCTCCTGATTTGAGGAGGCAGGGATCTCTCTGTATACGGCAATAGGCTGGTCCCTAATGCGAAGGCTAGCCTAGCCTAATTTCTTCTTCTTCTATTTCTTCGTGGGAGCCTCGTAAGCCTTGTCCATGAGCATCTTGGATAGCAGCCCAGTCCTATCGTCTTCGGGCTGAGGAGCCGCACTGTTGATGTTGATGTCTTTCTTCTGCTATCACTGCCAGAACAGATCGGATAAGAGGATATAGGGATTCTCTCTGTAGTAAAGCCAACCAAGCTAGGGAATATCATACCTCGGAATCGGGCTTGGCGGCGTGCAGGCCCTTGTCCTCCTCCTCGGATGGCTAGCTCTTCATCGGTTTGAAGAGAGCCTTCCATAGCATCTCCCGCGTAGTGCGGAAGAGATTCTGGACTGTGGGCTCGACTTCGTGTTCTCGAGCCCACAGGGGAGTGTCCCAATGCTGACAGTGGAGGATACGTCTTCGTAGCATCACCTGGACCACATCGGCTAGCTTGATGCCCCCCTCAACCAGGGAGCGGAGCCGCTTCTGCAGATCATTCACCTCTTTGCCCGACTCCCAGACCAGGCCCTTTTCGGGCCACAAAGCCAATCTGGTGGGGGGACCGGATATGAATGCAGCGGCAGGGAGTTGGCTCTCTTCTTGTGGTTTGGTGACATAGAACCACTCCTTTTTCCATCCTTTGATAGTGTCGATGAAGGTGCCTGATGGCCACCCGACGCAGGCGAGCTTGTCGATGACTGCCCCACCGTAGTCTGCGTGCTTGCCGCCGACACACTTGAGCTCGCTGTTCAGGACCTGCAGCCAGAGCCCGAAGTGCGGCTTGATACGTCCATTTTGCATTATGATTTTATATTGATATTTATTGTATTATGGGATGTTATTACACATTTTGGTACAATCCTTATGCCTTTTCTCTCTTATTTTACAAGGTCTACATGAAGAGGGAGAATGCCAGCAGCTGGAATTCTTTTCTAGGAAAGGAGCAAATCTGATATACCTATTCTGCGCAACTCCAAAAGTCCTGAAAATCTAAGGAGAATTATTTTAGAATACATAAAAAATACCGGGCAAAAGAAATACATTAGGAGGCCCACCAGGGAGCAACAAGCTTGCTGGCCGGGCCCCCCCCCGGGCCACGGCTAGCAAGCTTGTGGCCCACCTGGCAGCCCTCTGGTGCCCATCTTCTGCTATATGGAGGGTTTCGTCGAGGAAAAAAATCATAAGAGACCTATCGGGATGAAGCGCTGCCGTCTCGAGGCAGAACTTGGGCAGAACCAATCTAGAGCTTAGGCAGGGCGATCCTACTGGTGAAACTTCCCTCCTGGAGGGGGAAATCGAAGCCATCGTCACCACCAATGATCCTCTCATCGACAGGGGGTCAATCTCCATCAACATCTTCACCAGCACCATCTCCTCTCCAAACCCTAGTTCATCTCTTGTATCTGATCTGTTCGAAATATGCAATAGAGGCAATAATAAATTAGTTATTATCATATTTCCTTGTTCATGACAATCGTTTATTATCCATGCTATAATTGTATTGATCGGAGACTTAGATGCATGTGTGGATACATAGAGAAAACCGTGTCCCTAGTATGCCTCTAATAGACTAGCTCGTTGATCAAAGATGGTTAAGGTTTCCTAGCCATGGACATGAGATGTCATTTGATAACGGGATCACATCATTGGGAGAATGGTGTGATGGACAAGACCCAAACTACAACTGTAGCATATGATCGTGTCAGTTTAATGCTACTGTTTTCTGCATGTCCAGTATATGTTCCTATGACCATGAGATCAGGCAACTCACTGACACCGGAGGAGTGCCTTGTGTGTATCAAACGTCGCAACATAACTGGGTGACTATAAAGGTACTCTACAGGTATCTCCAAGGGTGTCTGTTGGGTTGGCATGGATCAAGACTTGGATTTGTTACTCCGTGTGACGGAGAGGTATCTCAGGATCCACTCGGTGATACAACATAACAACAAGCCTTGCAAGCAATGTGACTAAGTTTTAGTCACGGGATCTTGTATTACGGAACGAGTAAAGAGACTTTCCGGTAACAAGGTTGAACTAGGTATGGAGATACCGACGATCGAATCTCGGGCAAGTAACATACCGAAGAACAAAGGGAACATCATACGGGATTAACTGAATCCTTGACATAGAGATTTGACCGATAAAGATCTTCTAGAATATGTAGGAACCAATATGGGCATCCAGGTCCTGCTATTGGTTATTGATCATAGAGGTGTCTCGGTCATGTCTACATAGTTCTCGAACCCGCAGGGTCTGCACACTTAAGGTTCGGTGACGTTTCGGTAGTATAGAGTTGTGTATGGTGGTGACCTAAGGTTTTTTGGAGTCCCGTATGAGATCCCGGACATCACGAGGAGCTCCTGAATGGTCTGGAGGTAAAGATTGATATATAGGAAGTCCTATTATTGTCGCTAGAAAAGTTTTGGGCTCGTCGGTAGTGTACCGGGAGTGCCGGTAGTGTATCGGGAGACCATCGGGAGGGGTATTTCGACCCAAGAGGCTACATGGGCTGTGGGAGAGTGAATACCAGCCCTTAGTGGGCTGGTGGAAGTCCCACACAAGGCCCATGCGGCTGGGAGAGAAAACCCAAAGAGATAAGGTGCAAAAAAGGCAAAATAGGGAGGAATCCTAGTCCTACAAGGATTGGAGGAGGAGTCCTCCTCTCCTCCTTGATTTGGCCGAACCAAGGGCTGGTCCCTTCAGGGCCAAGCCTCCTCCTCTCTTCCTCCTATGTATACTAGAGGTTTTAGGGTTTTTGGCACCAGATTTTCTGCCACGTGCTGCCCGTTCCTCTAGTGCATAGTTTCTCCTCTAGATCGGATTTCTGCAGTGCTTAGGCGAAGCCCTACCGGAATAGCCCCACCACCATAGCCGAAGCACTGTCACTCTGGGGGAGAACTCTTCTACCTCTCCGCTCCCTCTTACTGGATCAAGAAGGCGGAGATCATCATCGAGCTGTATGTGTGCTAAACGTGGAGGTGCCGTCCATTCGACCCTAGATCGGAAGCACCGTGATCAAGATTGTGAGACGGATCGTGATGATATCTCGGGACAGATCATGATGTGTTCGCGAGATGGATCCTGATTGGATCGCGGGATGGATCGTGTTGAGATCGCGGGACGCTCGACAATTGGATCACCAAGACATTCGACTACACGAACAGCGTTTCTTAACGCTTCCCGCTTAGCGATCTACAAGGGTATGTAGATCCACTCTCCCTCTCGTAGATGCTCATCACCATGTATAGGTCTCGCGTGACCGTAGGAAATTTTTTGTTTCCCATGGGACGTTCCCCAACAGTGGCATCATGAGCTAGGTCTATGTGTACATGACATCTCGAGTAGAACATAAAGAGTTTGTGGGCTTTGATGCTTAGATTGCTTCCTCCCTTGGTCGTGTTTTGGTTCAGTAGTATTGTGGGATTAAGCGTCCCGAACCAACATTACTCGTACGCTTACGAGAGAACGGTTCCCTCAACTGCAACTTGTTGCAAAAGATGGCTGGCGGGTGGCAGTTTCTCTTACTTTAGTTGGATCGGATTCGACAAAGGCGGTCCTTGAGAAGGTTGAAAAGCAATTTATGTATCACCGTTGTGGTTTATGCGTAGGTGAGAATTGTTCTTGCTAGATACCCATGGCAGCCACGTAAAACATGCAACAACAATTAGAGGACGTCTAACTTGTTTTTGCAGGGTATGTTGTGATGTGATATGGCCAATTACATGATGTGATATATGTGATGTATGAGATGATCATGTGTTGTATAGAATATCACGACTTGCATGTCGGTGAGTACGGGAACCGGCAGGAGCCATAGGGTTGTCTTTAATTATTGTATCACCTGTGTGTCAATCATTATGTGTTATGTAGTACAAGAATGATGGGTGCGACAACCCCGATGGCGACACATTGATGGAGATCATGGTGTTGTGCCGGTGACAATGGAGATCATGCCGGTGCTTTCAAGATGGAGATCAAACGCACAAGTTCATGGCCATATCATGTCACTTATGATTTGCATGTGATGTTAATCCTTTTATGCACCTTGCTTTGCTTAAGACGACGACAACATTATAAGGTGATCTCTCACTTAAATTTCAAGACGAATTGTGTTCTCCCCGAGTGTGCACCGTTGTGAAAGTTAGTCATGTCGAGACACCACGTGATGATCGGGTGTGATAGACTCTACGTTCACATACAATGGATGCAAGCCAGTGTTGCACATGCAGAACACTCGGGTTAAACTTGACGAGCCTAGCATGTACAAACATTGCCTCGGAACACAAGAGACCGAAAGGTCGAACATGAGTCATATAGTAGATATGATCAATATGATGATGTTCACCATTGAAACCACCTCAACTCACGTGATGATCAGACTTGAGTTGGTGAATTTGGATCATGTATCACTCGGATGACCGGAGGGATGTCAATTTGAGTGGGAGTTCTTAAGTAATATGATTAATTGAACTCATTATCATGAACATAGTCAGTAGTGTCTTTGGAAAATTATGTTGTAGATTACTAGCTCATGATGTACCTCCCTTCCATTTCTATATGTTCCTAGAGAAATAGAATTGAAAGATGATTATAGCAATATTGCGGACTGGGTCCGTGATCTGAGGATTGTCCTCATTGCTGCACAGAAGGCTTATGTACTTAATGCACCGCTCGGTGCGCCAACCCCTCTAGCATCGTTCGTAGATGTTGTGAACATCTGACAGGCACGTTCTGATGACTACTTGATAGTTTATTGCATGATGCATTACGGCTTAGAATTGAGGCTCTGAAACGTTTTGAACGTCATGGAACATATGAGATGTTCTAAGAGCTGAAATTAGGATCTCAAGCTCATGCCCGTGTTGCGATATATGAGATCTCCAACACGATTCTTTGCTTGCAAGATGAAACAGATAGTTGTGATGGACAAGACCCAAACTACAAACATAGCATGTGATCGTGTCAATTTAATGCTACTGTTTTCTGCATGTCAAGTAGCTGTTCCTATGACCATGAGATCATGCAACTCACTGACACCGGAGGAGTGCCTTGTGTGTATCAAACGTCGCAACGTAACTGGGTGACTATAAAGGTACTCCACAGGTATCTCCGAGGGTGTCTATTGGGTTGGCATGGATCAAGACTGGGATTTGTTACTCCGTGTGATGGAGAGGTATCTTAGGGCCCGCTCGGTGATAAAACATCACAACAAGCCTTGCAAACAATGTGACTTAGTGTAAGTCACGTGACCTTGTATTACGGAATGAGTAAAGAGACTTTTCGGTAACGAGGTTGAACTAGGTATGGAGATACCGAGATCGAATCTCGGGCAAGTAATATACCGAAGAACAAAGGGACACCATATGGGATTAACTGGATCCTTGACATAGAGGTTCGACCGATAAAGATCTTCATAGAATATGTAGGAACCAATATGGGCATCCAGGTCCCGCTATTGGTTATTGACCGTAGAGGTGTCTCGGTCATGTCTACATAGTTCTTGAACCCGCAAGGTCTGCACACTTAAGGTTCGGTGACATTTCGGTAGTATAGAGTTATGTATGGTGGTGACCTAAGGTTTTTCAGAGTCCTGGATGATATCCCGAACTTCACGAGGAGCTCTGGAATGGTCCGGAGGTAAATATTTATAGATAGGAAGTCCTATTTTGGTCGCCGGAAAAGTTTCGGGCTCATCGGTAGTGTATCGGGAGTGCCGGTAGTGTACCGAGAGACCATCAGGAGGGGTATTTCGACCCAAAAGGCTACATGGGCTGTGGGAGAGTGAATACCATCCCTTAGTGGGCTGGCGGAAGTCCCACACAAGGCCCATGCGGCTGGGAGAGAAAACCAAAAGAGATAAGGTGGAAAAAAGGCAAAATAGGGAGGAATCCTAGTCCTACTAGGATTGGAGGAGGAGTCCTACTTTCCTCCTTGATTTGGCCGAACCAAGGGCTGGTCCCTTGAGGTCCAATCCTCCTCCTCTCTTACTCCTATGTATACTAGAGGTTTTAGGGTTTTTGGCACCATATTTTCAGCCACGTGCTACCCGTTCCACCAGTGCATAGTTTCTCCTCTAGATCGGATTTCTGCAGTGCTTAAGCGAAGCCCTGCCGGAATAGCTCCACCACCATCGCCAGTGCGCCGTCACGCTGCCGGAGAACTCTACTACCTCTCCGATCCCTCTTGCTCGATCAAGAAGGCGGAGATCATCATCGAGCTGTACGTGTGCTGAACACGAAGGTGCCGTCCATTCGGTGCTAGATCGGAAGGACCGTGATCAAGATTGCGAGACGGATCGTGATGAGATCTCGGGACGGATCATGATGAGTTCACGGGACGGATCATGATTGGATCACGGGACGTGTCGTGATGATATCGTGGGACGCTCGGCCATGTTACTCATTTATGTGATGAAGCTGCTAGAATTGCTAGACCTGATACTAAGCATAAACATAGACCAGTTGTTGGCATGCCTGTTGTTTCTGTTAAAATAGGAGATCATTGTTATCATGACTTATGTTGTATGTGTTGGGGAATGTTGCATGGGAAACAAAAAAAATCCTACGCACATGCAAGATCTATCCAAGGTGATGAGCATCTACGAGAGGGAGAGTGGATCTACATACCCTTGTAGATCGCTAAGCGGGAAGCATTAAGAAACGCGGTTGGTGTAGTCGAACGTCTTCACGATCCAAATCACTGAGCATCCCGCGATCTCATCATGATCCGTCCCGCGATCCAATCACGATCTGTCCTGCAAAATCATCATGATCCATCCCGCTATCTCATCACGATCCGTCTCGCAATCTTGATCACAGTCCTTCCAATCTAGCACCGAACGGACGACACCTCCGTGTTCAGCACACGTACGGCTCGATGACGATCTCCACCTTATTGATCCATCAAGAGGGACCGGAGAGGTACAAGTGTTCTCCGGAAGCGTGACGGTGCTCCGGCTTTGGTGGTGGAGCTATTCCGGCAGGGCTTCGCCTAAGCACTGGAGAAATCCGATCTAGAGGAGAAACTATGCACTAGAGGAACGGGTAGTACGTGGCTGAAAATTCTGTGTCAAAACCGTAAAATCCTCTAGTATATATAGGAGGAGAGGAGGAGGAGACTTGGCTCCCAAGGAGCCAAGACTTGGGTCGGCTGAACCAAGTGGGAGAGGAGGAATACTCCTCCAATCCTATTAGGACTAGGATTCCTCCCTATTTTGCCTTTTTTCCCACCTTATCTCTTTGGGTTTTCTCTCCCAGCCGCATGGGCCTTGTGTGGGACTTCTACCACCTACTAAGGGCTGGTATTCACTCTCCCACAGCCCATGTAGCCTCTTGGGTCAAAATACCCCTCCCGATGGTCTCTCGGTACACTACGGGCACTCCCGGTACACTATCGATGAGCCCAAAACTTTTCCGACGACCAAAATAGGACTTCCTATATATCAGTCTTTACCTCCGGACCATTCCGGAGGTCCTCGTGACGTCCAGGAACTTAACCGGGAAACCGAACAACCTTCAGTCATGTTGCGACGTTTGATACACACAAGGCACTCCTCCGGTGTCAGTGAGTTGCATGATCTCATGGTCATAGGAACAAATACATGACATGCAGAAAACAGTAGCAATAAACTGACATGATCATATGCTGCATTTGTAGTTTGGGTCTTGTCCATCACATCATTCTCCTAATGATGTGATCCCGTTATCAAATGACATCTCATCTCCATGACTAGGAAACCATAGCCATCTTTGATCAACGAGCTAGTCTATTAGAGGCATACTAGGGACATGGTGTTGTCTATGTATCCACACATGTATCTGAGTTTCCGATTAATACAATTATAGCATGGATAAGAAACGATTATCATGAACAAGGAAATATGATAATAACCAATTTATTATTTCCTCTATGGCATATTTCCAACAATATGGGTGCTAGCATAAGTGCAATTCCCTATTCCTTATACAAAGAAATCATGCATGAAATTGCACCAGTTGAACTAGAGGATATTGATGTTACTATTAAGCTTGCTAATAGAGACACTATTGCACCAATAGGGATTGTTAGAGATGTTGAAGTCTTGTGTGGGAAAGTAAACTATCCTACTGATTTTCTTGTTCTTGGTTCCCCACAAGATAATTTTTGTCCCATTATATTTGGCAGACCCTTCTTGAATACTGTTAATGCTAAGATTGATTGTGAGAAGGAAATAGTTACTGTGAGCTTTGGAGATGTGTATCATGAGTTTAATTTCTCTAAATTTTGTAGAGAACCCCATGACAAGGAATTGCCTAGTAAAGATGAAATTATTGGTCTCGCCTCTATTGCTGTGACTCCTAGTGATCCCTTAGAACAATATTTGCTAGACCTTGAAAATGATATGCATATGGATGAGAGGAATGAAATAGATGAAATTTTCTTTGAGCAGCAGCCTATTTTGAAACACAACTTACCTGTTGAAATACTTGGGGATCCTCCTCCACCCAAGGGTGATCCCGTGTTTGAGATCAAGCAATTACCCGATATGTTGAAATATGCTTATCTTGATGAAAAGGAGATATATCTTGTTATTATTAGTGCTAACCTTTCAGAGCATGATGAAAAGTGATTATTTAAAACTCTGAGTAAGTACCGTGCCAGCATAAAATTAATATGGAGCCTGATGCCAAACCAGTTATTGATCACCAACGATGATTGAACCCTAAGATGAAAGAAGTGGTAAGAAAAGAAGTACTAAAGCATTTGGAGGAAGGTATAATTTATCCTATTGCTGATAGTAGATGGGTTAGTCCAATCCATTGTGTCCCTAAGAAGGCCTCTCACAAACCTTCTGCAAAAAGATGTTCCGTTTGTTTTTTATGATGATTGCGTAGAAGCATTTGAAATTCTTAAGAATGCCTTGATTACCGCACCTGTTGTTCAACCACCCGACTGGAACCTACCTTTTGAAATTATGTGTGATGCTAGTGATTATGCCATTGGTGCTTTTCTAGGACAAAGAGTCGATAAGAAATTAAATGTTATCCATTATGCCAGTAAGACTCTAGACAATGCTCAAAGAAACTATGCTACTACTGAAAAAGAATTTTTAGCAGTCGTGTTTGCTTGTGATAAGTTTAGACCTTATATTGTTGATTCCAAAGTAACTGTTCATACTGATCATGCTACTATTAAATACCTTATGGAGAAGGAAGATGCTAAACCTAGACTTATTAGGTGGGTCCTTCTACTACAAGAATTTGATTTGCATATCATTGATAGAAAGGGTGTTGATAACCCTGTGGCAGATAACTTGTCTAGGTTAGAAAATGTTCTTGATGACCCACTACCTATTGATGATAGGTTTCCTGATGAACAATTAGCTGTCGTGAATACTTCACATAATGCTCCTTGGTATGCTGATTATGCCAATTACATTGTTGCTAAATTTATACCTCCTAGTTTCACATACCAACAAAAGAAAAAGTTCTTCTATGATTTAAGGCATTACTTTTGGGATGACCCACATCTTTATAAAGAAGGAGTAGATGGCATTATTAGATTTTGTGTACCTGAGCATGAACAGGAACAGATCTTACGCAAGTGTCACTCTGAAGCCTACGGAGGACATCACGCTGGAGATAGAACCACACACAAGGTACTACAATCTGGGTTTTGTTGGACTACTCTCTTCAAGGATGCTCGTACGTTTGTCTTATCCTGTGATGAATGTCAAAGGATTGGTAATATTAGTAGACGTCAGGAAATGCCTATGAATTACTCTCTTGTTATCAAACCATTTGATGTCAGGGGCTTTGATTATATGGGGCCTTTTCCACAATCCAAGGGGTATACTCATATTCTACTTGCTGTTGATTATCTCACTAAGTGGGTAGAAGCTATTCCAACGAGTAGCGTTGATCATAACACTTCTATTAAAATTCTTAAAGAGGTCATTTTCCCTATATTTGGAGTCCCTAGATATCTGATGACTGATGGTGGTTCACATTTTATTCATGGTGCCTTCCGTAAATTGCTCTCTAAATATGATGTTAATAATAGACTTGCATCTCCTTATCATCCTCAGTCTAGTGGTCAAGTAGAACCAAGCAATAGGGAGATTAAATCGATTCTACAAAAGGCTGTTAATATATCTAGGAAGAATTGGTCTAAGAAACTTGACGATGCATTGTGGGCTTATAGAACTGCTTACAAAAATCCTATGGGTATGTCTCCGTATAAGATGGTTTATGGTAAAGCATGTCACTTACCTCTATATCTAGAACATAAGGCTTATTAGGCAATCAAAGAGCTCAATTTTGATTTCAAACTTGATAGTGAGAAGAGGTTATTTGACATTACCTCACTTGATGAATGGAGAACCCAAGCCTACGAGAATGGTAAGTTGTTTAAAGAAAAGGTCAAAAGATGGCGCGATAGAAGCATACAAAAGCATGAACTTAATGTAGGTGATCATGTCTTTCTATAAAATTCACGTTTAAGATTTTTTGCAGGAAAACTTCTATCTAAATTGGAAGGTCCTTACGTCATCGAAGAGGTATACCGTTCCGGTGCCATCAAGATTAACAACGCCGAAGGCACAAACCCGAAGGTGGTGAACGGTCAAAGAATCAAACATTATATCTCAGGTACTCCCATGAATGTTGAAGCCAATATCATCAATACCATAACTCCGGAGGAGTACATTAGGGAGACTTACCAGAACATTTCAGACTCCGAAAAGGAATAGGTCCGTGGTACAGTAAGTAAAAAGACTCCAAAAAGATTTCTATGGCAATTTCCATCTGTTTTGGAATATTTAAAAAATTAGGAATATTTAAAGTAGTCCGCATAGTGCACAAGAAGGCGACAAGCCTGCTCAGCGCGGCCACCCCCTGGCCGCGCCCCTAGGGCTTGTGGCCACCTCGTGCACCACCCGAACTCCGTTTTCTTGTGGCATACTCCTTCGGGTCGGTAAAAATTCATTATATAATCTCCGGACGGTTTTGACTCTTGTATCATGACAATACCTCCCGTTTTCTTTTTAAGTTGTTTCTCCAGGAGATTTAGAGCAATATGTCATCCCAAGATTCTGATGGGGAGAGCTTCATATCGCATTATCTTGCCAATCCCAAGCTCTATGGAGACTTGGACCCTTATGGATTTTTCTCATAGGAGGAACAAGAAGGCAAGTACGAGGAAGAAAGCTCGGATGAAGAAGAGGCCTCCCTACTTCAGCCGGGAGATATGCACGTGGAGTTCAGGAAATCAAGCCTCCCAAACACAAGGCAAAAACCCAACGTTCTATTTATCCCTGCTCGTTTCCTGCAGGAGAGCAAGGAAGAATTATGTCAAATGATATTGAAGCTCGATCAGGAAGTGGACGATTTGAGGGAACGTAATTTTATGCTTAGGAGGAAACTAGAAAGGCTTCCAACCCCATCAACAACTCCCACATCATCACCTCCTAAGCAAGACAACTAATCACATTGGTATGGGCACTCCCCTTGGCTTGTGCCAAGCTTGGGGGAGGTGCCCCAATATCGTATCACCATCACATCTTTTTTTTCATCATCTTTTCTTAGTTCAATCCTTCTTGTTATATCTTGATCGAGTAGAATAAAGTCTTCGTGTGATCTAGTTTTGAGTCTTTGCTTTATGATTCCTCTTATGTAAGCAAGTCCGTGAGTTATATAATGAAAAGTGCTTTTGAGTTGAGGGCTTTCTTGGTATGATCTTAATCTATAAAAAGATGAAGTAGAAAGAAGTGTAGAATAAAAGCAAGGAGTACATATGAAAATCTTATGGGGAGTGATGACTTCACATGCAAAAAGTATGTCAATTGAAACCTCTTGTGGGTTGATTGTGAGCACTCATTAAAATATTATCTTGGACATCTTTTATGATTGTGAGCACTCATTAAAATATTATATGTCAAGAAGTTGATGTTGGACAAGGAAGACAACATAATGGTTTATGTTTGCTTATTTCCAAATAGATGTTATATTGTTATAGATCCCTCAACATGTGTTGCTTGCTTCCACCTCATATCAGCCAAAACTTCCGCACTAAGTAGAGATACTACTTGTGCATCCAAAAAACCTTAACCTAGTTTTGCCGTGAGAGTCCACCATACCTACCTAAGGATAGAATAAGGTCCTTCAAGTAAGTTGTCATTGGTGCAAGCAATAAAAATTGCTCTCTAAATATTTGTGATCTATAAGTGTGAGGAAAATAAACTTTATACAAACTTGTGATAGGGAAGACATGAAAGCGACGGACTGCATAATAAAGTTCTCTATCACAAGGGGCAATAAAAAGTGACGTTCTTTTGCATTAATAGATTGTGCATAAAACTATAAAAGCGCATGACAACCTCTGCTTCCCTCTACGAAGGGCCTATCTGTTACTTTAATTCTCTAGTACTTACCTTTATGCAAGAGTCATGGTGATCTCAATAACCTTCACTATTTTCGCCTTTATCTTCTGGCAAATGCCACATGTTAGGGAATGATCTAGGCACATATACCCACTCGAAAGTGGATGAACATGAGTTATTACTATTGACCTTACCCTTGAGGTAAATAGTTGGGAGGCAACACTATAAGCCCCTATCTTTCTCTATGTCCGATTGGAACTTTGAACTCATAGGTACTCCGTGAATGTTAGCAATTGTGAAAGACTAAAAGATGATTGATTATGTGGGCTTGCTTTACAAGCTTTTATATTGACTCTTTCATACGTTATCATAAATTGGAATTGCTTCAGTGACTGAGATCATAGTTTGCCAGTTCTCAATAGAGTTCTTGATTCATACTGTGCCATTGTGAATGAATTGTTACTTTAGCATAAGAAATTATATGTCATTATATTGATGCTCTAAAGATGATCATGATACCCTCATGTCTGTATTATTATTTTTATCTAAACCTTTATCTCTAAACATGTGGATATTATTTATCGATTTCGGCTTTCGCTTGAGGACATGCGAGGTCTAAGCTTGGGGGAGTTGATACGTCCATTTTGCATCATGATTTTATATTGATATTTATTGCATTATGGGATATTATTTTGCATATTGAACTGGCTGGGGCCTTGGACGAGCTTGAACGGCTCGTGCAACTGAAGAGCTCTGAGGGGCTGGTCTCCGCCAACCTGATGGTGGCCTTTGTCTCGTGCCGGGTGTCGCCCCTCCAGATGAGACCACCCCAGATTTGCGACATGTCCGGCCGGCACGACTCCTGCCAGCTGTCCAACTCGAGTTGACGCCGGCTCAGGTGGCGAAGCGGGTGAATGCCCTCACGACGTTCAAGCTGAAGCCCGCCTCGTGGTCCTTCGGCATGGAACCGTCGACCGCATCAATCGGCCTCCCCTGCTGAGTGTTTTCGTTGAGGCGGTTCTTTCTTGTTTGGCATTCCCCAGCCAGCAGCCGGCTAGAGAACATACATTGAAGTGTTGATCGTAGCTGTTGGTGCAACAGAACACGCCGGATGGCCCGCACCCGCAGATCTTCGAGGCGGAGCATGAGGAGTCCGACTCTGAAGACTACCAGATGGGAGGCCCCCCGGAGGAAGGAGTGGACTCCTCAGGAGGAGCCGATGAGCCGGCGGATCCGTGAGGCGGCGCACCTGGTCGAGCCGGAGGGTCCCGCATAGCCGGGGAACCCAACGGAGCGGGTGAGTTCCATCTTGCCCCCTCCATCAGGGACGGGGGAAGAGGCCGGCTTAGGTGGGGCCGGCGGTCCCGCTACCCGGTCCGAAGGCGGGTGACGGTGGCCACGCGGAAGCCGCCGCCACATGCCAAGCGGCCTTGCCCCTCGTTACCACGTAAGTTCTTTGCTTTTTCATAAGTTTTTCTTCCGCCTTGCGAGCCGGTTAACGACCGGTTCTTGGATGTTATAGTGACCCCATCGAGCTCCACGACGAGGATCCGGCGGGGGAGACGACGCATGCCGCCAGCCGGCTGGCTCGTGAGCATGCGGCCACCCAGCGGGAGGAAAAGAGGAGGCCTGCGGAGCTGCGAGCCTCCAGCTCTGGTACGCGAGGAGGGGCGATGCACTCTGGGACCTCGAGCAGCCGAAGGTGGAGGGGGTCGGCGGACCCCCCACGGGCGTCGGACACGGCAGTGGAGTCAACCCGCATGTCGAGGCCTCCATCAAGCGAGCCTCGGGGGGCGGCCATGGACCCACCAGCACCTCCGCCCGCGCAAGAGACGGCCCAGATGAGGGGGCCGACGATGGAGCCAGCACCCGAGGCCACCTGGCCTAAGGTGTCAGAGGCGACCCCGCCTGCGGCCGAGCCGGCTCGGGTCAAGGTGCCGGAGGTCCCGGTGGCCCCAGAGGCGGCGCTGGAGATGGTGGCCATGGAGGTGGAGGAGACCTCCGTCGCGGCCGACGCACCGGAATGATGGGAGGAGGAGGAGGTGAGGGCGACGGGCGGGCGGCCGACAGGGAGCGACTCGCGCACCCTTGCCCTTGACAATCCACCCCCGGCGGCTGGCGTCATGGGTAGCCCGGGCGGCAGCGGCGGCTGGGCCAGGAGGCCCCTGCGATCGATGCAGGAGGTGCTCCGGGACTAGGAGGCGCTGGCGAGCGCACCGGTCCTGCCTGCTCTCCAGGCGGGCGGCCCGGTCCCCTCTTTCGGGGACTTGGGGAGCATCTTGGACCGGTGCCGGCAGGAGGTGGCCCGGTTCGTAGAGGTGGATGACGCCGCCCTACAACGTGCGGAGGTAAGTCGTCACATTGTCTTAGATTTTTTAGTGGGGTCGCGCAAGCGCACCCACTGGGTGTAGCCCCCGAGATGCGGGTCGGCTGACCGGCTGAAGGGCAGCCAGGCCGGATCTCCTTTGAGCATGTCTTGACCTTTACCTTTTATGCAACAGGAGGGAACCTCCCTGCGGCAGAAGCTATTCATGGAAGCAGTCGCCATCCATGACTACGGCAAATACGACTTCTACCGCCTAGAGGAGCTAGCGCGCGTGCAAGGTGGGTTGCACTTTGTAGGAGAGGCGTATAGCCCCTGGGAGTCGGTTGATGTTGGTTGTGTCTTGCAGGTGAGCTGGCCATCCTTCGGGGGGAGAAGACCGGGCTTGTCGCCAAACGGGACCAGCTGACACGGGATGTCCAGGCGACCGCGCAAGAGACGGACCGGCTAGCCACGCTACTGGTCGACAGGGAGGCGGCCCGGGACCGGCTCAAGGCTGAGACGACAAAGGAGGTGGCGGCCCGGGAGGCGGCCCTAAAGGAGGCGGCTGACGCCACACTAAGGATTGTCGCCCTTCAAGGCGAGGTGACTCGCCTCGATAGGACGCTCAAGGAGGTCAAGGATTCCCTCGCCACCTCGGAGGCGGCCCGGGAGTCAGAGCACAAGGCGGAGCTCCACTTTGCCATTGGGGTGGACAACGCGATCGAAGGTAGGTGTCAATTTTTTTCCTTTCCCAGCCG
The DNA here is from genome assembly GCA_022496015.1 of Hordeum marinum. Taxonomy (NCBI): domain Eukaryota; kingdom Viridiplantae; phylum Streptophyta; class Magnoliopsida; order Poales; family Poaceae; genus Hordeum; species Hordeum marinum. Next base: position 428,959,125 of record CM039675.1, read on the forward strand.
ATTGCTCTTTCCTTTGCCATTTCTCGTGTTTCATCTTGCTTTTTCTTTCCTTCTCTTCTTCTTCCTTCTAGGGCGTTTCTCGAAAACTCATCGCCGCGTTGCGCGCGCCGTTAAGGAGCACCGGGAATACCTTCGCGAGTGCAGTCGCTCCATCGACGAGCATGCCGCGTGGGACATGGACGAGATTGGGCTCGTCGTCGAGATGCGGATGCCCATCTCGAGCGGAGCGTGGAGCGGCTCAAGACCGCCGGCAAGAAGGTCATCGGGGGAGCTCTATGGCCGGGCCGCGGGGGAGCTCTGACGCACCACATGGCTTAGTGGCTGGAGCACGACGTTCGCCACCTCGACGCCTGGAAGGCGTCGGCTGCCCGAGCCGGGGCGCAGATGGCGCTCCGGTTCGTCACATCCTGGTACCATGGCGTGGACCTGGGCCGGCCTGCGACCATGCGGGACGTGCCGGCTGCAAAGCGGGAGGCCTGCGAGCCGTCCCTTGTCCAGTGGGCCAACGAGCTCGCGTCATATGTTGACGTGGACGAATTCCTGTCGGCCCTTGGCAAGGATGGCGAGCCATTGCCCGAGGACTCCTTCGGCATCCCTCAGGGCCCGGCGGATGATGAAGTTGCCGACGAGAGCACCGACTCGAGCGATGAGACGGCCGAGATAGAGGAGCTCGCCTCGAAGGCCAAGGAGGCCTACCTGAAGGCCGTGACCACCTCTGAGGCGAGGACCGAGCCGCACCGCAACGCGCCGGCTGGGGGCACGCCGGCTGGCGACGCGCCGGTGGCGTGAGCCCCCGAGCATCTTTTTTGTCTTTCCCTTTTTTCTCCCTGCATGTAGAACTTGAATCCACCCACTGGGGGTGTTTATGTAATGAATTGAATGCTGGTCGTGGGCCACTTGTTTCTTAATATTTATGCCATGAATATTCTATCGTGTTTGCTTTGTGACTCATGCCGCCTCGTCCTTATCCTTTTTTGCCTGCCTCGACTCTTTCCGTTTCTATTGCTTTTCCCGTTTGATTTTGGCCCCGCTAGCCCTACAGCCGGGAACCGGTCTGTAGCTGGGTCAGGGCGTCCGCCTCAAGGGAGCCGGTTCAAAACTTAGGACTCGCGAGGTTTTTTCGGGATAAGTAGAGTGGTAGAGACGCGGCGATGGTCCGGCTGGGCCCCAAAGGATCTCCCTTTGTTTCGGCCTTTCGTGTGAGACAAACCTTGCCGCCTCAGGGCCCCGTCAGCTGGGCAGCCGAGGGCCGGTTCCGTCGATGGTAAGGGTGGGAAAGTTTGGCTGGATCACATTACTTAGCCATTTTTCGGAGAGGCGCTTCTAGGCCCAGCCGGCTAGCCCCCGGGCCTGGGAGCTGGGCAGGGGAGCCGGTGAGAGAGGAACACTTTTGAAAGAAACGAAACGGGGCACACCCCAAGAGCCGGCTTGGGGCGCCCATTGCATTCATAATCCCAAAAGGATGGGGATACATACATACATTGATTTTCCTCAGCAGTAAAACGGGCGCAGGAGTGTTGCGTTCCATGGGCGCTCCGTCTCTTCACCGGAAGCATCTCTTAAGCGCTTCTGCGGCTTCTGGGCATCTATCAGGTAGTACGCATTGTTGTGTAGCGCCTTGCTGATGATGAACGGGCCCTCCCATGGGGAGTACAACTTGTGATGTCCGGCGATTCGCTGGATCCGTCTGAGGACCAGGTCCCCCTCGCGGAACGAGAGTGGCTGGATCCACTTGCTGTGGTAGTGCCGGAGCTTCTGTTGGTAGATCGCTGTCCGGCTCAAGGCCAGTTCGCGAGCTTCCTAGAGTAGATCGACACTGTCTTCTCTTGCCTCCTTAGCGTCCTTCTACATGTATAGGGTGACCCGAGGCGAATCGAACTCGATGTCAGTGGGGATGATCGCCTCGGACCCATACACAAGGAAGAAGGGAGTGTAGCCGGTTGACCGGTTCGGGTGGTCCTGAGACTCCAAAGGACGGCCGGCAACTCGTCGATCCAGCAGCCGGCCGACCTTACCAGCGGTATCACGAGCTGGGGCTTGATGCCGGATAGGATGAGGCCGTTCGCCCTCTCGACCTGGCCGTTTGACTGTGGATGAGCGACGGAGGCCAGGTCGAGCCGGATTCCTTGCTTGGAGCAGAAACGCGCGAGTGCGCCCTTGGCGAAGTTGGTGCCGTTGTCGGTGATGATGCTGTGGGGAACGTCGTAGCGTATCGTGATGTCGTCGATGAACCCTACGGCCGTGGGGCCGTCCAGCTTCTTGATTGGTTACGCCTCGATACACTTTGTGATTTTTTGATGGCCACCAGCAAGTGCGTCATGCCGCCTCGAGCGGTCTTGAATGGGCCCACCATGTCTAGCCCCCAAACGACAAAAGACCACGAGACGGGGATGGTTTGGAGGGCCGTTGCCGGTAGGTTGCTTTGCGTGTTGAAGCGTTGGCAGCCCTCGCACTCATCGACCAACTTCTTGTCCGCCTCGAGGGCCATTCGCCAGAAGAAGCCGTGGCGGAAAGCCTTGGCCACCAGGGTCTGGGAGGCGGAATGATGCCCGCACTCGCCTTAGTGAATGTCGAGGAGGATCTCCAGACCCTTTTCTGGCTCGACACATCGCTGGAAGACGCCGGTGGTGCTACAGTGGACGAGCTCGTTGTTGATGATGCCGTAGGCTGTGGCCCGACGCTGGATTTGCCTAGCCAGAGCCTCGTCCGAAGGCAGCTCGCCTCGCAGAAGAAACGCTAAGATGGGTTGAGCCCACGAGGCGGCCGAGATGGCGGTCGGCCCAAGAGTCCCCGGGACTGGTTGATCAGCCCCCGGGACCGGCTCGGGAGCCCCCGAGGCTGGTTGGTCAGCCCCCGGGTTTGGCTCGCCGGCCCCCAGGGCCGGCTTGTCAGTGATCATCATCATGGCCGTGCCGCCGGGGCTGGCAATCTCGGGCGCCGTCGGCTCGACCGGAGCCGGCTAGGCAGCGGACGGTTCGGGAGCTGGTGGTGAAGTTGCCGGAGTGGCGGCCGGGGCCGTCGATGGGCTGGCAACACCCGCCAGCACGAAGATTGACTCTGATTCTGGGGAAGGCTTGATCGACGGCTTGAGCATCCGTTCAAGGGAGACCACGGCTAGGATGGCCTGTCAGGTGGAGCTGATCTTCGCCAGCGCATCCGCTGCCTTGTTGTTCGCCCGTGGGACGTGATGAAACTCACAGCTCTCGAAGGAGCCGGTGAGCTGTTGTACGAGGAATCGGTAGCTGGCCATGTTAGCGTCCCTGGCGTCCCATTCACAAGAGACTTGCTGCACCACGAGGTTAGAGTCGCCGAAGCAGAGGATGCGCCAGATGTCGATCTCCTTGGCGAGCCGGAGGCCATGGAGGATGGCCTCGTACTTAGCCACGTAGTTGGATGCGGCGAAGTGGATCTGGAGGGCGTATTTGAGCTGATCACCTGTCGAGGAGGAGAGGACTATCCCGGCACCCAGGTCGGTCCTCATTTTCGGGCCGTCGAAGTGCATGCACCAGTGCGTTGAGTCTGGGGGAGGTGGAACGAACTCCATCTCCGCCCAGTCGACGAGGAAATCCGCCAATCCCTGCTACTTGATGGTGGTTCTTGGCTCGTACGGGATCTAATGATTGGCGAGGGCGATGAGCCATTTGGCGATCCGGCCAGTGGAGTCCCGACCGCTCATGATCTTGCCGAGCGGGGCCGTACACCCCACGGTTATGGTATTCTCTTGGAAGTATTGCTTGACCTTCTTGGCGGCGAAGTATATGCCGTGGCACATCTTTTGGTAGTGGGGGTAGTTCTTCTTGGATGCGGAGAGGACCTCGCTGAGGTAGTAGACGGGCCGTTGGACCGGTAGGGACTTGCCCTCCTTCGGCCGCTTGACCGCCAGGACGACGCTGATGACGCGGGTGGTCGTCGCAATGTAGGCGAGCAGCAGTTCCTTTTCAGCCGGCGCAGCCAGGATGGGCGCATGGTTGAGAGCCTTCTTGAGGGTGCGGAAGGCACCTCGTCAGGCCAGTCGATGACTCCCGGCCTCTTGGTTTGACCCGGCTCGATTAGAGCCGTCTTGCGAAGGAGCCCATAGAGGGGCAGGGCCTTCTCTCCCAGCCGACTGATGAACCGGCTGAATGAGGCGAGGCAGACGGTGAACTTCTGGACATCGCGGAGCCGGATCAGCTTCGGCATGCTTTCGATCGCGTTGCTCTTCTCGGGGTTAGCTTCGATGTCGCGGGCGGACACGAAGAAACCCAAGAGTTGACCGGCGGGGACGCCGAAGACACACTTCTCCGAGTTGAGCTTGATCTTGTGCTCGCGTAAGTTCGCGAAGGTCTCCCGAAGATCATCGAGGAGGCTGAAGTGCTTCTTAGTTTTGACGACGATGTCGTCGACATAGACGTGGCCGTTCCTGCCTATCTGAGGCAGGAGGCACTTCTGCATGCACCGTTGGAAGGTGGCGCCCGCATTCTTCACGCCGAAGGACATGGTGATGTAGTAGTAGGCCCCGAAGGTCATGATGAAGGAGGTCTTGAGCCGGTCTTCCGGATCCAGCTTGATCTGGTGGTATCCTGAGTAGGCGTCCAGGAAGGACAGCAAGTCGCAGCCGGTTGTGGAGTCGATGACTTGATCGATCCGCGGCAGGGCGAATGGGTCCTTGAGACACGCCTTGTTCAGGCTAGTGTAGTCGATGCACATGCGCCAGGTCTTGTTCTTCTTCAATACCAGGACTGGGTTGGCCAGACAGTCCGGGAGGAATACTGCCATGATGAACCCGGCTGTGAGCAGCCGGGCGATCTCTTCGCCTATAGTATGTCGGGCGTAGGGGTTGCTTCACTGGCTTGACGTCCGGCCAGACGTGGAGTTTGTGCTCGGTGAACTTCCTCACAACACCCGGTATGTCCTTGTGGGACCACGCAAAGATGTCCCGATTCTCACGGAGGAAGTCGACGAGCTCGCCTTCCTATTTGCTTTTGAGGCGGGAGACAATTGTGACGCACTGAGACGGGTTGGCTGGGTCGAGCGGGATTTGCTTGGTGTCTTTGGACAGCTGGAAGGAGGCTTCGCCGACGGATTGCGAGGGCGGAGTTCGCATGGCTGGCTGGCTGGCTGCAAGGGCCACGAGCCAGTCGAGCTGCTGCCTCTCCTCGGCGACCTCCAAGGCCTCGGCCAGCTGGCTGCCGTCTAGAGCGCACTCGAGTGACATCTTGCAGTCGCCCTTGATGGTGATGATTCCCTTGCGGCCTGGCATCTTGAGCTTGAGGTAGGGATAATGGGGAACCGCCATGAAGATGACAAGAGCCGGCCGGCCCAACAGCACGTGGTAGGGGCTTGCGAGGTCCATGACCTTGAACAACACTGGCTCGCGGCGGAAATGGCCGGGTCCATCGTGGCGAAAATGGCCATGATCTTGCCGACAGGGGAGCAGGATTTCCCAGGCATGATGTCGTGCAAAACTATCCGGCTTGCCATCAGGTCCTCCATCTTCAGCCCCAACTTATGCATCGTGTCGAGGTAGAGAATGTGGATGCTGCTGCCGCAATCTATCAGCACCCGCAAGAACCGGCAAGCTCTCTCCTTGGTGGCGATGGTGGGGTTGAGGACCAAGGCTTAGCTATCGGGATTTGGCATCACGGCAGGGGTTATCGGCCTGGCTCCAAGTGACCCGCTTCTCCGACCAGTGCATGAACTGGGGAGTTGCCGGCATGGTGGCGTTCACCTCACGGCGAAGCTGGCGCTGAGCGTGTTTCCCGTCTCTTCACTGGTGAGGACGACGTAGCAATCGTCCTGGTTGGGGAACTGGTCGATTAGACGACCGTTGTTTGGAGCCTTTGCCAGCACCGGGGCGGCAGCTTGGGTCAGGGCCGATGCACGGGTTGGTGGCACGGGAGGAGCCGGAAGGCCGTCCCCTGGGCCAATCTCTGTGAGAAGCTGCACTGCCAGAGCGTGTGCATAGAGGGTTTGTCCCCAAAATGGTTCTTGCAGGGGAGATCGAGCATTTGCTCGAAGGTGAGCTTCGGCTACCAGGCAGCCTTGCCGGTGCGCTGGCGCTGGCCGGAAGACTGGGCAGCCGGCTCCTGATCCTCGAAGGTATTGACCTACCCGCTCCCGTAGCAGGGATCCGACTGGTCGTTCTTGCGCTTGTTGTTCTACGGTTGTCGGTTGTCGGCAGCCGACCGGCTAGGTGCGAATCTAGGGTGGAAGCAGGCTAGATCAATCGAGCCCTCCTCCTCGAGGATGATGGATTGCACGAGTTTGTCGATGCGGTTGCGGGCGTCGTTCTCGCCGCGGGGTACGCATGGTCCGAGCCAAGCCGAGAGTTCGGGATAGATGGTGGGCGGCGCCGATTGCCGTGACTCGCGCTGTGGAGGCGGCGTGTGCCCCTGGCCACGCCAGCTGCCGGATGCCGGTGCTTCGTGGTGGCGGCAGCTCCAAGGCGGCTCGTTGGTGCGCCGGTTGCTCACTCCCCGGCGTCTGAGAGGGCCGGGGGTTGTTCGCTTTGGCCCGGCGGCCAGAGACGCGAGGGGAGCAGGAGTACTGGGCCGCCTAGCGGCCGGCAGTTCCCGTGCCCTTGCGCTCGGGCCGGGGTCTTTCTGTGGCGGCGGCGCACGTCGCGAGCAGATGCTGCTGCGCATCAGCAGCATCGATGAGCTCCTTGATGTGGGCTCATGGGCAGCATGCGCTTCGCCCTCCAATGTGGCCAATTCCTCATAGGCCACCTTGAGAGCCCGCAGGTTAGCCGCGGGGTTTATCGTAGATGGCCATTTTGCCGCCGAGGATTTCATCGACCACGTGGCTGCGATCGCGCATAGCCCCATGTCGGCTGGGCTCGGTGCCAGCCGGGGTGAGTCCGTAGGTGGAAGCATAGTCCTGCTATGTCGCCTCCATGTGGCGCCGTGTAGCAGCGAGGGCGGTGGCATCCTCGAATAGGATGCGGCGAGCCGCCTCAAGATTGGCCGCGGCGGTGTCGGGGTTCGCCGTCGGGGCGATCGGAGTCCTTAAGCCCCGGAGGACCGCACGGAGCGGGTCGGATGTGCCAACGCGGGCGGCGACAGCGGTAGCCGTGACCCGCGCCCGTCTGGATGCGGTGGAGGAAGTGATGGCCATCACTCCCATGCCATCGTGGGACCCGTTGGGCTGAGCGGCAGCAAGTGCGCCCACTATCATGGGCAGACCAGCGCAGACGAGCACCCACGCGGGGTACTCGTCAGCGGCCGGAGTCTTGGCAAGGTTGAGCCTGCCGAAGCGCTCGGTGAGCGCGTTGATGTTAGCCGTTAGGCCGACGAAGCTGCCCACAGGGCGTGCCGGGGCAAGCCCCATGAGCTCCCCACAGTTTTGCCGGGACGAGCACCGACGGCAGGAAATGGCAAGGGATCCCGCCTAGAGCATGAATCCGGCCGGCGCTGCCTATGGCCCCACAGTGGGCGCCAACTGTCAATGTTTTCTCACGGCGGATGCCATGGGGTGGCTTATCGTAGGTGGTTGGGGCCAGAGGACGCCGACGGGCTCCGGGTGTGAGATTGGGCACAAGTGGTGATGACACATGATGTACCCAGGTTCAGGGCCCTCCAGGGGAGGTAATACCCTTAGTCCTGCTTTGTTTTGTTGGATGGTTAGGTATGAGTACAAGGATGCTCCTAGAGCTGTGTCTAGAGTAGGAAGAAGGGGCAACCGGCTCCTCTTCCTCCACTTCTAGAAGGGGATGTGTTGGGAAGATCGTTCGTGCGTGGATGTGTGTGTCCGTGATCATCAGTCCCCGTTGCATGGGGGCTCGGGGGGTTTTATAGGCTAACCTCCTGGCTCTTACAATATGCTTTAAGTACCAAGGTGGGGGGACCCGACTGGCAGACTCCCCGGCTGGCCAAAGGGTCGCGCCGCTCGTGCCATCTCATTGTAGGCGGGGCCCGCCGGCCGAGCGGTCCCATCTGCCGTTGGGGCCCTCTAGCCGGCTCTGCGATTGGCCCTCACCCATCAAGCTGCAAGTGAAACTATTAACTTGATGTTAACATTACCATGCACGCCAAGATCTATGTTTTTGTTCACTTTTCCCAGTAATCATGTTGTTGCTATAGTTTTAGGCTAGAATAGTTGACATGCACTTCGACATCTTAATTATGCCTTCCATCTATCCACTATTTATACATATACTTATGTTACCATAAGAGATTATGTTTAGTAGCATTTTGTAACTTGCCTGACATTGTAGTGTGCATTGGTTCCAGGTTTGTGATAGTTGGAACCTTTGATTTAGTCTGATTTTTTATTATTATGTTCCAACTTCTCTAATAGAACTATTGAAGCAGGAGGTGTCTTTGACATATATGTTCACGCCGGATGCTTAGATTGTTAGGCTAAAATTATCTTGGTGAAAGCTCACTGCTTGTGCCTGGACCTTCTTTGATGAATGCTTGAGTTTCTTCTGGTTTTTGCTATTAATTGTCCAGTTTAAGTTGGTTTGAATTGTGAACCACACTCATATCTCTCCTCTTAATTACGTTTGTGTACTCATTTGGCGTAAAGTAGGCCAAGGTGAGATTGATGTTCAGGGTATAGATGTTCAATTTCCATCGAAATTTACCGGACTTGCCTTCTCTAGCTTACTTAGTATTACTAATTGTTACTTACTACATTATTATCGTGTAGTTTTTGAAAAAGAAGGCTTTAAAGAAAGGGTGTGTACATGTTCCGCAATTGTAGCTGACTCTGGTTCACACTGTTTAAATTGGTTGTCCCTTGTATACTTTAGGCTTTATCATACATTGTATATTTTTTGTCTGATTGTAACATCACCCCAAAATAGCTGACAAAAAATGACCAATGATAGCCTAAACTACCCTTTCATTGCATTTATGATTTATGAGTTATGATTTTTGTAGCCCCATAAAGATAATAGCAAATTCAAACGCGCCAAATTACTTACAATATTTGATTTTTTCCTGCTTAGTATTATTGATTTGTTAAACCCACTCCGTTCTAAGCATTGTGAAGCGGAAAGCATGATTCGAGTTTATTTTATTTTCTGTTTAGAGTAAGCAATATAACATGATGTGTTTGAGTACTATATAATTCTTTTTCGTTCTACATTATTGCCAATTTAGGCATGGTAATTGGTAGTATATATGTTGTTTGTTTAGATCTGTACATTCTTTGCCATGATGCAACATTCTTACAAAAATAATAATTAGAGTCTCCTATTTGATGTTTCTCTTTAATGTGAATGTATACTGGATGCTTGATGTTTTTATATAATTACGTTTTCTATGTTCTTATATTGCTATGAGTCCAAATCCCACCTGACTTTGCTCTACTTTGCAATTGTCGTGAGAGCAAGTAAGCAACTATTGCTTACTTCTGTTTGTCCTTTTCACTAGTGTAGACATGAAGATGTGCTTATATTCTGTCATTTTTCACCAGCAAGAAACTACCCATGAGAGAGTATTCAGACCAGAAATAAACTGTGTGTGTTCTTTTGCTTTTGTTGGATTATGATAAGAAAATAAGTAATACTTCTATGATGACATAGGGAGTCTGGTGGTTATAAGTACCAGTTCGGCAATCCTACCGCTCCTTGAAAATCAAGGATCTGTGGAGCACTTGTTCCCCCGCTCCAAGTTTTTTGACCTCAGCTCCGCCAGCTCCAGGAGCAGAGTTGCGAAGCGGAGGAAAGTCGAACATGGCCTAAGTGTCTCCCTAACGCCCTTGTTCTTTGATAGGGTAATAGTGTAGAAATATTAGTACTACATAGGTACAACTTGCGAGAGGTATATGATGTTTTTATGGATTTATGTATTAAGAAACCACCTGTTAATTTTAAAAGGGTTGCCAAGTTCCTTTTTCAAAAAGCATTGCCTCATGTTAGCTCATAAACAAAAATGAGCTCAGTTTAACCAGTGTCATGTAATGAAGTTTTCTAATACCAATTACTGGATCACACACCCACACCCTCCCATGCATACATATACCCGCACACGCACACACACACTTGGATTGAGTTACTTTCATTATTAGAAGCGTGCGAAAGGTATACTGAAAACTTTTAGATTTGGAGTACGTGATGCCTTTCTATGCTCTCCAAATTGATAGCCTTTTTCTTTTTCCATATTCAGGCTCGATATTGGTGAGGGAAAAGATGTGGATCTTCCAGTCTGTTCAAGGGCTCTACTGAAAAAGCAGTGCATAAGATATCTTGGTCCAGTAAGATCATTTGCATAATCAAAACTATCTTTATTTTGAAATGATACCATTCTTGCTGAAAACATTTCATTGAGAGGTTAAAATAGGAAGATGTTGACAGGGTTTGCATGGAATGATATTTAGTTAGGTTATAATCAAGTCACCATGTCTTTTTACTAGCCTGGCATGAAGCTTCTGTTAACTCTGAAACTTGTGGTCAAACTGCCCACTCAAAGTTTAAATAAACTTCTTTGCAAACATGTGTTGTGTTCTCAAACAAACCTGCATACTAAAACTTGTGCATTCTTTCTCTTTCTTTCCATTTCTTTGCTTTGAAGTGTAGAAATTTCTTGCACATCCTGGTTGTAACCAATAATTTTTAGCGAAGATGATCTTAGTGGTGATACTGTCAATTTTAATCTTAGTGGCATAAAGCAAAACCTATTGTAGTCTAGCTATGAGTATCTTCAACAGTACACTCATGAGGCTCTGGTTAGCCTTCAGGAGGATGGTGTTTATCCTATGGCCAAGTCTAGTCAACAGATGAAGATGATGACATGGCAACCCAAAGCGATGGAAATTCACCGTATGAACAAGAAATGAGATATGCTTTTTATGTCAATTAGAAATTTTGACCGATGTCTAAATGCATGGAACTTGGTATGTATTGAATGTGTATGCATCATAGCATTTGATATGTTTCCTGAACCAATTTCTATGTGTTTAATTGGTGTGTATCATTAAAATATACTTATTTAACTATGTTATTTGTTTTCATATTTACAATGTTTTTTTGGGGTGCATATTTACAATGCTTTAATTACCGGGTTGGATATAATGATACCCGACAGCGAACGCTGCCGGGTGCGGCAAGCCACACTTCCTACCTAGTTCCTGACACTCATGCGGTACTCATGAGGTCGAAGTTTCAATTGAACACAGAGAAAGATAGGGACTTATAGTTTTGTCTCCCAACTATTCACCTCAAGGACGATGTCAACAATAATAACTTATGATCACCCACATTCGAGTGGATATATGTGTTTAGACCTTTCCCCAACACATAATGCTTGCCGAGCAAAAAAGACAAAATATAAGAAGTGGTGAATATCATCCTGACTCTTGCATAAAGGTAAGTACTTAACAAGTAAAATTAACAGATAGGCCCTTCGCAGAGGGAAGCAGAGGTTGTCATGCGCTTTTTGTTGTTGGGTGTACGAACCCTTAATGCAAAGGAACATCGCGTTGTATTGCCTTTTCTGATAGCAACCTTTATTATGCAGTCCATCGCTTTTGTTTCTTTACCATCAGACGTTCATACAACGCGTATTTCCCTTACAATAAAAGACCATACATATTTAGGAGCAAATCTTATTGCTTTATGCACTGATGACAACTTACTTGAAGGATCTTACTCAATCCATGGGTAGGTATGGTGGACTCTCATGGCAAAACTGGGTTGAGGGTATTTGGATGCACAAGTAGTATATCTACTTGGTGTGGAAGTTTTAGCTAGTGTGAGGTGGAAGCAAGCACTACATGTTGGAGGATCTATAACCATATTATAACTTCTATTAGTAAATAAGCAAACATAACCCATTATGTTGTCTTCCTTGTCCAGCATCAAATTCTTAACATATAATATTTTAAAGAGTGCTCACAATCATAAAGAATGTTCAAGATAATATATTTATATGTGAACCTATATTTCTTTATTACTTCCTTTTAATTTCCCCAATGACCAATTGCTATGTTTGTCAACTCCCAACAAATTTCAACTGACATTCTTCTTGTATGTGAAGTCATCACTGCCCATAAGATCATCATATATACTCTTTGCTTTTATTCTATTCTTCTTGTGTTTCTTATTTATTTTTCTCAAGATCATAGTAAGCAAGCAAAGCCCTCACATCAAAAACTACTTCTCATTTTATAACTCCCGGACTCGCTTACATAAGGGGAACATAAAGCAAAACTCAAAGATAAACCATACTAAAAACTTTATTCTACTACATCAAGATATAACCGAAAGGATCGAACTAACAAAAACCAGAAAATGAAAAGGTGTGGTGGTGATACTATACCGGGCACCTCCCCTAAGCATGGCATAAGCCAAGGGGAGTGCCCATACCCATGTGTTTAGATGTCCTTCTTTAGAGGTGATGGTCGAGGAGTTGTTGATGAGGTTGGAAGCTTATCCTCTGTCTTCCAAGGCATAGGCTCACCATCGTAAAAATATGAATGAGTCTCCGGGATCCTCAAATCTACAGCCAAACGTATTCTCTTAAATCTGTATTCATACTCATAGTTTTGGTTTTCAAGATCATAGATCTAGGCTTGGAGATCTCGATTCTCTCATAAAGCTTGAAGATCTGCTCCCCGATGTCCTTGGTGTCCAGCTTGTTTTTATGGATAAACTTCTAGATCATCATATGATTGGCATTGAGTCCATGTTCCACAATCCCTTGGCCCTTGAAGACTTGCTGCTCCATTGCTTCGAGCCTCGTTTCCACGCATCCGGTCTTCTTTGGCCCTTCAATATCACGTATGTGCGGCACCCCCTCGTGCATCTATATGGTTTGAGGGTGTCGCAGCACCTCCGCAAGATAAGGGTTGATGACCTTGTCGAAGAAATTGTCCTTCGGAGCACTTGGAAATGTCATTACGATCTAAATCTATCCGAAGAACAACAACAAAAGAGAACAGATGAGTTTTCCATGGTACGGTGGTCAAAGCCCTTGGGAGATTATATAATGAATTTTTACCGACCTAAAGGAGTGTACGACAATAAAATGGAGTCCAGAGAGTGCACGGGATCACCACAAAACACAGGGGTGCGGCCAAGGGGTAGGCCGCGCCCTATAGGCTTGTCACCTCCTCGTGCATCTTTCGGACTACTTTAAATTTTCCTAATTTATTAAATATTCCAAAAGTGAGAAAAATTATTGTTGGGAAAGTTTTGGAGTCGTTTTGCTTACCGTACAACACACCTATTCCTTTTCGGAGTGTGAAACGTTCCGGTAGGTCTCCCTAATATACTCCTCCGGAGTTATGATATTGATAATATTGGTTTCAACATTTATGGGAGTACCTGAGATATAATGTTTGATTCTTTGCCCGTTTACCACCTTTGGATTTGTGCCTTCGGCGTTGTTGATATTGATGGCACCAGAACGATATACTTCCTCGATAATGTAGGTCCCTTCCCATTTAGAGAGAAGTTTTCCTGCAAAAAATCTTAAACGAGAATTGTATAGCAAGACATAGTCACCTACATTGAATACATGCTTTTGTATCCTTTTATCATGCCACCTCTTAACTTTTTCTTTAAACAACTTGGCATTCTCATAGGCATGGGTCGTCTGTTCATCAAGTGAGCTAATGTCAAATAACCTCTTCTCACTGGGAAGTTAGAAATCATAATTGAGCTCTTTTATTGCCCAATAAGCTTTATGCTCTAGTTCGAGAGGGAAATGACATGCTTTACCATAAACCATTTTATACGGAGACATACCCATATGGTTTTTATAAGCAGTTCTATAAGCCCATAATTCATCGTCAAGTTTCTTAGACCAATTCTTTCTAGATCTATTAACAATATTTTTCAAGATCAATATAATTTATCTATTTCTTAATTCTACTTGACCACTAGACTGAGGGTGATAAGGAGATGCAATTCTATGATTAACGTCATACTTAGCAAGCAATTTACGGAAGGCACCATGAATAAAGTGTGCACCACCATCAGTCATTAAATATCTAGGGACTCCAAATCTAGGTAAAATAACTTCTTTCAACATTTTAATAGAGGTGTTATGATCAGCACAACTGGTTGGAATAGCTTCTACCCACTTAGTAACATAATTAACAACAACTAGAATATGAGTATACCCGTTGAACTTTGGAAAAGGTACCATATAATCAAATGGTTCAATAAAAAGAGAGTAATTCATAGGCATTTCCTAACGTCTACAAAAATTGCCAATTCTTTGACACTCATCACATGACAAGACAAACTTACGACCATCCTTGAAGAGAGTAGGCCAATAAAAACCAGATTGTAATACCTTGTGTGCAGTTCTATCTCCAGCGTGGTGTCCTCCGTGGGCCTCAAAATGACACTTGTATATGATATGTTCCGATTCATGCTTAGTTACACAACGTCTAATAACACCATCTACTCCTTCTTTATAAAGGTGTGGATCATCCCAAAATTAATGTCTTAAATCATAGAAGAACTTTTTATTTTGTTAGTATGTGAAACTAGGCGGTATAAATTAGCAACTATGTAATTAGCATAATCAGCATACCATGGAGCATTACGCGGAGCATTTATGACATCTAGTTGTTCATCCGGAAAGCTATCATCAATAGGTAGTGGGGCATCAAGAACATTTTCTAACCTAGACAATTTATCCGCTATGGGGTTATCAGTACCCTTTCTATCAACAATATGCAAATCAAATTCTTGTAGCAGAAGAACCATCTGATAAGTCTAGGTTTAGCATCTTTATTTTCCATAAGATATTTAATAGCAGCAGTGTGAACAGTTACTTTGGAATCAACAATGTAAGGTCTCAACTTATCACAAGCAAACACAACTGCCAAAAATTCATTTTCAATGGTAGCATAGTTTCTTTGAGCGTTGTCTAGAGTTTTACTAGCATAATGGATAACATTTAATTTTTTATCAACTCTTTTTCCTAGAGAAGCACCAATGGCATAATCACTAGCATCACACATAATTTGAAAGGGTAGGTTCCAATCAGGTGGATGAACAACAGGTGCAGAAATCAAGGCATTCTTAAGAATTTCAAATGCTTCTACACAATTATTATCAAAATTGAATGGAACATCTTTTTGTAAAAGATTAGCGAGGGTCCTAGAAATCTTAGAGAAGTCTTTAATTAACCTCCTATACAAAACCAACATGACCAAGGAAACTTCTTATACCTCCGATATCCATAGGACACGGCATTTTTTCAATAGCATCAACTTTGGCTTTGTCAACTTCAATACCTCTTTCGAAGATTTTGTGTCCCAAGACAATACCATCATTCGCCATAAAGTGGCACTTCTCCCAATTCAGGACAATATTAGTTTCTTTGCATCTCTGCAAAACTCAATCAAGGTTGCTCAAAAAATTATCAAAAGAAGTTCCGTAAACAGAAAAATCATCCATGAAAACCTCAACAATCCTTTCACAGAAATCGGAGAATGTAGCAGTCATACATCTTTGAAAGGTAGTAGGTGCATTGCATAAACTAAAAGGCATACATCTATAAGCAAAGGTACTTAAAGGGCAAGTAAAAGTGGTCTTCTCTTGGTCTTCTCTTGACAGAGGTATTTGAGAGAAGCCAGAATAACCGTCTAGAAAGCAAAAATGTGTGTGTTTGGATAGTCTTTCTAGCATTTGATCAATAAAAGGCAGAGGGTAATGATCTTTCCTAGTATATTTATTTAAATTCCTAAACTCAGCCACCATTATATACCTTGTAACAATCCTTTGTGGGATCAATTCATTTTTATCATTAGGAACTATGATAATACCTCCTTTCTTAGGGACACAATGAATGGGACTAACCCATCTACTATCAGCAATAGGATAAATGATACCTGCCTCCAGAAGCTTTAATATTTCATTTCTTACCACTTCTTCCATTTTAGGATTTAACCGTCATTGGGGATCAACAACTGGTTTAGCATTGGGCTCCATATTAATTTTATGCTGACATAGAGTGGGACTAATGCCCTTAAGATCATCAAGAGTATATCCAATAGCAGCATGGTGCTTCCTCGGAGTTTTTGGTAATCTCTTTTCTTAATGCTCTGAAAGGTTAGCACTAATCATAACAGGATATATCTTCTTTCCGTCAAGATAAGCATAATTCAGAGTATCCGATAACTGTTTAACCTCAAACACGGGATCACCCTTGGGTGGTGGAGGATCCTCAAATATTTCAACCTGCAAGTTTTGTTTCAAAATAGGATGTTGATCAAAGAAAATTGTATCTATTTAATTCCTTTCATTCATATGCATATCGTTGTCATGATCTGGCAGATATTGTACTAAGGGGTTAGTAGGAGGCACATCAATAGAAGCAAGACCAATAATTTCATCCTTACTAGGCAATTCTTTATCATGGGGTTGTCTACGAAATTTAGAGAAATTAAAGTCATGAGATGTGTGCCCAAAACTTACAGTAATAGTTTCATTCTCACAATCTATCCTGGCATTAACAGTATTCAAGAAAGGTCTACCAAATATAATGGGACAAAAATCATCTTGTGGGGAACCAAGGACAGGAAAATCAGTAGGATAATTTAGTTTCCCACACAAGACTTCAACATCTCTAACAATCCCAACTAGTGCTATAGTATCTCTATTAGCAAGCTTAATTGTAACATCAATTTCCTCTCACTCAGCTGGTGCAATGTCATTCACAATTCCTTTATATAAGGTAAAGGGAATTGCACTCACACTGGCACCCACATCACATAAGCCATGATAACAATGATCTCCTAGTTTAACAGAACGACAGGCATGAGAACAATAGGTCTATGTTTATCTTTAGCATCAGGTCTAGCAATTCTAGCAGCTTCATCACAGAATTGAATTAAATGCCCATCAATATTGTCAACCAATAGATCTTTAACCATAGCAATACTAGGTTCAACTTTAATTTGTTCAGGGGTGTATGTGTTCTAACGTAGCTCTAACGAACCATAGTTGAAGCTTTGGCATGTTCCTTTATTCTAACATGGAAAGGTGGTTTCTCAATATAATTAGCAGGAATAACATGATCAACATTATAAGTAATAGTTTTTTCTTAAACTTCAATAGGTTCAACAACTTTCACTTCAATGGGAGGATGATATTTAAACCACTTCTCTTTAGGGAGGTCAACATGAGCAGCAAAAGATTCACAGAAAGAAGCTACTATCTGAGAGTCAAGTCCATATTTAGTGCTAAATTCATGAAAAGCATTTGTGTCTATGAAGGATTTAACACAATCAAACTTAAGGTTTATACCTGACTCCTTACCTTCATCGAGTTCTGAATATTCAGAGTTGTGTTTTATTATCTCCAATAAATCCCTTTTGAAGTCAATATCTTTCTTCATATAGGAACCAGTACAAGAAGTGGCAAGCATGGATTGATCATTATGAGAAACCCGAGCATAAAAATTATGAATAATAATTTCTCTCGAGAGCTCATGATTGGGGCATAAATATAACATTCACTTAAGCCTCCCCAAGCTTGCACGATTTTTTCTCCTTCACGAGGACAAAAATTATAGATATAATTCCGATCACGATGAACTAGATGCAGAGGATAGAACTTCTGATGAAATACCATTTTCAATCGGTTGTATCTCCATGATCCTATATCATCACATAGCCTATACCATGTCAATGCCTTCTCCTTCAAAGATAAGAAATACCTTCTTCTTGACATGATCCTCGGGCAGACCTACAAGCTTAAATAATCCACAAACTTCATCCACATAGATTAGATGCAAATCAGAATATAGTGTTCCATCTCCTGCATAAGGATTAGCCAACCGTTTCTCGATCATACCCGTAGGAATTTCATAATAAATATCTTCAGTAGGTTCAGTAGGTTGAGGGGCAAATCTTTGTGCTTCTGGTCGAGGTGAAGATACCCCGAACAAACCCCTCAAAGGATTACTTTCCATACTACTAGGTGACAGTAAATTTCAGCACACTATATAAAATTTTCCTTACAATATTCCACTTACCAAAGGTGCTTCACTCCCCGGCAATGGTGCCATAAAAGAGTCCTAATGAACCAGAGGTATAGGGAATCTATCGTAGTCCTTTCGATAAGTAAGAGTGTCGAACCCAACAAGGAGCAGAAGGAAATGACAAGCGGATTTTGATAAGGCATTCTCTACAAGCACTAAAATTATCGGTAACAGATAGTTTTGTGATAAGATAATTTGTAACAAGTAACAAGTGGGCATTCCCGAGGACACATGGGAATTTTTGTCAAGCTAGTTTTCATCATGCTCATTTGATTCGCGTTCGTTACTTTGATAATTTGATATGTGGGTGGACCGGTGCTTGGGTGCTGCCCTTACTTGGACAAACCTCCCACTTATTATTAACCTGTCTTGCAAGCATCCGCAACTACGAAAGAAGAATTAAGATAAATCTAACCATAGCATGAAACATATGGATCCAAATCAGCCCCTTTACCAAGCAACACATAAACTAGGGTTTAAGATTATGTCACTCTAGCAACCCATCATCTTCTTATTAATTCCCAATGCCTTCCCCTAGCCCCAAATAATGGTGAAGTTTTATGTAGTCGATATTCACATAACACCACTAGAGGAGAGACAACATGCATCTCATCAAAATATCGAACGAATACCAAATTCACATGATTACTTATCACAAGACTTATCCCATATCCTCAGGAACAAACTTGACTACTCACAAAGCATGTTCATGTTCATAATCAGAGGAGTATTAATTATCATAAAGGATCTCAACATATGATCTTCCACCAGGTAAACCAACTAGCATCAACTACAAGGAGTAATCAACACTGCTAGCAACCCACAGGTACCAATCTGAGGTTTGAGACAAAGATCGGATACAAGAGATCAACTAGGGTTTGGAGAGGAGATGGTGTTGGTGAAGATGCTGATGGAGATTGACCCCCTCTTGATGAGAGGACCGTTGGTGATGGCGATGGCTTCGATTCCCCCTCTGGGAGGGAAGTTTCCCCAACAGAACAGCTCCGCCGGAGCTCTAGATTGGTTCTGCCCAAGTTACGCCTCGATACGGCGGCGCTTCGTCCCGAAAGCTCTCTTATGATTTTTGCCAGGTCAAAACCCTTCATATAGTATAAGATGGGCGCCAAAGACCTGCCATGTGGGTCACAAGCCACCTAGGCGCGGCTAGGGGGTAGGTCACGCCTCGCAGGCTTGTGACCTCCTGGTGGGCCCCCTCTGGTATTTGTTTCACCCAATAATTTTTATATATTCCAAAATAATTCTTCGTGATTTTTCACGACTTTTGGAGTTGTGGAGAATAGGTCTCTCAGATTTGCTCCTTTTCCAGTCCAGAATTCCAGCTGCCTTCATTCTCCCTCTTCATGTAAACCTTGTAAAATAGGAGAGAAAAGGCATAAGTATTGTACCATAATGTGTAATAACAGCCCATAATGCAATAAATATCAATATAAAAGCATGATGAAAAATGTACGTATCAGTAAGCATTAGGAAATGCCTATGAATTATTCACTTGTTGTTGAACCATTTGATGTTTGGGGATTTCATTATATGGGACCTTTTCCTTCCTCTAATGGGTATACTCATATTTTGTTGATGTTGTTTATGTCACTAAGTGGGTAGAAGCTATTCCATCTAGTAGTGTTGATCATAACACTTCTATTGGAATGCTTAAAGAAATTAATTTCCCAAGGTTTGGAGTCCCTAGGTATCTAATGACTGCTGGTGGTTCAGTGTTAACTATAGATTTGCATCGCCCTATCATCCTTAATCTAGTGGTCGAGTTGAACTTACCAATAGAGTGATAAATTTAATATTACAAAAAAACTCTCAATAAGTCTCGAAAGAATTGGTCTAAGAAATTATATGATGCACTTTGGGCCTATAGAATAGCATACAAAAATCCTATGGGTATGTCTCCATACAAGATGGTACATGGGAAAGCTTGTCATTTCCCTCTAGAGTTAGAACATAACGCATTTTGGTCAATTAAAGAACTCAATTATGATTTCGAACTTGCTGGTGAAAAGAGGTTATTTGATATTAGCTCATTAGATGAGTGGGGAACCCAAGCTAATGAAAATGCCAAGTTATTTAAAGAAAAACTTAAAATATGGCATGACAAAAGAATCCAAAAGCGAGAGTTCAAAGTTGGAGAATATGTTCTTTTGTACAATTCTCATTTTAGATTGTTTGCAGGAAAACTTCTCTCCAAATGGGAAGGACCATATGTTATCGAAGAAGTTTCTTGCTCTAGAGCTATCAAGATTAATAATGTCGAATGTACTAACCCGAAGGTGGTCAATGGAGAGAGAATTAAACACTATATCTCAGGTATGTCTATTAATGTTGAAAGCAATGTTATCCAAACCATGACACCAGAGGAACACATAAAAGAAACCTTCTGGAACACTCTAGAATCGTGAAAAATAAGAGGTATGTGGTACAGTAAGTAATCAGACTCTGAAAAATCCACAAAAAATAGTTTAATCAGTTTTGGAATATTTTAGAATTTTAGGAAATAAGAAATAAATGGGACAGCGGCAGAGGTGAGCATGATACATTAGGGTGCGGGTGCCATCCCTGGCACGCCCTGGTGGGTGGTGCCAACCTCGGGAACCTTCCCGACTTTTTTTTCCTGTCATTTCCTTGATTTCCAAGAATAAAAATTTCCTATATACACCCCGAATATGTTTGATCACCACATCGGGAGATTTTCTTCTGTTCTTGTTTCGTGTTGTTTACCTAGAAAATCTGTCAAGCCAGGTATCATATCTTCTTCGTCTCCCATTAACGTAGAAGTGGATGCTTGGTTGATGATGATGGAGCTGAAGAGAGAAGATACAAAATAAGATAATAATTAGGACAAGGGAGAGGAAGCTATGAAGGGTCAAGCTCAAGAAGGATGGCAACCCATGGACCTGGCTGAGGAGAAAGAAGAAGATATTCTTCAACCTTACTGTAAGGTCATATTTCTCCCTAAGTGGTTTTGGTGATTGATGACAATGCCTTTGCGGACTAATCGTGTGCATTGAGCATTTCAGATATCTTAGGTCTAGGCACAAGACGATTCAGTGCCCCTCGGAATCTCTCGAAGATGGTTGTTTTGTGCGTTTCTTTTCAGTGGATTTGATTCATAGGAAAGCCGTACTATCAAGAGGGGGTCCGCATCGGAAAGGTCTGGGTGGAATCAACTCGTGCACATCTATTCCTTGGACTACCTTTCCCTCTCTTCAATGGAGCCCCAACCCGTTTTCCTTCTCTGTGAAAAAGGAACGCCTGCGTGTTCTGGTTCAGTGGCCTGCGGTAGTACCGCTCCAGGGAGCGGTAGTACCACAGGTGCCAGCGGTAGTACCGCTCCATGGAGCGGTAGTACCGCTGTCTCCTGCCCTGGCCACTACACCTGCGGTAGTAGGCGCGGATGTAATTTTTTACTTCCGCCCTACTATGGTAGTACCGCGATTCTCGCCCGGTACTACCGTGCGGACTTTTTCGCAGAGTTTGCCTCTATGGAGGTTGGCACGGAAGTAATTTTTTACTTCCGTGCACCTCCAGTGGCTACCCCTGCCAACCGTGCGGTAGTACCGCATGGGCTCACGGTAGTACCGCTCCGGCGGTTCTACTGCTTGTGTCCTAGTGATAACGGCCAGGGCTAGCTACTTCCGTGCTAGCGGTAGTACCGCACAGGGCTGCGGTAGTACCACAAGCCATCGCGGTAGTACCGTGACTTTTGTGGTAGTACCGTGGTGCGCGGGGCTGAGTGAGTGGATAACGGTTGGATCTTGTCCCCCACTATAAAAGGGAGGTCTTCTTCTCCAAGAGGCTCACCTCTTCCTTCCCAAAACTCCATTGTTGCTCCAAGCTCCATTTCTGCACGATCTCTCTCCCTAGCCAATCAATCTTGTTGATTTCCTAGGGATAGGTTGAGAAGGCCCCGATCTACACTTCCAACAAGAGAAATTTGATTCCCCCCACTAATCCCTTGCGGATCTTGTTACTCCTGGGTGGTTGAGCACCCTAGACGGTTGAGGTTACCTCGGAGCCACATTCCATTATGGTGAAGCTTTCTGGTGTTGTTGGGAGCCTCCAATTCAGTTGTGGAGATTGCCCCAACCTTGTTTGTAAAGGTTCGGTCGCCGCCTTCAAGGGTACCAATAGTGGAATCACGACATCTCGCATTGTGTGAGGGCGTGAGGAGAATACGGTGGCCCTAGTGGCATCTTGAGGAGCATTGTGCCTCCACACCGCTCCAACGGAGACGTACTTCCCCACAAGGGAAGGAACTTTGGTAACACATCCTTGTCTCCACCGGCTCCACTTTTGGTTATCTCGCATCTTTACTTCTTGCAAGTATTTATTGTGTTATATCCCGTGCTTGCTTGTCTACTTGTTATGGCTAGCATCATATAGGTTGTTCACCTAGTTGCACATCTAGCTAACTTATTTGATGATAAACCTTAATTGTTAAAGAAAAGTTAAAAAGTGTTAGTTGCCTATTCACCCCCCTCTATTCAACCATATCGATCCTTTCAATTGGTATCAGAGCCACGTCTCTTTATTAAGGGTTTCACCACCCGAAGAGTATGGCTGGCGAAGAGGCTCGTGTGGGAGAACTTCTCGAGGCCATGGGTGTGAACACGGTCTCACGCGACGATTTGAACGAGGCCTTGACCTTACTCAAATCCTCCATGGCTACCGAGGTTCAATCCATGTTTAAAGATTTCCTGAATACTCTTAAAATGTCTACCGATGTGGGGCAAGTGGTCTAACCCACTAACTCATCATCGGATGCCAACTCCTATAAGGAGGGGGCTAATGCCTACAAAGATAATCATGCTCAAAGAGTTAAAGGGCCGGGGAGCTTTGCCTCTGTTCCTCCTCCCGTGGTCTATGGAAGACCAGTGCACCCACCTCATATAGTCAATCTCGGTCCTCCTCCTAATGTTGTTAAGAATGATTTTGCTAACTGGGATTTTAGTATCAAGTCTCATTTAGAGCA
Source organism: Hordeum marinum (assembly GCA_022496015.1). Classification (NCBI taxonomy): domain Eukaryota; kingdom Viridiplantae; phylum Streptophyta; class Magnoliopsida; order Poales; family Poaceae; genus Hordeum; species Hordeum marinum. The sequence goes on from CM039675.1 coordinate 428,982,051, forward strand.
CATCTCAATTCATCTCATGAGAGTCATTGAAGAAGGATACTATCCTCATGATCCACGCAATCTTACTCCAAGAGAACAAGCGGATAAACAGCTAAATTCTTCCGCCTTGTTCATACTCCAAGCTGCAATTCCTCCTGAAGATCTACCTCACCTGCGGCCCTTCACTGTTGCTAAAGAATGTTGGGAACACATCATCTCCATGTATAAGGGCAGCTCGAGTATTCAACGGTCAAACTATGAAGTTGTTCTTGATCAGTCAGATGACTTCGTGATGACAGAGGATGAGGAACCACGTGAGCTCTATAGAAGGGTGACCGCTTTTGCTGTTTCCCTCAAGGATCATGGCAGCAAGGATGTGGATGATACTTGTATCAAGCATAAGTTCCTGAAGGCTATCATGCCCTACAACAAGGCCATGTACGTTGTCATTCGTCAAAGGCCAGACTTTCACACCTTATCATCTGGTGATGTGTTGGATGAATTCATTGCAATGAACATCCACAACACGACGGCTGACAATGCTCTTGCTCGGGTTCAACAATCAAGGAAGTCCTCTCCCAATCTTGCATTGAAGGCCAAGGTCCGTCAAGAGGAAGAAGAAGAAGATGAAGATCATTGCCCCGAGGACACCAAATATGCTTATCATGAGCACATGGCTCTTGCATCCAGACAATTTTGGGGCAACAAGAGAAACTCAAGTCCCAACTTCTCCAAGAACTACTCAAATGGGTCAAAGGGAAAGCAACGTGTGAGAGCTTGCTACAACTATGGTAATGTAAATCACTTTGTGGTGGATTGTCCATATGAGAAGAGGGAAGACAATGGTGGCAAGCTCATTCGCAAAGATAAAGCCAAGTCCTTTCCGAACAAAACCAACTTTTTCAAGAAGGCTCCTCACAAAGTATTGGTTGCTCAAGAAGAGTATGCCTCAGATAATGATGTTGATGATGAAGACACAAGTGGTGAAGTAATGGAAATGGCATCTTTGGTAATTGCCTCTTCTACCCCAACAAAGGCATCACTCTTCGACGCCCCCAATGAGAACATCGTCGCGAGGTGTCTCATGGCTAAAGGTATCAATAAGGTAACCTCTCCAACGTCATGACCTCAGACATTAAGGCTTCCATTTCTTCCAATTCATCCTTAGATAGTGTGAATGAACTTGAGGAAGGAAAAGAGGATAAGAATGAGTTTGAAAAATTCGTTGCTCTCTTGTAACAAATGGTGAGGCCCATGACACTATTGAGTCTCAAGAAGAGTGTCTTGAGGAACTAAGAAGTCATAGTCGTGATTATGACGATGAGATAGCGGATCTATCTATTGCTCTTGAGAAAGAGCAAGGCCTTCGTATGACTCTTGAGGAGTCACAAAATGTTGATCTTACTAAATTACATAAATATTATGATCATGCCATTGTTCTTAACCATGCTCTCATGTCTAAGAAGGTTACACTTGGAATGGGTCGTGATTGTCTCAAAGTTGAGCTTGACACACTTGTCAATGCGGACTGGTACTAAAGGCCCTCCACGTGGCTGCCTGCGTGGACTGGTGGTGGAAGACCTTTAGTACCGGTTGGTGATACCAACCGGTACTAAGTCTTCTGTTTTTTTTGTTTTAGCTTTTAATTAGGTTTTAATTTTCCTCTCTATTTTTTGTGTTTTCCATTCATTTCAAATTTATTTTATGGTGCTACATACTGTAAACAGTACACAAGTTCATGCATATATATATATATATGTAATATAATATACAATATCTCATACATAGTATATATATATACAAATGGAATTACACATCCATATAAATTTGGGACTTATAATTAACTTAAGGCCCAAAACCCGGCCGGGACTAGCTAGCTAGTGCTCCGGATGAAATCTCAGTTCTCTACTACTGATTTGCTGGCATTATTGAGGCGGCGGTAAGGAATAGTGCTCTCTGTTTACATGAATGACGTGTTGAAGAAGATATGCCGCAAATTCCTCCTTAAGTGCTACAAAGTGTTTCTCGGGTGAGAGCTTCGACATCATCTCCCAAACCTGGCGTTGTCTTTCACGTGCTCCTCTGTGACGTATATGACTTTCGGTCTGGATGCAAATGTTCTCGCAGAGGAAATATCCACATAAATTTGTCCCCTGTGGCTGCTTCGCGCACTTTGCAAAAGAATAGAATTGAATAAGATAATTAATAATCGAGCATGATAATGGTATTGAAAATAGAATTAATGAGATGCGTGGACCTAGTAGTACTACTTAATTACCTGCATCTTTTTCCACTTCAGCTTCAGTTTCCATTGACGACCGTGATGGTTTTTTTCTATCATCTTTTTCCAAACACTACCCGGCAAAGAAAAAGAACGAAAGAGTTATTATAATTACTTTTGATATCAGGAAATAATGAAAGAAAGCGAGGTCAATAAAGATTGAAATTACCGTTCTATCATAAAATACAAGTCCACGTATGATTGTTCTGGTGTATCTAGTGAGTCGTACACTTGAACAAGTCCATCCGCGAGGATAATATATAGGAGGATATAGTGGTCTCTGCGCAGAAGTTTATATAATTAACCAGGCATGCGCATATAACTCATCAACTACACTTGACAGCGAGCTAGTAAGCAAAAATAGAATTTGTAGTATACAAGAGAGTAGACACTCACCCCATGTTGTAAGGAAATATTATAGTAGATCTGGTATTCATTAGTGCGTCTAGAAAAGTTTCCAAGAGATCTTCTGTGTCCTTGGCATAATGTTTTACCACATGACCATTAACGGTACTTGGGTCAATGAACCCTATGTCATTGATTCCCTCTTGTTCAATTCCCACATCTTCAATCTGCATAATAGCGTAGAAAAGAAAATATATAGTGAGGATAAGCCAATCAATGATATCTTATCTAGAGACTTAAATTACTAAAGATATAAATCACTTACAGACAATACCAACTGATGAGAGTTTTGTCGGTAGAGTCCATGTGGTATAACTCGAAAAGTTCTGAGAATTCAAGACATATGTCACATGCATTGACGTAATGCTCTTTCCTTAGTTTGACCATGACCGCCGTCTCCCCTCGCTTTGCTTCACGCTTGTACCAATCATGCACCCGTCGCATCGCAGTTGGTAGATCCTTGTACTGCTCGGGTGTGACAAGTGGTTTTCCGATGGCATATTGCATTGCATACTCAGTTGCATCATACCCGCGGATTTCCTCAGTGCCAAGGATTTGGTTAAGAGTGAGACCTGCAGCCTTTAGTACTTCGAGGTCGATTGGGTTGCCTTGCACATCAACTGGTTGGATCGGTTGCTTTCTTGGATTGGTACTCACCTTGAGCGGAGAGATCGATTGCTTGGATTGTTCTCTGAGCTGGGGAACTGTTTTCCCGCTAGTTGATGCCGTACTTCCCGACTTCTTCCTTGGGCTAGGCCGACTTCTCTACTCACTTGCCTTTTGAATTTGTCGCTCATAGTTTGTTGGCATACGCTCGACATTGCCGGGGGTCGATCAATAAAGTGTTCCACAAAGTGCTCTTGGACTTCCTTGGGTATTACCTCCTTTGGCGGCACGGTCTTCTTCGCAAAAAAGGCTTTCACTTAGAGATCGCATTCAATTTTATTTTCCTCCGATGTCATGTCATAAGGCAGCTTCCTTTTGGTCGGAGGCTCGGGTTTCTTTGCTTTCTTCCGAAGAGGACTACTGGTGTCCTTCCTCTTTTGGGAGCCCTGTTGGCGGGACCGCTGCTAGGGTGGAGTGGCTCACGCAGCGGAGATCGATATCTATGGTGATATGGACTCGCGTCATGCTCCGTCCCGAGGTTGGGAGGACTGCTCATGGCGAGGTGTGGAGGACTGCTGGTGAGGTGGGACGCCTCTCGAGGTGGGGACGACTGTGGGGGAGCTCGAGGTGGGGAGGACTAATGGCGAGGTGACTGCTCCCGAGGTGACTACTGGCGAGGTGGGGAGGACTGCTGGCGAGGTGGGGAGGACTGATGGCACTGCGATGCCTCTGGTTGGGATCCCTCGCACTGGACATCGATACTCGGAGGAGACGGTGGCCTTAGCGCCGAGTGTGGAAAGACGATGCAGTCCTTACTCCATAGAATGAGACCACTCTCGGCTTCTGCCAATGTGGACTCCCCCTCACCTCCAGGGATGTCAAGCAATAGTTCATCCTATCCCGGCTCTATTTCGTCCACCAGGACATGAGCATACCCAGCTGGAACCGGATTGCAATGCCAGAGAACATCAGGTGTATTTGGTAAAGCATGGCCCGTCGTGACCCGCACGGGTATGTTCTTCATTTTCTGGATTAGCTCACAAGATGTCTTCTCAGTGATATCATCCATGGGGGTGTGACCTAGCGGTGCCCCCGTGGAACCCACGCTGCTTTTCGGCATTGTAGATGGGACGGGTTCTTCCCCTACCTCCTGCTGCGGAGTTTCCCTTTTCCGGGTCAGTACCTATATTTGTAGCTGCTGCTGCTCGTACTTCTGTTCCAACTTCGAAAGTCGGTCTGCTTCCACCTTCTTTTTTTCTCGAATAGCTTTTATAACTGTCCTGCCATCCCGCAAACCCCTCGTACCATGGAACAACGCCCATGCCTGGTGTTCATCCTTCGTGTTCGACATTCCCGAGGGCGCGTGTAAGCTCGTCGTTCTCTCTATCGGGGTGAAACTGTCCTTCTTGGGCATCTTTTATTGCTTGAATCAACTCATCTGATGCATGCTTCAGACTGGCCAGTGCAATATTCTTCCCTGTGGCTGGGTCCAACTTTCCCCCATGCGCAAAAAATCAATTCCTGCACCTCTTGGGCCAGTTGAAGGTTACTGGAGTGATCCCTTCAGCAAGCATCTTATTCTCTAATGCATCCCACTTAGGAATGGCTGACTTGTATCCACCTATCCCTAGTTTATGGTGATACTTTTTTTTCTCAGCATTTATCTTATTTTTTGCCAACTTCTCCATAGCAGCTATCGATGTCTTGTACTCGATAAATGCGTCCCAGTGATCCCTTACCTTCTCGTATATTCCTTTGAATTCGGGCACCTTCTTGCCTCTAGCGTTGTACTCGGTCCATAATCTTTTCTTCCAAGTCTGGAACGCGCCGGCCATCTTATGGAGAGCAAACTCCTTGACTTTATTCCTTCGACGCTCCGAGAGAGAATCTGGTAGGGTGAAATGCTCCATGAGCTCTCGCCAAAGGGCATCTTTACTTCTTGTATCGACATAATTCACTCCTGGTTTTGGTTCCTTTGGCTGAATCCATTCATGCATTGTTATCGGGACTCCGTCCCTAACAACCACTCCGCATTGATGCACAAATGTCTTGGCATTGGCTTCAGGGTGAGTCGGTTCGCCATTATGTTTGAAAGCATCAAGATTGAACTTTACATTGCCGTCCAATATTTTGGCAGCGCCTCGTACATTTCTACTAGATTGGCTCGATCCGGAGGGCTGATAATTAAAATAAGAAAGATTTGTTAATATATATATATACAAATCAATTAATACACATGTAATGATCACCAGAGGCTAATGGATGTGTATATACCTCGCCGAACATTGTTGGTTGTTACGGATTTTGGAACATAAGTTGTTCTTCCTCGGTCTCATATCCATCAGCGTGATCGTTCAGATATTGTGAGCCATCATCATGATCATGTGATTCACCTCGAAGGTCCGCTGGGTTTTCGGAGGAGCGTATGTCGAAGATGTCCTCTTCATGAGCTCTACCGGTATTGTCCATAGCTTAATAACTAGTCCATAATAATATCGATAAAAAAAATTAGTATTTAAATTAGCATGCATTCAAGAATTAAAATAACTGATAGTTAATTAAAAATGCATCATCGAATACATATATAGTATAGTTCTTAGAAAAGGTCTCATTTGCATAATCTTGGATAATTTTCAATACATCGGCTAATCTCCATCGATCTAGCTAATACATCATAATAGTAGCTAGCTAATATATCGATCTAGCTAGAACCCTAGCGCCCGGCGGATATCGGTGCAGGCGGTGGACACCCAAAGAGAAGGAACCATCACAGGAACATAGCTCCAGTGAGATCCCTGAAGAATCTACCAGGAATTGTCAGACCTGGCCTCCAAAGCTGCCATGTAGCGTCGGACATGCTCGTTCTCCTTGCTGACATGGTACTGTACCACCTCCACGGGGGACTCAAGCCTCTCGATCATCTGTGGCCCATGCGGCCGCCACCACAGAACCTTCGGGTCGACGACGGGCTGGCTCCTCACCAAGCTGCGCCGCCCGAAAGACAGCACCTCCCAGTACCAGCCCGGCAGAGCCCAGTCCCTAACAGGGCCCCTCGGCTCAAGCAAGTGACCTCCTCCGGTGACTCGACGACGAGGATGCGGGATTGGCATCGTCGACGTCGAGAAGAAACACTTAATTACGAAAACAAATTAAATAAAACTTAGCAAAATTAACACTTAACAAAATTAACACTTAGCAAAATTAACACTTAGCATCTAGCAAAATCAAGAATTATGACACGCTTTGGATCATAATGCGTGTGTGACTATCGGTCTGTCGAGACTTTCCTTAAATAACTCCCACATATCTCATGGTGTGTTGGTGCGCACTCTCTTACATTGATACGGTGGTGTATATATGTTGGTGGACACTCTCTCGCAGTAATAGGTTCGACCGACGGTGATGGACGCTTCCCCTCTCCTCTTATTGCACAATATATCGATGAATATATCGCAAAGAAGAGGAGAAAGAGGAAGTGCCCCCATGACAACAGTCGGGATTCCTCCATCAAGAACACACATGAAACCCTAAACTAAATTAGGATCCACTACAGACCAAAAGTCACACACGCATTAGGATCCAAACTAAATTAAACCTAAAACTAAACTAAACATAAACTAAATTAAACCTAAACTAAACATAAACTAACACATATCCTAATAACCTAACAACCTAACTAACTAACTAACTAAATAGGGGTGTTGTGTCATGGTCGGGGTCGGGTGTCGGGGGTGCTGTGTCGGGGTGTCGGGGTTCGACATCGAGGGACCCTAGATACCCTAGCATCTACACACTAGTCTGGCGATCATCGGGGCAATCGTTGGGGAGAGGGGTCGGCCAGGAGATCTCACCTAGCCTCCTGACCCAGAGGTGGCGTCGGCGACGGGCTCGGGACGGCGGCAACGAGATCACGGAGCGGCGGCCAGAGTGAGCGGGCCGGCGGCAATGGGACCGGCGATGAGGGGCAGCGTCCGGGTAGGCGAGGGCGACCGCGGCGAGGGCGACGGCAGCAACGGCGACGATGGAGGTGGTGAGGGCAACGCCGGCGAGGGGCGGCGTACGGGTAGGCGAGGGCGACGGCAGCGAGGGCGACGATGGTGAGGGTGACGGCGGCGGCGGTGAGGGCGACAGTGGCGTGACTGATGGCGGCGAGGGCGACGGCGGTGGTGGTGCGATGGCGGCGGTGGTGAGGGCGACGGCAATGGCACGGTGGTGGTGCGAAGACGGCGAGGGCGACGACGGCGAGAGCGACAGCGGCGACGGCGACGACGACAAGGGTGACGGGGGCGAGGGCGACGGCAATGGCGATTTCGGCACCCTGGCGGCGCAAGTTGAGCTCTCCCGGTGTGTTGCTCGGCCCGGGACGATGAAGTCCTCCTTTTATACCAGACAGACCTAGCGGCACAAGTTGAGCTCTCCCGATGCGTTGCTCGGTCCGGGACGACGAAGGACTCCAATGGAAATAAATAATATATGAAAAATTATCAGAAAAATATAAAGAATCTGTTTATGGCATTTCCATGCATGTTTGAACAACTACAACTGTTGTATAAGATAATTTGATTAAATGGCGTTTGAAATATTCATATCTCTAGTTTGAAAAGCAGTACAAATAAACTTTGAAAAGGTTGTAACTTGGCATGACATCATAATTTCACCCACATAGCAACTTCTAGAGAGTTGAGAGGGTTACGGAAAAAACTGGATGCACTTCGTGTACAAATTGGACAATCTCATAAGAAGTATGAGGGTTTCGGACGAAAACTCATCTACTACAAAGGGGTTTCATTTTTAATAACTTATTTTAACTCCATACTTTTAGTGTGTTCAATACGCACCATTCAAAGGCACATCATCAATTTTCAACCCTTTCTGACTTCATTTGATATTTTTCAGGCATTTAATGATTTATTTTGAGCTAAATGACCCTGAATTTGAAAAGGAGTACAAATGAACTTTGAAAAGGTTGTAACTTGGCATAACATCATAATTTCACCCACATAGCAACTTCTAGAGAGTTGAGAGGGTTACGGCAAAAACTGGATGCACTTCGTGTACAAATTGGACAATCTCATAAGAATTATGAGGGTTTCGGACGAAAACTCATCTATTACAAAGGGATTTCATTTTTAATAACTTAATTTAACTCCATACTTTTTGTGTGTTCAATATGCACCATTCAAAGGCACATCATCAAATTTCAACCCTTTCTGACTTCATTTGATATTTTTCATGCATTTAATGATTTATTTTGAGCTAAATGACCCTGAATTTGAATAGCAGTACAAATGAACTCTGAAAAGGTTGTAACTTGGCATGATATCATAATTTCACCCACATAGCAACTTCTAGAGAGTTGAGAGGGTTACGGCAAAAGCTGGATGCACTTCGTGTACAAACTGTTACAATATATCATGCTAGCTAGGAAATGCATGCATGTCCTTCGCATAAATATATAGAAAGTGATGACGGTGAAGCCGGTCACATCCCAGAGTGGGATCTCACGGTGTAAGACATTTTCTGCGTGTTTGTCCCTTTCTTATGATTGCACCGTAACCATGGATAATCTTCATCATTTAACAGGATGCTTGGGTCAGTCTTCACTCTGAAGGGAGGGATTTCATGAAACTTTTCATAATCTTCGGACATGTCTGTCATGTCCTCCACTCCCACAATGTTTCTTTTCCCTGAAAGAACTATGTGGAGCTTTGTTCTCATCGTATGATGTATTCGCTTCCTTATCTTTTTTTCTCCTCGGTTTGCTAGACATGTCCTTCACATAGAAAACCTAAGCCACATCATTGGCTAGGACGAATGAGTCGTCTGTGTATCCAAGATTGTTGAGATCCACTGTTGTCATTCCGTACTACGGGTCTACCTGTACCCCGCCTCGAGTATATTTGACCCATTTGCACCGAAGCAAAGGGACCTTAAGATCATGTACATAGTCAAGTTCCCATATCTCCTCTATGTAACCATAATATGTGTCTTCAAAGTTGTTTGCATCATAGCGGACACCACAGTTTTGGTTGGTGCTCTTCTTATCTTGGGAGATCATGTAAAATGTATTCCCATTTGTCTCGTACCCTTTGAAAGTCGTTACAGTCGAACTTGGTGTCTTGGCCAACCAGTACAGTTCATCTGGAACATCGTTGTCATTGATGAGCTTTGTTTGAAACCAACTGGCAAAAGTCTCCATGTATTTACGTTCAATCAAGGGGTCAGACTGCTCCGGGTTCTTGGACCGTACAATATCCTTGTGTTCCTCCATATATGGAGTCACCAAGGTGGAATTTTGTAGAACCGTCTAGTGTGCCTGAGTGACAGAATGCCCGTCCATATTTATTGCTTCTTTCTTTCCTAATGTGCCTTTTCCACCCAGTCTCCCCTCATGCCGTGATTCAGGAAGACCAATCGGCTTAATGTCAGGAAAAATGTCAACACAAGACTCAATAACCTCCTCTGTTCCATATCCCTTGGCGATGCTTCCTTCTGGCCTAGCACGGTTATGAACATATTTCTTTAAGACTCCCATGAACCTCTCGAAGGGGAACATATTGTGTAGAAATACAGGACCTAGAATGTTCATCTCTTCGATTAGGTGCACTAGAACATGCGTCATAATATTGAAGAAGGATGGAGGGAACACCAACTCGAAACCGACAAGACATTGGACCAGGTCATTCTGTAACCTTGGTAGGATTTCTGGATCGATTACCTTCTGAGAAATTGTATTGAGTAATGCGCATAGCTTCACAATGGCTAATCGAACATTTTCAGGTAGAAGCCCCCTAAGTGCAACCGGAAGTAATTGCATCATAATCACGTGGCAGTCATGAGACTTTAGATTTTGAAATTTTTTCTCTTCCATATTTATTATTCCCTTTATATTCGACGAGAAGCCAGACGGGACATTGATACTGAGTAGGCATTCAAAAAAGATTTCCTTCTCTTCTTTCGTAAGAGCGTAGCTGGCAGGACCTTGATACTGCTTTGGAGGCATGCCGTCTTTTTCATTCATTCGTTGCTTGTCCTCCCATGCCTCCGGTGTATCTTTTGTCTTTCCATACATGCCCAAGAAGCCTAGCAGGTTCACACAAAGATTCTTCGTCACATGCATCACGTCGATTGCATTGCGGACCTCTAGGGCTTTCCAATATTCAAGTTCCCAAAATATAGATTTCTTCTTCCACATGGGTGCGTGTCCGTTGGCGTCATTCGGAATAGATTGTGCGCCAGGACCCTTTCCAATGATTACCTATAAATCCTTGACCATATCAAATATATATTCACTAATACGGAGGCCAAACTTCTTCCCGTTATCTGGCTCACCTTTGAAATGGTTGCCTGCCTTTCTTAAGATATGCTTGATCGGTAGAAATCGACGATGTCCTAGGTACACATTCTTCTTACATTTATCCAAATATATACTTTCAGTATCATCTAAACAGTGCGTGCATGCATTGTATCCCTTGTTTGTATGTCCTGAAAGGTTACTAAGAGCAGGCCAACCATTGATGCTTACAAACAGCAATGCTCGTAGGTCAATTTCCTTCTGTGGGTGCGCATCCCACACACGCACACCTAGTTTTTTCCACATCTGTAGAAGTTCATGAACTAGTGGCCTTAGGTAGACATCAATGTCATTGCTGGGTTTCTTAGGGCCTTGAATGAGCACTGGCATCATAATGAACTTCCGCTTCATGCACAACCAAGGAGGAAGGTTGTAGATACATAGAGTCACGGGCCAGGTGCTGTGACTAGAGCTCTGCTCGCCAAAAGGATTCATGCCATCTGTACTAAGACCAAACCATAAGTTCGTTGCGTCAGCTGCAAAGTCCTCGAACTCCCTCTCGATTTTTCTCCACTGTGACCCATCAGCGGGTTCTCTCAACATCCTGTCTTCCTTACGTTCTTCTTTGTGCCATCGCAACAACTTGGTATGCTCTTTGTTTTGGAACAAACGTTTCAATCGTGGTATTATAGGAGCATACCACATCACCTTGGCAGGAACCCTCTTCCTGTGGCGTTCACCCTCCACATCACCAGGGTCATCGCGGGGGATCTTATAGCGTAGTGCACCGCATACCAAGCATGCATCCAAATTCTCGTACTCCTCACCGCGGTAGAGGATGTAGTCATTAGGGCATGCATGTATCTTCTGCACCTCTAATTCTAGAGGGCAGACAACCTTCTTTGCTTCGTACGTCCTTTCAGGCAATTCGTTATCCTTTGGAAGCATCTTCTTTATCATTATTAGCAATTCTTGAAATCCCTTGTCAGTTACACCATTCTTCGCCTTCCATTGCAGCAATTCCAGCGTGGTACCCAACTTTTTCTGGTCATCTTCACAATTTGGATACAATAATTTCTTGTGATCCTCTACCATGCGTTTCAACTTCAACCTCTCCTTACCATTTTCGCAGTTTCTCTTTGCATCGGCAATGACCTGACGCAAATCATCAGCGGGCTCATCTAATGCCTCTTCGTCAACTTCCCCCGTTGATGCATCTTCTTTAGCTTCCCCCATTGTTGTATCAGCGAAAGGATAGTTGTCATCATCCTCTTCTTCTCCATTGTCTTCCATTATAACCCCTCTTTCTCCGTGCTTGGTGCAACAGCTATAGTCGGACATGAAATCGGACTTCAGCAGGTGGTAGTGGAGGGTTTTTGAGGTAGAGTAATTCCTATCATTCTTATAGTCACGACATGGACAACACATGAAACCATTCTGCTTATTTGTCTCAGCCACACGAATAAAATCATGCAGGCCATTAAGAAACCCTGGACTTAGTCGGTCATCGTACATCCATTGCCAGCTCATGTTCACTACACAACTTCGAAGTGACCAAATTAATACAACTTAATCATCACATTACAACCAAAAGTAGAGCTAGCAGTGACCAAATGTTATTACTGCAAATAATGGATACTTATAGTTCATACATATACATCTCATAAAACAACACCAACTATCTAAAACATGTGAATACAACAACAAATGCGATCATAATTGCAACTAAAGTAACAATTGAGCCAACAACATAATGATACCAAGCCTCTTTATCAATGGCATATTTTCTAATCATTCTAAGCTTCAAGCGCATTCCAACCATCTTGTTCTTGTGATCATCGACGATATCGGCAACATGCAACTCCAATCCCATCTTCTCATCTTCAGTTCTTTTCAATTTTTCTTTCAAATGATCAATTTCTTTTTCAGCTTGTGTTAATTTCTCGACCAGAATTGCATAGTCGTATGGAATTTCTGGTTCAACTACTTCCTATAGATAAAAATATCTACGTCAATTTGGTGGTATAATTAATTGTCATAGACATTAGATGATGTGTGAAATAGTTATAAAAGATAATTAACGACATACCACATCTGAATCATAGACTGGACGAGGGCCGATGTGGGCGGATACCATAACCATTACACTATAGAATAACTAACAATAATACAAGTAAGTAAATCGTACACGCAGCTATCTAAAGCATACAAGTATTTTTTAAGATTTTAAGAAGAACAAGAGGCTCACCAAGGTGGTCGGTGCCGCAACGAGACGGTGCGGACGATGGACGGTGGTTAGGACAGCAGGGGATGGTGGGAAGGCACACCAAATAAACCACACCTACACATATGCAACCTAACAAGTTAATTTGAGCTCAAATTGGATATAAATCAAATAAACTCCCACAAATCACGTATCACATATCTTTGAGCATACCACAAGCTAATCTAGCAAGAGATGAAGGAGCAAAGTTGCTAACCTTTATGAACACTTGGATAGATGGGGTGCCTTTAAATCTTGACAAATCCTTGGCAAAATGGAGGATGAGCTTTGAGCAAGAAGAAGAACAGGGGAGAAAATAGAGCTCTTTTGATCGGCTGCGGATGGATGTATATGTAGGAAGTCTTTAGTACCGGCTGGTGTCACCAGCCGGTACTAAAGGTTGCCCTTTAGTACCGGCTAGTGACACCAGCCGGTACTAAAGATGCAAGCGGGGCCCATGTCTGACCAAAACCCTGCCATGCCCCCTTTAGTACCAGCTCGTGAGACAAACCGGTACTAAAGGTCCCTCATGAGCCGGTACTAAAGGTCACCCTGCTCCTAGCCATTGTAGCTGGCACGAACCAGGACTAATACCATCTTTAGTACTGGTTTGTGACCAGACCGGGACTAAAGCTCGGGATGAAAGGTCTGTTTTCTACTAGTGCTCCAACGTCATGACCTCAAACATTAAGGCTTCCATTTCTTCCAATTCATCCTTAGATAGTTTCAATGAACTTGAGGAAGGAAAAGAGGATAAGAATGAGTTTGACAAATTCATGGCCAAACTCAAGGGAGAGTCCAAGAAGCACTTCGTTGCTCTCTTGGAACAACTTGGTGAGGCCCATGACACTATTGAGTCTCAAGAAGAGTGTCTTGAGTAACTAGGAAGTCATAGTCGTGATTATGCCGATGAGATAGCGGATCTATCTATTGCTCTTGAGAAAGAGCAAGGCCTTCGTATGACTCTTGAGGAGTCACAAAATGTTGATCTTACTAAATTACGTAAAGATTATGATGATGCTATTGTTCTTAACCATGCTATCAACTCTGAGAAGGTTACACTTGGAATGGATCGTGATTGTCTCAAAGTTGAGCTTGACACACTTGTCAATGCGCACAAGGCATTGATATGTGCTCATACCTCTCTTAAGGAGTCACATGATCAACTCCAAGTGAAACTCACTAAGGAAATTGCCACATGTCCTCCTTTTGTTCTAATTGATAATGCATCTGCTACTAACCCATGTTGTGAGCATGCAAACCTTGTGGAGGAAAATGCCAAGCTCAAAGAGCAGCTCAACAAGGGTTTGGTGACATGTATCCAAGGTGAGAAGACACTCAATGACCTTCTGACTTCTTAGAAGGAAGTTGTGGCAAAAGAAGGAGTGGGGTTTGTACCCAAAACTAATGAGAAGAAGAAGGTTAACACAAAGGAAGCTCCATCGCTCAAGCAAACCTGTGTAAGAGCTGGTGAAGGTCCTCATGAGAAGAAGAAAAACCAAGTTATGTTGGAAAATGCCAAGAAGGGCAAGAGCAAGAATATACAACCCAACAAGACCGGCAATTTTAACCCCTCTTACGTGTTATGCCGTGCTAGTGATGGGCATGTTTATGCCAAATTTGTTGGTTCCTCTTATGAGTACATTGAATGGTGTAGTTGGGTTCCCTAACCCTTGTTGGTAACATTAAAGGACCTAGTCAAGAATGGCTACCTAAAGTCAAACATTGATCTATTGTAGGGGCTTGCTTCCGGAGGTACACCATGGTTTCTCGATAGTGGAGCGACAAATCATATGATCGGAAGCAAGGACTTGGTGGTGGATGTTCATATTGACACATATATGGCCACTCAAGTCTCGTTTGGTGATGATGCAATTTCAAAGGTATTGGGTCTTGGCAACGTGGTAATCTCTCCCGAACTCACAATAAAGAAGGTCATGCTTGTTGAGACCCTCGCATACAATTTACTGTTAGTTTATCAACTTGCAACCATGGGATTTAGTACTTTCTTTGGTATTGACTCTGTGACCCTTTTGTGGAGCAAGACTCTTAAACTAGATTTTGGTGGGCATGTCGAGAACGGTCTCTATGTGGTGAACTTCTCGGAGCAACCCACTAAGACTGCGACTTGCTTAATGGCTAAAGTTGATGTGGGATGGCTTTGGCATCACCAGCTAGCCCATGTTAACATGAGATCTTTGCAAAGTCTCCTCAAAGGGGATCACATCCTTGGACTAACAAATGTGAGTTTTGCCAAAGATCGTGCTTGCAGTGATTGTATTGAAGGAAAGCTACATGAGAAGGCTCATCGTCCAACCACTACAACATACTCTAAGAGGACCTTAGAGCTCCTTCACATGGATCTCTTTGGTCCTCCATCGTTTGACAACCTTGGTGGAAGAAAATATTGCTTGGTGATTGTGGATGATTACTCGAGATATACTTGGGTTTATTTCTTCAAGAAGAAGTGCGAGACCCAATAGACCGTCATCGACTTTCCAAATGAATTCCAACGCCAACATGATGCAAATATTTGAATGACTAGAAGTGACAATGGCACCGAGTTCAAGAACTACACCCTGAATGAGTTTCTCAGTGAAGAAAGGATCAAACACCAATATTCCACACCTTACACCCCTCAACAAAATGGTGTTGCTGAGAGGAAGAATAGGACATTGATTGATGTAGCAAGAACCATTATGGCGGAGTTTAAATCTCCATACAACTTTTGGCCGAAGCCATCAACATAGCATGCCATGCATCTAACCAGCTCTATCTTTGCAAAGGGTTGAACAAGACCCCATATGAGATTCTTACCGGGAACAAGCCCAACCTCACATACTTTTGGGTGTTCGGTTGTAAGTGTTTAATTCTTAAGAAAGGTGCTCGCTTGTCTAAATTTGAATCTAGAGCCCATGAGGGCATATTTGTTGGTTATGCTGCAAACTCTTATGCTTACCATGTCCTCAACAAGTCCACTAGACTCATTGAGGAGACGAGTAACATAGAGTTTGATGAAAATAATGGCTCCCAAGTGGAGCAAAGTGGTCTTTGTGATGTAGGTGACGAAATTCCTCCTCAAGCCATAAGAAGAATGGGTGTGGGACACTTCCTACCCGTTGAGGAACCCCTTGTGGCCGAAGGAGAAGGACAATGTTCCACTCAAGTGGAACCATCACCTACACAAGACCCACACGCTTCCAAAGAATAAACTTAAGGTCCTCTACCACATGAACAAGATCAAGGGCAAGATCAACTCACTGATGATGGTGTCTCACCGAGTGATGCCCAAGATCAAGTTCATGTCTCTGAGGAACCTCAAGATCAGGATCTTCTTCAAGATCAAGAGCAAGCTCCAGAAGGCACTCAAGTTCATCAAGATGATGACTCAAAAAATGATGTCTCTCAACCTTCCATGGAAGAAATCTTCGAGAGACAATCCACCAAGAAAGCCACCAAGAATGCCGCCAAGCTCAAAGTTAGACAACATCTGTTGGAGAATGTCTACGGTGACCTCCAAAAAGGGGTAACCACTCGTAAACAATTAACAAAGTCTTGTGAACATCACACATTTGTTTCTTGCATTGAGCCCCTTAAGGTTCAAGATGCACTCGAGGATATGGAATGGGTTGAAGCTATGCATGACGAACTCAACAACTTCGAGCACAACCAAGTGTGGCGACTGGTGCCAAGACCTAAGGAGAATCACAATGTCAATGGAAAGAAATGGATCTTCAAAAAGAAGCAAGATGCGAACGGTATTGTCATTCGCAACAAGGCAAGACTGGTGGCACAAGGATACTCCCATGTCGAGGGTATAGACTACGGTGAAACCTTTGCTCCTGTTCCTCGTCTTGAATCTATTCGCATGTTACTTGCATATGCCTCTCATCATAGTTTTAAATTATATCAAATGGATGTCAAGAGTGCGTTTCTTAATGGCCCTCTTATGGAGTTGGTATATGTCAAGCAACCCCCGGGGTTTGAGGATCCCAAGTTCCCCAATCATGTATACGTTCTCGATAAGGCTCTCTATGGCCTTAAACAAGCCCCACGTGCGTGGTATGAGCACCTTACCGAGATGTTGCGAGACCGTGGGTTTGAAATTGGGAAAATCGACCCCACTCTTTTTACAAAGAGGGTCAACGGGAACTTGTTCATATGTCAACTATATGTTGATGATATTATTTTTGGTTCTCCTAACAAAGCTTTCAATGAAGAGTTTGCCACTTTGATGACAAACAAGTTTCAGATGTCCATGATGGGAGAGTTGAAGTACTTCCTTGGTTTCGAAGTCAAGCAACAAATTCAAGGTACCTTCATCAACCAAGCCAAATACACTTAAGACATGCTCAACAGGTTCAAGATGGATGAGCTCAATCCTCCCAAGGCCAACACTCCCATGCCACTCAAATGCCATCTTGACAGCGATCCCAATGGTAAAGTGGTGGATCAAAAGGTATATCGCTCCATGATTGGATCCTTGCTTTACCTTTGTGCATCTAGACCGGATATCATGTTAAGTGTGGGTATTTGTGCATGATTTCAATCCGCACCTAAGGAGAGTCACCATGTGGCTGTCAAGCGAATCTTTCGATATTTGGCTCATACCCCAAATTTTGGCTTATGGTATCCCAAGGGGGCTTCGTTTGACCTTGTTGGATATACTGACTCGGATTGGGCGGGAGACCGTGTGGATAGAAAGTCCACTTCCGTAGGCTGCCAACTTCTTGGTCGGTCTTTGGTAAGTTGGTCTTCAAAGAAACAAAATTGTGTATCTCTCTCGTCCACCGAGACCGAGTATGTAGCTGCTGCCAATTGTTGTGCTCAGATCCTATGGATGAGGCAAACTTTAAAGGATTACGATGTCCATTGTGACAAAGTGCCTCTTTACTGTGATAATGAAAGTGCCATTATGATCTCCAGCAACCCAGTTCAACATTGCAAGACGAAGCATATTGATATTCGTCATCACTTTCTTCGGGAACACGTCAAGTGGGGAGACATCAATCTTATTCATCTGAGCACTAATGAGCAACTTGCAGACATTTTTATGAAGCCTTTAGATGAAGCAAGATTTCGCGAGTTAAGGCATGAGCTAAATATCATTGATTCGAGGAATGTGGATTGACTTAGTGCACACCTCCCCACACTCATCATTATGTCTTGTCTAGGTGTAGGCATGGATTTAGGGGGAGTCTAGTTCTCTCAATGAACTATTCCTCCTCCTATTATGCATAAAGTAATCAAAGTCTATCACTTGCTAGTTGTGATGGTTACTGTGCTTAAAAGACGAGTCTTGGTCATGGGCCCAACGATAATTCTTCGCGGTGTCATACCATCTGACTCAAACATAGGTGGCTCTAGGGCCACCGCCCTCTCTCCGTGCGGATCTTGGCGGTATCTCTCTTTCTTATTTTGTTTTATTGTCGTGTTTTTACACCAAGAAGGCAGCACAGTACTACCGTGGAGGAGTGCGGTACTACCGCTGGAGCGGTACTACCGCTTACCGCGCGGAAGTAAAAAATTACTTCCGCCCATCGAGCGGTACTACCGCAATGACTGCGGTACTACCGTTGCACGGTACTACCGCAATTACTGAGGTACTATCGTAACATAATGTGCGCGTGGGGGTTAAGAGCGGGCAGGGGGGTTTCCCATCTCCCGCATACCCCATTTTCTCTCTTCCCCTCACGTCTCTCTTTCTTCCTCCTCTCAACTGCCACCGGATCTCCTTGCCGGATTTCCATCTCCAGCCACCTGATTCTTATTCGCTCCGGTGGGATCATTCCCCACATCACCCTCTTGCAATGGACCCCGGTATTTCCCAAATCCCCTCTTGTTTTGCCTCTCTCTTTTTGAATCTAGGCTTTTGGGGAAATATGAGATGGTCTAGCTTTGTTTCGATCCAATCTATGCATTAGGAGATGTTTTTGCGAGTGTTAGTGCATTAGAAGTGCGTACTGATAGGATTAAATGGGCTATTTTTTGATCTAGGGCAGTACCAATATGATCTAATATGTGTTCTTGCGAAGTTCCGCCCTGTGCGGTACTACCGCACATGGTGTGGTACTACCGCTCGTAGGGCGGAAGTAAAAAAATACTTCTGCAGGCGCCCCATGGTACTACCGTGTCGTGGGCGGTACTAAATTTTTTAGTTCCGCTATCAGGGCGGTAGTAAAAAATTACAACCGCTCCATCCGCGGTACTACTGCTCCAGCGGTACTACCGCGTCTGAAGCGGTACTAATTTTTTACTTCCGCAAGAACATATTGGTACTCTTCTGAATCCACAACTACCTCGTTTTGTCCTGTCCATGCTCTCTTCTACATGGTTTTTATGTCTGCTTCTCTCCTTGCCTTATTTTCTCGTTTGTCGTTTGTGTTTGCGTTATGCGCCCTAGGTGGTGGCTCTGGTTCCAGCTCTGCTCATGCCGTTCCAATCCGGCTCATGACACAAGTTCCAAGTGGCTTCGCAATCCATATGCTCCTGCGGGGTCTAATGATCCAACACGCCATTTCAGAGGACCGCATCCAAGATCAAGCAACCCATTGAGAACTTTGATGTCATGCCACAAGCTGAGTTCCTGGCTCGAACGTTGAAGAATCCCTACGACAAGCCAAGAGAGGTTTCCAAAGCATATGACTTGTTCTGGACCAAGCAGCAGTATCTTATTCACATGGATGTGATCAAGGGCAAGAAAAATCACTATGTTCCGGTCCACTACATTGATATGGAACACATGAGGAAGCATTCGCAATACTTTGGTGAGGCTCTGGAGTTGGTGGAGCAGTTGGCTATAGCATACATCATCAACTTCCACCTTGACTTTGATCCAGAGCTTTTGGGTCAGTTTTTTGCCTCTGTTCACTTTCACTCTGATGTGGAGCGGACCATGACATGGATGACCCATGGTGAGCAACTAACTGCCACCTTGAAGGACTTCATGGACTTGCTGCATGTTCCTGACTCCGGACTTGATGTGCCACTTGGTCTGCGCCCTCACGGCAACCCTCACCTAAGTGGTAAGGATCAGCTCGTACCTTTCCATATTCTGAAGACATTACGATCTGGTGAGCAAATTCCTGTGCTCAACCAGTTCCTTGATGTCATGCACCGGATCTTCTGCAACACTCTGTTTCCTCGCATGGGCGACAAGGACAAGGTACACTCCTATCTGGCGGATATATTGCTGCTATGTGAGAAAGGCAGAAATGAAGACATTGGCATCCTTGATGTGTCCCATGTTATGTGGTCTGAGCTTTGCACTGCTGTGTTTCATTGGAAGGTCCCCACTTTTGGGCCATACTTGTTCTATCTGATTCATACTACTTGGGACAAGAAGTTTCTAGGTCAGGACATGCCGGACACACATTTCTTCATGAGCCCATTCGTCTGTGTATGAAGGAAAAGTGGGCCAACACCACCACTAAGCCAACGTCTGCTCGTATGGAGGTCGATGAGGATGAGATAGAAGAGGAGGATGACAATAGTTCTGAGTCCTATGTACCTCCGTCTTCTGAGCCATCTTGGGCCAAGAAGCTCTTTCACAAGATGAAGACTTTGTTCTGCATGTAGGCCAAGGGTCAGTATAAGGCTCATGTTGCTCAGAAGGAGAGTCGCCAGCGTGACAAGCGCATTCTGAGGAAGCTTGGCGAGACTATCTTGAGTGGGTTTGAGAAGGACATCACCCCTGAGGCAACTTGGATGGCTAAGCAGCCATTCCAGTGGGATGATTCTGATGCGGAGTCTGTCCCACATGCTTCAGAGGAGTCCGATGACTGATCTTTCTTCATGGGAGCTACCACCTAGGTGTTCGGTGTCCTCTCTGCCTGTTTGGCATCTCGATGCCAAAGGGGGAGAGAGTGTAGGATTTGCGCGTATTTGTGGTTGCCTTTTCGTCTTGTGTTTGCCTTTTTGTCGTCTCTCAGCTTTTGTTGAACCTTGGTTTATGTCGTTTGTGTGTGTGTGACCTGAAGACTTCCTCTATCATATGGTGTGATACATATGCTATCACTCTACCTTATTATTGTCTAGTATGATACGTAGCTTGTGAGTCTGTCCATATCGTTCCCTTATCTTTATGCTCACATGCTATGCCTAGTTTCAGTACTTAGTTCTGTTCATTCTGTTGCAGTGATTGCATTGCCTATAAAATATAGGAGGAGTGTTGATCCTAGTGTGTGTGCCCTGCAGTCCAAAGCATATGTAGAGTATGCACACATCTAGGGGGAGCTATCCTATATTTTGTAGGTCTTGGGGTTGCTTATGATTATTTTGTATCCGTATGTGCAAATCCTGTATTGTCATCAATCCACCAAAAAGGGGGAGATTGTAAGGGCATATTTCTCCCTAATTGGGTTTGGTGATTGATGACAATGCCTTTGCGGGCTAATCGTGTGCATTGAGCATTTCAGATATCTCAGGTCTAGGCACAAGACGATTTAGTGCCCCTCGGAATCTCTCGAAGACGGTTGTTCTATGTGTTTCTTTTCAGTGGATTTGATTCATAGGAAAGCCATACTATCAAGAGGGGTTCCACATCGGAAAGGTCTGGGTGGAATCAACTTATGCACATCTATTCCGTTGCACCACCTTTCCCTCTCTTCAATGGAGCCCGAACCTGTTTTCCTTCCCTGTGAAAAAGGAACGCCTGGGTGGCGTGTTCTGGTTCAGTGGCCTGTGGTAGTACCACTCTAGGGTGCGGTAGTACCGCAGGTGCCAGCGGTAGTACCTCTTAGTGGAGCGGTAGTACCGCTATCTCCTGCCCTGGCCACTACACCTGCGGTAGTAGGCGCGGATGTAATTTTTTACTTCTGCCCTACTACGGTAGTACCGCGATTCTCGCCCGGTACTATGGTGCGGACTTATTTCACAGAGTTTTCCTCTGCGGAGGTTGGCACGGAAGTAATTTTTTACTTTCGTGCACCTCCAGTGGCTGCCCCTACCAACCATGTAGTAGTACCGCACGGGCTCGCGGTAGTACTGTTCCGGCGATTCTACCGCTTGTGTCCGAGTGATAAGGGCCAGGGCCAGCTACTTCCGTGCTAGCGGTAGTACCGCACAGGGCTGCGGTAGTACCACAAGCCATCACGGTAGAACCGTGACTTTTGCCGTAGTACCATGGTGCGCGGGGCTGAGTGATTGGATAATGGTTGGATCTTGTCCTCCACTATAAAAGGGAGGTCTTCTTCTCCAAGAAGCTCACCTCTTCCTTCCCAAAACTCCATTGTTGCTCCAAGCTCCATTTCTGCCCGATCTCTCTCCCTAGCCAATCAATCTTGTTGATTTCCAAGGGATAGGTTGAGAAGGCCCAGATCTACACTTCCACTAAGAGAAATTTGATTCCCCCCACTAATCCCTTGTGGATCTTGTTACTCTTGGGTATTTGAGCAGTCTAGATGCTTGAGGTCACCTCGGAGCCACATTCCATTATGGTGAAGCTTCGTGGTGGTGTTGGGAGCCTCCGATTTAGTTGTGGAGATTGCTCCAACCTTGTTTGTAAAGGTTCGGTCGCCGCCTTCAAGGGCACCAATAGTGGAATCACGGCATCTTGCATTGTGTGAGGGCGTGAGGAGAATACGGTGCCCCTAGTGGCTTCTTGGGGAGCATTGTGCCTCCACACCGCTCCAACGGAGACGTACTTCCCCACAAGGGAAGGAACTTCGGTAACACATCCTTGTCTCCACCGGCTCCACTTTTGGTTATCTCGCATCTTTACTTCTAGCAAGTATTTATTGTGTTATATCATGTGATTGCTTGTGTACTTGTTATGCCTAGCATCATATAGGTTGTTCACCTAGTTGCACATCTAGCTAACTTATTTGATGCTAAACCTTGATTGTTAAAGAACAGTTAAAAAGTATTTGTTGCCTATTCACCCCCCTCTAGTCAACCATATTGATCCTTTCACTTACTACCATCATCTCACACTGTCGTGGTTTTATCACGCCAGATGTCCGAAGACTTAGGTTCGAGGCCATCACTAAGGCGGTGGACTCAAAGGGGATGATCGGGACGAAAGACACGGGTTTACCCAGGTTCGGCCCCTCGGGGAGAGGTAAAGGCCTACATCCTGCTTTGTGTATATTGATTGGAGTATCGATTACAAGGGAGCGTATTCGTTTGAGCTAGCTCTCGATTGTTTGTTTTATGTATAAGCCGTCCTCGGGTCTTTTCTTTATGTGGGAGGTCAAGGCCCCGGGTTACACGAGTCCCAAACCGACTCTTACAACATGTCTGGTCCTGTCTCTAAGCCGCCTTGCATCCATTGGCAAGCCGTCTTCGGGCAGCTCACCCGTTGGGGTCTTACGCCATATTCTATGTTTGGGCCTCCGTGTTAGCCCATCTAGTAAGCTGCCATGCAGCCTACCCTTCCTCTTCCGGCCCACTTGATACCGATTCGCCAGGTATGACCCGGCCCCTCCTGGGCGGGTCTTACCACGGGGTTATATCCCCAACATTAGTCCCCAGATTGATTTGAGCCTGTCCATGGCAATCTCCGACTTCATTCGGCGGCGAGTCTCACGTCCTTGTCACCAGAAAGGGGATAATTCATAACCCGCCATGACGCCACCTATGGATATGCCGAAGAGATTCCGTGACGTCCACAACGGATCTTGTCATTAAACGGTCGACCCAAAAATCGAGGTGTCCCCTTCGGTCAATCATCATTTTGCCTCCTCGATTCTTGCACGCACTGTTTGCCATCCCATCTCTTAAATAGGGACACGAGGGGGTCTTTTTGTATTTCTCCGTCGCCACTATCCTTCTTCCTCCTCCCGATGCTTGTGCTTCTAGAGCTCCACCGCGCCGACTGGATCTCGCCGCCGTCCTCAACGCCGGCCACTGCATCAACCTGAGTTAGTCCAGATTTTCACCCCCAGTCGACCGCGTATGCAAGGTACTCCTCTCAACCTCGTTAGATCGGAATCCCTCTCACATAGGATCCCCCCGAGTTCGTTGGGTTTCTTTAGCGCTCATTGTTGTTCATCGTTGTTCATCATATTGCCTCTCGTAATGTACACTAGTAACTGATCTTTCGAACTTCGTATCGCTGTCAATCCACTTCGGCCATTGATTCGAGACAAATTTTTACCCATCATAGATCTGCCTCTCACTCTTCTCTGTGCGATAGCTGCCTGTTCTTCCACGACACCTTTTCCAGGTCTTGAATTAAACTTCATTTTCCCACCTATAGATCTTATAACTATAGTTGTATCACACGAAACCTATTTTTCACACTTAGTAATATTTTTGGCATCATCCTGTCAACCTAACCCGCCGTTACCTTGTTGGCACTCTGATAAAACATGTTGGCGGCTTAGCTTTCCTCCATCATGTTGACCATAGCTGTTTTGATTTTTTAGCTTTCCTAACAAGACATACCTTGCACTTTCTCATAGTTTGACCCGCCACCATGTCACGAGCACCCTCATCCTGTGATTGGGTCGGTGCTACCTCTTGGGCTTGCGTTTGTTTTCCCTTGAAGAGGAAAGGGTGATGCAGCAAAGTAGATAAGTATTTCCCTCAGTTGTTGAGAACCAAGGTATCAATCTAGTAGGAGGAACAAGCAAGTTACCAATGGATGCACCTACACAAATATTCAAACACTTGCACCCAACACTATAAAGGGGTTGTCAATCCCTTCATTTTTAGTTGCAAGGATTAGATCTGATAGAGATAGATGTAAACGAGAACGGAAAGTAAAAGGTAAATAAATTGCATCAAAGTATTTTTGGTATTTTTGGTCTATAGATCTGAAAATATATTATGGAAAGTAGACTCGGGGGCCATAGGTTTCACTAGAGGCTTCTCTCATGATGGCAAGTATTACGGTGGGTGAACAAATTACTATCGAGCAATTGATAGAAAAGCGAATAATTATGAAGATATCCATGGCAATGATTATGCATATAGGCATTACGTCCGTGTCAAGTAGACCAAAACGATTTTGCATCTACTACTAGTGCTCCGCACATCGACCAACTCCTGTCTGCATCTAGAGTATTAAGTTCATGAAGAACAGAGTAACGCATTAGGTAAGATGACATGATGTAGAGGGATAAACTCAAGCAATATGGTGAAAACCCCATCTTTTTAGCCTCGATGGCAACAATAAAATACATGCCTCGCTACACCTACTATGTCACTAGGTGAGGACACCACAAGATTCAACCCAAAACTAAGCACTTCTCCCATTGCAAGAATTACCAATCTAGTTGTCCAAACCAAACCAATAACTCGAAGAGACTTGCAAAGATACGAAACCGTGCATATAAGAATTCAGAAAAGGCTTAAATAATATTCATAGATAATCTAAACATAAAACCACAATTCATTGATCTTGACAAACACACCGCAAAAGAGTATTACATTGGATATATCTCCATGAAGATCATGAAGAACATGGAAAATCTAGCTATTTATTGAATAGCAAAGAGAGAGAAAAAGCCATCTAGCTACTAGCTATGGACCCAAAGGTCTATGGTGAACTACTCACGCATCATCGAAGGGGCACTAGAGTTGATGTAGATGCCCTTCGTGATTGAATCCCCTCCGACAGATTACAGGAAAAGGCTCCAAGATTGGATCTCACAAGAACCGAGGCTCCTGGCGGCGGAAAAGTGTTTTCATGGCTTCCTCTAGTATATCGGGAATATTTTTGAATTTATAGGCCAATAAATAGGGTTAGGAGAGCTGTCGTGGGCCCACAAGCCTGGGGGCGTGCCCTAGCCCCTTGGTCGCGCCCCTGTAGCTTGTGACTACACAGCGGCTCTTTCGACTTCATCTCCAAGTCTTCTGGGTTGCTTATGGTCCAAGAAATTTTTTTCCGAAGATTTTATTCCGTTTGGACTCCATTTAATATTCCTTATCTGCAATACACAAAACAAGGAAAAAACAAAAACTGGCACTAGGCTCTAGATTAATAGGTTAGTCCCAAAATAATATAAAATAGCATATTAATGCATCTAAAACATCCAAAACAAATAATACAATAACATGGAACAACAAAAAATTATAGATACGCTGGAGACATATCAAGCATCCCCAAGCTTAATTCCTGCTCATCCTCGAGTAGGTAAATGATAAAAATTGAATTTTTGATGTGGAATGCTACCTAACATATTTATCCATGTAATATTATTTATTGTGGCAAAAATATTCAGATCCATAAGATTCAAAACAATAGTCTAATATTGACAAAAAACAGTAATACTTTCAGCACACCAACAAGGCAATCGTGTCCTTTCGAAATAACACGGCCTTAGAAAGTTATGCCTACAAAATCATATGGTCTGGCTATGCTCCGTCTTCCCCACACAAAGTATCTAAATCATGCACAACCCCGATGAACAAGTCAAGCAATTGTTTCACACTTTTGGTGTTCTCAAACCTTTTCAACTCTCACGCAATACATGAGCGTGAGCCATGGATATAGCACTATAGGTGGAATAGAATATGGTATAGGTTGCAAGGAAAAAGGGAGAAGATAGTCTCACATCAACTAGGCATATAAACAGGCTATGGAGATGCCCATCGATAAATATTAATGTGAGTGAGTAGGGATTGCCATGCAACAAATGGACTTAGATCTAGAAGTGTATGAAATCTCAAAAATAAAACTAAGTGGTCGTGCAAGAAGAAATTCCACTAGTTATACGAAAGTTACAAAATAGGAGACTCTCTATCATGAAGATCATGTTTCTACTTTGAAGCAAAAATGTGGAAGAAGATAGTAGCAATTGTCCCTTATCTCTTTCTCTCACTTCCTTTTTTATTTTTTTTATTTTTTTGCGGGCATCTTTGGCCTCTTTATTTACTTATTTGGGCTTCGTTGGCCTCTTTTATTTTTTGTAAAGTCCGGATACTCATCCAACTTGTGAGGGAGTCATGGCTTCCATCATCCTTTTCTCACACGGGACAATGCTCTAATAATGAAAATCATCACACTTTTATTTACATACAACTCAAAAAGAAAATTACAACTCGATACCTAGAACAAACGGTGACTCTATATGCAGGATGAAAGTGATGGTGCATGTCATGAAAAAAGGAACGGTGGAAGTTGCATGGCAATATATCTCAGAATGGCTATGTAAATGCCATAATAGGTAGGTATGGTGGCTGTTTTGAGGAAAATATAGGTTGGCTGTTTTGAGGAAGGTGGATTTGATGTACCGGTGAAAGTTGTGTGGTACTAGAGAGGCTAGCAATAGTGGAAGGGTGAGAGTGCGTATAATCCATGGAGTCAACATTAGTCATAAAGAAATCACATACTTATTGCAAAAGTCTATTAGTTATCAAACAAAGCATTAGACGCATGCTCCTAGGGGCGAGGTTGGTAGGAGTTAACCATCGCGCGCTCCCGACCCTCACACAAATGTTGACAATCATTAAACAAATCATGCTCCGACTTTGTTACATAACAGTTCACCATACGTGCATGCTACGGGAATCACAAACTTCAACACAAGTATATCTTCCAATTCACAACTACACACTAGCATGACTCTCATATTACCATATCTATTATCTCAAAACTATATGCAAGGAATCAAACTTCTCATAGTATTCAATGCACTTAATATGAAAGTTTTTATTATATCCCTCTTGGATGCCCATTATATTAGGAATAAAATCATAATCTAAACAAATTACCGTGCTCTTTTTAAGAAACTCTCAAAATAATGTAAGTGAGGTACAAGAGTTCAATAATTTCTATAAAATATAACACCACCATGCTCTAAAAATATATAAGTGAAGCACTAGAGCAACATTGCCTAGCTCAAAAGATATAAGTGAAGCACATAGAGTATTCTAATAAATTCATGATTCAGCGTCTCCCTCTCAAAAATATGTGTGCATAAAGGATTATTGTGGCAAACTAAAAAGAAAATACTCATATCATACAACACACTCCAAGCAAAACACATATCATGTGTGAATAAACATATAGCCTCAAGTACATTTACCGATGGATTGAAGACGAAAGACGGGATGCCTTCCGAGGCATCCCCAAGATTAGTATTTTTGGTATACTTGAATATGTCTTGGGGTGCTATGGGCATCCCCAAGCTTAGTCTCTTGCCACTCTTTATTCCAAACTCCATCAAATCTTCACCCAAAACTTGAAAACTTCACAACACAAAACTCAACAGAAAACCCATGAGACCCGTTAGTATAAGAAAAAAAATCACCACTTAGGTACTATTGTGAACTCATTATTTATTTATATTTTTGTAATACCTAATGTATTCTAACTTCTCCATGGTTCATAACCCCCGATACAACCCATAGATACATCAAAATAAGCAAACAACACAAGGAAAACACAATCTGTCAAAAACATAATAGTTTGTAGCAATCTGTAGACTTCGAATACTTATGAAATTTTAAAAATTCTGAAACATTAGGAAAATCAGGGAAAATTTTATATAAATCTGGTGTAAGAATTTCAGATCAAAATCACATTCCGGTGAATTTACAAAATTCCTGGACTGAGAGCAAAAGTTTTTGTTTTTCGGCAAAATCAAATTGCAAACACCGTAGACCATTCCAAAGGTCTTACTTAGATCAAACACTAATTTAAACAAGAAAACAATCATTACAGAAGTAATGATGTGAAAAACACACAAAAACAGAAATAAAAAAACACAAAGCAAAATAAAATTGGGTTGCCTCCCAACAAACGCTATTGTTTAACGCCCCTAGCTAGGCAAAACGCAATAGATCTAGGTATTGTCATCTTTGGTATGCAATCCATAAGTAGCTCTCATAATAGACTCATAAGGTAATTTTATTTTATTTCCAGTAAAGTGTTCCATGCATTTCCTTAATGGGAATTGGAATCTAATATTTCTTTCCTTCTTATCAATAATTGGACCAATCGTTCTAAGGGGTCTACCAAGAATAATAGGACATGTAGTATTGCAATCTATATCAAGAACAATGAAAACTATGGGCACATAATTCCTATTTTCAACAATAATAACATCATTAATCCTTCCCATAGGTTTCTTTATAGTGGAATCCGCAACATGCAAATTTAAGGAACAATCATCAAATTCACAAAAACCTAGCACATCACATAGACTTTTTGGAATCGTGGAAACGCTAAGACCCAAATCAACCAAAGAATGGCACTCATAATATTTAATTTTAATCTTAATAGTAGGTTCCTACTCATCATAAATCTTTCTAGGTATAGAAACTTCCAACTCAAGTTTTTCTTCAAAAGGTTTCATCATAGCATCAACAATATGTTTAGTAAACACCTTATGTTGGTTATAAGCATGAGGAGAATTCAACATGGATTGCAAGAAGGAAATACAATCAATCAAAGAGAAACTTTAAAAATTAATGTCCTTGAAATGCAAAAGAGTGGGTTCATTACTATTTAAAGTTTTGACCTGTTCAATCCCACTTTTATCATTCCTAGCATGAAGATTTATAAACTCTGAATCATTGGGACACCTTTTAACTAAAGTTGACTCATCTCTAGTCCCATCTTTATCAAGATTCACATTAGAAAACAAAGATTCAATAGGAGTCACATCAATCACTTTAAGATCTTCATCAATATCATCACGTGAACACACTTTTTCAAGCTATTCATGCTTAGCACGTATTCTAGCAATTCTTTCCTTACACTCATCAATAGAAATTATCATAGCTTTTAAGGACTCATTAATATCATGCTTCGGTGGAATAGATCTAATTTTCAAAGAATCAATCTCAAGAGAAATTCTATCAACATTCCTAGCCAAATCATCAATCTTGAGCAATTTTTCTTCAATCACAACATTGAAACCCTTTTGCGAACTAATAAATTCTTTAATATTATTCTCAAGATCAGAGGGCATATTATTATACTTTCCATAAGAATTTCGGTAGGAATTACCATAATTATTAGGGGAATTACTAGGAAACGGCCTAGCACTGAAATTACCTCTATACGCGTTATTACCAAAATTGTTCCTACCAACAAAGTTCACATCCATAGATTCATTATTATTTCCAATCAAATAAGACAAAGGCATATCATTAGGATCAATTGGAGCACTCTTACTAGCAAACAATTTCATCAACTCATCTGTCTTTTCACTCAACGTATTAATTTCTTCAATAGCATGCACCTTTTTACTAGTAGATCTTTCGGTATGCCATTGAGAGTAATTTCACAAAATATTATCTAGGAGTTTAGTAGCTTCTCCTAATGTGATTTTCATAAAAGTACCACCCGCGGCGGATTCAATCCAGCATAAAAATTGTATAATCATCCATAAACTCAAACCATGCGTGGGGGAATTTCTAATCATTAATTTCATCCTCTCCCAAGAGTGTGCAACATGCTCATGATCAAATTTCATAAATTTCATTATATCATTCCTCAGGGAGATGATCTTAGCGAGCGGAAACTACTTGGAAATAAAGCATCTTTACACTTATTCCATGAATCAATACTATAGGGGAAAGATGAAAACCAAGTTTTAGCATGATCTCGTAGTGAGAACGGGAATAGCTTCAGTTTAACAATATCATTATCCACATCTTTCTTCTTTTTCATATCACACAACTCAATGACAGTATCTAGATTTGATGTGACATCTTCATTAGCAAGGCCGGAAAATTGTTCTTTCATAACAAGATTTAGCAAAGCAGCATTAATTTCATAAGATTCCGCACTAGTTATGGGAGTAATCGGAGTACTGATAGAATCATTATTATTAATATTGGAAAAGTCACACAACTTGGTATTTTCACAAATCGTGACAAAAGCAAGTAATCAAGCACACAAGCAAACGAAAGGCAAACGAATGAAGGGCAAATAAAAAGGAAAATCTTTTTGGTATTTTTTAAAAATCGTTTTAGAAGTGGGGGAGAGGAAAATGAGAGGCAAATGGCAAATAATGTAAATGTAAGAGATGAGTTTGTGATGGGTACTTGGTAGGCTTCATGTAGATCCTCCCCGACAACGGCGCCAGAAATCCTTCTTGCTGCCTCTTGAGCTTGCGTTGGTTTTCCCTTGAAGAGGAAAGGATGATGCAGCAAAGTAGATAAGTATTTCCATCAATTGTTGAGAACCAAGGTATCAATCCAGTAGGAGGAACAAGCAAGTTACCAATGGAAGCACCTACACAAACAATCAAACTTTTTCACCCAACACCATAAAGGGGTTGTCAATCCCTTCACGATTATTTGCAAGGATTAGATCTGATAGAGATAGATGTAAACAAGAACGGAAAGTAAAAGTTAAATAAATTGCAGCAAAGTATTTTTGGTATTTTTGCTTTATAAATCTGACAGTATATTATGGAAAGTAGACCTAGGGGCCATAGGTTTCACTAGAGGCTTCTCTTATGATGTCAAGTATTACGGTGGGTGACCAAATTACTGTCGAGCAATTGATAGAAAAGCGAATAATTATGAAGATATCCAAGGCATTGATTATGCATACATGCATCATGTCCGTGTCAAGTAGACCGAAACGATTCTGCATCTACTATTATTACTCCACACATCGACCGACTCCTGCCTGCATCTAGAGTATTAAGTTAATGAAGAACAGAGTAATGCATTAGGTAAGATGACATGATGTAGAGGGACAAACTCAAGCAATATGATGAAAAACCCATCTTTTTACCCTCGATGGCAACAATAAAATACGTGCCTCGCTACCCCTACTGCAAGATTGAACCCAAGACGAAGCACTTCTCCCATTGCAAGAATTACCAAGCTAGTTGGCCAAACCAAACCAATAACTCGAAAAGACTTGCAAAGGCATGAAATCATGCATATAAGAATTCAGAAAAGACTCAAATAATTTTCATAAATAATTTGAACATAAACCCACAATTCATCGGATCTCGACAAACACACCGCAAAATAGTATTACATCGGATAGATCTCCATGAAGATCATGAGGAACATGGTATTGAAGAGCAAAGAGAGAGAAGAAGCCATCTAGCTACTAGCTATGGACCAGAAGGTTTGTGGTGACCTACTCACACATCATCGGAGGGGCAATGGAGTTGACGTTGATGCCATCCGTGATCGAATCCCCCTCCGGCAGATTACCAAAAAAGGCTCCAAGATTGGATCTCACGGGAACAGAGGCTCCTGGAGTCGCAAAAGTGTTTTCGTGGCTCCCTTTGGTATATAGGGAATATTTTTGAATTTATAGGCCGAGAAATAGGGTTAGGAGAGCTGTTGTGGGCCCACAAGCGTAGGGCGCGCCCTACCCCTTGGGCGCACCCCTATGGCTTTTCGCCACACGGCGGCTCTCCCAACTTCATCTCCAAGTCTTCTAGGTTGCGTATGGTCCAAGAAAAATTATTCCAAAGATTTATTCCGTTTGGACTCCATTTAATATTCCTTATCTGCAATAGTCAAAAACAAGGAAAAAATATTAACTGGCACTAGGCTCTAGATTAATAGGTTAGTCCCAAAACTAATATAAAATAACATATTAATGCATATAAAACATCCAAACAAATAGTATAAGAGCATGGAAAAAACAAAAAAATATAGATACGTTGGAGACGTATCACTCGGCTCCGGAGTGACCGAGCAATTCCTGCTTGAGTTCGTTGAGATGGGCTCATTGCTGGCTCAGGATGTCATTCACTTGCGGGTTCCTGGGTCAAAGAAGAGACCCACCCCTAAGAAGGGGGAGGTTGTCATATTCACTGATCACCTTCTCCGCGGTTTCAGCCCGCCCGGGTCAAAATTCTTCCGAGACGTCCTCCACTTTTTCAAGCTTCACCCTCAACACATTGCCCCAAACTCTGTCACCAACATGTGCCATTTCCAAGTCCTGTGTGAAGTTTATCTGCAAGAAGAGTCGTTTGTCGACCTCTTCCGTGACTACTTCTACGTCAACTACCAACTTGAAGTGGCGGTTGGACCAAGCTTGGAGCTCAGTGGCGTCTCCATCTAGAGACGAAGAGATCTGCCCTATCCGACTGCCCTTTTTCCAAGCCACCCCAAGGACTACAATAAAAATTGGTCTTACTACAAGGAGACCTCTCTATAAGGAGAAAATCCAATGTCGGGTTATCGCCCGACCCGCCTCTACACTTCCACTGAACTTCCGGACCGGATGTCTGCCACAAAACGAGCGAAGTATGCTCCAGCTTTTGCCAAATCAAAGCCCTTCTGGCGAACGGGTTAACTAGAGTCAACTTAACCCACTGCTGGGTCTCATGGAAAATCTTGCCACTAATCCGACGTGACCGAGTTATGTGCAAATATACAGGCGACATGAATGATCCTCTCTGCTTCAACCACACCCCTCTGACAGAAGAAGATGTTAACTTTGTTGTCAAATCACTTCTGTGTGAAACCCAGGAGGCTTGCAATACAACTGGGTTAAAACCCTTCTGTGTCAAAAACCCAGCTATGGATGTATGAAAGACCTTCTTATCAAAACTGATGTTCCTGTCTTAACCTTAGATCTGGCACCTTTAACTCTTTTGGCGGCTCTTCATACAGGTTGGCTCTAGCTTCTGGAAGAAAAAATATAGTCCCCTCGTGAAAAAGAAGTCTCAGGCAATTAAGGCCGGTGGACGTAAGAAGAAAACTTCGGCTCAAGAACTTCTTGAACTCGACGATTCAGAGGTAGAAACTTGATTCCCTTGGCTGTCGTTTTATGCAACTTACTGACAACGATTTTACATAGGAGGAGACGGAAATGAGTCACGCCAACGCCCCTGAGGTAACTTACATTTCCTCTAACTTAGAGGTCTTACCGCGAGAGAAAATATTGCGGGTCATCCGAAAAGTTCCTTTTTCGCATCCTCTTGCTTACTTAGATCCCGAATTTCCATTGAAAAAGCAACAGCTCGAATTTCGACGTTAGACCCGGAGCACCGGCTCTGAAGACCTTATGGCCGGCTTACCAAACTCTCTCGCTCCATGGAAACGACCTGCTGAGGTGCTCTTTTAACTAAGTCCAATATCCGCCTGATACTCCTGAACTGTCACCTTACTATTGTGCTTTATTGTCTTAATTTTATAGGAGTCACCCACTTCGTTTGGTGACTCAACTACCTCCAAGCTTCCTCCTATGAAGATCAACCCAGAGTATGCCTTTTACCTTCTACTGTGTATATTATCTGTATTGTCCTTGTGCTGTATAATGACTATTTTAACTTCCAGGGCTCAAGCAAAACGAAGGAAGACAAGCGGGTCTACCGTCCCTCCTACCGCACAAAAGTTGGACTCTCGTTCCACTCATGTTGAACCTTCTGATGTTAATAAGGACGAACCTGAGCGCACTCCTCCACCTTCGGAGCCGGAGGATCACCGCATGGAAACTCCTGAGAGTCCAACGGCTGACCCTAAGCCGCCCAGCCCGTCAACAGACGTCGAAGACACGTCTCATCCCGAAGTTACCATCAGTGAGACGGGTTACCAATATCCCACTCCTCATGTGTTTACAAAACACGCCAGCAAGAATAACACTTGTTCTCTAGAGAAGCTTCACTTCTGATTCCCCATCTTAGAGAAAATGATTGCAGATGACCTGCATGTTGGCTACTTGAATCGCCTTTCTGCCAGCTGCAACATGGAATCCAAGCTTGTTGGATTAATGAAGAAACATATGAGGTACCCTTCTTCTCTTGCTTTTTCCTTATACCCATATGTAGCCCCCAAAAGCCGGTTTAATATTGCAAATAATGGGCCGAGTCTTTAAAATCTTGTGGTACTGCAAATAATTTAACCCGTAGCCCCCGAGTAACATGTTAATATGTGTATAAGCAGGTACTTACTTGAAAATTAGATCCATGTGTAGCCCCCAAATCCGGGTCATTATGACGATGATGAGCCGGGATTTCCATGTCTAAGAAAACTCGCCGGATGTAGCCCCCATGTCCGGGTTATTATGAGAATGATGAGCTGGAATATCATTGTAGACTAGGAGAGAAAACACAAACATTAGCTCCCAAGTGCCAAGTATATTGCTTGTAATCTGGTTGGGACTTGTATCAATAGCTTCATTATTTCTTCATCCTAGCGACTTAACCTTTATGACCTTTTACTTGTATAATGGAGGAGGCATTAGATGCAGCCGAGTCTGAGCGGGCCGACTTAAGGGAAAATCTTGCCACCCAACAGACCGCTCGAGCCACAGCAGAAGAGAAATTACAGGTGACCATTGAAAAACTTTAGAAGCTCCCAATTGACTTTGCCACTTATAAGAAGACTATCGAGTCTGAACAAGCCGCCCTGTCAAAGCATGCAAATGACACCGAGGAGCAGCTTAAGCTAACAACAGAAGAATTGAAAACTCTCAAGGGCCATATATCCAAGATGACTACCGCTGTTTTTGGTAAGTATGTACGGCTTAGAAAATTTCCTTGTTGAATCAAAAAATATTTTTCCGGTGGCTTATAATCTCTAATTTTCCTTGCAGGCGAGAGAAGCTGATAGCTATCCTCTGATAGTTTGATTAAATTGAAGGCCGTATATACTTTGACTGAGCAACTATAAAGTGGATCCCTCTGTACCATCAAAGCCATGATGACAGCCCAATATGTTCCCAAATTCATGAAGGGGCTCATATAGGTCTTATCCACTTTGCCCAAGTAGATTGAAGAGTTGAGGCGCTCATCCGCCAGGAACGGGGCGATAGCTGCTCTAAGTTGGTCCCTGGCCTTTGCTCCTGAGCTAACTGCCGAGGAAATGATGAACGGCTTCCCCTCCAAAAAGGATGATGGCTCAGACTTTACTGAAGCTGACTATGCCAAATGCATAAGGGCCTCTAGAATACTTGCCTCTACCCTTGTCGACGAGATGGATCTAACCCCCTACCAGGTGGCTTACGATGCAAATAATCAACGGCTACGCTACACAACTTTTGAAGCCAGGGACTTGATCCCTGCATGCCGTAAGCCACTCTTTGCCCCTGCAGTTGATCCGTCTCCTCGATTTGATGAAGCTCGGTTTGAAGCTTTATTAAACTGCAACTGGGATGTGGATAACCTTTATATCAAAGAGCTCGAAGACCTGGCACAGGATGACTCGCTGGCGAGTTCAAACCTTGTTGTTCTTGATTGAATGTAACCCGGCCTACTGAGCCGCCGGTACTAGACGTGTACAAAAACTCAGGTCTTCTGTATTTTGAGCTCTTGGAGAGCTTTGTAATAGGCGTAGCAGAACTTGATTGCCCTAGCCGTGTCATCGTCTACCCATGAACATAGAGTCATCTTATGCACTTTTGATCTATCTTTGCTTCTTCTTACAACATTTTCCATCATACTTAATAGTAGCTCATCTTAAGAGGTAAAAAACCTGCAACAACAAACAAGATAGAAACATGTTCTGTATCATTGTGAGGGAGGCTTTAAAAAGCATAACTGGGAGACGTTTAAATCTTTTAAGATCTTGCTCTCTCTTCTTTTTTGTTTTCAAAAAAACTCATATGATGGTTCTTCTGGGTGGACTCGATGCTTGAACTCATACCAGTGCAGGGTCTCTAACGAGAGTGGTCGTCAACTCCTTTGAACGGCTCATGGTCTCTAGATGAGATTAACTGATAGGAGCGCAACGAACCAGAGAGAGACGCATCCACTTTTTCTTCTGGGTGGACTCGCTGCTTGAACTCGTAACAATACTCGGTTTCCAGGCGAGATTGAATAGCGCAACGTCCTAGAAAGAGACACGGACGCTGGTTCTTCTAGGTGGACTTGCTGCTTGAACTCATAACAGTACAGGGCTTCTAGCGAGATTGAATGTCAACTCCTTTGAGCGGATCAGGGTCTCTAGCGAGATTAACTATTAAGGGCACAACGTCCCAGAAAGAGACACAGCAGGTCATGAGTAACCCTAGGGCCCATAAGCTACCTCTCACGTGACATAAATCCGTCGTTTGAACCTTAAACAGTGCAGGGTCTTTAGAAGAGTAACTGTTTAAGAGTACGATCGGGCCACATAGCGGAGAGTCGATAGTACATGCATGAGTTTATCCTCGCTACTTGTAAGAGGCCCTCACGTGACACAATTCGCCGTTTGAACCTTAACCAGTGCTCAGGGTCTCCTGGCGAGATTACCTATCTGGTACATTGGACAGACAGTGTGTCTAAGTGGTGATTAACTGGTAAGAGTTCAACGGGTCACCTATTGGAGCGGCTTCGGCTTATAGGCAGGTATAACCCAAACTTGCGGATCAAAAGGGGGTATAACCTGCACCCCTTTTGACCTTGTTGACGGAGTGAACTTTTGGGTATGCGACCCGAATCTGCAGTGGCTGAAAAGCCTGATCGAGAGGGTTGAAGCTTAAGCCGGTGGGTTTAAAGCCCTCAAATGACCTTGTCGACGACAACAACTTGTGCACCATCTTGTAAGCCACCGTCTTGTAGACCACCAACTTGTAAGCCGCCATCATGTGGAACGCCAACTTGTAAGTCGCCGTCCTATGGACCACCAACTTGTAAGCCGCTGTCCTGTGGACTGCCAACTTGTAAGCCGCCGTCTTGTGGACCACCAACTTGTAAGCCCCCGTGTTGTTTACTATTGTGGCTGAAGAGTCGATCAAGAGGGTGAGCAAGCTCAACCCAGTGGGTTGGACACCCCCAAGTGACCATGTGGAAGTGTTCATCTTTGCACAACTCTGTAATGCAAAAGAAAAACAGTAGAGGCCCCGGCTTGTAGGGATGCCAACTTTATTATATGGAAAATATAGATACAATGAAGTATGTATGTACAAAGATGGGAGTCGATCACTCAAGTATAGTAAGGCCGCAGATGAGCGATATTCCACGGCCGGTGGGTCTCCTGCCCAAAAGTATGTGACTCGTCTCGTACGTCAATGAGATAATATGACCCATTGTTCAGATTTATGCTAACCCCGAAAGGTCCTTCCCAGGGGGGAGATAACTTGTGCGCATCCCTTTGATCTTATATTAAATGCAACACCAAGTCGCCTTGCTGGAAAGTACGGGTCTTAACCCTGCGAATATGATAGCGATGCGGGTCTTGTTGATAAATCGCCGATCAAGATGCTGCAAGATCACACTCTTCATCCAAAGCATCTAACGCGTCCTGACGCACCGTCTCGTTATCAGCTTCCACTTAAGCCGCCACCCACGGAGATTCATGACGTATGTCACTTGGTAGCATGGCCTCTGCACCGTAAACCATGAAGAACGGCGTATAGCCTGTTGTCACGCCCAAGATGCGCGCCTATCCATTTTAAGGCACGAGGGCCTCGCAAGGGATAGAGGCGCATCTTGCCGTTCGCAAGTATAGAATAATTGCATCATACATTACAGAAGAGATGAGTATACAAGTTGGCTTACACTCACCACATACTAAAT
Source organism: Hordeum marinum (assembly GCA_022496015.1). NCBI lineage: Eukaryota > Viridiplantae > Streptophyta > Magnoliopsida > Poales > Poaceae > Hordeum > Hordeum marinum. Next base: position 429,020,201 of record CM039675.1, read on the forward strand.
TACAATACCACATAGAGTTCAAATCATTGAGATGAAGACAGGGTCCGACTACGGACGAAATCAAACGATAAATCAGCTGCAAATGATACTATCTCACTATCCCAAAGATCACGACCATGGTCCTCTACTCATCCGGGTAAGTCACGTACATCCTGCCCCCTTTCCTCATCATATTCCCACTGGACCTACGTCAGATCATCCTGCACGAACTCATCTGGACCTGTACCTGGAGTGTTGAAGTAATGTGTGAGCCACAAGGACTCAACAATCAAGCGCCCGCGTACCGAGACTATTCAATCTTAAAGGTTGGGATGGGGTATGTGTTTAGTTTGTAGCAGCACTAAGCATATATGGTGGCTAACTTACGTAACATGAAAAAAATAGAAGTGGCCTACGATGAACGATCGAATCTAGTACGACCTCTATGAGATCCAGAACACTTACTTATGTCAACCATAACCCCACCGTGTTCTCTCTTGGATCATGTTCACAAGGAGAGACGATCATGGTTACTCACACAGTTGGTGTATTTTATTAGAGTTTACTTCAAGTTAACTATAATCGGCTGTTAAACAAATATCCAAGTTGCCACATAACCACGGGCACGGCTTCTCGAAAATATTTAACCCTGCAGGGGTGCTCCAACTAGTCCATCACAAATAACCACACTCCGCGGGAATAGCCTCGACCACGGATCTCGTTATCGTCATAGGTAACTCCAAAGGATTTCCAACACCTCGAGATAACCTGAAGAAAGTCAGAGTCCACACGCAAGACACTCGATAAAGGTAAAACAAATCCAGCAAGACCACCTAACGTGTCAACGAACCCGATAAGAGCCGCATATCTTATTCTCAGGACACTATGGATAAGCTACGCGTACGGAGGCCTGATAGAAATCTCCCAAGTTGCCCTGGGTTGGCCCCGCACAGTGCTCTAGTTTGGGCCAACACTCATGAGGAGCACTGGCCTCGGGGTTGATTAATTATCCACGGGGTTGCAAATCCCTATGCAAATTTTCATTAAGTTATTAAGCAAATGTAGTACCAAAGTTGGGTCTCGCTAGACAAGTTTTAATCTCAACCGATTAAACAAGGGGGTCCCCATAACAACCCCGAGCATGTTAGGTGCGCAAAATATGGAAAACATAACGTCGGTAGCAAGAAACTATGGCGGTAATAGTGGAATAAAACACCTAGCAAAAGGCCAAGCCTTCCACCAATACCAAGATATATATGTGCATTAAATTAAATAACAGATAATATTGTGATATGCCAAATCCATCTTATCACATGGAACAACCTGCACCTCCAACTAATAACGCTATAAGAGAGGATGAGCAGTGCTAACTTAGCCAATCAAAGGTTTGCTAGGATGTGGAGGGTTAGAGGTTTTCATGGAAATTACAAGACTAATATTCAGGTGGTAGGTAGCATAATTATAATGATAAGAGTGAGAAACTAGCAAGCGAAAATAGTATCGGGATCCTGGTACGATCATCTTGCCTGTTGGTTCTTCAGCAAAACAAGTAGCGGGATCCTCACAGTGGTACTCTCCTGGGTCTTCGTACTCAGTACGAACACCCGCGTCTACCCAAGATAAACAACAACAATAAACATCCAACCAGGGTGCAATGCACAAACAAGATGACGCATGATTCATTTATGAAGAATTCAACATGGCAATACAAAACTAGTCATGTTTCATATGCAAAGTTTGTTTATTAACGAATCTGGACAGAACCTCATGTTAAGTTATTTAGACATGCATTAACATGGCAAATATGGATGCATCATGCAGAATCGATAGAAATGCATATAAAGAACGCAAGAAACGGAGTTACGGTTCTCACGATACGCTCACGACAAGGTACGAAGGCAAAACACAAGACAACCAATACCATGGGCTAATTCTTGGCATTCCAAGGTAGCCACTGGTTAGGCAATGAAAAACCAACCACAATAGACTCAAAGATCAATCAATTCCATGGAGTATAGCCCCCAGAAGTCACAAAACAATAAAACAAACAATCTGCCACAAAACAGTAACATAGCAACTTACACAACCCACAACTTGACCTACAGGAATCCTACAGCCACCAACAAGGTATGGACAGAAACTAAATAACATATACATCAACTTATCCAACTACACAATCTGCAAAGGAGGCACACATGAATAAGCATGAAGCTAGCAAGTAGGCATGATGAAATAGTTTTCTGGGACTTAGTGAAAATAACAGTTTTCTGGAATCTCAGTTAATCTGGTAGCATGTTGACAGCATAAGTTAAAGGTGCTAGAGACCACCTCTTGGCATGAAAATCAACAGGGTGGTAGTAGACAACATCTACTCAAAAATACTAGCACTGAGCATGAGCTAATTCTCAACACATCCCAAGATACCAACCACTCTACATGGCATAAAAATAACAGCAGATTCTTAGAAAGATTTAGCATGGTGAAAACAGAAACATCAAGTTGGCTACTTTGCAGCATGTTTCCCACTTATATGGGTGATTCTCGTGTTAAACAAAATACCATGGCATAATAGATATAAAACACTAGCACTTCCTAGTGGGCACATGCCCCAAAGCAAGCATGGATTAAATCATGGAAAAATGACAAAGTAGCATCACAACTAAAAATGACAGTTTTATAAACTTTCTCAAAAGTGAAATCTCAAAGCACCAATGGATTCATTGGCTCTTTCTACCCCAATATCATGTGTCATACTCATATGTTCATGTGAAACAACATGGCACAAATTATACTAGTAAACTACCACCTACTCTTATAAGTGAGATATCTCTCTAACTGGACATAAGCAATACATGAACATAACATATTTGGTAACTTGGATAGTTGGGCAATACCACAAAACTACTATCCAACATAACCAGCAAAGGGGTATGTCAAGTGGGGAAACCCACTAGGCCCCACACACACATAAACTCTACTCACGCACACTCCAAAACCAAGCACACACATGCTCTATATATGCCCAAGGTCATATGAGCACAAAAACAACCATGAGCACACTACCCATGAGGGGGGGTCCATCCACACACACACTCACATGCACCATGTATACATAAGCATATGGCACATACACACACAACACTCACAAGTGCAGTAGGCACATACACTCACATACATGCCCATGTGTATGGGTGGTCATCCGCACACATATGCACACATATAGGCACAATGCATATATGCATATGCATAAGTGTATGGTAACACACACAAACACACACTCCCACAAGCACACATACACACACCCAACACACATACATGCATCTACACACACCTCACATACACAAGCACATATACATGCTACAAACCTACACATACACCATCTACATATATATATATATAGAAAATAAAAACAAACATGCAGGTTTTGCATCTACACAGACATATACATATAGCAAACGGAAAAGAAAAAGAAAACAAAAGAAAAGAAAAACCAGCAAAAAAGGGGGGAGGGGTTCGGCTCGAACCCGCGACCGACTGGTTGCTACCCCGAGCCGGTTGCCACTTTGCTATCGGCGCGGCACTTAATAGAGGAGGCCATCGAGCTCACTAATACACACACGTATGCCCTACTCTTCAACGAAGCTGACGAACAGCACAACTGCGGCGACAGGCAATGGCGGCGAGTGGCTCCGGCGATCTATGACACTAGCGGCACGATAGCAGGGACGTGAGGCACGCAGGGAGTGCAGGGGCTCCATTCCCGCACTCGGACGCGAAGGAGGCACCCGCAACGCAGCGCCTCGAGCTCGAGCAGGAGCGCGGCGGCGATGCGTACGTCGGCGGCAGCTCTAGCTAGCAGGGGGAGGAGGACTGCATGTCGATTGCTCACCTATGGGAGGATGACGGCGACCCTGACGCAATGACGGGGAAGAAGAGGCGGAGACGACATCGGCGATCAAGGGGAAGAAGACCCGACGACGACCCACGGCGAGGAGGAAGATGACAATGCAGAGGCGCGACCTTGGCATCTCACATGGATGCAGATGACGTCGGGGAAGCAGATGGCGACGGCGACGTGATCCCCGATGATCTCCTGCTCGAGGGCCTCGCTGGAGAAGCTCCCCCGGCGACGAGCTCCCACTGAACCTCACTGCACTCTCTCTGAACCCTTACCTGATAAGGGGAAAGAAGAGAGGAGGGAGAGAGATGGAGGGGGAGATGGAAGCTGCGGCGGCGGCGGGGAAGAGAGGAACCCTAGCCTAGGGGGCACGCAAGCCGAGAGGGACTAAATACCCATGGGCTGACGGCGATGGGCGACGGAAAAGGAGACGGCGGAGTGCTCTCTCTATCTCTGCACTCACACACGCTCACTAATGGAGACGACGAGGCAGGTAGCCGTTCCCCGAGCGGGCTGGGCCGCGGGGAAGGCAACGGCCCACTCTGGCTCTCTCTCTCTCTGGAAAAGAAAAACCACAGGGTTTTTCCTTTTAAACATAACAGCAAGAAAAGAAAAAATCCAGAGATAAAATGCACTATTTAATGAAAATATTAAGATGATTTTTAGGACAAGTAATTTTAATATTTTTAAAATAGGCAGCCCCCTGTTATTTAAATGCCACAAATACATAAGGCTCAAAACAATAAAAGACCAACACTCACATGCTCAAAACATAATAGGCTAGCACATGAACATTTTTTAAACATTTTTAAAGGCAAGTTAATTCTGTTTATAAAATAATATGGGAATAAAGGCATTAGTTGGGGTTTTTTGTTGAAAAGGAAAAGAGAGGGGAAGAGAAGGAGGTTGCACACCTACACTCGACCACATCACACACAAGACAAGATCACAAACAACCAATTACACAAGGTCACATAAGAATCAAGAATGCATGATGGATGATGAAATGATGCATGATGCATGAATGGCATGGTATGACAAGGTGCAATTCATTCCTTAAGGTCATTCCACAAGGTTCATAAAAGAGAATACATGCCATAAAAGGTAGGGACAGCACTTTGGCTATCACAACTCTCCCACACTACAAGAGGATCTCGACCCAAGATCTAGGAATGAAAGAAGTCCGGAAATTCGGAACGGAGAAGGTCCTCGCCTTCCCAAGTAGCTTCTTTGTCAGAATGATGAGACCACTTCACCTTGAGGAACCTGATAGACTTGTTGCGAGTCTTATGCTCTATTTCTTCGAGAATTGCAACTGGATGCTCATGATAAGAGAGATCATCTTAGAGATCAATGTCTTGGAGGTCAATGGTTCGCTCAGGAGTCTTGAAGCATCTCCGGAGCTGAGAAACATGGAAGACATCATGCACGTTCACGAAATTTGGAGGAAGCTCTAGTTGATATGCAAGACCACCTCTCTTGCCAAGAACTTTGAAAGGACCAACAAAACGAGGAGCTAGCTTCCCTTTAATTCCAAACCGCTGAGTGCCCTTCATGGGGGAGACTCTGAGATAGACTAGATCATCCACTTGAAAGGAAACATCCCGATGTTTTTTATCGTAATAACTCTTCTGTAGGGACTGAGCTACTTTGAGGCTCTCGCAAATGACATGGCACATTTTTTCTGCTTCAGTGATCATGTCATTGCCCAATATCTGACGCTCACCGGTTTCAGACCAGTTGAGCGGGGTACAACAGTTTCTGTCGTAGAGAATCTCCAAAGGGGCCTTGCGTGAGCTTGCTTGAAAGCTATTGTTGTATCAGAATTAAGCATATGGAAGGCAGTCTTCCCACTTCATGCCGAACAAAATCACACAGGCTCTGAGCATATCTTCAAGGATCTGATTGACTCTCTCAACTTGACCACCTGTCCGCGGATGGAACGCAGTGATGAGATGGATCTTGGTACCCAAAGCTGTCTGAAGACTCCTAAAACTTGGAAGTAAATAGGATTCCATGGTTAGAAGAGATGAGCTAAGGAATACCATGCAAAGACAATATCCTTGACGTATACAACTCTGCAAGCTGAGCTGCCGAGATAGATACTTTGACTGGCAGGAAATGAGCAACTTTTGACAGCTTGTCGATAACCACAAAGACGGCATCGTTCCCTCTCTTGGACTTGGGAAACCCAGTGACGAAATCCATCTCCACATAATCGAATTTCCACTCTGGGATAGGCAAAGGCTGAAGAAGACCTGCTGGGCATTGATGCTCCGCCTTCACTTTGCGACAAACATCACACTCCTTCACGAACTAAGCAATTTCACATTTCATGCGAGTCCACCAGAAGGTTTTCTTGAGATCCTGATACATCTTTGAACTGCCTGCATGAATGGATAGAAGAGAATTGTGTGCTTCCTCCATGATAACCTTTCTGAGATCACCATTTGGATCCACAAGACGGTCCTCAAAGAACAAGGTATCTTTTTCATCAACGCGAAAGCACTTATACTTCGGAATGCTCTTGGCCACACCTTTCTTCACTTTCTTCACCATAGCGTCAAGAAGCTATGCTTGGCGAACCTGATCTTCTAGAGTCGTAGAAACTTGAAGATTTGCAAGAAATCCTTGTGGAATCATCTAAAGGTTGAGCTTGTGGAAGGCTTCACAAAGCTCGGGTTGAAGAGGCTTCAAGATGAGACTATTGCAGTACGCCTAACGGCTGAGCGCGTCTGCAATGACATTTGCTTTCCCAGGGGTATACTCAATGCTTGGATTGAAGTCCTCAAGCATTTGCACCCAACGAGACTGCCGAAGATTAAGATTGGGTTGAGTGAAAATGTACTTCAAGCTCTTGTGATCTGTGTACGCCTCAACTGGTCTACCCAACAACAAATGCCTCCAAGTCATTAGAGCATGCACAACTGCCTCCAACAAAAGATCATGAGTCGGGTAGTTCTTCTCAGGAGGCTTCAACTGACGCGAGGTATGAGAACAATCTTCTTGTCTTGCATGAGAACACAAGGATATCATCCAGATAGACCAAGACGAACTCATTCTTGAAAGGAGAGAAAATGTAGTTCATCATTCTTGAGAAGGTTGGAGGAGCATTAGCAAGACCAAATGACATGACGGTGTACTCATACGAGCCAAAACTCGTCCTGAAAGCGGTCTTAGGAATGTCTTCTTCACGAATGTGAATCTGATGACAACCCATGCGAAGATCAAGCTTCGAGAAAACCTTGGCACCTTTCAGTTGCTCAAACAACTCATTGATGTTGGGAAGTGGGTAGTTGTTTATGATTGTCTTCTTGTTCAATGGACGGTAGTCGACACAAAGACAATCCATGCCATATTTCTTCTTGACAAAAAAAACACCACAACCCCATGGAGAAGAACTTGGTCTGATCACACCCAGACGTTCTTGCTCATCTAGTTGCTTCTTCAGCTCTTTCAGCTCTTCAGGGCCAAGTTTATACGGGCGCTTGCAGACTGGTTCAGTTCCGGGCTTGAGATCAATAACAAACTCGACTGGCCGGTGCGGAGGCATTCCTGACAATTCTTGTAGAAAGACATCTTCATACTCATTCACCACCAGAATCTGAGAAATCGCCGAGATTTCAGCCTTCTCATTAAGAGCAAAGAGACGGATTGTGTCATCGCGAGCCACGAAAATAATCACATCTTCTGAAGGATGAGTCAGCTTGACTTCTTTTGCTTTACAACCAATATAAGCCTTATGCAAAGCCAGGAAGCCCATGCCCAAAATGAGATCAATGTCAGAATTACCGAGAACAATAGGAGAAGCCAGAAAATAATAATTGCCCATCTTAATGGAAACATCCGGAACCACCACATTCGAACTCATTAATTTGCCTGGGGACACAACCTGAAAAGGACTAGGAAGGACTACTGAATTCAAATCATGCTTCCAAGCAAAAGGTCTGGAAATGAATGAATGTGATGCACCAGAATCAAATAGCACTTTTGCAGGAATAGAATTAACTAAGAGATTACCCATAATCACATCATGAGACTGCTCTGCTTCAGCTGCATTCACCATATTCACTCTTGCGGACTTGGGATTATGCTTCATCATAGCATTGCCTGGAGGCTTGACAGGAGGAGGAGGCGGAAGATGCCGCTGGTTGCACTTGTTTGCATAGTGACCCTTCTAGCCACACTTGTGACAAGTCACCTCATAAAGCGGACGAACATTGCCTGGAGGAGGAACAAGAATTGCCTTGGACGACTGGGTTCTCTGCTGAAATCCTGGGTTGGGTGGGTGGGAAGAACCACGACCACCGAACTGCTTCTGCTGCTGAGGAGGACGAAACGGAGGATTTGGCACCCAATATTTCTGCTGCTTGGGAACCATCTGAGAGCTGGAAGAAGAAGAATATGAATCCCTTGAACGCTTCTTTGAGTTCTCCAACTTGAGCTGAGTTGCCTCGACCTTCAAAGCCATGTTATAGAACTGATCAAACTCCCGAGGCTCTTGAAGAACTAGACCTGGTAGAAGCTCATCCTTGAGACCACCTCTGAACTGATAGATCATAGCCTTGTCATCTGGAACATCTTCCTTAGCATAACAGGCGAGATTCTAGAACTCGACGTTGTACTGATAGATAGACTTGCTTCCCTGCTTCAGGTGCCTGAACTTCTCATGCATCTCCTCGACAAAGCTTGTAGGAATGTAATGAGTACTCAAGTCATGACAGAAATCATCCCAAGTAACAACACGATCGCCCTTGGAATCCTTGTACTGCTGCCACCAATCAGCTGCTTGACCCTTGAGATGGAATGATGCAAATCTGACAAAGTCCTCTGGCCTGACATTGCTGCACTCAAAATGCTTACTCATATCACGAAGCCAATCATCAGCATCAAAAGGCTGCTCATAACAGGTGAAAGACTTGGGCTGGTTGGCAAGGAACTGATTGAGTGTCACAAACTGAGGTTGATTCTAAAAATTTCCTTGAAAACCTTGCTGACCCTGCTCCCTTTCTTGCAACAACCTGAGAAATATCTGAGTGTTCGCATTGGTTGCGGCCATCATAGCTTGCCAAGCTTCTCGAGGAGGAGGTGGAGGAGGCGGAAGTGGGGGTGGTGGTGGAACATCAGTCTGCTCCTCACCACGACCTGGATTGTTGCGCGTTGGTGGATCCATCCTGAAGATGGACAAACACATCAGCACTGCTTTGAAAATATGAATCAAAAGCTGAATCAAATGCTTGAAAGAAATTGAAAAAAGAACACGGCCTTCCTACTGAAAAATTAGTAAGACTGCTTCTTTGTTTTATGATAACATCATCAGATATTAGAAGCCACTTGCAATAACACAAAAGTATTGAGCTAAGTGCTCGGAACAAATGTATATGCCCACATACATCTAAAGAAGATGATCCTAGATAGCTACAAGATTTCCCACGTATGAACTTCTAAAAACTTTTTCGTTATGCAATCCGGTGTGGGGGATACAAGGAGCAATCCTACACCCCAACTGTATCCATCCTTCAACACATAACCAGAGGCTCTCGCAAATTCATCTAACTCGAGTCCTCGAACTCACAACGATACTAAACCATGGTGGTAACCCGGACGCCTCCCCAGTACTGGGTGACTCCGACCTTATCTCACCATCATAAGTATTGAAGTAATTCCGAACACTCTCCGTCCGGAGATATCAAGGAAGCTGAATGATAACAATGCGCCAACATTACCTGGATCTCGACTCCCCAGAAGAAATCAAGTCAGACAGGAGGCACCAAGACAAAACCCTGTCACATCGGTAACATATAGACTCCAAAATACCCACGTGATCCTAAAAAAATTTGAGTGAGCAGAGGAGTAGAATCAAAATTCCTATGTCGAATACCTCACCAGAGCATAGAAGAGGAGTACAAAGGATCCTACTCTCCGATATAACTAGATTCAAAATAGTTTTAACTTGACTCGACTCAGCCAAGCTCGATCAAGCAAAGGCTCCTATGGTCGTATGGCTCTGAATACCAATTTGTCATGCCCAAGATGCGCGCCCATCCATTTTAAGGCACGAGGGCCTCGCAAGGGATAGAGGCGCATCTTGCCATTTGCAAGTATAGAATCATTGCATCATACATTACAGAAGAGATGAGTATACAAGTTGGCTTACACTCACCATATACTAAATTACAATACCACACAGAGTTCAAATCATCAAGATGAAGACAGGGTCCGACTACGGACGAAATCAAACTATAAAACAGATGCAAATGATACTATCTCACTATCCCAAAGATCACGACCATGGTCCTCTACTCATCCGGGTAAGTCACATACATCCTTCCCCTTTCCTCATCATATTCCCACTGGACCTAGGTCAGATCATCCTGCACGAACTCATCTGGACCTATACCCGGAGTGTTGTAGTAATGTGTGAGCCACAAGGACTCATCAATCAAGCGCCCGGGTACCGAGACTATTCAAGCTTAAAGGTTGGGATGGGGTATGTGTTTAGTTTGCAACAACACTTAGCATATATGGTGGCTAACTTACGTAACATGAAAATAAATAGAAGTGGCCTACGATGAACGATCGAATCTAGTATGACCTCTATGAGATCCTGAACACTTACTTACGTCAATCATAACCCCACCGTGTTCTCTCTCGGATCATGTTCACGAGCAGAGACGATCACGGTTACTCACATAGTTGGTGTATTTTATTAGAGTTTACTTCAAGTTAACTATAACCGGCTGTTAAACAAATATCCAAGTTGCCACATAACCGCGGGCACGGCTTCTCGAAAAGATTTAACCCTGCAGGGGTGCTCCAACTAGTCCATCACAAATAACCACACTCCACGGGAATAGCCTCCACCACGGATCTCGTGATCATCATAGGTAACTCCAAAGGATTTCCAACACCTTGAGATAACCCGAAGAAAGTCAGAGTCCACACGCAAGACACTAGATAAAGGTAAAACAAATCCAGCAAGACCACCCGATGTGTCGACGAACCCGATAAGAGTCGCGTATCTCATTCTCAAGGAACGACGGATAAGCTATGCATACGGAGGCCTGATAGAAATCTCCCAAGTTGCCCTGGGTTGGCCTCGCACAGTGCTCTAGTTTGGGCCAACACTCATGAGGAGCACTGGCCCGGGGGTTGATTAATTATCCATGGGGTTGCAAAGCCCTATGCAAATTTTTATTAAGTTATTAAGCAAATGTAGTACCAAAGTTGGGTCTTGCCAGACAAGTTTTAATCTCAACCGAATAAACAAGGGGGTCCCCATAACAACCCCGAGCATGTTAGGAGCGCAAAATATGGAAAACATAACACTGGTAGCAAGAAACTATGCGGTAACAGCAGAATAAAACACCTAGCAAAAGGCCAAGCCTTCCACCAATACCAAGATATATATGTGCATTAAATTAAATAGCAGATAATATTGTGATATGCCAAATCCATCTTATCACATGGAACAACCTGCACCTGCAACTAAGAACGCTATAAGAGGGGCTGAGCAGCGCTAATTTAGCCAATCAAAGGTTTGCTAGGATGTGGAGGGTTAGATGCTTTCATGGCAATTAGGAGACTGATATTCAAGTGGTAGGTAGCATAATTGTAACGATAAGAGCGATAAACTAGCAAGTGAAAATAGTATCGGGATCCGGGTACGATCATCTTGCCTGTTGGTTCTTCAGCAAAACAAGTAGCGGGATCCTCATAGTGATACTCTCCTAGGTCTTTGTACTCAGTATGAACACCCACATCTACCCAAGATAAACAGCAACAATAAACATCCAACCAGGGTGCAATGCACAAACAAGATGATGCATGATTCATTTATGAAGAATTCAACATGGCAATACAAAACTAGTCATGTTTCCCATGCAAAATTTGTTTATTAATGAATCTGGACAGAACCTCATGTTAAGTTATTAATACATGCATGAACATGGCAAATATGGATGCATCATGAAGAATCGATAGAAATGCATATAAAGAACACAAGAAACGTAGTTACGGTTCTCACGATACGCTCACGACAAGGTAAGAAGGCAAAACACAAGACAACCAATACCATGGGCTAATTCTTCGCATTCCAAGGTAGCCACTGGTTAGGCAATGAAAAACCAACCACAATAGACTCAAAGATCAATCAATTCCATGGAGTATAGCCCCCACAAGTCACAAAACAATAAAACAAACAATCTGCCACAAAACAGTAGCATAGCAACTTACACAGCCCACAACTTGAGCTACAGGAATCCTACAGCAGCAAACAAGGTATGGACAGAAACTAAATAATATATAAATCAACTTATCCAACTACACAATCTGCAAAGGAGGCACACATAAATAAGCATGAAGCTAGCAAGTAGGCATGATGAAACAGTTTTCTGGGACTTAGTGAAAATAACAGTTTTCTAGAATCTGAGTTAATCTAGTAGCATATTGACAACATAAGTTAACGGTGCTAGAGACCACCTCTTGGCATGAAAATCAACAGGGTGTTAGTAGACAACATCTACTCCAAAATACTAGCACTGAGCATGAGCTAATTCTCAACACATCCCAAGATACCAACCACTCTACATGGCATAAAAATAACAGCAGATTCTCAGACAGAGAAAGATTTAGCATGGTGAAAACAGAAACATCAAGTTGGCTACTTTGCAGCATGTTTCCCACTTATATGGGTGATTCTCATGTTAAAAAAAATACCATGGCATAATAGATATAAAACACTAGCACTTCCTAGTGGGCACATGCCCGAAACCAAGGAAGTATTAAATCATGCAAAAATGACAAAGTAGCATCACAGCTAAAAATGACAGTTTTACAAACTTGCTCAAAAGTGAAATCTGAAAGCACCAATGGATGCATTGGCTCTTTCTACCCTGATGTCATGTGCCATACTCATATGTTCATGTGAAACAACATGGCACAAATTATACTATCAAAATACCACCTACTCTTATAAGTGAGATATCTCTCTAACTGGACATAAGCAATACATGAACATAACAGATTTGGTAACTTGGATAGCATGGCAATACCACAAAACTATTATCAAACATAACCAACAAAGGGGTATGTCAAGTGGGGAAACCCACTAGGCCCCCCACACACATAAACTCTACTCACGCACACTCCAAAAGCAAGCACACACATGCTCTATATATGCCCAAGGTCATATGAGCACAAAAACAACCATGAGCACACCACCCATGAGGGGGGTTCCATCCACACACACACACTCACATGCACCATGTATGCATAAGCATATGGCACATACACACACAACACTCACAAGTGGACTAGGCACATACACTCACATACATGCTCATGTGTATGGGTGGTCATCCACACACATATGCACACATATATGCACAATGCATATATGCATATGCATATGTGTATGGTAACACACACACACTCCCACAAACACACATGCACACAAGAACACATACATATGCACTCACACTACATGTGTGCAAACTGACACACACACACACACTCAATACCCATGCATATATACACTTATGTATACACACATACACATACCCAACACACATACATGCACCTACACACACCTCACATACACAAGCACATATACATGCTACAAACCTACACATACAACATCTACATATATATATAACAGAAAAGAAAAGAAAAACAAACAAGCAGGTTTTGCATCTAAACACACATATACATATAGCAAAAGGAAAAGAAAAACAAAAGAAAAGGAAAGAAAAACCAAATAAAAAGGGGGGGAGGGGTTCGGCTCAAACCCGTGACCGACTGGTTGCTACCCCAAGTCGGTTGTCACTCTGCTATTGGCGCGGCACTTAATAGAGGAGGCCATCGAGCTCACTAATACACACACACATATGCGCTACTCTCTGACGAAGCTGACGAACAGAGAAACTGCGGCGACAGGCAACGACGGCGAGTGGCTCCGGCGATCTACAACACTAGCGGCACGACAGCAGGGACGCGGGGGACGCGGGGAGTGCAGGGGCTCCATTCCCGCACTCGGACGCGGAGGAGGCACCCGCAACGCAGCGCCTCGAGCTCGAGCAGGAGCGCGGCAGCGATGCATACGACGGCGGCGGGTCTAGCTAGCAGGGGAGGAGGACTACACGTCGATTGCTCACCTAGGGGAGGACAACGGCGACCCTGACGCAATGACGGGGAAGAAGAGGCAGAGACGACGTCGGCGACGAAGGGGAAGCAGACCCGATGACGACCCACGGCGAGGAGGAATAAGACGACGCAGTGGCATGGCCTTGGCGTCCCACGCGGATGCAGAGGACGTCAGGGAAGCAGATGGCAATGGCGACGCAATCCTGATGATCTCCTGCTCGAGGGGCTCGCCGGAGAAGCTCCCACAACAACGAGCTCCCATTGAACCTCACTGCACTCTCTCTGAACCCTTACCTGACAGGGGGAAAGAAGAGAGGAGGAGAGAGATGGAGGGGGAGATGGAAGCTGCGGCGGCGGCGGGGAAGAGAGGAACCCTAGCCTAGGGGGCACGCACGCCGAGGGGGGGACTAAATACCCATGGGCTAACGGCGACGGGCGACGGAAAAGAAGACAGAGGAGCGCTCTCTCTGTCTCTGCACTCACACATGCTCATTGACAGAGACGACGGGGCAGGTAGCCGTTCCCCGAGCGGACCGGGCCGCGGGGAAGGCAACGGCCCACTCTGTCTCTCTCTCTCTCTAGAAAAGAAAAACCACAGGGTTTTTCCTTTTAAACATAACAACAAGAAAACAAAAAAACCCAGAGGAAAAATAGAAGGGTATTTGTATAGAACCAAATAGATTTCCAAAGAAGATAAAATGTACTATTTAATAAAAAAATTCAGATGATTTTTAGGACAAGTTATTTTAATATTTTTAAAGTAGGCAGCCCCCTGTTATTTAAATGCCACAAATACATAAGGCTTAAAACAATAAAAGACCAACACTCACATGCTCAAAACATATTAGGCTTGCACTTGAACGTTTTTTAAACATTTTTAAAGGCAAGTTAATTATGTTTATAAAATAACATGGGAATAAAGGCATTAGTTGGGGTTTTTTGTTGAAAAGGAAAAGAGAGGGGAAGAGAAGGAGGTTGCACACCTACACTCCACCACATCACACACAAGACAAGATCACAACCAACCAATAGCACAAGGTCACATAAGAACCAAGAATGCATGATGGATGAAATGATGCATGGTGCATGAATGGCATGGTATGACAAGGTGCAATTCATTCCTTAAGCTCATGACACAAGGTTCATACAAGACAATACATGCCATAAAAGGTAGAGACGACACTTGGGCTGTCACACCTGTTGATCTCTTGGGGGTAGTATTAATGCTCCAGAGAACGTAGGGTAACTCCTCAACCCAACAACCCGGCGTTCGTTGTAAAGGAACCACAAGCTGGGGCTTGATACCTCTCAAGATTTCCAGGTTAGCACGATCTGCCTGGCCATTGGATTGTGGATGAGAAACAACAGAGACATCAATCCAGATGTGCTCACTTTCACAGAATCCCTTCATAGCCCCCTTGGACATATTTGTTCCATTGTCCGTGATGATACTATGAGGATAGCCAAAATAGTAGATCAACCTTTTGACAAACTGAACCGCCGTGGCTACATCACATTTACTAACCGGCTCAGCCTCCACCCACTTGGTAAACTTGTCCACCGCCACCAAAAGGTGGGTCTTCTTATCTTTAGAACCCTTGAAAGATCCAACCATGTCAAGCCCCCAGACCGCAAACGGCCAAGTGATTGGAATCATCCGCAACTCCTGAGCTGGCATGGGTGCATGTCTTCCGAACTTCTGACACCCGTCACACTTGGCAACCAGGTCTTGTGCGTGTTTATGAGCCGTCAGCCAAAAGAAACCATGGAGGAAAGCCTTGGCCACCAAGGATTTTGAGCTCGCGTGATAACCGCAATAACCGGCGTGTATTTCATTTAAAATCTCCCTGCCTTCTTCAGGAGAGACACAACGCTGGAAGATGCCGGTAACGTTGCACTTATGTAGCTCGCCATTAACGATGGTCATGGACTTAGATCGCCTCACAATTTTCATCGTCAGAGTCTCGTCCTCAGCCAAACTCGCCATAAGTCAAGAACGCCAGGTAAGATAATGTCCAATCCGAAATAGCATGTAGAGTTGCAACCGGCTGTCCTTCCATCTCAGGTATAGCTAGATCCTCCTCTGAAGGTAGATTAACAGATGGGTGATATATCACATCCAGGAAAACATTATACGGCACCGGCTTATGCTGAGAACCCATTCTTGATAATGCATCAGCCGCCTCGTGCTTGCGACGATCAATATGATCCACCTGATAACCCTTGAAATGACCAGCAATGATATCCACCGCCTGACGATAAGCCTCCATCCGTGGGTCCTTGGAGTCCCACGTGCCCAAAACTTGCTAAGCCACGAGGTCTGAGTCACCAAGGCATCTAACCCGGCTCAGGGTCATCTCCTTGGCCACACAGAGGCCATGAAGCAAGGCTTCATATTCAGCTGCATTGTTAGTACAAGGAAACATCAGCCTCAGCACCTAACAGAATTTATCACCTTTGGGGGAAGTTAAGACAACTCCATCCCCTGATCCCTCCAACTGTCTGGACCCATCAAAGTGGATTGTCCAGTATGTGTTGTCCGGCTTTTCCTCAGGTGATTGACACTCTGTCCATTCATTTATGAAGTCCACCAACGCCTAAGACTTAACAGCCATGCGAGGCACATACTTTAGATTAAGTGGCCCAAGCTCCAGCACCCACTTAGCAATCCTACCTATGGCTTCCCTGTTTTGAATTATATCACCCAACGGAGCAGAGCTAACCACACTGATCTGGTGTCCAAGGAAATAATGCTTCAACTTACGGTTCTCCATGAACACTCCGTATATCAGTTTCTGTCAATGTGGGTACCTTTGCTTGGATTCTGTGAGAACCTCACTAACATAATAAACTGGCCTCTGAACCGGGTACTCTTTCCCTACTTCCTTCCTCTCTACCACAATCGCAACACTGACAACCTGTTGTTAGCCACGTAGAGGAGCAAAGGCTCTTTCTCAGTCGGAGCAGCCAAAATCGACGGCTCAACCAATTGCTTTTTGAGCGCTTCAAGGGCTTCATCCGCAGCCTTACTCCAGACAAAGTCATCCATCTTTTTCATCATCTGGTACAGAGGAATAGCCTTCTCGCCCAGGCGGCTGATGAAGCGGCTTAAAGTGGCAATACGACCCACCAAGCATTGCACATCATTGACGCTCACCGGCTTAGACAGCGACGTCAGGGCCTTGATCTTATCCGGGTTAGCCTCGATCCCCCTCTCTGAAACCAAGAAACCTAGGAGCTTACTTGTAGTAACTCCGAAAACACACTTATCCAGGTTAAGCATCATCTTGTAGACCCGTAAGTTGTCAAACGTCTCCTTCAGGTCGTCAAGAAACATGTCCTTCTTTCTTGATTTAACCACAATATCATCTACATAGGCGTGAACATTGTGCCCAATCTGACCGTGAAGGCAATTCTGCACGCAACGTTGGTAAGTCGCATGCACACTCTTGAGCCAGAAAGGCATAGAAACATAGCAGAAAGCCCCCAAAGGTGTTATAAATGACGTCTTCTCCTGGACTTTAACTACCATCTTGATCTGGTGATAACCTGAATAGGCGTCCAGGAAACATAAAGTCTCGCAACCCGCCGTTGCATCAATAATCTAGTCGATACGGAGGAGAGCAAATGGGTCAACTGGATAGGCCTTATTAAGATGTGTGTAATCCACACACATACGCCACGTGTCATTCTTCTTAAGTACCAGCACGGGGTTTGCCAACCACTCAGGGTGAAATACTTCCACGATGAACCCTGCCGCCAAGAGCCGGGCCACCTCTTCTCCAATTGCTTTACGCCACTCTTCATTGAAACGACAGAGGAACTGTTTGATCCGTTTGAACTTAGTATCCACATTAAGGTGGTGCTCACCGAATTCTCTCGGTACACCCGGCATCTTAGATGGCTTCCATGTGAAGATGTCCCAATTCTCACGAATGAATTCAATGAGTGCACTTTCCTATGCAGGTTCCATGTTAGCGCCGATAATGAACTATTTTGATGAGTCACCCAGATTAAAATCCACCAGCTTGGTGCCATCTGCCGCAAACTTCAAGGGCAGCTCAGACTCCATACTGGGCTTCTTCAATGGAGTCATGTCTGCTGGGTCTACATTATCTTTGTAGAACTTGAGCTCTGCCTCCGCACAACTTGATTCCGCATAAGCCGCATTTCCTTGCTCATACTCAATGGCCACCTTCCGATCAGCGTTCACGGTAATCGTTCCATTGAGAGCTAGCATCTTGAGCTGTAGATAGACATAACAAGGCCTGGCCATAAACTTTGCGAAAGCCGGTCGGCCAAACAGAGCATGATATGGGCTCTTAATTTTCACCACTTTGAACCACAAGGTCTCTACCCTGTAGTTATACTCATCTCAAAACGCCATCTCTAGGGCAATCTTTACCATCGGGTAGGCCGACTTAGGTGGCACCACCCCATGAAAAATTATCGATGACGGCTTAAGAGCCTTGTCGGTTAACTCCATCAGCTGGAAAGTGTCGTAGTAGAAGATATTGATGATGCTGCCACCATCCATGAGTACTTTTGTGAACTTATAAACCCCAACCTGAGGTGCTACCACCATAGCCAGGTGACCTAGATTATCAACCCGCGGCGGGTGATCCTCCCGACTCCACATGATTGGATATTCCGAATATTTGAAGTATCGCGGGAGAGTCGGCGTGGCCGCATTAACCGCTCTCTTGTGCAGCTTCTGATCCCGCTTGTCAAGGATTGTAGTGAAAACATGATATTGCCCTCCACTAAGTTGCCTTGGGTTGCTCTGGTACCTTGACTAATTATTCTGCCGCTGACCTCCTTGATTGCCTTGACCCTGGTAACCTGAACTTGACCCGCCGGCACCAACACTGGCTCCTAAGCTGCCTGGACCTAAGCCGCCCGACGGGCCGTGACCATTGTTACGGTGGAGATGAAGGCTGTAATCCTAAAATTGTCGCATAATGCTGCAAACCTTCCATGTATGGGTTGCCAGCTTATTAGGTCGGTTGTGTGTTGGGCAAGGCTTGGTAAGCGCCTCTTCCAAGTTGAAAGGAGGTTCCTTACCCATGTTAAAAGGTGGCCTAAAATTTCCATTACCCCTGGCACGATTGTTCCCAGCACTGGTGTTCGCCACTAACTCTGACCCGCCATCCGGGTTCTTTCGTTTGCCCTGGTTACCGTTCCATCCCTGTTTTGTTGTTGATTATTGCCATTGTTGCTCTTCTTACCCTGAGCTGATTTCTCATCATCGGAGCCCGGGTTCTTGGAGGTATCTGAGTCTGCATATTTGGTGAGATCCGTCATGAGCTCATCCATATCTTGACAAGAATGGTTCACCTGCCCAAGCTTTTGCTTAAGGGGTAAAAAGTGACAGTTCCTTTCCAAAATAAAAACCGATTGTGACGCCGAAATATTCTTAGACGGGTGGATCACCGTCAAGATCCATCGGACCCAATGATAGGCCGACTCACCTTCCTAATGTACATAATGATCAAGATGTACGATCGTGATGGATTGCTTGCATGTTCCCCTAAAATTCTTGATAAAGCGTGCTTTCAACTCAGCCCAAGACGCGATGGTGTTAGGTGGCAAACCCTTCAATCAAGTGCGGGTCGGTCCTTGTAACATCATGATGAAGTATTTCGCACAAACCGCCTCACTTACATCCATCATCTTGGCAAGCTCATAGCTTTCAATCTAGGCCTTCGAGGGTAGATCAGCCATGTAGTTAGGCACCTTCCGTGGCCCTTTGAAGTCCTCAGGCAAACGCTCATTCCTTAAATCCGCCGTGAGACATGACACACCAACTCCCTGTTGGAAATATGCCCTAGACGCAATAATAAAATGGTTATTATTGTATTTCCTTGTTCATGCTAATTATCTATTGTTCATGCTATAATTGTATTAACCGGAAACCGTAATGCCTGTGTGAATACATAGACCACAACATGTCCCTAGTGAGCCTCTAGTTGGCTAGCTCGTCGATCAATAGATGGTCACGATTTCATGACCATGGACATTGGATGTCATTGATAACAGGATCACATCATTAGGAGAATGATGTGATGGACAACACCCAATCGTAAGCATAGTACAAGATCATGTAGTTCGTCTACTAAAGCTTTTCTAATGTCAAGTGTCATTTCCTTAGACCATGAGATTGTGGAACTCCCAGACCCCATAGGAATACTTTGGGTGTGCCAAACATCACAACGTAACTGGGTGGCTATAAAGGTACACTATGGGTATCCCCGAAAGTATCTGTTGGGTTGGCACGAATTGAGACTGGGATTTGTCACTCCGTGTGACGGAGAGGTATCTCTTGGCCCACTCGGTAAGACATCATCATAATGAGCTCAATGTGACTAAGGGGTTAGCCACGGGATGATGTATTACGAAAAGAGTAAAGAGACTTGCGGTAACGAGATTGAACAAGGTATTGGGATACCATTGATCGAATCTCGGGCAAGTATCATACCGATAGACAAAGGGAACTGTATACGGGATTTATTGAATCCCTGACATCGTGGTTCATCCGATGAGATCATCATGGAGCATGTGGGAGAAAACATTGGTATCCAGATCCTGCCGTTGGTTATTGACCGGAGAGGTGTCTCGGTCATATCTACGTGCCTCCCGAACCCGTAGGGTCTACACACTTAAGGTTCGATGACGCTAGGGTTATAGGGAAAGAGTGTACGTGGTTACCAAAGGTTTTTCGGAGTCCCGTATGAGATCCCGGACGTCACGAGGAGCTCCGGAATGGTCCGGAGGTAAAGATTCATATATAGGAAGTGAGGTTTTGGTCACTGAAGAGTTTCGGGCTTCACCGGTAACGTACCGGGACCATCGGAAGGGTTCCGGCGGTCCACCAAGGGGGGCACAGGCACCAGAGGGCTGCATGGTCTGCAAGTGGGAGGGAACCAGCCCTTAGGTGGGCTGGTGCGCCCCCCACAAGGGCCCAAGGCATAGCACAAGAGGAGAGGGGGTAAACCCTAGCCTAGATGGGCCTAAGGCCCACTTAGGGCGCCGCCCCTCCCTCTCTCCCTCTGGCCGCCGTACCAGATGGGATCTGGGGTTGCCGTCGGCCCTTAGGGTGGGAACCCTAGGGCGCAGCCCTCCCTCCTCCTCCTCCTATATATAGTGGAGCCCTTGGGGCTGCCGGGGACACGCATCTCTCTCTCCCACGGTGCAGCCCTACTCCTCCCGCTCCTCGTTCTCCGTAGTGCTTGGCGAAGCCCTGCCGGAGACCACGCAGCTCCAACGTCACCAAGTCGTCGTGCTGCTGGAGCTCTTCCACAACCTCTCCTTCCTCCTTGCTGGATCAAGGCATAGGAGAAATCACTGGGCTGCACGTGTGTTGAACGCGGAGGCGCCATTGTTCGACGGTTAGATCGGAATCCACCGCGATATAAATCGCTGCGAGTACGACTCCACCAATCGCGTTGTAGCATTGCTTCCACTTAGAGATCTTCAAAGGTATGAAGATGCACTCTCCCCTTGCTCGTTTCTAGTTTCTCCATAGATTGTTCTTGGTGACACGTAGGAAAGTTTTTGATTTACTACTACGACTCCCAATAGTGGTATCAGAGCCAGGCCTATGCGTAGAATCTATGCACGAGTAGCACAAGTTGTTGTGGGCATCGATCTTGTTAATTTTCTTACCGTTACTAGTCTTATCTTGATTCGGTGGTATTGTGGGATGAAGCGGCCCGGACCAACTTTACACGTACGCTTACGTGAGACCAGTTCCACCGTCTGACATGCACTTGTTGCATAAGGTGGATAGCGGGTGTATGTCTCTCCCACCTTAGTCGGATCGGATTCGATGAAAAGGGTCCTTATGAAGGGTAAATATCAATTGGCATATCACATTTTGGTTTTGGCGTAGGTAAGCAACGTTCTTGCTAGAAACCTAGAGCAGCCACGTAAAAACTTGCAACAACAAATTAGAGGATGTCTAACTTGTTTTTGCAGCATATGCCTTGTGATGTGATATGGCCAAAGGATGTGATGTCATGCATTGTGATGTATGAGATTGATCATGTTCTTGTAATAGGCTTCACGACTTGCATGTCGATGAGTATGACAACCGGCAGGAGCCATAGGAGTTGTCTTAATTTATTGTATGACCTGCGTGTCAATCATAAACGCCATGTAATTACTTTACTTTATTGCTAATCATTAGCCATAGTAGTAGAAGTAATAGTTGGCGAGACAACTTCATGATGACACAATGATGGAGATCATGGTGTCGTGCCAGTGACAGTGATGATCATGGTGCCCCGAAGATGGAGATCAAAGGAGCAAGATGCTATTGGCCATATCATGTCACTATATTGATTGCATGTGATGTTTAACATGTTTACATCTTATATTCTTAGAACGACGGTAGCTAAATAAGATGATCTCCCACTAAAATTTCAAGAAATGTGTTCACCCTACCGTTGCTAAGGTTCGTTGTTCCGAAGCACCACGTGATGATCGGGTGTGATAGGCTCTAACGTTCGCATACAATGGGTGTAAGCCAGATTTACACACTCAAAACACGTAGGTTGACTTGACGAGCCTAGCATGTACAGACATGGCCTCGGAACACGGAAGACCGAAAGGTCGAACATGAGTTGTATAGAAGATACGATTACCATGGAGATGTTCACCATTGATGACTAGTCTGCCTCAACGTGATGATCGGACACGGGCTAGTCAACGTGGATCATGTGTCACTTGGATGACTAGAGAGATGTCTATCTAAGTGGGAGTTCATTAAATAATTTGATTATGTGAACTTAATTATCATGAACTTAGTCTAAAAATTGTCTTTACAATCTATATTGTAGATCCAATGGCCAACGCTAATGTCACCCTCAACTTCAATGCGTTCCTAGAGAAAACCAAGCTGAAAGATGATGGAAGCAACTATGCGGACTGGGTCCATAGCTTGAGGATCATCCTCATAGCTTCGAAGAGATTATATGTCATTGATGCACCGCTAGGTGACGCACCCATTTTCCCAGCAGATCAAGACGTTATGAATGCTTGGCAGTCATGCTGTGATGATTACTCCCTGGTTAAGTGCGGCATGCTTTACAATTTAGAACCGGGGATCCAAAAGTGTTTTGAGCAACACGGAGCATATGAGATGTTCCAAGATCTGAAATTGGTTTTCCAAGCTCATGCCTGGGTCGAGAGATATGATGTCTCCGACAAGTTCTTCAGTTGTAAGATGGAGGAAAATAGTTCTGTCAGTGAGCACATACTCAAACGGTATCGGTTGCACAACCATTTGACTCAGCCGGGAGTTAATCTTCTGGATGACTTGGTCATTGAAAGAATCCTCCAGTCGCTTCCACCTAGCTACAAGAGCTTTGTGATGAACTACAACATGCAGGGTATGGAGAAGTCCATTCCTGAGTTGTACTCGATGCTGAAATCAGCGGAGGTCGAGATCAAAAAGGAACATCAAGTGTTGATGGTCAATAAGACCACTAGTTTCAACAAAGACAAGGGTAAGAAGAACTTTAAGAAGGACGAGAAAGCAGTTGCCGCGCCCGGTAAGCAAGTTGTCGGGAAGAAGAACAAGAATGGACCCAAGCCTGAGACTGAGTGCTTTTATTGCAAGGGTACCGGTCACTGGAGCGGAACTGCCCCAAGTACTTAACGGATAAGAAGGCCGGCAACGTTAAAGGTATATGTGGTATACTTGTTATTGATGTCTACCTTACTAGCGCTCGTAGTAGCTCCTGGGTATTTGATACCGGTGCAGTTTCTCACATTTGTAACTCCAAGCAGGAGTTGTGGAATAAGCGGAGTCTCGCAAAGGACGAGGTGACGATGCGCGTCGGGAATGGATCCAAGGTCAATGTGATCGCCGTCGGCACGCTACCTCTACATCTACCTTCGGGATTAGTTTTAAACCTCAATAATTGCTATTTAGTACCAGCTTTGAGCATGAACATTGTATCTAGATCTCGTTTGATGCGAGATGGCTACTCATTTAAATATGAGAATAATGGTTGTTCTATTTATATGAGAGAAATGTTTTATGGTCATGCCCCTTCGGTCAATGGTTTATTTTTGATGAATCTCGAACGTGATGTTACACATGTTCGTAGTGTGAGTACCAAAAGATGTAAAGTTGATAACAATAGTCCCACTTACATGTGGCACTGCCGCCTTGGTCATATTGGTGTCAAACGCATGAAGAAACTCCATGCTGATGGACTTTTGGGGTCTCTTGATTTTGAATCATTTGACACGTGTGAACCATGCCTCATGGGCAAGATGACCAAGAATTCGTTCTCCGGAACAATGGAGCGAGCAACTAACTTCTTGGAGATAATACATACCGATGTATGCGGTCCAATGAGCGTTGAGGCTCGCGGTGGCTACCGTTATGTTCTCATCCTCACTGATGACTTAAGCAGATATGGGTATGTCTACTTAATGAAACACAAGTCTGAAACCTTTGAAAAGTTCAAGGAATTTTAGAGTGAGGTAGAGAATCAACGTGACAGGAAAATAAAGTGCCTACGATCTGATCGTGGTGGAGAATATTTGAGTCACGAGTTTTACACGCACCTAAGGAAAAGTGGAATTGTTTCACAACTCACATCGCCTGGCACACCTCAGCGAAATGGTGTGTCCGAACGTCGTAATCGCACTCTATTGGATATGGTGTGATCTATGATGTCTCTTACTCACTTACCGCTATCATTTTGGGGATATGCATTATAAAATGCCGCATTCACTTTAAATATGGCACCGTCTAAGTCCGTTGAGATGACACCGTATGAATTATGGTTTGGAAAGAAACATAAGCTGTCATTTCTAAAAGTTTGGGGATGCAATGCTTATGTGAAGAAACTTCGACGTGAGAAGCTCAAACCCAAAGCGGAAAAGTGCGTCTTCATAGGATACCCCAAAGAAACTATTGGGTACACCTTCTACCTCAGATCCGAAGGCAAAGTCTTTGTTGCCAAGAATGGATCCTTTCTAGAGAAAGAGTTTCTCTCGAAAGAATTAAGTGGGACGAAAATAGAACTTGATGAGGTAATTGTACCTCCACTCGAACCAGAGAGTAGCGCACCATAGGAAGTTGTTTCTGTGGCGCCTGCACCGATTAGAGAGGAAGTTAATGATGATGATCATGAAACTTCAGATAAAGTTTATATTTGAAGGTCCACTAGGACACATTCCGCACAAGGGTGGTATGGCAACCCTGTCCTGGAGATCATGTTGTTGGACAACGGTGAACCTTTGAACTATGAAGAAGCAATTGCGGGCCCGGATTCCAACAAATGGCTTGAAGCCATGAAATCCGAGATAGGATCCACGTATGAGAACAAAGTATGGACTTTGGTGGACTTGCCTGATGATAAGCGAGCCATAGAAAATAAATGGATCTTTAGGAAGAAGACTGACACCGTTGGTAATGTGACCATCTATAAGGCTCGACTTGTTGCTAAGGGTTATCGACAAGTTCAAGGGGTTGACTATGATGAGACTTTCTCACCCGTAGCGATGCTGAAGTCTGTCCGAATCATGTTATCAATTGCCACATTTTAGGATTATGAGATCTGGCAAATGGACGTCAAAACGGCATTCCTTACTAGCTTCCTTAGGAAGAACTGTATATGATGCAGCGGAAGGTTTTGTCGATCCTAAAGATGCTAACAAAGTGTGCAAGCTCCAGCGCTCCATCTATGGGCTGGTGCAAGCATCTCGGAGTTGGAACATTCGCTTTAATGAGGTGATTAAAGCATTTGGATTTATACAGGTTTATGGGGAACCCTGTATTTACAAGAAAGTGAGTGCGAGCTCTGTACCATTTCTCATATTATATGTGGATGACATATTCACTACTGGAATCAGGATCTTTGCCGTCTGCCAGCTCTTTGTCGTCTGCCGGCTGACGGCAAAGAAGGTCTTTGCCATCAGCCTAAGTAAAACTGACGGCAAACAAAGAGCTGACGGCAAAGATATCATTGCTGTCAGCTTTCTCTTTGCCGTCTGCTAGCAGTCGACAAAGCCTCTTTGCCGTCTGCTAGTAGACGGCAAAGAGGGAGGGTGGCCCACAACGAGAACCAGCTAACAGCCACTCTCTTTGTCGTCTGCTTGCAGGCGGCAAAGAGAGTGGTCGTGTAACGGCCGTTTCCCCTGGCCCCACCCCACTAACTAAGGCTCTTTGTGGTCTGCTAGCAGACGGCAAAGAGCCTTAGTATACCTGTCAGTGCGCCCCATCCCTCTCTCTCCCCAGCCCGCACCCCTTACTCCCTCGTGCCCGAGCCGCCACCGGCCCCCATGCCACCGGTTGCCCCCGCCCCTGCCCCTGCAGCCGGCCAACGGCCGCCCCCGACCCTGCTATTGGCCGCCCCCGCCCCTACAGCCATCCGCTTCCGTCCCTACCGTTGTCCGCCCCCGCCCCTGCCGTCGGCGGCCCCTGCCCCCCGTCGGACACCCCCGCCCCTGCCACCGCCCAAGGTACTTCTCTTCTCCCCACTCCTCTTTTTTTAAGGTTTAGGTTTAATTTAGATTTTTTTTAATTAGGTTTAGGTTTAGGTTTAGTTTAGTTTTAGGTTTAGTTTAGGTTTAGTTTAGTTTAGGTTAGTTTAGGTTAGAAGAAGAAGAATAAGAAGAAGAAGCGCGCGGGGTCACGGATAGGAACAGCCTTCCTAATCTCCTCTTCTCCCCCTCTCCCCCTTCCCCAGCCCCCTATTCCCCTTCCCCCCTTCACTCTCCCTCCCCACCTCCCTTCCTCCGCTCTTTTCTTCGGCCTTCGCAGCACCTTCTTCGACGCCGAGACCAGCTCAAGCCTTCCACCGACCCCCGACCACCGATGCCATCGACCCCTGACCACCAACGCCACCGACCCCCGACTCCAGTGAACCTGAATCACCAACCCTTGACCCCCGGACACCACCGACCCCCGACGCCCCGACTCCGACTCCCCCAGGACCCCTGACCCCCAACTACCGACACCATCGCCCCCTACCACCGACACTACCGACCCCCGACCACCGACACCATCGACCCCTGACCACCAACGCCACTAACCCCCGACTCCACTGACCCGTGATACCACTATCTCCCGATGCCATTGACCACAGACTCCCGACACCTATTGTGCCTCTTGTTGACCAAAAAGGTGCTCTTCGGCCTTCGTGAGGCCGAGGAGGTCATAGTTTTGTAAATTGTGATCTAGGTCACATATTTTCCTATTTTGTTATAAAAAACATCATATTTTGTGTTGATTGGGTGAATTTCAATGTGAAGTTGTTCGACGACCTCCCCGTGCATTTGACGAGCTCCCCTGCTGCATTCGTTGGTGAGCACAAATGACATCTTCTCCCCCAGCACCCTTAAAAAAATTCCTCTATTCCGGTCTTCACGCCAATGAAAGTTGCTAGCTATAGGTGTCTTCAATCATCAGTATGTGTGACCACTATGCGTCTCCCGTTTGAAAGGGTTACATCTATAAATATGCATTCATTAGCATATTTATAACCATGATTCTTTTGTATTGTCCAACGTTATCCACGGACAGCCGAGTATGTGTAGATTGGGTTTGTTTTCCCATATGCTCTGCTCCGAATCCGATGCAGAATTTCGTCAGTGCCTCCGTGTTGTTATTGTTGGAAATATGCCCTAGAGGTAATAATAAATTGGTTATTATTGTATTTCATGGTTCATGATAATTGTCTATTGTTCATGCTATAATTGTGTTAACCGGAAACCGTAATACATGTGTGAATACATAGACCACAACGTGTCCCTAGTGAGCCTCTAGTTGGCTAGCTCGTTGATCAATAGATGGTCTCGGTTTCATGACCATGGACATTGGATGTCGTTGATAACGGGATCACATCATTAGGAGAATGATGTGATGGACAAGACCCAATCCTAAGCATAGCACAAGATCGTGTAGTTCGTTTGCTAAAGCTTTTCAATGTCAAGTATCATTTCCTTAGACCATGAGATTGTGCAACTCCCGGATACTGTAGGAATGCTTTGGGTGTGCCAAACGTCACAACGTAACTGGGTGGCTATAAAGGTACACTACGGGTATCTCCAAAAGTATCTGTTGGGTTGGCACGAATCGAGACTGGGATTCGTCACTCCGTGTGACGGAGAGGTATCTCTGGGCCCACTCGGTAAGACATCATCATTATGAGCTCAATGTGACTAAGGAGTTAGTCACGGGATGATGTATTACGGAACGAGTAAAGAGACTTGCCGGTAACGAGATTGAACAAGGTATGGGGATACCGACGATCGAATCTCGGGCAAGTACCATACCGATAGACAAAGGGAATTGTATACGGGATTGATTGAATCCCCGACATCGTGGTTCATCCGATGAGATCATCGTGGAGTACGTGGGAGCCAACATGGGTATCCAGATCCCGCTGTTGGTTATTGACCGGAGAGGTGTCTCGGTCATGTCTACGTGTCTCCCGAACCCGTAGGGTCTACACACTTAAGGTTCGATGATGCTAGGGTTATAGGGAAAAGGTATACGTGATTACCGAAGGTTGTTCGGAGTCCCGGATGAGATACCAGACGTCACGAGGAGCTCCGGAATGGTCCGGAGGTAAAGATTGATATATAGGAAGTCCAGTTTCGGTCACCGGAAAGTTTTCGGGCTCATCGGTATTGTACCGGGAGTGCCGGGAGGGTGCCGGATGACCCCCGGGAGGGGTGTGACGACCAGAGGACTTCATGGGCTGTTAGATAAAGTGTGTCAGCCCTTATTGGGCTGGGAAATACTTTTGCTAAAGGCCCATGTGGCTGGAGATAAGGAGATAAGGCAAAAAGGATTTAAAAGGAGGAGATCCACCTCCCTTGTGGGAGGTGGACTCTCCCTTTAATTCGGCCGGCCATCTCCTCTTTGGAGTAGAGGCCAAGCCAGCCCTCCACGTCCCTCCTCCTATATATACTTGAGGTTTTGGATGTTTTGAGACAGGATTTGATCTCTCTCTCTCACGGCGAAGCCCTACCTCTCTTCTTCCTCCTCCGCAGCGCTTAGGCGAAGCCCTGTCGGAATACCTTGCTACTCCACCACCACCGAGCCGTCGTGCTGCTGTTGGAGCCCTTCCCCAACCTCTCCTTCCTCCTTGCTGGATCAAGGTGTTGGACACGTCACCGGGCTGCACGTGTGTTGAACGCGGAGGTGCCGTCCGTTCGGCACTTGATCGGATCTACCGCGATCTGAATCGCTGCGAGTACGACTCCATCAACCGCGTTCTTGTAACGCTTTCGCTTAGCGATCTTCAAAGGTATGAAGATCCACTCTCCCCTTGCTCGTTGCTGGTTTCTCCATAGATGGATCTTGGTGAACGCGTAGGAAATTTTTTGATTTACTACTACGTCTCCCAAAAGTGGCATCATGAGCTAGGTCTATGCGTAGAATCTATGCACGAGTAGAACACAAAGCAGTTGTGGGCGTCGATTTTGTTAATATGCTTGCCATTACTAGTCTTATCTTGATTCGACGGTATTGTGGGATGAAGCGGCCCGGACCAACCTTACACGTACGCTTACGTGAGACCGGTTCCACCGCCTGACATGCACTAGTTGCATAAGGTGGCTAGCGGGTGTCTGTCTCTCCCACCTTAGTCGGATTGGATTCGATGAAAAGGGTCCTTATGAAGGGTAAATAGCAATTGGCATATCACGTTGTGGTTTTGACATAGGTAAGAAACGTTCTTGCTAGAAACCTATAGCAACCACGTAAAAACTTGCAACTACAAATTAGAGGACGTCTAACTTGTTTTTGCAGCATATGCCGTGTGATGTGATATGGCCAAAAGGATGTGACGTGATGCATTGTGATGTATGAGATTGATCATGTTCTTGTAATAGGGTTCACGACTTGCATGTCGATGACTATGACAACCGGCAGGAGCCATAGGAGTTGTCTTATATTATTGTATGACCTGCGTGTCAATCATAAACGCCATGTAATTACTTTACTTTATTGCTAAACGTTAGCTGTAGTAGTAGAAGTAATAGTTGGCGAGACAACTTCATGAAGACACAATGATGGAGATCATGATGATGGAGATCATGGTGTCGTGCCGGTGACAGTGATGATCATGGTGCCCCGAAGATGGAGATCGAAGGAGCAAGATGATATTGGCCATATCATGTCACTATATTGATTGCATGTGATGTTTATCATGTTTACATCTTATTTGCATAGAACGACGGTAGTAAATAAGATGATCTCTCAATAAAATTTCAAGAAAGGTGTTCACCCTAACTGTGCACCGTTGCTAAGGATCGTCGTTCCGAAGCACCACGTGATGATCGGGTGTGATAGGTTCTAACGTTCGCATACAACGGGTGTAAGCCAGATTTACACATGCGAAACACTTAGGTTGACTTGACGAGCCTAGCATGTACAGACATGGCCTCGGAACACGGAAGACCGAAAGGTCGAACATGAGTCGTATAGAAGATACGATCAACATAGAGATGTTCACCATGGATGACTAGTCCGTCTCACGTGATGATCGGACATGGGCTAGTTGACATGGATCATGTATCACTTGGAAGACTAGAGAGATGTCTATCTAAGTGGGAGTTCATTAATAATTTGATTAAGTGAACTTAATTATCATGAACTTAGTCTAAAAATGTCCTTGCAAATTATGTCATAGATAGCTCGCGCTGTAGCTCCACAGTTTTATTGATACAATCCTAGAGAAAAGTAAGTTGAAAGTTGATGGTAGCAATAATGCGGACAGGGTCCGTGATCTGAGGATTGTCCTCATTGCTGCACAGAAAGCTTATGTTTTTGATGTACTGCTAACTGCACCACTCCCTCAAGTGTTGTCTGTAGATGTTGTGAACATATGACAGGCACTTTTTGGTGACTACGTGATAGTTCAATGCGTCATGCATTGCGGCTTAGAATTGAGGCTCCAAAACGTTTTGAACGTCACGGAACATATGAGATGTTCTAGGAGCTGAGATTGTGATCTCAGGCTCGTGCCTATGTTGAGAGGTATGAGACCTCCAACAAGATTCTTTGTCTGCAAGATAAAGGAGAATAGCTCAATCGCTGAGCGTGTGCTCAGATTGTCTGGGTGCTACAATCACTTGAATCAAGTGGGAGTTAATCTTCCAGATGAGATAGTGATTAATGCAGTTCTCCAAGTCACTGCCACCAAGCTACTAGAGCTTCGTGATGAACTATAACATGCCAGGGATGGATAAGATGATCCCTGAGTTGTTCGTGATGTTTGACACCACGAAGGTAGAAATCAAGAAGGAGCATCAAGTGTTGATGGTTAAGTTAAACCACTAGCTTCAAAAGGGGCAAGGGCAAGAAGGGAAAACTTTAGGAATGGCAAGCCAGTTGTTGCTCTAGTGAAGAAACCCAAGGTTGAGCCCGAACCCGAGACTAAGTGCTTCTGTTATGAGGAGAATGTTCGCTGAAGCGGAAAAACCCTAGATGCTTGGTAGATAAGAAGGCTGGTAATGTCAATGGAGGTATATTTGATATACGTGTTAGTGATGTGTACCTTGCTGGTACTCCTAGTAGCACCTGGGTATTGGATACCGGTTCGGTTGCTAAGTGTTAGCAACTCGAAATAAAAGCTACGGAGTAAATGGAGACTAGCTAGGTGAAAGGTGACGATGTATGTTGGAAGTATTTCCAAGATTGATGTGATCACCATCGCACGCTCTCTCTACCTTCAGGATTTGTGATAAACCTAAATAAATGTTATTTGGTGTTTGCGTTGAGCATGAACGTGATTAGATCATGATTAGTGCGATGCGATTATTCATATAAGTTAGAGAATAATGGTTATTCTGTTTACATGGATAATGCCTTCAATGGTCATGCACCCACTCAAAATGGTTTATCGAATCATGATCGTAGTAATACAGATATTCATAACATTGGTACCAAAAATATATAAAGTTAATAATGATAGTACCACATACTTGTGGCACTGCCGCTAAATGTCATATTGGTATAAATCGCATGAAGAAACTCCATGATGATGGATTTTTTTTTGACTCACTCGATTTTGATTCGGTTGAGACATGCGAGCCATGCCTCTTGGGCAAGATGACTGAGACCCCGTCATCCAATATGATGGAGCGGGCAAGTGGCTTATTGGAATTAATACATGTTGATGTATGTGGTCCAATGAGTGTTGAAACACACAGTGGATATCGTTGTTTTTCTTTACCTTCACTGATGATTTGAGTAAATA
This sequence comes from Hordeum marinum, assembly GCA_022496015.1. Taxonomy (NCBI): domain Eukaryota; kingdom Viridiplantae; phylum Streptophyta; class Magnoliopsida; order Poales; family Poaceae; genus Hordeum; species Hordeum marinum. The sequence goes on from CM039675.1 coordinate 429,052,454, forward strand.
TGAGGATATTTACTTAATGAAACACGAATCTGAAATGTTTGAAAGGTTCAAGGAGTTTCAGAGTGAAGTTAAAGATCATCGTAACAAGAAGATAAATGTCTATGATATGATCATGGAGGTGAATATCTAAGTTACGAGTTTGGTATGCAATTTTAGACAATGTGGAAATTGTTTCACAGCTCACGCCTCCTGGAACACCATAGTGTGATGGTGTGTTCGAACGTCGTAGTCGTGCTCTATTGGATATAGTGAGTACTATGATGTCTCTTATCGTTTTACCACTATCGTTATGGGGTTATGCATTAAAGACAAATCCATTCACTTTAACAGGGCACCATCTAAGTCTGTTGAGATGACACCGTGAGAATTATGGTTTGACAGAAGCCTAAGCTGTCATTTCTTAATGTTTGGGGCTGCGACGCTTATGTGAAAATGGGTTTTTCACCTAGCGAGCTCGAACCCAAAGCAGACAAATGCATCTTCATAGAATACCCTAATGAGACATTGGGTATACCTTCTATCTCAGATCCAAGCGCAAAAGGTGTTTGTTGCCAAGAACGGATCCTTTCTTGAGAAAGAGTTTCTCTCGAAAGAATTGAGTGGGAGGAAGATAGAACTTGATGAGGTTGTTGAACCTTTGTTTCAACCAGAGAATATCGCAACACAGAAAGATGTTTCTGTAGAGCCTACTCAGTTGAAAAGGAAGTTAATGATGATGATCATGAAGCTTCGGATCAAGTCACTATCGAACCTCGTAGGTCGACAAGGACGCGTACTGCTCCTGAGTAGTACGACAACCCTGTCTTGGAAATCATGTTGTTGGATAACGATGAACCTACGAACTATGGAGAAGCGATGGTGGGCCCGGATTCCAACAAATGGCTAGGAGCCATGAAATCCGAGAAAGGATCCATGTATGAAAACCAAGTATGGACTTTGGTAGACTTGCCTATTGAATGGCGGGTCATTGAGTACAAATGGACCTTTGAGATAATCATAGACGCTAATGGTGAAATGTCACCGTTTATAAAGCTCGACTTGTCGCAAAGAAGTTTCCGCCAAGTTCAAGGAGTTGAATGTGATGAGATTGTCTCATCTGTAGCGATGCTAAAAGTCTATTAAAATTTTGTTAGCAGTTGCTGCATTTTTCGATTATGAAATCTGGCAGATGGATGACAAAACAAGGTTTCCGTAATGGTTTCTGTGAGGAAGAGTTGTATGTGATACAACCAGAATGTTTTGTCAATCCTAAGGATGCTAATAATATGCAAACTCCAGCGATCCTTGTATGGACTGGAGCAAGAATCTCGGAGTTGGAATATATGCTTTGATGAGGTGATCAAAGTGTTTAAGTTTATACAAAGTTTATGAGAAACTTGTATTTGCAAGAAAGTGAGTGGGAGCACTATAGAATTTCTTATAAGAATATGTAGTTGACATATTATTGATCGGAAATGATGTAGAATTTCTGGAAGAGCATGAAGGGTTGTTTGAAAAGAGTTTTTTCAAAGGAAGACCCAGATAAAGCTACTATTTTATTGAGCATCAAGATCTATAGGGATAGATCAATTCGCTTGATAAGTTTTTTCGACGAAGACATACCTTAACAAGTTTTTGAAGGAGTTCAAAATAGATGGGTCAAAGAAGGAGTTCTTGACTGTATTGTAAGGTGTGAAATTGAGTAAGACTCAATACCCGACCACGGCAGAAGATAAAGAAAAGATGAGGGTCATCTCCTATGCTTTAGCCATAGGCTCTATATAGTATGCCATGCTGTGTACCGCACCTGTGTGTGCCTTGCCATGAGTCTGTCAAGGGGTACAAGAGTAATCCAAGAGTGGATCACTAGACAGTGGTCAAAGTTAGCCTTAGTAACTTGAGAACTAAGGAAATATTTCTCGATTATGGAGGTGATAAAGAGTTAATCGTAAAGTGTTACGGTGATGCAAGCTTTAAAACCAATCCGGATGACTCTTAGTAGAAATCCAGCTACGTATAGTGGAGCAGCCATTTGGAATAGCTCCAAGTGGAGCGTGGGAGCAGTATCTACAAATATGAAATGGAAAGTTTGCAAAGGTACACACGGATCTGAATGTCGCAGACCCGCTGACTAAAAACCTCTTTCACGAGCAGAACATGAACAAACCCCAGAACTTATTGGGTGTTAATCACATGATGATATGATCACATGGTGATGTAAGTGTTAATCACATGGTGATGTGAACTAGATTATTGACTCTAGTGCAAGTGGGAGACTATTGGAAATATGCCCTAGAGGTAATAATAAATTGGTTATTATTGTATTTCATGGTTCATGATAATTGTCTATTGTTCATGCTATAATTGTGTTAACCGGAAACCGTAATACATGTGTGAATACATAGACCACAACGTGTCCCTAGTGAGCCTCTAGTTGGCTAGCTCGTTGATCAATAGATGGTCTCGGTTTCATGACCATGGACATTGGATGTCGTTGATAACGGGATCACATCATTAGGAGAATGATGTGATGGACAAGACCCAATCCTAAGCATAGCACAAGATCGTGTAGTTCGTTTGCTAAAGCTTTTCAATGTCAAGTATCATTTCCTTAGACCATGAGATTGTGCAACTCCCGGATACCGTAGGAATGCTTTGGGTGTGCCAAACGTCACAACGTAACTGGGTGGCTATAAAGGTACACTACGGGTATCTCCGAAAGTATCTGTTGGGTTGGCACGAATCGAGACTGGGATTCGTCACTCCGTGTGACGGAGAGGTATCTCTGGGCCCACTCGGTAAGACATCATCATTATGAGCTCAATGTGACTAAGGAGTTAGTCACGGGATGATGTATTACGGAACGAGTAAAGAGACTTGCCGGTAACGAGATTGAACAAGGTATGGGGATACCGACGATCGAATCTCGGGCAAGTACCATACCGATAGACAAAGGGAATTGTATACGGGATTGATTGAATCCCCGACATCGTGGTTCATCCGATGAGATCATCGTGGAGTACATGGGAGCCAACATGGGTATCCAGATCCCGCTGTTGGTTATTGACCGGAGAGGTGTCTCGGTCATGTCTACGTGTCTCCCGAACCCGTAGGGTCTACACACTTAAGGTTCGATGACGCTAGGGTTATAGGGAAAAGGTATACGTGATTACCGAAGGTTGTTCGGAGTCCCGGATGAGATACCGGACGTCACGAGGAGCTCCGGAATGGTCCGGAGGTAAAGATTGATATATAGGAAGTCCAGTTTCGGTCACCGGAAAGTTTTCGGGCTCATCGGTATTGTACCGGGAGTGCCGGGAGGGTGCCGGAGGACCCCCGGGAGGGGTGTGACGACCAGAGGACTTCATGGGCTGTTAGATAAAGTGTGTCAGCCCTTATTGGGCTGGGAAATACTTTTGCTAAAGGCCCATGTGGCTGGAGATAAGGAGATAAGGCAAAAAGGATTTAAAAGGAGGAGATCCACCTCCCTTGTGGGAGGTGGACTCTCCCTTTAATTCGGCCGGCCATCTCCTCTTTGGAGTAGAGGCCAAGCCAGCCCTCCACGTCCCTCCTCCTATATATACTTGAGGTTTTGGATGTTTTGAGACAGGATTTGATCTCTCTCTCTCACGGCGAAGCCCTACCTCTCTTCTTCCTCCTCCGCAGCGCTTAGGCGAAGCCCTGTCGGAATACCTTGCTACTCCACCACCACCACGCCGTCGTGCTGCTGTTGGAGCCCTTCCCCAACCTCTCCTTCCTCCTTGCTGGATCAAGGTGTTGGACACGTCACCGGGCTGCACGTGTGTTGAACGCGGAGGTGCCGTCCGTTCGGCACTTGATCGGATCTACCGCGATCTGAATCGCTGCGAGTACGACTCCATCAACCGCGTTCTTGTAACGCTTCCGCTTAGCGATCTTCAAAGGTATGAAGATCCACTCTCCCCTTGCTCGTTGCTGGTTTCTCCATAGATGGATCTTGGTGAACGCGTAGGAAATTTTTTGATTTACTACTACGTCTCCCAAAAGTTATCCGGGTACACATCCTCTCTGTTTATTGCCGAGATGTGTATCAGGAGAACAGTGGGGAGGTGCTGCCAAAATTGTGAGTCAGATCCGGAGCGGAGCATGGGAAAGCGAACCCAATCTACACATACACGGGTGGGATTAGGAACTATCTTTACTTACTAGCGTCGAGGTTGCATCGACGTAATAAAACTAACAAACTCTATTAACTGATGAATATGGTTTGCTGAATTATGTATATATTTTTTGTGTGTCCAGTAGCTAGGCAAGATGTGTGATCGTGGGTGGATGTACACCGGTCACACTAGTCAGAAAGACATGACCCGTGAATGCATAATAAAAACCAAGGTGTTTTTGGGAGTCGCATTTGCAATTGGATAGAAAAAAAACCTGGTGCCCTTGTGTCGATTGCGACAACTTTAAGAAGAAGTCAGAGTTTGAAATGATCAAACACCTGCAGAATTGGGGTTTTACGCCTAATTATACGGTCTAGACATTTCATGGTGAGTCTTCCCAACGTGCCAGAGCTGAGGTGGTTCGTCGTCGCTCCGACGAGCATGGTACCGGGATCGAAGACATGGTGCAAGACTTTGATAATGCTCGGGATTCGGACGATGAGATGGAGGAATCTGCAAAGGACTTTTATGAAATGTTGGAGTCTTCAAAATGTCCTCTCCACCAGCACACTGAGCTTTGTCAGTTGGATGCCATCGTGCAAGTAATGGCTCTGAAGGCTTAGTTCAACCTTGGAAGAGAATGCTACGATTGGACGATGACGATATTTGGACGGTTTCTACCCAAAGGCCATGTATTGCCAGCAAACCTATACCAGTCGAACAAAATCCTACGTGTGCTTAAGATGCCCTATCAGAAGATAGATGCCTGTGAGAATGGATGTGCCTTATTTAGGCTTGAGTATGCGGGCTTGAACTATTGCCCCATTTGCAATGCTTCCAGGTATGTTCTGGTAGACAACAGTATGGGTGAGAAGAGTCAGACCAAAATTCCCATTAATGTTCTTCGGTATCTGCCAATCATACCAAGACTTCAACGTCTTTTCATGGTCAAAGAGACGGTCAGACAGATGACGTGGCATAAATTGGGCAAAAGAACAGAACTAGATGCAGATGGGAATTCAATGTTGGGACACACTTCAGACACTTTTGTGTGGAAGCACTTCGATGCATTACATAAGGATGAAGCGGCAGATCCAAGGCATCCTCGAGTTTCCATCAGCATGAATGGGTTCAATGTGTATGGTATGACAGCAACACAATATAGTTGTTGGCCTGTATTTGTCATTCCACTCAATCTCCCCCCCCCCCCCCTAGAGAGATTTTGAAAAGAAAGAACATTTTCTTGACGTTGATAATTCCAGCGCCCAAATATCCAGGGAAGAATATGAATGTGCACATGCAGCCACTTAAGGATGAATTGCAAGAAGCCTGGGATAATGGGATCAAGACATACGACGCCGCTACCAAAAAGAACTTCAAAATGCATGTGTGGTACATGTACTCGTCGCATGACTTGCCGGCGTATGCGCGATTCGTTGGATAGTGTGTGCATGGAAGGTTTCCGTGCCCCACATGCAAGGCAGCTCTTGAGTTCCGTTGGCTGCAGGCGGGTCGCAAGTTTTCTTGCTGCGACATGCATAGACAATTCCTAGATCCTGACCATAAGTTCAGAAAAGATAAGAAGAATTTCATCAAAGGTAGAGTTGTCAAAAACACTGCACCACCTGCGTTAATAGGCCAACAGATCCTGGATCAGATAAATGCTCTCGAGCCGGATCCAGATCGTCCAGGGTATTTCAAAGGGTATAATACGGAACATGCCTGGACTCACAAGATATGTTTGTGGGATCTGCCTTACTTTAAAGACCACCTTTTCCCACACAACATCGACATGATGCACACTGAAAAGAATATGACGGAGGCCCTTTTTGGTACATTGATTGGCATAGAGAGGAAGTCGAAGGATAATCCTAAGGCTAGAGTCAATCAGGAGGCTATATGTGATAGACCATTACAAAACATTTGACAACCGAAAGGAAAGAATAACTGGAGGAAGCCATAGGCATGGTTCAATCTTGGAAGGACAGCTATGAGGGAAATGATCTTGTGGGTGAAAATGCAGTTGATGTTTCCCAATGGTTATGCAGTGAATCTAAAGAGGGGAGCGAGTCTTGAAAAATTGAAAATATTTGGTCTCAAGAGTCATGATTGGCACATATGGCTTGAGCAGGTAATGCCGGTGATGTTGCGTGGCTTTATCCCTGAGGATGAATGGCTAGTACTGGCAGAGCTGAGCTATTTCTTCCGTGCTCTTTGTGCGAAAGAACTATCGCCTGACGTGCTAGACGAACTAGAAGAGTAGGCGTCGGAGTTGATCTGCAAATTAGAAAAGATCTTTCCACCGGGCTTCTTTAATCCAATGCAGCATTTGATTTTGCATCTCCCGACCGAGGCAAGATTGGGCGGCCCATGCAAAATTGTTGGTGCTTCGCAACTGAGAGGATGCAAATGTAACATCCCAAAATCTCATTTTGGAATGTTATGAAATATAGCTATGCATCATCATCATTTTGTCGGAATGTAATGAATTTTGTTGAAGTGCTTCTTTTGAAATTCTAAAAGGCCATTTCAATTTTCCCATGTATTTGTTTCACCTATTTGAAAACCTTTGGAAATGTTCAAAGAAAGAGAGGAGTAACATGACACTCCACACCAGGGGCATCTTGGTGAAATATTTGAGCAATTAAACCAGGGAGTTCTTTGAAAATTTATCTCAAAAGGATTTAAAATCAATTAGGCATTTTTCTGAAAATAAATTTTAAAAAGATATTCAATATGACAGAGGAAAAATGTTCATTAAATAGCATTAATTCTCCTAATCATTTTGATTTATATATTTCCTATGTTTGGAAATGTTTTGAATGCATTAAAAGAGTATTTACTACGCTGGAAATAGAAAAGGAAAGTATTTAAACCGAACCGGGCCGGCCCACCGTCTTTAATTCCCGAAACCACTCCGAGTCGGCCACCGACGCGCTAACCACACCCCCACCCTCACTGATGCGCGGGACCCACCGTTCGACCGCGGCGTCAGCGCGGTCATCCCCTTCCCCACGCCCGACCGCCGTCGCCGGAGATCCCTCTCTGTGGATCTCGCCCCTCGTGCCCTCCCTGACCACCGCGCCGCCCCTATATAAAGCCCCGCCTCTCCTCTCTCCATTCCACACCCGAAACCCACTTTTCCCTCACCGGAGCGCTGCCCCAGCCCTCACCGGAGTTCGGCACCCAACCGAACGTCCCCGAGCTCATGCCCGTCGCCCCACTCACCCCCAGCCCCCTCCGATGCCACCAATTGACGTCGGAGATTCGCCGTCGCCGTTTGAATCCTTCGGACGCCGCCCCCGACCACCGCACCGTCGTCCCCGAGCATCTCCGACCACCGGCCGCCGTTGAGCTCGCCAGAGACCCCGACCCCCTCTCTGTAAGCCTCCACCTCCACCCGTGGCCGTCGGATCCGTAGTCAACGCGCGAGATTAGATCTGTTTAATAATCGAACTGGTACGCTTTAGTTGTCATTCGTCCGCTCGTTAGCTCTCACGCACAGGCCCTCGCGGCCAATCACAACATGACACGTAGACCCTATCCGATCGATAGGAAGTTTTTCTTTTTCTTTTCTGTTTTAGAAAACAGAATGTATTCTGTTTTTGTTTTCATCATATCTTTTAAAATATTTGGTGTTTTTATTTTATTCTTTTTGCATTAGTTCACAAATTTGATGTAGTTTATGTCTGTCTGCTTAGATTTCAAATTTGAACTTTCAATTGTGAATCTAATCAAATTTGTTTAAATTACTAAAATCTGTATAACTAGAGTTTAAAAAAATATTTTTGAGTGAATCTTTTTGCCACCGTTTTGTATTAGTGAAACCTATCATTCTACATAGTTTGAGAATTTTTAGGATGAATTTGGTTACTGTTTTTAACAAAAACAGAATCTATTTAGTTAATAGATTTTAATTAAATAGACTTTTAATTAATTTGAACCTGAATTAATTTAACTTTTTTTTAGATTTCAATAGGTTCTGTTGATTCAACATTAGGTGTATTTTTTTCTGTTAATAAAATATGTTTTTCAAATTGTTTTGTGCTCTAGTTTGAATAGGTTCATCTTGTTTTCACCATTTGTATTGTTTAGAAAAAACTTTTGTAATAATTCTTTCAAATTCTTGTTTTCACCGCTCATGTCTCAGCTGGAGCCATGAGTCTGAAGAAGCGTGAGTTTTGCAACTTACGCCAGGGGAACCGTTCCGTGGCCCAGTACGTGGATGACTTCAGCACGTTGGCTCGTTATGCACCAGGAGATGTGGCCGATGATGCAGCCAAATAGGAGAAGTTCTTGGAAGGACTCAATGATGAGTTGAGCGTGCAGTTGATGGTGGCTACTTTCAGCAACTACCAGGAGCTGGTAGACAAGGCCCTCATCTTGGAGGGGAAACAGCAGCAGATCGAGAACCGCAAGAGGAAGTATGCACAGGGGAAGTCTACCTCTGGAGCTCATCAGAAGCCCCGCTACACCCCGTACTCAGGAAATACCGGATCAGGGATCGGTAAGTATGGAGGACACAATCATCCCGTGCACAACCATGGAGGTCATAACCATGCAGGAAATGGGAATAATCGTCCCAACAATGGCTGCTTCAAGAATGGTAATGAAAGTAGGAATGGCAATCAACACCGTTCCGCTCCAGCTCAGAAGGATCTGAACCATATCACCTGTTTCAAGTGTCAGAAGACAGGGCACTATGCCACTGAATGCCCTCAGAACAAGCAAGGAAATGGAAACGGCAACAACAACGGCAACTCCGCAGCTAAGAAGCCAAATCATTTTCCTTGTGCTTAGGTGAACCACCTCGATGTGGAAGAAGTCTATGATCGGCCCGAGACTGTGGTTGGTAAGTTTTTATTGCATTCACGTCCAGTTATGGTACTTTTTGATTCTGGTGCAACTCATTCATTCATATCAAGGGTAGTTGTGGAATAGTATGGTTTACCCACCAGAACCCTTAGTAAGCCCATTAAAGTCAATTCCCCAGGAGGTATGATGATGGCAGGGATAGGATGCCACGCCTTGAAACTCCACATAGGAAACCATGTTTTTCCTACCGACCTCATCGTCTTAGAATCCCAGGGATTGGATGTAATCCTAGGCATGGATTGGATGACCAAGTATGAAGGAAATCTTGATTGCCCCAGCAAGTCTATTTCACTCACCACTCCGGAGAACAAGAGGATTAAGTATGTATCCCGACGCACACAGATGAGTGCTCGGTTAAACTCCCTCACAGGAGTTGTTCAGGAGGAAGTGTCGGTTGTACAAGACTTTCCAGATGTATTCCCGGAGGAATTACCAGGCATGCCACCAGATAGGGAGATTGAGTTTCTGATAGAGCTACTACCAGGAACCGCCCCAATTTCCAAGAGACCCTATCGGATGCCCGCAAATGATTTAGTAGAAATCAAGAAGAGGATTAAGGAGCTATTGGATAAGGGATATATTTGCCCAAGTTCATCACCTTGGGGAGCCCCAGTTCTTTTGGTGGAGAAGAAAGATAAAACCTTGAGGATGGTGGTCGATTATCGTGCATTGATCGAGGTGACTATCAAGAATAAGTACCCTCTGCCGATGATTAATGACCTGTTTGACCAGCTAGTAGGCGCCAAAGTATTCTCCAAGATCGATCTTCGATCAGAGTATCGCCAACTGAAGATTCGTGAACAGGATATACCCAAAACAGCTTTCACCACCAAGTATGGCTTATATGAGTATACAGTCATGTCCTTTGGTTTGACTAATGCTCCTGCCTACTTCATGAATATGATGAACAAAGTGTTTATGGAATATTTGGACAAGTTTGTCGTGGTGTTCATCGATGACATTTTGATATTCTCCAAGAGCGAGGAAGAACACAAGGAACACTTGCGTTTAGTTCTGGAGAAGCTTAGAGAGCGTCAGCTATATGCCAAGTTCAGTAAATGTGAATTTTGGCTGACAGAAGTCGTATTCTTTGGACACATTATTTCTGGAGAAGGAATAGCACTAGACCCCACTAAGGTTGAAGCAGTCACTGAGTGGAAGTCACCCACCTCGGTTAAGGAGATCCGCAGTTTTCTCGGACTTGCCGGATATTACCGGAGATTCATTGAGAATTTCTCAAAGATTGCCAAGCCCATGACAGAGCTGTTGAAGAAAGAGTCTAAGTATATCTGGACTGACGAATGTGAGGCCAGTTTCCAGGAGTTGAAGAAACGTTTGGTCATAGACCCAGTGTTGATACTACCAAACATGCGGAAGGACTTCTAGGTTTATTGTGATGCATCACGTCAAGGACTTGGAGGAGTACTCATGTAGGAGGGAAAAGTTGTAGCTTATGCATCCAGACAGCTATGACCCCATGAGTTGAATTATGCCACCCATGATTTGGAGCTAGCAGCCGTAGTGCCCGCACTCAAAACCTGGAGACATTTTCTTATCGGAAATAGTTGTGATGTGTACACTGATCATAAGAGCCTGAAGTATATCTTCACGCAGAAGGAGTTGAACCTCAGACAGAGGAGATGGTTAGAGTTAATCAAGGACTATGACATGAGATTGCATTACCATCTAGAAAAGGCAAATGTTGTGGCAGATGCTTTGAGTCGGAAGAGTTATGTGAACACACTCATAGCCGGAGGATTACCCCAGGAGTTAAGCAATGATCTTAGAGAACTTCGGTTAGAGATAGTTCCACAAGGATATGTTGCCACACTAGAGATTTAGTCCACCTTGACCGAAAGAATTCGTGAAGCCTAGAAATCGGACAAGGAGATAGCTGAGATAAAGCAGAGAATGAAGGAAGGAAAGGCTAAAGACTTTCGTGAAGATGAGCAGGGTACTCTATGGTTTGAGAATCGAATCTATGTGCCCAATGACCCAGAACTCAGGAAGTTGATACTTCAAGAAGCTCATGATTCACCATACTCGATACACCCAGGCAACACCAAGATGTACCTGGATTTGAAGGAAAGTTACTGGTGGACCGGTATGAAGAAAGATATTGCCGAACATGTTGCGGTATGTGATGTTTGTCAGCGAGTAAAGGCGGAACATCAGAAACCAGCAGGGTTACTCCAACCTTTGCTAATACCCGAGTGGAAATGGGATAATCTTGGTATGGACTTCATCACTAGACTACCTAGGACCCGTTCACGATATGATTCCATCTGGGAGTGGTCGATCGTTTGACCAAGGTGGCTCATTTCATTCTAGTGAAGACCACCTATACCAATGCTAAGTTAGCCAAGATATATATGACCAGGATTGTATGTCTACATGCAGTTTCGAGGAGTATCGTGTCAGATAGAGGAACACAATTTACCTCAAAGTTTTGGCATTAGCTACATGAAACTTTGGGTACAAAGCTGGAGTTCAGTACAGCTTTTCATCCGCAGACCGATGGACAGACTGAGAGAGTCAACCAGATTCTGGAGGACATGTTGAGAGCGTGTGCGCTAGACTACGGGTCCAGTTGGGATGACAACTTACCTTATGTAGAGTTCTCGTACAACAATAGTTATCAGACCAGTCTAAAGATGGCCCCTTTTGAAGCTTTATACGGAAGGAGGTGCCGAACACCATTGATGTGGGATGGTGTTGGAGACCGAAAACTTTTTGGTCCCGATCTTATCAGAGATTCTGAAGAGAAGGTCAAGCTGATTCGACACCGACTCAAGATAGCTCAATCTAGGCAGAAGAGTTGTGCTGATAACAAACGCAATGAGGTGACATATGAAGTAGGGGAAAGAGCATATCTTTGTGTGTTCCCACTTCGAGGAATCAAGAGGTTTGGTGTTAAAGGAAAGTTAGCACCCGGATTCATAGGCCCCTACAAAATTCTGGAACGTAGAGGCGAAGTTGCATACAAGCTGGAATTGCCGAAAGGAATGTCCAGAGTTCATGAGGTTTTCCATGTTTCCCAGCTGAAGAAATGCCATGCTGAGATGGCTGATATTCCTTTGAGAGACACAGTGCCCCTAGAGGCCATACAACTTGACAGTGACCTGACCTACGAGGAGAAGCTTGTCAGAATCCTCGAGACTACCAACAGAGTTACTTGAAGCAAGACCATCAAGTTCTCTAAGGTTCTGTGGAGTCACCACATCGAGGAAGAAGCCACCTGGGAACGCGAAGAAGATCTTCGTAGACACCACCCGCACCTATTTTCTAGCCAACCCGAATCTCGACGGCGAGATTCATCTTAAGGTGGGTAGGTTTGTAACATCCCAAAAACTCATTTTGGAATGTTATGAAATATAGCTATGCATCATCATCATTTTGTTGGAATGTAATGAATTTTGTTGAAGTGCTTCTTTTGAAATTCTGAAAGGCCATTTCAATTTTCCCATGTATTTGTTTCACCTATTTGAAAACCTTTGGAAATGTTCAAAGAAAGAGAGGAGTTACATGACACTCCACACAAGGGGCATCTTGGTGAAATATTTGAGCAATTAAACCAGGGGGTTATTTGAAAATTTATCTCAAAAGGATTTAAAATCAATTAGGCATTTTTCTGAAAATATATTTTAGAAAGATATTCAATATGACAGAGGAAAAATGTTCATTAAATAGAATTAATTCTCCTGATCATTTTGATATATATATTTCCTATGTTTGGAAATGTTTTGAATGCATTAAAAGAGTTTTTACTGCGCTAGAAATAGAAGAGGAAAGTATTTAAACCAAACCGGGCCGGCCCACCGTCTTTAATTCTCGAAACACTCCGGGTCGGCCACCGACGCGCTAACCACGCCCCCACCCTCATTGCTGCAAGGGACCCACCGTCCGACTGCGGCGTCAGCGCGGTCATCCCCTTCCCCACGCCCGACCGTCGTTGCCGGAGATCCCTCTCCGTGGATCTCGCCCCTCGTGTCGTCCCCGACCACCGCACCACCCCTATATAAAGCCCCGCCTCTCCTCTCTTTGTTCCACACCCGAAAACCAATTTTCCCTCGCCGGAGCACTGCCCCAGCCCTCACCGGAGTTCGGCACCCAACCGAACGTCCCCGAGCTCGTGCCCGTCGCCACACTCACCCCCAGCCCCCTCCGACGCCACCAATCGACGCCGGAGACTTGCCGCCGCCGTTTGAAGCCTTCGGACGCCACCCACGACCACCGCACCGTCGTCCCCGAGCATCTCTGACCACCGGCCGCCGTTGACCTTGCCGGAGACCCTGACCCCCTCTCTGTAAGCCTCCACCTTCACCCGTAGCCATCGGATCCGTAGTCAACGCGCGAGATTAGATCTGTTTAATAATCGAACCGGTATGCTTTAGTTGCCGGTCGTCCGCTCGTTAGTTCTCACGCGCACGCCCTCGTGGCCAATCACAACATGACACGTAGACCCTGTCCGATCGATAGAAAGTTTTTCTTTTTCTTTTCTGTTTTAGAAAACAGAATGTATTCTGTTTTTGTTTTTATCATATCTTTTAAAACATTTGGTGTTTTTATTTGATTCTTTTTGCATTAGTTCACAAATTTGATGTAGTTTATGTCTGTATGCTTAGATATCAAATTTGACCTTTAAATTTTGAATCTAATAAAATTTGTTTAAATTACTAAAATCTGTATAACTAGAGTTTAAAAATATATTTTTGAGTGAATCTTTTTTCCATTGTTTTGTATTAGTTAAACCTATCGTTCTACACAGTGTGAGAATTTTTAGGATGAATTTGGTTACTGGTTTTAACAAAAACAGAATCTGTTTAGTTCTTAATAGATTTTAATTAAATGGACTTTTAATTAATTTGAACCTGAATTAATTTAACTTTTGTTTTTAGATTTCAGTAGGTTATGTTGATTCAACATTAGGTGTATTTTTTCTGTTAATAAAATATGTTTTTCAAATTGTTTGTTGCTCTAGTTTGAATAGGTTCATCTTGTTTTCACCATTTGTATTGTTTAGAAAAAACTTTTGTAATAATTCTTTTAACACAATACTTTTATAATGAAATACTTTTGTTTTCAAATAAAATTTTATATTTACTTTTCTGTTATCTAAATGTCTAGATGTTCAAAACAAATTTTTGACTTGTATGTCTTAGTACGGATTTTGACACCAAAAATTTTATAGTCTTACACTTCAAGTGATTCTTCTTTTGATTGTGCTTTTGTTTGTTGATGCATTGTTTACCTTGCTGTTGAATGAATTGTATTGTGTTTATGCTGATGGTGTGCTCTTGTTTGATTCGTTAGATCATTCGGAGTGTGAAGCTTGTTATCTAGAGTCACTTAATTACGAGGATCGTCAGCAAGGCAAGTCACTTTGACCATGTACACCTATGTTTTATTGCATTAGTTCTTCCATCTCCCCAATTGCATGCAAAGTAGGTAAATTGGAAACTTGGCTACTTGTTGTAGTATCATGTGGTAGGTACCCCTCAACCCTTTGACACTTTGGCTCCGGGAAACTTAGATTTACATTTTGCTATGCTATTAGTAGACGGGGTTGGTTGTGTGATTCATGATAGTTGTGAGTTAATAATTTCAAGACCTACATGATGATCAAATCTTCAAGACTCCGAGTTTTCAACATACCTCTAGGTGGACGATGGTTGAACGGCGCCCTGGAGAAACCAGTGGTTAGCCTAGATGATGCTGGAGAAGTGCCAGTATTCATGCGGAAAGGTCCACCCAGGCACAAACAGATGGATGGATGCTTCAAGACCCAAGCCTTAACTGCACAGCCACAAGCCATTATGGGCTCTTGCTTGGTTGGATATCATGGTGACCCTGGACAGGTGCTGCTACGAGATGTAGAAGAACGGTAGGAAAGGATGGGCACCGACAGAGTCTCGGGGAAACCCTTTAGAAGACCATGTTTTGGTCATCCGTTTCTCAAACACCATGAAGTGCAAGAAATCCAACGGAGGCGATCAAATCTTGTGGGGAACGTGTGCAAAACTCTACAGAGTACCCAAACCTAATCGATTAGCCGTGTCCACGGTCATGGACAGTTTGAGCCAAAGGAACTGAAACTATCTGGAACTCTCAACACAATAAATTACATTGATGTGGGTATTTTAATGTCAACTTGGGTATGAGAATTGGTTGGTGGAACCATCTCATTAATCAACCAACATTGCAGTAATTATGCCTTTGCCCTCTCTTGTTGTAGGAAAAAAATTGGCTTTATGCAAAAACTTACTACCCCCACTTGCCATATATGCATATAGAATAGATGATTACTTTACCCCTCTTTTGTGACATTGCCGGCATATTCAATATGCTGACCTACATGGCTGCAACGTATCATGTTGTAGAGTACTATTCCGACTAGGAGTGAGGATACGCTCTACGGTCGGTGAGATGCCCTTGGAGTCAAATGGACTCAACTACCTATGGAGCTTCCGCAAGTTTTTGGTTTAGTTTATCTCATGAGTTGGCCTTCAGCCACTTTAGTGTAATTCTTATTGTACTAAAGGACTCAATATGAGATTTCGATTAATTAATGTTGTGTGATTTCCCTTTGATATATACATTGATGTACCGTGTGTGTACCAGCATGATCTTGGGATGGTACAGAAACACCAGAGATTTGACCTTTCAGGTCGGGTCGCTACAGCAGAAGACGCTACGACCAAAATGTAAAAATAAACATATAGTTGAAGCATCGATGGCCAAGGCATTCATTACTGAGGATGCGGCAAACTTGATGATAGCACACTACAAAGACAAGAATCATCATTTGCATAATCCGAAGCCTCGGTACAATGATGGCGGTCGTGAAAAAGGTCGATCCAACCTGAGCCTGTTCAAAGGGAAGCTCGCACCAGCCGGTGCTTCAAAAGCAATAGCGTTGGATGTCAAAGAATGGTGGACCATTTCATTGTATATCTTCAACAACCTAACAGAAGTGCGGCCATGCATCGAGTAAGTTCTCGGTACATTGTTTCGCAACTTCTAATTCCTTTGAGATGCTCTTATTCCCGGATATGTGATACAGTCGATACGTCGCCAAATTCTCGGATGGAGCGGTGATCCAAAAGGATTCCATCGAAGAGTATGAGCTTCTGGCATTTCATTTCCTCGCCTAGTTTGAGGCTAATGCAACAATCCTTTTGTATTAAACTTGTAGGCTAATGCAGAGTCTATGAACTCCGAATTGAGATAAGTCACTAATGCTTTTGACTATAAGGTCTGTTCATTTAACAAATATGACATCAACGGGTATAGCTTTCGTACTTTTGGCAAAGAGCTATCTATGGCCGACCGAAAGTCTACAAATTGTTGTGTCTCCGCTGCCGACGAAGGAGGGGTCGAGTATTATGGAATTGTTGAAGCAATTTATGAACTTACATTCTTTGGTGAAAACCCACCAAACGTCGTAGTCTTCAAATGTTATTGGTTCTAGCCAACGGAGACTAGAAGGACTCATGAACATATAGGGCTAGTCAAAATCAAACAAAGCACCCATTTAGATGTTCCCGATGTCTATATTATGGCTCAATAGGCGACCCAAGTTTTCTATCTACTGTGGGCCTGCCAAACGGATCCAAATTTGATGTGCCTCCACATTTTAGACCACGTCCCCCTCTATGAAGATGATTATGAACCTCACATTAACCCAGACACATATGAAGGAGAATCCTTCCAAGAAACACGTGTTTCCAAAAAACGTTTCAAGAACCTCTCTACTTCACCCCAGAACATTGAGGTCGATAGCGACAGTGAATCCGACTTCACCCCTAAGCCGGAACAAGAAGAGACGAAAGAAGAAGAGGTTACTGCTGCGAATGACCTGTCAATGCTTGACCGATTACATAGAGACCTTCCACGTGTTGATGCATTTATTGATGATGCTGATGAGCACATCATTACTAATAGTGATGATGATTATGCATTTATTGATCCCGGAGCATATATAGACAATGAAGATTAATATTAGTAATGTGTGGTATTCAATTATTATTATGTCCATATATATTATTAATTAGTTCATGTTATTAGGTATTCAATTCTTTTATGTTGAACTAATTCCGTTCACTCTTTGTCATTGCAGGTGTTGACAGATGGTGGGCTCGGGTCGAGAGCGCTCTAAGCCTCCTTCCTTGGCGTGTGCTCGGAGGGGTGCTATTATTCCACCCTAGCAACACCGTAGAGTGCTAGTACACTGCATGCAGACACCGGCGGGTGCTTCTTCTTCGACCGGGAGAGGTTGGGGGAAGACGAAGAGAGGTGCTAGAGGTAGGAAGGCTGCTGCGCCTTCCTTGCCGCCACCCTAGCTGATTCTCCCGACCACATGAGTGCTCCGTCTCAGGTGGACCAGTTTGACTTGGACCCGTCTCAGACTCCGGTCGACGAGCCTCGGGTCGACGAGCCTCGGGTCACCGAGCCTTCGTCCCAGGAGACTCCCGTCCCATAGTCTTCGTCCCATGAGACTCGGGTCCCAGAGTCTTTGTCCCACGTGACTCCGGAGGCTAGTGGCCATGCTGATGGTGGCGAGGACAACTTGTCTGAGGACACCTATAGCGAGGGCGAGCTGGTTGAGGAGGGCAAGAAGGTCTACCAGCATGGTTGTACAAAGCTCCCGCTCGTGCCGACGACCCACGATCAGAGGTGGGTGATTGCGCCTAATGCGGAGAAGTAAGTGCATTTACTCGTTTCTAACCTTTTACCTTCATGTTTCTTCAAATTAATCTAATGTGTTGGCCTTGTCATACGGCAGGGGTTGGAAACACGAGCGTGGTATCCGCAGGCCCAACTAGGTCCTTGGTGTGCTTCTCCAGCACCACTTCCCGGGGAAGGTCCACTTCCCCGATGAGGGTGAGGTTCCACAGGTAGCACTGACCTGGGATCTGCACATGGCTGCCCCGGCCCCGCCGGAGGAGATGGTCGACGGTGTCTTGTGCGAGACGGTGGCTGACATTGTAATCCGTCGCTTTTGGGTAATTTCTCTTTTACAGAATTAAAAATCAACAACATCTAGTGATTGTACTAATTAGTGTTGTATTGTTTGATTGCAGACCTTCTACAGGTGTCTTGAGGAACACGAGGCGAAAGTGGCTATTGTTCTTGAAGCCGAGTGCAAGCGCCTACTTCAGAACTTACGGCACGAGGCTCGGGTGCAGGCTATTCGAGACTACTATGACTCGACTAACATTAAGAGGGCCAAGAAGAACTGTCGAAAAAATTATCCGAGTGAGGAGAAGTTAATGAAGGTAATTATCTATTCTTAAGGCCTTGTACTTAGTTTCCTTGATTTGATTCGTAGGCGTAGCGCTGAAACTTCTCTTGTCTAACTTAGGTGCGCCCGAGATGGTGTGAGGATAAGATGGACTGTTGGGAGGCATTGGTGGATGAGTGGTTCTCTCACGAATGGCTAGCCGAACACAACAAGGCCAAGGATAAGCATGCCCAAATGAGAGGTGTGCCACACCATCAAGGGAGCTCCAACCTGTTTGAGTACGGGATAACTGGGTATGTGGTTTGCTTCATGATTCATGCAATTTCATTCTTCATGCTAGCTTGAGACCTTAACTAATATTTTGTTCCTCACTTTTAGGCGCGAGAAAACAAGAAGGAGGTGCCACCTCTGTTCAACCTCTATGCCATGGCCCATACTGCCTCGTACAAGAAGGCCAAGGCATTCTTTGAGGATGACCTCGATCATCCAGAGAGCTTCAGCAACATCTCCTCCCACAACAAGCTCGTGAGGTACAGAGATGAGGGGAAGGCGAGGAAAGGGGAGGACTTCAACCCGAGCCAGAGTCCTTTTGATCCAGAGCTCGTGATGATATCTGGTGGCGGGAGGCCCCATGGCTCGATAGCCATTAGGGATGGACTGATACGTTGTCCTAGAACTCTCCCGGAGATCAAGAAGCGCCAGACAAGCTCTGATCCTGAGATAAGGCATCGTCCATGGCCAATGAATCTAGCCATTGAGGCTAGGGCCCAGGAGATACTGGCGGAGGCAAATAGGCAGGCGGTGCTGAGGGAGAGGGACATGGAGCAGAGGACGGCTAGGCTGTTGGAGGAGGAGAGGAACCGAAACGACGTGTCTCACCGAGCCCCAGTAACATCCCACAATTTCATTTTGGAATGTTATGATATATATCTATGCATCATCATCACATTGTTTGAGTGAATATAATGGTTGAAGTGTTTCTTTTGAATTTCTGAAAGGCACTTTCATCTTTCCCTTTTCTTGTTTCACCTATTTGAAAATCTCTAGAAAAGTTCAAAGAAAAGAGGTGAGTAACATGACACTCCACACCAGAGGCATCTTGGTGAAATATTTGAGCAATAAAACCAGGGGTCTATTTGAAAGTTTATCTCAAAAAGGATTTAAAATCAAATAGGAATTTTCTGAAAAATAATTTTTTTAAGTATTCAATATGACAGAGGAAAAATGTTCATTGAATAGCATTAATTCTCCTGATCATTTTGATATATATATTTCCTATATTTGGAAATGTTTTGAATGCTTTTAAAAGAGTTTTACTGCACTCGATATTAAAAAGGAAACGAATTAATTTGAAACGGGCCGGCCCACCTGCGTTTAATTCCCGAAACCACTCCGAGCCGACCGACCAACGTGCTGGCACCGCCCACTCTCTCTCTCTGACGCCCCGGCCCCATCGCCCGATCCCGAAGACGCCACGGTCACCTTTCTCCTTGCGTCGACAGGACCTCGCCGGAGATTCCTCCTCTCCGGATCTCCCTCCTCTTTCCCTCCCCGACCACCGCACCTGCCCTATAAATAACCCCGACTCCCCGCACACCGTTCTACCCGTTTCCACCTCGTCCGACCCCCTTCCCTCACCGGAATCCCACGCCGGAGCTCCATCCCCAGCCGAAGCTCCCGGAGCTCGTGCCCGTCGCCTCTATCGTCCCCAGCCCCAACTGTCGCCACCAACGGACGCCGGAGGTCCACCGCTATTGACAGGACCCCTCGGACGTCGTCCCCAACCACCGGAGCACCGCCCCGACAACCTCGTCGCCTCGGCCTCGCCGGAGAAACCCCCTCGTCGGCGACCCCTTCTCTGTGAGCCCCCTCTCCCTCTTTTAACCGTTCAATCGTAGATCAACGCCTAGGATTAGATCATTTTAAAACAGAACCGGTATGCGCTAAGCTTCGGTCACCCGCACGCAAACGCCCGCACGCACACCCTCTCGTCCAACCACAACCCGCCACGTAGCCCGTGTCCGATAAGTTTTATTTTCCCTTTTTTCTGATTCTGTTTTAGAAAACAAAATGTTTTCAAATCTTGTTTTTGTTATATCTTTTAAACTATTTAGTGTTTTTAGTTGATTCTTTTTGAATTAGTTCACATATTTGATGTAGTTTATGTCTGTATGCTTAGATTTCAAATTTGAACTTTAAATTTTGAATCTAATCAAATTTGTTCAAATTACTAAAATCTGCATAACTATAGTTTAAAAATATATTTTTGAGTGAATCTTTTTGCCACTGTTTGGTATTACTTAAACCTATCATTCTACATGATTTGAGTTCTTTTTGAATAATTTTAGTTACTGTTTTTAACAAAAACAGAATCTTTTTAGTTCTTAATGAAGTTTAGTTATCATAATTTTAATTTAATTTGAACCTGAATTAGTTTAACTTTTGTTAATAGTTTTCATAAGTTTCTGTTGTTTCAAACATTTAGGTAACATTACTTGCTATTATTTAGAATGATTGTTTAGTTTTATACCATGTTGTTACAGGAATCTTTATATCTTTTTTCATTAGGTATAGTTTTATGAAACAATATAGTTTTACTCTCACAAACTAGTTAGATGATTAAGTTAGATTTCTAATAAATAATTTTAGTAATTCTATTCTGTTAAGTAATATGATGATAGTAATACTTTGGGTGTACCAAACGTCACAACGTAACTAGGTTGCTATAAAGGTACACTATGGGTATCCCCGAAAGTATCTGTTGGGTTGGCACGAATCGAGACTGGGATTTGTCACTCCGTGTGACGGAGAGGTATCTCTGGGCCCACTCAGTAGGACATCATCATAATGAGATCAATGTGACTAAGGGGTTAGCCACGGGATGATTTATTACGGAATGAGTAAAGAGACTTGTCGGTAACGAGATTGAACAAGGTATAGGGATACCGACGATAGAATCTCGGGCAAGTATCATACTGGTAGACAAAGGGAATTGTATACGAGATTGATTGAATCCCCGACATCGTGGTTCGTCCGATGAGATCATCATGGAGCATGTGGGAGCCAACATGGGTATCCAGATCCCGCTGTTGGTTATTGACCGGAGAGGTGTCTCGGTCATGTCTATGTGCCTCCCGAACCCGTAGGGTCTACACACTTAAGGTTAGATGACACTAGGGTTATAGGGAAACAGTGTACGTGGTTACCGAAGGTTGTTCGGAGTCCCAGATGAGATCGCATACGTCACGAGGAGCTCCGGAATGGTCTGGAGGTAAAGATTCATATATAGGAAGTGAGGTATTGGTCACCGGAAGGGTTTCGGGCTTCACCGGTAACGTACCGGGACCACCGGAAGGGTTCCGGGGGTCCACCAAGTGGGGCCACAGGCACCAGAGGGCTGCATGGGCTGCAAGTGAGAGGGAACCAGCCCCTAGGTGGGCTGGTGAGCCCCCACAAGGGCCCAAGGCGCAGCACAAGAGGAGAGGGGGGCAAACCCTAGCCCAGATGGGCCTAAGGCCCACCTAGGGCGACGTCCCTCCCTCTCTTCCTCTCGTCGCCGCACCTGATGGGATCTAGGTCTGCCACCGACCCTTAGGGTGGGAACCCTAGGGCGCGGCCCTCCCTCCTCTTCCTATATATATTGGAGCCCTTGCGGCTGCTGGGGACACTCATCTCTCTCTCTCTCCCATGGCGTAGCCCTACTCCTCCCTCTCCTCGTTCTCCGTAGTGCTTGGCGAAGCCCTGTCGGAGACCACGCAGCTCCACCATCACCATGCCGTCGTGCTGCCGGAGCTCTACCACAACCTCTCCTTCCTCCTTGTTGGATCAAGGCATAGGAGAAGTCACCGGGCTGCACGTGTGTTGAACGCGGAGGCATCGTTGTTCGGCGCTTAGATTGGAATCCGCCGTGATCTGAATCGCTGCGAGTACGACTCCACCAACCGCGTTCTAGCAACGCTTCTTCTTAGCGATCTTCAAAGGTATGAAGATGCACTCTCTCCTTGCTCATTTCTGGTTTCTCCATAGATTGTTCTTGGTGACACGTAGGAAATTTTTTTCATTTACTACTACGTCTCCTTGGATGAAGTGCTGACGGGGGGTGCCGGCGCCGGTCAAGAATCTCTAGGTAATCCGTCACCGTTGTAGATCCTCGCTAAGCCCGACTCCTATCCATGATCCCCTAGACATACCTTTTAGGCATGTTATCATTGGGCAGGTTTCGCCTCTGCTCACTGCTGGAAACCACGGCGACTCTATGCGCGAGCTATAGCTACAGCTGTGAACCGACGTAGAGTGCACCCGGCTCCGGCTGTATGTATACTTCTCTTGCTGAGCCACCGCTGTCTGCAACAGACTAATTGCATTCCATGCTTCTTCGGCGAACGGCATTCCTTCAGCCAAGGGGAGGGCGTCAAGCCTGGCAGCAGTCGCTATAATATTTTCCACCGGGTTAGAGTAATGGCCGGGTGGCGTCATGATGCGTTGCGGCAGGGTCCGAATCCTTCGCAGCGGGTCTGGCTGTCGTGGCGCCTCCACGGCCCGGGTTACCATCGGTGGCGTACTTGGTCCAGCTCCAGGAGTGTTGAAGAGATTTTGAGGCTGAATAGGGAGACTGACTTGGGTCCTCCTTCGTTGAATCGCCTCTGAAGCTCGCTGGTCCAAGCTAAAACGGAGAGCCTCCGCCCTCAAGCATTCAGACTCAGCACTCAACTGAACCTGCAATGCGCTGATATCCTCCTGGGCCTAAGCCATTTGTCCCCTGATCCCGATAATCTTGGCATTGCGCTCTGCTTGATTTTCGGTTGTCGCTCTTGTGGCCATCAGGGCCGTTAGCTCATCCATAAGTTCCAGCAAGACTTCAGTTGGCGGCTTAGGAGGCTCAGCATTGGGTGTGGCTGCTCCTGGCCCTTCTCCGGATGTCGTTCCATTAATAACTGGTGTCGGGCCTGCCATGAACACGGCGGCTCAGCTCGGCGGGTCGTAGGGCTCCGGAATACTATCACCATTGGCATAGCCCCCTAACCAGCCGTCATGAAGCTGGTAGATTGACTCCACATCTCCGCTAGAGGACCCTTCATCGAAGAAAGCGAAGGTTTCCCCTCCTGACACGGAATCTTCCATGTCTTGTGTAAAGCCAATGAAAACACTCTTCCGCCCGGGTTGAACATGGGCAGGTTTCGTGTGCCGGGCCCGCTCGAGGGGGTCGGTGCAGATGTCTGGCCCGGGTGTGGATCCGTCGATCATGCCGATGAACACGTGCATCTTGCCAATGGGAACCCGGTACCCGTACTCGATTGAGACGGCCTCTAGTCCCCATTCTGAATGGTCGATGTAGAGCTTGCCGCGGCGACTTTTTGTCATCAAGACGATGGTGTATCCCTTGATCCCTAGGAGAGATCCCTTTGAGAACTCAACACCACCGCGTGCTAGCCCCACGGTGGGCGCCAACTGTCATGGTTTTATCAAGACACATGTCCGAAGACTTAGGTTTGAGGCCATCGCTAAGGCGGTGGACTCAAAGGGGTTGATCGGGACGAAAGACACGGGTTTACCTAGGTTCGGCCCCTTGGGGAGAGGTAAAAGCCTACATCCTTCTTTGTGTATATTGATTGGAGTATCGATTACAAGGGAGCGTATTTGCTAGACCTAGCTCTTGATTGATTGGTTTCTGTCTAAGTTGTCCCCGGGTCCTGCCTTTATATAGGAGGTCAAGGCCCTGGGTTACACGAGTCCCAAATCGACTCTTACAACGTGTCTGGTCCTGTCTCTAAGCCGCCTTGTCTCCTTTGGCAAGCCGTCTCCGGGCGGCTCACCCGCCCGGGTCTTACGCCATCTTCTGTCTCTGGGCCTCCGTCTCAGCCCATCTGGTAAGACACCATGCGGCCTAACCTTCCTCTTCCTACCCACTTGATAGCGAGCTGCCAGGTATGACCCGGCCCCTCCTAGGCGGGTCTTACCATGGGGTTATATCCCCAACACACCCCTCTTGAACTTGAATCTTTTAGTTCTTTCAAAGCAGTTTGTGTTCAGAATAAATTCCTCACTCGTGAAAATATTTTGCTAGAGGAGCACATCACCACTCTTAGGAGCATCATCCATAAATTGAAGTATTTACTGGAGCTGATGTGTGGCGCTTCATCACCACCACCTTCATCATCTTCGCCACCAAAGGATACTTGAGTACACGGGTATGGGCACTCCCCTTGGCTTGAGCCAAGCTTGGGGAAGCTGCCCTGATCGTATCACCATCACTTTTTACCTTTTCTTTTTATTTCGATCTTAGCTTTTTTGTGATTTAGTTAAATAAAAGTTTAGCATGATCTATTTTTGAGTCCTAGTTTCGTGATCTATCTATCTATGTAATCGAGCGAGAGTCATATAATAAAGTTTAGTTTGAGATTTTGTCCCTTTACTTTCTTGTTGCAATCATGATAAAAGAGAATAAATGAAAAAATCATATGCTAATCTTATGGTGAGTAATGACATCACAATAAAGAAAAGTATAAGTGGTAAAATTTATTGGAGATTGGCAAACATAGCATTAGTCAATGAGG
This sequence comes from Hordeum marinum, assembly GCA_022496015.1. Lineage (NCBI taxonomy): Eukaryota > Viridiplantae > Streptophyta > Magnoliopsida > Poales > Poaceae > Hordeum > Hordeum marinum. The sequence continues at coordinate 429,077,245 of CM039675.1, forward strand.
CAATTCATGAAATAATTAATTAGGGAAGTGAAGATTCACATGCAAATACAATATTAATCATGGATTTATTTTATGATTGTGATCCCCCATTAAATATTATATGCCCAAATTGTTGACGTTGGACAAGGAAGGCAACGTAATGATTTATGCTTGTTCATATTCTCATAGAAGTTATATTGTCAAAGAACTTTCAACATGTGGTACTTACTCAATATCTTAGCTAGCCAAAACATTCCGTGCTAAGTAGAGATACTACTTGTGCATCAAAAAACCCAACCCTAAACTCGTGTTTGAGATTCCACCATACCTACCTATGGATTGAATAAGACCCTTCAAGTAAGTTGTCATCGGTGCATCAAGTCAATAAAAATTGCTTCTAAAAGTGTTGGATCTATTAGCAATCAGAGAAGACTAAATGGTGGTTGCATATGTGGACTTGCCAAAAGGCTTCTACATGAGACCCTTCCTAAAAAGATGATGACTTGTAGTTGCAAAGTTCACTAAGAACATAGTTTGTTGGTTTCCAACAAAGTTTATGCTTTATACTTCCATGTTGTGATGAATTGTTACTTGCTCATGAGAAGTTATATGATGTTGCTATGAAATAAAAGTAGTGTGAAAATTTATATATATTAAAGTTTATTGTTGTTATAATAATAAGCCTTGGTTTCATAACTGAGGGAAATACTTACCCGCTTTGTGTTGCGATTACCCGTTCCTCTTCACGGAAAACCCGACGCGGATCACGAGTATCACCCTCGAGCCTTAAGTTAGTAAACAAAGTTGACTTGAGGATCATTGTAGTTTTGTAAGTTTTTTTCATACACACAAATGTGTAGTAGCCCATAGACTCCCGTTGGCATGAAAAGGCCAATGGGAGGATTGAATCATGACTGTGTATTTTTCTAATCTGTTGGTTGATACGTCCATTTTGCATCATGTTTTCCTACTATTATTTATAACGTTTTTATGCATAATAATGCTTTGGATAGTAATTCTAATGCCTTTTCTCTCATAATTTGCAAGGTTTACACAAAGAGGGAGAATAACAGCCGCTGGAATTCAGGACCTGAAAAAAGCATGTCAGAGATACCTATTCTGCACATCCCCAATGACGCTAAAATTTTATAGAGAATTTTTGTGGAAATAATGAAAAATACTGGACCGGAAAACTACCGGAGGGGAACGACCAGGTGAGGAACACCCACTAGGGCGCGCCAGGCCCCCCAGGCGTGGCCTAGTGGGTGGTGCTAACCCTGGCCCACCTCCGGAGCCCATCTTCTAGTATAAATTTCAAAAAACTAAAAAAAATTAAGGGGGTACTTTCGGGACGAAGCGCTGCCTTCTCGAGACGGAACTTGGGAAGGAGCACTTTTGCACTCCGGCAGAGCGATTCCGCCATTGGAACTTCCCTCCCAGAGGGGGAAATCGAAGCCATCGTCATCACCAACAACCCTCTCATCTTTTGGAGGCCATTCTTCATCAACATCTTCAATAGCACCATATCCTCTCAAACCCTAGTTCATCTCTTGTGTCCAATCTTTGTACCGGAACCTTAGTTTGGTACTTGTAGGTGACTGGTAGTGTTGATTACCTTGTGTAGTTTGTTGCTATATGGTTTATTTGGTGGAAGATTATATGTTCAGATCCATTATTCTATTCAATACACCTCTAATCTTGAGCATGAGTATTATTTGTGAATATTTTCCTTTGTTCTGTACACTTTTGAGTACCTATAGGTCACGGGAGAAGTCATGTTGCAAGTAATCATGTGAATTTGATATGTGTTCGATATTTCGATGATATGTATGTTGTGATTCCCTTAGTGGTTTCATATGAACATCGACTAAATGACACTTCACCATATTTGGGCCTAAAAGAATGCATTGTGGAGTAGTTTCTACAGTGATAGAAGCTTAAACCCTGGTTTGTGCGCTACTTCGTAAGGGGCTTATTTGGGTCCACATGTTTAATTCTATGGTTAGACTTTGTCTTAATACTTTTATCGTAGTTGCGGATGCTTGCGAGGAGGTTAATCATAAGTAGGTTGTTAGTTCAAGTAAGAACAACACCTTAGCACCAGTCCACCAACATATCATTCTATCAAAGTAGCAAACACGAATCAAACCAACATGATGAAAGTGACTAGATGAAATTCCCGTATACCCTCAAGAACACTTTGCTTATCATAAGAGATAGTTTTGGCCTGTCCTTTGCCACAAAAGGATCAGGTTACCTTGTTGCACCTTACCTATTGTTATCATTACTTGCTCATTACAAATCACCTTGCTATCAAACTACTTGCTAATTACAATTTCAGTGCTTGTAGAAATTACCTGGGTGAAAACCGCTTATCATTTCCTTCTGCTCCTCGTTGGGTTCGACACTCTTACTTATCGAAAGGACTATGATTGATCCCCTATACTTGTGGGTCATCATTGGCGCGTATACTACATCCAGGCTTCCACCTCCAATGCAACATCGAACTTCACGGGGTTGAAGGAGTTAAAGTGCTGACTTGCTGATACGTCTCCAGCGTATCTATAATTTTTGATTATTTCATGTTGTTATCTTATCAATGTTGGATAATTTATATGCAATTATATGATATTTTATATTATTATTTGGGACTAACCTATTAACCTAGTGCCAGTTCCACTTTTTGTGTGTTTTTCAGTTTTCAGAAAATCAATACCAAACAAAGTCCAAACGTGTTGAAACTTCACGGTGATTTTTTCTGGACCAAAGAGACCCTAGAAGCTTCGATAGGAGGCCATAAGACCTATGGGAGAGCGACGAGCTCACCCAATGCGCCCTGGGGGGTAGGGCGTGTTCCCTGCGCTTGTGACTCCCCCGTAACGTGTTTTGACCTAATTCCACCCCCATATATTCTCAAATATCCCCACACCAATATGACACCATTAATACTTTTTGGTGCCACAAGTCTTTGTTCTTCTACGATACCATCTCGATACCTTTTTCGATGCCCTGTCAGAGGGGAATCGACCACGAAGGCCATCTACATCAACCTTGTTGCATCCATTATGATGTGTGAGTAGTTCACCAAAACCTACGAGGCCATAGATCATATTTATATGGCTTATTCTCTCTCTTTGATCTTCAGTATCATGTTCTCCTCGATCTTCTTGGAGTTCTATCCGATGTAGTCTTCTTTTGCGGTGTGTTCGTTACAATCCGATGAAATGTGGGTTTATGATCATGATTATTCATTGGAAGTAATTGAGACTTTTCTAAACTTTATTATGCATGATTATTATAGCTTTGTATTTCTCCCCGATATATCCTTATGGTTTGGCCAACTAGATTGATTTATTTCCAATGGGAGAGGTCTTTTCTAGTGGGTTCAATCTTGCGGTGTTCTATATCCTAGTAATGGAAAGGGACAAGACATGTACCAGTATCATTGCCATTAAGGATAAAACAATGGGGTCTGAACATATTGCTTGTGTTAGTTTGTCTACATCATGTCATCTTGCTTAAAGTGTTACTCTCCTTTTCATGAACTTAATACCATAGATGCAGGCAGGAGTCGTTCAATTGGTGGAGTAATAGTAGTAGATGCAAAATCATTTTGGTCTACTTGTTTCGGACTTGATGCCTATATACATGATCATTTCCATGAATAGCATCATAACTATGTGCTTTTCAATCAATTTCCCAACAGTAATTTGTCTACCCACCGTATGCTATGTGTTCAAGAGAGAAGCCTCTAAGGAAAACTATGGCCCCTGTGTCTACTTAATCATATTGCTAAAACCCTGAATTACTTTGTTGCAATTTATTACTTTCTTTTTACTTTTCATTTTTATATATCTATCACTATCAGAATTAATTGTTGCTAGTAATGAGTTCAAGGGGATTGACAACCCCCTTGCCCGCGTTGGGTGCAAGTGTTTGCTTTTGTGTGTGTAAGTACTGACGATGAGAGTTTGTGTGATTATCCAATTGGTTTAGTAACCTTGCTTATCATTGAGGGAAATAATTATCAGCTACTATATTGCTTCACCCTTACTCTTTGGGGAAAAATCAAACACACGTCACAAGTAGCAGAAAAAATTCCTCGAGACTTTGCGAGGGAGATATCGTCAAGTTCTCAGCACGTTCCTACATACAAACTATAATTCACTTGTTCTAATTTTTATTTGCCTTTGCATCTCCTTTTCATCTACCTCCACTTCTCTAGAAAATCAAAAACACAAAAATATTTTTGTTTGCTAGTTTGCTTTATTCCTTGTTTTGCTTTGATGTCTAGTCTTCCCGATATGCATCTTCCTCCGTACTTTTGAGATGGTTTTGAAATCCTAGGTTTCAAACAATTAAGTGACGAATATTTAAAAGAAGATTGGGATAGATTATTAGAAATGCAGGCTAGAATCTCCCCTAAATCCCACATTAAAATGTTGCTCAAAATTTTTTACCTTGGTTTACTGATACGTCTCCAAGTATCTATAATTTTCGATTGTTCCATGCTAGAATATTGTCATTATAGGATGCTTTTTGGGCAATTATTTACCAATTTATATTACTTTTAGCACTAACCTATGAACCCAGTGCTTAGTGTCAATTGTTGTTTCCTGTAGGTTTTTGACTTTTTAGGTTTACAATATCAAACAAAGTCCAATTGCCCCGATTTTTTTATGTTTTTTCTAGACCAAAAGAAGACCTGGAAGCTTCGGGAGGAGGTCGGTCACTCCACAAGGGAGACACCACACAACAGGGCACGCCTACGGGTGGCCACGCCCTATTATGGGGTGGCCCCCTCGGGTGTCTCCCAACGCCCCTCTCTGGCCTATAAATTCCAGTCAATCCTAAAAACCTTAGAGAGCCACATGAAACACTTTTTCCGCTGACGCAGCACTCTGTTCCATTGTGTGCCCATCTTGAGCCCTGTTCCGATGCCCTGTCAGAAGGGGGATCGATCATGGAGGGACTCTGCATCAACCTTGCTGCTCCCATGGTGATGTGTGAGTAGTTCCCAACAAACCTACATGTCCGTAGTTAGTACCAAGATGACTATCTCTCTCTCACTCTCTCTTGATCTTCAATACAAAGTTTAGCGCATCTTTGCGGTGATCTATTCGATGTAATCACTTTGTACATTGTGGTTGTTGGGATCTGATGACTTGTGGTTTTATGTTCAGATTGTTCATTCAGAATATTTGAGTCTTCTCTAATTTCTATTATGACTCTTATTTGCATGATTATTATAGCTTCATAAATCTCTCTGATCTATTGAAATAGTTTGGCCAACTAGATTCATATTCATTCAGTGAGAGAGGTGCATTTTAGTGCGTTCAACCTGATGGGTTTCTATATCCCAGTGACAGAAAGGGACAAGATACGTCTTTGTGTTATTGCCACTAAGGATAAAATGATGGGGTTAATTCATATTGATTGTGTTTTGTTTGTCTACATCATGTCATCGTTCTCCAAGCATTACTCTGTTTGTCGTGAAATTAATACTTAGAGAGCCAAGCATAGAAGCACTCTCGATCTGGAGTAATAGTAAAAGGTGCCAGAAGGAGTCAGACTATTTGTTTAAGGACGTGTATAAAGATTGCATAACTATGTGCTTTTCTATCAATTGTCCAACAGTAATTTGTTTACCCACAGTATGCCTACTATATGAGAGATGGCACTAGAGTACACTACGTCCCCCGGGTCTATTCACTCATATATTTACAAAATCTTTCATTACCTTGCTGCCATTCATTTACTTTTATTTTATTTTGCAATTTACTTTATTCAACTATCATCTACATACTTCACTAGCTTGCAAATAATGAGTCCAAGGCGATTGACAACCCATTTACCCACGTTGGGTCCAAGTGTTTGCTTCTTTGTGTGCAGTCGCTGAAGATGGGGGTTGCCTGCTACTCCTATTGGTTCGATAAACCTTGGTTCTTAACTGGGGGAACTACTTATCTATACTATGATGCATCACTCGTTGCTCTTCACGAAAAACCCAACGCAGATGATAAGTATCATTTACCATTTTGTCATAGGTGCAATTTAGATTTAATATTTGAAGGGTACTTCATTGAAAATGATGCAGTTTATTCCTATGAAAGAATGAAAAACTCTTTGGGCAACCCAAAATAGGGGTCATTGAACCTACTATCCTCGATAGTCACCAACAAAAAGAATCTTCTATATCTAAGTAGTTAGCCCCCACTAACTATTCCTCTTAACATGCAAGCATGCCACATCATCCCACGACATGCATGAGAAAAGGCCCAACCCCACTATCATATGTCTTTCAACATGCAAGCATGCCACTTAATCATTAAACATGCATGGAAAAAAGACTCATATCAACATGCAAACATACATAAGAAATTTCATTCTATTAGCTATTCAAATTTAATATAAGAAAATAAGTATATAGTAAAACATAATAAATAATATATGTATTTAGTTTTATATTTATATTTTATATTATTACCTCAAATATTAATGTTTCATACAACGAATCACGTTGAAATATGTTGCAAAACATTCTCGCAACAACGTGCGGGGTATCAACTAGTTGATAGAAGAAACTAAGGATAGCATGGATGATCATTTGAAAGGATTGTTCAACCTATTTACCAAGTTAAATGAAAATATAGTAAGTACAAATAGGAAGTATGAGGCCTTATAGCAAAAATTGGGGAATCTTCACTCTTTAAAAATTGAAGTAGAAACTTTAAAGGAAAGGTGATCATTTAATCAAATTAATAAATGAATATGAGGAGGTAAATTTTTGTGCAAGAAAAATTGGAATTTTAACTGACCATAGTGCACTACTGAAAAGGTCAAGAGATGCCAATACTAGAATTATGCATGATGCCTAGTTAGGGGCATAAAACAATAACGCTTGTTGGGAGGCAACCAAATAGTTATCCTAAATTTTTCTTTACTTTCTATTATTGTAAGTTCACACAATTATTGCTATTTTAATGATTGTATTTTTATGTTTCAATTAGTATTTGTGCCAATTAAATCCTTTGGGATGATTTGGATGATAGTAGAATTGATCTTGTGCAAAAATAGAAACTTTTACGCATAATTTTCGAATTTTGGTTTTTTTATCTAAACATGATAAATTGCTGAAAGTTTTACATAATATTTGTATACAAATTTCCCAAGTTTTCTTGCTTTTTCAGAAGTTTTTGATTTATAGAAGTATGTTTTCGGTTCTGATCATTCCAGACTATTCTGTTTTAGACAAATACTATTTTCATTGCATAGTGTGCTTGTTTTGATGATTCTGTGAGTTGCATCGGGGGGTATAAATCATGGGAGAGTTTAAAAACAATAGCTATTATTCAAGAAAAATATGAATTCGTTTATGACAATACCTAAAGTTTATGATTTACCTATTATACTAATGGATCTCACGAAGTTTCTATTGAGTTATGTGTGCTAAAGTTTTTATGTTTTGGGTGAGACAACGATGGATGAAGGAATAAGGAGCGAAAACACCATAAGCTTGGGGATGCCCAAGGCACCCCAAGGTAATATTCAAGGAATAACCAAGTGTCTAATCTTGGGGATGCCTCGGATGGCCTCCCCTCTTTCGTCTACAACCCATCGGTATGTCACTTTGAGCTATATTTTTATCCATCACATGATATAAGTTTTTTTTGGAGTGTCTTGCGTTATAGTTTGTTCTCTTTTTAGTTTGCCACAATTGTTGTTTGCTGGACACACCTTTTTTGAAAGGGATACGTAATTATCATAATTTGTTAGAATACTCTATGTGCTTCACTTATATCTTTTGAGGTAGGCAATTGCTTTAGTGTTTAACTTATATCTTTTACACCACAACAGTGGTCATATTTTATACAATTGATTGCACTCTCATACTTCACTTAAATCCTTTTGAGATTATAATAAATAGTAATGGCAGTATGCATGTGTTATAAGACTACTCCAAAAATGATAGGTATTCAAGGAGGATATAATAAAAACTTTCATGTAGATCACTAAGTATGGAAACGTATGGTTTGATTATATTGATGTAGTAATATGAAAGGATATTGGTACATGATCATTTTTTAGTATAATATTGGTATTAAAGTTTGTTTATAACTTCTCATCCAAATATTAGTCATGGCATGGTGATGAGATGTGAGCATTTTTATGTCTGAAATGAAATCCTTGAGTGTTTTCATAATCGGATGCGCGTCATGGTCAAATCCTACCAACCAATTCCCGAGGGGCATGCGAGTATTACTTTGTTTTGAGTGCTTATAGTTTTTCACAATAATTATTTGATTTCTTTATGACTAATGTGAATCCACGGATTATGTGCACACTTACCTTTCCGCAATTCGCTAGCCTATTCGGTATTGTGCATTTCCATTTCTCACCTAGAGGGTTGGTGCAAACTTCGTCGGTGCATCCAAACCCCATGATATGATGCACTCTATCAAACATACGCCTCCTTATATCTTCTTTAAAGCAGCCAACATATCGAATTATTATGGCCTTTCCATAGCCATTCCGAGATATACGGCCATGCAGCTTCCACCTTTCTGTCACATGACTCGCGTGTTAACCATCATATTGCTTTTGCATGATCATATAGAGCTGACATGGTATGTTTGGCAAAGCCACCATTCATCATTGTTATACATGTTATGCTAGATGATTGCACATCGTGGTACACTGCCGGAGGCATTCATATAGAGTCATCTTGTATAGTTTTATCGAGTTGGAAGTAAATAAAAGTGTGATGATCATCATTATTAGAGCCTTGTCCCAGTGAAGAAAGGATAAGGGAGACTATGATTTCCCCATGGGTTGGGATGAGACTCCAGGCGAAAAAATGAAGAAAAATTAAGAAAATTAAAAAATAGAGAAAACAAAGAAATAAGTAAATGAGAGAAAAAAAATAGAAGGGGCAATGCTACTATCTTTTTACTGCATTTTTGCTTCAAAGTAGCACCATGTTATTTACATGGAGAGTTTCCTGAGTTGTCACTTTCATATATTAGTGGGAATTTTTACTTATATAACTTTCCTTGTATGTTATGATGATGGACTTCCTCAAATGCCCGAGCTCTTCATGAGAAAGCACTAGTAGAAAACAGGGAACTAGTCCCGGTTCCAGAGGGCCATTAATCCCAGTTCTGGAACCGGGACAAAACAAGGGGGACTAATACCCAAAACCTTTAGTCCCGGTTCGCTTACGAACCAGGACCAAAGGGGCTCCACATGGCCGCTGCGATGCACCCAGGTAGGGGTATGTTTAGTCCCGGTTGGTAACACCAACCAGGACCAAAAGGCAGCCACGCGTCAGGCACTGGGGTTTTTGTTTTTTTGGAAGGTGGTTTAGGGGGTTTGGAGGATTAATTTAGGGGTTTCATATTGTGTTAGCTAGCTAATAGAGAGAACGCTAGCTACTATACATATAGAAAGATAAGTGACCTCTCTTTCTTCATGCTTGGTCGACGCTAGCTACTATACATATAGAGAGAACTCAACGCTAGCTAATAAGCAAATGAAGGAAACCATTAATTACACAATATCATCATGCTGAACATATATAGAGAAAAGTGACATCTCTTTCTCCGTGCTTGGTCGAACAACAAGTTTTTGTATATCTATCCGATGCTACTACATATATATAATATAACATATTTTACGATCCCTAACATCATCTTCCTAAGATCCAATCGCAAATCCACATAGTAATCTCCCTCTTTAGGTATAACATGGTTAAGAAAGAATCCCGCCAATTCCTCTTGAATTGCTCGTATGCGATCATGTGGTAGGAGTTCATCCTGCATCTGCCAGATCTAATTTCAAGAAGGGGGTCAACTCATGCATATATATGAATGAAACTCAACACAATTGATGATAATCTATAAAATAAAATTGTGAATATTATTTACATACTTCAAATTGTTTGTCAGAGAAGCCCCGCTCAGAGGTCGAGTGGCGAATGAATTCGCATACGTAGTATCCACATAAAATAGTCCCGGATTCCTGGTACAAGCATTTTACGAGAATAGAGTTCAATGAAACTGATAAGCAAGCATGGTAATGATATATTGATGAAAATTTGAATCAATTAGAGATGCGCGGAACTAGCTAGTACTACTTACTTTGGGGTGTGTAAATCGCAACTCTTTGTTTAAAACGGAAACCTTTGGGTGAACATTTTCCAAACCCTTGCACGCAAAGAAAATGGTTAGTTGATATCAGGATATTAACGAAAGTTTCCGATATGGTCCCGGTATTGATTGAACTTACTTCTTGAGCATTGCAGTCATGTCCGCATAATCCTCAGGATTTTACGTCTCGAGTCTAAGACAATTACTAATGCCCCATCAAGCTTAATGGATAGCAGAATAAAGTGGTAACTACACACGCATATATAACTCATCAATTACATTACTTAACCTCGAGTAAGCAAAACCGAATATGCAGAACACAACAACACTCACTTGAAGTTGTAACGAAAGAGTCTTTCCCTTTTGTTTTGATGTATAAGAAACTACTTTAGCAAGTTCTCCTCGGTCTCTTTGACAGTGTTTCGTACCGACCATTCATTTACGGTATCTAGGCTAATGAACCCAACGTCGAAGGTTCCTTCTTTTTGGCATTCAATGTGCATAATATAGTGAGGATAATTATATATACATGCAATGAACGACATGAGCTAGAGACTTAACTATAGAAGTAATACTTACAGACAGTAGAAAGTCATGAGTTGTTTGTCGAGGACCTCTTGATTGTATAACTGAAATAACTCCACAAATTCAATAGGCATCACGTCGAGTCCAATGAATGCGTGCTCTTTTTTAAATAGTACATACATAGTGTCTTTCCCAGACTCCCTACAGGTTTTCATGTACCACTCATGCAATTTGTACATCATCGTTGTTAGATGAGTATGATCAGGTTTGACAAGAGGCTTCCCGTGCACGTATACAAATTCTTGTACTATTACCTTAGCCGTTTTAAAATGTACATCATCCCCCAAGTAATCACCTGGATTGGTACCGGGCAGTAGCACCAGATGATTAGCGATATCGCTAGACACCTTGAGTGAGGGGTACGATTGCTTCTCTTGTTCGCCGAGTTGGATAATTGTTTTCCCACTTCTTCGTTCTTTGACTCTTGCAGCACTAGAAGTACTTCTTGGACGTTGCGCTTTATTATATTTCTTTACAATACAACAATTATAGTTTGATGGTAGCGATGGCGGTGATGGTCGCTTCAGGGCATCCACAATGCGTTCGCTTTCACCAGATCTACTGTTTCCTTTGGAAGTGGATGTTTCCATGCAAAATGGGCCTTCACTTCGGCTTTACTGATGTCATCGTTTTCTTTGTCAGTCCTGTCATATGGTAACTTTGGAAGAGGCTTGAGGCTTGGACCAAATTAGAATTTCTTCCCGCCTATTGTACTGCTAGCCGCCGAAGCGTTGGAGGAGGCGGAGTGGCCTGACACGCTGGAGGAGGAGGCAAAGTAGCTTGACGCACCGGAGGAGGCTGAGTGGCCCGACGTGCCGAGGAGTAGGAGGAGGAGGCGGAGTGGCCTCACGTGCCGGAGGAGGTGGAGGAAAAGGCAGAGTTGCCTCACGCGTCGGAGGAGGCAAAGGAGGAGGTGGAGTGGCCTTACGTGCCGGAGGAGGTGATGGAGGAGAAGGCGGAATGCCCTCACACTCCGGAGGAGGCTGAGGCTTCCAGTTTGGAAGCTTGATGTACTCCTTTCTCCATGGACAGGTACTCCTCTAAGCACTTTCCAGAAGAACAATATCTTCTTCATGTGTAGGGTTGTCAAGCTCCAGCCCCTCATATCCATCCATTATTCAATCCACCGTCACAACAACATAGCCATGTGGAATCAGACAGCAATGAAAAGTTCCCTCAGCTCGAGGAGGTAGAACAGAGCCGACCGCCGCCTTGAAGGTCAGGTTTTGGCATCTCTTCATTAGCTTGAAATGTCGAGCCTTCGTGATACTATCCATGGGGTAGCGAGGAGCTGTGAAATCAAGCTACACGAGCTCTGTGGAAGCCACGCTGCTTCTCTGCTGAGATGGTGGGGTAGCTTTTGGGGCGGCATCGAAGGAAGGATCTTCGTGTCGCTCAGATGGTTGGCCGGTAGCTCGCTGTCTCTCAAGTTCCTCTAGTTTTGCTAATCTTGCACTAAGCTTCTGCATTTCGCTTGCATCCAGTTTCCTCTTTCTCTCTCGACTTCTATAACCACGGCTGTTAGGAAACCCATGCTTCCACGGAACGGAGCCTGATGTACCTCGTGTTCGTCCAGGCTGTTCAGGATTCCCAAGGGCCTCTGTCAGCTCGTCCTTATCTCTGTCGGGAATGAATGTCCCTTCCTGCGTTGCCTTGATTGCTTCCTGAAGCTTTGTGATGGGTATTGCAAGTTGAGCTTTCTTCCAGACACACTTCCCTGTTTGTGGGTCCATAGTTCCCCCAACCCCTAAGAACCAAGTCCTTGAACGATCTGGCCGGTGCAATGCCTCTAGGTGGACATTCTTAGCAAGCAGGTCTTGCAGCTTTGTCCCACAACGGTCGGGCTTTGTAGTAGCCACCTCACCCCGTGTGATGGTGATACTGCTTCGGTGTAGCATTTTTCTTGTTTGTCAGTTACATTTTCTTCTTCTCCGATTTCTTGTAGGCCACAAATTCGGGCCATTGATCTCTTATCTTCTCATATCGACCTTTGAACTTAGGAGTCTCATGTTTCTCGACAAACTTTGTGTTCAACTCTTTCTTCCAGTTCCTGAATAGTTCTGCCATCTTCTTAAGAGCCCACGACTTCACCTTTCTCTCTCTAACTGGGTTATTTGGATCCTCCTCTTGCGGTAGGCTGAAATTTCTCATCAGCTCGGTCCAAAGATCATCTTTCAGTCTATCCTGGACATAAGAAACTTCAGGGTCCTTAGTATTCTTATTCCATTCCTTGGTGCTGATCGAGATGTAGTCCCTAACAACAACTCCACACTGATGTACAAATGCATCCTTGGTCCGCTTGGGAGCAATCGGTTGGCCATCGTTCGCGAATTCTATGATCGTGAACCTTTCATCCTGGTGCAACATTTTCTTTGGGCCTCGTCTCCTTACCTCGCTGGACTTTGCAATAGTTGAGGATCCCTCCTCCGTTCGGTTACTAGAGCTGTGATCATGATCTCTTTCCTCCGCCATTCGGTCACCGGACCTGTGATCATGATCTCGTTCCTCCGCAATTCGGTCACAGGGGCCATCATTATCTCTTGCCTCCTCCATTGTTGGATCACCGGAGTCGTCCTCTCCGTCCTGACCATCGGTGTCGTTGAGATACGCCAAGGGATTATACCTGGCACGGATTATATCCCCCAACAAGTCTTCTTGTTCTATGTCTCTATGATCCATAGTTTCTGCAATATTATGACATGGCAACATACAAACACGAGACATCATATATCTGCCTAATATAAAATTGTTGATATATCGCCGGGGACTCTCGCTCCCTCACCATCGATCATCGGGGACTAAAACAACTAAAACAACTAAAATATTAAACAACTAAACTAACTAAAACAATACGAAGACTTAATTAACTAAAACAAATAAAACATAAAAAACTAAACAACTAAAACACAAAACGTCGATATATGCCTAAAATAAAATCATCGATATCGTCGGGGACTCTCGCTCCCTCACCGTCAATCGTCGGGGACTCTTCCTCACCAACGATTGTCGGGGACTCCTCAAAATCATGTCACCGATAAAACAATTAAAACAACTAAAACAACTAAAATAACTAAAACATAAAACAACTAAACTAACTAAAACAATATGAACACTTAATTAACTAAAACAAATAAAACATAAAACAACTAAACAACTAAAACACAAAACAACTAAAACAACTAAATTAACTAAAACATAAAAAACTAAATTAACTAAAACGATCGTCGGGGAGCTCACCGGGGCTTGACGAGAGGAGAGCGGCGCGACGGGGAGAGCGGCGATGGGGCAGAGGGCGGCGACGGGGCAAGGGCATCAAGGGCGGCAAGACGAGGAGAGCGTCTAGGGCGGCGACAGCGGCGATGGCAACGATGACGGGTCGCGGGGCGTCGAGGGCGGCGGCGTCGGGTCGCGGGGCGTCGACGGGGCAGAGGTCGTGCGGTAAGAGTGGCGCGACGGGGAGAGCGGCGATGGGGAGAGCGGCGAGGGCGACGGCGTCGGCTCGGGGCGTCGGCCAGAGGACGATGAGGGCATTGAGGGTGTCGATGGCGAGCCCGGGCAGCCTGGCGGTGTTGATGTGCTCAGCATTGTCGCGGCAACTGCACGTAAAATCTACAAATTTTGCCAACTCCCGCTTATATACTGAGACCTTTAGTCCCATTTGGTTGCTACAACTGGGACTAAAGGGGTGCATTCCCGGTTGGATCCACCAACCGGGACTAAAAGGCACATTTTGGCAGCACAAAAGGCGGGAAGTAGAGGCCTTTGGTCCCGGTTGGTGGCAGCAACCTCGACTAAAGGGGGGCCTTTAGTCCCGGTTGCTGCCACCAAACAAAACCAAAGGCCTAGCGCAGCGGTGTCGAATGTTTAGTCCCACCTCGCTAGTCGAGGGGTGACCGCACTGGTTTATAAGCCTCGATGTGCATGCCCTGTCGAGCTCCACTGCAAAGCAGCCTATGCATATGCCTAAATCTGCCTCTGCCATGTTGGGCCTGCTGGGTCCGCGGGCCTGGGTCCTGGTCCATTTTGAGATGGGTTTCTAGTCGTATGTAGGTCGTAGTTGTCTAGTAGGCAGCATTTTTTTAAGTTATTTTTGTTTGCTATTAAAGCTTTTTAGTCTCGGTTGGTGCCACCAACCGGGACTAAAGGGTGGCACCGCGGTTTGGTGGGAGTTTAGTCCTACCGCGCCAAGCGAAGGTTGCTAGAACCTGTTTATAAGCCCCGCCGCGGCTGCTACGTTGAGCTCCTCTCAAATTGAAAATAGATGCCCATATACAAGAAATTGGACCTAAATTTAAAATGCTAATTAGGCGCCTAACTAGCACTTTGAATTTAGGCTGAATTTTCTCTATAAGCGCATCTATTTTCACTTTTGCCAATTTTTATTTTTTTGCATATTAAAAGTTCTTAACAAAAAATACTTTATGAATATTCCTTTTACCATTAAAGTTTTTAACAAAAGAAACTTTGATAATTTTAGTTGCATAAATTTTATATAATATCAAGTTTAGTTATATAACTTTTATCGGACGACAACACGTCTGTTACAAAAGGATTTCAATTTTTTAAACATATTTGAACTCAAACTTTTTCTGCATTCAATATGCACCATTCGAAGCCACATCATCCCTTTTCAACCCTTTTCTGACTTCCTTTGCTATTTTTCATGCATTTCATCATTTATTTTAAGCTAAAATGACCCTAAATTGAAAAGCACTACAAATGAACTCTGAAATGGTTGAAACTTGGTATGGTAGCATCCTTTCACCCACATAGCATGTGCTAAAAAGTTGAGAGGGTTACGGCAAAAACTGGATGCACTTCGTGTACAAAATGGACTAGCTCTTTCGAAGTATCAGGGTTTCGGACGAAAACACGTTTGTTACAAAAGGATCTCAATTTTTTAACATAGTTGAGCTCAAGACTTTTTCTGCATTCAATATGCACCATTCAAAGCCACATCATCCCTTTTCAACCCTTTTCTGACTTCATTTGCTATTTTTCATGCATTTCATCATTTATTTTAAGGAAAAATTACCTTAAATTGAAAAGCACTGCAAATGAACTTTGAAATGGTTGAAACATGGCATGGTACCATCATTTCACCCACGTAGCATGTGCTAAAAAGTTGAGAAGATTACAACAAAAACTGGATGCACTTTGTGTACAAAATGGACAATCTCTTTCCAAGTATCAGGGTTTCGGACGAAAACAGGTTTATTACAAAAGGATTTCAATTTTTTAAACATATTTGAACTCAAGACTTTTTTGCATTCCATATGCACCATTCGAAGCCACATCATCATTTTTCAACCCTTTTCTGACTTCATTTGCTATTTTTCATGCATTTCATCATTTATTTTAAGCTAAAATGATCCTAAATTGAAAAGAATTACAAACGAACTCTGAAATGGTTGAAACTTGGCATGGTACCATCATTTCACCCACATAGCATGTGCTTAAAAGTTGAGAGGGTTACGGCAAAAACTGGATGAACTTTGTGTACAAAATGGACAATCTCTTTCGAAGTATCAGGGTTTTGGACGAATACACATCTGTTACGAAAGGCATTTCATTTCATTACATGTAACTACAGTGATATTCTAGATCAAATTCATCATCAGAATAGTTGTGGAGAGAAAGTCTTCACTTTTTTCGTGTGTGTCCCTTGCTTATTGCGCTGTAACCATGGATAATCTTCATTGTTCAACAGGGTGCTTGGGTCAGCCTCCATTTTGAAGGGAGGAATTTCATGAAAATTTTCATAATATGCAGACATGTCTATTTGGCCATCTACTCCCACAATGTCTCTTTTCCCTGAAAGAACTATGTGGTGCTTTGGCTCATCGTATGATGTATTCGCTTCCTTATCTTGTCTTTTTCTCGGTTTTCTAGACATGTCCTTCACATAGAAAACATGTGCCACATCATTGGATAGGACGAATGGTTTCTCTGTGTACCCAAGATTGTTCAGATCCACTGTTGTCATTCTGTACTGCGGGTCTACCTGTACCCAGCCTCCTGACAGATTGACCCATTTGCACCAAAACAAAGGGACCTTAAAATCATGTCCATAGTCAAGTTCCCATATGTCCACTATGTAACCATAATATGTGTCCTTTCCCCTGTTGGTTGCTGCATTAAAGAGGACACCACTATTTCGGTTGGTGCTTTTTGATCTTGGGCGATCATGTAAAATGTATTCCCATTTATATCGTACCCTTTGTAAGTCAATACAGTCGAAGATGGTCCCCTAGCCAACGAGTACAACTCATCTGCAATAGTGGTGTTACCCATGAGCTGTGTCTGCAACCAACTGGTGAAAGTCCTGATGTGTTCACGTGTAATCCAGTCGTCACACTGCTCCGGGTGTTTGGAGCGCAGAATATTCTTGTGTTCATTGACATACGGGGTCACCAAGGTAGAATTCTAAAGAACTGTGCAGTGTGCTTGAGACCAAGAATGCCCGTCCCTATATATTATTGAGTCCGGTCCTAGCGTGCCTTTTCCAGTCAGTCTCCCCTCATACCGCGATCGAGGGAGACCAATCGGCTTAAGGTCAGGAAAGAAATCAACACAAAACCCAATGACCTCCTTTGTTTGAGGGCCCGTGGAGATGCTTCCTTCTGTCCTAGCACGGTTACGAACATATTTCTTTAAGACTCCCATGAACCTCTCAAAGGGGAACATATTGTGTAGAAATATAGGGCCCAGGATGCCAATCTCGTCGACTAGATGAACTAGGACGTGCGTCATGATATTGAAGAAGGATGGTGGGAACACCAGCTTGGAACTGACAAGCAATTGCACCAAATCACTCTTTAACCTTGGCAGGATTTCTGGATCAGTTACCTTCTGAGAGATTGCATTGAGGAATGCACATAGCTTCACAATGGCCAATCGAACGTTTTACGGTAGAAGCCCCCTCAATGCAATCGGAAGCTATTGCGTCATAATCACATGGTAGTCATGAGACTTTAGGTTTTGGAACTTTTTCTCTACCATATTTATTATTCCCTTTATATTCGATGAGAAGCTAGATGGGACCTTCATACTGAGCAGGCATTCAAATAATATTTCCTTCTCTTCTTTGGTAAGAGCGTAGCTGGCAGGACCTTCATACTGCTTTGGATGCATGCCGTCATTTTCATGCACACGTTGTTGTTCCTCCTGTGCCTCCGGTGTATCTTTTGTCTTCCCATACACTCCCAAGAAGCCTAGAGGTTCATGCAAATATTCTTCATCACATGCATCATGTCGATTACAGAGCGGACCTCTAGGTCTTTCCAATAGGGTAGGTCCCAAAATATAGATTTCTTCTTCCACATGGGTGCGTGTCCTGCATCGTCAGTCAGAACAGATAGTCCGCCGGGACCCTTTCCAAAGATTACATGTAAATCATTGGCCATATCAAGTATGTGATCACCAGTACGGAGTGCGGTCTTCTTTCGGTGATCTGCCTCACCTTTGAAATGCTTTCCTTTCTTTCGACATTGACGGTTGGTCAGAAGAAATCGACGATGCCCCAGGTACACATTCTTCGTGTATTTGTCCAAATATATACTTTAGGTGTCATCTAAATAGTGTGTGCATGCGTGGTATCCCTTGTTTGTCTGTCCTAAAAGGTTACTAAGAGCAGGCCAATCGTTGATGGTTACAAACAGCAATGCATGTAGGTCAAATTCCTCCTGTTTGTTCTCATCCCACACACGTACACCTATTCTATTCCATAGCTGTAAAAGTTCATCAACTAATGGCCTTAGGTACACATCGATGTCATTGTCGGGTTCCTTAGGGCCTTGGATGAGCAGTGGCATCATAATGAACTTCCGCTTCATGCAAAACCAAGGCGGAAGGTTATACATACATAGAGTCACAGGCCATGTGCTATGCTTACTACTCTGCTCCCCAAAAGGATTAACGCCATCTGCACTTAAACCAAACCATACGTTCCTTGGGTCACCTGTAAAGTCGCTCCACTTTCTCTTGATCTTTCTCCACTTCGACCCGTCAACGGGTGCTCTCAACTTCCCGTCTTTCTTACGGTCTTTTATGTGCCATTGCATCAACTCGGCATGCTTTTTGTTTTTGAACAGACGTTTCAACCATGGTATTATAGGCCACATCACCTTCGTAGGAACCCTCTTCCCGGTGCGCTGGCCCTCAACATCACCAGGGTCATCTTGTCTGATCTTATACTGCAAGGCAGCGCATACCGGGCATCGTTCAAATCCTCGTACGAACCGTGGTAGAGGATGCAGTCATTAGGGCATGCATGTATCTTCTGCACCTCCAATCCTAGAGGGCATAGAACCTTCTTTGCTTCGTATGTACTACCGGGCAATTCGTTATCCTTTGGAAGCTTCTTCTTCATTATTTTCAGTAGCGAACCAAATCCCTTGTCAGATAAACCATTGTTTGCCTTCCATTGCAGCAATTCCAGTGTGGTACCGAGCTTTGTGTTTTCATCTTCGCAATTTGGGTACATCCCTTTTTTGTGATCCTCTAACATGTGATCGAACTTCAACTTCCCCCTTTCACTTTCGCATTCTCTCTGTGCATCAACAATGACCCGGCGAAGATCATCATAGGGCACATCGTCTGGTTCCTCTTGATCTTTAGCTTCCCCCATTGCAGCAGCATCGTATTCAGGGGGCGGGTAGTTGTCATCATCCTCTTCTTGTTCATTGTCTTCCATCATAACCCCTCTTTCTCCGTGCTTGGTCCAAACATTATAGTGTGGCATGAAACCCTTCTCAAGAAGGTGGAAGTGAAGGGTTTTAGAGTTTGAGTAATCCTTCGTATTCCCACAGATAGTACATGGACAATGCATAAAACCATTTTGCTTGTTTTCCTCAACCGCTTTGAGAAAATTATGCAGGCCCTTAATATACTCAGAGGTGCGTCAGTCACCGTACATCCATTGCCGATTCATCTGCATGCATTATATAATTAAGTGCATCAAAAACCATTATAGAACATCATGAATAGAGAAGTGACCAAATTAATAGAAATTCATCATCACATTAAAGCCAAAGTACAGTAGTGACCAAAATAAATACATAAAGTTCATACATAGTTCTCATTGAACAACATATAGCTCTCTAGAGCATCTAGTTAAAACATACATTGAAACTATGTAAAAAAATGAAATGCAACAACAAATGCAATTATAACCGCAACTAAGGTACCAATTGATCCAACGGCATAATGATACCAAGCCTCGGTATGAATGGCATATTTTCTAATCTTTCTAATCTTCAAGCGCATTGCATACATCTTGATCTTGTGATCATCGACGACACTGGCAACATGCAACTCCAATTTCATCTTATCCTCTTCAACTCTTTTTAATTATTCTTTCAAGTAATTTTTTCCTTTTTCAACCAAATTTAACTTCTCGACAAGAATTTCTATGTCGGTTGGAATTTCCGGTTCACATAACTCCTAGATAAAAACATCTATGTCACATTGGTCGGCATAATTTTCATAAACACTAAATGAAAAAAATAGTTATAAAAGATAATATACCACATCCGAATCATAGACGGGACGAGGGCCGACGAGGGCGGATACCAAAACCATGGCACTATATAATAACAAACAATAATAAAAGTAAGAAAATTGTACAAGCATCTATCTAAATCATACAAGTAAGAATTTATTTTCTTTTACAATGAAGGTAAGAACAAGAGGCTCACCATGATGGTGTCGGTGACGATATCGGCATGGGCGATTGACGAAGCTGAGGACGGGGATGGGACAGGACAGACCGCCAAACCTAGGCAAATCTTGAGGAAAATGGAGCTTGGAGGTCGAGCTTGCAGAGGAGAAAGCTTAAGTGTGGCTCGGGTATTTCATCGAACACCTCATATGCATAGGAGGTGAGAGCTAGAGCAACACACACCCACACACCGGCATCCAAAAAAACTGAGTGAGTGGGCAGGGGCGGGGCGGGGGTATATATAGGCTTATATCTTTAGTCCCGGTTGGTGGCTAGAACCGGGACAAAAGACGGAATTTTGGTCCCGGTTCTAGCTACAAACCGGGACTAAAGGTGCTGGTCCAGGAACGAGGCCCATTGGTCCTGGTTCGTGGCTGGAACCAGGACCATTTCTATTAGAAAAACCGGGACCAATGACCTCCGAGGCCCTGCCAGCCCCCTTGCCTCACGAACCGGGGCTGATGGCCCCTTTAGTCCCGGTTCGTAAGTGAACCTGGATTATTTCCCTAATAATACCCTCAACCAAAGCCCTGTTTTGTACTAGTGAAGCAAGTTGGATGCAGACCCACTTGGTTTCCCTTAAGATTTCATACACTTATATTGATGGAAATCTCCATAGCTCATTGATCCGCCTAGTTGATGCGATACTTACTTCCCTTTTTTATCCCCTTTGATCTCTACCATCACATTTTATTCCATCTATACTGATATATCCATAGCTCATGCTCATGTATTGCGTGAAGTTGAAAATGTTGAAGCACGTTAGAAGATTGATCCAATTGATTGGTTTAACATCGGGGTGCTCATTATTTATACTTATGTGGTCATGATTTATACTTATGCTAATATGAAAAAATAAGTTGGGATAACATTCGTTAAGGATTGTATATCTTGAAAAGTAATTGTTATTATTATTACATTCATGGATATTATTATGTTGATATCAACTACTTAATCGCTTCTCAAAATTTATACCAAAAATAAATTACATGATACACATGCTACGTAGCATTCAACATCAATTTTTTTATGATTTACCTACTCAAAGACGAGTAAGAATTAAGCTTGGGGATGATGATACTGTTGGGGAATGTTGCATGGGAAACAAAAAAATTCCTACGCACACGCAAGATCTATCCATGGTGATGAGCATCTACGAGAGGGAGAGTGCATCTACATACCCTTGTAGATCACTAAGCGTAAGCGTTAAGAAACGCGGTTGATGTAGGCGAACATCTTCACGATCCAATCACGAGCTCTCCCATGATATCATCACGAGCCATCCCGCGATCCCATCATGTTCCTTCCGATCTCGCGCCGAACGGATGGCACCTCTGCGTTCAACACACGTGCGGCTTGATGACGCCTTCACCTCCTCGATCTAGCATGCAATAGTGAAGTAGTAGATGAGTTCCGGCAGCACAACGGCATGGTGACAGTGGTGGTGAAGAACAATCTCCACAGGCTTTGCCAAGCACAACGGAAGCTATGACGGAGGATAAACTAGAGGGGCTGGGTTGCCCGCACATGGCTTGGGGAATTCTTGATGTGTTCCAGGTGCTATCCCCACCCCTTTATTCATATGCTGAGCCCTCGCGTCAAAACTTGGAGAAAAATCCTCCTTAAGCTCGGTTTGCCTGCAAGGCAAACGTCCTCCTCGGACTCCAGGACTAGACGCCAGGGTCCCTGGCGTTTGGCTCATGGCCTCCGCAAAACTCCTTTTGCACCATCCTAATGCCTCATCGGCTTTACCCCTTGGCCCAGATAAATTGTTCTTGTACCCCGAACATTTTGGCAAACATCCGGAAGTCTTTCTAGTGAATTGCGTAACCCTTCCGGAGACCAAACACTATTATCCCATATATCGATATTTACCTCCGGACTATTCCGGAGCTCCTCGTCATGTCTGGGTTCTCATCCGGGACTCCGAAAAACTTTCGGTCACCAACATAACAACTCAACTATACTTATATCGTCACCAAACTTTAAGTGTGTAGACCCTGCGGGTTCGAGAACTATGCAGACATGACCGAGACACCTCTACAGTCAATAACCAATAGCAGGACCTAGATGCCCATATTGGTTCCTACATATTCTACGAAGATCTTTATCGGTTGAACCTCTATGTCAAGGATTCAGTTAATCATGTATGGTGTTCCCTCTATTCTTCGGTATGTTACTTGCCCGAGATTCGATCGTCGGTATCTCAATACCTAGTTCAATCTCGTTACCGTCAAGTCTCTTTACTCATTTCGTAATACAAGATCCTGTGGCTAAAACTTAGTCACATTGCTTGGGAGGCTTATTGTGATGTTGTATTACCGAGTGGGCCCTGAGATACCTCTCCATCACACGAAGTAACAAATCCCGGTCTTGATCCATGCCAACCCAACAGACACCCTCGAAGATACCTGTAGAGCACCACTATAGTCACCCAGTTACGTTGCAACGTTTGATACACATAAGGTACTCCTCCGATGTCAGTGGGTTGCATGATCTCATGGTCATAGGAACAGATACTTGACATGCAGAAAAACTATAGCAATAAACTGACACGATCATATGCTATGTTTATAGTTTGGGTCTTGTCCATCACATCATTCTCCTAATGATGTGACCCCGTTATCAAATGACATCTCATGTCCATGGCTAGGAAACCTTAACCATCTTTGATCACGAAGGGGAATAGATCACGAAGGCCCTCTTTGGTACTCTATCGGAGGGGAATAGATCATGAAGGCCATCTACATCAACCTTGTTGCCTCCATGATGATGCGTGACTAGTTCACCATAGACCTATGGTGCCATAGCTAGTACCTAGATGTCTTGTTCTTTATCTTTGATCTTCAATATCATGCTCTCCTCGATTTTCTTGGAGTTCTATCCGGTATAATCTTATTTTGCGGTGTGTTTGTTGGGATCCGATGAATTGTGGATATATGATCAGATTATTTATTGAAAGTAATTGAATCTTTTCTAAAATTTATTATGCATGATTGTTATAGCTTTGTATTCCTCTCTGATCTATCTGTTTGGTTTGGCCAACTAGATTATTTATCTTCAGTGGGAGTGGTGCTTTGTAGTGGGTTCAATCTTGCGGTTCTCTATATCCCAGTGAAAGAATGGGGACAATACACGTATTTGTATTGTTGCCATTAATGATAAAACGATCGGGTATGAACATAGTGCTTGTCTTACTTTGTCTACATCATGTCATTTTTCTTAAACCGTTACTCTGTTTGTCATGAACTTAATACCTAGATGCAGGCAAGAGTCAATCGATTGGTCGATTAATAGTAGTAGATGTAGGATCGTTTCGGTCTACTTGTCTCGGACGTGATGTCTATATACATGATCATTGCCATGAATAACATCATAACTATGCGTTTTTCTATCAATTGCCTAACGGTAATTTGTCTACCCCCCGTATGCATAGTTTTAAATAGCGAAGATAGCATCCGCTATTGCTAGCACAATAGCAACCGCTATCACTCAAACTAAATGTCATTACTTTTTGTTCATGTTCTAGTGATATAAACAAGAATCTAGTGTTTCTATAAGACCACTATGTGGACATAGCGCTCGCAATATCGCCCGCTATCCGCATTCGCTATACGAAACCCAATCCGTTACCAGCCTGCTATCTGCTATTTAAAGCCATGCTTGTATGTTATGTGATCGAGAGAGAAACCTCTAATGAAAACTATGCCCCCTGGGTCTATTAAAATCATATTGTGAAAAATCAAATATTCCTTGTTGCAATTTATTTACTTTCTCTTTAATTTTCCTTTTACATATTTATGACTATCAAATTAATCATTGCAAGTAACGAGTTCAAGCGGATTGACAACCATCTTGCTCGCGTTGGGTGCAAGTGTTTGCTTTTGTGTGTAGGTATTGACGGTGTCGTGGTTTTGTCACGGTAGATGTCCGAGGACTTAGGTTCGAGCCCTCGCTAAGGTGATGGACTCAAAGGGGTTGGTTGGGACGAAGGACACGAGTTTACCCAGGTTAGGCCCCTCAAGAAGAGGTAAAAGCCTATGTCCTGCTTGTGTTGTATTGATTGGAGTATCGATTACAAGGGAGCAGATTCGCTTGACCTAGTTCTCGATTAGTTAGTTTCTGTCTAAGTTGCCCCGGGTCTCGCCTTTATATAGGAGGTCAAGACCACGGGTTACAAAAGTCTCATACCGACTCTTACAACGTATCTGACTCTATCTCTACGTCGCCTTGCCTTCCTGGGCAAGCCGTCTCCAGGCGGCTTAACCGCCCCGGTCTTCATGCCTTCTCCCGTCTGGGCCTTCATCTTGGCCCATCTTGGTAAGCCGCCATATGGCCAGGCCTATGTCCTTTCGGCCCATCTCATTGGTCTTAATTATGAGCCGCCAGGTATGACCCGGCCCCACCCTGACGGGTCTAACCATGGGGTTATATCCCCAACATTAGGCCCCAGGTTGATTTGAGCTTGCTCATGTCAATCTTCCATTTTACTTGGCGGCAAGTCTCACTCTTCATCACCTGAAAGTAAGATATGTAACCCGCCGTGACGTCATACCGGATATGCCAAAAAGATTCTCTGACGACCACAACGGATCTTTTCATCATTAAACTGACGGCCCAAAAATCGAGGCGTCCGTCTCGGTCGGTCAGTTTCCGTCACCTTGATTCCCGCGCCCATCTCCACTTTCCAGCCTTTTAAATAGGACTGCGAAAGGTCTTTCTCATTTCCTTCGCCGCCTGCGCCTCTTCTTCTTCCTCTCGACGCCATCACCCCCGAGCTCCCTCGCTCCGGTGAAGCTTCATCGCTATCGTAGCCCTAGGCCGCTGCATCAACCTGAACGGACCAGAGCCTTGCCCGCGACCGCCGCATCACTTCCGGTAAGTCTTTCTCCATCCCCTAGATCCGTAGCTTAGTGCGACAAAATCCGTAGCTTAGCGCAAGTTCTTCCTAATGCTAAACGATATATAACCCAGTAGATTTTGTAATGGTCATCTTTCTGCTGCGGTAAATCATGTGAAATCATCCATAGAGTAGCACAGATCTGTAGTTGCTTCCTTTACTGCGCTCGAACGCGGTCAGTCCTCCTCAGTTCGTCATTAGGTTTAGAATAAATCCGCTTTTCCTCTGTTTGTAGATCCGCACTTACAAAGATAGCATGTGAAACCTGTTTTCTACACTTAGTAGTATTTTGCTTCATTGCTCTGCCAACTTAACCCGCCATTAGTTTTCCGGCTCTCACCATAAACTGCACCGATGGCTTAGCTTCGTAGAACTTAGATTTCGTCAGCCGCCCTTAGTTGTTTGTCACCTTTTAACTCGCCGCGCATTGTTACTTTCCGCAGTTTTAAGACGCCATTATGCCTCGTGCGTCCTCTTCCTGTAATTGGGTCGGCTCTGCAGTCTCTGAGGAGTTTTTGAAAGATTTCGTAGATGCAGGGACCTTGCCAGCCAGAAATGTCATTCATTGGCGGGTTACAGGCAATGAGAAGAAACCCATCCCCCAAGAGGGTGAAGTAGTCATATTCGCGGACCACCTTGCACGCGGTTTCAGCCCGCACGGCTCTAAATTTTTCCGAGACGTCCTTCATTTCTTCAAGCTGCATCCTCAAGATATTGCACCCAACTCCGTCTCAAATATGTACAACTTCCAAATCCTTTGTAAAGTTTACTTACAAGAAGAGCCGTCAGTTGACCTCTTCCGTGAGTTCTTCTATGTAAACCGTCAGACAAAAGTGGCGGATGGCCCAAGCTTGGATCTCGGCAGAGTCTCCAATCAAAGAAGATGGGATATGACCTTTCCTGCTGTTTGAATGCCAAGTCACCCCAAAGACTAGAACAGAACCTAGTTTTATTGCAAAGACACTTCTCCAGAGGGAGAACGTCCATCGCCGGGTTATCGTCCGACCCGGCTCCGCACCACAACTAAACTCCCTGACCGGATGTCAGCCTCCGAACAGGTGAAGTACGCTTCGGCCTTCGCCAAAATTAGAGCCCTCATGGCCAATGGTCTGACAGGGATTGATCTGACTCGCTGCTGGATCTCCTGGAAAGTTATGCCTCTGAGCCGGCAGGACCGTCTCATGTGTGAATACACAGGTGACGCCAATGACCCCCTTTGTTTCAATCATACCACTTTGACAAAGGAGAACATCATTGCTGCCATCAAAGGACTTATCAATGAGTCCCAAGAATCTTGCCGCACTGTTGGGTTACCACCATTCTGCGTCGCAAACCCGGCCCCAAATGTAAGGGCGGCTTTCAAATCTCCTTTTCCTCTGTGTTAACTATCCATGTATGTTGCAACCTTTAAACTCCTTCGCCGGCTTCCGCTTTCAGGCTAGCTCCGGCTTCTGGAAGAAGAAATATATCCCCCTCCGAAGAAGTCTAAGGAGAAGGCCGGCGACCGAAAGAAGACAACTGTACCTCGGGAGCAGCCTGAGGTTGACGACTCAGAGGTAGAACTTGACTCTCTTGATCGTCCTACTATGCCCCTTACTACCAATAATAACTCACATGACGAAACGGAGACAAGCCACGCCAATGCTCCTGAGGTAACCTATGTTTCATCTGACTCAGAACATCTTCCACCAAAGAAGATACGGCGGGTCGTCCAAAAAGTCCCATTTTCTCATCCTCTTGCTTATTTAGAACCCAAATTTCTTTTGAAAAAGCAACAACACCCCTCATGACGCCAAACCTGGAGCGCCGGCTCAGAAGATCTTATGGCCGGGTTATCTAGCACTCCGGCTCAGCAGAAACGGACGGCTGAGGTACTTATTTGACTTGGTTTAGCTTTGTAGACCTTGCCTTATAATTTTACTCTGTCTTTATATTGCTTTCACTTCTTTTAGGAATCGCCCCCATCGTTAGGAGACTCGACCGCGACTAAGATGCCGCCTTTGAAAATCAACCCAGAGTACGTGCTTTCATGTTTGCATCACATCCTTTGTCATCTTTGAACTCTATAAAATAATCTTCCGTTCTTTCCAAGGCTCAAGCGTAACGAAGGAAGACCGGTGTGTCTACCTCTGCCCCCACTGCCAAAGAGCCGGAGCCAGCTAAGCCGGATTCTCCCGTGGCGCGCACTGAGCCCTCTGCAGCCGCAAAGGGTGCCTTTGAGGATACTCGTCGGCCTTCTGAGCCGGCGACCCATGAGTAGCACCTAATAGTCCTACAAGGGCCAGCTCTAAGCCGCCAAGCCCTTCAACAATCATCGAAGAACTAATTCTTCCAGACGTCATTATTACTAGCATGGGCTTTCAATCTCCCAAGCCTCATGTGCTTACCAAACACAACAACAAAGCTGAAACTTCTGACAGCCTGGACTTTGAGCTCCCTATGCTAGAAAAATTAACTGCAGACGAGCTACATGTTGGTTATCTAAACCGCCTGACCACAAGCCGGAACATGGAGCTCAAACTTGTTAATCTGATGAAGAAAAAATATGAGGTACTCCTTCCTTTCCTGATACCCTTACGTAGCACCCAAGGGCCGGTTTAATATTTCCTAATGGTAAACCGGGTCTTCCAATCCATATCATAAGTAGAACCACTTAGCCTGTAGCCCCCAAGTATCGGCTTAAGATGTAAATATTGGAAGTGTTGGAAATATGCCCTAGAGGCAATATATAAAGTGTTTTTATTATATTTCCTTGTTCATGATAATCGTTTATTATCCATGCTATAACTGTAGTGATCGGAAACACATTGCATGTGTGGATAAATAGACAAACACTATGTCCCTAGTATGCCTCTAGTGAACTAGCTCGTTGATCAAAGATGGTCAGGGTTTCCTAGCCATTGACATGTGATGTCATTTGATAAAGGGATCACATCATTAGGAGACTGATGTGATGGACAAGACCCAAACTACAAACGTAGCATATGATCGTGTCAGTTTATTGCTACTGTTTTCTGCATGTCAAAGTATATGTTCCTATGACCATGAGATCATGCAACTCACGGATATCGAAGGAGTGCCTTGTGTGTATCAAACGTCGCAACGTAACTGGGTGACTATAAAGGTGCTCTACAGGTATCTCCGATGGTGTCTGTTGAGTTGGCATGGATCGAGACTGGGATTTGTTACTCCATGTGACGGAGAGGTATCTCGGGGCCCACTCGGTAATGCAACATCACAATAAGCCTTGCAAGCAATGTGACTAATTGTTAGTTGCGGGATCTTGCATTACGGAACGAGTAAAGAGACTTGCCGGTAACGAGATTGAACTAGGTATAGAGATACCGACGATCGAATCTCGGGCAAGTAACATGCCGAAGAACAAAGGGAACGTTATACGGGACTAACTGAATCCTTGACATAGAGGTTCAACCGATAAGATCTTCGTAGAATATGTAGGAACCAATGTGGACATCTAGCTCCCGCCATTGGTTATTGGCCGTAGAGGTGTCTCGGTCATGTCTACATAGTTCTCGAACCCGCAGGGTCTGCACACTTAAGGTTCGGTGATGTTTCGGTAGTATAGAGTTATGTATGGTGGTGACCGAAGGTTGTTCGGAGTCCCGGATGAGATCCCGGACGTCACGAGGAGCTCCGGAATGGTCCGGAGGTAAAGATTCATATATAGGATGTCCCAGTTTGGTCGCCGGAAAAGTTTCGGGCTCATCGGTAGTGTACCGGGAGTATCGGTAGTGTACCGGGAGTGCCGGTAGTGTACCGGGGGACCTTCGGGAGGGGTATTTCGACCCCAAGAGGTCCATGGGCTGTGGGAGAATAATAACCAGCCCTTAGTGGGCTGGGAAAACAGACACAAAGGCCCATGGCGCAGGAGAGAAAGTCCTAAAGCAAAAAGTGGAAAATCAGCCAATAGGAGGCAATCCTACTCCAACTAGGATTGGAGGTGAAGTAGGATTGCTCCCACCTCCTATTTCGGCTGACCCAAAGGCCTTGGCTGCCTCTCCTCTCCTCTCCTCCTATATATACTAGTGGATTGGGTGGTTTTTGGACAGAATTTCCGGCCACGTGCTACCCGTTCCACCGGTGCATAGTTTCTCCTCTAGATCGTAGTTCCACAGTGCTTAGGCGAAGCCCTGCCGGAATTGCTCCACCACCATCACCGGAGCGCCGTCACGCTGCCGGTGAACTCTCTCTCCTCTCCACCCCTCTTGCTGGATCAAGACGGTGGAGATCGTCATCAAGCTGCACGTGTGCTGAACGCGGAGGTGCCGTCCGTTCGGTACTAGATCGGAAGGATCGTGATCAAGGCCACGAGATGTTCGTGATTGGATCGTGGGACGGATCGTGACGAGATCGTGGGACGGTTCGTGATTGGTTCGCGGGACGGTTCGTGATTGGATCGCGGGACGCTCGGCGATTTGGATCGCGAAGAAGTTCGACTACACCAACCGCGTTTCTTAATGCTTCCCGCTTAGCGATCTACAAGGGTACGTAGATCCACTCTCCCTCTCATAGATGCTCATCACCATGGATAGGTTTGCGTGTGCGTAGGAAAATTTTTGTTTCCCATGCGACGTTCCCCAACAGTGGTATCAGAGCTAGGTTGATGGTTCGATGAGATCTCGAGTAGAACACAAAAGGTTTGTGGGCGTTGATGCTTAGATTGCTTCCTCCCTTGGTTGGATTTTGGTTCAGCGGGATTGTGAGATGAAGCGGCCCGGACCAACATTACTCGTACGCTTACGAGAGACCGGTTCCCTCGACGCAACTTGTTGCTTAGATGGCTTGCGGGTGACAGTTTCTCTCACTTTAGTTGGATCGGATCCGACAAAGGCGGTCCTTGAGAAGGTTGAAAAGCAATCTATGTATCACCGTTGTGGTTTATACGTAGGTGAGAATCGTTCTTGCTAGATACCCGTAGCAGCCATGTAAAACATGCAACAACAATTAGAGGACGTCTAACTTGTTTTTGCAGGGTATGTTGTGATATGATATGGCCAATTACATGATGAGATATATGTGATGTATGAGATGATCATGTGATGTATAGATTATCACGACTTGCATGTCGGTGATTACGGCAACCGGCAGGAGCCATAGGGTTGTCTTTAATTATTGTATGACCTGCGTGTCAATCATTAAGCGCTATGTAATGCTTTACTTTATCGCTACGGTAGCAATAGTAGTAGAAGCATGCAGGGCGTGACAACCCCGATGGCGACACGTTGATGGAGATCAAGATGATGGAGATCATGGTGTCATGCCGGTGACGATGGAGATCATGCCAGTGTTTCGAAGATGGAGATCTTAAACACAAGTTGATAGCCATATCATGTCACTTATGAATTGCATGAGATGTTAATCCTTTTATGCACCTTGTTTTGCTTAGTACGACGGTAGCATTATAAGGTGATCCCTCACTTAAATTTCAAGATGAACTGTGTTCTCCCCGAGTGTGCACCGTTGCGAAAGTTCGTCGTGTCGAGACACCACGTGATGATCGGGTGTGATAGACTCTACGTTCACATACAACGGGTGCAAGCCAGATTTGCACGTGCAGAACACTCGGGTTAAACTTGACGAGCCTAGCATGTACAGACATGGCCTCGGAACACAAGAGACCGAAAGGTCGAACATGAGTCATATAGTAGATATGATCAACATAATGATGTTCACCATTGAAGCCACCTTAACTCACGTGATGATCGGACTTGAGTTGGTGAATTTGGATCATGTGACACTCAGATGACCTGAGGGATGTCAATTTGAGTGGGAGCTTTAGTAATTTGATTAACTAAACTCATTATCTTGAACAATAGTCTAAGTGACCTTTGCATATTTATGTTGTAGATCAATGGCTCGCGCAGTAGCACCCCTGAATTTTAATGCGTTCCTAGAGAAAGCTAAATTGAAAGATGATGGAAGTAACTTTGTTGACTGGGCCCGTAATCTGAGGATTATCCTCACGGCTTCCCAGAAGTCATATGTCCTTGATGCACCGCTTGGTGACCAGCCAGAAGACATGACCTCCGAAGACGTTAAGAACGCTAGGGAGGCTCGTGCTGGAGACTACTCAATAGTTCAGTGTGCAATATTGTATGGCTTAGAACCGGGACTTCAAAGACGTTTTGAACGTCATGGGGCATATGAGATGTTCCAGGAGTTGAAGTTTATCTTTCAGAAGAATGCCCGGATCGAGAGGTATGAGACCTCCGATAAATTCTATGCTTGCAAGATGGAGGAGAACGGGTCTATTAGTGAGCACATACTCAGAATGTCTGGGTACTCAAACCGTCTAGCGGAGTTGGGAATTACCCTTCCGCCGGAGGCGATCACTGATAGAGTTCTTCAATCGCTACCACCTAGTTACAAGAGCTTTGTGATGAACTATAACATGCACGGGATGAACAAGTCAGTCACCGAGCTGTTTGCGATGCTGAAAGTCGCTGAGTCTGAAATCCAGAAAGAACATCAAGTGTTGATGGTCAATAAAACCACTAGTTTCAAGAAAAAAGGCAAAGGCAAAGGCAAGAAGGGTAAAACCAAGAAGGATGGCAAAGCAGTTGCTACTCCTACAAAGAAGCCTAAGCATGGACCTAAGCCAGAAACTGAGTGCTTTCATTGCAAAGGAACTGGTCACTGGAAGCGGAACTGCCCCAAGTACCTGGCTGGCAAGAAGGCGGCCAACGACAAACAAGGTATATATGATATACATGTTATTGATGTGTACCTTACTAGTTCTCGTAGTAGTGCCTGGGTATTTGATACCGGTTCGGTTGCTCACATTTGCAACTCAAAACAGGAACTACGGAATAAACGAAGACTGGCAAAGGACGAAGTGACGATGCGCGTGGGAAATGGTTCCAAGGTTGATGTGATCGCCGTCGGCACGCTCTCTCTTCGATTACCATCAGGATTAGTGATGAACCTAAATAATTGTTATTTAGTGCCTGCGTTAAGCATGAACATTATATCTGGATCTTGTTTATTGCGAGACGGTTACTCATTTAAATCAGAGAATAAAGGCTGTTCTATTTATATGAGTCATATCTTTTATGGTCATGCACCCAATGTTAGGGGTTTATTCATATTGAATCTTGATAGTGATGACACACATGTTCATAACATTGATGCCAAAAGATGTAGAGTAGTTAATGATAGTACCACTTTCTTGTGGCACTGCCGTTTAGGTCATATTGGTGTAAAACGCATGAGGAAGCTCCATGCTGATGGACTTTTGGAGTCACTTGATTTTGAATCACTTGACACATGTGAACCATGCCTTATGGGCAAGATGACTAAAACGTCGTTCTCTGGAACAATGGAATGGGCGAGTGACTTATTGGAAATCATACATACTGATGTGTGCGGTCCAATGAATGTCGAAGCGCGCGGTGGTTATCGTTATTTTCTCACCTTCACTGATGACTTGAGTAGATATGGGTATATTTACTTGATGAAGCACAAGTCTGAAACATTTGAAAAGTTCAAGCAAATTCAGAGTGAAGTTGAGAATCATCGTAACAAGAAGATTAAATTTCTTCGATCTGATCGAGCAGGTGAATATCTGAGTTATGAGCTTGGCAATCACTTAAGACAGTGTGGAATTGTTTCACAGTTGACACCGCCCGGAACACCACAGCGTAATGGTGTGTCTGAACGTCGTAATCGGACCTTATTGGATATGGTGCGTTCTATGATGTCTCTTGCCGATTTTCCACTATCGTTTTGGGGTTATGCATTAGAGACAACTGCATTCACTTTAAATAGGGCACCATCAAAATCCGTTGAGACGACGCCATATGAACTGTGGTTTGGCAAAAAGCCGAAGTTGTCGTTTCTTAAAGTTTGGGGATGTGATGCTTATGTCAAAAAGCTTCAGCCTGAAAAGCTGGAACCCAAAGCGGAAAAGTGCGTCTTCATAGGATACCCGAAAGAGACAGTCGGGTATACCTTCTATCTCAGATCCGAGGGCAAAGTGTTTGTCGCTAAGAACGGAACATTTCTTGAGAAAGAGTTTCTCTCGAAAGAATTGAGTGGGAGGAAAATAGAGCTTGATGAGGTTATTGAACCTTTACTTCAACCAGAGAGTAGCGCAGCATAGAAAGATGTTTCTGTGGAACCTACAACGGTAGAAGAGGAAGTTAATGATGATGATCATGAAGCTCCGGATCAAGCTGCTATTGAACCTCGTAGGTCGACAAGGACGCGTACTACTCCCGAGTGGTACGGCAACCCTGTCTTAGAGGTCATGTTGTTGGACAACAATGAACCTACGATCTATGGAGGAGCAGTGATGGGCCCAGATTCCGAGAAATGGTTAGAGGCCATGCAATCTGAGATGGGATCCATGTATGAAAACAAAGTATGGACTTTGGAAGTACTACCTGAAGGGCGAAAGGTCATTCAGAACAAATGGATCTATAAGAAGAAGACGGACGCGGACGGTAATGTCACCGTTATAAAGCTCGACTTGTGGCAAAGGGTTTTTCACAAGTTCAAGGAGTTGACTACGATGAGACTTTCTCACCCGTAGCGATGCTTAAGTCTGTCAGAATCATGTTGGCAATAGCTGCTTATTTCGACTATGAAATTTGGCAGATGGACGTCAAAACAGCGTTCCTCAACGGTTTCCTTGAGGAAGAGTTGTATATGATGCAACCCGAAGGTTTTGTCGATCCAGAGAATGCTGACAAAGTTTGCAAACTCCAGCGATCCATTTATGGACTGGTGCAAGCATCTCGGAGTTGGAATAAACGCTTTGATGAGGTGATCAAAGCGTTTGGGTTTATACAAGTTTATGGAGAAGCTTGTATTTACAAGAAAGTGAGTGGGAGCTCTGTAGCGTTTCTAGTGTTATATGTGGATGACATATTGCTGATCGGAAACGATATAGAAATGCTGGAAAGCGTGAAGGAATATTTGAATAAGAGTTTTTCAATGAAGGACCTAGGAGAAGCTGCTTTCATATTAGGCATTAAGATCTATAGAGATAGGTCGAGACGCTTAATAGCACTTTCACAGAGCACATACCTTGATAAAGTTTTGAAGAAGTTCAAAATGGAACAGGCCAAGAAGGGGTTCTTGCCTGTGTTGCAAGGTGTGAAGTTGAGTAAGACTCAATGCCCAGTGACTGCAGAAGATAAAGAAAAGATGAGCGTCATCCCCTATGCTTCAGCCATAGGCTCTATCATGTATGCAATGCTATGCACAAGACCCGATGTCAGCCTTGCCATAAGTATGGCTGGAAGGTTTCAAAGTGATCCTGGAATGGAGCACTGGCAAGCGGTCAAGAATATCCGTAAGTACCTTAACAGGACTAAGGACATGTTTCTCATTTATGGAGGTGATGAAGAGCTCGTCGTAAAGGGTTACGTTGATGCAAGCTTTGACACTGATCCGGACGATTCTAAATCGCAAACCGGATACATATTTATTCTTAACGGGGGAGCGGTAAGCTGGTGCAGTTCCAAGCAAAGCGTGGTAGCTGATTCTACGTGCGAAGCGGAGTACATCGCAGCCTCGGAGGCAGCGAAGGAAGGTGTCTGGATGAAGCAGTTCATGACAGATCTTGGAGTAGTTCCTAGTGCACTGAATCCAATAAATCTGTTCTGTGACAACACTGGTGCCATTGCTCTAGCCAAGGAACCAAGGTTTCACAAGAGGACCAGACACATAAAGCGATGCTTCAACTCCATCCGGTTCTACATCGAGGAGAAGGACATAAATATTTGCAAAGTGCACACGGATCTGAATGTTGCAGACCCGTTGACTAAACCTCTTCCAAGGGCTAAACATGATCAACACCAGAACTGTATGGGTGTTCGATTCATTACCATGTAAATCACATAGTGATGTGAACTAGATTATTGACTCTAGTGCAAGTGGGAGACTGTTGGAAATATGCCCTAGAGGCAATATATAAAGTGTTTTTATTATATTTCCTTGTTCATGATAATCGTTTATTATCCATGCTATAACTGTAGTGATCGGAAACACATTGCATGTGTGGATAAATAGACAAACACTATGTCCCTAGTATGCCTCTAGTGAACTAGCTCGTTGATCAAAGATGGTCAGGGTTTCCTAGCCATTGACATGTGATGTCATTTGATAAAGGGATCACATCATTAGGAGACTGATGTGATGGACAAGACCCAAACTACAAACGTAGCATATGATCGTGTCAGTTTATTGCTACTGTTTTCTGCATGTCAAAGTATATGTTCCTATGACCATGAGATCATGCAACTCACGGATATCGAAGGAGTGCCTTGTGTGTATCAAACGTCGCAACGTAACTGGGTGACTATAAAGGTGCTCTACAG
This sequence comes from Hordeum marinum, assembly GCA_022496015.1. NCBI lineage: Eukaryota > Viridiplantae > Streptophyta > Magnoliopsida > Poales > Poaceae > Hordeum > Hordeum marinum. The sequence goes on from CM039675.1 coordinate 429,112,924, forward strand.
GTATCTCCGATGGTGTCTGTTGAGTTGGCATGGATCGAGACTGGGATTTGTTACTCCATGTGACGGAGAGGTATCTCGGGGCCCACTCGGTAATGCAACATCACAATAAGCCTTGCAAGCAATGTGACTAATTGTTAGTTGCGGGATCTTGCATTACGGAACGAGTAAAGAGACTTGCCGGTAACGAGATTGAACTAGGTATAGAGATACCGACGATCGAATCTCGGGCAAGTAACATGCCGAAGAACAAAGGGAACGTTATACGGGACTAACTGAATCCTTGACATAGAGGTTCAACCGATAAGATCTTCGTAGAATATGTAGGAACCAATGTGGACATCCAGCTCCCGCCATTGGTTATTGGCCGTAGAGGTGTCTCGGTCATGTCTACATAGTTCTCGAACCCGCAGGGTCTGCACACTTAAGGTTCGGTGATGTTTCGGTAGTATAGAGTTATGTATGGTGGTGACCGAAGGTTGTTCGGAGTCCCGGATGAGATCCCGGACGTCACGAGGAGCTCCGGAATGGTCCAGAGGTAAAGATTCATATATAGGATGTCCCAGTTTGGTCGCCGGAAAAGTTTCGGGCTCATCGGTAGTGTACCGGGAGTATCGGTAGTGTACCGGGAGTGCCGGTAGTGTACCGGGGGACCTTCGGGAGGGGTATTTCGACCCCAAGAGGTCCATGGGCTGTGGGAGAATAATAACCAGCCCTTAGTGGGCTGGGAAAACAGACACAAAGGCCCATGGCGCAGGAGAGAAAGTCCTAAAGCAAAAAGTGGAAAATCAGCCAATAGGAGGCAATCCTACTCCAACTAGGATTGGAGGTGAAGTAGGATTGCTCCCACCTCCTATTTTGGCTGACCCAAAGGCCTTGGCTGCCTCTCCTCTCCTCTCCTCCTATATATACTAGTGGATTGGGTGGTTTTTGGACAAATTTTCCGGCCACGTGCTACCCGTTCCACCGGTGCATAGTTTCTCCTCTAGATCGTAGTTCCGCAGTGCTTAGGCGAAGCCCTGCCGGAATTGCTCCACCACCATCACCGGAGCGCCGTCACGCTGCCGGTGAACTCTCTCTCCTCTCCACCCCTCTTGCTGGATCAAGATGGTGGAGATCGTCATCAAGCTGCACGTGTGTTGAACGCGGAGGTGTCGTCCGTTCGGTACTAGATCGGAAGGATCGTGATCAAGGCCACGAGACGTTCGTGATTGGATCGTGGGACGGATCGTGACGAGATCGTGGGACGGTTCGTGATTGGTTCGCGGGACGGTTCGTGATTGGATCGCGGGATGATCGGCGATTTGGATCGCGAAGAAGTTCGACTACACCAACCGCGTTTCTTAACGCTTCCCGCTTAGCGATCTACAAGGGTACGTAGATCCACTCTCCCTCTCGTAGATGCTCATCACCATGGATAGGTTTGCGTGTGCGTAGGAAAATTTTTGTTTCCCATGCGACGTTCCCCAACAGGAAGCCCCCAAATGACCTTGTTGACGGAGTCAACTTTTTGGGTATATAACCCGCCTTACTTTGGCTTAAGAGCCGGTCAATTGGGTCTGATAAGCTAAACCCGGTGGGTTGGAAGCCCCCTAGATGATCTGTTGACGGAGTCAACTTTTTGGGTATATAACCCGCCTGACTTTGGCTTGAGAGCCAATAAATAGGGTCTGATAAGCTAAACCCAGTGGGTTGGAAGCCCCCTAGATGATCTGTTGACGGAGTCAACTTTTTGGGTATATAACCCGCCTGACTTTGGCTTAAGAGCCGATCAATAGGGTCTGATAAGCTAAACCAAGTGGGTTGGAAGCTCCCTAGATGACCTTGTTGCGCAAATTGAGATACGCGAAACGGCAGAGGCCCCGGCTTGCAGGGATGCCAACTTTATTCATATATATATGATATGTACAATGATGGTGTACAATGTCAAGTCTTGACGACTCAAGTATAGTAAGGCCGCAGATGAGCTATGTTCCATGGCCGACGGGTCTCCTGCCTAGAAGTGCTTGATTCGTCGCATATGTCAATGAGGTAATACAGCCCGTTGCTAAGATTTCTGCTGACCACGAAAGGTCCTTCCCATGGAGGGGATAACTTGTGTGCATCTGTCTGATCTTGAATCAACCGCAACACTAAGTCGCCTTCTTGAAATGTAAGGGTCTTAACTCTGTGGTATGATAGCGACCCAGGTCTTGCTGATAAATCACTGATCGAGCCATCGCCAGATCACGCTCCTCCTCCAAGGCATCCAACGCGTCTTGACGTGTTGTTTCATTATCCGCCTCAACATAAGCCGCCACCCGTGGAGATTCATGACGTATATCGCTTGGTAACACGGCTTCCGCGCCATAAACCATGAAGAAAGGCGTATAGCATGTTGATCTGTTGGGAGTAGTTCTGATGCTCCATAAGACGGATGGCAACTCCTCTACCCAACAACCCGGCGTTCGCTGCAAAGGAACCATAAGCCGGGGTTTGATACCTCTCAGGATTTCCTGGTTAGCACGCTCTGCCTGACCATTTGATTGTGGATGAGCAACCGCAGAAACGTCAAGTCGGATGTGCTCACTTTCACAGAACGCTTGCATAGCCCCCTTGGATAAGTTCGTACCATTATCTGTGATGATACTATGAGGGTAACCAAAGCGGTTGATCAGTCTTTTAACAAACTAAACTGCCATAGCCATGTCACACTTGCTGACCGGCTCAACTTCTACCCACTTGGTAAATTTGTCCACTGCCACCAAGAGGTGGGTCTTCTTGTCCTTGGATCTCTTGAAAGGCCCGACCATATCAAGCCCCCAGACTGCAAACGACCAAGTAATTGGAATCATGCGCAATTCCTGAGCCGGGACGTGAGCACGCCAGCCGAACTTCTGACATCCATCGCACTTGCGAACCAAGTCCTCCGCATCCTTATGAGCCGTCAGCCAGAAGAAACCATGTCGAAAAGCCTTGGCCACCAGAGACTTTGAGTCGGCATGATGACCACAATCGTCAGCATGAATTTCATTCAAGATTTCCTTGCCTTCTCTAGGTGAGACACAATGTTGAAAGATGCCACTGATGTTGCACTTATGTAACTCACCATTGATGATTGTCATAGACTTAGACCGCCTTATGATCTACCTTGCTAAGTTTTCAAACTCAGGTAACTCGCCGCGAGTCAAGTACGCCAGGTAAGGCACGGTCCAGTCAGGAATAGCATGTAGAGCCACCACCAGCTGCCCCTCCGGGCCAGGTATAGCCAAGTCTTCCTCTGAAGGTAACTTAACTGGCAGGTGATGTAGTACGTCTAAGAAAACATTAGGCGGTACCGGCTTACTCTGAGAACCCAACCTTGATAGTGCGTCAACCGCCTCGTTCCTGCGACGATCAACATGATCCACTTGATAACCCTTGAAATGACCAGCAATGACATCCACCGCCTGACGATAAGCGGCCATCCGCGGTTCCTTGGAATCCCAAGTGCCTAAAACTTGCTGGGCTACGATGTCTGAGTCGCTGAGACATCTAACCCGGATCAGGTTCATCTCCTTAGCCACCCAGAGGCCATGAAGCAAAGCTTCATACTCAGCTGCATTGTTAGTACAAGGAAACATTAACCTTAGCACATAACAGAACTTGTCACCTTTAGGGGAAGTTAAGACAACCCCTGCCCCTGATCCTTCCAGTTGCCTGGATCCATCAAAGTGGATTGTCCAATATGTGTTATTCGGCTTTTCCTCGGGCGCCTGACACTCTGTCCTGTCATTTATGAAATCCACCAAGGCTTGAGACTTGACCGCCGTGCGAGGCACGTATTTCAGATTAAGAGGTACAAGCTCCAATGCTCACTTAGCAATCCTGCCGATGGCTTCTCTGTTTTGAATTATGTCTCCCAACGGGTCAGAGCTAACCAGTGTGATCTGGTGCCCTAGGAATTAATGCTTCAACTTACGATTGGCCATGAATACCCCGTATACCAGCTTCTGCCAATGTGGATACCTCGGCTTGGACTCTGTCAGGACTTCACTGATGTAGTAAACCGGCCTCTGAACCGGATATTCCTTTCCTGCCTCCTTACACTCAACGATGATCACATCATTGACTGCCCTGTTATTAGCCGCCACGTACAAGAGCAAGGGTTCCTTCTCAGCCGGTGTGATAGCCTGGCTTATTAGGGATGATAGACTACTCATATCAATAAGGAATTTTTTCTTTTCCGGAAGCCCATTCAAACAGAACTCACATGTTAATTAAATAAGGAATTCCTTCTTTTCCGGAAGCCCATTCAAACAGAACTCCCAGGTTAAGTGTGCTTGGCTTGGAGTAGTATTAGGATGGGTGACTGATCGAGAAGTTGGTCCCGGGTACGCATGAGTGAGGATAAAGTACGCGAAAAAGACTAGTATTGATTTGTTAGGCCAGTCTAGATCCCGCTAGGAGTAACGACTACCGACGGGTGTGTCCGGGGTGTTACAGCCGGAGCCGCTAAGACCGGTGGCTCCGTGAGCTGTTTCTTAAGAGCCTCAAACGCCTCCACTCCTAATCCTTGTTCTGTGTGTGTTATTAACGTAAAGCCTGAGTCCATGTACAACTTTTTTTTTCAGGCTAAAAGCACAAAGTCAACGTACGAGAATCCTAATCAGGCCATCGTGGTACAATAAAAAAACCAAGCTATCGTGTGAATGGCCGAAAGGCCTGTTTGTTGCAGCCACTATGCACACACATATTGCTGCTAATCTCATTGTTTCCCTTAAAAAAATATCTTCGTTTCCAAGCCGCCAGAAACGCTGGCGATGCGGTAATCGAGACCGACCCTGGCTGCTGTGATCGGATATTTCCACGGTCGCGCCGCCATCGAGAAGTGGAGAAAGGATGGGGACGCCGGCACAGGCAGGCGTCAATCTACGGATCACAGACAGTTGCCGGCAGGCGGGACGCACGGATGAGCAGGAAAAAGGTAGTTTATTTTCATATCTGATTAGTTTGTTCCTCTTCAAATTATAGAAGTATAATCATACAAACTATAGGCATTAAAATCAGTTTTTTACTTATGCTTTTGTAGACATGAACGGGAAGAAAGCCGAATCGATTCATATGTTTTTCAAACGAATTGGTTCAAAGCTCTCTATCATTGAAGCGTGATGCTACCATCCAATCTCATGAAGGGCACCAAACCTAACCCTAACCAAGGTAAGAAAAAGTTATTTGATTTCAAACATTCAAAATTTCTTAATACTGTATGATATCCCATAATTATTTCGCATTGATTGCATCAGGTGGTTAATGTTCCAAGCAAGCCCCTTAAGAGAAAATGGTCAAAATGAGGATTACAAGAACCAAGGTAATAGTCAAAGCATAAATTAATTGATATGAAAGTTGTTAATTAAAAAAATATTTCTCTTGTTGTCGGCTTTCTGTTAGTGCTCAAATTTCCTATCCCATTTTCCTCTGATAAGAACTAATGGACAACGTGTTTACCAAAGGAGAAAAATATATTTTGTGTCATTGTCTTCGCCCACCACCCCCTTCCCCCTTCCCCCATGGTCAAATCCTGGCTTCGTCCCTGCTTGGCGCACAAAACGAGGATTCTTCTGAACCCTAGGCCTCTGGTGCATTACATAAATCGAGGCTAGGCTAGTTAATAGATGATTTCATATTCATTGCAATCTCATGGTAGATAGATATGCTCTGTATATTATTCCCATATGAATACAGTTAAAACAGGGCTTCGGTTATTATTTCTTGAAGAGAGCCTAAAGGTGGGTAAAACCTGCATCCATGTTAGCATCGTTTCAAGACGCTTAGTTTAAAATCCTTACCTTGAGATATATTGGATTTAGCACCGTCAAAGGACACCACCACAATCACTATCGCCACCACTGCTGTTGGGCCCTATGGTGCTTTCTTTGCCCTTCATCAGCTGCTCCGGTGCCTAGTTCATCAGCATGAGCTATTCGCCCTTGTAGTCAAATTGTCGACGACAGTCTCGCTGGTTTTCCTCGAAAGGGGCGAGACGTCCAACTGCGTCGGCCGCGGATATCGTCGAAAGGTCTCCCCAGTATTGCTCGTTTGTGTTAACAATTACCGAAATCGGGCCACCACCACAACCACGATCGCGTACCACTGTTGTTGGGCCCTATGATGCTTTCTTTGCCCTTCATCAACTGCTCCGATGCCTAGGTCATCAGCATGAGCTATTCCTCCTTGTAGTCAAATTGTCGACGACAGTCTCGCTGGTTTTCCTCGAAAGGGGCGAGACGTCCAACTGCCTCGGCCGCGGATATCGTCGAGAGGTCTCCTTAGTACTGCTCGGTTGTGTTAACAATCACCGAAACCGCGCAAGGATGGCGTTGAATATGATCTTGACCATCGCCTCGTCAATGATCTTCGCGCCAAGATATCGGATCTCCCTGACATCATGCCTTCATGACACGGTCCTCGTAGACACGCATGCGCCAGATCGCCTCAGAGGTGCCATGTGTCATCTCGCAGCCGGCCACCGCCATCATCACGGAGTCAGGAACCGAATGGGAGAGAGCAGTTTTGCGACGCAAAACCTTTGCGCCTTTTCACGTTTTTCCTTGGACCAACAGAACGTCCGAGGGTACGTACTCTCCAGTATCCCACGGTAGATTGTGACCAGCATCTCGCACGAATCTTTATCTAATATTAAAGGGAGGATTGTTTCTCCACCTTTTTTCGTCATCAAACGTTTTCTAGGTTTCGTACGTCCAAATCGTCCGTATAACTAAAAAAATTCGTCCGTGTAACTATTTTTTTTGTGTAAGCCATGATTTGAACCCAAGCCACAACATCAACAACAACTATGAACAGCCGCCGACCTAGCACACGTCGATGCAAACAAAAAAGATACATACTTTATATCGTGGCACGTCGGATTTTGTTTCGTCCGTCCTCTTCGCCCGATATTGTGGCTCACCTGTTGCCCGCATGGGCCTGAGCCCGCTGCTCTATGGCCAAATAATCCATGCAAATTGGGGGAGAAAAAAATGTTTCAGATGGGGATCAAACCACATGTAAAATAGAAGATTTGTTTCTATATTAAATACTCCCACCTCGCCTCCTTGCATATCATCCCACCGATTTATATAAGCTTTGTGATCTAAATTAATAAGCCTCCTCAACAATCATAACAAAAGCCCCTAGGAAGGAAAGAACTAAAAAAAGGAAATGTGTCTTTCTCTCGGGAAGAACATAAAATAAAAGAAGGAAATGTGTGCTTGCCTCAGGAGGGAAAGAAATAAAAGAAGGAAATCCCTAGAAGAAAAAAATGAATTAAAAGAAGAACCCAGTAATCATGGGCATGTACGATCAGAATAATAATAGGAATAGGTAATAAATATATGTTGTTGTGAACATTCTCATATTAAGCTTGGGCGTGTGCAGACCTCATTTCACTTGCACTCTAAATTCAAGATTGACGCGATTGTTTTTAATTTGTTTGTATCATTTTAAAAGTCTTATGCCTTTTGAAAAATATTATGTATTTTTTTGAAACTGTTCACGCATCTTAAAATATTTGTGTAGTATTAAGAAAAGTATTCATGTATTAAAAATAATTTTTAAATATTCACCCTTTTCTGAAAATCATGTAATTTTCAAAAGTGTTCATGTGCTTAAAAATATATTTACAAATTTAGAAATATTCATGCTCTTCAAAAAAATCAATGTGATTTAAAAAGTGTTTGTGTTTTAAAAATAATGTTGATGCATTTTGCAAAATAAATATACAATTTTAAAATGAGTCGGCGTAAGAGGGATGGTGTATGGACTAGGAGTAGGCAATAGTCCAATGATATATTTGAGTGCGGTGGTCAAGATCATCAGCTTGGTATTGACCACGTTCTGACGTATTGTGATGAGGCGGACACTGTGATCATGGTCGATGAAGGAAGAAAGGAAGGAGGATAAAACACAACATTAATGAGACGCTATTTTAAATAGATACTGTGGACCTTTGAAGGGTTTTCGAATCATGCTTATTATTGTGCTAGGAACATGCGATTTTTTCCATTGCAACGCACGGGTATATTTGTTAGTTACGAAATCAACGACTGGAGGCAGTTAGCCGCAACAAAATCAACGACTGGATGCATTTAGCCGCAACGCAAAGTACGTGCGTTTCTTCCGTAAAAAAAAACTACGTGCGTTTCTGGCATTATTCAGATAACTGAAAAAAAATGAAGAACAAAACTACCTGGCAGCTTCACTTCAGGGTTCAACCATAACAGCGGCGGCGCAACTGATCAAGCTCCCCTAACTGGGCTGGGCCACAGTGATAGTACATCGCTTTCTCGCTCCTCTTTTATTACGCACATAGTATTACTGTCTACAAACACCTTGTGGATCACTTGACATCATATACAGAGAAACCGGTCTAGCTTTTGTCCCACAGATCGAGCTTCTTATGGCTAACGCTGACTGACTGACTGACACCATGCGTGTCAACACCAACAAACTAAAAACCAGCAACGGCAGCTACATATACTACGTACGTACGTCCGGTTCTCCTTCTCTCCCCGGACTGGATTTGGATTCGGTGTCATTACAACCTAAGCAGAGGCCTGCATGCAAGCAGCGAGGGCCTGGGCTCACTTGCTGCTGCCCTTGCCGTGGCCGTAGAGGCGGAAGAGGTTGAAGGCGGAGACGAGGGCGATCCCGACCATGCTGGCGCTGGCGGCGACGGCGCACGCGACGCCGCCCCCCGCCTGCGTGCAGAACCGCTGGTACAGCTCGCACGTCTTCATCCACTGGAACTCCACCTCCCCAGTCTTCCCCAGCAGCGCCGCCTCCATCGCCACCGCCACCGCCCCGATTATCACGTACGCCATCACCTGCGCATGCAGCACAATCTTGCACATTTTACAAACTTACTCACAGTTTTATCTTTACAGAATATAAAAGTTGGTCATAAGTACTGCAGCGACTTAGTATTTTTTGTGTGTGCCAGTACAGTACTAGAAGCAATCGTGTCGAGCTCGTGAAGTTGGTCGTAGTCCTAGCTAGTAGCAAACTGAAAACAGGTTACTCCAAACGAACAGTGCACGAGTACCACGATGTTGTTGGGGGAGTTCAATGGTAGAATGAATAGGCCACTGAACAACACAGGGATTGGCTTCACATTAATACCACCATGTGGTGTTTATGAATGGTTCTGAACTGGTGATCTTCCAACTAATACCAGCATGCACTGTCCATCCCGGCTCCCGGGGCTTGCTGAATCCAGAGAGCAGACAGCAGATGCACATGCTGACATTTGACCGTGAGAGACCCTTCCTTTGTCAATCCGACAACATCTTATTTCATACTTGCACCATCAATAAGTACTATTGTATGTCGATAGTGAGCAGTGCAATTTTTTAGGGACCTGATAAGGGCATAAGTAAAGAAAGTGTAACTGCAAAATGCATCACAACCCTGGGTGGGCATGGAGTATCTTCGAGCAACCTGAGTGTCACTCATCATGATTTGTCCTTGTTTGATGCTAGTACGTTTTGGGTTAATAAAGTGCGCTTTATGAAGGAAAAAAATGTTCGAGCAACCGCAAATGTTGGGGGGTCTTAATGAAGTATTTTTTTCTCATAATGATTTGCTAATTAATTTGCAAGGAACATACTGTACCAAAATGTGGCTATGTGTTGATTGTGATATATGACCTGCTACGGACATGTTCTGATACAAACAGTGCCTCAGCAGCTAGATGATGTGACCTGACGATAGCCCATTCTATAATTTCTAGGATCAGACAAGTCTCCCATATGCTATAAATGCAGAATTAAAGCAGTAGTTTCCCCTTTCTTTAATCTCTTCAAAGGTCAGTATGGACAGTAAGTTATTTAAGTTTGATTTTCTCTAGTTGTAGAACAAAAGAAAAGAAGCTTTCTTACTGATATGCAATTAATAATCTAATTTCTTCACATAGAAGGACCCCGGGGAAAATATCATCGGTTGAGTGTCAGAGAAACAACCATATCCCCCTAAAAATGCGCCCGTGATAGCCGAAAGCCACCCATTGACAGTGACGAACAAGGAGATCGACAAAGATGCTGCATGCTAACGAAAGCAAACAAATGACAAGAAAAGCTGATGGCGACAACAAAAACTGTAAACTTGCCTGATCACAGGAGAAGATAGCCCACGCCAAGGGCCTGCTGAGAAGGATGCCGCCCCTGACAATGCTCAACAGGCACCTCGCGCCCTGCAGCAGGCTGTAACAGGCGACCATTCCACTTGCTATCACCAAGATCCTGCATCCAAAGCCAAGTTGATCAACACACCACCACTGTGTGCGGTACTTCATGTTGGCCTACAGAATTACTCGTACATGTTACGGCCTTGATGGCCTGGGTTAGCTTTTCTATTGTAGTACTAGTTGGCATATTATGTGTTGGTCCAGTGTGAGGATGGTCCTGCGAGCTACTAGCTTGTGGAGAGGTGTTAAATGTGGAGAGAAACAATGGAGGTTTTTTGAAGTGGGCGATGCAAACGAACACACACATCTGATGGCATCAATACCGATCATAATAAATGTCTGCCAAACATCCTGAATCGCTGATCATGGAGCACTGCATCTGTCATTCGCGTTTTGAACAACAAAAATATTTCGCAGCTGATAGAAGAACACCATGATGAATTATTAGTACAGTAAAAAAGACTTGTTTCAGATGCGGTAAAAATCGTAGATGTGGCTCAAGTGTAGCTGCCGGTCGGCGAGGGGTAGGTAGGTTTATGCAGCGTACGCGCCCCCATAAATGATCCAAGTAACCATTGAGCACTGCACCACGTGGTGGGTGCGACGATGCCTGCCACTGTGAGGAGGTGTGAGCGCGCTTCACACTTGTCGTTCGTCGTTCTCCACCCGCTACCCGTTTCACCTCGCCTCCCTGCGATGCCATCTGACCAGCATGCGTACGTACGCGCCATTGATTGTCAATGGAGCTTCACGGCCTGCCCGTATACATGCATGCGGGCGGGCAGGCAAAGCCTTCCCCGGTGCGGCCACGCAGCGAGGCGAGGAGGCAGCGGTGGCACCGGCACATATGGGGGATGGGCCGTTGGCCCCGACAGGGGGATAAAAATAGCCTTTAAAGCGCTTGTTTCCTCCGTGACGACGTACTACTACTACGTCTCGAATGTAGGTGGTGGTGGTGGTGGTGGTTGCTATGCTAGCTACTCCTGCAGTCAATCGTCCTCGTCGATGGCTATGATTTACTACTTTGCTCGTGCGTTCTTGCACTGTGCGCGCGCTCAACTGCTGATATAGTGCCTAATTAACCTGATCGCTTCCCGGCCGAGAAAAGGCTGTGCAAATGAAGGAAGATTTCGATAGAAAACAAGCTGTGGGGAAGGAAGGAAGATTACTACTATAACTGAGCATGCGTGTCTCGTAACGGAAGTGGTACTTGGACATTGGCCGGGTTACCGGCACTGGCTAGTGGCTGGCTACTCAGCATCCACAGGGTAAAGGTACATGCCAGTCGTGTGAAAACCAGTACTAGTAGTAGTAGTAAAAAGAACCTTAGCTAGAACGATTAATGGGGCTCGCTCGATCGATCCCATCGGCGACGGCGAGCGGCCAATGATTCCGCGACATGGCATCGCTGGAACGTTTACCGCAATGTGAACACCCGTACCGGTGGCTGGGCCAGCGGCTACTTCGTGCAAAAAGGAAAATGGGAAATTTCGAAGAAGGTCCTCTTCTTTGCTAGCTGCTGCACTGATGATTGACAGCTTCGGTGACACGGTGAGACGTGACTAGTCGAGAGGAGTTTTTTTGTTTTTTTTGTTTTTGAGGTACGAGAGGAGAAATTTTGAGTGGCGGAGACCCGTGACTAGCGAGACAGCGACTAGCCGTGGATGGTGGAGAGGAGATTTTTTTAGTGGCCTCATGCGGAGGGAGCGGGTTGATTTACTACTGCATGCTACTAACTGAGAGGCATCAGATTGAGATGAGGTGTGGGGATGAGGAGGAGGGATCAAGGGGCTTACACGAGGGACTGCATGTCGGTGTACCGGGCGACCTTCTGGATGGAGAAGAAGGTGCGGGACTGGCGGTCGGCGCCGAGGAGGGCGGCGGCGAGCACGGCGAGGGCGCACGCCGCGCACCGCAGGAGCACCTCGGCGGCGCGCACCCGCCGCTCCAGGGAGGCCGACACGCGCCCGCCCGCGCCGTAGTAGCACACCGGGACATTGCCGGGGCTCACCCCGTCGCCTCCGCCTCCTCCTTGCCTCATGGTAGCCTTGTGATTCCTCCTGCTAGTGTTCAGTGATTAACTACTGAGGCCTGGAGGAAAGGGAGAGCTGATGCGAGCTACGCTACGGGCGGGGAGCGGAGGTATTTAAAGTGGGCAGAGGCAGATGAAGCAGAGGAGCCGTAAATGTGCAGCGTCTCGGCTAGGCGCACTCCACCAACCCGGCGCCATTGGAGGGCGTCCGGATGTCAATTTAAAATCGTTGAGATCGAATGAAACGTGTGTGTGTGTGTCTTGACTTAAGTGAGATTATGTGCAGTTTAGAAATTTCTGCATTTGAGAAAAACAACAGGACTCTTGTGCGTATTTTTAGTAATTTTTGGTTAAAAAAAGATCAAAGAAAGGCCTCAAAGAATAAATAAATACTGTACAATCCCAAAAGGAGAGAAATTAAGAACGGAAAGAAGAGAAAAGCAAAGAACAACAGAAAATTAAATACTCCCTCCGTAAACTTACAGAGGGAGTACATGTTATGTTTCGAAATGTTATCGAAAAGGTCTGATCCAAGCTTCGAAGCGGCTTCCTTTTGACCTATAAATGATCCATTTTAGCTCCTCCTTAATTTTTCTCTCCCAAGCATAAAGGTTTGGAGGGATTTGACTGAAGATGAAATCATGTCTGGTGGTCCAAATTGCCCAAGGTATAAGGATGATGATTTCCATTGCAAAAGGCATATTCAGAAGCTGTTTGATATGACCAAGTTCCACATGTATACTCTCATGTACTATCAAGAAAAAGCCTAGCAGTAATGCAGGTTAAGGGCTTAGCAGTAGCGCGGGAAGACGCGCTACTGCTACGACGCCATAGCTAACATTTAGTAGCAGCGCGTGTGGCACACGCTACTGCTATGTATAGGTAGTAGTAGCGGTTACTGGTAATAGCTGCAGCGCGTGAGTCCAAAACGCGCTACTGCTAATAGCTCGCTGCTGCTAAAGCATACCCCGCGCTACTGTCATAATAGCAGCAGTTTCCGATTTTTTTGCTGCTGGTTTACTTTGTATTTTTACAAGTTTTATACAATAGTCTAGTATATCATACACATACAAATCTAATCATATCATGCATTTGAAAAAAAGCAGGACTCTGATGCGCATCTTTAATGATTTTTAGAAGAAAAAAATACAGATAAAGGCCTCAAGAATAAATAAATATTTTACAACCCCAAAAAGAGAGAAATTAAGAAAAATGGACACAAGAGAAAAGCGAAGAACAGAAAAAATACATGTTATGTTCAGAAATGTTATCGAAAAGGTCTGATCAAGGCTTCGAAGCAGTTGTACTCCTTCCTTTTGACCCTATAAATGATTCATTTGAGCTCCTCCTTAAATTTTCTCGCCCAAGCATAAAGGTTTGAAGGGATTTGCTTGAAGATAAAATCATGTCTGGTGGTCCAAATTACCCAAGATATAAAGATGATGATTTCCATTGCAAAAGGCACATTCAGAACCTGTTTGATGTGGCCAAGTTCCACGTGTATACTCCCAAGTAGTGGATTCCAGGTCAGGCAGATGTACTTCCAACATAATTGCGCAAAGGGGCGGTAGATGAACAGATGATCTCTTGTTTTAATGTCCTGTAAATGACACAAGGCACATGTATAATCCTGAATATATAAGTTCTTTTTGTGTAGAAGGCACATGTATGATTCATTTTCTCGCCAAAAGAAAATTTTATGCTTTAGCTGGCAACAAGATTTTCAGAGCCACCTCCGAGCTGGTATGATCTCACGTGAAAGAGATAAATTCAGATAGGCAGCAGAAACTTTAAAGATAACAAAACCTCATGAAAATTGGCGTACATCATGATCAGCAGTTAGGTTCTGGTCCTGCAAAAATTGTTCTAACTCCTGGAATTGTTCATAAGCCTCTAGAGAGAGGGGTGGATGAAAATGATTCGAAGGTTCTTCCAGTTGCCTAATTTGATGGAGACATATATGTTGATTCTTTGAGAATGAATGAAGATCTGGCCAAAGCTGTAATTTAGGCCCCTCGTCCCATTTATCTGTCAGAAATCCAAGGTTTTGCCATTTTATTGAAGGCAAACTGCATGTTCCTTATAAGTGAAGAGCGGTTTTAAACAATCTCTACACCAGAAAGAGTAGTTGTGAGGAATGAAGTGCGGGGTACCTTGCTGAGTATACTTCTCAAATAAACTTAACCCATGGGATTTCAGCGGGATTGAGAAACTTATGCACCATCTTCATAAGTAGACAAGTATTATGAGTTTGTACATTAATAATGCCCAGCCCTCTGTCTTTTGGTCTGCATATCAGCGCCCATGCTACCAGAAGGGGTTCCTTTTTTCCAGATCTTTTCCGCTGCAGAATAAGTGTCTCCGATATTTGTCAACTTGTTCAATTATACCTTTGTATAGAAGTAAGCAACTCATAATGAAGGTTGGTAAGGATGAGAGAACTGCATTGACCATGAGAAGTCTTCCATCGTAGTTCAAAAATTGGGAACAAGCAACCAATATTTTATGTATCCTTTCGATTATTTACATGAAGAATTCCATTTTTGGTTTAGTGTAGCCGAGGAGTCTGCGAAGGTAAATAAAAGGGAAAGTACCCATTATACCTCCCAATAAGATGGATAGTTGTTGTGTGAGTCTCCTCCTAAGTGAAATTATTGGGAAGCCAAGTGGATTTATGGTAATTAACCTGTGGATCAGAAGCTTCTAAAAATATCTTTACTAAACTTTGAAGTTTCATAAATTGAGTGGTGCACACAAGTATGAAAATCAATGTGTCATCAGCAGCTGGAGATTTGGAAAGTCTAGGCAACTGGTGGACTTGAAGGGAGGCTTAATTACTTCTTTGTGCATAATTAAGAATTGTGTGTAAAAGTCTGCAAAAATTACAAAAAGGAGAATTGATAAAGGATTGCCTCGTCTAAACCCCTTCTACATTTGAACATAGCTCTTGGAACCCCATTAAGAAGAGCACATGAGATGGTAGATCCAAGAACACCATTTTCGACCAAATCTTTTTTTCTTTAAAATGGTAAGAATCATTCCATGTTCCATATTATCAAATGCCTTTTCAAATCCAATTTCAAGACCACTGTTGGCTGCTTACCCATGTGACATTGAAATAAATATTTATAGGCCCATGCAATACATTCCTGGATGGTTTTGGTTTAAAAAACATATTGATTAACATGAACCAATTTCAAAACGATGGATGGAAGCCTCTTGGAAAGGAGTTTAGTGATCAACTTGATTGTACAACTCAATAAAGAAATGTGCATGCAGGTATTCATAGTAGAAGACCCTGCCTTTTTTGAGATGAGACTAATAAAGGAGCTATTAATACTTTGCAAACATAATTCTCCTTTGTGAAATTGTTCATGAAGGTCATCAAAGTATTGATTGATGATAGGCCAACATTTGGTAACGAAATCTGTGTTATATCCATCAGGACTAGGGGATTTCTTTGAGGGAAGATGTTTAATAACTGCATCTATTTCTTCTTTGGAAAATGTTATTCTAAAAAAGAAATGCCAGGATGAGGATGTAGAAGATATAATAAGTGGGAGGGAACTTAAAAACTTTCAGATCTCCCCAACCTATATTTAAAGGCCTCATGAAGCTGAGAAGTAGTTTTATCATGGGTGGAGACCTCAACCCCATCAGCATTAAGCAGGGAGGCAATGGATTTGATTCTAGCTAGATTGTTCCTTGAGCATGAATGAACTCAGAATTCTCACTCCATAGAGTTACCCACTTAATTTCCCCCTTTGCTACCAACAAGCCTTTTGTTGTTTCAAAAGGGTTTCAAGATGCAGTTTGACATCCTTTCTAAGATTTGATTCCAATGAGATAAGAGCTATGGAGTTCTCAATAGAATCCAGAAATGTAATTAGGGTATTTTCATTTATAATAACCTCTTTAATATTAGATAAAGTTTTAGCCCAATTTTTTAGTTCTTTCCTCAAAATCTTCATCTTTGCATTAATTCTTCTTGTTGCACATGCATAATGAATGATCTATTTCCAAACATAATCCATAAAAGGTAAGAAAATCATTCTCCACCCATGAGTTTTCAAATCTAAAAAATATTACTCTTAGGCATTGAATTCTGTATCTGAATGACATAAGGGATGTGATATGGGGTGGTCATTGCTAAAAGTCAAGAGTATTAAATAAAATAAAGTAATGCTTGGAGAACAATGACATGATGTAGACAAAGAGAACTCAACCAATATGAATTAAGCCCGTCGTTTAATCCTTAGTGGCAACAATATATAGACGTGTCTTGTCCCTGTATGTCAGTGGGATATAGAGCACCGCGAGATTGAACCCACTACAATGCACCCCTTGATGTCTACTACGCAACTTTATTCTTGTAGACTCGTGTTGGGCCTCAAAGCATAGATTTTTGTAGGACGGTAGCAATTTTCCATCAAGTGGATGACCTAAGGTTTATTAATCCGGGGGAGGTGTAGGATGAAGATGGTATCTCTCAAAAAACCCTACAATCAAATACAAGAAATCTCTTGTGTCCCCAACACACCCCATACAATGAAAATTGTATAGGTGCACTAGTTCGGCGAAAGATGGTGATACAAGTGCAATATGGATGATAGAAATAGGTTTTTGTAATCTGAAAATATAAAAAAAGCAAGGTAACAAGTGGTAAATAGCAAGCAAAACATTGTATAAATGCTTGTAAATAAGGCCTACGGTCCGTACTTTCACTAGTGCAATCTCTCAAAAATGATAATATAATTGGATCACATAACCATCCCTCAATGTGCAACGAAGAATCAATCCAAAGTTCTTATCTAGAGAAGAACATAAGAAGAAATTGTTTGTAGGGTATGAAACCACCTTAAAGTCATCCTTTCCGATCGATCTACCCAAGAGTGTGTACTAAAATAACCAAGTTATCCTTTCCGATTGATCTAACTAAGAGTTCGTACTAGAATAACACCATATGATACGCATCCACCAAATCTAATGTCACCTAGATACTCCAATGTCACCACAAGTATCCATGAGTTAATTACACGATACACATCAAACAATTTCAGATTCATAATACTCAATCCAACACAAAGAACCTCAAAGAGTGCCCCAAGATTTCTATCGGAGAACAAGGTATGAAAACATGCAATCAATCCATATGCATAGATCCCCAAGGTCATCAGAATCCACAAGTTGACGCCATAACATATATCAAGTGAATCACTTGAATACCCCACTGTCATTACGGGTGCATAAGAGCACTTGATTTTGTTATTATCGGATTGAATACTTTTATGCTAGACATACATCAAGTGCTCTCAAATCCATAAAAGTATTCAGTCCAATAATAACAAAATATCAAAGGAAAAACTCAATTCATCACAACAAGATAGAGAAGGGAAAACACCATGTGATCCAACTACATTAACAAAGCCCGTGATACATCAAGATCGTGCCATCTGAAGAACACGAAAGAGAGAGAGATTGAACACATAGCTATTGGTACAAACCGTCAGCCCCGAGGGTGGACTACTCCCTCCTCATCATGGCCTCCACCGAGATGATGAAGATGGCCATCGAAGATGATGTACCCTCTCCGACAGGGTACCGGAACGTCTCCAGATTGGGTTTTCATCGATACAGAGAGTTGAGGCGGCGACACAAGGAGTCTAGGGTTATTTCTGATGGTTTCTATATTTATAGGAATTTTTGGCGTTGGTTTCACGTGGAGGTGGGCCACGAGGTGAGCATTGAACACCAGGGTCTAGTTAGGGGGCCTGGCGTGCCCTGGTGGGTGGTGCCCACCTTGTGGCTCTTCTGATCCTCTCATGAAGCGTCTAGTACCTCTTTTGTTCCAAAAAAATCGTCAAAAAGTTTTGGGCGATTCCGAGAACTTTCGTTTTCTGCACAAAAAAAGAACACCACGGCAGTTCTGCTGAAAACAACATCAGTCCGGGTTAGTTATAAATAAATCATATAAACTGCATCAAAACCATATAAAAGTATTGTAAACATAGGTGAATATGGCATGAATACTTCATAAATTATCAATACGTTGGAGACGTATCACCCCTCTCATCGAAGAAATATCAATCTAGTTGGCCAAACTATTTCAATAGATCAGAGAGATTTACGAAGCTATAATAATCATGCAAATAACAATCATAATAGATTTTGGAGAAGACTCAAATCTTTTATCATGAATAATCTGAACATAAACCCACAATTCATCAGATCCCAACAAACGCATCGTAGAGAAGAATTACATCAGATAGTTGAAAGCGAAGATGCGATGATCATAGTATTGAAGATCGAGAGAGAGAGAGAGAGAGGGAGAGATAGCCATCTAGGTACTAAGTACGGACTCATAGGTCTATGGTAGACTACTCACACATCACCATGGGAGCAGCAAGGTTGATGTAGAGGTCCTCCGTGATCGACCCCCCCTCCGACAGGGCACTAGAATAGAGCTCTAGATGAGCACACGGTGGAACAAAGACTTGCGGTAGCGGAAAAAGTGTTTTGGGAGGCTCTCTAGGGTTTTTGGTATTTATCACAATTTATAGGCCAGAGAGGGGCCTCGGGAGGCGCCCGAGGGGCCCACCACATATCAGAGCATGACCACCCCTAGGCACGCCCTAATGTGTGGTGGCTTCCTTGTGTGGATCCGGTCTTCTCCTGAAGCTTCCATGTCTTCTTTTGGTCTAGAAAAACGTAAAAAAGTTTCATGACAACTGGACTTCGTTTGGTACTATAAACGTGAAAAGTTGAAAACACGCGGAAAACAACAATTGGCACGGCGGCACTGGGTTAAACAGGTTAGTGCTCAGAAATAATATTAATTGACATATAATTGCCCAAAAAGTGTCCTAGAATGATAATATTATAGCATGTATCAATCAAAAATTGTAGATACGTTGGAGAGGTATCAAGTGTGCTTATACTTTTTTTGGAAAGATTTGGAGAAAAGATATTCTCACTACTCTTTGAAAAATCCTAATGTCATTATCCATAAAACAATTGACTTTCACAAAATGAAGTCTATTGATCCAAACTTTGATAAATGCTTGTTTGAGATTTGTTATCTCATGTGTGCTAAAGGAGATGTCATAACCATCAACAACATCATTGTTGAAGTCATTTGTATTCATAATCTTGAACATTGTCATGGTTATAATTTTGACGAATCTCTTGATTTTTCTGACGAGGATATTCCATTTGATGATGACAATGTGGAACATGGCTACTATGGTGAAGATGAGAAGTTTGACATCGAATATGAGAAGACTATGAAGAATCTAAGTCTCATGACAAACTTCAAAGACTACATGTCCGGAGGAAAAGAGTGGATTCTCGATAGTCGATGCACCGATCACATGACCGGAGATAGAGACATGTTTCATGAGATCACACTAAATCATGGACCGCGGAGGTATGTAACTTTTGGAGTCAATTCCAAGGGTAAGGTACTTGGTCTCGGTAAGGTGGCCATATCTCATGATAGTTCCATTCAAAATGTCATGCTTGTTGAATCTCTTGGCTACAATCTTCTTTCCGTATCTAGATTAGTCGACTACGGTTTCAATGTGCTATTTACTAAAGTAGATTGCCAAGTGTTTCGCCAAGATAATCATAACATGGTCTTTACTGGTATCCGTAGAGGTGATCTATGCATTGGTCGATTTCACCAAGAGAGGCCAACCTCGTACTTGTCTCATTGCAAAATCATCTAAAGGTTGGCTATGGCATAGAAGGCTAGGACATGTTGGTATGCGTTGTTGGAAATATCCCCTAGAGGTAATAAATAATGTTTTTATTATTATATTTCTTTGTTCATGATAATTGTTTATTATCCATGCTATAATTGTATTGATTGGAAACACATTGCATGTGTGGATATATAAACAACACTTTGTCCCTAGTGTGCCTCTAGTAGACTAGCTCGTTGATCAAAGATGGTCAATGTTTCCTAGCCATTGACATGAGATGTCATTTGATAACGGGATCACATCATTAGGAGAATGATGGGATGGACAAGACCCAAACTATAAACGTAGCATATGATCATGTCAGTTTATTGCTACAGTTTTCTGCATGTCAAGTATATGTTCCTATGACCATGAGATCCTGCAACTCACGGACATCGGCGGAGTGCCTTGTGTGTATCAAACATCGCAATGTAACTGGGTGACTATAAACATGCTCTATAGGTATCTGCGAGGGTGTCTGCTGGGTTGGCATGGATCAACACTGGGATTTGTTACTCCGTGTGATGGAGAGGTATCTCAGGGCCCACTCGGTAATACAACATCACAATAAGCCTTGAAAGCAATGTGACTAAGTGTTAGTCACGGGATCTTGTATTATGGAACGAGTAAAGAGACTTGCCGGTAACGAGGTTGAACTAGGTTGGAAATACCGACGATTGAATCTCGGGCAAGTAACATACCGAAGAACAAAGGGAACATCATACGGGATTAACTGAATCCTTGACATAGAGGTTCGACCGATAAAGATCTTCGTAGAATATGTAGGAATCAATATGGGCATCCAGGTCTTGCTATTGGTTATTGACCGTAGAGGTGTCTCGGTCATGTCTACATAGTTCTCAAAGCCGCAGGGTCTGCCCACTTAAGGTTCGGTGACGTTTCGGTAGTATAGATTTATGTATGGTGGTGATCGAAGGTTGTTCGGAGTCCCGGATGAGATCTTGGACGTCACGAGGAGCTTCGGAATAGTCCGAAGGTAAAGATTGATACATAGGAAAGTGGCGTTTGAACTCCAGAAAAGTTTCGGGCATTTCCGGTAGTGTACGTGGAGTGACGAATGGGTTCTGAGGACCACCAAGTGGGGCCCACATACCCCAAGGGGCCACATGGGCCTTAGAGGTGGCGCACCAGCCCCTGGTGGGCTGGTCAAGGCAGCCCAAGAGGCCCTATGCGCATGGAGAAAGGAGATAGAGTAGGGGCCAAGTTTGGGAAGGAGTCCCACTTGGAATCCACCTCCCTTGTGGGAGGTGGACTCTTCCCCTAGGCTTCGGCCGAACCTCTCCTTGGAGGAGAGGCTAGGGCTGCCTCCTCTCCCCTTCCTCCAATATATACTAGAGGATTTTGAGGGCATTCCCAACCCTAATTCTGCCAAGTGCTGCCCTCTTCTTCCTCTAGATTGTTTTATCCTCTAGATCGGTTTTCAGCAGTGCTTAGGCGAAGCCCTACTGGAATTGCTCCACCACCATCG
The DNA here is from genome assembly GCA_022496015.1 of Hordeum marinum. Lineage (NCBI taxonomy): Eukaryota > Viridiplantae > Streptophyta > Magnoliopsida > Poales > Poaceae > Hordeum > Hordeum marinum. The sequence continues at coordinate 429,134,385 of CM039675.1, forward strand.
TCACAACACCGTCGCACTTCCGGAGAACTCGTCTACCTCTCCGCTGCCTCTTGTTGGATCAAGAAGGCGGAGAACTTCACCGAGCTGCACGTGTGCTGAACGCGGAGGTGTCGTCCGTTCGGTACTTGATTGGGAGTTCGTGGGACGGCTTGCGATTTGGATCGCGGAGACGTACCACTACATCAACCATGTTCTTTAACGCTTCCGCTTAGAGATCTACAAGGGTACGTAGATCCAATCTCTCCTCTCATAGATGCTCATCTCCTAGATTGATCTTGGTGAAGCGTAGGAAAATTTTTGTTTCCCATTTTTTCGTTCCCCAACATGCGTAATCTAGAAAAGCTCATCAAAGGTGATCACATACTTGGTGTTAAATATGTTATCTTTGACAAAGAATGACCTTGTAGTGCTAGTCAAGGAGGAAAACAAGTGGGTGGAAGTCTGATACTTGTGATCTGCGTTGGGTTTTCCGTGAAGAGGAACGGGTAATTACAACACAATACGGGTAAGTATTTCCCTCAGTTATTAAACCAAGGTTTATCAAACCAATAAGAGTATCAATCCACAACCGTCTTCAACGGCTGCACACAAAAGAGCAAACAACTTGCACCCAACGCGGGCAAGAGGGTTGTCAATCCCCTTGATCTCGTTATTTGCAAGCAAGTGAAGTGTGTAGATAATAGTAGATAATTATAAATTGCAAAACAAAATTAAAGGTAAATATGAATAGCAAGGTATTGCAGCGTTTGTAAATATATAAGTGAATAGACCCCGGGGCCATAGTTTTCCGTAGCGGCATCTCTCATGAAAGTAAGCATACAGTGGCTAAACAAATTACCGTTAGGCAATTGGTAGAAAAGCGCATAGTTATATGATATTCACAACAATGATCATGTGTATATAGGCATCATGTCCAAAACAAATAGGCTGACTCTTGCCTGCACCTATTACTATTAATCCACTTCAAGAGCGCTTCTGTGCTTGCCTCTCTACGTATTAAGTTCATGACAAATAGAATAATGCTTGGAGAACGATGACATGATGTAGACAAAGTAAACTCAATCAATATGAATAAACCCGAGTGTTTTATCCTTAGTGGAAACGTATCTTATCCCCTTCTATCACTAGGATATAGAAACCTGTCAGGTTGAACCCACTACAACACACCCCTCTCACTGAAGAAAGATCAATCTACTTGGCCAAAGCAAATCAATAGATCGAAGAGAATTACGAGCTATAATGATCATGCAAATAAGAATCATAATAATTTCAGAGAAGACTCAAATACTTCTCATGAATAATCTAGACATAAACCCACAATTCATCGTATCCCAACAAACACGCCGCACAAAAGACTTGCATCGGATAGATCAAAGCGAAGATGCGATGATCATGGTATTGAAGATCAAAAGAGAGAGAGAGATCCATTGATGTCTACTATGCAACTTTATTCTTGTAGACTATGTTGGGCCTCCAAGCGCAAAGTTTTGTAGGACAATAGCAATTTTCCCTCAAGTGGATGATCTAAGGCTTATCAATCTGTGGGAGGTGTAGGATGAAGATGGTCTCTCTCAAACAACCCTACAATCAAATACAAGAAATTTGTTGTGTCCCCAACACACCCAATACAATGGTAAATTGTATAGGTGCACTAGTTCGGCGAAGAGATGGTGATACAAGTAAAATATGGAAGGTAGATATAGGTTTTTGTAATATGAAAATATAAAAACAGCAAGGTAGCAAGTGTAAAACAGCGAGAAAAATGATGTATTAATTCTTGGAAACAAGGCCTAGGGTTCATACTTTCACTAGTGCAATCTCCCAACAATGCTAAAAAAATTGAATCATATGATTATCCCTCATCGTGCAACAAAGAATCACTTCAAAGTTCCTATCTAGCGGAGAACAAATACATAGAATCACCTCAAAGTTATTCTTTTCAATCAATCTTTTGAGCTATTCCTATAAGTGTCACAAACAACCCTAGAGTTTGTAGTAAAATAACACGAATGATACATATCAATCCACCCTAATTTCACCTAGATAATCCAATATCACCTCAAGTATCCGGGGGTAAATTATGCGATATGCATCAAAAAAATTCAGATCTATCATATTCAATCCAACACAAAGAACTTCAAGGAGCACCCCAAGATTTCCATCAGAGAACGTGGTATGAAAACGTGCAATCAACCCCTATGGATAGATCCCCAAGGTCATCGGAATCTGCAAGTTGATGCCTTAACATATACCAAGTGAATCAATAGAATACCCCAATGTCACTACGGGTATCCCATGCAAGACGTACATAAAGTGTTCGCAAACCAAAATATTCAATCCAACATAACGAGATCTCAAATGGAAATATTCAATTCATCACAACAAGATAGAGAGGGAAGAACACCATATGATCCAACTATATTAACAAAGCCTGTGATACATCAAGATCATGACATCTCAAGAACACGGGAGAGAGATAGAGAGAGTTGAAAACATAGCTACTGGTACAAACCGTCAGCCATGAGGGTGAACTAGTCCCTCCTCGTCATGGCCTCCACTAGGATGATGAAGATGGCCACCAGATGATGATTTGCCTTTCCGAAAGGGTACTGGAACGCCTCCAGATTGGTTTTTCATCAAGAAAAAGAGTTACAGTGGTGGAACGAGGAGTCTCCCTCTATGTTTAGGGTTTCCAGGATTTATAGGATTTTTCAGTGTTGGAATCACGTGCAACGGAGCCATGTGGGCCCCACAAGCCATCAACACCCCTCCCAGGGGCGTGCCCTGATGGCTTGTGGCCCAAGGGTGGCTCCCCTCTAGTGGTTCTTCTCTCCAATGTTGCTTATTTCCTCCAGAAAAATCACAAAAAAGTTTTGGGCGAATCCAAGAACTTTCATTTTCTTTACAAAAGCAACACCATGATAATTTCGCTGAAAACAACGTTAGTCCGGGTTAGTTCTAAATAAATCATATAAAGTGCATCAAAACCATATAAAAGTATTGTAAACATCGGTGAATATGGCATGAATACTTCATAAATTATCGATACATTTGAGATGTATCAGCACCCCCAAGCTTAATTCCTCCTCGTCCTAGAGTAGGTAAATGATAAAAGAAATAATTTATGAAGTGTGAATGCTAGCATCGTGAATAGTTTTGATCATTGATAATTTTAGTCACTTTTCTAGCATCATAACCAGTAACTTTTTCTCATAAAAATCATCATGATAGAGTAGCAATCAATTCACATGTCATGGTTCAAACAATTCATTCACTTGAAACTTAACAATCTATGTTCTTGGTCACCAAACAATTTCAATGCATCATCAAGTCTTAGTAAGAGCTCCACGTACTGAATTATCATATAGTATTTTTCTTTTTTATGATTGGTAATACTCAAAGCATATTTTTAGAACAAATAACGTGCATCGAACACAGAGAAAGATAGGGGCTTAATGTTTCTCCTCCCAACATACTTATTAGAAAGATAATTGTCAACAATAATGAATCATGATCAAATATATTTGACTGAATGTATATGTTTGGAACTTTCCCCACCACATGGTTCTTGCCAACTAATAGATTGCTGTTGGAATAAGAAGTTGACTCAACATGAAAATAAGTAATATGATAGTAAATAGATTGTCCCTTCATAGAGGGAAGTAGGGATTTGCAGAGGTGCTAGGATTCATTGTTAAAAAAGAAGAGATGGATATATTTTGGGTGGTGTGCCTTTCCTATCAATGTCACAATAGAGTTTTCTGTATCTTCCACGCTAATCACATTATTGGCAGTTCCCAAACGGAATTTAAATTTTTACTCCCCCTCCACCATTCAAACGCATTCCATGGTTGGCCGAATCCACGGTTTCCCTCCGAACAATCAACTTTCTAGGGGGAGTTCTTATTTATTTATTTTTATGTTATGCAGGACTGGGTATCGGTTGGGGATATAACCCCGCTATATAACCCGCCCGGTGGGGCCGGGTTATGTTGTGGGTGACTTAACAAGTAAATTCGTCACATGCCTAAAGACCAAGATGAGCAAAGGGGCAATTCGTCAGCTAGGCTAGAAGAGGCCCAAAGCCGGAAGACGGTGCGTGACCCAGAGGCGTAGGCCGACCGAGGATGCCTTGTCGGGGAAGGCAAGGTGTCTTAGATACAAGATCGGTCACGAATATGACCCGGTCCGAACTCTTTTAAGCCTAGGACCTCGACCTGTGTATATAAAGGCGAGTCCCCGTGGCGACTTAGGATAAGTTACAATCCATCGATAGCTAGGTCAAGCGATTATGCTCCCCTGTAATCGGTATCATCATCAATATACACAAAGCAGGACGTATGCTTTTACCTCCATCAGAGGGGCCGAACCTAGGTAAACTTGTCTCTCATTCCCGATCAACCCCTTCGAGTCGCCACATAGTAGCGATGGCATCACATCAAAGTTCTCCTAAGAGGACATCAGCCGTGTCAAAACCATGACAGTTGGCGCCCACCATGGGCTCGAGCTGGGGTCCCGAGGCTGGCTCAATTGAGTCCGGATATCGGGTCCCCTTCGGCAAGATCCACGTCTTCATCAGCAAGATCGATGCATCAGTGCCCGAGACGGACTTCTGCACCGACATTGTCAATTCGTCTCGGCACGCCCAACCAGGTCAGCGTCAAGTTTGCCGACGTCACATCTTCGTTCATTTTACCCAAGGACTCAGCCTCCCAGATGAGCCAACGGGTAGTGGAGACACCCCCGTTAAGTCTGATGGCGAATCATCCATGGGAGATACCGAATCAATCTATCCTCTCCATAATGAGAGACCATGGGGCTTATGGGGAACGTTGCATGGGAAAAAATCCTATGCACATGCAAGATCTATCCATGGTGATGAGAATCTACGAGGGGGAGCGTGGATCTACATACCCTTGTAGATCGCTAAGTGAGAAGCGTTAAGAAACGTTGATGATGTAGTCAAACGTCTTCGCGATCCAAATCACCGAGCGTCTCACGATCCCATCATGATCCGTCCCACGATCCAATCACGATCCATCTCGCGATCCAATCACAAATCGTCTCGCGATCTTGATCACGGTCCTTCCGATCTAGAGCCAAACGAATGACACCTCCGCGTTCAGCACACGTATAGCTAGATGACGATCTCCGCCTTCTTGATCCAGCAAGAGGGAGCGGAGAGGTAGATGAGTTCTCTAGCAGCGCGATTGCTTGCGGCGATGGTGGTGGTGCTATTCCAACAGGGCTTCGCCTAAGCACTATTGAAACTGATCTAGAGGAGAAACTACGGTCTATAGGAGAGGTAGCACGTGGCTGTTTATCTATGTCTCAAAACCCTCAAAACCTCTAGTATATATAGGAGGAGGGAGGGAGGAGTCTTGGAGCACAAGGGGCCAGCCCTTGGCTCCAATCCTAGTGGGATTAGGACTCCTCCTTCCCACTCGGAAACTCTTTCCACCTTGAGTTTTTCCCCTCTCAAACCACTCCAGCCTCATGGGACCTTAGGGGTGGCTTTGGACAGACCACCATGGGATGCTTTACCTTCTCTCACAGCCCATGTAGCCTCTTGGGTCGAGAAACCCCTCTCGATGGTCCCTCGGTACCCTCCCGGCACTCCCGGTACACTACCGATGAGCCCAAAACTTTTTCGGCGACCAAAACAGGACTTCCTATATATTAATATTTACCTCCGGACCATTCCGGAGCTCCTCATGACGTCCGGGATATCATCCGGGACTCCGAACAACTTTAGGTCACCACCATACATAACTCTATACTACCGAAACGTCACCAAACCTTAAGTGTGCAGACCCTGCGGGTTCAAGAACTATGTAGACATGACCGAGACACCTCTACGGTCAATAACCAATAGCGGGACCTGAATGCCCATATTGGTTCCTCCATATTCTACGAATATATTTATTGGTTGAACCTCTATGTCAAGGATTCAGTTAATCCCGAACGTTGTTCCCTTTGTTCTTCGGTATGTTACTTGCCCGAGATTCGATCGTTGGTATCTCTATACCTAGTTCAACCCCGTTATCGGCAAGTCTCTTTACTCGTTCCATAATACAAGATCCCATGGCTAACACTTTAGTCACATTGCTTGCAAGGCTTGCTGTGATGTTGTATTACCGAGTGGGCCCTGAGATACCTGTTCATAATGGAGTAACAAATCCCAGTCTTGATCCATGCCAACCCAACAGACACCCTCGGAGATACCTGTAGAGCACCTTTATAGCCACTCAGTTATGTTGCGACATTTGATACAAACAAGGTACTCCTCCGGTGTCAGTGAGTTGCATGAACTCATGGTCATAGGAACAAATACTTGACATGCATAAAACTGTGGCAATAAACTGACACGATCATATGCTACGTTTATAGTTTGGGTCTTGTTCATCACATCATTCTCCTAATGATCTGATCCCATTATCAAATTACATCTCATGTCCACGGCTAGGAAACTTTAACCATCTTTGATCAACGAGCTAGTCTATTAGAGGCATACTAGGGACATGGTGTTGTCTATGTATCCACACATGTATCTGAGTTTTTGATCAATACAATTCTAGCATGGCTAATAAATGATTATCATGAACAAGGAAATATGATAATAACTAATTTATTATTGCCTCTAGGGAATATTTCCAACAGTCTCCCACTTGCACTAGAGTCAATAATCTAGTTCACATTACCATGTGATTCACATTGTTATGAATCTAACACCCAATGAGTTTTGGGGCTCGATCATGCTTTGCATGTGAGAGAGGTCTTTTAGTCAACAGGTCTGTGACATTTAGATCTGTGTGTACTTTGCAAATCTCTATGTCATATTGTAAACACTGCTACCACGCTCCACTTGGAGCTATTCCAAATGGCTACTCGACTATATGTATCTGGATTGCTACTAAGAGTCATCCGGATTGGTGTTAAAGCTTGCATCGACATAACTCTTTACGACGAACTCTTTATCATCTCCATAATCGAGAAACATCGCCTTAGTCCTCTGGTTACTAAGGATAATTTTGACTGTTGTCCAGTAATCCACTCTTGGATTACTCTTGTACCCCTTGACGGACTTAAGGCACACACAGGTGCGGTACACAACATGTCATACTATATAGAGCCTATGGCTAAGGCACAAGGGACGGCGTTCGTCCTTTCTCTTTATTCTGCCGTGGTCGAGCTTTGAGTCTCACTCAACTACACACCTTACAAATTAGGCAAGAACTCCTTCTTTGACTGATCCATTTTGAAATCTTTCAAAATCTTGTCAAGGTATGTACTCATTGAAAGTATTATCATACGTCTTGATCTATCTCTATAGATCTCCATGCCCAACAATTAAATAGCTTTATCCAGGTCTTCCTTTGAAAAACTCTTTTCAAACAACCCTTTATGCTTTCCAGAAATTCTACATCATTTCTGATCAACAATATGTCATCCACATATGCTTATTAGAAATTCTATAGTGCTCCCACTCACTTTATTGTAAATACAAGCTTCTCATAAACTTTGTATAGACTCAAAAACTTTGATCACCTCATCAAAGCGTATATTCCAACTCTGAGATGTTTGCTCCAGTCCATAGAAGGATCATTGGAGCTTGCACACCTTTTAGCATCCTTAGGAATGACAAAACCTTCTCGTTGTATCACATACAACCTTTTCCTCAAGTAAACCGTTAAGGAAATGATGTTTAGACATCCATCTACCATATTTCATAATTGAAAAATGCAACAACTGCTAACATAATTCCAAAAGACTTTAGCATCGCTACGATTGAGAAAGTCTCATCGCAGTCAACTCCTTGAACTTGTCGGAAACTTCTTTGCGACAAGTCGAGCTTTATAAATGGTAACATTTACCATCAGTGTCTGTCTTCATCTTAAAGGTCCATTTGTACTCAACGACCTGCCGTCCAATGAGCAAGTCTACCAAAGTCTATACTTGGTTTTCATACATGGATCCTTTCTAGGATTTCATGGCCTCTAACTATTTGTCGGAATCCGGGCCCATCATCGCTTCTCCATAGCTCATAGGTTAATCGTTGTCCAACAACATGACCTCTAAGACAGGGTTGCTGTACCACTCGGGAGTATTACGCGTCCTTGTCGACCTATGAGGTTTGATAGTAACTTGATCCGAAGCTTAATGATCATCATCATTAACTTCCTCTTCAACTGACGTAGGCTTCATAAAAACATCTTTCTGTGTTGCGCTAGTCTATGGCTGAAACAAAGGTTCAACAACCTCATCAAGTTCTATCTTCCTCCCACTCAATTCTTTCGAGAGAAACTCTTTCTTGAGAAAGGACCCATTTTTAGCAACAAACACTTTGCACTCGGATCTGAGATAGAAGGTATACCCAACTGTTCTTAGGGTATCCTATGAATTTGCACCTTTCCGCTTTGGGTTTGAGCTTATCAGACATAAGTGTCGCATCCCGAAACTCTGAGAAATGACAGCTTAGGTTTCTATCAAACCATAATTCATACGGTGTCATCTCAACGAATTTAGATGGTGCCCTATATAAAGTGAATGTAGTTGTCTTTAATGCATAACCCCAAAACGATAGTGGCAAAATGATAAGAGACATCATAGTACGCATCATATCCAATAGAGCACGACTATGAAGTTCGAACACACCATCACACTATGGTGTTCCAGGTGGCGTGAGTTGTGAAACAACTTTCATATTGTCTAAAGTTGTATGCGAAACTCGTAACTCAGATATTCACCTCCACGATCATATCGTAGACATTTTTTTCTTCTTGTCACGATGATCTTAAAGTTGACTCTGAATTTGTTTGAACTTTTAGAATGTTTCAGACTTGTGTTTCATTAGGCAAATATACTCGTATATACTCAAATCATTAATGAAGGCAAGAAAAATAACGATATCCACTGCATGCTACAACACTCATTGGATCACATACATCAACATGTATTATTTCCAATACGTTACTAGACCGCTCCATCATACTGAAAACAGGGTCTTTAGTCATTTTGCCCAAGAGGCATGGTCTGCATGTCTCAACCGATTCGAAACAGAATGAGTCCAAAGATCCATCAACATGGAGTTTCTTCATGCGATTTATACCCATATGACATTTAGCGGCAGTGCCACAAGTATGTGATACTATCATTATTAACTTTGTATCTTTTGGCATCTATGTTATGAACATGTGTACTACTATGATCAAGATTCAACAAACCATTCATCGGGTGCTTGACCATTGAAGGTATTATTCATGTAAGTAGAATAACCATTATTCTTTGACTTAAATGAATAATCATATTGCAATAAACACAATCTAATCATGTTCATGCTCAACGCAAACACCAAATAACATTTATTTAGGTTCGACACTAATCCCGAAGGTAAAGAGAGCATGTGATGTTGATCATATCAACCTTGGAAACATTTCCAACACACATTGTCACCTAGCCCTTAGCTAGTCTCCATTTATTACGTAGATTTTATTCTGAGTTGCTAACATTTAGCAATCGAACCGGTATCCAATACCCAGGTGCTACTAGGAGTACTAGCAAGGTACACATCAATAACATGTATATCAAATATACTTCTGTCGACGCTGCCAGCCTTCTTAACTACCAGGTATCTAGGGTTGTTCAACTTCAGCGACCGCTCGCCTTATAATAGAACCACTTAGTCTCGGGTTTGGGTTCAACTTTGGGTTGCTTCACTAGAGCAGCAACTGACTTGCCATCCATGAAGTTTCCCTCCTTACCCTTTCCCTTTCCGAAACTAGTGGTTCTACTAACCATCAATACTTGATGCTCCTTCTTGATAGCTACCTTTGCGGTGTCAAACATCGCGAATATCTCAGGGATCATCATTTCCATCCCTGGCATAATCATAGTTCATCATGAAGTTCTAGTAGCTTAGTGATAGTGTTTCAGAGAACTATATGAATCACCATCTTATCTGGAAGATCAAATCCCACTCGATTCAAGCGATTGTAGCACCCAGACAATCTGAGCACATGCTCAACGATTGAGCTATTCTCCTTGCAGGCAAAGAATCTTGTTGGAGATCTCATATCTCACAACACGGGCACGAGCTTGAGATCCCAATTTCAGCTCTTAGAACATCTCATATGACGTGACGTTCAAAATGTTTTGGAGCCTCAGTTCTAAGCCATAATGCATAACACACTAAACTATCAAGTAGTCATCGGAACGTGCCTGTCAGATGTTCACAACATCTACAGACGATACTAGAGGGGGTGACGCACCAAGCAGTGCATTAAGGACATAACCCTTCTGTGCAGCAATGAGGACAATCCTCAGATCACGGACCCAGTCCACAATATTGCTACCATCATCTTTCAACTCTATTTCTCTAGGAACATATAAAAATTCAAGGGAGCTACAGCGTGAGCTACAACATAATTTGCATAGACACTATGGACTATGTTCATGATAATGAGTTCAATTAATCATATTACTTAAGAACTCCCACTCAAATTAACATCCCTATGGTCATTGGAGTGATATATGATCCAATTTCACCAACTCAAGTCTGATCATCACGTGAGTTGAGGTGGTTTCAATGGTGAACATCATCATGTTGATCACATCTACTATATGACTCACATTCGGCCTTTCGGTCTCTTGTGTTCTGAGGCCATGTCTATACATGCTAGACTCGTCAAGTTCAACCCGAGTGTTCTGCATGTGCAACACTGGCTTGCACCCGTTGTATGTGAACGTAGAGTCTATCACACCTGATCATCACTTGGTGTCTCAACATGACGAACTTTCGCAACGGTGCACACTCGGGGAGAACACAATTGATCTTGAAATATTAGTGAGGGAACCTTATAATGCTACCACCATCCTAAGCAAAACAAGGTGCATAAAAGGATTAACATCACATGCAAATCATAAGTGACATGATATGTCCATGAACTTGTGCTTTTGATCTCCATCCTTAAAGCACCGGCATGATCTCCATCATCACCGGCATGACACCATGATCTCCATCATCTTGATCTCCATCAACGTGTCACCATCGGGGTTTCCCTCCCACCATGCTTCTACTACTATTGCTACCGCTTAGCTATAAAGTAAAGCATTACATAGCGCTTAATGATTAACATGCAGGTCATACAATAATTAAAGAAAACTCTATGGCTCCTGCCGGTTACCGTACTCATCGACATGAAGTCATGATATTCTATACAATACATGATCATCTCATACATCACATATATCTCATCATGTAATTGGCCATATCACATCACAACATACCCTGCAAAAACAAGTTAGACGTCCTCTAATTGTTGTTGCAAGTTTTACGTGGCTGCTATGGGTATCTAGCAAGAACAATTGTCACCTACGCAAAAACCACAATGGTGATACATAAGTCGCTTTTCAACCTTCTCAAGGACCGCCATTGTCGAATCCGATCCAACTAAAGTAGGAGAAACAGACACCCGCCAGCCATCTTTGTGCAAGAAAGTTACACGTCAATCGATGGAAGCGGTGTCTCGTAAGCATACGAGTAAGGTTGGTCCGGGCCGCTTCATCCCGCAATATCGCTGAACCAAAACACAACAAATGGAGGAAGCAATCTAAGCATCAACGCCCACAAACTCCTTTGTGTTCTACTTGAGATCTCATCTACACATAGACCTAGCTCATGATGCCACTTTTGGGGAACGTTGAATGGGAAACAAAAAATTTCATATGCACATGCAAGATCTATCCATGGTGATGAGCATCTACGAGGGGGAGAGTGGATCTACATACCCTTGTAGATCGCTAAGCGGGAAGCGTTAAGAAACATGGTCGATGAAGTCAAACTTCTTCGCCATCCAAATCGCCGAGCGTCTCGCGATCCCATCACAATCCGTCCCGCGATCCTATCACGATCCGTCCCACGATCCAATCACGAATCATCTCGCGATCTTGATCATAGTCCTTCCAATATAGCGTCGAACGAACGACACCTTCGTGTTCAGCACACGTACAACTCGATGACGATCTTCGCCTTCTTGATCCAGCAAGAGGGAGCAGAGAGGTAGATGAGTTCTTCGGTAGAGCGACGGTGTTGCGGCGATGGTGGTGGAGCTATTCCAACATGGCTTCACCTAAGCACTGTTGAAACCGATCTAGAGGAGAAACTACGATCTAGAGGAGAGGTAGCACGTGGCAGTTTTTCTGTGTCTCAAAACCCTCAAAACCACTAGTATATATAGGAGGAGGGAGGGAGGAGTCTTGGTGCACAAGGGGCCAGTCCTTGGCTTGGCGCAAGGAGAAGAGGAGGAGTCCTCCTCCAATCCTAGTAGGATTAGGAGTCCTCCTTACCACTTGGAAACTCTTTCCACCTTGAGTTTTTCCCTCTCAAACCACTCTAGCTGCATGGGCCCTTAGGGGAGGGTTCGGCCAGCCCACCAGGGGCTAGTTTACGTTCTCCCACAGCCCATGTAGCCTCTTGGGTCGAGACACCTCTACCGATGGGTCCCCGATACCTTCCCGGTACTCTCGATACACTACCAATGAGCCCGAAACTTTTCAGGCGACCAAAACAGGACTTAATATATATCAATATTTACCTCCGGACCATTCCGGAGCTCCTCGTTACGTCCAGGATCTCATCCGGGACTCCACCTTCGGTCACCACCATACATAACTCTATACTACCGAAATGTCACCAAACCTTAAGTGTGCACACCCTATGGGTTCGAGAACTATGTAGACATGACCGAGACACCTCTACGGTCAATAACAAATAGCGGGACCTGGATGACCATATTGGTTCCTACATATTCTACAAAGATCTTTATCGGTTGAACCTTTATGTCAAAGATTCAGTTAAGCCCGTACGATGTTCCCTTTGTTCTTCGGTATGTTACTTGCCCGAGATTCGATCGTCGGTATCTCTATACCTAGTTCAATCCCATTACCAGCAAGTTTCTTTACTCGTTCTGTAATACAAGATCTCATGGCTAACATTTTAGTCACATTGCTTGTAAGGCTTACTGTGATATTGTACTACCGAGTGGGCCCTGAGATACCTCTCCGTCACACGGAGCAACAAATCCCAGTCTTGATCAATGCCAACCCAACATACACCCTCGGAGATACCCGTAGAGCAACTTTATAGTCATCCAGTTACGTTGCGATGTTTGATACACACAAGGTACTCCTCCAGTGTCAGTGAGTTTATGATCTTATGGTCATAGGAACAAATACTTGACATGCAGAAAATTGTAGCAATAAACTAACACGATCATATGCTATGTTTATAGTTTGGGTCTTGTCCATCACATCATTCTCCTAATGATGTGATCCCGTTATCAAATGACATCTCATGTCCATGGCTAGGAAACCTTAACCATCTTTGATCAACGAGCTAGTCTATTAGAGGCATACTAGGGACATGGTGTTGTCTATGTATCCACACATGTATCTGAGTTTCCGATCAATACAATTTTAGCATGGATAATAAATGATTATCATGAACAAGCAAATATGATAATAAATAATTTATTATTGCCTCTAGGGCATATTTCCAATAGGGGCTTTCCGGAAATGGAATCCACCGAGGAGTCACCTGAGCCGCCCCGCCAAGTCGCCATCTACATGGTTGGGAACACGGCGGCTCAAAATCCGCCAGAGGCAACAGCCGCAAATGGAGCGTCTGGGTTAGGCAAGATGCTGGCTCAAACCATGATGGATCTGATGGCAGAGATGACCAAACTTGTGGCAACGCCTGTCACCGTGGAGAACCAGGAGGAGCACAACGCGGAACTAACTAAACTTCGCGAGGAGATGACCAGAGTTCAGCAACTGGTCGACATCAAAAACACCCGGATGGCAGAATTGCAGGCTCAAATCCATAATGAGTCGGAGTGTCTGAAGGCCGAGGCTTGGCAATTAGGGTTTCATCAAAACGCTTCTGATGCAGTACACCAAAGGAGACATCAGACCCAACTATCGACAAACCTCGAGCCGTCTCGCTTGTTCACTAGCCAGCACACTCCGGGGGCTGAGAAGGACCCGCCACGTCACACGGATCAACAGGTAGAGGCCGCTCAGCCTCCACCGGTTCAGTCACTGGCTCAACACTTCCAGACATTGCAGGGCGACTTCTCCAACCTTGTCGATAATATGTTGGCAGCGACACGCAACCTGGACGCACTCCCCATTTACGGGAACACCCCAGTTGAGATCCAGGTAAGGAACGCGATCGAGATGCTGAAAACCGCAGTGGCATGATAAGTCTCCAACGTATCTATAATTTATGAAGTATTCATGCTGTTATTTTATCATTCTTGGATGTTTTACAATCATTTTATAGAAAATTTATATCATTTTTTGGGACTAACCTATTGACCCAGTGCCTAGTGTCAATTGTTGTTTTCTGCTTGTTTCTTACATCGCATGAAATCAATATCAAATAGAGTCCAAAAACCAAGAAACTTTTTGGAGATTTTTTTGGACCAGAAGGGACCCAATGGGCTAGAGCTGCACCTGGGGGGTGCCCCGAGGGGGGCACAACCCACCAGGACCCCCTGGCGTGCCTAGGTGGGTTGTGCCCACCTCGATGGCCTCCTGCACCCCCTCTTCGCACTATAAATTCGCAAATATTCCGAAACCCTTCGGGGTAGGCCTAGATCAGAAGTTCCACCGCTGCAAGGCTCTGTAGCCATCGAAAACCAATCTAGACCCCGGTCCGGCACCTTGCCGGAGGGGGGAATCATCTCCGGTGGCCATCTTCATCATCCTGACGGCCACCATGATGAGGAGGGAGTAGTCCACCCTCGGGGCTGAGGGTTTTGTACCAGTAGCTACGTGTTTAATCTCTCTATCTCGTGATCTATATCATGGGCTTTGTTAATATAGATGGATCATATGATGTTTCTCCCCTCTATACTCTTATTGTGATGAATTGAATCTTTACCCTTTGAAGCTTTGTTATGTCGGATTGAATGTTCAGATTTGGGAACACATGATGTATGTCTTGCGGTATGAATACTTGAGGTGACATTGGGGTATCTTATTGGTTCACTTTATATACGTTATGGCAATCAACTTGCGGATTCCGGCAGTGATATTGGGGTAATCTATGCAAAGGGGTTGATGCACATTTTTATTATCTTTTCTATGATAACAACTTTGGGGACCCCTTGTAGTTCATTGTGTGGATTGAGTATTATGAATATGAATTTGCTTTGGTGTTATTCCAGTACGAACTCTTGAGTAGATCGATCGGAAAGAATACCTTGCATTATTTTAGTATGAACTCTAGGATAGATCAAATAGAAAGAATAGCTTTGAGGTGGTTTCGTACCCTACAAACAATTTCTATGTTTTGTTCTCCGCTAATAAGAACTCAGGAGTGATTCTTTATCACACTTTGAGGGGTAGTCATATGATCCAACTATGTTAGCACTGTTGAGAAATTGCACTAGCGAAAGTACGGACCCTAGGCCTTGTTTTCAAGCATTGCAATACCGTTTTTATGCCCGTTTACTATTTGCTACCTTGCTGTTTTTATTTATTCAGATCATAAAAATATATTTCTACCATCCATAGTACACTTTTATCACCATCTCTTCGCCGAACTAGTGCACCTATACAATTTGCCATTGTATTGGGTGTGTTGGGGACACAAGAGATTTCTTGTATTTGGTTGTAGGGTCATTTGAGAGAGACCATCTTCATCTACACATCTCCCGGATTGATAAACCTTACGTCATCCACTTGTGGGAAAATTTCTATTGTCCTACAAAACTCTACGCTTGGAGGCCCAACACGTGTCTACAAGAATAAAGTTGCATAGTAGACATCATGGCACAACAGGCGCAATTTTCTTATAGCCAGGATCGGATGCACTCCACACCATACGTCACTCACAGTAAGAGCCACCATGAGGAATCTCCAGCACTTTGCAGCAGTGGACGTCGTCCACCGCCTCAGGTTCCCCCAACCCGGCCTCCCCTGTTGAATGCTCAAGCACTTGTCGACGCGGCCCGGGCTGCGCGCCAGGTAGAAGCGGATGCGACAGCAGCAATGGCAGGTCAAGTTGCCCCTGTTAGTCCTCATCCAGCTTTTGCCACGGGCTGGTGAAGCGACAGAACCATGGGGGTTCCTTGTTTGTCCCCGGCTCTCTGTAGTGAGTGCATGCCCAAGGACTTCAAGGGACCTCGCAAGGTTCCCAATTATACAGCGGATCTCAAGCCAGCAGCATGGATCAAGAGCTACAAGTTGGCCATGGACAATGATGCTAGAAGGGCCGGCTCGAACCTGGCTGAAAAATGTTCCGCGTAATTCCATTAACACTTGGGGAGAGATGAAGGAAAGATTCATCAAATACTTCTAGGGCACGTGCAAACGGCCGATGACAATTGTGGATCTCCAGCATTGCGTTCAGCGTGTGGACGAGTCGGCTCATCAGTGGACTTGCCGGGTCTCTGAAATTATTCTCTCGTCAGATGGGATCATAGCTGCCCAAGCTGTCCTGGTTTTGGAGAAGATTGCCACTTTCAGCCGCTGGTTCTAGAACTCGTCCATTTGAAACAAAAATTTCAGGATATGGGCGAGTTAATGGACACCCTTACCAGGTACACCGAGTCAGATGGCACGAAGGATCCCGGCTCAGACGAGGACAAAGCTAGCAAGTGCAAGAAAGGCGATGGTGGCAAGGTTCATCATCAAAATCATGGGCACAATGGAAACCCAGGAGGTCAAGGTTATAATGGAGAGCGGAGGCAGCCTGAAGGCGTGTCAGATTTTGGGGCCAATACCAATACTGGTTTTAAGAACCAACATCGAAACAATCGTCCTGGAGGAGCATACAACGAGATAAAGCCACACAATTATGAGGAAGCGCTAAAAGCGCCTTGTCCCAAGCACAGTACCCCTGATCTCTCGACCACTCACTCATGGGAAAATTGCTATATTATGCAGGAGTTTCGTAACCAGGTCACTAGGAACCATCAAGGTGGCAATGGTGGAGGACATCCGGGTCAGCCCGAACCTGGCGATTTCCAGGGCGGCTCGTCCGACGGGTTCCTAGGATCTGGCTTCTAGGGACAAGGCGACTCAAGCAACGGCAACGGGCAACGCTCTGGTCAAAACAATCAACAACATAATGGTCAAAACGGTTTTCAGAGCAACCGTAAGCAGTTGAACACTGGTTAGTACCATGTCTTCACCACTAGTACCTGTAGACAAGACAACAAACTCAGGAAAAGAGCCGTCAACACGGTTGAACCGGCGCTTCCTAGATATCTCAACTAGTTTGAACAGCCAATCACTTGGAGCAGGGCGGATCACCCCTCCCGGATGGATAACCCAGGCCGTTTGGTTTTGGTGGTGGCACCTCAGGTTGGTGGGTACACACCCTCACGAAGGTTCTCATGGACGGGGGAAGCAACATCAACATCATGTATTATGATACCTTCCGGTGGATGAACCTCTCTGAAAACAGCTTATTACCTTCGACCACGGTCTTTCATGGTATCGTGCCAGGGAAGTCAACATATCTGATTGGGCGGATTAAGCTGGACGTCGCTTTCGGGGACGAATTTAACTACAGATGTGAATCTTTGGTGTTTGAGGTGGTCAGGATCAAAAGTCCTTACCATGCCTTGTTTGGGAGGCCGGTTTATGCTCATTTCATGGCCCAACCTTGTTATGTGTACCTCAAGATTAAGATGCCAGGTCTCAAGGGTACTATTACCATAGACGGAAGCCAGAAAATAGCTCAGGAGTGCGAGGAAGGTGATGTAGCTTATGCAGAGTCGGTGTGCGCAACTGAGGATCTAAAGTTCTATCGGCCGATGTTGACCCGGCGGACATGAGTCCCCTCAAAAAACCACCACTGAGTCTGAGCTGCCCCTAAAGTTCAAATCAACCGGCAATACCAAGCTAGTTGATTTCACCGAAGGCGACTCTTGTAAATAGTTCACTATTGGGACCAGCCTGGACCGCAAATAGGAAAGCGCGCTCATCAAAATCATTTGTGAGAATCGAGACATCTTTGCGTGGAAACCATATGACATGCCTGGAGTACCGAGAGAATTCACTGAGCACCACCTTAATATGGACCCCAAGATGAAACCAGTACGGCACCACCTCCGTCGTTTTAACAAGGAGAGACACAAAGCCATTGGGGAAGAAGTCGCCTGACTCCTAGCTGTTGGGTTCATTGTCGTAGTATTTCACCCTGAGTGGCTGGCTAACCCGGTGCTTGTTCTGAAGAATAATGACACCTTTTGCATGTGCATTGATTACACTAATCTCAACAAAGCTTGTCCAAAAGATCGCTTTGCTCTCACCCATATCGATCAGATTATTGACTCTACGGCAGGTTGCGAGTGTCTGTGTTTCCTGGATGCATACTCAGGTTACCACCAGATCAAAATGTCTAAGGAGGATTAGGAGAAGAAAGCTTTCATAACCCCTTTCGCTGCTTTCTGCTATGTCTCTATGCATTTTGGACTCAAAAGTGCGGGGGCGACTTATCAACGTTGTATACATAATTGTTTGCACGGTCAGATTGGACGCAAGGTTCATGCCTATGTTGATGACATCATGGTGAAATAGTAGAAGAAGGAAACACTCTTGGATGACCTTAAGGGACGTTTGACAATCTTTGAGTGTACCAGATGAAACTTAACCCAAAAAGGTGTGTTTTGGTGTTCCTACAGGCAAGCTAACCCAGACAAGCTACTAGGATTCCTGGTTTCTAAGAGAGGCATCGAAGCTACTAGGATTCCTGGTTTCTAAGAGAGGCATCGAAGCTAACCCAGACAAGATCAAGGCAATAACCTCGCTTGGTAAGCCGACTAATATTAATGGCATCCTGCGCATGGCGTGTCGTATCGCGTCCTTAAGACGGTTCATAAGCCGCCTTGGAGAGAAGGCAATCCCTCTTTATCAGTTGCTCAAAAAGTAGGACACTTTTGTTTGGACTGATGCGGCTAATGAAGCTTTTGAAGTCCTCAAGAGCCAGCTAGCTGAGCCACCTATTTTATGCGCCCTGACAGACAAAGAGCCCATGCTCTTGTACATCACTGCTAATTCTAAGGCGGTGAGTGTTGAAGTTGTCATTGAACGTAAGGAGGAGGGAAAGGAGTATTCAGTTCAGCAGCCGGTCTACGTCATCAGCAAAGTCTTGACCTTATCCAAACAACGATATCTGCATTGGCAAAAGTTGATCTTTAGAGTTTTCATGGCGAGCTGGAAGTTGAAGCACTACTTTCAGGAACATCCGATCATTGTGGTCAGCTCAGCACCTCTGGGAGAGATGATACAGAATCGCGAGGCCACTGGTTGAATTGCCAAGTGGGCGATTGAACTTGGCCCTCACCATGTGAAGTACACGCACCATACTACAATCAAGTCCCAAGCATTGGTGTACTTCATCAATGATTGGACAGAGCTTCAAATCCCGCAAGATAGACCAGACAACGCGTACTGGACTATACATTTTGATGGGTCTAGAAAATTGGAGGGCTCGAGGGCTGGAGTAGTTTTGTCTTCTCCACGAGGTGAAAAATTCTGTTATGTTTTATGGCTAATGTTCCCCTGTACTAACAATGCAACTGATTACGATGCCCTCTTACACGGGCTCGGGATTGCCAAAGAGATGAACCTCAGCCGGGTCAGGTGCTTGGGTGACACAGACCTGGTTGCATAACAGGTCTCAGCAATGTGGGACACAGACCTGATGGCGGCTTATCGACGTGCGGTCACTAATGTGGCGGATCACTTCCAAGGTTACCAGGTTGACCACATCGATCGTTGGTATAACGAGGTGGCAAACGCATTGTCATGACTCGGTTCTCAACACAAACCGGTTCCTCCAAATGTGTTTCTGGACATCCTCCTCAATCCTTTAGTAAAACTGTTGTCTGAGGAGGATATAGCTATTCCTGACCCAAAATCACACCTGGCAATGGCTCTCCATGCTATTCCTGACTTGACAGTGCCGTACTTGGCTTATCTGTCTTGAGGCGAGCTCCCGGCTAAGGAAATCCTTGTCCGATAGATAGTTCGGCGATCCAAATCCATGACTATCCTCAAGGGTGAGTTACACAGGAGAAGCGCCAGCGACGTTCTTCAACGTTGTGTTTCCCCTGAGGAAGGACTAGAAATTCTCAACAAAATTCATGCAAGCGACTGTGGACACCATGCCGGCTAATGATCTATGGGGGCGAAGGCTTTCCGCCACGGATTTTATTGGTTAACGTCTCATGCAGACGCAAAGGTCATCATGCGCAAGTATGATGGATGTCAAAAGTTCGCTCGACAAGCTTATTTGCCGGCTCAAGAAGTACGCATGATCCCAATCACTTGGCTGTTTGCGGTCTGGGGCCTCGATATGGTTGGCCCGTTCAAGATGTCTCGTGATATGAAGACCCACCTGCTGGTGGCGGTTGACAAATTCACCAAGTGGGTTGAGGCGGAACCTGTCAGCAACTATGATGCGGAAACAACTGTCAAATTTTTGAAAAAACTAATCCATCATTTTGGCTACCCTCATAGCATCATCACTGATAATGGTACCAATCTATCCAATGGAGCCATGGAGCAGTTTTGTTACCGTGAGCATATTCAGCTTGATTTAGCAGCCGTGGCGCATCCACAGTCCAATGGACAGGCCGAGTGGGCTAACCAGGAAATCTTGAGGGGAATAAAACCCCGACTCATGGTGTCGTTAAAGTGCACCCCTGGCTGCTGAGTCGAGGAACTCCTTGCGGTACTTTGGAGTATCAGGACAACTCCAAACAGATCCACTGGTTACACCCCCTTTTTTCTGGTTTATGGAGCCGAGGCGGTATTACGAAGTGACATTCGGACTCTCCTAGAGTCGCCGCTTATGTTGAAGCCGACAATGAACAAAATTCCCTGGACGCCTTGGAAGAGAACGTGATTAGCAGCAGGGAGATCAGCTATATATCTGCAAGACCTATGTCGCTATCATATAATCGTAGAGTCAAGAGCCACACCTTTCAAGAGGACGACTTGGTGCTCCGATTGATTGAAGATCAAACAGGCATGTAGAAGCTCTCACCACCTTGGGATGGTCCTTTCGTCAGCAGCGAAAACCTTAACAATGGTTCATACTACCTGATAGACCTTCGCCCAGATAAATACACCTCCCAAGAAGAGACAACCCGGCCGTGGAACATTGCTCACCTTCGGCGTTATTATACTTAGAGCCATTTGACTCCTTACCTATGTATCTCCCCCAGTTTTGTACATACTTTCTTATGTTTAAATACAATAAAGCCGACACCCCCAAAATTCTGGGTCTTTATTCTTTGAAGCATGAGTTTCCGAAGAGGACGATCCGCCATGATGCAACCGTTCACACATGAGTGCCCTGCCTTATTGACGATACATTTGAAGTCGCCCAAGAGGGCAAGTCGCCACGATGCGGCCGCTCAAACATGAGTGCCCCTGTTTACAGGGTTAAAAGATGCCAAAGAGGATCAGCTGCCATGAGGCATGGTTCAAACATAGGTATTCTGTTATGATTAGTGGAATCAAGCCAGTTTCATCTGGACAACGGATGTTTAGAAGTAGTAGCATTGTCTCCTGTAATCCTATGCTGAGCTTTTCCCTGATCATAGGTCACTTGGGGGCTTCCAACTCACCGAGTTTAGCTTTCTCACCCTCTTGTCTGGCAAAAAATAAACACCACAAAATGGTTAAACCTTCCTATATGTTTGTGCGACTCCAATCAGGTGACCCCGTGTACTCTCGATAAGTCAATCCATTTTGGACCCCTGAACTTGTCAAGGTTAAAACATCGAGATGAGTCGCGTGAGAGCCGACATATAGAAAGCCCAGGATAAACCATGGGTTATCATACCTGCTTCACTGAAGAAAGACTTGAGCCTCAAAATCCAGTCTCCTTGCCAAGTCTCACTGAGTCGGCTTATTCATCACTTCTATCATCATGGGTTATCAGACCTGCCTTATTATAGCCAGACTTAAAACTCCAAGGCTAGTCTCCTGCCCAAGTCTCACCGATCTGGCTTATTAAAATTTTGTCGTCAGCCATCCCAGACGGCAAAGGCATGAATCCCAGATGGCAAAGGCTTTGTCGTCCGCCAGTAGACGGCCAACCGTCCGGCTGAATAAGCCACGGTAAAGGGCGCTTTGCCGTCCGCTGGCGGACGGCAAAGACCTTTGAATCTTTGGCGTCTGCTAGCAGACGACAAAGGGCCTGGACGGCACACATGGCAACTTAGCTCCGTTAGGGGGCTTAACGGCGTGCTTTGCCGTTTGCTAGCAGACGGCAAAGACCTTAGGTCTTTGCCGTTTGCCAGCGGACGGCAACACACCTTTTTTTGCTGGCCTAGGTTGGTTCTTTGCCGTCCGCTGGCAGACTGAAAAGACCTAAGGTTCTTTGCCGTCTGCCAGCAGACGGCAAAGAACCAACCCAGGCCATCCCCAAGTTGCACAGGTAGCTGCCACATGGCCACTTTGTCGTCCACTAGCGGACGGCAAAGCTCTTTGCCGTCTGCCAGCTGACGGCAAAGTGGCTAGATAGCAATTTTTTTAAATCATTCAATTTGAAACATATATATCCAACAATATCACATATATATCCAAGCATACCAACAATAAGTTGAAACAAGCATATACCAACAATAAGTTTCAACATACAGGTCCAACATATATAAAAGTTTCCAACAACACACAATATGGTTTCCAACAACATATCCATACATACGTATCCAAAACAAGTTTTCCATAAACATAAAGGTAGCAGAAGTAGAAGAGTACAGTCCATCAATGCACTCTTTCTCATCTATAGCAAATCTGCAAAGTAGGAAAGATGATAGTTAGAAGAACAAGAAGACTAGCTAGAAGAAAAAGAAGAAAAAGAAGAAGAAAAAGAAGAAGAAGAAGAAGAAAAAGAAGAAGAAGAATTTATCGTCTCTTTCTTTTTCTCCTCTCATCTCCTCCTCTCCAAGGTAGTAATGCCATTTTCTAGCTAACTAAGCATATCAAATCATTTTGGAGGAAAAAAAATGCTAAGTATAGGTCATTTTATAGCTATCCTAGGTAGAATATATCATTTTGGAGGTAAGTAAGGTTATTATGTATTTTTGAGGAAAATAAGCTAAGTATAGGTCATTTTGGAGCTAAACCAAGGTTATTATGCCATTTTTTACCTAAGTGAGTTAATTATGTCATAAATGAACTACCTAAGCTAATTATAGATCATTATTGAGCTATCTTAGGTAGTTATGCCATTTTGTACCTAAGTGAGCTAATTATGTCATAAATGAACTAGCTAAGCTAGCTATAGATCATTATTGAGCTATAATAGGTACTAATGCCATTTTCTAGCTAACTAAGCATATCAAGTAATTTTGGAGGAAAAAATGCTAAGTATAGGTCATTTTATAGCTATCCTAGGTAGAATATACAATTTTCTAGCTAACTAAGCATATCAAGTCATTTTCGAGGAAAATAAGCTAAGTATAGGTCATTTTGGAGCTAAGTAGGTCATTTCTTAAGCTAAGTATGCATTTGTTAATGAAAACACTTCGGAAAACTTACCATCAACACGGAGGTGAAGGACCGGTAGGGTTTGCACCGGGGTGAGACCTAGAAGGACCGGTCGGGCTTGCGATAGACGCAGAAGGATCGGTCGATTCTTGTTGGGAGGCATGCTGCACATCATTTGCAATGTCTCCTTAGCATGATGCAACTCAAAGGTGAATACTAGTAACTAATGACCATTTAAATGAAACTCACCGTGGGTGCTATAGCAATATGGGGCGTCGACGGAGGGGTCTGACCATTGTTCTGGCACACGGTCTGCACATTTTGTTTTCACGAGTCATTCATATTAGTTAGTGATGAAATGAACATTAAGTGCATGATTTGGCTAATAGGAGCTCGTATAGGGCCCGGTGAGACGCGTCGTTCTGGTTCCTCTCCTCCTCCAACAGCCTAGCCGTCCTCTCCTCCATGTCCCTCTCCCTCTGCGCCGCCTGCCTGTTTGCCTCCACCAGAAGCTCCTGGGCCCTAGCCTCAATGGCAAGCTCCATTGGCCGTGGACGAGGCGTTATCTCAGGATTAGAGCTCGTCTGGCGCTTCTTGATCTCCGGGAGATTTCTAGGACAACGTATCAGTCCATCCCCAATGGCTATCGAGCCATGGGGCCTCCCACTACCAGATATCATCACGAGCTCTGGATCAAAAGGACTCTAGCTCGGGTTGAAGTCCTCCCCTTTCCTCGCCGCCTTCCCAAAATCTCTGTACCTCACAAGGTTGTTGTGGGAGGAGATGTTGTTGAAGCTCTCTGGATGATCGAGGTCATCCTCAGAGAATGCCTTGGCCTTCTTGTACGAGGCAGTATGGGCCATGGCATAGAGGTCGAACAGAGGTGGCACCTCCTTGTTTTCTCGCGCCTAAAAGAGGTGAACAAAATATTAGTTAAGGGCTCAAGCTAGCATGAAGAATGAAATTGCATGAATCATGAAGCAAATCACATACTCAGTTATCCCCATACTCAAACAGGTTGGAGCTCCCTTGATGGTGTGGCACACCTCTCATTTGGGCACGCTTCTCCTTGGCCTTGTTGTGTCCGTCTAGCCATTCGGGAGAGCACCACTAATCCACCAATGCCTCCCAACAGTCCATCCTATCCGCACACCATCTCGGGGGCACCTAAGTTAGACAAGAGAAATTTCAGTGCTACACCTACGAATCAAATCAAAGAAACTAAGTACAAGGCCTTAAGAATAGATAATTACCTTCATAAACTTCTCCTTACTCAGATAATTTTTGTGTCACTTCTTCTTGGACCTCTTAATGTTACTCGAGGCGTAGTAGTCTCGAATAGCCTGCAACCGAGCCTCGTGCCGTAAGTTCTAAAGTAGGCGCTTGCACTCGGCTTCGAGAACAACAGCCGCTCTCGCCTCATCTTCCTCAAGACACTTGTAGAAGGTCTACAATCAAACAAGACAACACATTAGACACTGATTAGTATAATCACTAGGTGTTGTTGATTTTTAATTATGTAAAGAAGAAATTACCCAAAAGCGACGAATCACAATGTCAGCCACCGTCTCGCACAAAACACCGTCGACCATCTCCTCCAGTGGGGCCGGGGTAGCCTTGTACAGCTCCTAGGTCAGTGCTACCTGTGGAGCCTCACCTTCACCGGGCAACTGGACCTTCCCCGAGAAGTGGTGCCGGAGAAGCACACCAAGGACCTGGTTGGGCTTGCGGACACCACGCTCATATTTCCAACCCCTGCAGTATGACAAGGCCAACACATTAGATATTAATTTGAAGAAACATGAAGGCAAAAGGTTAAAAAAGAGTAAATGCACTTACTTCTCCGCATTAGGCGCAATCAACCACCTCTACTCGCGGGTCATCGGCACGGGAGGCAACTTTGTACAACCACACTGGTAGACCTTCTTTCCCTCCTCAACCAGCTCGCCCGCGCTATAGGTGTCCTCAGACAAGTAATTGTCCTCGCCCCCATCAGCATGGCCACTAGCCTCCGGAGTCATGTGGGATGAAGACTCTGGGACCCGAGTCTCCTGGGACGAAGACTCTGGGACCGGAGTCTCCTGGGACGAAGGCTCGGTGACCCGAGGCTCGTCGACCCGAGGCTCATGGACCGGAGTCCGAGACGGGTCCAAGTCAGATGGCTCCACCTGAGATGGAGCACTCCAGTGGTCGGGAGAATCAGCTGGGGTTGGCGGCGAGGAAGGCGCAACAGCCTTCCTACCTCTAGCACCTCTCTTCGTCTTCCCCCGACCTCTCCCAATCGAAGAAGAAGCGCCCGCCAGTGTCTGCATGCTGTGTACCAGCGCTCTCCGGAGTTGCTGGGGTGGAATAATAGCACCCCTCCTAGCACGCGCCGAGGAAGGAGGCTTAGAGCGCTCTCGAACCCCGCCCACCATCTGTCAACACCTGCAATGACAAAGAGTGAACGAAATTAGTTCAACATAAAAAATTGAATACCTAATAAAATGAACTAATTAATAATATATATGTACATAATAATAATTGAATGCCTCACATTACTAATATTAATCTTCATCGTCTATATATGCTCTGGGATCAATAAATGCATAATCATCATCACTATCAGTAATGACGTGCTCATCAGCATCATCCATAAATGCATCAACATGTGGAAGGCCTCGATGTAATCAGTCAAGCATTGTCAGGTCATCCGTAGCAGTAACCTCTTCTTCTTCCGTCTCTTCTTCTTCCTGCTCAGGGTAAAGTCGGGTTCACTATCGCTGTCAACCTCAATGTTCTGGGGTGAAGTAGAGTGGTTCTTGAAGCATTTTTTGGAAACACGTGTTTATTGGAAGAATTCTCCTTCATATGTGTTTGGGTTAATGTGAGGTTCATAATCATCTCCATTGAGGGGAGCTGGTCTAAAATGTGGCGGCACATCATAAACGACATCCCAACCTTTCAAATTTGGATCCGTTTGGCAGGCCCACGGTAGATAGAAAACTTGGGTCGCCTGTTGAGCCGTAATATAGACATCAGGAACATCTAAATGGATGCTTTGTTTGATTTCGACTAGCCCTATATGTTCATGAGTCCTTCTAGTCTCCTTCGGCTGGAACCAATAACATTTGAAAACTACGACGTTTGGTGGGGTTTTACCAGAGAATGTAAGTTCATAAATTGCTTCAACTCTTCCATAATACTCGACCCCTCCTTCGTCGATAGCGGAGACACAACAATTTGTAGACTTTCGGTCGGCCATAGATAGCTCTTTGCCAAAAGTACGAAAGCGATACCCGTTGATGTCGTATTTGTCAAATGAACGAACCTTAAAGTCAAAACCATTAGCGACTTGTCTCAATTCGGAATCCATAGACTCTGCATTAGCCTACAAGTTTAATACCAAAGGATTGTTGCATTAACCGCAAACTAGTCGAAGAAATGAAATCGTCTAATTAATGGAAATTACTGTTTGCTTGAACCAAGAGATGAAACTGGGATATCCGCCTCCATGCTTTGCCAGAAGCTCATACTCTTCAATGGAATCCTTTTGGATCACTGCTCCGTCCGAGAATTTGGCGACGTATCGACTGTATCACATATCCAGGAATAGGAGCATTTCAAAGGAATTAGAAGTTGCGAAACAATGTACCGAGAACTTACTCAATGTACGGCCGCACTTCTATTAGGTTGTTGAAGATATACAACGAAATGGTCCGCCATTCTTCGACATCCAACCCTATTCATTTCGAAGCACCGGCTGATGTGAGCTTCCCTTTGAATAGGCTGAGGTTGGATTGACCTTTTTCACGGTCGTCATCATTGTCCTGAGGCTTTGGATTATGCAAATGACGATTCTGGGCTGTGTGGTGTGATGTCACAAAGTTTGTCGCCTCCTCAGTAATGAATGCCTCGGCCATTGATGCTTCAACTCTACATTTATTTTTACATTTTGCTTGAAGCGTCTTCTGCATCCTCTCAGTTGAGAAGCACCAACGATTTTGCACGGGCCCCCCAATCTTGCCTCAGTCGGGAGAGGCAAAATCAAATGCTGCATTGGATTAAAGAAGCCCGGTGCAAAGATCTTTTCTAACTTGTAGATCAACTCCGGCGCCAACTCTTCTAGTTCGTCTAGCACGTCAGGTGATAGTTCTTTCGCACAAAGAGCACGGAAGAAATAGCTCAACTCTGCCAGTACTAGCCATTCATCCTCAGGGATAAAGCCACGCGACATCACCAGCATTACCCGCTCAAGCCATATGTGCCAATCATGACTCTTGAGACCAAATATTTTCAATTTGTCAAGACTCGCTCCCCTCTTTAGATTCGCTGCATACCCATCGGGGAACATCAACTGCATTTTCACCCAAAAGATTATTTCCCTCATAGCTGGCCTTCCAAGATTGAACCATGCCTTTGGCTTCCTCCAGTTCTTCTTTCCTTTCAGTTGTCGAATTTTTGTAACGGTCTATCACATAGAGCCTCCTGGTCGACTCTAGCCTGAGGATTATCCTTTGACTTCCCCTCCATGCCGAACAATGTACCAAAAAGGGCCTCCGTGATATTGTTTTCAGTGTGCATCACGTCGACGTTGTGTGGGCAAAGGAGGTCTTTAAAGTAAGGAAGATCCCACAAACATATCTTGTGAGTCCAAGCGTGTTCCGTATTATACCCTTTGAAATACCCTAGACGATCTGGATCCGGCTCGAGAGCGTTTATCTTATCCAAGATCTGTTGGCCTGTCAACGCAGGTGGTGCAATGTTTTTGACAACTCTACCTTTGATGAAATTCTTCTTGTCTTTTTTGAACTTATGGTCAGGATCCAGGAACTGTCTATGCGTGTCAAAGCAAGAAAACTTGAGACCCGCCTCCAGCCAACGAAACTGAAGAGCTGCCTTGCATGCGGGGCATGGAAACCTTCCATGCACACACCAGCCAACGAATAGTGCATACACCGGCAAGTCATGCATCGGGTACATGTACCACAAATGCATTTTGAAGTTCTTTTTTGTAGCGGCATCGTATGTCTTGATCCCATTATCCCAGGCTTCTTGCAAGTCATCCTTAAGTGGTTGCATGTACACATTCATATTCTTCCCTGGATATTTGGGCCCTGAAATTATCAACGTCAGGAAAATGTTCTTTCTTTTCATAATCTCTCCGAGGGGAGATTGAGCGGAATGACAAATACAGGCCAACAATTGTATTGTGCTACCATCATACCATACACATTGAACCCATCCGTGCTGATGGAAACTCGAGGATGCCTTGGATCTGCTGCTTTATCCTTATGTAATGCATCGAAGTGCTTCCGCGCAAAAGCGTCTGAAGTGTGTCCCAACATCGGATTCCCATCTGCATCCAGTTCTGTTCTTTTGCCCAATTTATGCCACGTCATCTGTCTAGCCGTCTCTTCGACCATGAAAAGCCGTTGAAGTCTTGGTATGATTGGTAGATACCGAAGAGCATTAATGGGGATTTTGGTTTGACTCTTCTCACCCATACTGTTGTCTACCAGAACATACCTGGAAGCATTGCAAATGGGGCAATAGTTCAAGCCCGCGTACTCAAGCCTAAATAAGGCACATCCATTCTCACAGGCATCTATCTTCTCATAGGGCATCTTAAGCGCACGTAGGATTTTGTCCAACTGGTATAGGTTTGGTGGCAATACATGGCCTTTGGGTAGAAACGTCCAAATATCGTCATCATCGCGTTGTAGCATTCTCTGCCCAGGTTGAACTGAGCCTTTAGAGCCATTACTTGCGCGATGGCATCCAACTGACAAACCTCAATGTGCTCATGGAGAGGATGTTTTGAAGACTGCAACATTTCATAAAAGGCCTTCGCAGATTCGTCCATCTCATCGTCCGAATCCCAAGCATCATCAAAGTCTTGCACCATGTCTTCGATCCCGGTACCATGCTCGTCGGTGCGACGACGAAGCACCTTAGCTCTGTCACGTTTGGTAGACTCACCATGAAATGTCCAGACCGTATAATTAGGCGTAAAACCCCACTTCTGCAGGTGTTTGATCATTTCAAACTCTGACTTCTTCTTATAGTTGTCGCAATTGACACAAGGGCACTAGGTTGTTTTCTATCCATTTGCAAATGCGACTCTCACAAACTCCTTGGTTTTAGTTAACCATTCACGAGTCATGTCTTCCTGACTAGTGTGACTGGTGTACATCCACCCACGATCACACATCCTGCCTAGCTACTCGACACACACAAAATATATACATAATTCAGCAAACCATATTCATTAGTTAATAGAGTTTATTAGTTTCATTACGTCGATGCAACCTAGACGTTAGTAGGTAAAGATAGGTCCTAATCCCACCCGAGTATGTGTAGATTGGGTTCGTTTTCCCATGCTCCGCTCCGGATCCGACGCACAATTTCGGCAGCACCTCCCCGCTGTTCTCCTGATACACGTCTCGGCAATAAGCAGAGAGGATGTGTACCCGGAGAACAATAGGGAGGCACTGACGAAATTCTGCATCAGATCCAGAGCAGAGCATATGGGAAAACGAACCCAATCTACACATACTCGGGCTGTCCATGGATAACATTGGACAATTCGAAAGAATCACGGTTATAAATATGCTAATGAATGCATATTATAGATGTAACCCTTTCGAACGGGACACATTGTGGTCACGCATACTGATGATTGAAGACACCTATAGCTAGCAAGTTTCATTGGTACAAAGACCGGAACAGAGGAAATGAAGGGTGTAGGAGGAGATGTCATTTGTGCTCACCCACGAATGCAGGGGCGGAGCTCGTCGAACGCACGGGGAGGTCGTCGAACACCAGACCCTCGCAGCGACGAAACAACTACACATTTTAATCCACCTGATTAACATAAATATGATGTTCTGTACAAAAAAATCAAAAATATATGACCTAACTCATAATTCGCAAATATATGACCCGTGTTGGGGTTAGGGTGTCGTGTCGGGGGGTCGGGGTGTCGTGTCGGGGTCGGGGTGTCGGGGGTGTCGTGTCGAGGTCGGGGTGCTGTGTCGTGGTCGGGGGTGCCGTGTCGGGGTGTCGGGGTCAGGGTGCTGTGTCGGGGTCTCGGGGTGTCGGGGTCGGGGAGTCGTGTCGGGGTGTCGTGTCGGGGTCGGGGTGTCGGGGGTGTCGTGTCGGGGTCAGGGTGCTGTGTCGTTGTCGGGGGTGCCGTGTCGGGGTGTTGGGGTGTCGTGTCGGGGTCGGGGTGTCAGGGTGTCGTGTCGGGGTGTGAGGGGTGTCGTGTCGGGGTCCGGGGTGCCGTGACGTGGTGTCGGGGTGTCGTGTCGGGGGTCGGGGTGTCAGGGTGTCGTGTCGGGGTCGGGGTGTAGGGCGTGTCGTGTCGGGGTCGGGGTGTCGGGGCTGCCGTGTCGTGGTGTCAAGGTGTCGTGTCGGGGGTCGGGGTGTCGGTGGTGTCGTGTGGACGATCCTCGACCCGGTTACGTCAGCACCGACGCACCCCTCCTCCTCCTCTTCTTCTTCTTGTTCTCCTTCTTTTTCTTCTTTTCTTCTCCTCCTCCTCCTCCTCCTCCTTTTCTTCTAACTAAATAACTAACTACACCTAAATTACAACTATTTAACTAACTACACCTAAATTACAACTAACTAACTAACTAACTACACCTAAATTACAATGAACTAACTACACCTAAATTACAACTAACTAACTAACTACACCTAAAAATCAAAAAAAGAGGGGGAGGGGGCTCACCGGAGTGGGGCAGCGGCCGGCAGGGCGGCATCCGCGGTGGCTGGCGGCGGGCGGCGGTGGGGCTGAGGGGCGCGGGCAGCGGCCGGCGGGGGGCGCGAGTGGCAGG
Source organism: Hordeum marinum (assembly GCA_022496015.1). Taxonomy (NCBI): domain Eukaryota; kingdom Viridiplantae; phylum Streptophyta; class Magnoliopsida; order Poales; family Poaceae; genus Hordeum; species Hordeum marinum. The sequence continues at coordinate 429,165,728 of CM039675.1, forward strand.
GTTGGGGGCAATGGGGGCGCAGGTGGCAGGGTTGGGGGCAGTGGGGGCGCGACTGCCGGCGGGGGGCACAGACGGGGAGGCGTCCGGCCGGCGATGGGCACGTGCGGCAGGAGTAGGGGCGGTGAGGGCGCGATGGGGCCCGGCGGTGGGTGCGGGTGGCGGGGGTGGGGGCGGTGGGGGCACGGGCGGCGGTCGGTGGCAGGGGCACGACGGGGGCCGGCAGCGGGGGTGCGACGGGGGCGCGACGGCGGCCGGGAGCACGGGGGCGAGGCAACGACCGGCGCGGGGGCGCGTGGGGGTGGGGGCTAGGGAGATGGGTCGGGGGAGAGAGAGGAGAGGCGCGGGGGTGCGCCGTTAGCGGTTTAGGTATCCACCTCTTTGCCGTCCGCTAGCGAACAACAAAGAGGTGGGGTGGTGGGCCATTACAGTACTGCCATCAACTGGACCCCACCCACCTCTTTGCCGTCCGCTTGCTGACGGCAAAGAGCTGGCAGATGGCAAAGCCCCTCTTTGCCGTCCGCCAGATCTTTGCCGTCTGCTTTGTGCTACCTGATGGCAAAGATACTCTTTGCCGTCTGCTAGCAGACGACAAAGAGCTGACAGACGACAAATTGTGTGATTCCAGTAGTGAAAGTCCTATCATGGCAAGTTTAATTATTTTACAAAAAAGTGTGGAAATATTTCAAAAAGGCGGCTTAAATTGAATCGCCCATCTTGGATCAAGTCATAGCACATTGATCAAGGTCAGCAGAAATCAGACAAGAGACAAACATGTTCGGTTTACAACAGCCGATCAATCTTAAAAGCTCAGTTGCAACTTATCCACAAGAATAAATAAGTGCACGTCACAAATTGTAAGTGTCCTAAGCAAAATAATAAAGTAGGAAATGGCATTTGATCATTTAAAAATCCCTTGACAACTTGAGACGGGATAAAAAGCTTCAACATGCACGAAGGCATGACACATGCAATCAGTTTTTATCTAAGGCTATTACAAGACCATGGCTGGGCCCAAAATTTTTCTGGCCAAGTCTTTTTGGAGAACATATCACTCTGGTGAGCCGGTTCCAGTGCCATCCGGGTTATGACCAGCAGGGTTGGTGTCATCTTGGCCTTTGGAGGTAGAGGGCGCAGGGTCATCCAGTGTCGGTTCTTCGTCGTCTGTCATCTGGAGATTATATGAAGTCCAGTCGATGCTGGTTAACACCTTGAAGGTGGCTTCATCATTAATTATAAGACAAGGTTCAATGTCAGAGGCAAAGATATGCTTATGCCTTTGAGGAGTTAAGTCTACAACTGCATGGGAAGGCGCCTTGATGCGAATGTTGTTGCTATCATGAGCCGACTGATACTTGCTTAAATTCAGTTCATGCGCAAGCTTGCATGCTAGAGGCCTCATATCTTTGACACATCTTGTAAAGTCAGCTTCGCTGAAGTCGGTTCCATCATCATTAAATTGTGGATACCCGCCAGCCAACTATGTCGGGTCTAGCTCTGATTGCCATGCTTTGGCCCGACTTAAAGCAGTGAGGGCTCGTGAGAGGGTGGCTCGCAATTTTATTTCTTCTATCTGCGATGGGATAGTTGATAAGTGCTCCAGCACGGTCTTGATGAGTGGTGGAGGTTTTTTTGCCAAAATATACAACTACAAGCATCCGCAAACCCCAGTGCATAGATTTTCTGTCAGCGCGTAAACAACTTTAAGCTTCAACATCATATCCTGGCCAAGGTTGGCACTCCTGGCTCATATCATACAGTCTAGAGCATAAATAAGCAAAGGATTTTTAAGACGGCAGGCAAGATAAGGCGCCATCTCTTTCATTTATGAGTTATTTCAAATTTAGATCAAGTTTTGCACTTATCGAAGATGGCGGCTGTCATCTGGGATATCTGTTGTTTTAAGTCGGCAAGCTCTACAGTGAACGGCTCGAATTGTTTTTCAGCATCCTTCGCACACTTCAGTAAGGCACTCTTTTCTGATTCAAGAGTGAATTTTTTAGCAGTAAAATTGCTCTTTAGCTTCTCTAGTTCTTCCAAGGCAGACTTCAGCTTTGACTTAGCCTTGCTGCTCTTGGCTTCCAGCGCCTCTAAGCTTTTGTTTAAGTTGCCAAGATGCGACTCTTTCAAGGTTTCCATATCACGGCTTGCATGAAGGCGGTTCAGGTAGCCCACGTGCAGCTCGCTAGCACTAAATGCCACATTGTCCTATAGATCCAGCTTGAACTTGCCTTTGTCCAATGAAGGCAGCTCCTCTTTTTGTGTCGCCAGTATATTGGAGGCTCCTGGTGCCTTATAACCCGTCTTAGTGATGACAACATCATCGATGCTCTTCTCAAAAGGGAGTTCCTCAATTGGTTGTAGAGGAATTGGACTTGGCGGATCACACTTCTAGACCGGGTCAGCATCCGTGTCCATGGCTTCAGAAAGAACGTCCTCAGCCTGCAGAGGCAGATCATCTTGCTGGGCGGCAGGGTCTTCAGAAGTTTCGATTGGGGCTTCAGGGGGCTTTGGTCCCTCTTTCTCCAGCTCAGAGGCCTCAGAAATTTTGGAAGAGCCGCTCATTTTCTGCTTCTTGCTTGTCTTTGCCTTGGCTCTGTGACAAGAGTAAACAAGTTTATAAGCACATGATAAACAAGCTTTTAAGATATCAAGAAAGGTAAATCCTTTACCCAGGCTTAACAACGAAGACAGGTAGCTGGGTGCCAGTGGAGTCGCTAGAGGACGGAGGTGTTTCCTGATAATTAGAGTCGGAAGGATGAAAAAAATTCGCATGAGACCGGCGTGGGAAAGAAATAAAGTTGGGCTAGGAGGCACCTCAGCGCAACGTTTCTGAGGAGCTGGAGTGTTGGATAAACCAGCCATAAGATCCTCAGAGCCGCTGCTCCGGGTCTGACACCTAGACTCATGATGTTGCTTCTTAAAAATAAAGTTGGGGTCCAAGTGAGCAAGAGGATGTGAAAATCTTACTTTCCGGATGACCCTGCGTGTTTTTTCTCTTGGCAAGGGTTTTGAGTCGGAGGAGAAGGAAGTTACCTCTGCTGCGCTGGCTTGACTTGTCTCCTTTTCGTCCTCAGAGGAGTCAACATCAATAAGTTTCATAAAAAGAAGGCCAAGGGAGTCAAGTTCTACCTCTGGGTCATCCAGTGCAAGCAGCTCTTCTGCGGTTTGCTTCTTAGGACGACTCTGACCACAAGTTTTAACAGTCTTGGTTTTCTTCAGTGTTGAGGCTGTAGTTATTCTCTTCTTCCAGAAGGAAGAACCGGCCTACATACATATATACGTTGACAGGGTTAAAAGATATGAAGTATAAAATTTGGATGAGAGGAGATTTACTCAATGATTTTTACCTCTGGGGCCGGGTTGCGAGTGCAGAAAGGGCTCAACCCCACCTTATTATAAGCCTCTTGAGGTTCTCCAAGCAGTGATTTGACAATTAAATTGAATTATTGATCAATCAAGGGCGTTTGGTTGTAGCATTGAGGATCATTCACATTGCCAGTGTATTGGCACATTAAGCTGCCGCGCCAGCTCAGTGGTAAAATCCTCCAAGAAATCGAGCAGCGGGTGAGATCAACTCTCGTTAAACCATTGGCTATTAAAGCCCTGATCCTTGGGAATGTGTGCGCATACTAAGCATGCTTCGTGGTGGATAACCGGCGAGGAAGCTCGCTAGTGGTGCTGAGACGGAAGGGACGGTAAGCCGGCAAGGGGTTTTCTTCAGCCGGAGCGGTGTTTCTACAATAGAACCAAGTACGGTTCCAATTTTTGGGATGGCTGGGAAGCATGGCGGCGGGAAAGGTTGCATATCTCTGTCTTTGGATGGAAACACCTCCAAGTTTGAGACTGGGTCCATCTGTTATCTCAGTCTGGCGATTGATATAAAAGAAATCTCCAAACAGATCGACGAAGGGCTCTTCTTGCAGATATGCCTCACAGAATACATGGAATTGGCATAAGTTGGTGACAGAGTTGGAACCAATGTCTTGTGGGTGAAGCTTGTAAAAATGCAGAGCATCCTGGAAAAATTATGACCTGGGTGGTGAGAAGCCGCGGAGAAGATGGTCCATAAAAATAACAACTTCACCCTCTCTAGGTTTGGGAGGAGTTTCTGGACCGGGAACCCGCTAGTCGATAGTTTCTTTATCCGGTAAAACCCCCATAGATACATATTAATTAAGCATGAGCTCACAAACCCCGGAGGCTACCTGATACATCTCCAACGTATCTATAATTGATGAAGTATTCATGCTGTTATTTTATCATTCTTGGATGTTTTATAATCATTGTATAGCAACTTTATACCATTTTTTGGGACTAACCTATTGACTTAGTGCCCAGTGCCAGTTGTTGTTTTCGCTTGTTTTTTACATCGCAGGAAATCAATATCAAACGGAGTCCAAATACCACCAAACTTTTTGGAGATTTTTTGGGACCAGAAGGAACCAAATGGGCCAGATCTGCACCTGGGGGGGTTCTACGAGGGGGGCACAACCCACCAGGGCATGTCGGGGCCCCCTGGCGCACCTAGGTGGGTTGTGCCCACCTCGGTGGCCTCTCGCACCCCCTCTTTGCACTATAAATTCCCAAATATTCCGAAACCCTTCGGGGAGCCCTAGATCAGAAGTTTTGCCGCCGTAAGGCTCCGTAGCCACCAAAAACAAATCTAGACCCCGTTCTGGCACCCTGCCGGAGGGGGAATCATCTCCGGTGGCCATGTTCATCATCCCGACGGCCACCACGATGAGGAGGGAGTATTCCACCCTCAGGGCTGAGGGTTTGTACCAGTAGCTGTGTGTTTAATCTCTCTCTCTCTCGTGATCTATATCATGGGCTTTGTTAATATAGATGGATCATATGATGTTTCTCCCCTCTATACTCTTGTTGTGATGAATTGAATCTTTACCCTTTGAAGTTGTCTTATGTCGAATTGAATGTCCAGATTTGGGAACACATGATGTATGTCTTACGGTATGAACACTTAAGGTGACATAGGGGTATCTTATTGGTTCACTTGATATACGTTATGGCACTCAACTTGTGGCTTCCCGTGGTGATATTGGGGTAATCTATGCACAGGGGTTGATGCATGTTTTTATTATCTTTTCTCTGATAGAAACTTTGGGGACCCCTTGTAGTTCTTCGTATGGATTGAGTATTATGAATATGAATTTGCTTTGGTGTTATTCTAGTACAAACTCTTGAGTAGATCGATCGGAAAGAATAGTTTGCGTTATTTTAGTATGAACTCTAGGATAGATCGAACAGAAAGAATAGCTTTGAGATCATTTCGTACCCTACAAACAATTCCTATCTTTTGTTCTCCGCTAATAGGAACTCGGGAGTGATTCTTTACCGCACTTTGAGGGGTGGTCATATGATCCAACCATGTTAGCACTGTTGAGAAATAGCACTAGCGAAAGTACGGACCCTAGGCCTTATTTTCAAGCATTGCAATACTGTTTTGTGCCCGTTTACTATTTGCTACCTTGCTGTTTTTTATTTATTCAGATTATAAAAATATATTTGTACCATCCATATTACACTTTTATCACCATCTCTTTGTCGAACTAGTGCACCTATACAATTTGCCATTGTATTGGGTGTGTTGGGGACACTAGAGATTTCTTGTATTTGGTTGCAGGGTCGTTTGTGAGAGACCATATTCATCCTACACCTCTCATGGATTGATAAACCTTAAGTCATCCACTTGAGGGAAAATTGCTACTTTCCTACAAAACTCTGCGCTTGGAGGCCCAACACGTGTCTACAAGAATAAAGTTGTGTAGTAGACATAAAGCTCTTTTCTGGCGCCGTTGCCGGGGAGGTGAGTGCATGAAGGTATATCTTTAGATATTTCAATCGAATCTTTTAGTTTCTTGTTTTATCACTAGTTTGGTTTTCTAAAAGAAAACTACAAAAAAATGGAATTGAGGTTGCCTCATATGCTTCATCTTTTTAATGTCTTTCGTGAAAATGATGGAAAGGAAAATTGTGCTCAAGTGTTAGAAGAAGAAGTTATTAAAATGTTTGGCATTAAATATTTGAGTGATGAGCATGATAGTGATATTGTTAGTATGAATTCTTTGAATGTTCATGATGCTAATGATATGCAAAGCCACAAGCTTGGGGATGCTATGATTGATGAAGAGGATGTTTTTAGCCCCGAAGTTTTGATGAGCAAAACTATTATGATTATGACATGCCTCCTATCTATGATGATTATTGCGATTACATGTACGCTATAAAGATTAATGACAAACATGCAACTTTTCATCATTATTTTAATATTCAATGTGGTTATGTCAATCAAGTGTCACATGATAGTTATTTTGTTGAGTTTGCTCCCACTACTTTGCATAAGAAGAATTTTGCTTGTGTGGGTAGTAATAAAAATTCTATGCTTGTGCATCATGAAAAGAATTATTTATGTGCTGGTTATATTGTGGAATTCCTTCATGATGCTACTGAAAATTATTATGAGGGAGGAACACATGCTTATAGGAATTGCAATAATATCAAGTTTCCTCTCTATGTGTTCAAATTTGTGAAGTTGTGCTTGTTTTGCCATCCTATGGAAGCTGATTCTTGTTCCCATGATTTGTTTTCTCACAAAATCCCTATGCATATCAAGTGGGTTAGACTTAAATGTGCTTGTCATGAGATTCATTATGCTCTTTTGCATGTTTCAATTATTATTCCTATGTGAGCATCATTGAAATCATCGTGCCTAGCTAAAAGACATTAAAGAAAAGCGCTTGTTGGGAGACAACCCAACACTTTTACTTTCTTTTTTTGTGTGTCCACATGATTAATCTACTGTATTAATCATTTTTTGTATCTTTTAATTCAATAAAGTGCCAAGTAAAGCCTTTGGGATCATGTGGGGTGATAATTGATTTTATTTTGCTGAAAAACAGAAACTTTTGCGCTCACGAAAATAATTATAATTTTTAACAGAAGAGTGGTTTTGAGTTTATTATTTTTGCAGAAGATTTATATGCAAATTTATCGCGTGGTAATAATTTTTAAGAATTTTTAGAGTAGCGTAAGTATGGTTGGAGTATAAATTACTACAGACTGTTCTGTTTTTGACAGATTCTGTTTTCAATGCATAGTTTGCTTGTTTCTAGTTTCTATGGCTTATATTGCTCAATATAAATTGTGGAAATGATATTATACAGTATTCATTGTGTGAGAAACATTATGGATCTTGTCTTGACAGTATCAAAGTGAAATGGTTTGCTCTTTGTCATACTAACCCATCTCACGAAGTTCCGTTAAGTTTTGTGTGATTGAAGCTTTCAAGTTTTGGGTGAGCTGTCGATATGAGGAGAATTAGGAGTGAAAAGTAACTAAGATTTGGTATTCCAAAGTCAATCCCAAGGTAATATTCAAGGAATATACAAGCAACTAAGCTTGGAGATTCCCCGGAAGGCATCCCCTCTATCGTCTCCAACATTATCGGTAACCTTACTTGGAGCTATGTTTTCATTCATCACATGATATGTGTTTTACTTGGAGCATCAATTTATTTTGTTAGTATTTGTTTTATGTTATTTATAATAATGTTTTTCATCTTTTATTTCAATAAAAATGTCAAGTATAGCCCTCACCATACTTATGTTGCAAGTATACATGTTGTTTCAAAACAGAAAGTTTACCGCCGTTGCAAAAATTCCCTAGAAAAGTCAGAATGTGATAAAAAATTGAAACTTTTTGCATAATAATCTCTGATAAATTTTCTACATTGTGGTAAATTTTCATAACATTTGGAGTTTAAGAATTATTTATACTCTTGCATTCCTTATAGATTGTACTGTTTTGGCAGATTGCTGTTATGTTTGCATTGTTTGCATATGTTTGCTTGTTTAATCATTCTATTTGAGGATAGGAGTATTAAATATGCAGAGGAATTTATTATGCAATGTTTAATAATAATTTTAGTGATTTTCTTCACTAGATAATCACAAGGTTTTTGCATTGGTTTATACTAACTTATCTCACGAGTTCTTGTTGAGTTTTGTGTGGATCAAGCTTTTGAGATTTAGGAAAACCGTGATATGAGAAGAATTAAGGAGACACAAAAATATCAATATTGGGGATTCTCAATGCATCCCAAGATAATATTCAAGAAGTATAAAGCATCTAAGCTTGGGCATGCCCCAGTAGGCATCCCCCCTTTCTTCATCAACAATTATCGATTAGTATCGGTTGAGCCTAAGTTTTTGCTTCTTCACATGAGTTGTGCTATTTTTAGAATGTCATTTTATTTTTGTTTTACTTGATGTTTTAACAAAATACTTAGATGTTAAAGTTTTAAATAAAATAGAGTCCTCAAATAGTCGCCAAGGAGGCTAAGTAAGCGACATTCTCATCCCGTCAATGAAGCTCTTTTCTTTGGAATTGCTCTTGTGCTTCACTTATATCCTACGAGTAAATTGTTGAATAAGTTGAATGTCATGAAGTTGAAATCATATCATGCTTAGTGGTAGCTTCACATTGGGTTTAGAAAGTGAAATCTTTTGAGGCTTGACAATCATAATATTGGTCGTACAAGCAATTCACGAATAATTAGCATAAGGAAGAGAACTTTCACATGGAAATACATTATCCTGGAAATCTTTTGTGATTGTGAGCCCCCATCAAAATATTATATGCCAAAATTACTGACGTTGGACAAGGAAGACAACGTAATGATTTATGTTTGTTCATATTCACATAGAAGTTATATTGTCATAGATCCTTCAACATGTGGTGCTTGCCCCCCATCTTTGCTAGCCAAAAATTCCGCACCAAGTAGATATACAACTTGTGCATCCAAAAACCCTTAAACCCAAATCTTATTTTCAAGAGTCCACCATACCTACCTAAGGATTGAGCAAGATCCTTCAAGTAAGTTGTCATCAGTGCAATAAGGCAATAAAAATTGCTTCTAAAAGTGTTAGATCATTTAGTGTAAGAGAAAATTGAGTGTTGTACGAACTTGTGATGGCAAAGTAATAAAAGCAATGGACTGCATAATAAAGGTTTCTATCAGAAGGGGCAATATAACGTGACGTTCTTTTGCACAAAGGGGTTGAGCATACAAACAAATAAGCGTTGGGCAACCTCTGCTTCCCTCTGCGAAGGGCCTATCTTTTAATTTATGTATTTACTTTTATGCAAGAGTCAAAGCTTTTCTCTCTATTCCTTTTTATTTTTCTCCTTTGGAAAGCATCATGTGGTGAGGTAATATCTAGGCACATATGTCCAGTTGAATATGGGTAGCATGAGTTATTATTTTTGACATCACCCTTGAGGTGAATACGTTGGGAGGCAAAGCAATAAGCCCCTATCTTTCTATGTGTCCAGTTGAAACGTTTTTCCCATGTGTATGCGATGAGTGTTAGCAATCATAGAAGACTATATGATGGTTGAGTATGTGGATTTCTTACTTAAACTCTGTTGAATAAGTTGAAATTACAATTGCTTGGTGACTGAGAACATAGGTGTTGGGTTTCAAGAGAGTTTATTGTTTGAACCTTAACATGTGAATTGGTTGCCACTATAACATGAGAAGTTTTATAAGAAAGAATTGTTGTTATGATGCTAGGAAAGTGATTGAAATTACCATTGATAAAACTTATGCACTTTGCTAGCATTCACACTTCATAAATTATTTCTTTTATCATTTACCCACTCCAGGACGAGTAGGAATTAAGCTTGGGGATGCTAATACGTCTCTAACGTATCTATAATTTATGAAGTATTCATGCTGTTATTTTATTATTCTTGGATGTTTTACAATCATTTTATAGCATCTTTATACCATTTTTGGGACTAACCTATTGACCCAGTGCCCAGTGTTGGTTGCTGTTTTTGCTTGTTTTTCACATCGCGGGAAATCAATATGAAACGGAGTCCAAACACCACAAAACTTTTTGGATATTTTTTTGTACCAGAAGGAACCCAATGGTCCAGAGCTTTACTAGGGTGGTGCCCCGAGGGGGGCACAACCCACCCGGGCACGCCAGAGCCCCCTGGCGCGCCCAGGTGGGTTGTGCCCACCTCGCTGGCCTCTCGCACCCCCTCTTTGCACTATAAATTCCCAAATATTCCGAAACCTTTCGGGGAGCCCTAGATCAGAAGTTCCGCCGCCGCAAGGCTCCGTAGCCACCGAAAACCAATCTAGATCCCGTTCCGGCACCCTGCCCGAGGGGGGAATCATCTCCGATGGCCATCTTCATCATCCCGGCGGCCACCACGATGAGGAGGAAGTAGTCCACCCTCGGGGCTGAGGGTTTGTACCAGTAGCTATGTGTTAAATCTCTCTCTCTTGTGATCTATATCATGGGCTTTGTTATATACATGGATCATATGATGTTTCTCCCCTTTATACTCTTATTGTCATGAATTGAATCTTTACCCTTTGAAGTTTTGTTATGTCAGATTGAATGTTCAGATTTGGGAACACATGATGCATGTCGTGCGGTATGAATACTTGAGGTGACATTGGGGTATCTTATTGGTTCACTTGATATACGCTATGGCACTCAACTTGCGGATTCCCGTGGTGATATTGGGTTAATCTATGCATAGGGGTTGATGCACGTTTTTATTATATTTTCTCCGATAGAAACTTTGGGGACCCCTTGTAGTTCTTTGTGTGGATTGAGTATTATGAATATGAATTTTCTTTGGTGTTATTCCAGTACGAACTCTTGAGTAGATCGATCGGAAAGAATAGCTTGCGCTATTTTAGTACAAACTCTAGGATAGATTGAACAGAAAGAATAGCTTTGAGGTGGTTTTGTACCCTACAAACAATTCCTATATTTTGTTCTCCGCTAATAGGAACTCGGTAGTGATTCTTTATCGCACTCTGAGGGGTGGTCATATGATCCAACTATGTTAGCACTGTTGAGATATTGCACTAGCGAAAGTACGGACCCTAGGCCTTGTTTTCAAGCATTGCAATACCGTTTTTGTGCCCGTTTACTTTTTTCTACCTTGCTATTTTTATTTATTCAGATTATAAAAATATATTTATACCATCCATATTACACTTTTAACACCATCTCTTCGCCAAACTAGTGCACCTATACAATTTGCCATTGTATTGGGTGTGTTGGGGACACAAGAGATTTCTTGTATTTGGTTACAGGGTTGTTTGAGAGAGACCATATTCATCCCACACGTCTCACGGATTGATAAACCTTAGGTCATCCATTTGAGGGAAAATTGCTACTATCCAACAAAACTCTGCGCTTGGAGGCCCAACCCGTGTCTACAAGAATAAAGTTGCGTAGTAGACATCACTACCCAATCACAAGAAGAGGTAGTTTTGGCCATGATGGCAGGTTATAAGATGTGACCAGAGAATGAAATTATGGCGGGTTAAGAGTGCAATGGTGAGTCGCCTAAACGATACATAGCAAGCCAATTGTAATTATAAGACGACAACTTGACATGGCAAGATAGTGAAAAACTATGAGCCGCCGCCACTACGAGTGCGAGGTGCATCAGGACGCGAGATATGGCGGGTTATATTATGCAAAGATAAGCTGACAACATGATGGCGGGTCAATAAAGCAGAAACTACAGACAATATTGTAAAGTATGGGCAAACAAGATTTGCAAGATAGAGCTACCTCCGTGGATCTACGAACGGAGGAAAAAGGGAAATATTTACAAACCCTAAAAGATAGTAAGGGAAGAAATAGCAGGCAATGTATAGATTCTGGGGAAGAAGCGATCTACTAAGGGTGCAAATTGGATGTTAAAGCTAGTACCGCGTTGTTTTGCTAGGATTTCCAAGTGAGAAGTTTTCTTACTTTCAATCGAAAGAGATGAACTGAGAAGAATGGCAATGAACCAAGAATAACTCAGATGACCGAATGCGGATCTGGAAAGGCCGTGGGGTGGAACCTGATATGATGAGGAAGTGCGTGCTGCTCAACTCTGGTCACAATAGGTTGATGTAGCTGCCCCGATGGGATGGATGGCGTCGTTCAACTGGGGGGGTGGAACTCTGGTCGTTGGGATCTTCGCGAGGAAAGTGAAAAGGATGCCCCCACATGCTTATTTATAAGGAGAGAGAGGGCGTAACAACAAAAGTCGGGTGCGAAAATCAAGGAGTCATGATAATGACTGTGGCTATAGAAACGCCTTGATTTTCGGAATGGTGGGTCAAATACAAAGATCCGTGGTGACATCATGAGGATTTTTTTTGTATTTATTAAATATGACTTCATCCTTTTTTGGCAGGTTCTAAAGATTTGATTGACAATAAATGCTTAGAAGAAATAAGGAGACTCACCAACAAGAAGAACTGAAGATTGACATGCAGAAGTACAAATCAATCTGGGGCCTAATGTTGAGGATATAACCCCGCGATATAACCTGTCAGGTGGGGCCAGGTTAAGTTGTTGGCGACTTAACAAGTAAAACTGTCACAGGCCTAAAGACCAAGACAAGCAAATGGGCGGTTAGTCAGGCGGGCCAGAAGAGGCCTAGAGCCGAAAGACGGTGTGTGACCCGGAGGCTAGGCTGACCGAGGATGCCTTATTGGGGAAGGCAAGGTATCTTAGAGACAAGATCAGTCACGAATATGACCCGGTACGGACTCTAGTAAGCCCAGGACCTCGACATGTGTATATAAAAGCGAGTCCGTGCGGCAGCTTAGGATAAGTTACAATCCATCGATATCTAGGTCAAGCGATTCTGCTCCCTTGTAATCGATATCATCATCAATATATACAAAGCAGGACATAGGCTTTTACCTCCATCGCAGCGGCTGAACCTGGGTAAGCTCTTCTCTCGTTCCCGATCAACCCCTTAGTGTCGCCACATAACAGTGATGGCCTCACACCGAAGTTCTCTATGAAGGCATCTACCATGTCAAAACCACGACATCATCCTTTTTGCCAGCCTCTTGAGAATAACTCTCTTAGCATGGAAGATAACGCCCGCCTCACCGCTCCATGAGCGGTACGAGCACACAAAATAGTTGTTTGTTTGAAGGTTTAGAGGTGGCACTTGCAAATTTACTTGGAATGGCAGGGAAATACCATATATAGGTAGGTATGGTGGACTCTCATGGAAGAAACCTGGTGCAAGGATTTGGATGCACAAGTAGTATTTCTACTTAGTACGAAGTTTTGTCTAGCAAAAGGTTCTAAACAAGCACCACATGTTGGAGGATCCATAACAATATAACTTCTATGAAAATATATCCAAACATAACCATTACGTTGTCTTCCTTCTCCAACTTCAGTTATTTGATCAAGTTTGAAAATAATTAATGGGTATTCACAATCATAAAATATGTCTATGATAATATATTTGTATGTGAAAGTTCTCTTTCTTATACTAATCATTCATGAATTGCTTGTATGACCAATTTGATGATTGTCAAACTTCAATGGATTTTACTTTATAAACCAGATGTGAAGCTACTACTAAGCATAAAGCACACTGATAATTTCATATTTATGATATTTCATTCATTCACAATTTACTCTTAGGATATGAGTGAAGCACAAGAGTAAACATCAAACTACTCTCAAAATATATAAGCGAAGATCAATGAGTAGTCAAACAATTAAGTATCTATGTGAGGAATCTCTCCATCAATAAATATTTCTAGATCTGATTATTTTATTCAAACAGAAAACAAAATAAAAATAGCACTCCAAGAACAACACATATCATGTGGACAAATAAAAATTTAGTCTCAACATAGGCTAACCGATATTTAATGAAGAGAGGTGGGATGAGTAGCATCCCCAAGCTTAGATGCTTGAAAATTCCTGAAATATTTATGTGGGGAGTCTTGGGCATCCCCAAGATTGAGCTTTTGTATCTCGTTCAATCCTCTCATATCCCGGTTTCACCTAGGTCTCAAAAACTTAATCCACACAATACTTGGAAAGAACTCATGAGATAGGTTAGTACACATAACAATAAATCCACACTTCTTGTACTGCGAATACAAGTTTCACAATAATTTTCAAACATTAGGTACTATATACTATCATTTCCACAATTTATATCTACTAATATAAGCCATGAAAACTCTAGGATAACAAAACTATAACAGCAATCTGTCCAAACAGAACATTCCGTACCAATTTATCAAAACAATGTACTTATGTAACTCAAACAATTATGCAAATTTAGGATATGATATATAATTTATATGATAACACTGTGTAAAAATTTCAAAAACTTTTCAAATTCCAGTAACATATAAAATTTCAAACACTGCAGCAAAAGTTTCTGTTTTTATACAACACACATCAAAACATGCAATGGAGGCATCTTAAGGCAATTCTTCGAACTTTTTATTGAAAAACAAGATTATAAGTAACATATAGCAGATAACAACAAAATGAAATGATGCTCCTAGCAAAACGCATTTCATGTGATGAATAAAAATATAGCTCCAAGTAAGATGTACCGATAATGTTGGAGACGAAAGAGGCCAAGCTTAGATGCTTGATTCTTCCTTGGATATTACCTTGGGGGTGCCTTGGGAATACCCAATATTGGTTTCTTCCTGCTACTTATCCTCCTCATATAGATATCTCACCCAGAACTTGAAAACTTCAATCACACAAAACTTAACGGAACTTCGTGAGCTGGGTTAGTGCAATAAAGATAGATCATTCACTTAGGTACTGCCAAAACAATATTCATAATTGTTCTCACATAATACCAACTATATTCGAACATTACCATAATTTATACCACTCAATATAAGCTATAAAAACACTTAAAACAAGCAAACTATGCATGTAAAACAGAATCTGTCAAAAATAGAACGACCTGTGAAGATCTGAATGAACATCACACTTCCATAACTCCACAAATTCTGAAACATTAGGAAAATGCAGATAATTTGCATATTAAAACTGTGTAAAAATATCAGATGTTTTTATGCTCCAATAAAATGATAGACATTCTTTACTAGAGGCAAAAGTTTCTTGTTTTTACACAGAATCAAACAAACAAGTATCCACACTATCCCAAAGGTTTTACTTGTCACTTTATTGAAATAAAACACACAAAACATGATTAATATAGTATCTTAATCATGTTAACATGTAATACATAAACAAGCATATCTTCAAGATTTTCAACACATAGCGAGGAAACTTGATATTATTGCAATTCCTACAAGCATATGTTCCTCCCTCATAATAATTTTCAGTAGCATCATGAAGGAGTATCACAATATAACTATCACATAAAGCATTCTTTTTATGATACATGAGCATAGTATTTTCATTACTCTCCACATAAGCAAACTTCTCATTCATAGTAGTGGGAGAGAACTCAAGAAAATAGCTATCATAAGACACTTGATTGGCATATTCCAAATGAAAATTAAAATCACGATGACATGTTTCACGGTTATCATTACTGTTTATATCATATGTGTCATCATCATAATCATCATACATAGGAGGCATGCTATAATCATAGTAAATATCATGATCACAAGTAGGGGGACTACAAGGATCATCTTCATAAAACATAGCATCCCCAAGCTTGTGGCTTTGCATATCATTAGCATCATGGATATTCAGAGAATTCATACTAGCAATATTGCAAACATGCTCATCATTCAAGGAATTCTCATTAAGAATTTTCATAAATTCTTCCTCTACCAATTGAGCACAATTTTTTCGAATCCTTATTTTCACGAAATACATTAAAGAGACAAAACAATTAATGGAACCTAAACTCCATTTTTTGTAGCTTTCTTTTATAAAACCAAACTAGTGAAAAACTAGAAACTAAAATATTTAACTGAAAGATCTAAAGATATACCTTCAAGCACTCACTTCCCCGGCAACAGCGCCAGAAAAGAGCTTGATGTCTACTCCCTAACTGTATTCTTATAGACGATGTTGGGCCTCCAAGCAAAGAGTATTATAGGACGGTAGCAATTTCCCCTCAAGTGGATGACCTAAGGTTTATCAATACGTGGGAGGTGTAGGATAAAGATGGTATCTCTCAAACAACCTTGCAATCAAATACAAGATCTCTTGTGTCCCCAGCACACCCAATACAATGGTAAATTGTCTAGTTGCACTAGTTCGGCGAAGAAATGGTGATACAAGTACAATATGGAAGGTAGATATAGGTTTTTGTAATCTGAAAATTAAAAAAAATCAAGGTAGCAGGTGTAAAATAGCGAGCAAAATGATATATTAATGCTTGGAAACAAGGCCTAGGGTTCATACTTTCACTAGTGCAATCTCCCAACAATGCTAACATAGTTGAATCATATGATCATCCCTCAACGTGCAACAAAGAATCACTCCAATGTTCCTATCTAGCAGAGAACAAATAGATGAAATTGGTGTAGGTAGTAGAACCACCTCAAAGTTATTCTTTCTGATCAATCTTTTGAGCTATTCCTATAAGTGTCACAAACAGCCCTAGAGTTCGTAGTAAAATAACACCAATGATACATATCAATCCACCGTAATGTCACCTAGATACTCCAATGTCACCTCAAGTATGTGTGGGTAAATTATGCGACATGCATCAAACAATTTCAGATCTACCATATTCAATCCAACGCAAAGAACTTCGAGGAGCAGCCCAAGATTTCTTTCGGAGAATGTGGTATGAAAACGTGCAATCAACCCCTATGGATAGATCCCCAAGGTCACCAGAATCCGCAATTTGATGCCTTAACATATATCAAGTGAATCAATAGAATACTCCAATGTCACTACGAGTATCCCATGCAAGACGTACATCCAGTGTTTTCAAACAAAAATATTCAATCCAATGTAACAAAATCTGAAAGGAAAAGATTCAATTCATCACAGGAAGATAGAGAGGGAAGAACACCATATGATCCAACTATATTAACAAAGCCCATGATACATAAATATCGTGACATCTCAAGAACACGACTGAGAGAGAGATAGAGATTGAACACATAGCTACCCGTACAAACCGTCAACCCCGAGGGTGAACTACTCCCTCCTCGTCATGGCCCCCATCGGGATGACGAAGATGGCCACCAGATGATGATTTGCCTCTCTAGCAGGCTACTAGCCCGCCTCTAGATTGGCTTTTTGTCGATACAGAGAGTTGCGGCGATGGAATGAGTAGTCTCCCTTTATTTTTAGGGGTTTCTGGGATTTATAGGATTTTTTAGCATTGAAATCACGCGCAACGAAGCCACGTGGGGACCACAAGCCATCAGGACACACACCCTAGGGGCGCGTCCTGACGGCTTGTGGCCCAAGGGTGGCTCCCCTCCGGTGGTTCTTCGCCCCAATGTTGCTTATTTCTGCCAGAAAAATAACAAAAAAGTTTCAGGCGATTCCGAGAACTTTCATTTTCTGCACAAAAACACCACCACGGTAATTCTGCTAAAAACAATGTTAGTCTGGGTTAGTTCAGAATAAATCAGATAAAGTGCATCAAAGCCATATAAAAGTATTATAAACATAGGTGAATATGTCATGAATACTTCATAAATTATCAATACGTTGGAGACGTATCAGCATCCCCAAGCTTAATTCCTGCTCGTAGAACAAATTGTGAGTGACATACAAACGAGGAGAATCACTCGCTCTAAAACTCGTTTAGTTAACTTTTGTCAGCTTTACTCATTCATATCTAGTATTGAGCCCATGAACGTAGAAGAAGCACTTGAAGACCCAGATTGGGTGAATGACAAGCACGAAGAGCTACACAACTTTAAGAGGAATGAAGTGTGGACACTAGTGGAGAAGCCCAAGGATGAGCACAACATCGTTGGAACAAAATGGGTGTTTTGGAACAAGCAAGATGAAGATGGTCAAGTGGTATGCAACAAGCCGTATCTTGTAGCTCAAGGTTACACTCAAGTCAAAGGTGTGGACTATGGTGAGACTTATGCCCCCGTTGTTAGACTTGAGGCCATTCACATACTTCTTGCTCATGCCAATCACCAGGATATTACTCTTTACTAACTAGATATCAAAAGTGATTTGCTAAATGGTGAAATTGAGGAGGAAGTTTATGTTAAACAACCTCCCGGCTTTGTAAACCCTAAGAAACCTAATCATGTTTCTAAACTTCGTAAGGCTCTGTATGGTCTTAAACAAGCCCCACGAGCTTGGTAAAATTCTTAACGAAGTTCCTCATTGAAAAGGGTTTTGAGATTGGTAAGAAACCTTGTTCACTAAAAGAGTTCATGGTGAATTATTTGTGTGCCAAATTTATGTGGATGATATTATCTTTGGATCTACTAAACCACATTTTAGTGACAAGTTTGGAAGGTTGATGACCGAGAAATATGAGATGTCTATGATGTGTGAGATGAATTTTTTTCCTTGGTTTGCAGATCAAGCAACCAAGAGAAGGACCATTTATATCCGAAAATAAGTATACCAAGGACTTGATCAAGAACTTCAACATGCAAGAGTGTAAAGGTATGAAAACTATTATGCCTACTAGTGGACATGTTGACCTCACCAAGGAGTACAAACCGGTTGATCAAAAGGTTTTTCAATAAATGGTCATTCATTGATATATCTATGAGCCTCCCATCTCGATATCATGCTAAGTGTGTGCATATGTGCCCGATATCAAGTAGCACCCAAAGAGTGTCATCTTAACGCCATGAAAATAATTGTGAGATACTTGATACATACACCAAATTTTGGCATTTGGTCTCCCAAGGGATCTTCTTTTAATCTTTTGGCCTATTCCGACTCAGATTATGCCGGAGATAAGGTTGACAGAAAATCCACCTCGGGTACTTGTTAATTTCTTGGGAGATCTCTTGTGTCTTGTTCATCCAAGAAACAAAACTCGATATCTCTATCCACTGCCCAATCAGAATACATTGTCACTGGATCATGTTGTGTGCAATTGCTATCGATGACTCAAATTCTTAAGGATTACGGAATACATGTGAAACATGTTCCATTGGTTTCTAACAATTAGAGTGCTATTAAGATTTCTCATAATCCGGTGCAACATTCGCAAACTAAACACATTCAAGTTCATCATCATTTTATTTGTGATCATTTTTCCAAAGGGGACATTAATATCAAACATGTTCATACTAAAAAACAATTCGCAGATATTTTTACTACGCCACTTGATGAGAAAGTGTTTTGTCACTTGAGGAGTGAGTTGAACATCATTGATGCTTCAAACTTGAGTTAGACTCATTTGGATGCATGCAAGGGCATGACCTTATTCTTACTACTCCATGACACCATTGTTACAACACTATCTGATGCCTTGGAAATCTATGCTCCCTTGTATTGCATCTAACCTTTTGTAGGTACTTGGAAGAACTACACTCCACAAGATTGCCATTAACTCATACCACAAGAAATATTGTTATGGCCAAGTATCAACATCCCTACTTCGAGATGGAAGAAGAAGACAACAGAAACCATATCCTTTACAACCATTCATTGAGAACTTCACTCTTGTCATTTGGATACATCAAGATCCTCCTTGAATGCAGGGACGGTTTCAAGGGGGGATGAGGGGGACGAGACCCCCCCTAACGATCGTGTGTCACATTAATAGTGGTTAGTTAGTTGCTATTTTTTCTCGCTAGGAAACTGTTGGTGACCAGCTTCGCCCCCCTATGCCAAAGCCCATGTATTGTTGTCACATGTGATTGCACGCTAAAGGCCCAAATCCCGGAAAAAATAAAAAATAAAAGTAGCCCACGATGGAAGAGCCTAGCTAGGGAAGCAATAGATATGGTTCAGCCATCGTCCGGGTCCCCTCTAGACCTAATAGCTTGGTTTCCAATCTGCTCAGAAAACTGCTCTTGTGATGAGCCTGTCGGCGGTAATCTGATATATCTTTTATCGAATCTCCCCGGCAAGAAGGGAAGAGGACATGAAAGCATCATTTTTCAATCCAACAACATGATCATGTCGTTCGGGCGCACAGATGAGCAACCAAACCTGAAAAAGGTTATTTTTTAGAATTATATTAGGTTGTCATTCAAACCATAGAAAATGTGATTGTAGAACGACATTAATTACCAATTAGCTCGATCTGGTTTCGAATTCCTAATAACATAACTGCCGCCCGCTTGTTGCCATCAACCACCACCAGGAATCACTATTATTTGGGATTCTTGCATCTCTTCTGCATCCAAACTCGAGCACAGGGTGACAATGTAATGGTCATTGCTGATCTCTGTTGGCGGCTTGCCATAAGCACGCCATCTTCCATGGCGGCAATGGATCATTTGATGAGGTATAAACATAGGTTTTTTTGCATTAATATATTATTAATATGGTATGATACAGAAAATCCATGATGCTTTCATTAGTAGCATATTTAGTTACATGTGCTTAGTTGGTGATAGATAGAAATAATATAACACATTGCCCTTTCCAAACCATTTGCTTTAAATTAGAACGCATTGGCACTCAAAATATGAATTCAACTTGCTAAACGTATGATCATGTAGGTAATTCTAGAGAAGTTATTTTCTCATACATAAATTATTATGTATGCTATTACAAAATATACAATGTGATTTTATATGAGATGAAATATATATTAAGTGTGTGAGAGTTATCTCTTTCGCCTCCCATATGTTCAAATCCTGGCTCCGTCCCTGCTTGCATGACTAACCCATGTAGTTGAGAAGTGAACAAAACAATCAAGGATTGCTCCGAACTCAAGATGATCTTCATCAACCTTGAGCATCCACAACAAGTTCACCTACATGTCAAGGCATCTACATCTTTCTAAGGTATGTACTCATATCCTTGGAGAAGCTTTACTCCAAGTCATTAGTTAAAGAAATTCAAGTGATATGAAGACATTAAAATGCTTAAATGAAAAATGGTAACCCCCATTTTATCTTAAAGATGAGTATGACCTATGATCAAGCATTCTGGCTTGGCTCCTTAAGTTAATATACTCTTATATTAATGACCTATTCACCGCCCAACATCTAGATATAAAGCTTGAATGGATAATTTCTCTTGAGTTTCTAATCTACATGAAAATTCCTTGCAAATATTTTTGAAAATTCCTTGCAAATCTTTGTGAAAATTTCATTTGACAAAATGGCCAAAGAATGTTTTTGCCGAAATTCAGGTTGCAACTCAGATCCTCCGAATCAGAGAAATTGGCTACACCGATATAGCAGATAAACTGCTCTAAGCTTCTTTGGTACTATCGACATAAAACACTCCGGCTCTAATGTTTTCACCGTGGGCTCTAAAGATCATTATCGGTTCTACCGATCAATTTTTTCTTGGAGTCTCCGTTTTTTTTACTACTAGATACTTTTCCATACTCTTAGCATTTTTCAGACAAAGCTCTCTATGACCCTTACTCGTGATGATCCCTTACCCTCTGACCCTTCTTGGTAATTAATGCCAAAGGGGGATAAAGATAAAGCTTAAATACAAAGCTTCAGGGGGAGAATCATTGAGGCTCAAAGCTAATTGTTAAGGGGGAGAGATCAATTCATTTCAATATTTCAAAATGGAGAGAGAGAGAGAGAAGATTAAGTGACATGGATTCATGTTCTTGCATTGCTATATCTTCCTTACTAGCCTTGTCTCACCCAACCTACTCCCAATATCTACATGCTAAGATTCAGGGGGAGAGGAAAAAATAATATTTATATTCATTAGAGAAAAGTTATAAAATCACTTTTGGATACATGTTGATTTTGGGAATAATACTATCTTCTACATGTCTTCCAAACCATGGTGAAGATGAAGTTCCTTACATCTTTACGAAAAAATATTCTTGTGCTATCTAAGCTTGTTTTCTCATGTATGTTTTGTTAGTAGAAATGCTCCTGAAACTTCAAGGTAAGTATATATATCATACCCTGGTCAGGACAATCTCTTGCTTCCTGCACACATATTGTTTTGCAATAATGAGTCTTGGACATGGTGATTATTCACTCTCAATAATGACTTGCCACGTCTTATTAACTATTTTTGTGCACTCATGCACTCCAAAGCAACTATTCCTAAAAAGGGATTGCATACATTTAGGGGGAGCCTGTCTTAGTCATATGTCTCTCAAAGCTATCATATCCTAATTCTTACTGTTGGAAATGTGCCCTAGAGGCAATAATAAAATAGTCATTATTCACTCTCATGATAATCGTTTATTATACATGCTATAATTGTATTGATTGGAAACTCAAATACATGTGTAGGTACATAGATAACAATGTGTCCGTAGTGAGCCTCTAATGGACTAGCTCATTGATCAAAGATGGTCGAGGTTTCCTGGCCATAAACATGAGTTGACATTTGATAACGGGATCACATCACTGGGACAATGATATGACAGACAAAACCCAAACTATGAATGTAGCATATGATCGTGTCAATTTATTGCTATTGTTTTCTAGATGTCAAGTATTTGTTCCTATGACCATGATATCATGCAAATCACTAACACCGGAGGAGTAACTTGTGTGTATCAAACATCGCAACGTAACTGGGTGACTATAAAGGTGCTCTACAGGTATCTTCGAGGGTCTGTGTTGAGTTGGCATGGATCAAGACTGGGATTTGTTACTCCGTGTGACGGAGAGGTATCTCAGGGCCCACTCGGTAATACAACATCATAATGAGCATGCAAGCAAAGTGACTAAAGAGTTAGACACGGGATCTTGTATTAGGGAACGAGTAAAGAGACTTGCCGGTAACGAGATTGAACTAGGTTTGGAGATACCGACGATCGAATCTCGGGCAAGTAACATATCGATGAACAGAGGGAACTACGTACGAGATTGATTGAATCCTTGACATCGAGGTTTGACTGATAAAGATCTTCATATAATATGTAGGAACCAATATGGGCATCCAGGTTCTGCTATTGGTTATTGGTGGTTGAGGTATCTCGGTCATGTCTGCATAGTTCTCAAACCCGCAGGGTCTACACACTTAACGTTTGGTGACGATATAAGTATAGTTGAGTTATTATGTTGGTGACCGAAGGTTGTTCGGAGTCCCGGATGAGATCTCGGACATGACGAGGAACTCTGGAATAGTCCTGAGATGAGGATTGATATATAGGATGAAGGGCATCGGAGTCCGGAAGTGTTCCGGGGCATACCGGGGAATCAACGGAGTACCAAAAGGGATTCGAGGGGGCCCAGCAAGTGTTGGTGGGTCTCATGGGCCAAGGAGAGGGGCGCACCAGTCCACAAGGGGCTGGGCGCTTTCCCAACCTCATCCCACTCGGCTGGGAGGTGGGCCAAACCACCTAGTGTCGTTGGCCACCCCTAACTTGAGAGGCAAGGTGCCTTGGGGGGCACACAAACCCTGATCGCCACCCCTTGGCCGCCGGCACCTAGGGGAAACCCTAGGGTGCCCTCCCCTCTTCCCTTTCCCCTATATATATAGAGAGGGAAAGAGAGGGCAGCCGCACCATAACGCACTACGGTGCTGCCCCTCCTCTTCCTCGTAGTTCTTCTCCTCTCCATAGCGCGTGGCAAAGCCCTGCTGAGTTGTCACCACCACCACCTCACCATGTCGTCGTGCTGCCGGAGGACTCGGGCTACTACTTCACCGTTGCTCGCTAGATCGAGGAGGTGAAGGCATCATCAAGCCATACGTGTGTTCAACGCGGAGGTGTCGTTCGTTCGGCACTTGATCAGGAGTTTGTCAGACAAATCATGATTGGATCGCAAAGACGTTCGACTACATCAACCGCGTTTCTCAATGCTTCCGCTTAGTGATCTACAAGGGCATGTAGATGAAATCTCTCCTCTCGTAGATGTTCATCTCCTAGATTGATCTTGGTGAGCGTAGGAATTTTTTTGTTTCCCATGCAACGTTCCCCAATAGTGCCATCATGAGCTAGGTGTTTACGTAGATGACATCACGAGTAGAACACAAAGGAGTCTGTGGGCGTTGATATTCATATTGCTTCCTTCCTTGGTCTTTTCTTGATTCAGTGGTATTGTGGGATGAAGCGGCCTGGACCAACTTTACATGTCCACGCACATGAGACCGGTTCCATCAACTGGCATGTGACTTTGTTGCATAACATGGCTGGCGGGTGTCTGTCTCTCCCACCTTAGTTGAATCGGATTCAAAAAAAGGCGGTCCTTGTAAAAGGTTAAATAGCAACTTGTATATCACTATTGTGGTTTTGCGTAGGTCAGAATCATTCTTGCTAGATACCCATAGCAGCCACGTAATACATGCAACAACAATTAGAGGACGTTTAACTTGTTTTTGCAGGGTATGTTGTGATATGATGTGGCCAAAGACATGATGAAATATATTTGATGTATGAGATGATCATGTTTGTAATAGTTTATATCGACTTGCATGTCGATGCATACGGCAACCGATAGCAGCCATAGGGTTTTCTTTAATTATTATATGACATGTGTGTCAATCATTAAGCACTATGTAATGCTTTACTTTATCGCTAAACGGTAGAAATAGTAGTAGAAGCATAGTCAGCATGACAATCCCCATGGCAACACAATGATGGAGATCATGGTGTGATGTCGGTGATGATGGAGATCATGCCGGTGCTTTGGAGATGGAGATCAAAAGCAAGTTCATGGCCATATCATGTCACTTATGATTTGCATGTGATGTTAATACTTTTATGCATCTTATTTTGCTTAGAACAACGGTAACATTATAAGGTGATCCCTTACTAAAATTTCAAGATAAATTATGGTCTCCCTGAGTATGCACCATTGCGGACTCTATGTACGCATACAACGGGAGCAAGCCAATTTTGCACATGCGGAACACTCGGGTTAAACTTGACGAGCCAACAATGTACATACATGGCCTCGAAACACAAGAGACCGAAAGGTTGAACATGAGTCATATAGTAGATATGATCAACATGGATATGTTCACCATTCGAACCACCTCATCTCACCTGATGATCGGACTTGGGTTGGTGAATTTGGATCATGTAGCACTCGGACGACCGGAGGGATGCCAATTAGAGTGGGAGTTTTTAAGTAATTTGATTAACTAAACTCATTATCTTGAACAATAGTCTAAGTAATCTTTGGAAATTTGTGTTGTAGATCAATGGCTCGCGCACTAGCACCCTTGAATTTCAATGCGTTCCTAGACAAAGCCAAGATGAAAGATAATGGAAGTAACTCTGTAGACTGGGCCCATAATCTGAGGATTATCCTCACGGCTTCCCAAAAGGCTTATGTCCTTGATGCACTGCTCGATGCGCCACCCGCTCTAGTGTTGTATGCAGACGTTGTGAACGCGTGACACGCGTGTTCTAATAACTACTCAATAGTTCAATGTGCAATGGGTTATGGCTTAGAACCGGGACTTCAAAGACATTTTGAACGTCATGGAGCATATGAGATGTTCCAGGAATTGAAGTTTATTTTTGAAAAGTATGCCAGGATCGAGAGGTATAAGACCTTCGATAAGTTCTATGCTTGCAAGATTGAGGAGAATGGGTCTGTCACTGAGCACATACTGAGAATGTCTGGGTATTCCAACCGTTTGGCTGAGTTGGGAATTACTCTCCCTTCAGAGCCATTGACAAAGTTCTTCAGTCACTGCCACCTAGCTACAAAAGCTTTGTGCTGAACTATTACATGCAAGGGATGAACAAATCAGTCGTCGAGCTGTTTGCGATGTTGAAATTCGTTGAGTCAGAAATAGAGAAGGAGCATCACGTGTTGATGGTCAATGAAACCACTAGTTTCAAGAAGAATGGAAATGGCAAGAAGGTTAACTCCAAGAAGAATGGCAAAGCAGTTACTCCTCCTATGAAGAAACCCAAGGCTGGACCCAAGCGAGAAACTAAGTGCTTTCCGTTTTGAGATATATTGTCATGTAACATTTTCCATCATCATTCGCATTACATGACTAGAAATGTTATTCCTCATTCTCATTTTGCTTTGCACAATCATATAAAGCTGGCATGATATTATTGTATAAAGGCCACCATCCACAATTGTTTCACATATATGTTGTGATAGATCATTACATATCCTCCTACACTACTATAGGCATTTATTAGACTGTGTACATGATGTCAATCATTATTTCAGTTGAGTTGAGTTGTAAGTAAATTCAAAGTGTATTGTATATCATTCTAGGGTGTTGCTCGGGGTCGAGACTTGGCACCATGCAATTCATAATTTACTTGCATGCACTGGACTAGAAAATAAAGTAATGTCTTCAATGTAGCAAACAGACCTTAAAATATACCAACTTTGACACGAAACATTATGTAATGGTGTGTCTTGAGTGTGGAAAATAAATTAATCTCAGCTAATGTAGCAGTGGCCGCCTCACCTCCAAACCAAACTCACTCCCTTTTGAAACCAAGATTCTTCCTAAGAGATGGTCCGATTTCCAGGAAGTTTATGTTGAAAACTACGCCCTTCGTTCCAGAATATAAGATGTATTGTTTTCCGTGTAACTCAACCGTTTGAATGTTTGAGCAAGATTGTAGAATAAATTAACAACATCTGCAATATCAAATAAATAAAATATGAATCTACTTTTTATGATGTATAAAATGATATTGTGGATATGATATATTTTTCTAAAAACTCGGTCAAACATGACCTTACTTGACTTTTGAAAAAAATAAATACACCTTATATAAAGGAATAGAGGGAGTATTAATAAACCTTCTCAATCTTTACCATAACATATTGATTCCATATGAGGGCACCATGCCAAATTTCATATTATTTAGACATCATTTGCATTTCTTCAAACTAAAAACCCAATAAGCTCCATGTTCAGGGTCGAGCCTTCTCACCTTGAGGTTTTGAATTACTTTTCTTTACTAGGATAAGATCTAAACATAAACTTAAGGACACAAATAAAAATTTCCAACCCAAATTTTGAAAAACAAATCATGGGGTAAAAGTTGACTTATATACATTAAATGGCTAGAAAATGAATTAATGACTTATATATAGCATACGAACCCCAAAATGTGCCAAACTTGAACACGTAACATGTAATAGTGTGTTTGAGAGTGTAGAGATTGTCCAGTTTCTAAGCAATATACATCACGAATTTTATGAAATCTTCTATTTTTTATCACACTGTATTAATGCCATATAAGGGCACCATGCCAAGTTTTATATTTTCCAACTTTGTTAGCTTTTTTGAATAAAAAACCAATAAATTCAATGTTCATGGTGGAGTCTTGGCATGGATTTCCTTTCTTTCTCTTGGATCAGGCCTAAACATAGACTCGAGAATACAAATAGGATTGTTTGAACCATTTTTTCAACTTCTTCACGCACTTCAGTTCACAATTGAATTGTATCGCTAAATGCCTAGAAATTAAACAAATTGACTTAGATATAACAAACGGCCACCAGAAAATTCCAATATTTTATATGGATCATGTGATGGTGTATGTTAAGTGTAGAATTTTTTTACAATGCCAACAAATGAAGGAGGTGTCGCTTCGCCTTCAAACTTCACCGTTCTTTCTTGAAACCTAGATTCTTCCTTAAAGTTGGTCAAGTTTGTAAGCAGCGTACCTGAACACTTTTGCAAAAGCCTCACAAACTTTGACCACAAAATGTTAATGCCATATAAGGGCACCATGTAAATTTCAATGATATCCAGACATTGTTTGCAACCATTAGTGCAGAAAAGCCTAGCTATGGCGTGACAAAAAAGGCCATGCTGGCGTGAAGGCCCGATGCCGCCAATAAGATGCCACATTTAAAAAATACTACTGATGTTGGGTTCGACGCCAACACTATTTCATGCGTTTATGGCGTGTCGCTTGTCCAACGCCAGCAGTAATATACGTCAGTAATGACATTGGATGTTGATGCTATGTTAGCAATGTAATTTTCAGATTTAAACCAAATCTGTACAACAACGCGATACATAAAAAATAAAAACATAATCAAAAGATTAGGCAGTAATTAAACAGTACATTGCAAATACCAAAATCTAAGTTCAGGAGTCATTATTTATTAACATTATTAAGAAAAGTATCAAAAGGAGGCATATAGCACAAGTACACACAAGTTTTGATAAATTAACAGGAGGTGATATGTCATGCATGCCTTACTAGCTAGCTAACTCAGACAATACGCCGGGCCGAATCAGGATCATAGTATGAAGTAAGTGAACCATCATCATCGCTGCCAACAGGCTTGTAGTAGACCATGATCTCATCATGATCGTAGTCAAGGTAGAACGTGGCTCTATCCCTAGCTTCCATGTCGTAAGCAGTTGAAAGAGTTGTCCAACCAGGACAACCAAAATAGGTGCAGTCTGACTTGTCGGGTGACAAGGCAATTGAAGCGTTCGACCGTCACCATCTTCATTAGGGTGCATTGGAACGTGATGGATGCATCAAGCGGAACTCGAAACTTCTCTAACAAGTCACGCCTTGCCCCGCAAGGGATGACCGGAACAAAATTGGAAAAATAACTAGTTAGACAATTTTGACCACAAATGTACCATATGAAACTTGTTATATATATATGATGATGATGATGATGATTCAACAGTGAGATTATGAAAATATGCATTTATGTGTCCTCAGCAAAAAAATAAGAATTTCAGCTTGCACTGACATAAAATATATACTAGCCTACTCGTTATTTTGTTCAGGACACATAAAGTTATATTTTTCAATCACACAGTTAGATCATGTTATATTATAGGTGTGTTGTTTCAGTATTTTTTTCAAAATTTGTAGAAATTTTTACACCGTCAAAAACCTTAACTAGTTCGAACAAGCTATGATAGAAAATCCCGCTTATATATATATATATATATATATATATATATATATATATATATATATATATATATATAAGGGGCATTCATTTCTTGCTATTAATATCATTGATCAAAGTAAGCATAGATCATTAAACTAAATAACTAACACATTAAAATAGAACATGTATGCACTAGTAATTAAGCAATTCTACAAACGATGGACAGTTCAAACATATAATAACATGCATAAAGTTAAACAGTCATTTATATACGAAATAGCTAATGCTACGTCCATCTTTAGCAAGCTACCGGCTACAGGGGCCGGCCTCGTGGTCGTCCCTGGTGGATCTACGACGACGCAGTAACGACCGAACCTTCTCCTCCTCCTCAAGCTCCTCCTCCTCCTCCTCAAGATTATCCCAATCTATGGGATCCTCCTATGTGCTCTTCTTTGTCGCATACTAAATGAGCATCATCTTGTTGGTCTCTAAGAGTTTGTTATCTCCCGCAAGCTCGTCACTAATGGATTGAATAATTTTTAGTCGGCCCTGGAGGTTCTCCTTCTCCTCAACCCTAGTGCATATCCTTATGTTCTCCGACGCGAGGAACTGCGCATACTCACGGCAATCAGGGAAGTTTAGAATCGTTTTTTCCTTGTGATACTCAACCGCCTTTGCATCGTAGGCGCGCTGCTAACTCTGGGGTGTCCCAGCGGCCAAGCTGGTGGATGACATTGTCCTTCGTGATGGTTGCATAATACTTAGTACCCTTCCGTCACACACCACGAAACTACAAAGCCATATGACTATACCCGCAACACCACTAAAATCTGAAACTACAAAACTACACTAAAAATCTAAAACTACACAAGTACACTAAAAATATGAAACTACACAAACTATACTACAAATCTAAAACTACACTAAAAATCTAAAACTATACAAGTACACTAAAAATCTGAAACTACACAAACTATACTAAAAACCTGAAACTACACAACTACACTAAAAATCTGAAACTACAAAACTACACTGAAAATCCACAACTACAAAACTAGACTACAAAACTAGACTAAAAATCTGAACTACAAAATTACACTAAAAATTTGAAACAACACAAACTACACCAAAATTCTGAAACTACACAACTACACTAAAATCTGAAAATACACAACTTGAGCACAAATCTATACTACACAATTACACTAAAATCTGAAACTACAATTACTCACCCGCGATGGAGTCGACGTCATGCGGTGGAGGCACAGAGACAGCGACGGCGGTGGAGGCGTGAAGACGACGAGGATGGTGGTGGCATGGAGACGGCGACGACGGAGGAGGCGCGGAGACGGCGACGGCGATGAAGGCGCAAGATGACGACGACGATGGTGGCGCGGAGATGTCGACGGCGGAGGTGCAGATGGAGAGGGAGGCGGCGGCGATGTGGAGTCGGATATGGTGACGACGGCCGAGGGGCTTGGTCGTTGGCGGCGGTGGTGGGTTGGGATTGATTTGGGGATGTTTGTGTTGGGACTAGATCCGTGTGTGTATATACGAGTGATTGGATTTGACGGACGCTGTGATGTGTTTGATAGCGTTGGTCCACGTGGCCAACACCATTTCAGTTTATTATTGTTTTATTTTCATCTTTGTGAATAGATATATATACAAAATTAAAATATTCGTTCAAAATATAATTCGTATAGATGAACAACATAGACTTCATTAATTAATCTGACATGCTTACATAAATTACAAAAGGATAATAAAAAATAACAATTATAGTTTACTACTATTAGATCTAGACTAAGAACATCATCGGTGTGATGAAGACCACTAGAAGAAATGGTGTCATCGATCCAGCTGGGAGAAATAGGCCAAGCAGTCAACCAGCTAAAAGAGCATATCGAAGCATCTTATTTTTTTTATTTGGCCTTACATCACATCGTTCTGGAGTTGCATCTCGTCTATCTAGGGATTGACTATTCATCACCTTGGGTGAGGAACTCTTATTCTTCACCCCACCATAAATACCAAAATGCATGCGAGGTAATATTACGGTGTGAAGTTAAGGGCTCTTAAAGTCCACTGTGAGAAACGAATGTGTCATGCATGTGAGGTAAGATTATGGTATGCATGTGTGAGGTTATGTAAGATTATAACATGATGAGTGAGAATTCCAAGGTAAGATTATAACATGATAGTTAGGTAAGATTACGACGTGTGTAAGGTAAAATTACCACACATACATACCTTTCCATGGTTGGCGCAGATGTAGAACTCTCGCTCAGGATTCCCTTCCGTGTATGACATGTGCTTATCAAGAGGGCGATGACAGCCGCAAAGCAGCACAGTGTCAGTATCTTCGACGCTGGTGGCGTAGCTGCCGGATTGAACAGAAGTCGCATTGCTGCAGCGGGATGATTCTCCGGACTGCATTGGCTATGGCGAGCTCATGGTGTAGCCAACAGGACCAGACGGGATCTCGATCAGGGTGGCAGAGCCCCAAACTTTCGACATGCTCCGTCGACGTGGGTCCATAACTAAGAGCTAACAAGTTGTTAGGAAGAAGAATTGAAAATTAATGTATTTTGGAAAACAAAAAGGCTTCCAACACCAGCTTATATAGGCAAAACTTAATGCTGGCGTTCACGAACAGGGAATGTTAGAACTACATAATATATCTATGACGTGTTAGGACATATGACACAAGTAATATGGTCAGCTCAGCAGGGCCCACTTTCTAGTGACATTCCACTTTATGTCCACCACACCAATAACTGCACAACATTGACGTACCATTTCGTCCAACGCCATCGCTATTTGGAAATATTAGTGATTGTGTTAGTGAAAAATGACGTGCCACCAATAAAAGTTGTGGCTAGCCATTTTTCCACTAGTAAACCCTTAAAATTAAATAATAAATAAATTCCATGTTCGGGATCAAGTCTTCACACAGAGATGTTTTTCTTTTCCGTTTTATTGGGTAAGGTCTATACATAGAGTAAAGAACACAATGATATTTCATTCTAAATTTGCCATTTTTTCTTACAGTTGTAGTTTGAACTAAATTATATACATTAAATGCGTAATCAATAAAATAGGTACACCGGAAGGAAGAGGAAAAATGAAACAAGGTTATTTTTGTTGAATGCCACGTGGCAGGAACTCGTCAAAACATGTGTTTGCCAGTTCCAATGCCGAGTATCATCCTTTGCCTGGTGTTTTCTTCGTGAAACTTGAAAAAAGATCATGTGTGCCTCATATCCAATGAAATGGAAGGTAAATACACGGGAAGTCTTAGAACTTCTGCGCGAGGGTTAGTTTGATGACACAAACTTCTAAGATATTCGATTATAGTCATCAAATTTATGCGGACATGCAATTACGGTCACATTTCACACACATTTCACATACATGGACGTATCCGCTGGCGTGGCCAGAGCCCACTGTCATGGTTGGTAAATCCTGAAGTGCAGTGCACATGATGTTTGTTTTTCTGCCAAAGCACCCTTGAGTTCTTTTAACTTACAACCTGTAATGTAAACATGCCACTTCAAATGTAAATGCCACTCAGAAGACGTGAAGTGCAAATAAATGGGGCTGCAAAAGTGTGACTTGTGGGAGTTTGAACTAGTGAACTGATGCACCGTGCGGGCATCCTAAAAGCATCTACAACTGTGATTACCTAAAATATGATGATCTATACGCCTACGGTCACGTCCCATCACAACCGTTGTCAGTGACTGGATAGTGAGTAAATCGATCGCTCGACAACAACGATTGTCTAAATTTGATACCCAAACTCATACTAGCCGTCCAACCTACGTAGATCTATAAGACAATGCATAAGACATAGCAAATCCAACATCAGACATAGATTGAGTTTACCAAAAGGGCCGAGCTCATCAAACTCAAGCTAAAATAAACATAAAACAACTAATTAAACATAAAGTGGTTGGCCGTAGTTCACCACCGCGTTGTCGGCCCCTTCCCCTTGTGGTCTGGCTGTGGTTCTCCATGTACGCGTCGGCGGCCTCGGCGTCCTTTGTTGTGCCATTGTCGTCACTGGAGGAGCTCGCGATACTACTCTGCCATCGAGACAGTCGGCTCTGTCCACCACCTCGGACTTTTTTTAAGCGAGGTTCGACGACTCCTCTAACACCCGGCGGAGCGCCACAGCATTCTTGCGACACCAAGGGCGGGCGGGCTTCTCAGCTGACGTGTAAGAACGACGGATTGCAAGGAGGAGCGCCTCGTCGCCAATGGGGGTGGGCGGTAGCGCCCGCGACGCAGATCTAGTGGGGCCAGAGGCTTGCGTCGCCACACTCACTGATATCCGATAAGCGCGGCCCTCCGTCACAGTTGTCGTAGCAACTGTTGCGGGCTGGGCGGTGCCAAAAGCAACACCCGTCAGTTACCAGGAGAGGTAGTTGATGGCGGTGTCGGGTGGCGATGCCCGTCATGACGCTTGGCCTGAGACAACAAGGAACGCATCGTTCGAGGCATGACTGTGGAAGTACTGACCGCCCATGATGAGTTTGTTGCCAACAAGCAGGAGCTCCCGCCCCAGTCCATCCGCAAACGGCAGATAGCAATGCGGAGCGCAAGCTCCTCCTCATCCGACGGGCTTGCCGATCCATGGAGGGCGAAGAGAAGCATAGTAAGCGAGAAGGGGAATATACTGGAAGATGCACAAAGCAAGCAAGAGGAGTGAGGCTAGGGTTCATCGGCTGGGTTTTTTGTGGGGACAGGTGTGGGTGGTGCGGGCCGTAGCAGAGCGAGGCCTACGTGACGGGTGTGTATGGGCCTCCCCATATCCAGCCTAGATATGAGCCGGATATGGGGAGTGTCGGTCAATCCGTGCCTTTGGGCCAGATATGAGGAGTCCGGCTGGGCGGCAATTTGTGGTCTGGTCACTGACTGGATAGCTCGCACACGGGCATTTGAAGTGGGTATGAGGGTCCCATTATAGTTGCTCTAACCACATCTCTTATAGTTGCTTGATGTCTACTAACTACTATGGCATACACACACATGTGTGTGTGTATTAGGATAAAAGTACACATTAAAGATGGATTTTAAACGAATAAAAGGAGAGCCCGGCTAAAATTAATGAGATAAGTTTACTTTTGAAATGAGCATGGTGAACTTTTTTCAACTTGCTAAAACGTAATGTTACATTCATTCTAAACTACAGCTTCTTTTATCTAGATTTTAAAATTTAAAATCATTCGAATTCAAACAAAATTTTGGTTAATTTGTCCGGAAAAAAATATGCACATTCAATCTGAACAATATTTTCTTTTTGCTAGATTATTTTTTTAAATAAATTAAAACAAAAAAATATTTTGCCAAAAAATACTACGTACATTCATTTAAAACTATATTTTCTTTTATCTAGA
Organism: Hordeum marinum; assembly: GCA_022496015.1. Classification (NCBI taxonomy): domain Eukaryota; kingdom Viridiplantae; phylum Streptophyta; class Magnoliopsida; order Poales; family Poaceae; genus Hordeum; species Hordeum marinum. The sequence goes on from CM039675.1 coordinate 429,199,826, forward strand.
TTTTCAAATTTAGTTTCTTTGAATTAGAAAAAGCATCAATTTGTCCAAAAGAACTTATGCACATTCACTTTTCCCTTTATTTTATGTTATCGAGACTTTGAAATTTAAAATTATTTGATGCAAACAAAATTTTAGTTGATTTGTCCAAAAACATTAGGTACATTCATTCTGCACTATATTTTAAATCTAGATTTTTAAATTGAAAATTATTTGAATTCAAATAACTTTTTTGTTGATTTTCCCAAAAGAATTCACATACATTCATTCTGCACTAAATTTATTTATCCAGATTTCTAAATTTAAAATCATCGAATTCATAAAGATTCCATTGATTTTTCCAAAAATTTACGATATTTTGACCATTTCAAGGATCTCTGAACAATGTAAAATGCAAGGGCAGCATAAAGGAAACAAAAGATACACAAGAATATAAGTTACTTTCCCTTAAATAAAAAGAATATAAGTTGCTTCCTTACAGAAAAAGGGAAGAAAAAACAACATAAAATTTGTTTATACCTTTAAGACATCATATATTCTTGTAGCCGGATGGTTATCTCAGGTATGGTCGACCACGAGGACACAGGTTTTTACAGAGACTAACAGCAGGCCCTGCCTACGCTGGCCTAAGCATGCAGCGAATACGCCCGCGTACCCCAATGTGACCGTATTTGTACGTTTGCGTAAGTTTGATGACTACAATCACGTATTTTGTAAATTTGTGCATCAAACTGTTCATCGATACACTCCTAGTGTATTTAGCTCGTGAAATACACTCGGCAAACAACTTAGCGCTGGGCGAAATTTCAGAATCATGTAGTCAGTGGAAGCAACCGCTTATTCGCTGCGCCAAACCCCCAAATGTTTTGATTGACCTTTGACTAGTAACCCTATTCCACCAGCGAGAAAATGTAGTGAACCGGTGGACACTAGAAAAGGGCGAAGAGGAGGCCAAAGTTGATCCAGAATTCGGTGGCTCCGTGCACACACAACAAAACAAAAGACGTTGATAGGCACGCACATCGTGGCAACCGTCCATGACGTGCGCACAGCAGCACAAGTATGGCAATAAGAAGCCAAGATAAGAAGTCTGTGTTGTCTTCCCATACGTGGCCGCGCGAGATCTAAACACGATAAGATCAGCAACTGCACACGCCACTGCACGCATACAATGCTCCGTCGTCGCGTGCATGGCACTCCACAGTCTCCGCCATCCGCCAGTGGCGGCGAAGTTCGAACTCGTGCACCGGAATACTGCATGGAGCCACCGAATACGTGCATGGCACTTGGCACCGGCGGCAACGTCGCCAGTCGTCAACCGCGAAACCGACCGGCTCGTTTACCCCGCACTGTTGCGCGTCGAGTTTCCGCAGGGAAAGGGGGAAGAACTCGACAGGGACAAGAGCAAGATGGCGATTCACATCAGCTGTCGCATAGTCCAGATGCAAGCTCCTTCCACCATATCCGGATGCCCAATTTAAAGCACGCATGGAGGCTGGGCGACGACAACTAGGGTGGCGGTCTTCGTGGTTCGTCCCAGAGCGAGCGAGTGAAGTCGATCGCACATCGTATAACAGCAGACATATAAGCATGGTGATCAATTCAAGGCACGTACGTACGTACGTACGTACTCCACGGCACGCTTGATCGATCGATGTAGTACATGGCAGGTGATGTCGATCGATCGATCGATCTAGCTAGTCGCCGTTCCAGGGCGGTTTACGCTGAAAGGGCACGTTAGTTCGAGACGTTGAGGTCATGGGAACTGCACAGGACAGGCAGGGACGGAATGGAAGGATCAAAACAGGACCACCGGTGGCTGATCGATCGATCGGTCGACATGAATGCCCACCGCACAATGCCACTCGCTCGCTCGACAACGGGGCCTCGTAATAGCGCGGGGCGGCGCAGCAGCAGCTGCTGCTGCTTCAAACACCGGCCAATGCCCGCTGCTCATCAGGCCGCGCTGCATTGATTGATCGATGGCCTGCAACTTGTGTCCTCCAGCATTTTCAGGCATGGTGGGTTCGGCAAGCCTACGCACGACGCATCTCTTTCGTGCGCATCACTGTTGATTACACGATCGAGAACGGAGGCAAGAAGCGTCTGCGATCAAGAGAGCAAGCGTACTTTTCGCGGAGTGATTAGCGCCAGACAGAGGAGAGGGTGATGATAAGTGTCATTATGAATGCGCAAATGCAAGTAGAGTAGTACTAGAGTCAAGTTGCCCGCTTATCCTGCATTTCCCGCTTGGATGCAGACGAGACGAGCATCGCTGAGTGAGTGGATAAGTGAGGAATTTCCATTTTCTATGTGAGCGGAGAGAGACTGCATTCCTCATGTCCGTTTTGAAAAGGAAAGAAAACTGACTTGTGCATCCAAAACGCTTTCGTGACTCATAACGCAGATTGGCTACTATATCACTATCTTGGATCTTGTCAAGTTGGAGTCCTATGTTTCTCTCTTCTGACGAATGCTTCAGCGTCAATGACGGCTGGATTTTTTGACGATAGTGATGTAAATTTCCTTATGTGTTGTTTCTTTAGATCGTTTCAAAAAAACCATATGTATTATATGTTGCTATTATTATGAATAAATACATGGTTCTTCCAAAAAAACGCTTCTATTTACAGCTTAGGTACCACAAGCGGCCGTTCCGTGGGAGCAATTGCTTGATATATACGATGATCTTGACATTTCATGAGGGAGCACTTAATCTCGCAGGATTTGTAACTGGATTTTAGGCATGACTCGTCCAGCGGGATATAAGGATTTGTAACTGAATTTTAGGCATGACTCGTCCAGCGGGATATATGATGATCTCTGCTTGTAAAATGAGAGTTGGTAATTTCACCTCACATACGACCAACCTTATATTACGCACGCGAACAATTTGTAGGTCATCTTTCGCTCAGCGCAGCAAATTTAGACCGGCACATTTAACACGTGCATTAATTTAATTAAATCAACACTTTCTCAAAATAACGTTATGCATTAACTCATTCAAATTGGTTTTAACAAAATATCTATTAAATCAAAACTTTACTTGCCCCCTGCTACTCATACTCAAATCAAATCAAATCGTACGAAAACATCAACTATAATAAAAGTTGGCCGGCCCATTTTACGTGTGTGTGCATTTTTATTTTTATTTTTCTATGTTTTTTATCTATTTCCTTTTTGTTTCATTTTTTATGGCCAACCTATTATTTTGTGCTCGGTATACTATCAGAAACGGTCCAGATATAAGCGCCATGGTGAGTTGGTAGCATCGCCTCCATTTCGATTGAACCTTCACCGCTGATTTTTTTTCTATCTCATCAATTTATTTAAAGTTGGTTTTAGCCCATTGAACTACTTAATCCGGTTTTATTGAACAAATTTAGGTACGTCAGTATGGAAAGGAATCAATGGTGATCTCTAATCAATCTTTTATGACCAAATATATGAAAAGCAATCAATGTTCGATAATACAAGACAACATTTATGAAAATGAATCAATGTTTCATAAACCAACCCAACCGGTTTTTCATATTGGTTTGAACTCCTCCACTCCGGTTAACTACCCATGAATAAAACACAAGATTATAACCTTTTTCCCTTGATGCATGCCCTACACACTGATCTCGAGGACATCAGGGTCTTGGCCGACGACGGCCTCTCCTCGTCTGCTCCAGGTTTCCATTGTCGGATCTCCTCGGCGCCCTGCCGCCGCCGTCCTCTCCTCCTCCTCCCAGGCTTGCACTGAACGAAAATACTTACTGGTTCTTCTTATGGTGCATTTTGAGTTTACATGTTGGTCTTCTATCTACACACTGATGAACTATATATTGGTTAGACTTTGCTAGATGTACCGTGAGAGGGTATTTGACGTGTCGGCGGACCGATCATTTAATGAGAGTGTGGATAACTACTGATTTGGTGGATTTTGACCTTGACGATCCGGCTATGCCACACCCGACGATACGCCTCGATAGTCGCTAAACCAATCTTCGATGGTTAATGACTTTGTCGTAAGCACGATCAATCTGAACAACGAGGTTCGAGTTCCCGTAAGCAACAAAAGAACCGATAAGAACAAAGGTGAATTGCTATCTGAAATTACGGATGATAAACTGAGCACTTGGAATAAATGAACAAGTTAAGGTTCCACTATAGATCTGACAAGATGGTGGTCCTACACATCCTGTACATGCAAATTATAGCGATGTCTAGATAATACAATAAAATCCATGTCTAAACCCTAAGGGGACGTCAGTGCTTAGTGTTGGAAATATGCCCTAGAGGCAATAACAAATTAGTTATTATCATATTTCCTTGTTCATGATAAATCGTTTATTATCCATGCTATAATTGTATTGAATGGAAACACATTACATGTGTGGGTAAATAAACAACACTCTGTCCCTAGTATGCTTCTAGTGAACTAGCTCGTTGATCAAAGATAGTCAAGGTTTCCTAGCCATTGACATGTGATGTCATTTGATAACAGGATCACATCATTAGGAGAATGATGTGATGGACAAGACCCAAACTACAAACGTAGCATATGATCGTGTCAGTTTATTGCTACTATTTTCTACATGTCAAAGTATGTGTTCCTATGACCATGAGATCATGCAACTCACTGACATCGGAGGAGTACCTTGTGTGTATGAAACGTCGCAACGTAACTGGGTGACTATAAAGGTGCTCTACAGGTGTCTCCGAGGGTGTCTGTTGAGTTGGCATGGATCAGGACTGGGATTTATTACTCCGTGTGACGGAGAGGTATCTCAGGGCCCACTCGGTAATACAACATCACAACAAAGCCTTGCAAGCAATGTGACTAAGTGTTAGCCACGTGATCTTGTATTACGGAACGAGTAAAGAGACTTGCCGGTAACGAGATTGAACTAGGTATGAAAATACCGACGATCAAATCTCGGGCAAGTAACATACCGAAGAACAAAGGGACCGTTATACGGGATTGACTGAATCCTTGACATAGAGGTTCGACCGATAAAGATCTTCATAGAATATGTAGGAACCAATATGGTCATCCAGGGCCCGCTATTGGTTATTGACCGTAGAAGTGTCTCGGTCATGTCTACATAGTTCTCGAACCCGCAGGGTCTGCACACTTAAGGTTTGGTGACGTTTCGGTAGTATAGAGTTATGTATGGTGGTGACCGAAGGTCGTTCGGATTTTCGGATGAGATCCCGGATGTCACGAGGAACTCCGAAATTGTCCGAAGGTAAAGATTCGTGTATAGGAAGTCCTATTTTGATCGCCAGAAAGGTTTCAGGCTCATCGGTAGTGTACCGGGAGTGCCGGTAGTGTACCGGGGGACCATCGGGAGAGGTATTTCGACCCAAGAGGCTACATGGGCTGTGGGAGGGTGGAAAACAGCCCTTAGTGGGCTGGTGGAAGTCCTCTAAGAGGCCCATGCGGCTGGACTTGAGGAAGAGAGAAAAAAAAGCCAAGGTGGAAATAAAATCCAAGTAGGAAAGGAGGAATCCTAATCCTACTAGGATTGGAGGAGGATTCCTCCAATCCTCCTTGCGCAAGGGCAGCCTTGGCGCTAGCCCTCCTCCTCCCTCCCTCTTATATATACTGGTGGTATTGGGTGTTTTGCACTTGATTTTACGGCCACGTGCTACCCGTTCCATCGGTGCTCCTCTAGATCGGATTTTCGTAGTGCTTAGGCGAAGCTCTGCCGGACTTGCTCCACCACCATCGCCGGAGCGCCATCACGCTGCCGGTGAACTCTTCTTCCTCTCCACTTCCTCTTGCTAGATCAAGACGGTGGAGATCGTCATCAAGCTGCACGTGTGCTAAACGCGGAGGTGCCGTCCGTTCGGCGCTAGATTGGAAGGACCGTGATCAAGATCGCGAGACGGATCGTGATGAGTTCGCGCGACGGATCGTGATGAGTTCGCGGGACAGATCGTGATGAGTTCACGGGACGGATCGTGATGATATCGTCGGATGGATCGTGATGATATCGCGGGATGGATTGTGATAAGTTCGCAGGACGGATCGTGATTGGATCGCGGGACGGATCGTGATGTGATCGCGGGACGCTAGGCGATTTGGATCGCGAAGATGTTTGACTACACCAACCGCGTTTCTTAACGCTTCCCGCTTAGCGATCTACAAGGGTATGTAGATCCACTCTCCCTCTCGTAGATGCTCATCACCATGGATAGATCTGCGTGTGCGTAGGAAATTTTTTGTTTCCCATGCGACGTTCCCCGACAGTGGCATCATGAGCTAGGTCTATGTGTTGATGAGATCTCGAGTAGAACACAAAAGGTTTGTGGGCGTTGATGCTTAGATTGCTTTCTCCCTTGGTCAGATTTTGGTTCTGCGGTGTTGTGAAATGAAGCGGCCCGGACCAACATTAATCGTACGCTTACGAGAGACCGGTTCCCTCGACGCAACTTGTTGCCTAGATGGCTTGCGGGTGGCAGTTTCTCTCACTTTAGTTGGATTGGATTCGACAAAGGCGGTCCTTGAGAAGGTTGAAAAGCAAATTTTGTATCACCGTTGTGGTTTATGCGTAGGTGAGAATCGTTCTTGCTAGAAACCCGTAGCAGCCACGTAAAACATGCAACAACAATTAGAGGACGTTTAACTTGTTTTTGCAGGGTATGTTTAATGTGATACGGCCAATTACATGATGTCATATATGTGATGTATAGAATTTCACGACTTGTATGTCGATGAGCACGGCAACCGGCAGGAGCCATAGGGTTATCTTTAATTATTGTATGACCTGCGTGTCAATCATTAAGCGCTATGTAATGTTTTACTTTATCGCTAAACGGTAGCAATAGTAGTAGAAGCATGCAGGGCGTGACAACCCCGATGGCGATACGTTGATGGAGATCAAGATGATGGAGATCATGGTGTCGTGCCGGTGACGATGGATATCATGCCGGTGCTTTCAAGATGGAGATCTAAAGCACAAGTTCATGCCCATATCATGTCACTTATGATTGCATGTGATGATAATCCTTTTATGCACCTTGTTTTGGTTAGGACGACGGTAGCATTATAAGGTGATCCTTCACTTAAATTTCAAGATAACATTGTGTTCTCCCAGAGTGTGCACCATTGCGAAAGTTCGTCGTGTTGAGACACCACGTGATGATCGGGTGTGATAGACTCTACGTTCACATACAACAGGTGCAAGCCAGTGTTGCACATGCAGAACACTCGGGTTAAACTTGACGAGCCTAGCATGTACAGACATGGCCTCGAAACACAAGAGACCGAAAGGTCGAACATGAGTCATATAGTAGATATGATCAACATGATGATGTTCACCATTGTAACCACCTCAACTCACGTGATTATCGGACTTGAGTTGGTGAATTTGGATCATGTATCACTCGGATGACCGGAGGGATGTCAATTTGAGTGGGAGTTCTTAAGTAATATGATTAACTGAACTCATTATCATGAACATAGTCAGTAGTGTCTTTGAAAAATTATGTTGTAGATTACTAGCTCACGTTGTAGCTCCCTTGAATTTTATATGTTCCTAGAGAAATAGAGTTGAAAGATGATGGTAGCAATATTGCGGACTGGCTCCGTGATTTGAGGATTGTCCTCATTGCTGCACAGAAGGCTTATGTCCTTAATGCACCGCTCGGTGCGCCAACCCCTCTAGCGTCGTGCCCGTGTTGCGAGATATGAGATCGCCAACAAGATTCTTTGCCTGGAAAGATGAAAGAGAATAGCTCAATCGTTGAGCATGTGCTCGGATTGTCTGGGTGCTACAATCACTTGAATCGAGTGGGAGTTGATCCTTCAGATAAGATAGTGATTGATATAGTTCTCCAAGTCACTGTCACTAAAGCTACTAGAACTTGGTGATGAACTATAAAACGCCCGAGATACAAATAATGATCCCCGAGCTATTCGCGATGTTTGACACCGTGAAGGTAGAAATCGAGAAGGAGCGTCAAAAGTGTTGATGGTTAGTTAAAACCACTAGTTTCGAGAAGGGCAAGAGCAAGGAGGAAAACTTCATGGATAGCAAGTCAGTTGCAGCTCCAGTGAAGCAACCCAAAGTCTAACCCAAACCCGAGACTAAGTGCTTCAATTATGAGGAGAACGGTCACTGAAGCGGAACAACCCTAGGTACTTGGTAGATAAGAAGGCCGACAAAGTCGACAGAAGTATATTTGATATATGTGTTATTGATGTGTACCTTGCTAGTACTCCTAGTAGCACCTGGGTATTGGATACCGATTCGGTTGCTAAATGTTAGTAACTCAAAGTAAAAGCTAGGGAATAAACGGATACTAGCTAAGTGTGACGTGACGATGTGTGTTGGAAATGTTTCCAAGGTTGATGTGATCAACATCGCACGCTCTCTCTATCTTCAAGATTAGTGACAAACCTAAATAAATGTTATTTGGTGTTTTTGCGTTGAGCATGAACATGATTAGATCATGTTCATTGCAACACAGTTATTCATTTAAGTTAGAGAATAATGGTTATTCTATTTACATGAATAATACCTTCAATGGTCATGCATCCAGTAAGAATGGTTTGTTGAAACTTGATCGTAGTAATACACATGTTCATGACATTGATGCCAAAAAGATACAAAGTTAATAATGATAGTACCACATACTTGTGGCACTGCAGCTAAATGTCATATTGGTATAAAACGCATGAAGAAACTCCATGCTGATGGATCTTTGGACTCATTCGATTTCGAATCGGTTGAGACATGCGAACCATGCCTCTTGGTCAAGATGACTAAGGACCCCGTTTTCTGTTTTGATGAAGCGGGCAAGTGATTTATTGGAAATGACACATGTTGATGTATGCAATCCAATGAGCCTTGTAGCGTGCGGTGGATATCGTTATTTTCTTACCTTCACTAATGATTTGAATAGATGTGGTGTATATTTACTTAATAAAACACAAGTCTGAATCGTTTGAAAGGTTCAAGCAAATTCAGAGTGAAGTTTTAAGATCATCGTGACAAGAAAATAAAAATGTTTGCGATATGATCGTGGAGGTGAATATCTGAGTTATGAGTTTGGCATACAACTTTAGACAATGTGAGAATTGTTTCACAACTCACGCCACCTGGAACACCATAGTGTGATGGTGTGTCCGAACGTCATAGTCGTGCTCTATTGGATATGGTGCATGCTATGATGTCTCTTATCGTTTTGTTACTATAATTTTGGGGTTATGCATTAGAGACAACTACATTCACTTTAAATAGGGCACCATCTAAATCCGTTGAGATGACACCGTGTGAATTATGGTTTGATAGAAACCTAAGCTGTCATTTCTTAACGTTTGGGGCTGCGACGTTTGGGTGGAAAATGTTTTCACCTAATGAGCTCGAATCCAAAGCAGACAAATGCATCTTCATAGAATACCCTAAGAACAGTTGGGTGAACCTTCTATCTCAGATCCAAGCATAAAAATGTTTGTTGATAAAACTGGGTCCTTTCTCGAGAAAATGTTTGTTGCTAACGATCAAGCACTTCCTTTTTTCTTCTCTAGTATGAGTCGCTTAAATGAGCGCTATAAATATTTTTGGACCCTGATAAGTACCACGTATGGTGCTAAGGGACTTCGGCCACACATCCCCATCACCACAGGACCCCACGTCGCTGGATGCATGCACAAATGATGAAACTGATAATGTTAACGGGAATCTTTTAGGTTTTATGTTTTTAAAATGTTTTATCTCTTAAATGAAAATTTTAATTAAAAAACTGTTTTCACCATTAAATTTGTCGCGACGAGATCTTAAAAACTAAACCTCATATTGATATGTTCAAATGACTCTCTTTTCTTGGTTAAAAGATGTCATGTCTGTTGCACATAAGTTTCCACAGTGTTCACACTGAAGTTGCAATGATGTGTTTTAACTACTTTCTCTTCTACGTTTGAAGTAAATTTTGACATGTTATCAAAAAGGGAATTAAAAAACTAAACTTGCCATGGTAAATTACTAAAATTTGCCATGACTCATGAAATAATCTTGACATGGTTCATAATTAAATAGAAATTCATATTGAATTTCTTTAAAAATGCATGGTCAATGACTAAAATTTGCCATGAACATAAACTAAAATTTCCATGGTGAAGTACTTAAATTTCCCGTGATACATGCACTAAAATTTGACATGGTTCATACAAAAAATAGTTTCCATTGTCAAAATAGTAGAATTACCATGGTCAAAATAATAAAATTGCCATGATCTATGAACTAAAATTGCCATGATCTACAAACTAAATTTTCCATGATGAATTACTAAAACATGCCATGATCGATGAATTAAATTTGCCATGGTTAATTACTAAAAATTGCTATGGTCAATTAATAAAATTTGCCGTGAAAAGTAGTTGAAATACAGTGGTAGCTGTAAAACTAGAAGAAAAAACTAGATAAAACATATCATGATAACTTTAATGTAAACTCTATGGCAAAACGTCACATGCAAGCACTTGGCCCATCTCTGTGGTTGTACATGCATGAATATGCATCAATGCACGCGCGCACACACATGTTTATATGTTGCATTGCATGACCCGAGCCCTTCAATGTTGGAACTTTTTTATGAAAAGGGGAATATATTAATATTGCGGAGATAATAATTACACTCAGCCTTTATGACAATGCAATGTCGTAAAAACATTACGAATGCACATAACCAAAAGATAAAAAGAAGAAGCAAAAAAGATCCTGTTGCAGTGATCATTTCCTTGCAGCTGCATCACAAACTACCACCTAGACATCACCTCAAGTCCAAATTCTTCAAAAGCAACACCTCTAAGAAAGAAAGAATACACATGCACTGTCATCACCCGATTGTAAATCTTAGGTTTTCACCCTAGAGAAGATCTTGACTCTCAAAATAATGCCTTCAACAAGGTCAGTGCAAGGCACAACTAATTAAGGCTAGGCCATGGGTTTTCACCTTGAAAGCTAAACTTTGTACTCTGCGTGTGTTGTCGCCCCCACTTCATGATATCGCTGCTACGAGTCATGAATCACCAAGCAAAGTCCTCATCGCCATGGATATTCAATCCGCCATTACAAGGCCTCGGATCTCAGCCACCATGACATTCTCCCTCACTATCTTCATCATGGAAATCGAAATACCCATTGACGGTGTCCTGGACTAGGGGGTACTCACCACGTCGTCTCCCGATTAGTGGGTCGGGACGAGGACCCCCATGATGATTCACTAATGGACCACTTTGGGCAGCCCATGATGCATAAAAGGGAGATTCTACAAGACTTGGCGCACAAGACAAGGACTCCTCTAAACCCTAGGCCTACGGTGCATATATAAACCGAGGTCAGGCTAGTCAATAGATCATTATATTACATCTCATATTCATTACTACAATCTCGTGGTAGATACTTGTACAAGGTACTATCCCCATATCAATACAATCAAAAGCAGGACGTAGGATATTATCTCCTTGAGAGAGTCCGAACCTGGTTAAAATCATGTGTCCATGGTACCATCGCTCCAAGACGCCTAGCTTAGGACCCATACTAAGAGGTATGTCGGATTTGACACCGACATTGGTGCTCTCATTGAGAGCCTGCTGGGTAGTCTCCGTGGTGCGATGGGAATTCAGATCGGCTCCATCGTGATCTACACGTCGGAACCGAGCAACATCGTCAACGTCGGCATCTTCGTCGCCGGCTTGACTGGTCACCTCGGCTATGTTGAGGACTGCGCTCCACATCGGATCATATAGATCGGACGGGTGTCTTCGTCAACATAAACTTCAATCTCAACCAAGATCATGAAAGAATCCTCCATGGTGCTCGGGGGCTCAACGTCAACATTGCCCTCGCGCGATCATGCAGTTTTTCTAGACATCGGATTCGTGTTTGTCGTCCCCGCCTCCTCGAGTGTCGTTTGCTTCAGTGGAATTATGCGGAATTCAGTCTAGAACAACCCTGCAAAATTTCGTCATGTTCCGGTGGAGGATTCTCAGGCGATCTAAAATATATCGTAGCCCTATCAACTCTAGACATGAATCTAGATGACTTTAGGGCAGGGAGTCCAGCGCCCATCTCGTTCATCCTTCGGAATATCCAACCGTCGATCCTCTGCATAATTCCTATTTCGACAACTCCTCAAAATTTCAGCTCAATCCGAACGTTCAACCTCCGGGAACGGCCCGATGAGTGCGTCAATTTTTGGATCTGTTTTTTGCATGAAAAAGAATCCGATCCGAGTTCATCTTTTTCATGAACGGGTTGTGAGACGTCCTTTTTGAAGGAATTTTTCTCATCATCTCGGTTAGCCGACCAAGAGTTCGGCATCGGGAGAGCTGGATTATCATCAAGTGAACCCTGTCATTCGCGGGTTGTACGGGTCGGGCGCTCCATTGCTTCATCAAGCCAGCATTGACCACGTCACAAATTCCGACCTGCATCGGCATCATCGCGTCGTTGCTTTTTCAACCTGACATCCACCATGTCGACCTGCTTTGACACGTCGGCTGGTATGAGGCTCTAGCGTCACCTTACCGATATGATCCGTCACCTGGTCTAGACCGGGGGCTTCGTCATCTCCTCATCAACCTGCTCGGGGGACTTCGGCGTCACCAGCTGGCCTGCTTTGACACCTCGGCTGGCATGAGACTTCGGTGTCACCAGTCAACCTGCTTTGACACCTCGACTAGCATGACACTTTGGCGTCACCAGTCGATCTGCTTCGACACCTCGGTTGGCATGCGACCTCGATGTCACCAGCCGACCTGCTCCATCACGCCGGCTAGACTGAGGGCTTTGCCATCTCTTCATCAACCTGCTCCAGAGACTTCGGCGTCTCCAGCCGACCAGCTTCGTCATCTCGGCTGGACTGAGGCTTCGCCTCGCTACATCGATCGTGCCGCATTGCGACCTCATCAAGTCGAGCTCTTCACTCGGAAACCTCGGTGCTCAGGCTATATTTTTAATTATCTACTTCATTTAAATTAATTAAGTAGACAATTTGTTTTAATTATTATCTTTCTTTTCTTACTTTTGGCTTGCACTATTTTATGAGTGCAGGGAATCGACTTCGACTTCCGTCACGCAGTCACCTCCGCGTCACCTTGCCAACCTACTCCACTAGCTCAGCTGGACCAGGGGCTTCGCCTTGCCACATCGGCCAAGCCGTGACACTCCTTCGAAGTGTCGTACTCCTCGTTCGGTCACCACGGGACGGGCTTGGGGATGGGACCTCGGTCATGCCAAAGACCACACACCGGATGTGTCAAAGTTCAATGGGCGTCCTCGTCCCGCCACATGCCCGGATCGCGTCATCGACACCGAGCACATTAACCAGCTAAGTTGCTTTCATGCTCAAAAACTTTCAGTTTTAAATTTTGTTCGATTTGACCAAGCATTATAATTTTTTTTGACAAAAGGTCGTTTGCAGAAAACTTTCTTTGTCAAAACTTTGTTTGTTACAAACACATTCAAATACCCCGTTTACTTGGGGGTCTTCCTTTGTGAAGCCATTCCTCTTGCATATGATTATTAATGTATCGCACCCTTCCTTGTTCGTGTTTGCGCCAATATATGCATCATGTTGACTTAAGTGTTCTGCAAAGCTGGGTTGCCTTGCTACTATGCTAGGGAGTAAAGGGAGCACCTCTGCGATTGTTATGATCAGGTCATCCGAACTCGTACCTCAGACGGGTGAAGCCGAAAGCTAGCGCTCTTACTATTTTCAACTATGGTCATTCACGATGGAAGACAAGCATACATAAATCTATTGCACATCCCTCATGGTAATCATGAGAACCCAAAGAAAGGAACCATTGGCGGAACTATTTTCTTCAAAAATGCTTCTTACGTTAAATAGTAATATAGCATAAGTTCCCTGGATGTGCTTTGCCTGTTATAGCCTAATGGCCTGATTGACTGGTTATTCGAAACACCTCTGATATCCTCGGATGGCATAGTAGATAACACTTTTTGGACCTTGTCCGAAGAAGGAGAAGCCGACGGTTGATTAAGACGCGTTTAAAGTTCGGGCGAACACATATATGATGTAAGTACTTCGGTACATACAACCATTATAAATAAAATTCTTTTACCCAAGTCACTTGGGGGCTCTTAAATTTGTATGAGCTGTTTTATAATAAATGTTTTCTTCTTAGTCGTTGCAAAGTTTTTCTCTACCACTCCTTTCTCGACTCGAGTGTTTAGTCAATAGTCGGGTAGCCTGGTTTCTCTTTAAAGCCGCTCGCCTAAGAAACTGGCATGAGAAACACTCCACCTTCGGGATAGGGAGGTTGAAGCCGAAGGCTGACCCACCTGAAGTCTAGAGATCGGACGTGTCATGTTAAAGCACGACGGAAGCAAAATTTTAAGACCAATTTCGTATAGACGTATAGTTTTCATTTGAGTTTTCATTTGAGATAGACGTATAGTTTTCATTTGAGTTTTTTGGCTTTTTGTGCTTATAACGTCTTTAAACCTATTTTATGTTTTCCTTTCAGGAAGCGGGACATCCTCTTCGTTGAGGTGTTCAGCATGATTGCCTTGCCCGGAAACTCTTTTCCGAACTACGGTTTAGCATCTTTCCTGCCGAACTCCACCTTGGCGTTGTTAAAATGTACATGACGGTTAAACTAGTTCCAGAGGAGACACGACCGTAGGGTCGGCCATATTGCCCAACCCAGGTCTCGGGGGCTACTTCATTGACAATTCAATGCCAAAATTTTTAGTGCAATATAGTTTCCGAGGAGATTATGATCCTTGGTGAAAGGACGTGGATGTCGCCTACAGGGGGTGAATAGGGGCTTTAAAATAATTACGGTTTAGGCTTGAACAAATACGGAATAACACTATCGTTTAATTAGTCAAGCACAAAACCTAAAACAACTAGGCTCACCTATGTGCACCAACAACTTATGCTAAGCAAGATAGACAACTAAGTGATAGCAAGAAATATAACAAGAAACAATATGGCTATCACAAAGTAAAATGCATAAGTAAAGGGGCTTGGGTAAGAGATAACCTAGGCACACGGAGACGACGATGTATCCCAAAGTTCACACCCTTGTGGATGCTAATCTCCGTTCGGAGCGGTGTGGAGGCACAATGCTCCCCAAGAAGCCACTAGGGAACCGTAATCTCCTCACACCCTCGCATAATGCAAGATGTCGTGATTCCACTAAGGGACCCTTGAGGGTGCTCACCGAACCCGTACAAACAAAGTTGGGGAAATCTCCACAACTTAATTGGAGGCTCCCAATGACACCATGAAGCTTCACCACAATGGATTGTGGCTCCGAGGTGACCTCAAATGCTCGAGGCAATCTCCACAACCTAATTGGAGACCCCAAAGCTTGCCCGGAGCTTTGTACCACAATGATTGAGCTTCGAGGAAACACAAGCCATCTAGGGCGCCAAGGAACCCAAGAGGAACAAGCTCTAAGGTTCTCAAACACCCAAGCGTAATAAGCTTCTCAAACTTCACCTCCACGTATCACGGTGGAGAACTCAAACCTATGCACCAAATGCAATGGCAAGGGCAAACAAAGTGCCTAAGTATTTCTCTCCCAAATCCCTCCACAACAACTAATGCTATGGAAGAAAATGAGCGGAAGAACGAAGAAGAACACGAAGAACTCCGAGATCTAGATCCAAGGGGTTCCCCTCACTTAGAGGATAAAGTGATTGGTGGAAATGTGGATCTAGATCTCCTCTCTCTTTTCCCTAAAAAACTAGCAAGAATAATTGGAGGGATTGAGAGTTAGCAAGCTCGAAGAAGGTCAACAATGCGAGGAAAACTCGAGCTCAAAGCATAAGGTTCAATGGAGAAGAACACCCCCTTTTATAGGTGGGGAAAATCCAACTGTTATCCTCACAACCCGCACAGAGCGGTACTACCGCTCATGGGAGCGGTACTGCCGCTAGGACGGTGGAAGCCCTTTGAATAACAACAGTGAGGAGGCAAAAGGACAGTAGAACCGCCGGAGTGGTACTACCGCTCGTCCTCACGGTACTACCGTTAGGGATAGCGGTACTACCACTAAGGGTAGTGGTACTACTGCTTGCGAGCGGTACTAAAAAACTACATCCGTGCTTACCACCGCTGGATGAAACACGAGATTTTGGTATGGAGAAGAACTAGCCATGGTAGTAGCCGCGGTAGTACCGCACTGGAGTAGTAGTAAAAAAATACATCCGCTCCAAGCAGTAGTACCGCTCTGGAGCCACGGTAGTACCGCTCCATCCTTTTAAGAAAACCAAAACTGCCACAACTTCTGCAAACGGACACCGAATTCAACGGAACCAAGTTTGTTGGAAAGCTAAAGACATGGGCTAACACAATATTCATAGAAATATAAATAAGAAGCAAATTATAAAAGGCCCATAAGAAAATGATGAGAACCCTTCCTCGAATAAGACCGGTAAAACCTCCAACACCAAAAACGCAATAGAAGAAGCATATGAAATCTATTTTAGATGTACTAGAGCTTGTCATGAATATTACCACAAGATCAAGAAAACACATAGAGAAAAGCCAACCAAGAACCAAGAAAGATGATGAAGCAAGGATGTAAATGGTTTGATCTCTGAACGAACAATACGATCAAGCTACTCACTTGAGAGCCCCCCTTGATAGTACGGCTATCGATCCTATAACCCGGTCTCACAAATAGCACCATGAGACCGGTAAAATAGAAAACCCTATCAAGGTCAATCCTTTGCCTTGTGCATAGTCCACTTAATCTAGATGATGACGATCTTGAATTCCTCAAGATGGACCACCTTTCTTGATTGTGTCGGCTTGATGAAGACTAGTTGATTGTTCCCCCATGCTCCACTATGGGTAAGCCACTCTTAGGCACATCTTCACAAGTCCATTGTCACCACAATGAACGGCGAGCCTCAAGCATGATCTCTCTGTGATGCTTCACTTCAGCTTGCACATCACAACCTTGATGACGATCTCCACTTGATGTCATCTTCCATGGGATGTATGAGATTTTCCTCTTGATGCAAGCCCATGGAAATATACCTAACCCCACAAAGAACTCTCACGTAGACCATGGGTTAGTACACAAATCATAATGGACAATGCTTATGACACCATGGGATCACTTGATCCCTCTCGGTACATCTTGTACGCTTTGTGTGTTGATCAACTTGATTCACTTTTTGACTTAGTCTTGATCTACCTTGTATCTTCTCTTCTCTCTTCATAAAGATGACGTCTTGAAGGTAAAAATGAATGCTTACACAATATTCTTCTTCAAGACATGCTTGCAATAAGCTCAACTCCCACATGACCAGTCTTTGGATAAACCTTGAATACCACCTTGGTCACCATATAAACTCCTTGAAACCAACACATGTACTTCAAGAAGTGACTATGGACAAACCCTTCGAATATAACTCAAGGCAACCATTAGTCCATAGGGATTGTCATCAATTACCAAAACCACACATGGATAAATGTGTTCTTACAATCTCCCTCATTTTGATAATTGATGGCAACCACTTTCAAGAGAGTTTATATAAGGAAATAAGCTCAACCAAGCACACATACATGCAGAGCAATGCATGGGTGTGAGATGCAAATTTTTAGGCAATAAAAGCAAAACTCTCTAAGCTTTACAAACTAAAATCTCTACACTCCTCCCCCGTTGGCATCGATTGCTAAACTGGACGAAAAGCTTAGAAAGCCAATATAATATGTGTTCCTCCAAAAGGTGTGTATTTCTCAAAGTATGAGTGCAATGAAATACACATATCCAATGATATGTAGTTGGAGGAAAACAAACTATATTAAGGATCCAAAGATTGCAAAAAGGATCGTATGGCACAAAGACATACACCAGAGTGAAGCAAGCAATCAATAGATACCAATTGGAACAATCAATCACATGGTCCTACCAACCACATGAATAAAAGATATTATGATATGGGCAAAAGAGTGTTTATAAATAAACTAGAGGAGCTCCCCATGATTTTTGCACAAATAAGAATTTTTGTATTTGAATACAAGTGCACAAAATAGGATCATGACTCCCCCCAAAATCAATATAAACCGACAACAAGTGCAAGCAAGTAGATAAGACAATGAGCATAGTACTTGCACTAGACATATGGTTGATGTTGGGGATATAACCCCATGGTAAGACCCGCCCAGGAGGGGCCGGGTCATACCTGGCGACTCGTAGCGTATGGGCTGGAAGAGGAAGATTGGGTTGCACGATGGCTTACCAGATGGGCTGAGGCAGAGGCCTAGAGTCAGGAAGAAGCCGCAAGACCTGGGCGCGTAAGCCGCCCGGAGACAGCCTACTAGAGTCGGCAAGATGGCTTAGAGACAGAGTCGGACATGTTGTAAGAGTCAGTATGAGATTTGTGTAACCTGTGGCCTTGACCTCCTATATAAAGGCGAGACACGGGGACGGCTTAGGAAGAATCCAATCGATCAAGATCTAGGTCAAGCGAATACGCTCCCTTGTAATCGATACTCCAATCAATATACACAAAGCAGGACGTAGGCTTTTACCTCATCTCGAGGGGCCAAACCTAGGTAAATCTATGTCTTTCATCCCGTCCAACCCCTTTGAGTCCACCGCCTTAGCGATGGCCTCGAACCTAAGTCTTCGGACATCTGCCGTGACAAAACCACGACAGTTGGCGCCCACGATGGGGCCAGCGCACGGTGGTATTGAGTTCTCAAAGGGATTTCTCTCAGGGATCGAAGGATACGTCGTCGGCTTGATGACCAAGAGTCTCCGCGGTAAACAATAAATCGATGACTCAGGATGGGGGCCTGAAGCCGGCTCAGTCGAGTACGGCTATCAGGTTCCCATTGGCAAGATGCACATGTTCATCGGCAAGCTGGATGGGTCTACACCCAGGCCGGACATCTGCACCAACCTTGTCGAGCCGGCCCAGCGCGTGACACCCGCCTTTGTTCAACTCGGGCAGAAGAGTGTTTTCGTTGGATTTACACAGGACAGAGGAGATTCCTTATTGGGAGAGACCCTAGCATTCTTAGATGAAGGATCTTCCGGCAAGGATGGGGAATCAATCTATAAACTTCATGATGGCGGGTTAAGGGGTTGTGCCAATGGAGACAGTATTCTGGAGCCCTATGACCCACTGAGCCGAGCCCCCGTGTTCATGGCAGGCCTGGCGCCAGCTTCTAATGTTGTGACAGCAGGAGCAGCAGCTGGAGCGCCCCCCCCCCCCCCCCGACGCGGAGCCTCCTAAGGCGTCGGCGCAGGCTTTACTAGAGCTCATGGAGGAGCTAGCAGCTCTGATGGCCACAGAAGTGACAGCTGAGAATCAGGTAGAGCGTAACGCCGAGGTCAACCGGATCAAAGGATAGATGGCTCAGGCCGAGGAGGATATCAACGCAATGCAAGGTCAGATGAATGTTGAGTCGGAACATTTGAGGGCGGAGGCTCTCCGTTTTGATCTGGACCAGCGGGCGTCAGAGGCGGTTCAGCGTAGAAGGACTCAAGTTGGATTACCGATTCAACCTCGGAATCTTTTCAATACTCCGGGGGGCGGGCCAAGTATGCCGCCAGTGGTGACCCGAGTGGCAGAGGCGCCACGACAGTTAGACCCGCCGCGGAGGGACAGACCTTTGTCGTGACACGTTGTGATGCCGCCTGGCCATTACTCTAATTCGGTGGAATATATAATAGCGGCGGCTGCCAAGCTTGATGCTCTCCCTTTGGCCGAAGGGACGTCGTTTGCCTAAGAGGTAAGGAACGCGATTAGACTGTTGTAGACAGCGGTGGCTCAGCAGGAGAGGTACACACACAGCAGGAGCCGGGTGCACTCCATGCCGGTTCATAGTCGTAGCTATAGCCAGCGGATTGAGTCACTCGCGGTCTCCAGCTGTGAGCAGAGGCAAAACCCGCCCAATAAAAACCCTCCTGAGATGGATATTCAGGGGTCTATGGATAGGGGCCGGGCTTAGCGAGGATCAACACCGATGACGGATTACCCAGAGGTTCCTGTGCCGGCACCAGCAACACCCGTCGGCATCTCAGCCAGGGGATTTGGTGTGCAGTGTCTTGCAGTGGATCTGAGGAGTGCACGCTTGCCCAAGGACTTTAAGAGGCAGCGGAAGGTGCCCAATTACACGGCGAATCTACCCTAGAGGCTTGGATTGAAAGCTATGAGCTTGCTATGGAGATGTTGGAGGTCAACGAAGCAGTTTGTGCGAAATACTTTGTCATGATGTTGGAAGGACCGGCTCGCACTTGGTTAAAGGGGTTACCACCGAGTACCATCACTTCATGGGCCGAGTTGAAAGTACGATTCATCAAGAACTTCAAGGGAACTTGCAAGCAGCCGATGACGATTGTGGATCTGGATCTTTTTGCACAGTAGGAAGGTGAGTCGGCCCATCATTGGGTGCGGCGGGTCTTGACGGTGATCCGCTCATGTAAAAATATTTCGGCGTCCCAAGTGGTTCTGATTTTGGAAAGGAACTATCATTTTGTGCCGCTGAAACAGAAGCTCGGGCAGTTGAAGCGTTCTTGTTAGGATATGGATGAACTCATGATGGCTCTCGCCAAGTATGCGGATTTGGATACCACCAACGACCTAGACTCCGACAATGAGAAGTTAGGTCAAGGTAAGAAGGGCGGCAATGGTAAGAACCAGCAGGGAGGTGCTGGGAACGGCAACCAAGGCAAGCGGAGGAACCTGGATGGTGGGTCAGAGTTTGTGGCGAACACCAATGCACAGCCGGCCGGGAATGGTCTCCCTAGAGGCAACAGGAACTTCAGGCTGCCGTTCGACAGGAATAGGGCACCTGTGCCTTACACCTTGGAGGAGGCGTTGAATAGACCCTGCCCAACACACAGCCAGCCGGACAAGGCGGCCATCCACACTTGGAAGGATTGAAACGTTATGCACCAATTTCGGGAGCCAAGCCTTCGTCAAAATCATTACAATGGGAATGGCCCATAAGGCGGGTTAGGACCGGGCGGCTCCGGAGCCGGTTTCGGTGCTGGCGGGTCAGGTTCAGGTCATCAATGCCAAAACAATCATAATCGAGGAAATCAAGGAAGTCATCAATAGCAGAACAATGGTGGTCAGCAACAGAATAACCACTCAGGATCTGAGAGCAACCCGAAACAGCTTAGTGGGGGACAATATCATGTCTTCACGACAAGCCTGGATAAGCGGGATCAGAAGCTGCATAAGAGGGTGGTCAATGTGGCCACGTCGGCTCTCCCGCGATGCTTAAAATGGTCAGAATATCCGATTACGTGGAGCCGGGAGGATCACCCGCCACGTGTCGACAATCCGGGTCATTTAGCTCTGGTGGTCGCTCCTCGGGTTGGAGGGTACAAGTTCACAAAAGTGCTCATGAACGGTGGTAGCAGTATCAATATCCTATACTACGACACCTTCCAGCGGATGGAATTAACTGACAATGCTCTTAAGCCATCATCGACCATTTTCCATGGGGTGGTGCCAGGAAAGCCGGCTTACCCAGTAGGAAAGATTGCCTTGGAAGTGGCGTTTGGAGATGTGTATAACTACAGGGTGGAGACCTTGTGGTTTGAGGTGGTAAAGATTAAGAGCCCGTATCATGCTCTGTTTGGCCGGCCGGCTTTCGCAAAGTTTATGGTCCGGTCTTGTTATGTTTATCTACAACTCAAGATGCCAGCTCTCAATGGAACAATCACGGTCCATGGTGATCATAAGGTAGCCATCGAATGCGAGGAGGGAGATGCGGCTTATGCAGAGTCAAGCTGCGTGGAAGCAGAGCTTAAGTTTTACAAGGATAACGTTGACCCGACAGATATGACTCCGTTGAAGAAACCCAGTACAGAGTCTGAGCCGCCCCTGAAGTTTGCGGCTGATGACACGAAGCTGGTGGATTTTACTCCGGGCGACTCATCCAAGCAGTTCACTATCGGGGCCAACATGGATCCCGCATAGGAAAGCACACTCATCGAATCCATCCATGAGAATCGGGACGTCTTTGCATGGAAGCCATCTGACATGCCAGGTGTACCGAGAGAGTTCACTAAGCACCACCTTAAAGTGGATCCTAAGTTTAAGCCGATTAAGCAATTCCTCCGTTGTTTCAACGAGGAGCGGCGTAAAGCAATTGGAGAAGAGGTAGCTCGGCTCTTGGCAGCAGGGTTCATCGTGGAGGTATTTCACTCGGAGTGGTTAGCCAACCCTGTGCTGGTGCTCAAGAAGAACGACACATGGCGTATGTGTATAGACTACATGGATCTTAACAAGGCTTGTCCAGTTGACCCATTTGCTCTCCCTCGTATCAACCAAATTATTGATGCAACGACAGGTTGTGAGAGTTTATGTTTCCTGGATGCCTATTCAGGCTATCATCAGATCAAGATGGCAGTTAAAGACCAAGAGAAGACCTCGTTGATAACACCTTTTGGAGCTTTCTGCTATGTATCTATGCCGTTCGGACTCAAGAGTGCGTAGGCGACTTACCAACGTTGTGCGCAAAATTGTCTTCACAGTCAGATTGGACATAATGTTCATGCCTACGTGGATGATATTGTGGTTAAGTCAAGGAAGAAGGAGACGTTGCTGGACGACCTGAAGGAAACGTTTGATAACCTATGGGTTTATATGATGATGCTTAACCCGGCTAAATGTGTTTTTGGAGTTTCTGCAGGCAAGCTTCTGGGTTTCTTGGTTTCAGAACAAGGTATCGAAGCCAACCCGGACAAGATAAAGGCCATCACGTCACTAGCCAAGCCGGCGAGCGTCAATGATGTGCAGCACTTGGCGGGTCGTATTGCTGCTTTAAGCCGCTTCATCAGCCGCCTGGGGAGAAGAATTCCTCTGTACCAGATGATGAAAAAGATGGATGAATTCGTGTGGAGTAAGGATGCAGATGAAGCTCTTGAAATGCTTAAAAAGCAGCTGGTTGAGCCGCTGATCTTAGCCGCTCCGGCTGAGAAGGAACCCCTGCTCCTTTATGTGGCAGCTAATAATCGGGCGGTTAGTGCTGCGATTGTGGTGGAGCGTAAAGAGGTAGGGAAGGAGTATCCGGTTCAGAGGCCGGTTTATTATGACAGTGAGGTGCTTATCGAATCCAAGCAACGATACCCACACTGGCAGAAGCTAATATACGGGGTGTTCATGGTGAATCATAAGTTGAATCATTATTTCCTTGGACAACATATCACTGTGGTTAGCTCTGCTCCGTTGGGAGACATAATACAGAATCAAGAAGCCACTGGTAGAATTGCTAAGTGGGTGTTGGAGCTTGGGCCTCTAAATTTGAAGTATGCACCTCGCACAGCTGTGAAGTCTCAGGCATTGGTGGATTTCATAAATGACTGGACGGAGTGTCAGTCGCCAAAGGAAAAGCCGGACAACACGTATTGGACGATTCACTTTGACGAGTCCAGACAATTGGAGGGCTCGGCGACTGGAGTTGTCTTAACCTCTCCCAAAGGTGCTAAGTTTTGTTATGTATTAAGGCTGATGTTTCCTTGCACGAAAAATGTAGCTAAGTACGAAGCTTTGCTTCACGGGCTTCATGTGGCCAAGGAGATGAACCTGAGCCAGGTTAGGTGCCTTGGCGACTCCGATCTTGTGGCACAATAGGTGTCAGCCACGTGGGATTCCAAGGACCCACGGATGGCGGTTTATCGGTAAGAGGTAAATATCGTTGCTGGTCATTTCAAGGGTTACCAGGTAGATCATATTGATCATCGCAAGAACGAGGCGACGAATGCATTGTCAAGACTAGGCTCTCAGCGTAAGCTAGTGCCGCCTAATGTTTTCTTGGATGTACTGTATGACCCGTATGTTAAGCTACCGTCGGAAGAAGATCTGGCTATACCTGACCCGGAGGGGCAGCTAGTGGTGGCTTTACATGCTATTCCAGACTAGACATTGCCATATCTTGCATACCTGACCCGGGGTGAGTTGCCTGAAGATGAGACTCTGGTGCGGCAAATCGTGAGGCGTTCTAAATCCATGACCATCATTGGAGGCGAGTTGCAATAGTGTAGCATCATCGGCATCTTCTAGCGTTGTGTTTCACTGGAGGAAGGCAAGGAAATCTTATATGAAATACATGCTGGCGATTGCGGACATCACGCCGGGTCAAAATCTTTAGTGGTCAAGGCCTTCCGACATGGCTTCTTCTGGTTGACGGCTCATAAGGACGTAGATGATCTGGTTGCTAAGTGTAATGGGTTCCAGAAGTTTGGAAGACGTGCTCACGTGCTGGCTCAAGAATTACGGATGATGCCGATCATTTGGCTGTTTGCAGTATGGGGGCTTGACATGGTTGAATTGGACCTTTCAAACGGTCCAAGGATAAAAAGACCCTCCTTTTGGTGGTAGTGGACAAATTTACCAAGTGGGTGGAGGCTGAGCTAGTCAGTAAGTGTGAAGCAGCCACGGCGGTTCAGTTTGTCAAAAAATTGATCTACCGGTTAGGATACCCTCATAGCATCATTACAGGAAACGACACAAATTTGTCCAAGGGGGCCATGAAGGTATTCTGCGAAAGCGAGCACAGCCGGCTCGATGTTTCGGCTGTTGCTCATCCACAGTCCAACGGTCAGGCAGAACGGGCAAATCAGGAAGTCTTGAGAGGTATCAAGCCCCGACTCATGGTTCCTTTATAGAGAACGCCGGGTTGTTGGGTGGAAGAACTGCCGTCCATCCTTTGGAGCATCAATACTACGCCTAATAGGTCGACGGGTTACACCCCCTTCTTCATGGTTTACGGTGCGGAGGTTGTGTTACCAAGCGACATACGTCATGATTCACCACGTGTGGCGGCTTATGTCGAAGCTGACAATGAGGCGACATGTCAGGATGCATTGGATGCTCTGGATGAAGCACGCGATCTTGTAGCAGCTCGGTCGGCGATTTATCAACAGGACCTACATCGCTACCATAGCCGCAGGGTCAAGACCCGGACGTTCCAAGAAGGCGACTTGGTATTACCTTTGATTCAAGATTATACAGATGCGCACAAGTTATCACCACCATGGGAAGGACCTTTCGTGGTTAGCAGGAATTTGAACAATGGGTCTTACTGTCCATCGACATGCGAGATGAATCACGTACCTCCGGGCAGGAAACTCACCAGCCGTGGAACATCGCTCATCTACGGCCTTACTATACTTGAGTCATCGACTCTTATTTTTGTACATACATATTTTGTTGTATTTATACTCATATAATAAAGTTGGCATCCCTGCAAGACGGGGCCTCTGCCCTTTTTTCTCTTTGGCATTATAGATTTGTGCAAACATGAACATCTCCATGTGGTCACTTGGGGGCTTCCAACCCGCCGGGTTTAGCTTGCTCACCCTTTTGGCCGGCTCTTCAGCCAAAGTAGCACCATTGTGTGATGACTTACAAGATGGCGGTCTGCAGGATGGCGGCTTACAAAATGGTGGCCCATGGGATGATGGCATACAAGATGGGAGAGACTTAAGGTCACCCAAGAGGACGAGCCGCCACGTTGCAAGCCATTCAAACATGGGTGCGCTGCCTCATGGACGAAAGTTTTTCAGGTTACTCAAGAGGATGAGCCGCCACTTTTCGAGCCGTTCAAACATGGGTGCACCATTTTATTGATGAAAGGTTTAAGGTCACTCAAGAGGATGAGCCGCCACGTTGCGAGCCGTTCAAACATGGGTGCCTTACCCTTATCGATGAAAGATCTCAAGTCGCTCAAGAGGGTGAGCCTCCATGATGCAAGCCGTTCAAACATGGGTGCCAAGTCGCTCAAGAGGGCGAGCCGCCATGATGCGAGCCGTTCAAACATGGGTGCCATGGGTGCCAAAGAGGATGAGCGGCTAGGATGCGAGCGGTTCAAACATAAGCACCATGATGCAAGACGGGTCGTGGACCAGAGCAAATGCCAGAGTGGGTGAAGGCCATCCCCACTCTTGGTAGAGTTGTACGTGCCTGTATGTAGCTGTCGCTCATCCAGGGGTGCAGCGAGCTATCAACTCACCCCCTCCGAGGGCCTCATACAGCAACGAGGGAAGCTCTCTCATCTGCTATGTACTCTTTGCCAAGTGGTCTGTCATACTCTTAACAAGTGACGTTGTTTAAGGTTCAAATGACGGATTTATGTCACGTGAGAAGTAGCTTATGAGTCGGGGCACTCACCCCATTGTAAATTCTGGTATGTTGCGCCCTTAACAGTTAATCTCGCCTAGAGATCCTGAACCGTGCAAGATTGGCGGTCACTCTCGTTAGAGACCTTGCACTGTTAAGCGGTTCAAAGCAATAGTTCCCTCTCAGATGGGCTATAATATGAGTTTTTTCGAAAAACAACACAAAAAAGCAAAGGGAAAGCAAGATCACCATGCATTACATCACATATTGCATCATATACATATTGCATCATGCATTACATCATAGCTGTATTATACATTGCATTCATATTGTAAGTGTGGCCAGAGCAAGATGGAAAGATGAAGCAAGGTTATATTGAAGATCTCTGGGTTATGCTTTTCTAAAGCCGCCCAGGCAAACATTGTAGACTGTTTTGTTCAGTTTTTGCAGGGTTTATCTCTAAAGATGAGTCGCCGATTAAAGCATAAGAAGATTGCAAAGTATATTGCAGGGCTCTCCAAGAGCTCAAAAGACGAAAGGCTTAAAAAAAATTTCACTTGTTCCGTCTCAGCTAGCCGAGTTACAATCAGTTGAGGACAAAGAGTTTAACTGGCCGGCGGGTCATCCTGCGTCGGGTCTGTGGGCTCTTTGATCTGAAGACGATCCACATCCCAGTTGCAGTTTAGTAAGGCTTCGAATTGTGCATCATCGAAAAGTGGAGAGGGATCAACGACAGGGGCGAAGAGCGGCTTACGATGTGCAGGGACCAAGTCTCTAGCTTCAAAGGTAGGGCAGCGCAGCGGTTGGTTGTTTTCGTCATAAGCCGCCTGGTATGGGACCAGGTCTGTCTCATCAACCAGTATGGAGGCAAGCTGCCGGGAGGCCTTAATGCACTCGGCATAATCTGCTTCGGTGAAGTCTGAGCCATCATCCTTCTTGGAAGGGAAGCCGTTCATCATCTCTTCAGCAGTTTATTCCGGAGCGAAGGCCAGGGACCAGCTCAGCGCAGCTATAGCTCCTCTTTTGGCGGCTGGTCGCCTTATTTCCTCCACCTTTTTGGGCAAAGTTGATAAGACCTCTATGATGCCCTTCATAAATTTGTGGACGTACTTGGCCGTCATCATAGCCTTGATGGTGCAAAGGTCCCCACTATATAGTTGCTCCGTCAAAGTGTAGACTGCTTTCAACTTCATCAGACTATCAGAAGATAGCTGGCGGCTCCTTTCGCCTACAAAGAAAGGTCGAAGGTATAAGCTGCCCGGAGGGTGTTTATTTAATGAGAATATTTTTTGAGCCGTATGCACTTACCAAAGATAGAAGTAGTCATCTTAGAGATGTGATCCTTGAGGGTCTTCAGCTCCGCCGATGCGAGATTGAGCCGTTCCTCTGCATCGCTCGCACGCTTCACCAGGGCGGCTTGCTCGGTTTCGGCAGTCTTCTTATATGCATTGAATTCAGCTTGGAGTTTCTCAAGCTTTTCAATAGCCACCCACAGCTTCTCTTCTGTTATGGCTCGGGCCGTCTATTGAGATCACAGATCTTCCCTCAAGCCAGCCCGCTCAGACTTGGCAGTATTCAATGCTTCATGCATGTCACAAGTGTAAGGTTATCAATGTTAAGTCGCCATGATGAAATTACTCTTATAAGTCCCAAGCACATTGCAAGAAATATACTTGGCACTTGGGGGCTAATGTCTGTGATTTCATTTTCAAATCTGCGATGAAAGTTCCGGCTCATCATTATCATAATGCTTCGGACTTGGGGGCTACACCCAGCGAAACTTTTTACATATGAAGAGATCCGGGTCATCATTATCATAATGCTCTGAACTTGGGGGCTACAATTGGATCTATAACTTAGTCTAAAGTGCGGACTTATATGTAATTTAACCCGGTACTTGGGGGTCACATGTTAAGCTCGATACAACAGGATTGAAGGTTTGGAAGACCCGGTCTATTATTTGCAATATTAACCCGGTTCTTGGGGGCTAAGTATGGATATAAGAGAAAGATAGAAGATGGAGGATACCTCATGTTTCTTTTTCATCAAACTAACAAGCTTGCTCTCCATGTTGCAACTGGCAGACAGGCGGTTCAGATAGCCGGCGTGTAAGTCATCTGCAGTCATCTTCTCCAAGATAGGGAATTCAAAATCAAGCTTCTCGGGAGAGTAAGTAGCAACTTTGTTGGAGTTCTATGTCAGGTTGTGGTGCGTGGGAGATTGATAACCCGTCCTGGTGATGGTAACATTAGGGAGAGAAGTCTTCGATAGAAGGATTGGGCAGCTTAGGGTCATCCGCGGGAGCCGCCAAATGATGACCCGCCAACTCTGAGGGCGGGGGAGATTTCTCAGGTATTTCTTTGGTAGCTTCAGAAGGTTTAACAGGAGAGTGGGATGGCTCAGCGGTATCCGGTTGTTGAGCAGTTGGAGCAGAGGTAGACCCGACGGCTTTTCTGTGTTTGGCTTGCGCCCTAAAAGAGCAAGGAGTCAGCACATAGTATAAAGGGGATACAGGTAATATATACACGGCAAAGCTGAAGACTTACTCTGGGTTGATCTTCATGGGAGGAAGTTTGGAGGCGGTTGAGTCGCCAGAGGAAGGAGGTGACTCCTACAAATTAAGGCAGTTAGACATAATATTAAGGCAGCATTATGGAAATATAAAGCGGATATTGGGCTTTTTATAAGTACCTTAGCAGGACGTTTACGTGGCGCGGGGGCGTTAGGTAAGCCGGCCATGAGATCCCTAGAGCCGGTGCTCCAGGTCTGACATCGAGAGTCATGCTGTTGTTTTTCAAGGAAAATTCGAGATCTAAATAAGCGAGAGGATGCAAAAAAGGAACTTTTCGGATGACCCGCCGTATCTTTGCTGGTGGGAAGATTCCCGAGTCGGAAGAAAGATAAGTTACCTCAGGGGCGTTAGTGTGCCTCGTCTCTGTCACCTCCTATGTATAGTCATTGTCAGTAAGTTGCATAAAAGGACGGCCAAGGGGATCAAATTTTACTTCTGAGTCGTCAAGTTCAAGCAGGTTTTGAGCTGATGTTTTTATTTGCGGCCGCGAGTGTTACCCGCCTAAGACTTCTTCTTCACTGGAGGAGTGTATTTCTTCTTCCAGAAGCTGGAGCTAGCCTGAAAGCGAAAGCCGCCAAGAGGGGTTAGGATGACTGTATATTTCAGGTCAAGACGGAAAGAAAAGTACATCTAAAAGCCGCCCTTATATCTGGAGCCGAGTTTGAGGCGCAGAAAGGTTTTAACCCGACTGAACGACAAGCTTCTTGAGATTCGCGAGTAAATCCCCTGATAGCAGAGGTCATGTTCTCTTCTATCAGGGTGTGTGGTTGAAGCAGAGAGGATCATTTGTGTCGCCTGTGTACTCGCACATAAGCCGGTCACGCCGGCTCAATGGTAAGATTTTCCATGAGATCCAACAGTGGGTTAGGTCCACTCCCGTCAAACCGTTTGCGAGAAAGGCCTTGATTTTGGTGAAAGCTAGAGCATACTTCGCTCGCGTTGTGGATGACATCCGGTCTGGAAGCTCGATGGAAGTATAGAGCCGGGTAGGACGGTAATCCGACAGGGGTTTTTCACCTACCGGAGACGTGTCTCTGTAGTGGAACCAAGTTATTTTCCAATCTTTGGGATGGCTTGGCATTTTAACTGCTGGGTAAGCCAAATCTCTTCTCCTTTGGATGGAGACTCCTCCGAGTTCCAAGCTTGGGCCAGCCGCCACTTTCGTTTGGCGGTTGACATAGAAAAAGTCATGGAAAAGATCGACTGGCGGCTCTTCTTGTAAGTAAACTTCACAAAGGACTTGGAAGTTGCACAAGTTGGATATAGAGTTAGGGGCAATGTCTTGAGGATGCAGTTTAAAGAAATGGAGGACGTCTCGAAAGAACTTAGATCTGTGCGGGCTGAAACCACGCATAAGGTGGTAGGCAAAGATAACAACTTCGCCCTCTTGTGGGATGGGTTTCTTCTCTAAACCCGGAACCCGCCAATGAATAACATTCTAAGCCGGCAAGGTTCCCGCCTCTACGAAATCCTATAGAAATTGTTCGGAGACTCTAGAGCCAACCCGGTTACAAGAAGATACCCGAGACATGATGGCGGGTCAAGGCTGTGAAAAGTGGCAGTACGCGGTGGGTCAGAAAGTGACTAGATAACCAAGACAACTAATGAAATTAAATGTTGTGATGGTAAGCCACCGGTACAGGTTATTAGAAGAGCCAGAAATTTGATGGCGGGTTAAGTGAACAAGTTATTAGAAGAGCCAAAAATTGCTAAGGACATACAAACATGTTTTATATATTATACTGAAACAGCAAGATTTACAGTCAAGGAAAAAATCAGATTTTATTCAACCCTAATAGGGAACCGAGGAAGAACGAGCAGTCTAGTGCAAGAAGAGGAACCGAGTATAGATCTAGGTCGGACTACTTTTGATTTGGCACGAGTAGCCGCAGTGGATAAGCAAACATCGCAAGATCTAAAGTACTGTTTATCAGTTGGCATTATGAAGAAGAACATGCACGCTAATGGGGTCCGATGAACTCGACAGGATTCAAGTGGTAGGCTATAGATCTAAGGGAGGATGAAGAACATACCTTAAGGATGCGGCGAACGCGGGCGAGAGTCTAGAAACGTTCAGGTTGATGCAGCGGCCAAGTTCGACGACGGCGACGGGACTCCACCGGTGCAACGGAGCTCACAAGTGTTGGCGTCGGGAGGAATAAGAAGAGAGGTGGCGGCAGAGAAAATGAAAAGACCCCTTGTGATCCTATTTAAGGGGATGAAAGGTCAAACGGGCGTGCGGGAATCAAGGCGAAAAATAATGACCGACCGAGACGGACGCCTCAACCTTCGGGCCGACCGTTTAATGAAAGGATCTACGGCATACATCACGGAATCTTTTCGAAGTAAATGACGGTGACGTTAGGGCGGGTTACGTGTTTTTCCCTTTCAGGTGACAAGGGTCTGAGACTCGCCGCTGGTTAAAAAGTGGAGATTGACATGGGCAAGCTCAAATCAATCTGGGGCCTAATGTTGGGGATATAACCCCATGGTAAGACCCGCCCAGGAGGGGCCGGGTCATACCTGGCGGCTCGTAGCATATGGGCTGGAAGAGGAAGATTGGGCTGCATGGCGGCTTACTATATGGGATGAGGAGGAGGCCCAGAGTCAGGAAGAAGCTACAAGATCCGGGCACGTAAGCCGCCCGGAGACAACCTGCCAGAGTCGGCAAGACAGCTTAGAGACAGAGTCAGACATGTTGCAAGAGTCGGTATGAGATTTGTGTAACCCGTGGCCTTGATCTCCTATATAAAGGTGAGACCCGGGGACGGCTTAGGCAGAATCCAATCGATCGAGAGCTAGGTCAAGCGAATACACTCCCTTGTAATCAATACTCCAATAAGTATACACAAAGCAGGACGTAGGCTTTTTCCTCATCTCGAGGGGCCGAACCTGGGTAAATCTGTGTCTTTCATTCCGTCCAACCCCATTGAGTCCACCGCCTTAGCGATGGCCTCGAACCTAAGTCTTCGGACATCTGCCATGAAAAAACCATGACAGTTGAGCAACATGTAAAAGAGGCAATCTTAAGAATAGGCTCAACCAACATGATGTGTGTGAGTCATGGCAAAGCACTTGAGAAGACTAGTATAAGGATGAGCATTAAGCATCAACATAGTCTTGATGAAATGAGACACAAAGTGCAAACCATATCCTTCCCACACACAAAGAACTAGCAAAAGGGTTAACAAGCTTACTAATAGGAAAATTAAAAACCAAATCTTGTGACAAACCCTGGTGAAGATAGGAAATGTTAGCCTTGTCAAGAGGAGGGATACCAATCGAAATGGCAAAACTCTCGTGAAGACAAGCATGAGGAAAATAATATTCACCACCAAAGAGTGCATCAAGATGCTAGGATATAAAATCCGCACTCAAGACAAATTCTTTCACGAAACCACCATGGAAATAAAATGAGAATGCGACGGTGGACATGAAACAAAAGAGGATATCAACTAGAGATGTAACTTCTCTCATGTGTATAAGTTTGTAGGTAGAGGACAATTATGATGATATATCCACAAAGAATGATGTACATACGAAATAGTTACAAGAACGAAGGAACAAGATATCCAAAAGGAATTCATAGACATACCAATAAGATCTTTGCTTGAAAGCATAGGACATGGCCTAATATTTTCTTATTGTACATAAATGAAGTTCCACCACACGAACATCAAAGACATCACAACTATCAACAAGAGATCATCATTGTGATGCTCTGATAAAGGAAACAAGTACCACAAGAATGAATCAAGAAATTCATGCCATGATGCAACCTATAAAAGGTTGAATGCGATAAATATATGCATGAAGTAGATACTTGTTACCGAGATAGCATTGGATTGATGTATTAGGCAGTGGTTCTTCGATCATCCTAGCATGGCTCCAATAAGCACATGGTGTCAACACCTTCCTTGTAAGTGAGTTGAGTGTCCAATGTATCTCCAATTGTTCCTAGAACAACACCACAAACAAAGTTGTACCCAAACTTATTGGGACCAAAAAGTTAGTGGACCAACAATATATAGGAAAAAACTCCACATAAATATGTGCATATAGATATGAAATTGAATTTCATGCACACTTTAGCCATTTTATGTCATAGTGGAGTTTCCCCCATATATTGGGTCAAGGAAAGAGAACATGCCAACGAAAGTACATGTAGTAAATATGCATGCTCAAGGCTTTCAAGAATCAAATCAACACATAGTTGATAAGATACCAAAAGAGAAGGTATCAAGTGAAAATAAGATACCAACTAAAAGATACATCAAGGAATGATATATCCATTGACACATGCCAAATAGAAGGAAATAAGATATGAATTGAAGGAAAACAAGAGGTATCAAGTTCCCAAAAGAGAGATAGGTTCCAAACAAAACAAACCCTCCGCAAATTTTCATGATGGCTCAAAGCACCATAGAGAGGAGTCTTGCCTCCCACCAACACACACTTGATGAAGATCAAAAGATTTTATGATGAACACATAAAGAGAGTATTTTACAAAAAATAGGATAGCTCCCCCCAAGGGATGTGCATTATATAGAATTTGCATTTGAATATAAAATGCACAAGATGGGATCATCACTTTCCCTATATCTATAGAAACACTAGACATGCTCAAAAAGATCCACAAGAGGCAAGGAAGACAAACGATAAATAAAATAATATGTAAAGATGATTAGCAATCTCTACCACTTAAAAGGAATACAAATTGTCAAGGACAAGAAGTATTTGGAAATAATTCCCATTGGTAGATTGCAAATAGATCCAACATCATCTTTACTACTCAATCACAAGCAAATGACACTTGTAGAGATAGCATGCCACCTAGGAACAAGATGAGTTGTAATATCAAATCTAGGTTGCAATATCTCAAATGTACACATTCTCTAGGCTTGTAATATGCACATAGCATATTACTCCCCCATAATGTGGTAACCCAACAATAATAACAAGTGGAAAATGAAATCCAACAAGAGATAATTAATGGACCGTTTAGAATTTGAATTCTCATGAGAAGACGTACCAAATAGAAGCTAGATAATCTTTTAATATCAATACTAAGTGGTGTTCCTCATGTACACACATTTTTAGGATTGTGACGTGCATAAAGCACATCACTCCCCCAAAATGGGATAATCAATTAATCTATTAAGAGAGCCAACTAAGATAAGATAAGATGCAAAAAGGCTCAACACAAGACTCACACATACATGATGTGCATCCCATCATACATACTTGATTACTAAAGATAAACAAATAGGAAGCACAACATATACAAACACATGCAAGGTAAGAAACCACAACATGCAAAGGGGCAAGTAACTAATAATGTAAACAATTTAAGTACAAGTTACCATAAGGAGGCACATTGGATATAAGATAGGAACTTGATAATCCAAATGACTTGGCTTGAGATAATATGAATGATGAAGATACCTTAATTCTTCTTGATGTAGCCAAGTCACCAATGCCCTCCAACAACACCTATGGATCAAGTTTGAGCTTGTTAGTACCCAATCAAGTTGGGTCCTAAGAGGTTAGTAACAATAGGCTTGGCTACCCAAATGGTTCTTTTCTTGACACCACTTTGAGTACCAACAAACCTGGCAAACACATTGCCAAGCTTATCCTTCCCATGAGAATAGATGTCATGAATAATGATTGGGTTGGATAGGTTACCTTTCATGCAAGAAGAAGTGAAGTGACCCTTCTCACGACATAAGTAGCAAAATCTACCCTTTACTTTCTTCTCAACTTGAGGAGTGATGACTTGGGTCTTCTTGGGAAGAGGCCTTTCTTCAACTTGTGGTTGAGCATGTGATTGAACTTGTGGCTGCTTCCCTTGTTAATTGTTACTTTGAGGCTTCTTCTTCAATGGTCAAGATCTTACATGGTGCCCTTATATATTGCACTTGAAGCAAATAATCTTGGCCAAATTCTTGACTTGTTCTTGGCCCTTCTTCTTGTACTTCGTCGGCATCTTCTTCTTCTTGGAGTTGAATCCAAGTCCACCTTTGTCATTTTGGAATTTTTGCACACTCAAGATATTGTCGAGTGTAGTCTTCCCTTCATGACTCTTTCCCAAGTATTTCTTCAAATAAGTGACTTGGGCCTTGAGCTAATTGATTTCTTCTACATGGTTAGAATCAACACAAGTGCTAGAGGAAGTATAAGCTTCATCGTTAGAGCAACAAGGCAAGGAAAGTACTTCATCACAAGATGTACCAACATTATGATTAGATGAACTACAAGGACTAGCACATGGCAATAAAGCATTTCTACTAGATGTAGTGCTAATGGCCACATGAGGCTCACTAGATGTTACCTTAGTAGTACTAGCCTCATGAGCTATCTTTAGCACATTGTGCGATACTAGAAGATCACCATGCGACCTAGAAAGCTTTTCATGACTTTCTTCCAATTTCCCATAATTGCTAGATAGAAACTCAAGTTGAGCCCATAGCTCAACATTCTCCTTTAATATGGATGCTTCACAAGAAATAGTGTTAGTAGCACAAGCATCATCATTAACAACAAGAGGAGAAGGCAACTTGGCAAGATCTTTAGCATATGAAACTTTAAGTTGAGCATGAGACTCGATGAGTTCAATGAGCAAACTCTTAACGACCCTTGATCCATTTTCGAGGTGCTCAAAGTCCTCAAAGAGTTTAGCATGTGCAACTTAAAGCTTACCATTTTTAGTTCTAAAATCATTAGCCACCTTGAGAGCACTTTCATGGGATTCCTTTAATCTAGATAATCCTAGAGCAAAGGTCTCCTAAAGAGATTCCTTGGTGGTTTGTTCATTTTCAAGAGCTTGAGATAGCTCCACGATCTCATTAGTGTAATCACATTCATGACCTTCCATTTATCAATGGTGGTCTCATGCTCCTCGAGATGAGCTTCCAACTCCTAAATATATTTCTTGCTCTCAATGGCAATAGACATGATTTCCATGAAGTTGGAACGAGCAATTTTATTCTTATGAAGAGCTTTAAAAACCATTTCTCCCTTAATTTTTAAGGAAGCAATATTATCACTCTCTTCGTCATTATCATCAACATCATCATCGTGAGATATATTGGGATTCAAAGTAGGAGATACCTTTGAAGCCTTAGCCATAAGGCAAAAATGAGAAATAATAGATGATGATGTAGGATCCCTTTAAGCACCATTCAAGACCACATATTGTTCCATGGAGTGTTGGGTTTCCTCTACATTGTTAGCATAACAACTCGAGGAAATAGGTACATTTTTATCATGGCAACAAGATATAGCAAGCATATCATCATGAGATTTAGTCAAGCAATTTGTACATGATATGCAAGTACTATCAACACAAGCATGTGAAACATTTAAAGTGCTCGAGGTGTTAAAGTCCAAAGATGAAGCATTGCAATAAGATAATGACGAATAATTATCAATAATAAGCCCACTATCATCATTACAATGATCATCACTACTCACCATATAATTACCTTGTGGCAATCCACATGTAGGTGAAGTAGATGAAGTTGAGAAGACAACATGACCGGATGTGGAGGGAGAACAATCATCCCTACAAATCTTGGACTCACCAAATTTATCTTGAAGCTTTGTCCACAACTCATGAGCATCCCGGAACGACATGAGTTCAAATATAGCTACATTGCTCAAAGCATCAAACACCACATTGGAATCTTGAGCATTGAGATAAGAGTTTTTATCATCCGCCAAAGATAGGTGTTGAGAATCCTCTGGAGGAGAAAAACCCATATCTACAATTCGCTCTAAAGACGGGTCAATGACCCTAAAGAGATTAAGCATGTGAATTACCCAAACATCAAAATTTGTGCCATTGAAATTAAGAGTGTCAAAGAATCCTAATCCCCTAGTCTACATCCTTACTCTCTAGGTTGTTAAACCTAATAATGAGAGACCTAGAACAGATACCAATTGAAAGGACGTGGATCTCGCCTAGAGGCGGGGTGAATATGTGCTTTAAATAATTGAGGTTTAGGCTTGATCAAATGCAGAATAACACTATCGTTTAATTAGTCAAGCACAAAACCTAAAACAACTAGACTCACCTGTATGCACCAACAACTTATGCTAAGAAAGATAGACAACTAAGTGATAGCAAGAAATATAACAAGAAACAATATGTCTATCACAAAGTAAAGCGCATCAGTAAAGGGGCTAGGGTTAGAGATAACTGAGGCATGTGGAGACGACGATGTATCCCGAAGTTCGCACCCTTGCGGATGCTAATCTCCGTTCGGAGCGGTGTGGAGGCACAATGCTCCCCAAGAATCCACTAGGAGCACTGTAATCTCCTCACACCCTCGCACAATGCAAGATGTCGTCATTCCACTAAAGGACCCTATAGGGTGCTCACCGAACCCGTACAAACAAGGTTGAGGCAATCTCCACAACTTAATGGGAGGCTCCCAAAGACACCACGAAGCTTCACCATAATGGATTGTGGCTCTAAGGTGACCTCAAATGCTCAGGGCATCACCGCGTCGTTGCTTTTTCAACCTGACATCCACCACGCCAACCTACTTTGACACGTCGGCTGGCATGGGGCTCTAGCGTCACCTTACCGATCTGCTCCGTCACCTCGGCTAGACCAGGGGCTTCGTCATCTCCTTATCAACCTGCTTGGGGGACTTCGGCGTCACCGGCCGGCCTGCTTTGACACCTTGGCTGGTATGAGACTTTGGTGTCACCAGTAAACCTTCTTCGACACCTCGACTGGCATGAGACTTCGGCGTCACCAGCCGATCTGCTTCGACGCCTTGGATGGCATGAGACCTTGGTGTCACCAGCCGACCTGCTCCATCACGCTGGCTAGACTGAGGGCTTTGCCATCTCTTCATCAACCTGCTCTACGGGCTTCGGCGTCTCCAGCTGACCAGCTTCGTCATCTCGGCTGGACTAAGGCTTCGCCTCGCCACATTGATCGTGCCGCATTGCGACCTCATCAAGTCGAGCTCTTCACTATGAAACCTCGGTGCTCAGCCTATATTTTTTAATTATCTACTTCATTTAAATTAATTAAGTAGACGATTTGTTTTAATTATTATCTTTCTTTTTTTACTTTTGGCTTGCACTATTTTATGAGTGCAGGGAATCGACTTTGACTTCCGTCACGTGGTCACCCGGCGTCACCTTGTCGACCTACTCCACTAGCTCAGCTGGACCAGGGGCTTCGCCTTGCCACATCGGCCAAGCCGTGACACTACTTCGAAGTGTCGTACTCCTCGTTCGGTCACCGTGGGACGGGCTTGGGGGATGGGACCTCGGTCATTCCATAGACCACACATCGGATCTGTCAAACTTCGATGGGCGTCCTCGTCCCGCCACATGCCCGGATCGCGTCATCGACACCGAGCATATTAACCAGCTAAGTCGCTTTCATGCTCAAAAACTTTCAGTTTTAAATTTTGTTTGGTTTGACCAAGCATTATAATATTTTTTGACAAAAAGTCATTTGCAGAAAACTTTCTTTGTCAAAACTTTGTTTGTTACAAACACATTCAAATACCCTGTTTACTTGGGGGGTCTTCCTTTGTGAAGCCATTCCTCTTGCATATGATTATTAATGTATCACACCCTTCCTTGTTCATTTTTGCGCCAATATATGCATCATGTTGACTTAACTGTTCTGCAAAGCTTGGTTGCCTTGCTACTGTGCTAGGGACTAAAGGGAGCACCTCTACGATTGTTACGATCAGGTCATCCGAACTCGCACCTTAGATGGGTGAAGCCGAAAGCTAGCGCTCTTACTATTTTCAACTATGGTCGTTCACGACGGAACACAAGCATACATAAATCTATTGCACACCCCTCATGGTAATCATGAGAACCCAAAGAAAGGAAGCATTGGCGGAACTATTTTCTTCGAAGATGCTTCTTATGTTAAATAATAATATAGCATAAGTTCCCTGTACGCGCTTTGCCTGTTATAGCCTAATGGCCTGATTGAGTGGTTATTCGAAACACCTCTGATATCCTCGGATGGCGTAGTAGATAACTCTTTTTGGCCCTTGTCCTAAGAGGGAGAAGCCGACGGTCAACTAAGACGCATTTAAAGTTTGGGCGAACACATATATGATATAAGTACTTCGGTACATACAACCATTATACACAAAATTCTTTTACCCAAGTCACTTGGGGGCTCTTAAATTTGTATGAGCTGTTTTATAATAAATGTTTTCTTCTTAGTCGTTGCAAAAGAAAATTCTACCACTCCTTTCTTGACTCGAGTGTTTAGTCAATAGTCGGGTAGCCTGGTTTCTCTTTAAAGCTGCTCGCCTGAGAAACTGGGATGAGAAACACTCCGCCTTCGGGATAGGGAGGTTGAAGCCGAGGGCTGACCCACCTGAAGTCTAGAGATCCGACGTGTCATGTTAAAGCATGACGGAAGCACAATTTTAAGACCAATTTCGTATTAGCACCAAAAAACTTGATATTGGGGAACGTCGCATGGGAAACAAAAAATTTCCTACGCACACGCAAACCTATCCATGGTGATGAGCATCTACGAGAGGGAGAGTGGATCTACGTACCCTTGTAGATCGCTAAGTGGGAAGCGTTAAGAAACGCGGTCGGTGTAGTCGAACATCTTCGCGATCCAAATCGCCGAGCGTCCCGCGATCTCATCACGATCCGTCCCGTGATCCAATCACGATCCGTCCCGCGAACACATCATGATCCGTCCTGCGAACTCATCACGATCCGTCTCACGATCTTGGTCACAATCTGTCCCGCGAACTCATCACGATCCGTTCCGTGATCACATCACGAACCGTCTCGCGATCTCGATCACGCTCCTTCCGATCTAGCGCCGAATGGACGGCACCTCCGCGTTCAGCACACGTGCAGCTTGATGACGATCTCCGCCATCTTGATCCAGCAAGAGGACGTGGAGAGGAGAGAGAGTTCACTGGCAGCGTGACGACGCTCCAGTGATGGTGGTGGAGCAATTTCGGCAGGGCTTTGCCTAAGCGCTGTAGAAAACCGATCTAGAGGAGCACCGGTGAAACGGGTAGCACATGGCCATAAACTGTGTCCAAACAGCACCCAATCCACCAGTATATAAAGGAGGGAGAGAGAGGAGGTCTGGCGCAAGGAAAAACTCCAATAGGAGTCGGCCAAACTAGAGGGGGAGGAGTCCTACTCCTCCTCCACTCCTAGTAGGAGTAGGACTCTTCCTTTTTAGCCTTTTTTCCACCTTTTCCTTTAGGACTTTTGCCTCCTGCGCCATGGGCCTTGGTGTGGCTATTTTTACAGCCCACTAAGGGCTGGTTATTATTCTCCCACAGACCATGGACCTCTTGGGGTCGAAATACCCCTCCCAGAGGTCCCCCGGTACACTACCGGCACTCCCAGTACACTACCGATGAGCCCGAAACTTTTCCGGCGACCAAACTGGCACTTCCTATATATGAATCTTTACCTCCGGACCATTCCGGAGCTCCTCGTGACGTCCAGGATCTCATCAGGGACTCCGAACAACCTTTGGTCACCATCATACATAACTCTACACTACCGAAACGTCACCAAACCTTAAGTGTGTAGACCCTGTGGGTTCGAGAACTATGTAGACATGACCGAGACACCTCTACGGTCAATAACCAATGGCGGGACCTGGACGTCCACATTGGTTCCTACATATTCTACGAAGATCTTTATCGGTCGAACCTCTATGTCAAGGATTCAGTTAATCCCGTATAACGTTCCCTTTGTTCTTCGGTATGTTACTTGTCCGAGATTCGATCGTCGGTATCTCCATACCTAGTTCAACCTCGTTACTGGCAAGTCACTTTACTCGTTCCGTAATAGAAGATCCCATGACTAACACTTAGCCACACTGCTTGCAAGGCTTGTTGTGATGTTGTATTACCGAGTGGGCCCTGAGATACCTCTCCGTCACATGGAGTAACAAATCCCAGTCTCGATCCATGCCAACTCAACAGACACCATCGAAGATACCTGTAGAGCACCTTTATAGTCACCCAGTTATGTTGCGACATTTGATACACACAAGGCACTCCTCCGATATCCGTGAGTTGCATGATCTCATGGTCATAGGAACATATACTTGACATGCAGAAAACAGTAGCAATAAATTGACACGATCATATGCTATGTTTGTAGTTTGGGTCTTATCCATCACATCATTCTTCTAATGATGTGATCCCGTTATCAAATGACATCTCATGTCCATGTCTAGGAAACCTTAACCATCCTTTGATCAACGAGCTAGTCCATTAGAGGCATACTAGGGACACGGTTTTGTCTATGTATCCACACATGCATTTAAGTCTCCGATCAATACAATTATAGCATGGATAATAAACGATTATCATGAACAAGGAAATGTGATAATAACTAATTTATTATTGCCTCTAGGGCATATTTCCAACAGTCTCCCACTTGCACTAGAGTCAATAATCTAGTTCACATCACCATGTGATTCGCATTGTTATGAATCTAACACCCAATGAGTTCTGGGGCTCGATCATGCTTTGCATGTGAGAGAGGTCTTATAGTCAATGGGTCTGCAATATTCAGATCCGTGTGTACTTTGCAAATCTCTATGTCAAACCGTAAACACTGCTACCACACTCCACTTGGTACTATTTCCAAATGGCTACTCCACTATACGTATCCAGATTGCTACTACTAGTCATCCGGATAGGTGTTAAAGCTTGCATCGACGCAACTCTTTACGATGAACTCTTTATCACCTCCATAATCAAGAAACATTTCCTTAGTCCTCTAGTTACTAAGGATAATTCCGACTGCTGTCCAATGATTCACTCCTGGATCACTCTTGTACCCCTTGACAGACTCATGGCAAGGCACACACAGGTGCGGTACACAGCTTGGCATAATATAGAGCCTATGGCTAAGGCATAGGGGACGACGTTCGTCCTTTCTCTTTCTTCTGCCGTTGTCGAGCTTTGAGTCTCACTCAACTTCACACCTTACAAATCAGACGAGAACTATTTCTCTGGCTGATCCATTTTGAACTCTTTCAAAATCTTGTCAAGGTATGCACTCATTGAAAGTCTCATCAAGCATCTTGATCTATCTCTATAGATTTTGATGCTCAACAATTAGGTAGCTTTATCCAGGTCTTCCTTTCAAAAATACTTTTCAAACAACCCTTTATGCCTTCCAGAAATTCTACATTATTTCCGATCAACAATATGTCAACCACATATACTTATCAGAAACTCTATAGTGCTCCCACTCACTTTATTGCAAATACAAGTTTCTCGTAAACTTTGTATAAACTACAAAAACTTTGATCACCTCATCAAAGTGTATATTCCAACTCCGAGATGCTTGCTTCAGTCCATAGAAGGATCACTGAAGCTTGCTCATCTTTTAGCATCCTTAGGACTGACAAAACCTTCTGGTTGTATCACATACAACCTTTCCTTAAGTAAACCGTTAAGGAAACGATGTTTTGACATCCATCTGCCAGATTTCATAATTGAAAATGCAGCAACTGCTAACATAATTCCAACAAACTTCTAGCATCACTAAGAGTGAGAAAGCCTCAGCGCAGTCAACTCCTTGAACTTGTCACAAACAACTTTGCAACAAGTCGAGCTTTTACAAATGGTGACATTCACCATCAGTGTCTGTCTTCATTCTAAAGGTCCATTTGTACTCAACGACCTGCCTTCTAACGAGCAAGTCTACCAAAGTCTATACTTGGTTTTCATACATGGATCCTATCTCGGATTTCATGGCCTCTAACCATTTGTTGGAATCCG
The DNA here is from genome assembly GCA_022496015.1 of Hordeum marinum. Classification (NCBI taxonomy): domain Eukaryota; kingdom Viridiplantae; phylum Streptophyta; class Magnoliopsida; order Poales; family Poaceae; genus Hordeum; species Hordeum marinum. Next base: position 429,242,257 of record CM039675.1, read on the forward strand.
GGCCCATCATCGCTTCTCCATAGCTCGTAGGTTCATCATTGTCCAACAATATGATCTCCAAGACAGAGTTGCCGTACCACTTAGGAGCAGTACACATCCTTGTCGACCTACGAAGTTCGATAGTAACTTGATCCTGAAGCTTCATGATCATCATCATTAACTTCCTCTTCAACTAACGTAGGCTTCACAGAAACATCTTTCTGCGCTGCGCTACTCTCTGGTTGAACAAAGGTTTAACAACCTCATCAAGTTCTATCTTCCTCCCACTCAATTCTTTCGAGAGAAACATTTCCTCGAGAAAGGATCCGTTTAAGCAACAAACACTTTGCACTAGGATCTAAGATTGAAGGTTCACCCAACTGATCTTAGGGTATTCTATGAAGATGCATTTGTCCGCCTTGGGTTCGACCTCATTAGGTGAAAACATTATCCACACAAGTGTCACAGCCCCAAATATTAAGAAATGACAGCTTAGGTTTCTATCAAACCATAATTCACACGGTGTCATCTCAACGGATTTAGATGATGCGCTATTTAAAGTGAATGTAGTTGTCTCTAACGCATAACCCCAAAAATTATAGTAGTAAAATGATAAGAGACATCACAGTATACACTATATCAATAGAGCATGACTATGATGTTCGGACACACCATCACACCATGGTGTTCCAGGTGGCGTTAGTTGTGATACAAATTTCACGTTGTCTTAAGTTGTATGCCAAACTCGTAACTCAGATATTCACCTCCATGATCATATCGCGGTCATTTTTATCTTCTTGTCACGATGATCTTTAAACTTCACTCTGAATTTGCTTGAACCTTTCAAACGATTCAGACTTGTGTTTCATTAACTAAATATACACTATATCTACTCAAATCATCAGTGAAGGTAAGAAAATAACGATATCCACTGCACGCTACAAGACTCACTAGATTGCATACATCAACATGTATCATTTCCAATGAATCACTTGCCCGCTCCATCCAACGGGGTCCTTTAGTCATCTTGCCCAAGAGGCATGGTTCGCATGTCTCAACCGATTCGAAATCGAATGAGTCCAAATATCCATCAGCATGGAGTTTCTACATGCGCTTTATACCAATATGACATTTAGCAGCACTGCCACAAGTATCTGGTACTATCATTATTAACTTTCTATCTTTTGACATCAATGTTATGAACATGTGTACTACTACGATCAAGGTTTCAACAAACCATTCTCACTGGGTGCATGACCATTGAAGGTGTTATTCATGTAAACAGAATAACCATTATTCTCTAACTTAAATGAATAACCGTATTGCAATAAACATGATCTAATCATGTTCACGCTCAACGCAAAACACCAAATAACATTTATTTAGGTTCGTCACTAATCCTGAAGGTAGAGAGAGCGTGCGATGTTGATCACATCAACCTTGGAAACACTTCCAACACATATCGTCACCTCACCCTTAGCTAGTTCTCCGTTTATTCCGTAGCTTTTATTTCGAGTTACTAACATTTAGCAACCGAACCGGTATCCAATACCCAGGTGCTACTAAGAGTACTAGCAAGGTACACATTAATAACTCGTATATCAAATATACTTCTATCAATGTTGCCAGCCTTCTTATCTACCAAGTATCTAGGGTTGTTCCGCTTCAGCGACCGCTCACCTCATAACAGAAGCACTTAGTCTCGGGTTTGAGTTCAACTTTGGGTTGCTTCACTGGAGCAGCAACTGACTTGCTATCCATGAAGTTTCCCTCCTTGCTCTTGCCCTTCTTGAAACTAGTGGTTTGATTAACCATCAACACTTGACGCTCCTTCTTGATTTCTACCTTCGTGGTGTCAAACATCGCGAACAGCTCAGGGATCAACATTTCTTTCCCTGGCATTTTATAGTTCATCACCAAGTTCTAGTAGCTCAGTGACAGTGACTTGGAGAACTACATCAATCACTATCTTATCTGGAAGATCAACTCCCACTCGATTCAAGCGATTGTAGTACCCAGACAGTCTGAGCACATGCTCAACGATTGAGCTATTCTCTTTCATCTTGCAGGCAAAGAATCCCGTTGGAGATCCTATATCTCACAACTCGGGCACGAGCCTGAGATCACAATCTCAGCTCTTAGAACATCTCATATGTTCCGTGACGTTCAAAACGTTTCGGAGCCTCAATTCTAAGTCGTAATGCATGACACACTAAACTATCAAGTAGTCATCGAAACGTGCATGTCAGATGTTCACAACATCTAGACGACGCTAGATGGGGTGGCGCACCGAGTGGTGCATTAAGGACATAAGCCTTCTGTGCAGCAATGAGGACAATCCTCAGATCACGGACCCAGTCCGCAATTTTGCTACCAACATCTTTCAATTCTATTTCTCTAGGAACATATAAAAATACAAGGGAGCTACAGCGCGAGCTAGTAATCTACAACATAATTTGCAAAGACACTTTGACTATGTTCATGATAATGAGTTCAATTAATCATATTACTTAAGAACTCCCACTCAAATTGACATCCCTCCGATCATTCGAGTGATACATGATCCAAATTCACCAACTCAAGTCCGATCATCACGTGAGTTGAGGTGGCTGCAATGGTGAACATCATCATGTTGATCATATCTACTATATGACTCATGTTCGACCTTTCGGTCTCTTGTGTTCCGAGGCCATGTCTGTACATGCTAGGCTCGTCAAGTTTAACCCGAGTGTTCTGCATGTGCAACACTGGCTTGCACCCGTTGTATGTGAACGTAGAGTCTATCACACCCGATCATCACGTGGTGTCTCAACATGACGAACTTTCGCAACGGTGCACACTCGGGGAGAACACAATTTATCTTGAAATTAAGTGAGGGATCACCTTATAATGCTACCGCCGTCCTAAGCAAAACAAGGTGCATAAAAAGGATTAACATCACATGCAAATCATAAGTGACATGATATGGCCATGAACTTGTGCTTTTGATCTCCATCTAGAAAGCACCGGCATGATCTCCATCGTCACCGGCATGACACCATGATCTCCATCATCTTGATCTCCATCAATGTGTCGCCATCGGGGTTGTCACGCCCTGCATGCTTCTACTACTATTTCTACCGTTTAGCGATAAAGTAAAGCATTACATAGCGCTTAATGATTGACACGCAGGTCATACAATAATTAAAGACAACCCTATGGCTCCTGCCGGTTACCGTATTCATCGACATGCAAGTCGTGATAATCTATACATCACATGATCATCTCATACATCACATATATCACATCATGTAATTGGCCATATCATATCACAACATACCCTGCAAAAACAAGTTAGACGTCCTCTAATTGTTGTTGCATGTTTTACGTGGCTGCTACGGGTATCTAGCAAGAACAATTCTCACCTACGCATAAACCACAACGGTGATACACTAGTTTGCTTTTCAACCTTCTCAAGGACCGCCTTTGTCGAATCCGATCCAACTAAAGTGAGAGAAACTGTCACCCGCAAGCCATCTAGGCAACAAGTTGCGTCGAGGGAACCGGTCTCTCGTAAGCGTACGAGTAATGTTGGTCCGGGCCGCTTCATCTCACAATCCCGCTGAACGAAAATACGACCAAGGGAGTAAGCAATCTAAGCATCAACGCCCACAAACCTTTTGTGTTCTACTCGAGATCTCATCGAACCATCAACCTATCTCATGATGCCACTGTTGGGGAACGTCGCATGGGAAACAAAAAATTTCCTACGCACATGCAAACCTATCCATGGTGATGAGCATCTACGAGAGGGAGAGTGGATCTACGTACCTTTGTAGATCGCTAAGCGGGAAGCGTTAAGAAACGCGGTCGGTGTAGTCGAACATCTTCGCGATCCAAATCGCCGAGCGTCCCACGATCCCATCACGATCCGTCCCGTGATCCAATCACGATCCGTCCCGCGAACACATCATGATCCGTCCCGTGAACTCATCACGATCCGTCTCACGATCTTGATCACGATCTGTTCCGTGATCACATCACGAACCGTCTCGCGATCTAGACCACGCTCCTTCCGATCTAGCGCCGAACGGACGGCACCTCCACGTTCAGCACACGTGCAGCTTGATGACAATCTCCACCATCTTGATCCAGCAAGAGGAGGTGGAGAGGAGAGAGAGTTCACCGGCAGCGTGACGGTGCTCCGGTGATGGTGGTGGAGCAATTCCGGCAGGGCTTCGCCTAAGCGCTGTAGAAAACCGATCTAGAGGAGCACCGGTGAAACGGGTAGCATGTGGCCGTAAAATGTGTCCGAACAGCACCCAATCCACCAGTATATAAAGGAGGGAGAGAGAGGAGGGCTGGCGCAAGGAAAAACTCCAATAGGAGTCGGCCAAACTAGAGGGGGAGGAGTCCTACTCCTCCTCCACTCCTAGTAGGAGTAGGACTCTTCCTTCTTAGCCTTTTTTCCACCTTTTCCTTTAGGACTTTTGCCTCCTGCGCCATGGGCCTTGGTGTGGTTGTTTTTCCAGCCCACTAAGGGGTGGTTATTATTCTCCCACAGCCCATGGACCTCTTGGGGTCGAAATACCCCTCCCGGAGGTCCCCCGGTACACTACCGGCACTCCCGGTACACTACCGATGAGCCCGAAACTTTTCCGGCGACCAAACTGGGACTTCCTATATATGAATATTTACCTCCGGACCATTCCGGAGCTCCTCGTGACGTCCGGGATCTCATCCGGGACTCCGAACAACCTTCGGTCACCACCATACATAACTCTACACTACCGAAACGTCACCAAACCTTAAGTGTGCAGACCCTGCGGGTTCGAGAACTATGTAGACATGACCGAGACACCTCTACGGTCAATAACCAATGGCGGGACCTGGACGTCCACATTGGTTCCTACATATTCTACGAAGATCTTTATCGGTCGAACCTCTATGTCAAGGATTCAGTTAATCCCGTATAACGTTCCCTTTGTTCTTCGGTATGTTACTTGTCCGAGATTCGATCGTCGGTATCTCCATACCTAGTTCAACCTCATTACTGGCAAGTCTCTTTACTCGTTCCGTAATACAAGATCCCGTGACTAACACTTAGCCACACTGCCTGCAAGACTTGTTGTGATGTTGTATTACCGAGTGGGCCCTGAGATACCTCTCCGTCACACGGAGTAACAAATCCCAGTCTCGATCCATGCCAACTCAACAAACACCATCGAAGATACCTGTAGAGCACCTTTATAGTCACCCAGTTACGTTGCAACATTTGATACACACAAGGCACTCCTCCGATATCCGTGAGTTGCATGATCTCATGGTCATAGGAACATATACTTGACATGCAGAAAAGAGTAGCAATAAACTGACACGATCATATGCTATGTTTGTAGTTTGGGTCTTATCCATCACATCATTCTCCTAATGATGTGATCCCGTTATCAAATGACATCTCATGTCCATGGCTAGGAAACCTTAACCATCCTTTGATCAACGAGCTAGTCCATTAGAGGCATACTAGGGACACGGTTTTGTCTATGTATCCACACATGCATTTAAGTCTCCGATCAATACAATTATAGCATGGATAATAAACGATTATCATGAACAAGGAAATGTGATAATAACTAATTTATTATTGCCTCTAGGGCATATTTCCAACATTTGATTCAATTGAGACGTACAATTTTCATTTGGGTCTTTTGGCTTTTTGTGCTTATAACTTCTTTAAACCTATTTTATGTTTTCCTTTCAGGAAGCGGGACATCCTCTTTGTTGAGGTGTTAGGCTTGATTGTCTTTCTTGGAAACTCTTTTCCAAACTACGGTTCGGCATCTTTCCTGCCGAACTCCACCTCGGCATTGTCAAAATGTACATGACGGTTAAACTAGTTCCAGAGGAGGCACGACCCTAGGGTCGGCCATATTGCCCAACACAGGTCTCGGGGGCTACTACATTGACAATTCAATGCAGCAATTTTTAGTGCAATATAGTTTCCGAGGAGATTATGATCCTTGGTGAAAGGACGTGGATGTTTCCTACAGGGGGTGAATAGACGCTTTAAAATAAATACGGTTTAGGCTTGAACAAATGCAGAATAACACTATCGTTTAATTAGTCAAGCACAAAACCTAAAACAACTAGGCTCACCTATGTGCACCAACAACTTATGCTAAGCAAGATAGAAAACTAAGTGATAGCAAGAAATATAACAAGAAACAAAATGTCTATCACAAAGTAAAGCACATAAGTAAAGGGGCTAGGGTTAGAGATAACTGAAGCATGTGGAGACGACGATGTATCCCGAAGTTCGCACCCCTGCGGATGCTAATCTCCGTCCGGAGCGGTGTGGAGGCACAATGCTCCCCAAGAATCCACTAGGAGCACTGTAATCTCCTCACACCCTCGCACAATGCAAGATGTCGTCATTCCACTAAAGGACCCTATAGGGTGCTCACCGAACCCGTACAAACAAGGTTGGGGCAATCTCCACAACTTAATGGGAGGCTCCCAACGACACCACGAAGCTTCACCATAATGGATTGTGGATCCGAGGTGACCTCAAATGCTCAGGGCATCATCATGTCGTTGCTTTTTCAACCTGGCATCCACCACGCCGACCTACTTTGACACGTCGGCTGGCATGGGGCTCTAGCGTCACCTTACCGATCTGCTTCGTCACCTCGGCTAGACCAGGGGCTTCGTCATCTCCTTATCAACCTGCTCAGGGGACTTCGGCGTCACCAGCCGGCCTTCTTTGACACCTCGACTGGCATGAGACTTCGGTGTCACCAGTCAACCTGCTTCGACACCTCGACTGGCATGAGACTTCGGCGTCACCAGCCGATCTGCTTCGACGCCTTGGATGGCATGAGACCTTGGTGTCACCAGCCGACCTGCACCATCACGCTGGCTAGACTGAGGGCCTTGCCATCTCTTCATCAACCTGCTCTAGGGGCTTCGGCGTCTCCAGCTGACCAGCTTCGTCATCTCAGCTGGACTGAGGCTTCACCTCGCCACATCAATCGTGCCGCATTGCGACCTCATCAAGTCGAGCTCTTCACTATGAAACCCCGGCGCTCAGCCTATATTTTTTAATTATCTACTTTAGTTAAATTAATTAAGTAGACGATTTGTTTTAATTATTATCTTTCTTTTTTTTTACTTTTGGCTTGCACTATTTTATGAGTGCAGGGAATCGACTTCGACTTGTGTCACGTGGTCACCCTGGCGTCACCTTGCCGACCTACTCCACTAGCTCAGCTGGACCAGGGGCTTTGCCTTGCCACATCGGCCAAGCCATGAAACTACTTCGAAGTGTCGTACTCCTCGTTCGGTCACCGTGGGACGGGATTGGGGGATGGGACCTCGGTCATTCCAGAGACCACACATCGGATCTGTCAAAGTTCGATGGGCGTCCTCGTCCCGCCACATGCCCGGATCGCGTCATCGACACCGAGCACATTAACCAGCAAAGTCGCTTTCATGCTCAAAAACTTTCGGTTTTAAATTTTGTTTGGTTTGACCAAGCTTTATAATTTTTTTGACAAAAAGTCGTTTGCAGAAAACTTTCTTTGTCAAAACATTCTTTGTTACAAACACATTCAAATACCCCGTTTACTTGGGAGTCTTCCTTTGTGAAGCCATTCCTCTTGCATATGATTATTAATGTATCACACCCTTCCTTGTTCGTGTTTGTGCCAATATATGCATCATGTTGACTTAAGTGTTCTGAAAAGCTGGTTTTCCTTGCTACTGTGCTAGGGACTAAAGGGAGCACCTCTGCGATTGTTACGATCAGGTCATCCGAACTCGTACCTCAGACGGGTGAAGCCGAAAGCTAGCGCTCTTACTATTTTCAACAATGGTCGTTCATGACAGAAGACAAGCATACATAAATCTATTGCACACCCCTCATGGTAATAATGAGAACCCAAAGAAAGGAACCATTGGCGGAACTATTTTCTTCGAAGATGCTTCTTACGTTAAATAGTAATATAGGATAAGTTCCCTGGACGCGCTTTATCTGTTATAGCCTAATGGCCTGATTGACTGGTTATTCGAAACACCTCTGATATCCTCGGATGGCGTAGTAGATAACTCTTTTTGTCCCTTGTCCGAAGAGGAAGAAGCCGACGGTCGATGAAGACGCGTTTAAAGTTCGGGCAAACACATATATGATATAAGTACTTCGGTACATATAATCATTATACATAAAATTCTTTTACCCAAGTCACTTGGGGGCTCTTAAATTTGTCTGAGCTGTTTTATAATAAATGTTTTCTTCTTAGTCGTTGCAAAATAAAATTCTACCACTCCTTTCTTGACTCGAGTGTTTAGTCAATAGTCGGGTAGCCTGGTTTCTCTTTAAAGCCGCTCGCCTGAGAAACTAGCATGAGAAACACTCCGCCTTCGGGATAGGGAGATTGAAGCCGAAGGCTGACCCACCTGAAGTCTAGATATCGGACGTGTCATGTTAAAGCACGACGGAAGCACAATTTTAAGACCAATTTCGTATTAGCACCAAAAAAACTTGATTCAATTGAGACGTACAATTTTCATTTGAGGTTTTTTGGCTTTTTGTGCTTATAACTTCTTTAAACCTATTTTATGTTTTCCTTTCAGGAAGCAGGACATCCTCTTCGTTGAGCTGTTCGGCATGATTGTCTTGCCTGGAAACTATTTTCCAAACTACGGTTCGGCATCTTTCCTGCCGAACTCCACCTCGGCATTGTCAAAATGTACATGACGGTTAAACTAGTTCCAGAGGAGGCACGACCCTAGGGTCGGCCATATTTCCCAACCCAGGTCTCGGGGGCTACTACATTGACAATTCAATGCAGAAATTTTTAGTGCAATATAGTTTTCGAGGAGATTATGATCCTTGGTGAAAGGACGTGGATGTCGCCTACAGGGGGTGAATAGGCGCTTTAAAATAATTACAGTTTAGGCTTGAACAAATGCAGAATAACACTATCATTTAATTAGTCAAGTACAAAACCTAAAACAACTAGGCTCACCTATGTGCACCAACAACTTATGCTAAGCAAGATAGACAACTAAGTGATAGCAAGAAATATAACAAGAAACAATATGGCTATCACAAAGTAAAGTGCATATGTAAAGGGGCTTGGGTAAGAGGTAACCTAGGCACGCGGAGACGACGATGTATCTCGAAGTTCACACCCTTGCGGATGTTAATTTCTGTTCAGAGCGGTGTGGAGGCACAATGCTCCCCAAGAAGCCACTAGGGCATCGTAATGTCACACCCAAGATGCGCCCCTATCCATTTTAAGACATGAGGGCCTCGCAAGGGATAGAGGCGCATCTTGCCGTTTGCAAGTATAATAACATTGCAACATAAATTATAGAAGAGATGAGTATACAAGTTGGCTTACACTCGCCACATGCGAAATTACAATCCACATAAAGTTCAGATCATCAAGATGAAGACAGGGTCCGACTACGGACGAAATCAAACGATAAAACAGATGCAAATGATACTATCTCGCTATCCCAAAGATCACGACCATGGTCCTCTACTCATCCGGGTAAGTCACGTACATCCCGCCTCTTTTCTCATCATATTCCCACTGGAGCTGGGTAAGATCATCCTGCACGTACTCATCTGTACCTGTACCTGGAGGGTTGTAGTAATCTTTGAGCCACAAGGACTCAACAATCAAGCGCCGGGTACCGAGACTATTCAAGCTTAAAGGTTGGGATGGGGTATGTGTTTAGTTTGCAGCAGCACTAAGTATATATGGTGGCTAACTTACAGAACATGAAAATAAATATGAGTGGCCTACGATGAATGATCGAATCTAGTATGATCTCTATGAGATCCTGAACACATACTTACGTCAATCATAACCCCACCGTGTTCTCTCTCAGATCATGTTCACGAGCAGAGACGATCACGGTTACTCACATAGTTGGTGTATTTTAATTAGAGTTTACTTCAAGTTTACTATAAACGGGTGTTAAACAAATATCCAAGTTGCCACATAACCGCAGGCATGGCTTCTAAAAAAAATTTAACCCTGCAAGGGTGCTCCAACTAGTCCATCACAAATAACCACACTCCGCGGGAATAGCCTCGACCACGGACCTTGTGGTCATCATAGGTAATTCCAAAGGAATTCCAACACCTCGAGAAAAACCCGAAGAAAGTCAGACTCCACACGCAAGACACTCGATAAAGGTAAAACAAATCCAGCAAGACCGCGAGGCGTGTCGACGAACCCGATAAGAGCCGCGTATCTCGTTCTCAGGACACGACGGATAAGCTAGTGTATGGTGGCCTGATAGAAATCTCCCAAGTTGCCCTGGGTTGGCCCCGCATAGTGCTCTAGTTTGGACCAACACTCATGAGGAGCACTTGCCCGGGGGTTGATTAATTATCCACGAGTTTGCAAGGCCCTATGCAAATTTTATTAAGTTGTTAAGCAAATGTAGTACCAATGTTGGGTCTTGCCAGACAAGTTTTAATCTCAACCAAATAAACAAGGGGGTCCCCATAACAATCCCGAGCGTGTTAGGAGCGCAAAATATGGAAAACATAACACCGGTAACAAGAACTATGGCGGTAGCAGCGGAACAAAACACCTAGCATAAGGCCAAGCCTTCCACCAATACCAAGATATATATGTGCATTAAATTAAATAACAGATAATATTGTGATATCCAAATCCATGTTATCACATGGAACAACCTGCACCTGCAACTAAGAACGCTATAAGAGGGGTTGAGCAGCGGTAACTTAGCCAATCAAAGGTTTGCTAGGATGTGGAGGGTTAGAGGATATTCATGGCATTTAGGAGGCTGATATTCAAGTGGTAGGTAGCGCAATTGTAACGATAAGAGCGACAAACTAGCAAGCGAAAATAGTATCGGGATCCGGGTACGATCATCTTTCCTGTTGGTTCTTCAATAGAACAAGTAGCGGGATCCTCGTAGTAGTACTCTCCTGGGTCCTCGTACTCAGTTTCAACACTCGCGTCTACCCAAGATAAACAACAACAATAAACATCCAACCAAGGTGCACTGCACAAACAAGATAATGCATGATCCATTTAGAAGAATTTAACATGGCAATCCAAAACTAGTCATGTTTCACATGCAAAGTTTGTTTATTAATGATTCTGGATAGAACCTCATGTTAAGTTATTTAAACATGCATGAACATGGTAAATATGGATGCAGCATGCAAAATCGATAGAAATTCATATAAAGAAAGCAAGAAACGGAGTTACGGTTCTCACGATAAGCTCACGATAAGGTACGAAGGCAAAAAACACAAGACAACAAAGCCATGGGCTACTTCTTGGAATTCCAAGGTAGCCACTGGTTAGGCAATGAAAAACCAACCACCATAGACTCAAAGATCAATCAATTCCATGGAGTATAGCTCCCACAAGTCACAAAACAATAAAACAAACAATATGCCACAAAACAGCAACATAGCAACTTACACAACCCACATCTTGAGCTACAGGAACCCTGCAGCAACAAACAAGATATTGACAGAATCTACATAACAAACGCATCAACTTATCCAACTACACAATCTGCATAGGAGGCCCACATCAATAAGCATGAAGCTATCAAGTTGACAAGATGAAACAGTTTTCTGGGACTTAGTGAAAATAACAGTTTTCTGGAATCTGAATTGATAAAGTAGCAAGTTGACAGCAGTAGTTAAATATGTTAGAGACCACCTCTTGGCATGAAACTTAACAGGATGGTAGTAGACAACATCTACTCCAAAACACTATCACTAAGCATGCTCAAATTCACAACACATCACAAGATACCAACCACTCTACATGGCATAAAAAATAACAGCAGATTCTCAGACTTCGTAGTTTTTTGCATGCTGAAACAGAAACATTAAGTTGGCTACTTAACAGCATGGTTCCCACTTATATGGGTGATTCTCATGTTAAACAAAAATACCATGGCATAATAGATATAAAACACTAGCACTTCCATGTTGGCACATACCCCAAAGCAAGCAAGGATTAAATCATGCAAAAATGACAAAATAGCATCACAGCTAAAATGACAATTTTATAAACTTGCTCAAAAGTAAAATATGAAAGCACCAATGGATTCAATGGCTCTTTCTACCCCAAAAACATGTGTCATACTCATATGTACATTTGAAACAACAAGGCACCAACAAGATAGCAAAACAACCACCTATTCTCATAAGTGATACATAGCTCCAATCGAACATGGGCATAAATGATCATAACCAGATTTGTAACTTAGTTAGAGATGGAAATGATCTAACAAATTACAAACAAGAATATATACAACAAGGGGTATATCAAATGGGGAAACCCACTAGTCCCCACACCCACACATACACTACAAGCAAGCACACACACATGCCCTATATATGCCCAAGGCATATGAGCACCAACACTCATGAGCATACCACCCAAGAAGGGGGTGTTCACCCACACATACACTCACATGCCTATATATGGATAAGCATATGGCACACACACTCTCACTCTCACAAGTGCACTAGGCACATATACTCACACACACACACTAGCTCATGTGTGTGGGTGGTCATCCACACACATATGCATACATATATGCGCAATGCATATATGCACATGTATATGTGTATGGTAACACACACACTCCCATAAAAAAACATGCATATAAACTCTCACAACACAAGGTCATGCATATGTGCACACTCACATGCACATACACATACTCACACATACAGATACACCTATGTGCATACACATATGCACATGCACACACTCACAAACACACTTACACACACGCATATGTATGCACCACACCATGTGACACATACACACACAAGCACATACATACATACATATACATCCATATGGATGCAAAGCACACACACACATACACTCCAATATAACAGAAAAGAAAAATCAAACTTGCTGGTTTTTTACATCTACACACACTGTTGGGGATATAACCCCACGTTGAGACCCGCCCTGGAGGGCTTCGGGTTAAACCGTACAGCTCGTAGCCAGTCCAAGGATGAGCCATCAGGACCGGAGGGCCCAACAAGCGTAGCAGCTCACTAGATGGGCCGGCAGGGTGGCCCGGATGAGAAGACCCGGGCATGTAAGCCGCCCGGGGACAACTTGGTCAGGATAGGCAAGAGAAGATGGAGGCAGACTCGGACGTGTAATGAGAGTCGGCCACAACTTGTATGACCCGTGGTCTTGACCTCAGTATATAAAGGCAAGACCCGGGGCGACTTAGAGGTCAGGTTATCGAGAGCTAGGTCAAGCTTTAGCTCCCTTGTAATCGATACAACAAGCAATACAAACACAAGCAGGACGTAGGCTATTACCTCACCTTGAGGGGCCGAACCTAGGTAAACTCGTATCCTTCGTCCCTGTTAACCCCTTTGAGTCCATCACGTTAGCGATGGCTTCGAATCCAAGTTCGTTTACCCGGACATCTGCCGTGATAAATCCACGACAGTTGGCGCCTACCGGGGGGCTGACGCTTGGTGGTGTTGAGTTCTCGAAGGGCTCTCTCCCGGGGCTCGAAGGATACATGGTTGGAAGGATTAGCAAGAGTCTCCATGGCCGGTTCTACATCGACGATGCCGGCTGGGGGCTTGATGTTGAGTCCGTGGAGTATGGATCCCGGGTTCCATTCGGCGGGATCCACGTCTTCATCGGAAGGGTTGATGGATCTACACCCGGGCCGGACGTCTGCACCGACATCATCGAGCCGGCTCGACGTGTGTGACCTGCGTGTAACAAGCATCCTGCTCGTGCTAATCCGGGTTAGAAGCATGTCTTCATAGGCTTCACTCAAGGTACGGATCTGGAAGCTTCCGGATCACAGGAAACTCTCATCTATTCGAAGGATGAATCTTCAAGTGGAGAAACGGAGTCGGTGTACCAGCTCCGCAACGGCGGCCTGGGGGGCTATGGCGACGTCTGCCTTGAGTCAGATCGCTCAGAGTCGGATAATCTTGACTTTCTGGTTCACGCTGCCGTGTTCATGGCAGGGTCAGCCCTAGGCACGAGTAGTACAACCGCAGGAGCCGCCACCTCAGGTGATTACAAACCGCCGCTGGCTCAAGTTCTTGTGGAGCTGATGGACGAGCTCGCGGCTTTAATGGCCATTGAGGTCACACCAGACAATCAAGCAGCTCGGAATTTAGAGATCGCAAGGATCAAGGGTCGGATGACAGAGGAACGGCAAAGGATGGATGAGCTAAAGATCCAGATGGAGGAAGAGGTAGAACGTATCAAGGCAGACGCTTTCCGTCTAGGTCTGGAGCAGATATCAGCAGCAGCGGTACATCGAAGGAGGCATCAGTCCCATCTACCAGAGCACTATGAAGCAAGGAACCTCTTCAATACTCCTGGCACAAGGCGAGTAACGGACGCGCTCGAAAGCCTCCCGACGGGGCGACCAGCGACTCATCCGGCCCGGCGCAACCAAGCTTCACCCGGTGGCTTTCCGATGTCGGCGGGTCATTATTCTAACCCGGCCGAGAATATGGTGGCAGCGGCCACTCGGCTTGAGAAAATTCCTATCCCAGATGAAGCACCCTTTGTAGAGGATGTGCGGAATGCCATGGGTACCTGCAGACGGCCGTGGCCCAGCAGGAGAAATATACTCACAGCCGGAGCCATGTTCATTCAACCCCTCTTCCTAGACGCAGCTTTAGCCGGCGCTACGAGTCACCAGCAGGTTCCAGCAGCAACCGACACAGAGAGATTCCGGGTCACCGGCCGGGTAGAGACACGTCAGCATTTGTAAACCATGCGGGAAGCCCGCAAGAGGCGCCAGCTAGGCCGGCTCACCAGGAGCCTGTACCTTCCGTTTCGGTAGGGGCAGGAGTAAACTCCAGGACGGGAGGGCTACCGTGTTTGTCGTCGGCTCTGCGGAGCGAACGGCTGCCAAGAGACTTCAAAGGGCCCCACAAGGTCCCAAATTATACCGATGATCTACCCCCGGAGGCCTGGGTGGAGAGTTATGAACTGGCCATGGAGATGCTGGAGGTCAGTGAGACGGTTTATGCCAAGTATTTCGTCATGATGCTTGAAGGACCGGCTCACACATGGCTAAAGGGGTTACCGCCTAATACCATCAATTCATGGGCGGAGCTCCGGGCCCGGTTCATTAAAAACTTTCAAGGGACGTGCAAGCAACCGATGACCATTGTGTATCTTGATCACTGTGTCCAATAGGAGAACGAGTCGGCTCATCATGGGGTACGACAGGTCTCAACAATCATCCACTCCTTGGAGCAGATCACGGCGGCCCAGGCGGTACTGATCTTGGAGAAGAACTGCCATTTTGTTCCTCTGAAGCAGAAACTCGGCCGGCTCAAACGTACGTGCCAGGACATGGGGGATCTCATGACGGCTCTCACGAAATATGCCGACTCTAACAGTTTGAAAGATCCAGGTTCTGATGATGAGAAAGCTGGCCAAGGTAAGAAAGGCAATCAAGGCAAGAGTGCGGCAAACAATGGTAGCCAGAGCAAACGTAAGAATCCAGAGGCCTGGTCTGAACTGGTGTCTAATACAAACACCCAATAGAATTACTCCAAAGGCAATAGGAGGTTTAGACCGCCCTTTGGCAGGGATAGCTCTTCCCTGAACATGGAGGAGTTACTTAAGCGACCTTGTCCAAATCACAGTCTGCCTGATAAACCGGCAAACCACACATGGGGGAATTGCAATATCATGCAGAAGTACAAGCGGTATTTCACACAACCTAACAATCGAGATGGTGGTCCGCCAGGCGGCTCAGGACATGACGGGTCAGGAGCTGGTTTTGGTCCTGGCGGCTCAGGGTTCGGTCATCTGGGTCAGGATAGTCAAGGGGGACTCTAGCCGCATTCTGGTAACAATAATCAACAACAACAGCGTAATCAGTCCGGTTTTCAGAGTAATCCGAAGCAGCTCAGCTCCAGGCAGTACCACGTTTACACAACTGGTCTCAATAAACGGGACCAGAAGTTGCGGAAGCGGGCAGTTAATGCAATTACACTGGCTCTTCTGCAGTACTTAAAGTGGTCTAAATATGACATAACGTGGAGCCGAGAAGATCACCTGCCACGTGTCGATGACCCAGGGCGGCTGGCTTTGGTTGTAGCCCCCAAGGTGGGTGGATATATGGTGAACAAGGTGCTTATGGATGGCGGCAGCAGCATAAACATCCTTTACTATGACACTTTCCGGCGGATGAAGTTGCTTCACAAGGATTTAAAACCTTCGTCCACCGTCTTTCATGGTGTGGTTCCGGGTAAGTCGGCGCATCCGGTGGGCAGGATTTTGTTGGAAGTGGCTTTTGGCAATGAGTACAATTACAGGGTGGAATCCTTGTGGTTCGAAGTGGTCAAGATCAAGAGTCCTTATCATGCGATATTTGGACGGCCGGCTTATGCTAAGTTCATGGCTAGGCCCTGCTATGTTTACTTGCAGCTCAAGATGCCCAGCTTAAACTGTACCATTACCGTTCATGGTAATCGAAATACGGCTATTGAGTGTGAAGAAGGAGACGCGGCTTACGCGGAGTCCAGTTGTGCCCAGGAGGAGCTTAAGTTCTAAATGTTGATCTGGAGGATATGACCCCACTAAAAAATCCCACCACGGAGGTTGAGCCGCCCCTCAAGTTTTCGACGGATGATACCAAGACAGTAGATTTCATTCCGGGCGACTCATCTAAGCAGTTCATCATTGGATCTCACATGGATCCCAAATAGGAAAGCGCGCTCATCGAATTCATCTGTGAGAATCGGGACATCTTCGTATGGAAACCTTCTAACATGTCGGGTGTACCGAGAGAGTTTGCTGAGCACAACCTTAATGTGGATCCAAAGTTTAGGCCGATCAAACAGTTTTTGCGGCGGTTTAATGAGGAGAGGCGCAAGGCTATTGGGGAAGAAGTTTCCCGGCTCTTGGCAGCAGGTTTTATCATTGAAGTTTTTCATCCGGAATGGTTGGCTAACCCGGTGCTCGTGCTCAAAAATAATGGCACATGGCATATGTGTGTGGACTACACGGACCTTAACAAGGCTTGTCCGGCTGATCCATTTGCTCTCCCGCATATTGATCAGATCATTGATGCTACGGTGGGGTGTGAAAGTTTGTGCTTCCTGGATGCGTACTCAGGTTATCATCAAATCAAGATGGCGGTTAACGACCAGGAAGAAACGGCTTTTATTACACCCTTTGGGGCGTTATGTTATGTCTCTATGCCTTTCGGGCTCAAAAGTGCCCAGGCGACTTACCAGCGATGAGTGCAGAACTGCCTTCACAGTCAGATTGGTCGTAGTGTTCATGCTTATGTAGATGACATCATGGTCAAATCCAGAAAGAAGGAGACTCTCTTGGAGGATTTAAAAGAAACTTTTGATAATCTCTGGATCTACAAGATGATGCTTAACCTGACCAAGTGTGTCTTTGGTGTTCCAGCAGGCAAGCTTTTGGGTTTCCTGGTCTCCGAGCGTGGTATCGAGGCTAACCCGGACAAAATCAAGGCTATTACCTCTCTGGGAGAGCCGGCTTGCATTAATGATGTTCAACACTTGGCAGGGCGGATTGCTGCGTTGAGCCGGTTCATAAGCCGTCTTGGAGAGAAGGCTATTCCTTTATATCAAATGATGAAGAAGACAGACAAATTTTTCTAGAGTAAAGCGGCGGGTGAAGCACTTGAGGCGCTTAAAAAACAGCTCACTAAGCTGCTAGTGCTGGCTGCTCCGGCTGAAAAAGAGTCGTTACTCCTTTATGTGGCGGCTAATAACCGGACAGTGAGTGCTGCAATCATGGTCGAGCGCAAGGAGGCTGGAAAGGAGTATCCAGTGCAAAGGCCGGTTTATTATATCAGTGAGGTCCTGACAGAGTCTAAGCAAAGGTATCCACATTGGCAGAAGCTGGTATATGGTGTCTTCATGGCCAACCGCAAGTTAAAACACTATTTCTTAGGGCACCAGATAACTGTGGTCAGTTCTGCTCCGCTTGGGGATATTATCCAGAATAGAGAAGCCACAAGAAGGATTGCTAAGTGGGCATTGGAGCTGGGACCTCTCAATGTAAAATATGTGCCTCGCACTTCTATCAAGTCCCAAGCCCTTGTGGATTTCATAAATGATTGGACGGAGTGTCAACCTCCCGAGGAAAAGCCGGATAACACATACTGGACTATACACTTCGATGGATCCAAGCAATTAGAGGGATCAGGGGCAGGAGTTGTTCTGACATCCCCCAAGGGTGATAAATTTTGTTATGTGCTCCGGTTGATGTTCCCCTGCACTAACAATGCGGCTGAATATGAAGCTTTGCTTCATGGTCTTCGGTTAGCCAAGGAGATGAATTTGAGCCGAGTCAGGTGTTTGGGCGACTCAGATCTGGTGGCTCAGCAAGTTTTGGCACTTGGGATTCCAAGGACCCACGGATGGCGGCTTATCGTCAGGCGGTTGATGTTATTGCAGGGCACTTCAAAGGATATCAGGTAGATCACATTGATCGTCGTAGAAATGAGGCGGCTGATGCCTTATCATGATTAGGCTCTCAACGAAAGCCGGTGTCACCCAATGTCTTTTTGGACGTCCTATACCATCCGACTGTCAAGATACCTTCAGAAGAAGATTTGGTTGTTCCTAACCCGGAGGCAGAATTCGTGGCGACTCTGCATGCTATCCCAGATTGGACTATTCCCTATTTGGCCTATTTGACCCGGGGCGAGTTACCTGAGGATGAAGACCTAGACAGAAAGATCACCCGGTGTTCTAGGTCCATGACAATAGTCAATGGTGAGTTGCATAAATGTAGTGTGACGGGAGTCTTTCAACGTTGTGTTTCACCAAAGGAGGGCCGGCAGATCTTGAATGAAATCCAGACTGGCGATTGTGGACACCACGCCGGCTCGAAATCTTTGGTGGCCAAGGCTTTCCGGCATGGGTTTTTCTGGTTGACGGCTCATAAAGATGCGGAGGACCTAGTCTATAAGTCCGACAGGTGTCAGAAGTTTGGCTGGCGTGCTCATATCCTGGCTCAGGAGTTAAGGATGATACCAATTACTTGGCCATTTGTGGTCTGGGGGCTTGACATGGTGGGACCTTTCAAGAGATCCAAGGATAAGAAAACACACCTCCTGGTGGCGGTGGACAAGTTTACCAAGTGGGTAGAGGCAGAGCCGGTCAGCAAATGTGACGTGGCTACGCCGGTTTTATTTATCAAAAAGTTGATCTATCATTTTGGTTACCCACACAACATCATCACTGATAATGGTACAGATCTATCCAAGGGGGCTATGAAAAAATTCTGCGACGAAGAGCATATCTGGTTTGATGTTTCAGCAGTGGCGCATCCACAATCCAACGGTCAGGTGGAGCGTGCCAATCAGGAAATTTTAAGAGGGATTAAACCGCGGCTTATGGTTCCTTTGTAGCGAACACCCGGGTGTTGGGTAGAAGAATTACCCTCCGTCTTATGGAGCATCAGGACCACCCCTAACAGATCTACGGGTTTCATGCCTTTCTTTATGGTGTACGGAGCCGAGGCAGTTTTGCCCAGTGACATCCGGCATGACTCGCCAAGGGTGGCGGCTTACGTGGAGGCGGACAATGAGACGACACGTCAAGACGCATTGGATGCTCTGGAAGAGGCGCGAGAGTTAGCAGCGGCCCGGTCGGCAATTTATCAACAAGACTTGCGTCGCTATCACAACCGCAGGGTCAAGACCCGGACGTTCCAGGAGGGCAACTTAGTGCTCCGGCTGATTCAGGACCAGACAAATATGCATAAGCTCTCTCCTCCATGGGAAGGACCTTTTGTAGTCAGCAGAAATCTCAACAATGGGTCATATTACCTCATCGATATCCGAGATGACTCAGATACGGCGGGTCAGAAGACCCGCCGGCCATGGAACATCGCGCATCTCCGGCCTTATTTCACTTAAGGGTGTAGAGACTCCTCATCGAACACTATCATTGTACACGTCACAGTTATATCAAATAGTGTCACTGCCAAAGTAAAATCCCGGCTCAGGAAAATGAGCCGTGGCACCAGGCGTTATGCCACAAAATCCCGGCTCAGGAAAATGAGTCGCGGCACCAGGCGTTATGCCACAAAATCTCGGCTCAGGAAAATGAGCCGCGGCACCAGGCTTTATGCCACAAAACAAAAAAACGGCTCAGGAAAATGAGTCGTGGCGAGGGTGGCTTCTTACCTTTGGGTACATCTTCTAATGCCTATTCGTCGGCGGGTTACGCCATACTGCTGAGGGGGGCTTCTTACCGACGGGTATCGCTTCTAACACCCTATCGGCCGGCTTTATGCCAAATTTCCGGCTAAAACATTTAGCCGCGGTTTTGAGAGGTTTTTTACCGACGGGTAGCTAACGTCTCATGACCCGCGAACGGCGGCTTCTTACCTTCGGGTATAGCTTATAATGCCTATTAGCCGGCTTTAGGCCACATAAAACGACTAAGGTAAATTAGCTGCGGCGAACGGCGGCTTCTTACCTTCGGGTATAGCTTATAACGCCTATTAGACGGCCTTATGGCACAAAAATCCGGCTCAGGAAAATGAGTCGTGGCGAGAGCGGCTTCTTACCTTCGGGTACAGCTTCTAACGCTTATCCACCGGCGTTTATGTCGTATTATTACCTATGGGTGTATCTTTTAAAATGCCTTATCGGCCAGGCTTTATGCCATCTCCGGCTAACCAGATTAGCCGTAATCGCCAAAAGGAAATCACCACCTCTGGGTATAGTTTACCTAATCTTGGCCGCAGGTGTCTTCTATGATGACAAAGCAATATAAAAGGTTCAAGAGCATACAAAGACAATGGCAGCTAAAAAGCCGGATCATCTTATAAAGCATAATGACACAAGGTTCAGGAGAAGCAAAAGTAAACATCTAGTCTATTACATACACTCCCAGAGGAGCTCAGAATTTCAGACAAGTCTTTTCAAACGCCACACGGTGGGTTAAGGAGAGTTGGTTGTTACAAGTTTTTCCAAGAAGGGACTAACTAGCTGCCAGGTCATCCTGCTCCGGCTCTTCGGTGGCCCCGATCTGGAGGTTGTCCAAATCCCAGTTGCAGTTCGTTAGAGCCGCAAAAGAGCCTTTGTCAAAATAAGGAGACGGGTCAAGGTCAGGAGCGAAGAAGTCCTTACTGCGGGCAGGCGTCAAGTCTTTGCACTCGTAAAGTGGGCCACGAATTCTTTTTTGATCCGGGCCATAAGCCGCCTGGTAGGTCATCGGATCAGCTTCTTCCGCTAAGATGGAAGCTAGTACTCGGGATTCCTTCACGCACCGGCTGTAGTCAGCATCAGTGAACTCTGAACCGTCGTCTTTCTTTGAAGGGAAGCCATCCATCATCTCGGCTGATGTTAGACCCGGAGAAAAGGCCAAAGCCCGGCTGATGCCCGCAATGGCCCCTTGGTGGGCGGCTGACTTCTTGAGTTCGGCAATCTGCTTAGGCATGGTGGAAAAGAGCTCCAAGACGCCCTTGAGAGTCGCCGAAATCTTGTCTTTGTATTGCACGGCTTTAATAGTGCACATCGTGCCGCAGTATAGTTGCTCGGTCAAAGTGTAGATGGCCTTCAATGGCAGCAGACTATCAGAAGCCAGTTGCCGGCTCCTAGGGCCTGCATAAGATGGACATTTCAGGATGAGTCGCCAGTACAAGTGTTATATAGCCATTAAAGCACAAGTTGTCAGAAGCTTACCAAAGAGGGAGGCTATCATCTTGGTAATGTGGCGCTTCAGGTTTGGAGTTCATCGGATACAGCTATCAGCCGTTGATCGGCGTCATCCACCCGTTTGGTCAAAGAGATCTTCTCAGACTCAGCTGACTCTTTAAAAGCAGCAAAGTCGGCCTTGATTGTGGCCAACTCCTCAGAAAGGAGCCGGCACTTTTCATCGGTGGCACTTCGAGCCGTTTGTTGAGCCGCCAGGTTGGTCTTCAGATCCGTCAACTGCGACCCAACCTCGTTTAAAGCTTCCTATGGCATATCAAAATGCAGAATAAGAAGCCAGGATGGAATTTTTTCAGATGATGAAGATTAAGAGAAAATTATGCAAGTTTCAAGCAGATTGCAAGCAATATGTTTGACACTTGGGGGCTAATGTATATTTGATCTCCAAGATTACAGTGCAGTTCCGGCACATCTTCATCAAGTTAATCCGGAACTTGGGGGCTACAATTGGCTCTTAAAAACTATCCACACTGAAGCTCCGACTCAACTTTATCAAAATTGAGTCGACCCTTGGGGGCTACAATTGGCTGTTCAAACTATCTACAATGAAGCTCCGACTCAACTTTATCAAAGCTAAGCTGGCCCTTGGGGACTATGGATTTAGATTTTCTGCAGAGGATCAGGAAAGACCCGGTTCAACGCTTAACTAGATTGAGCTGGCCCTTGGGGGCTAAATAAGGTTATAGCAAGAAGAGGAGTACCGCATATTTTTTCTTCATCAAGCTGACCAGCCGAAGCTCCATATCTCGGCTGGTGGAAAGCCGATTCACATAACCAGCGTGAAGTTCTTCGGCCGTCATCTTCTCAAAGGAAGAAGAGTCAAAATCCAGTTTCTTTGAAGCCTGGCCGGCTCTTTATGCCTGGTCAGCACGTGAGCCGGAGGAGACTGAAAGGCAGACCCGGTGATCACGACATCCGGAATTGCAGTGGTCTTAGTCATCTAGGAAGGACTCGGTGGTTTCGAAGGACCCCTTGGAGGGCTCTCCGGGATGTTATCTTCAACAGCCGGCCCAGTGGATGCGGCTGGCGGATCTACATCCGATCGTGACTCTTCCGGTTGTTCACGCTCTGGCTCTTGGGCTGCAGGGCTAGGGGAAGACTTGTTCGTCTTGCGATGCTTCGCTTGAGCATTTTAAATGTGAGGATCAGAATCCAAAGGATACTACTGTCGCATAAAGAGTCGGATGTCATAATGGGAAATACTTATAGCGGGTTGATCTTGGGAGGCGGCAGAGCGGTCGCCGAAGAGTCGCCAGAAGAGGGTGATTTCTGAGAGACAATTTAAGAAAGATGAGACAGCGTCGAGGTCGCAAAGTGAAATTAATTAAAACGGAAATACATACCTCTTCGGGGCGATTCTTCGGAGCTGGCGAGTTTGGTAAGCCGGACATAAGTTCAGTAGAACCAGCGCTCCGGGTCTGGCGACGTTCAACCTGTTGTTGTTTTTTCAAAAGAAAATCAGGATCCAGATAAGCAAGAGGATGAGAAAGAGGAACTTTTCCGATAACCCGCCGTGGCCTCCGGGGAATAAAATATTCTGAGCCGGAAGAAATATAGATTACCTCAGGGGCATTGGCGCAGCTTGTTTCAACATCATCCTGTGAGTAAAACAAGTGTAAGTAAAATAAGGTAATAAAATGGTAGAAAGCAGCCAAGGTGTACCTCTGAGCCGGACGATTGCGGCGGGTCAAACCATCCTTCTTGTGGGGCGGTCTGCTTAGGCTTCTTAGCCAAAACTCTCTTCTTGGGCTTCTTCAAAGGAGGAACATACTCCTTCTAGAAATCAGAGTTGGCCTGGAAAGGTTAAACCAGTTAAACAGTAATGCATGAGAAAGGTATAAGTGACAAGGAGAAAAGTGGTGAAGAGTCTCCTTACATCTGGAGCCGGATTTTTGGCGTTAAAAGGCGCCAGGCCAATGGCGCTGCATGATCCGGATGCTTCATGGACAAGGCTCCGGATGACGGTGGTGATGTCATCCTCTGTCAGGGTTGATTGGCTGAAGCATAGTGAACTATCATACTTGCCTTTGTATTCACACATGAGCCGGCTTCTATGACTTAAGGGCATAATCTGCCAAGAAATCCAGCAGTGGATCAGATCCATCCTGGTTAAACCATTGGCCATGAGGGCCTTGATCTTGGCGTGAGCCGGCTCGTACCTTGCACGTTCCGAAGCTGACAGCCGGCCCGGAAGCTCTGAAGTTTTCTTGAGCCGGGAGGGACGATAACCCGGCAATGGACGGTCATTCTCAGGAGAGGTATCCTTGTAGTAGAACCAAGTCTTGTTCCAGTCCTTTGGATGACTCGGCATCTGCATGGCTGGAAAAGTAATATCCCTACGCCGTTGAATGGAGATCCTGCCAAGCTCTAGACTCGGACCGGTTTTCACCTCAGTTTGCCGATTGGCATAGAAAAACTCTCGAAATAACCCCACAGATGGCTTGGCTTGCAGATAGACTTCATAGAGCACTTGAAAATTTCATATATTGGAGACGGAGCTGGGGGCTAAGTCTTGGGGGTGAAGCTTGTAAAAGTGAAGGACATCACGAAAGAACTTTGAGCCGGGGGGCACGAATCCTCGCTCGATATGGTCGGAGAAGACCACTACTTCGCCTTCTTGAGGAGTGGGCCACGTTTCATCACCCAGGGCCCGCCAATTAAGGACCTCCTTGGAAGGAAGGGTACCCGTGTGAACAAGATCCAATAAGTATTCCTCTGTGATGCAAGACCCAACCCAGTTGCATGAGTTGGAGGCGCGAGACATGCTGGCGGCTTAACGACTGTGCAAATTAAAAAGTATGGCGAGTGAAGAGCAAAACAAATATCTACGATGTCTTAGAATTTTAAAGGGTTCTACAAATAATATGCCAGCTGATGAGAGCCGGAGGGGCCTGGTGAGTCAACAAGGAAAAGAGGAGGAGCAAAAAATGGCTAAGTCCTAGGAAACAGATTTCGTGGAGTTCAGCTAAAATAACAGATCTACAAAAGCAGGAAAAATGCCTCTATTTTTAGACCTAAGGACAAACGGGCGAGGCGGACGAAAACCTAAAATGGCAGGCTAAGTAGGGGCTGATCTATGTGTTCTTACTCATTGCCTATTATACAGCGGCACCGCGAGGTCGGGCGACGGGCCGGAGTTTATACGCTGAGCGCGGCCGTCGGCAATGGAGTTCGAGTTCTAAGCGACGACAGCAGCGGAGCTTATAGAAACCCTACCGGAGACGGTTATGGGTCTAAGGGAAGAAGACGTACCAGCAGCAGGAGCGCGAGATGGGCTCTGGTTCGCAACAGGTTGATGCAGCGGCCAGTCGACGGCAAGACGGAGACGGTGCCGAAGCAGGAGCGGAGGTATCGGAGAAGAGGGAGATGACAGCGCGAGCGGGAGAAAAGAAATGCCGCCCATAGTAGTCCTATTTAAAAGGAAAACGAGGCAGGCGACAAAATCTAGGCGACACAAATCGTCCGACCGAGGCGGACGCCTCGATTTTTGGGCTAACCATTTAATGGAAGGGTTTGGCGGTGCGTCAGCAAATCCTTTTTGCAGAGTCCACATGACGTCACGGCGGGTCACTACCGGGCGACTCATCGAGGAACAGAAGAGAAGGATGAAATGAGCAAGCTCAAATCAACCTGGGGCGTAATGTTGGGGATATAACCCCACGATGAGACCCGCCCTGGAGGGCTCCGGGTTAAACCGGATGGCTCGTAGCCAGCCCAAGGATGAGCCGTGAGAACCGGAGGGCCCAACAAGCATAGCGGCTCATAGGATGGGCCGGCAGGATGGCACGGATGAGAAGACCCGGGCGTGTAAGCCGCCCGAGGACAACTTGCTCAAGATAGGCAAGAGAAGATAGAGGCAGACTCGGACGTGTAATGAGAGTCGGCCACAACTTGTATGACCCGTGGTCTTGACCTTAGTATATAAAGTCAAGATCCAGGGCGACTTAGAGGTCAGGTTATTGAGAGCTAGGTCAAGCTTTAGCTCCCTTGTAATCGATACAACAAGCAATACAAACACAAGCAGGACGTAGGCTATTACCTCACCTTGAGGGGCCGAACCTAGGTAAACTCGTGTGCTTCGTCCGTGTTTAACCCCTTTGAGTCCATCATGTTAGCGATGGCCTCGAATCCAAGTCCGTTTACCCAGACATCTGCTGTGATAAATCCACGACACACACAAATATTGCAAAGGAAGAAAACAAAAGAAACAAAAAAAGGAAAAACAGAAAAAATGGGGAGGGGTTCGGATTCGGACCCGCAACCTCCTGGTTGCCTCCCCACACACCACACCACTGGGCTACGAGCACGGCTGGTAACAGAGGAGGGGCACCTGCCCTCTAATACACGCATACAGATACAAAAGCCTGACGAAACTGAACCCGAACGAGCAGCTACAGCAACAGGCAACGGAGGCGAGCGGCTCCGGCGATCTATGGCAATAGCGCGCGATAGGAAGGACGCGGGGCTCCCGGGCACTATGGGGTACCCATCCCTCTGCTCATCCTGCGATGAGGGGGACAGAGGCGAGCTCAAACACGAGCTTTTCTGACCGGTGGTGACACGAGCACGACGGCGACGCACTAGCTACAAAGGAAGGAGGCTGCGCGTTGACTGCTCACCTAGGGGAGGACGACGGCAACCCTGATGCGCGGAGAGGAAGGAGAGGCGAAGACGCGGCGTCGACGAGGAGGAAGAAGACCAGCAACGACCACTTCAGGAGCACAACGGCGCCGAGGAAGAAGACGACGCTTGAAGCCTCCCACGACACCCGAGTGCCGGGAACAGGATGCGGGAGAGGTCCTTGAGCCCCGCGACATCTCCGACGAGGATGGCTCGACTCCTGCGGCGAGGACGACAGCGATTGACGGCGCTGTTCTCTCTGAACTCTGAACTACAGAGACTTACCGGAGGGGAAAGAAGAGAGGAGAGGAATGGAGAGGCTGGCGGCGGCGCAGGAGGACACGCGGAACCCTAGATGGGGAGGCACGAACGCCGAGGGGCCTAAAAAGGAGGGGCCAGACGGCGAGACGACGGCGACAGCTCACGGCAACGCGCCTCCCTGCCCTGCTCCCACTCTTTGAACCTTACGGAGGAGAACGGGAGCAGGTGGCCGTCTGTTCCTGCTGGGCCTGCGGGAGCTGCTGGGCCGTGCTGAGAGGCAAGCCACTCTGCTATCTCTCTCTCAGAAAAGAAAACAGAGAAAGTTTTCTCTTTTAAAAACAACACAGCACAAGGAAAAATCCCAGAGATAAAATAAAGGAGTTTTTGGGCAAACAAAAACACCTTTGTAAAGAAAATAATATGCTCCATTTAATAAAAAATATTAAGTTGATTTTTAGGACAAGTAATTTTAAATATTTAAAATAGCAGCCCCTCTGTTATTTAAAACTCACAAGCATACAAACTTCAAACACCAAAACAACCATTTTCACAATTCATAAAACATATAGGGCTACCTCTTGAACATTTTTAAAATATTTTAAATAGCAACTTAATTCTGATTATTAAATAACATGGGAATTCAGGCATTATGATGGGGGTTTTGTTGAAAATAAAAGAGAGGGAAGAAAGAGGAGATTGCACACTTGAGCTCCATCCACCTCAAACCACATCACAACACTCACACACATAGTCACTTCACAACATGGCATGACATGATGGATGCATGATGCATGATGCATGAACAAGACATGGATGACAAGTTGCAAACATTCATTAAACTCATGGCACAAGGTTCATACAATAGGTTACATGCCAAATAAGGTAGGGACAGCACTTCGTCTATCACACGTAATCTCCTCACACCCTCGCATAATGCAAGATGTCGTGATTCCACTAAGGGACCCTTGAGGGTGCTCATCGAATCCGTCCAAACAAGGTTGGGGCAATCTCCACAACTTAACTGGAGGCTCCCAATGACACCACGAAGCTTCACCACAATGGATTGTGGCTCCGAGGTGACCTCAAATGCTCGGGGCAATCTTCACAACCTAATTGGAGACCCCAAAGCTTGCCCGGAGCTTTGTACCACAATGATTGAGCTTCGAGGCAACACAAGCCATCTAGGGCGCCAAGGAACCCAAGAGGAACAAGCTCTAGGGTGCTCAAACACCCAAGAGTAATAAGCTTCTCAAATTTCACTTACACGTATCACGGTGGAGAACTCAAACCTATGCACCAAATGCAATGGCAAGGGCACACGAAGTGCCCAAGTCTTTCTCTCCCAAATCCGTCCATAACAACTAATGCTATGGAAGAAAATGAGAGGAAGAACGAAGAAGAACACGAAGAACTCCGAGATCTAGATCCAAGGGGTTCCCCTCACTTAGAGGATAAAGTGATTGGTGGAAATGTGGATCTAGATCCCCTCTCTCTCTTTTCCCTCAAGAACTAGCAAGAATAATTGGAGGGATTGAGAGTTAGCAAGCTCGAAGAAGGTCAACAATGGGGGGCAAACTCGAGCTCAAAGGATATGGTTCACTTTATGTCTCACATAGACCATGGGTTAGTACACAAAGCGTAATGGACAATGCTTACCACACCATGGGATCACTTGATCCCTCTTGGTACTTCTTCTACGCTTTGTGTGTTGATCAACTTGATTCACTTTTTGAAGTAGTCTTGATCTACCTTGTATCTTATCTTCTATCTTCATAACGATGATGTCTTGAAGGTAAACATGAATGCTTACACAAAATTCTTCTTCAAGACATGCTTGTAATAAGCTCACATCCCACATGACCAATCTTTGGATAAACCTTGAATACCACATTGGTCACCATATAAACTCCTTGAAACCAACACATGTACTTCAAGAAGTGCCTATGGAAAAATCCTTCAAAAATAACTCAAGGCAACCATTAGTCCATAGGGATCGTTGTGGGAGTCCTGGATTAAGGGGTCCTCGAGGGCCGACCTATTTCTTATAGGCCGGACTATATGGGCCGCTTGCCGAACATTGATCGATCGAAGGCCCTGTCTCCAGGAAGGAAGCTTCGGGAATCGTGGCTTGTCCACCGCATTTGATGTAGAAAATAGGCATGTTTATCTCTTCGGCATGTAACCGACCATGTGTAAACCCTAGGTACCCCCGGCGTCTATATAAGCCGGAGGGTTTTAAGTTGTAGAGATAGAACAACTCATCTAGGGTTTAGCTCTTTGATCTCAAGGTAGATCAACTCTGTAACCTATACATCATAAATACAATCAAGCAAGACGTAGGGTATTACCTCCGTAGGAGGGCCCTAACCTGGGTAAAACCTTGTCCCCTTCGTCTCCTGTTACCATCGATTCTAGTCTCACAGCTCGGGACCCCCTACCCGAGATCCGCCGGTTTTGACACCGACATTGGTGCTTTCACTGAGAGTTCCGCTGTGAGCACCCAAGGAATCAATGTGTCGCCTTGTCATCAACGAAGAGGTCCACAACATGGACACTTTCGTCCCCAGATAGATCTTTGCCATAGCAGCGTTATGTTGCACGCCGACCAAACCAGCCATCTAGGCCATGTCGGAAGCTTCGCCCCCGGTGAAGAGATCAGATTCGAGAACCTAGAGTTCTCCGTGGATCCTAGGGGTGACTTGCCACTAACTGGGCTCGTAGTCTCACCTAACATACCCGAAGACTATGAGGCTTTAACCTCGAGCTCCGTTTTCGGTCACGCCCACGAGGTTAACTTCGGCGATGGCCCGACTTTTAGTCCGGGGCCGATCATAGTGCCAGAGGAACGGACAAGTGTTCTTGCCGAACACTCCACCCGTCTGGACACATCGGGGATCAACTCCGACACCTCCCCATGGTTTGAGCTGATTGAGCTCTCGACATTGAACAAGGCCTTAGATCGGATCTCGTCGATAAAAATTACCAACGATCCAACCCCGATATGTGCTCAGACCGGACATAAAGCAGGCCAAGACGAATTTTTTGACCCACCCACCACCCACTTCATCTCCACAGTCGAAGACTTAACCGACATGTTGGACTATGCCTCTGACGAGGTAGAATACATGGATGAAGAAGATTGCGCCCCGACCCCCATCAATACCGGGCGATGGGCCGCCACCTCCACATACGATGTCTACATGGTAGACACCCCTGCCGCTAATGGCGAAAAAACGCCTAATAATGATGGCGACAAATCAGGCAACACACCATCAAGGCGCCGGAAACCGCATAAGCGGTCCAAAAGCAAAAAGGGAAGGAAAGCCATTATCGGCACCGGGGATGGAGATACCCCTGAGGACCGTGGCAATCCCGATATCCCCTAACACCCGTTAGAGGGTCAGGAAAGGCCTGAGGACCAGCGCAACCCCGATGACTTCCAATTACCTACCTCTCGTCGAGGAGGAGGACATCCCGGAAGCCGATGACCTAGACATTCCTGATAACTCTGAAGATCAGGAACTGTTCAGACAACATCTCATAGCAACGGCCCGCAGCCTGAAAGCGAAGGAACAACAACTTAAAGCCGAACAAGATGACCTCAATGATTGATGGACAAGAGTCCTCTCAGCTGAGGAGGGATATGGTATCGGTATGTCGGACTAACCTAAGAGTTATCCACAACGAAGGTTGATGCTGCAATTCGATAACGAGCTCACTGATACCCCGCCTCCCAAACATACCCCATACGACAAGCCGGACCGCCCTCCTCACGGGCATGATAGGACGGATGACGACACCGGTTATATACCGGCTATGCCTCGGAGAAGGGGAAAGGAGCCATTAGAGCCCAGTGACACGTTTGACCTACGAGACGACCTAGACTACACAGCAGGTCGCACAAGATTCATCTACGGATCATGAGGCTACTCTCCCAATAGATGGGAAGGGTATAGACCATGAATCGATCGCAATAACAGAGGCCGGGAACGTAATCGAGCTAGGACAGACGCCGAATACAGGCGTGACATAGCTCGGGTTCGAGCCTCCGCTCACCCTCTGTGTTTCACGGATGAGGTGATGCCACATTAGTTCCCAAAGGGGTTTAAACCCATGAACATAACAACATGATGGGACAACTGATCCAACCGTATGGATTGAGGACTTCCTCCTCCACATCCACATGGCACGAGGAGATGATCTCCATGCCATAAAATATCTCCCCCTAAAACTCAAGGGGCCAGCTTGGTTCTAGTTAAACAACCTCCCCAAAAACTCCATCGGATGCTAGGAAGACTTAGAGGATGCATTCTAATCTAACTTCCAAGGCACCTATGATCGGCCGCCGGATTCCTCCAACCTAAGCAACGTCATACAGAAGCCCGGAGAGTCTGCGCGACAATTCTGGAACTAGTTCTTGACCAAGAAGAAACAGATTGTCGACTGCCCAGATGCTGAGGCAATAGCCTCTTTCCGGCATAATATTCGGGATGAATGGCTGGCTTGCCAGCCCGGCCAGGATAAACCTCAGACTATGTCCGCCCTTACTTCCCTCATGACCCGCTTTTGCACGGGCGAAGATAATTGGCTAGCATGACGCAGCCACAACTCTGAAGACCCCGGAACCTCCAAAGTTCATGACAGCAATGGGAAACCCAAGCTTAACAAGAACAAGCGCCGACAGAACAACTGTGATGTCGATGATATGGCTGTTAATGTCGGCTTCCTATATTCCCGACCTAGGCAGTAGAAGAAGCCTCCTAAAGGCAATCGCGATGGATCAACCCCGCTGGAGAAGATCATGGAAAGGCCTTGCCAAATCCACAGTACCCAAGAGAAGCCCACCAACCACACACACCGCAACTGTTGGGTGTTTAAACAGGTTGGCAAGCTCCCGCCCGAGGATCAAGGCAAGATCCCTCGCAACAAGGACGAGCATGAGCCTCGGGGTCCGATTGGTGGCGGACAAGAGAAATTCCCTCCAGAGGTCAAAACAGTAAACATGATATACGCCACCCATATACCCAAGAAGGAGAGGAAGCATGCCCTTCGTGATGTATACACTGTAGAGCATGTAGCTCCGAAGTATAACCCCTGGTCGGCATACCCGATCACCATCGATCGACGTGATCACCTCACATGGGGGTTCTTGGGGGTTCGGCCTCACTCGTCCTACTGAGGGCATCTCCGGAGCGCACCACACCATGGGGGTTCAGCCGCACTCTTCCTAGACACCATCATCGATGGGTACCACCTCATAAAAGTCCTAATGGATGGAGGAAGTAGACTTAACCTGATTTACTCAAACACGATAAAAAAGATGGACATTGATCTATCAAGGATCAAACCCAGCAACACTACCTTTAAAGGAGTGATACCAGGTGTCGAGGCCTGATGTATGGGCTCCATAACCCTAGAAGTTGTGTTTGGCTTGCTCGACAACTTTTGCAGTGAAGACTTGATCTTTGACATTGTGCCCTTCCATAGCGGCTATCATGTCCTGCTCGGCCGGACAGCGTTCGCTCCCTTCAACGCCATACCGCATTATGAATACCTCAAGCTCAAGATGCCCGGCCCCAAGGGGGTTATCACTGTTAACAGCAACACGGAGCGCTCTCTATGAACCGAGGAACATGCGCTGGCCCTGGCAGACAAATTTAACTACAAAGATGATCGGCAAGCTCCGACATCTGTTGTAAAGGCGCGCAAGATTGGGAAGTGACCTCGGCTTCAGTCTGAACTCTCAAAGCCTTCCTCTCCCCTTAAATAGGGAATCGCACCCACCGCACAACCCTAGGACCAGCGAAGTACGTGCCAAGGAGGCACAACTTTGCACTTAAAATTCCATGGGTAGCAGTGAGGAAACAAAGGTGGGTGTCCGGCTGGACCGAACCACTACCATTAACATGTCTTCGGACACAACGCAGGTACAATTGAAAGGCATCCCAATGGTGTAAAGCTCATCAACACTTCAGCGACTTCTCAAGACCTTGTTTGCAAGAACCGATTGCCAAACAATATCACTCATTAAGGTGTACCAAGATGCAGGAGTATATAAGCAATGGGGCACACCAAAGACTTTAGGTCACGAATTGAAGACCCCTGGTACAACCACTCCTGTAAAACTTCTTCCCTTTTTAACATACATGTAAGCGGTTGCTTCAGCAATCCAAGTAAAAAGAGTTATTGAGAAAAATATAGCATCATTATACATGTTTGCCTTGTTGTCCTTTTGGGCACATATTTTGCTTTTCTCTCTCTTCTCGTGAAACAGTTCGGTATGTTACGACGCAACCGGGTAATAGACATGGGGCTCGAATTTAAAAACAAATCGCCTTACGTACATCTTATTATGTGTTTGGCGTCTTGGAATTCACTTTATATGCATTGGTTCTGAACTATGTATTGGGTCAATAGTTGGGTTGCCCGACTCCTGTGCTTGCCCCTTTATGTTCCGCTCATTCGGCTAAAAGGGCAAAGGGAGAACCCCTACGATTGTGTTTCCGGATAGTCTGGTTAAGCACCTCAGGGGAGAAAGCCGAAAACTGACTGTCATAGATGCGAGAGCTGGTCTGTGAATTCGAGCTTGAAGTGTTATAGTTACATCCTCATCAGAGGATATTCTATGTTATATGAGGGGTTTGTTCTTTATGCAAACCATGTGATTATGGCCTTAGCCACGGTTCATCAGAACATCACAAACATTCCGGGGGCTAGTCATCAGCCCCTCGCAGTCCTTTTCGTGCCCCTATAGCTAAGTGAAAGAAATAAAGCACTATAGTCTGATTGCCTAGTCCACCGCACTCTACTGCCTTCGGGTTCCAATCACTCGGCTAAGGGACATAGTGCATTGGCAGAGACACCCCATGTAGTATCTACATGGGGGTTGAAGCCGACGACTCGCATCTTTCAGTTTCAAACGGCCACACAGGAGTTATAAAGGAATACAAAACATTGAAAGCATGATAAATTATAATATTAAAATTTTAAAAATTTCTTCGGACACATTACAACTTATTCATGCATGTTATGATTTGAACATTGTGACGCTATTGCCCGAGCACCTTCCATCACTCTAGCGAAGTACAGCTCGAGGCGCCTATGTTCCATCCCAGGAGGTGGGGGCAGTAGCTATCTTCATTGGATCTAGCCCCAGCCAATGCACCTTGGCCTTTGCAAGGGCCATCCGAACTCCCTTGATGTAGGAGAAGCACTTTAGAGCGTCGAGGCAGGGTGCAGCGTCGATCAACCTCTGCAGCAGGCTGAAGTAGTTGTCGGGCAATGGCTCGTTGTGCCACAACCGGATGAAGAGGTCCTTCATGGCCGGCTCTGCCATCCGGTGAAGCTCCATCACCTGCTTTAGCTGCTTGACGAGAAGAGGAGAGCGCTCGAGGGCGTCAAACTGTGCCCAGAATAGGTGCGCTTCGTCTCCTTCTTCCCACGAAGCATAGAGCTTCTTCGCGTCCGCCATGCTCTTCTGAAGGTAGCAGGCGCCTGAGGAACGCCACACCCGGGTAAGCATCTTGAACTTGCTATCCCCGAAGACACACTACAATAAGTACGACTTACCATCCATCATGCCCTTCGCTTGGCAGACCTGCTCCTCAAAGAACCGCCTATCCACCCGCTCCTTTTGGAGATCGGCTTTTAGGGTGGATAGTTCGGCTACGCGTTCCTTGACTTTTTGCTCAAGGACCTCCGACTTGTGGTTGGTGTCCTTGAGCTCCTACTGGATATCCTGCACCCGCACCTCATGTTTATCATTGGTGGCTCTCAAAGCTGAAAGCGCGGTGGTCGCTCGTCCGGCCGCCGCCCTCTCAACCGCCGCCTCATCCTTGCCCTCCTGCATCTTGACCTTGAGCTTTTCCACCTCCTTTGCCGAAGCTGTTTGACCATTAAAACTATGAAAAACTGCATTGACGGTATTCCTACAAAGGTGTTTGGATGTTGATTCAAACTTACATTACACCTTGTCGAATCTTTTGTTGAGGGCATCAAGCTCATATTCGGAGCTTTTGAGCCTCCGATTCAGCTTGTCCAGCTCGGCGCCATTCACGGCCACCACTGATGACGAAGCCTGTAATACACTAATCCTTGTCAGGTTACATGGATACCATACTTCCAAATTGTTGTCAATACAATCACATTTCTGGTGCTCTTAGGGGTTATTCGAACATTCCGAACATACATTTTTGTATGTAGTTCGGAAACGAATCCATGATTGACACCTAGGTAAGTTTTTTCAAAATCACCTAGGGCTCGGGAGCTACCATGTATATAATCATAAATAAACATTTTTGCAGATAAGAGTGTCGCGTGACTTACTTGAAAGCCTGTCAAAAGACCGTTGAAGGCCTCCTTCAGTCCGTTGTCGACGGACTGAATGCTCTGCAATACCTCACCCATAAGGGTGCGATGCTCCTTGGCGATGGAGGCTCTTGATAAAGCCTCCTCCATGACTGGCCACCCATTGGTCGGTGGGACCGATGATGATCGGATAACCTGATTACCAACCGGGGTTTGAACAGTTGCCTCCGGAGGCGTGGTGCGCTCCGAAGATGCCCTCAGTGGGGACTGAGCGGCTGCTCGTTCGGTCTCCTCAGTATCCGGGTGGGGAACCTCCCCCGATCATTGGTGACCGAGGCATTAGCCTTAGCCATGATGTCTTCTCCCCCGCCATCGGTGCCCAGCTCCATAGGAGCATGCTGGGACGACACCTCCATGGTGTCCTTCGTGGCACCTGGAGTGGCGGGATGTGACGCATTCCCGCTCTCCGCTAGTTCGGCGGGCAGGGTCTCCCCATCCGAAACCTGGTCGGTGGGGAGCACGCACGAGGGGCTGCCAAGTCGATAAATGCCTGCATATTGTTAAATTATGAATTTATCAATGACAACTAAAGGAGTCTTCGGATTCTCACCTCCGAGCAGGGGGCTTGACCCTTAAGCTCCTCCATGGAGCCCTCTCAAAGTCATCGGACTCGGTATCCGAGTCCAAACTATCGTCGGACAAGATTACCTGTGACCGACGTGCCCTCTTCGAGGCAGGAGAGGGTACCACCTCCACGGTGTCCGGTGACGCCGCTCTCTTTCTTGAGAGGGGAGAATCACCCTTCCCCTCGTCTTCGTCCTCATCCTCATGCTCCTCTTGATTCGAGGAGGCATGGGTTTCTTCAGACGCAGCCTCTGGCTAGTCCCTGATGCACAGGCCTTCTTGGCCTGGTTTCTTCTTCTTCTCTTTCTTCGCAGGCACCTCATAAAGCGCCTCGATGAGCATCTCCGCCAATAGCCCGGACATGGGGTCTTCGGGCTGAGGCGCCGGGCAGTTGATGCCCGTGGCTTTGCTCAGCCATTTCTGCAAAGAGTGATCGGAAAAGGTGTTATAAATCTTCTCTATGAAGGACCGAGCCGATCAAGCAAAATTATATCATACCTTGGAAGCAGGCTTGGCGGCATGCAGACCCTTATCTTCCTCCTCGGATGGCTAATCCTCTTACGGCTTGAAAAGCACCTTCCACAGCTTCTCTCGCGTAGTGCGGAAGAGGTGCAAAATCATGGGCGCGTCGTCGAGCTGACGCGCCCATAGAGGAGTATCCCGGCGCTGGCAGGGGAGGATGCGCCGCCAGAGCATAACCTGGACCACTTTGGTCAGTGCAATGTCGTTGTCAATCATAGAGCCGATGCGCTTCTGCAGGTCACTCACTTCCTTGTTCGGTCCCCAAATGAGGCCCTTATGGAGCCATGAAGTTAATCTGGTGGGGGGACCGGATCTGAATTCGGCAGGGGCAATCTGGCCTTCGTCCTGTTGCTCAGTGATGTAAAACCACTCCTTCTGCCATACCTTGATGGTGTCGATCAAGGTGTCGGATGGCCATACAACACGGGTGAGCTTGACGATGACAACTTCGCCTTAGTCTGCGTGTTTGCCACCAACGCACTTCAGCTTGACATTGAACACTTTGAGCCAGAGCCCAAAGTGTGGCTCAACCCGCAGGAACACCTCGCACACAAGGATGAAAGCTGATATATGCATGAAGGAGTTTGGCGGGAGGTCGTGGAAGTCAAGACCATAGAAAAACATAAGCCCCCTAACGAAGGGGTGGATCATGAAGCTCAGTCCCCGGATGAAGTGGGGGATGAAGACCACTCTTTCACCTGGCTTGGGAGTGGGGATCACTTGGCCCACCTCCGGCGCGCAGTGAGGGATGTTTGCGGGAAGGTAGCCGGCCTTCTTGAGGTCTTGGATGTCTCGATCAGTGATCGTGGAAGCCTCCCACTTGACATTGGAGCCTGCCATGGATGAGCTCAAAGGGGGAGAGTGGAAAACCTAGATATGTGCTTCGGAGACTCGGAGGAATGAGGAAGCAGAGGAGGGGAATGAGAGGTGTGGTTATGCCCTGGGGTTTTCTTTCCCTTTAATGAGGCTTGTCGCTATTTGGCCTCCCTCTGTTGTGTCGTGAATCCCTCCGCTTCCCGTTGCACGCGCATGATTAAACATATCATGTATAAAACGGGGAACAATCTGTGCATTGATAGATCATGTTGATTGAAATGGCCTCGAACCACGAATCGAGTCTTTGCAACTGGCCTAGCGGTCGTGGTGGGCCGTGACCTTTCGTCATAAAGGTCGTCAGGGAAGGTTGTTTTACCCCATGATGTTTGGCCTTCAGAGCCGACCTATTCATGATGTCCGGACATGCCACTATTGGGAAAACTACAAGTTGTCGGAGGGTGAACTAAATTTGGCGGGAAGAACTCACCTCGCAAGCCGAAGACTCTAATAACACAAAGCGACTAAAGCTAAGACCCTTGGCATTGGAGGCAAGTTTGGGGGCTACTGAGGGAGTCCTGGATTAAGGGGTCCTCGCGGGGGGGTGACCTGTTTCTTATGGGCCGGACAGTATGGGCCACTTGCCAAACATTGATCGATCGGAGGCCCTGCCTCTAGGAAGGAAGCTTTGGTAATCGTGGCTTGTCCTCCGTGTTTGATGTAGAAAATAGGCATATTTATCTCTTCATCATGTAACCGACCATGTGTAAACCCTAGGTACCCCCGGCGTCTATATAAGCCGGAGGGTTCTAGGTTATAGAGATAGAACAACTCATCTAGGATTTAGCTCTTTGATCTCGAGGTAGATCGACTCTGTAACCTATACATCATCAATACAATCAAGTAGTACATAGGGTATTACCTCCATAGGAGGGCCTGAACCTAGGTAAAACCTTGTCCCCTTCGTCTCCTGTTACCATCGATTCTAGTCTCATAGCTTAGGACCCCCTACCCAAGATCCGCCGGTTTTGACACCGACAATTGTCATCAATTACAAAAACCATATATGGATAAATGTGCTCTTACACTTAGGTTGGTCAGACGCACCCAACCTGAGTCTCGAGGTCTGTGCACACCGCTTTTGTGTTCCGAAGTATGCTCCCGAGCTAGGAGTTGATCCTCAGTCCGATTTTGCGAATCGACCTGAGTCTCAGGAGCTACTGGGATCATGGGTTTTATGTCATCCTTTAGGTGCATCTCGGGTTTTAGACCGACACACACCTTGAGGGCTATTGGCTATATATCTCGGCAAAGAATAAATTGCACCAATAAAAAATATCCACACAAAAATCAGCCCATGGTCGGGGTGGTGCACCACTTCGAAAGCAGTCGGACATAAAGCTTGGGCGCAAGTGGCTGGCTCCATAGAGAGCATTTCCGACATTAATCTCAGATGAATTCCTTCATTTTTTAAGGTCCAAGTTAGTTTATGATACATCAGACACTGACCATCGTTAGAGCTCGGATGCAGTCCAGTGTTGGAGCTCGGAAGCTGTCTGGCATAAAGCTCGGATTCGAATGGTTCATTCCATAGAAGACTATTCTGGCATTTAAGTTCGGATGGACTCATTCAAATTTTCAGAGGCCAAGGTAATCTATGATACCTCGGATGCCGACCATCGTCGGAGCTCGGCTACAAAAAGAAACCTCGGATGCAGTACAGTGTTGGAGCTCGGACGCAAGAGGATACCTTGAATGCCGAATAGTGTTGGAGCTCGGCTGTGGAAAGACATCTTAGATGTAGTTCGGTGTTGGAGCTCGGACACGAGAGGACGCCGCCGCACGGGAAACACTTCAAACCCCAGGTGTGGCGTACAAAAATTACAAGGCATTGATAAAGGCCAATAACTTAAAGGGGCTCCTCGGATGCCCAACATGTAAACTCTTCGGATTCATCTCGGCAATACTCAAGATAGGACATGGGAAGATCTGTTGAACCAGTTTTCAAGACCGGCGATCAAAGACGAAGAATTATTCAGAAGAACTGAGGAGCGTCCTCAACTTGAAGACCGGTTCATGGGGCTACTGACGGTGTCCTGGACTAGGGGGTACTCACTGCATCGTCTCCTGACCAGTGGGTCGGTCCGAGGACCCCCATGATGATTCGCTAATGGGCCACTTCGGGCAGCCCATGACGCATAGAAGGGAGATTCCACAAGACTTGGCGCACAATACAAGGACTCCTCTAAACCCTAGGCCTACGGTGCATATATAAACCGAGGCCAGGCTAGTCAATAGATCATTATATTACATCTCATATTCATTACTACAATCTTGTGGTAGATGCTTGTACTATGTACTATCCCCATATCAATACAATCAAGAGCAGGACGTGGGGTATTATCTCCTTGAGAGAGACCGAACCTAGGTAAAATCATGTGTCCATGTTACCATCGCTCCAAGACGCCTAGCTTAGGACACCTACTACGAGGTATGTCGGATTTGACACCAACACCCACCTGACCCATAACGTCAACAAAAACCGAAGCTATGTGTCACACTCTCCCGAAGCCACTCGGGATGAAACAGAGGCGCAAACGGCCGAATCACATCCGATCCAGCAATCTACAGGCATCAAGCACCCAATAAAGATCTCCGGCAAAACATTTTGGAACTCATCAACGGGCTGATCCATAAGGGCCGGCAACCAATAGAACACCATCTTAGAGATAAA
This sequence comes from Hordeum marinum, assembly GCA_022496015.1. Lineage (NCBI taxonomy): Eukaryota > Viridiplantae > Streptophyta > Magnoliopsida > Poales > Poaceae > Hordeum > Hordeum marinum. Next base: position 429,281,855 of record CM039675.1, read on the forward strand.
AGACCCAAGGATTGCGCCACCCACCAAACCTCACGTCGACCCGGACAGAGGAGACAAGGACGCACCAATGTGGCAGAGAAGGGAACTGCCACACAATAGGTAAGAGTACAATGGTGTCCGTCCCACACTATCGACTGCTGTTGTCAGAGGGTAGATGCTGCCACCCACCAGAACTGACAATTTAAGATCTGAGCATCGCTTGCCCATGGCACCTAGGCACCTAGGAACAGTAGCAACCGCACCCCTCCAAAGGAAGCCGAGGCCCACACGCATCCGCTCTCGGCCCTAGCCCCACGAGCAATGAGGACGACCCCCGCTAGCAGCACACCTGACGGTAGGCCACCACACTGGAGGACAGCCTAGCCTAGCCACATGCCCCTAGCCCATGTTGCTGCAACCCTTGGCCCCTTTTTCTGGGATCGGATGATGGAGCGCCACCGCAGCGTGCAACCTCGCCTTCCACACGCACATGGCCACGTCTGCCAGAATCGGGGCTCGGAGGACCCAAGAAGGTTTGAACTCTAGGTGCACTTGCTCATGACTTCTATTCTAACTCGCGAACCTCTGGTGACGCTGTAGCGAGCACGAGCTAAGGAAAAGAACGCAGACGCAGCGATTACCCAGTTTTGATCTGCCTCACGGTGTAAGACTCTACTCCTGCTTGTTTGAATTTCTTGGAGAGATGAGAAGTTCCAAAGGTGTGTTCTTGCTCGTCCTCTCTCATGGCAGAGGCATGATCTATCTTATACTGGCCTTGGTCCTCTTCCCCTTGAAATCACAAGGCAGGAAGGGTTGCCACAGAGTCCTATTTGAAGGGGGACAAGGTCACAGTCTATCCTGACAAAAGAAGTCTTTGCCTGCGAAAGATCATTGCCATGACGCTCGGTGGGCTCGGGGATGACCTCCGTCCTGGTAAACCCATGGCCTTGGTCTCCTTTCACCAAAGGGGAAACCTTTGGGATCGCTTTGGGGGCGGCCTAGCCTTGCTCCCTTAGTACAAAAGAGGAAAGACTCTCCATCTGTGCTCGCTGACACGACTCCTGGCATCGCCTCGCGTGGATCACATCACCCACGTGAGGTCATAGGACCGGGTGGCTCCACCGAGCCTCCATTGCCCAGTCCGCCCTGCGAAGGCTTCGGTGACGGCCTCGTGAGGCGGCCTCACGAGGGGGTTCTGCGAGGCCCCTAGCATTGCTCGGTGTGGTGCCCCTCACGAGGCGAGGGCCCTCGCGAGGGTCCTGCTCGTGAAGTTCCGATATGGGCCACCATGGGCTTGCGACTCGCGACGCAGCCCGGCCTACAGTCACGCGGGCTTGGGGACCCCTAGTTCCATGGGCCCGACGGTAGCCCCGGGCCTGCTGCGTGCACGATCTCGCCAATTGAGAAGGGGGGAACGTGATGGTGTGGGGCCCCAACCGCCTGCCGGTCAGGCATGACTCGTGGCGCACGACGGGGTGTGAGACGCCTCCACGTCCCCACGACGCCTCATCAACTACCCAAGCTGACACAAAGCATGCGCTCAGTACGGGGCCATCATTACGCTTCCTGAACTTGCGTCCATCCGTCGAAGGCGAGGGGGCGCGGTCGGGCATTCGCGAAATGCTATATAAGGCGAGGCGAAGGGCCGTTCCACCCATCAACCCCACTCTTGCCCTACATTCCCATTTACCGTTGCCGCAACAATGGTGCCCTTGAGGAGATTCTCCGCCGCCAAGAAAGAGAAGGCAATGATGGAGGAGGCAGCTCCGCTGCCGTCGGCGAGGGGGAGAAACCTCCCTCTCTCCTTGTCCGCCATGCCCGGGGCACCTCCCAGGGTGTGCGGGGCACTCGGTGATGTCGATCCAGGCTCGCTCAAGCAACCATGGAGGGAGACCAGCCCGCGAGCACGAACGCAGGGGGACGAGGCGGCCGCGGGCGAGGTAGGAGGGGTGGCATGGCCGCTCGGCTACCCTGGCCATGGATCCACTCTACGGATGCGGCCCGCGAGTTCATCGTGGGGATGGGAAGCTTGCCCCACACCTGGCTCTGACTTTCAAACTCCTTTGTGGGCGAGATAGCAGATCGCGCACCCCTAGGCCTATGGCTGCAGCGAGATGGCTACTGCAACGGGCCTTCCTGGGTGGCGATGGAGTTCAACCCCCTTGGCTTCATGTTCCTGAAGTGGGGTTGGAAGTCGTTTGCCTTTGCTCAGGGCTTGAAGAAATGGCACTTCCTCCACTTCAAGTTCGACGGGGCCACCACACTTTTCATGAAGATCTTCGGTGGAGCCGCTGGTCGCCTGGACTGCTGCATGAAGGGCAACAGCAGTGGTGACGACAGCTCTGCGAGCGATGATGGTGGCAGCGGTTCTTCCTCCTTGGGAAGTGAGAGCAACGACGACTCTGATGACTCTTGGGTTGGCCGCGTCAAGGAGGAAGACTCTGACTAGGCACAGGCAATGCTGGGGTCAGAGTCCTGGAGGCCAGGGTCGGAGTACCGGAGGTGGCACTGCTCAGGCCCCTTCCCTTCTCTTTTTCCTTCTTTCTTTCTGCAAAAGCCACTCTAGCCCTGCATGGGCATTTAAGAAGAATTATGGCCTTCGCGTGCTTAGTTTGACATTGTTCTGGTTTGAACAATGAGTTTGTCCTCAGTATTTCTTGTTATGATTAGTCCTCTCCTCCACGATCGCCTTAATGCCCTGCGCCATCATGACCCGACCTTTGAGATAGACTCAGCCATTGTCGGTTTGCCAGGTCATGCTGCCTGGGATGAGTCCAGGTGGTGAGGGGCCTGACACCCGGTTAGAGCTCCTGAGGCGCCATGCTTAGGAGATCCTTACCGACGCGCACGCAGCTCACGCGAGAGGAGAGGCTTCCTCCCGAAATAAAGAGAAACATCATCAAAGATCACCGAGCTACATGGGGTAGTTAACTTAACTTTTTCGGATGGTGTCGTGAGGCGGTTGAGGTTCGCGAGGGACTCATGCGGTGCAAGGGTGCATCTTCCTGAAGCTGCTTCCTTGGCCCATCTTCTATTCTGCGATGGATCAACGCCGACCCTACGAGGGATGCAAAAAAATTCGTTGCCCCTTGGATACCGTACTCATGTAGTTTGGGCTATGCCTCCGTTTCCGTGGTCTCCCCACGGGGACCTTCCCTTTCTCTTTTCTCGCCTAAGTGCTCTGCGTTGTCGAGGCCCAGCCCCCGAGCGAGCCTCAGCCGTCACTAGCATGTCCGGACGTGATGCCTAGGATGAGGTCAGGAGGTGCAGGGCTCCGGGAGCTAGCGAGTGTGCTCGAGGCGCAATGCTCAAGGACCCCCAGCCTTGGGGCTATCGACGCGCGAGCAGCTCAAGGGAGGTGTGCTAGCGATAACAAGGTCGTCCTGGGGGGATCCTGTGCAGAGAACACCCAGTTCTGGGCGATGTATGCTCGCTAGCATGTGCTCAGGTGTCGCACGAGGAGGCCCCTCCTATGCGCACAAGCACTGCACCCAACCCCCGCTAGCGTGAGGCCTGAGGGGGGACTCGCGAGTACGTGCAGCGGTAAGGGGTCGTTGGTCGTCTGGCCAGGCAGGATTCGCCCTGAGGGTGACGTGGCCCATGAGGGTGTTCTTAGTCGTCTTCTCCACCAGCGGAGCATGGGACTTTCACTGGGCGTGCGCACGAGCATGGCTCGATCGTTCCACCAACATGGAGCATTAGGCTTCCACTTGGGTGTGCATAGTCGCGGTTCGACCGTTTCGCTAGCACTGAGCATGGGGCTTTCACTTGGGCGTGGGCATAGTTGCAGTTCGACCGTTTTGCCAGCACTGAGCTCGGGCTTCCACTTGAGCGTGGGCGGGAGTCCTCCCGAGGCCATGGAATGGCGCACCGTGTGGCTCCGGGGCGTGTACAGCCCCACCTCATTCTTACATGAGTTTCACGGGAGGTGTTTGTGGAGATGACGGATGCCCCGGGCACAAGGCTCAGGGGATACTTCCTCGTCCTTCAGGCGATTTGAGCCTTGCTCCTGACATAGTTGTGCGCTCATGCCCCCCACGATACGGGGGCGACGCGCGCTAGGCGGTCGCCGATACGCTGTGTCCCAGGCGGCGGAGCACCAAGCTGATGACCACGCCCATCGGGCCGCACCCTGAGCTTCCCACTCGCAGCGGCTCCATAAGAGGGCTAGACACCAAGGACCTTCGTGAGGTGATGTGCACGAGGGGGGAGCCCATTATCTAGAGCTTGGTCACTTGGATTTATCAACGCTGCTAGGACAAACCCGAGCACATGCGTCGTGTCCAGCCCTCGGCCTAGGGGCTGTCGAGGGCACGACTATGACGACACAGCGATTTCGAACGTCGGCGAGGCACCAAAGCTCAAAACTTATGCAAACGTCATAAGCTAAATAAAAGAGATAACCAGATTCTATTCACAACGTGAAAGTGCCGACTTGAGGATAATATAGCCCGGGGGGCGTGCTTCACTTACACAAACCCAAAAGTCACTGGACGACCAGGCCGTTGTGAGGGGTGCGAAGCAGCTTGGTAGGGAGCGTCGTGGAAGTTCTTCAAGGGCTTTGCGGGGTGCAGTTGCGCCTCTGCCTGAGGTGCTGGATATACTCACGCATGGTCTCTTCGGGGAGGTGCTTCACGCGCTGCCGGTCATTGTCGGAGAGGGGGTGGTCATGTGCACCCTTGGAGTTGGTGGTGAACAACTCGCAAAGCTTGCTCCACGAAGAGACTGACTCCTCGGGCGGGCTCATGAGCACTCGCTCGTGCCGCCCTTGAGGACCGTGGGGAACCAGTTTGCCTTGGCGTTGTCATCGCCACCTACCGGCTCAACACTCAACACGTAGAGTCGGAGGAACTTTGTGGGGTCAGGGACATCATCATAGCACACGAGCAGCTCCGGCTCGAACTCGATGGGCCAGGTCACTTAGCGCAGCTCTCGCGCGAAGGCACGACATCTCTCTCCTCTCGGCGGAATACCATGCATGGGGGGAGCCTGGCCCTCAACCTTGGTCACCAGGGCGTCCCGAGCGATCCAGTCCCAATGTTGGCGTCGCATCCTTCTCTTGAAAGGGCCTTAGACGGGTGACTATTGCCTCTTCCTCGGGGGCGTGGCCTCACGAGCCCCCAGCATTCCTTATCTCTCATGTTCTCGAGTGCGTCCACTCCATAAGATGTTGGGGTAACGCAGCAGAAAACAAAAAAATTCCGACCTACGCACCAGCCCAGGACCACTATGGAGACTGCATACAAGGTTTGATCATTTTTGTTACCGACTTGTAGCGCAGCGGAAGTAGAGTCGATGACGATCGGCGGTGCAGATCCCCGCAGCTAGGATTTACAACCTCCCAACCGCGAGGATGTATACCCTCATCTGCCCCTCGGACAGCCCTCCGGGAGGCGGTTAGACAGTCCCCCGGACGGTGTCGCGGACAGCCCTTCGGGAGGACCTCCAAAACTTGGACTGTCACTCGGACAGCCCTTCGGGAGGACCTTTGAAACTCGGACAGTCACACGGACAGCCCTTTGGGAGGCACTCTTGAACTAAGACCAAAACTACGATCTCTCTAAAGAGTTGCACACATACGGTGTCATCTATCCGGCAGGGCTTTGCCGTCCAGAACTAGTTCCTGCCGGAACCCAGACAGCCTTTCGGCTCTACGAAACTATTTCGCTGGGAGGGAGAGAAGAAGCCAGATCATTGCAATGGCACTTGTATGTGAGAAGGAGTGAGTTTTGGGCTGCCCCCTCCACCTCTATTTATAGGAGAAGGAGGGGTGGAGGGGCTGAAATTTCAGCCACATCCATCCATGTCATCTCCAAGATATTTTGGAGCAAAAGCCCAAAAAGGTGGCTTTCCAAAAAGTAACCTTAAAGCTGATTTCACTATTCATGATGACATTTTTCAGCGTCTGATCGAACTGAAAATATTTATGTGGGCTTAGAACATTTCCAGTACCCGCTAAAATAATTTTCAACACTTTTTGAAACAATTCCGGTTAATGATTTTCATCTACGAAAAGCATCTAAAGCGGTTTCGGCAGCTCCGGAACATTTCCGGTTTTTCTTCCGGAAAATTCCCAAAAGTTTCCAGAATGATTCTAGCACCCTCCAAGAATTATCAGGCATGTGCCGAAACCAATTTGACTTAATGGTATCCCCTGAAACAACTTCTCAGTTTTACCGAAACTATTCCGGTGTTCTCCCTACGGAACTTTTCCGTTGTCCGAAACTTTTCCGGTGTCTGAAACTTTTTCGGTGATTTTCTCTCAGACTCCCTGTCTAGTATTCAGCAGATAGATGACCCTTAAGCGTGTGACCCTATAGGTTCTGTGAAGCATAGACATGACCCGGAACCCCTTCCGATCAATGATCAACATCGGAGCCGTGGACACCCATATTGACCCCTATACCCACACGAATGAATATTCTAGTGAACCTCCAGTTGCCGTGTGCTATTCCTGTTGCTTCGCGATATGTTACAAATACCTGAGGTGATACATGTTGGCATCCCCATGGATCAACAACTTGTCCACTATGCCAGTTACCTCGTTGCCGGTATTGTTCTCTTTTCTCGTTCCCGTGTTCCGGCATCCCCGTGATCAAATCACAAAATGTCTGGCCAGACGATGATGGATACTGTAACACCGAGAGGGCCCAGAGATATCTCTCCATCGTTGGAGGAGCAAATCCCAATCTTGAGCTATCAAGTTACTTGACATACTTTTCCATGAACCCGTAAGCCGCCGTAATAGCCACCCATTTACGGATGACGTTTAACAAACCCCAAAGTTCATGAAGCAAGCATGAAGAAACTCAATACTCTCATGGTCTAAGGAATTATGCAAACATTAACTTCTCTGTGTTATTTACCATTAACTTATGACGAATGTATCTCATAGCATAACATCAATTCAGGTCGATTCAACACAAATGTTCTTCTAACATTGTGCCCTCAAAATTGCCGGCATAGCCATGCCCATGATCAGGAAAACAGGATCATCATGCAATACTTGAGCCAGTCTTAGAGGCCAGACTAGGAATACAATTTACCGTTTATTATTCCACACGTGCATATGAGTCTTCCTTCAAGCCTCGTGGTTATTGTAGACTCAAGAACCATAGCAGTTATAGCATGGAACATAAACCTAATTATGAACAGGGAGATAATCAATAACATTTATTATTGCCTCTAGGGCATATCTCCTACAGACTCCCACTTGCACTAGAGTCAATAATCTAGTCAATGCTAATGTACTTTACACCTATGGCATACTGGTGTAAAATATGTTTTGCTTGTGGTATAGCCTGATGTCCAACGGATCTGACAACTTCAACTCCGTGTGTAACTTTGCATATCCTCGCGTTTTCACGCTATCACAAAATTCGTATTTTGTGTGAACTTGGCTTTGCATATGTGTGAATCATTGGTCAAAACCTGATTCCTCAGACTGAGCTATGGAGCAACTATCTGCAATAGTGTCTCATAGACCAAAGCCATCTTGGAACCATACTAAGTTCATGAATGAACTATATGATTCAACAACTTCTTTGTTGCTTCCAAAGCGTCAACATACTTAGCCTTTGTTACAGAATTCGCCACAGTATCTTGTTTGGAACAATTTCCAACTACCGTGCCACCATATTGTGTATTACACAAAAACCTTAACTTAAATCGAAAATCGCATGGAGCATTGATGAAGACTGTATCGATGTAATTACTTACAACGAGAACTTCATAATCTCTTCTTGCGAGGAACCATTTCATCAGTACTACTCTAGCACTTAATGACATCTTTCACTGTTGTCCTATGATCAGTACTTTGATACTTTGGTATCCATACTCGCAACAACTTTGGAGTATCGGACATATCTGGTTGTTTTACATACCATGGAATACATGATTAATCCAAACACAAGAGTGTGTGGAATCTCCATCATGTATTTTACTCATCAGTGTTTTAGGACACTGAGTCTTGCAAAAACTCTTTCCATGTGATTTCGGCAAGAATCACTCCTTGGCATTTTAAATGCTAAAAAGTTTTAGCATCTTGTCAATATGTATTCATAGCTTAGCCCCATTAGGTAAATCTATCTGCATAGATCATCATGCCTAATATTGAGGCTATTTAGCCTAAGCACTTCATCAAAAAAACTATTTTCAAATGAAGTCTTAATTCGTGTCAAGAAATTCATTTCCAATTAACAATGTGTCAAGCACACAACGTTTTAGAAATATTATTATGCTCCCACTTACTTTCTTGAATCACAAGCATCTTCGTTACCCATTGATGAAGTCAAAAACCCTTTTTGACCATTTCATCATACCACGAAGATTGCAACTCCATTTTGCTCTCTTCTGTCCATTGCTGGAACTCTGATGTTTGCATACTTACTAGCATCCTATGGATCGACAAATTACTTTGGACTGTATCACATACAAGTCCTAGGTTTCATTTCCATCAAATGGAAATCCTTTTGTCATCCATGTTTCATATCTCATGATTGATATAAGTATTAATTGCTAGTTCAACCCGAACCGACCTTAAGCATCGCTACGGTGAAACAAGCTCATCGTAGTCAACTCCTTGAACTTGTTATTTCAACAAGTCGAGCTTTATGGATAAAACATTTTTATCTGTATCAGTTTTTAGTTCCATAAATATTCGTTAGACTCTAAGTCCTCTGAAAGGTGTATCAAGGTTTTAATCTTGAGTCACTTATATGGAAACTATCTCGGATTGTATTGGCATTTAGCCAATCCCGGAATCAGGGCCCATCAATGCTTCCTTGTGTATTGTAGGTATACTGTTGTCTAACAATAATATCTTGTTTGCGCACCTGATAGGTTTGCACGAGCTTTGCCTACGTGGTTCAACTGCACGTTCGACCGAAGTCCATACATTTTATTGTAGAGACTTCCATATCAGTCGTAGTAGCAGACAACATAATCATTTCCAGGGTTTCTTTCCTTTGAACTGATGACGAAGATACTGGTTATCTTGTCGAGTTGCACTGTCCTCCCACTCACCTTTTGTAAGAACTATTCTCTTTAAAAGCATACCGTTTTGTGGCAAAACCCTTTGCCTCGGTATAGTGGTGGGGGAATACCCAATGACTTGGGATAACCATACAAAGTAGCACTTGGCTGATTTGGAATAGGTTTGTAACCTTTTACACAAGCCCCATATTCCAAATGTTAAGAAAAGATATAACGTGGTTGGGCGTACCATACCATGGCGTCATTTCAACAGACCTGATGGATCTCTTTTTAGTGTAAAAGCCGCAGTCTCTAAAGCATCACTCTATAAAGGGATAATGGAAAATCTATTTATGTCATCTTTGATCTTACCATGTCATAAATGGTTTGATTACATCTTCATGGACTTTCCACTTGCAGTGGTGTTCCAGGATGTGCAAGTTATGAAACTCTTTTTCACAACTCATCAGACATTCGCTAAACTTGTAACTCAAATATTCCTTTCCGCAATCAAATCACAGAAACATAACTTTCTTGTTACAATAACTTCTACTTCATTTTTTAAAACCTTTCGAATGATTTCAAAAGATCCAGACTTACATCTCATCAAGTAAATATCCATATATCTACTTGAGTCATTTCTGAAGATAGATAAATCCACTACTTGCAACAACATTTATTGGACTACATACATCATAATGTATGATCACCAATATGTTCTTTGCTCGTTCCTTATGGCCCGTGGACGGTATTTCAGTCACTTCACTTTTCGGAGGAAAGTTGCAAGTGTCAGATGATTCAAAATCAAACAACTTCAAAATCCATCATAATGGAATTTTCCATGCGGGTTTCTCCAATGTGACCAAATGCAGTGCCACACTTGTGTGGTATTCTTTTAGTCTTGCGACATTTAGCGTTAGTGTTTATGGATGTATCATATAACCATCAATATTCATAACATACATCCCATCTAGGATGGAAGCATGGCCCTTCATTTTATTCATAATACTGAACAACAATTGTTGTTTTTCTGAACAACTCTATTGCAACAAACATGGTGCAATGGGCTAGAGTGTATGAAAATCTAAAATGAATTATGAAAGTAAACCCAGAGGTAATGTATTATTATCAATATTCATAGCATACGTCTCATTCATAATGGAAGTATGGCCCTTATGTTATTCATAACACCGAACATCAAAAGTTCTCTTATGAACAACCTTCTTGCAAGATACCTTATGCAAAGGGCTAGAGTGTGAAACTCTAAATGAATTATGAAAGTAAATACATAGGGAATACACCGATGGAAGGCATAGTAACATTTACTATGTTCCCTGCGTGTATCTAAACCTCATCCCTGGCTAGTCTTTCAGGCCATAGTAGTTCTTACATCAAGTTGCAACAGAATGCAATCGAGCGGGTATCTTTGTGATTAACTCACAATACCGAAGAATTAATGATTAACATGTTTAACCATAATTCCCAAGAACTATATCTTTGACCAGCCTTCTATACATCAAAAACTTGTATGACATTCATACATGAGCTGGATATTCCAGTCTTCTTTCCTTTTGCCATTATACTTCTAACAGTTTAACTTTTCAGTGTTTCTCCTACTCTCAGAAGAAGCATCCAACTTAAGAGTAGCGTTAGCCTGGACTTCCTAGGCGTGAAAGTCTCACTAACACCCTTCGGACACTTCCTTTCTCTTTAAGTTGTTGTTTTATTCACCTTTCATCATATGACAGGCATTCTCCTGGATCCCTCTCTTACCAGTCTAATGCATAGTAAACTTCTTTACTAGTAGTTTGCAAACAAACATTTCTTTGGATATCTCATATCTTTTAGCCTTTGTCTGTCTCTGAAAATGATTTTCAGATTCCATGAATATCACATAACTATCCAAACTTTCGAAGTTCGGGTCTCATGGAAGCAAACATATTGCACTTTGACTGAAAAGGATTTCTAGCTTTTGGATCGAAGGACGAGAGTCACATGATCCATAGCATTAGTGGGAGAATACCAAAAGCATGCAATAGGACAAAGTCCTTATCAGCACTCTTGAGGACAATCCTCACATTATGTTACCAACCGTAAAGTTTTAACCAGATATTTAATAGCTATTCAATTTTAATAGGGAAGGTGGAAACGCGAGCCATTATTCTACAACTATTATGCAAATCACACTTAGACATTGTTCAAAATTAATTGCACTGAGAATTAAAAAAGTTAATTCTACAATGCGCTCCCACTCAAATCAATATCTCTCATAATTGATGTTGAGTGATGCAAGACCCAACTTTCAATTCAACGTCAAGGATGTAACCATCTCAAGTGACGAGAATTTCAATTGGTAGGCCAACTTGCCAATCACATCTCTATGTGACTCTTGTTCATCTTTCGATGCGTGTGTTCTGAGCTCATGACTTTCATGCTTGAACGTCAAGACAACCAAGTGATCTCGCTGCGAGGTCTCAACTCACCCGCCTCACACTTCTCTAATCGTTCGTACCCATGTAACCATGTGATACCCCGAAGAGATAGGTGTCGTGACAGTGCTACACTTGGGAGCACACTAACTACTTGATATTTTGTGAGAGATCACCCTAATAAAAAGCGACTACCGCGCAATCAAGAAGGGTGCATCAAGAGGGATAAACATCTCAGGCAATTCATAATAGCATGATATGGTATAGCCCTTTCTGACGGAGAAGTCTTTCATTCCTTCGTCTTCGGCATTCGCGTCGGTGTTCACCTTTGCGAAGATTGCCACCACCTTCTCGATGCACCAGATAATATTGCTATATCTATAGCTAATAAAATAAGTGCATTACTTAAGGTTGACACGTAGGTCATTAAAGTGACAATCATATGGCTCCAGCCATCATGCCGAATCATGACACGCAGGTCATGTTAATATTACACCATATAGTCATCTCATACATAATCAAATTAATATGAGCATTGCTATACCACATCATATGCACATGCAAACCATCCTGCAAAACCAAGTTAGACGCCTCTAATCGGTTCATGCAAAAACTTGTTTTACGTGGCTTCTAAGGTTTTGAAACAAACCGAATCTACCAACGTCCATCATCAAGTATGATAATTCAAGTTCCTAGATTAACTTTCCAGGGTGTATAAAACACGAGATAATAAAATCTCGAGCCCCATACTAAACTTCGTCATACGCGTGACCCCCGTGCAGATCACATCTGCATTGCCCTTTCGTCTGCGAAACATCCATCTTTCTCAACTATGGTGGAACCCAAAGAACTATTAGCACTTCGTTGATCTGTCAATCAGCATACTTAGGAGCAGCATGAAAGGATCGCGGATTGCCAGAACTTTGTGAGATTCGACCATTCTGTCAAGATCAGGACTATGCAAATTCAGGGGAAGCAAAAGGAACATCAGGTAACAAATTTCATATGCTACCCGCACAAATAATTTTCAGCAATAGATCTCATCTACTACCTAATTATATTGTGCAACACCCATACATCTCTATGTATTCTAGATCGCAACCTGCATCTACGCATAGCACGGCTCTTGATGCCACTGTTGGGGTAACGCAGCAGAAAACAAAAAATTTCCGACCTACGCACCAGCCCAGGACCACTATGGAGACTGCATACAAGGTTTGATCATTTTTGTTACCGACCTGTAGCGCAGCGGAAGTAGAGTCGATGACGATCGGCGGTGCAGATCCCCGCAGCTAGGATTTACAACCTCCCAACCGCGAGGATGTATACCCTCATCTGCCCCTCGGACAGCCCTCCGGGAGGCGGTCAGACAGTCCCCCGGACGGTGTCGCGGACAGCCCTTCGGGAGGACCACCAAAACTTGGACTATCACTCAGACAGCCCTTCGGGAGGACCTTCGAAACTCGGACGGTCACACGGATAGCCCTTTGGGAGGCACTCTCGAACTAAGACCGAAACTACGATCTCTCTACAGATTTGCACACATACGGTGTCATCTATCCGGCAGGGCTTCGCCGTCCAGAACTAGTTCCTGCCGGAACCCAGACAGCCTTTCGGCTCTACGAAACTATTTCGCTGGGAGGGAGAGAAGAAGCCAGATCATTGCAATGGCACTTGTATGTGAGAAGGAGTGAGTTTTGGGCTTCCCCCTCCACCTCTATTTATAGGAGAAGGAGGGGTGGAGGGTCTGAAATTTCAGCCACATCCATCCATGTCATCTCCAAGATATTTTGGAGCAAAAGCCCAAAAAGGTGGCTTTCCAAAAAGTAACCATAAAGCTGATTTCACTATTCACGACGACATTTTTCAGCGTCTGATCGAACTGAAAATATTTATGTGGGCTTAGAACATTTCCAGTACCCACTAAAATAATTTTCAACACTTTTCGAAACAATTCCGGTTTAGTGATTTTCATCTGCGAAAAGCATTTGAAGCGGTTCCGGCAGCTCCGGAACATTTCCGGTTTTTCTTCCGAAAAATTCCCAAAAGTTTCCAGAATGATTCTAGCACCCTCCAAGAATTATCAGGCATGTGCCGAAACCAATTTGACTTAATGGTATCCCCTGAAACAACTTTTTAGTTTTACCGAAACTGTTCCGGTGTTCTCCCTACGGAACTTTTCCGCTGTCCGAAACTTTTCCGGTGTCTGAAACTTTTTGGTGATTTTCTCTCAGACTCCCTGTCTAGTATTCAACAGATAGATGACCCTTAAGCGTGTGACCCTATAGGTTCTATGAAGCATAGACATGACCCGGAACCCCTTCCGATCAATGATCAACATCAGAGCCGTGGACACCCATATTGACCCCTATACCCACACGAATGAATATTCGAGTGAACCTCCAGTTGCCGTGTGCTATTCCTGTTGCTTCGCGATATGTTACAAATACCCAAGGTGATACATGTTGGCATCCCCGTGGATCAACAACTTGTCCACTATGCCAGTTACCTCGTTGCCGGTATTGTTCTCTTTTCTCGTTCCCGTGTTCCGGCATCCCCATGATCAAATCACAAAATGTCTGGCCAGATGATGCTGGATACCGTAACACCGAGAGGGCCCAAAGATATCTCTCCATCGTTGGAGGAGCAAATCCCAATCTTGAGCTATCAAGTTACTTGACATACTTTTCCATGAACCCGTAAGCCGCCGTAATAGCCACCCATTTACGGATGACGTTTAACAAACCCCAAAGTTCATGAAGCAAGCATGAAGAAACTCAATACTCTCATGGTCTAAGGAATTATGCAAACATTAACTTCTCTGTGTTATTTACCATTAACTTATGACGAATGTATCTCATAGCATAACATCAATTCAGGTCGATTCAACACAAATGTTCTTATAACATTGTGCCCTCAAAATTGCCGGCATAGCCATGCCCATGATCAGGAAAACAGGATCATCATGCAATACTTGAGCCAGTCTTAGAGGCCAGACTAGGAATACAATTTACCGGTTATTATTCCTCACGTGCATATGAGTCTTCCTTCAAGCCTCGTGGTTATTGTAGACTCAAGAACCATAGCAGTTATAGCATGGAACATAAACCTAATTATGAACAGGGAGATAATCAATAACATTTATTATTGCCTCTAGGGCATATCTCCTACATAAGAACGCTCGAGGGAATGGGCCACGTTCATCTTGTCACAGGCGACGGTGATGATGCCTCTACGACCAGGCATCCTGAGGGAGTTGTAGCTGTAGTGGATTGCCGCCATGAACTTTGTCAGCGCCGGGTACCCCATGATCGCATTGTAAGGGAGGCCGATTTGCGCCATGTCAAAATCAATGAGTTTAGTGCGGTAGTTATTGCGTGCGTCAAAGATGACGGGGAGGCGAGCCTGTTCCAAGGGGATGGGGTCTCCAGTCACCCCCAAGAATGGCCTGGTGGGGCACCAGCTAGTCGCATAGCGTCCGGAGCACCTCAAAGGTCTTGACGGAGAGCATGTTGAGGCCGACGTCCCTGTCGACAAGGATCTTGGTGACGGTGACGTTGTTGGTCATTGTGGTGCATAGCAGAAGGGCACACCTGCGGCAGCCGTGGACTTGATGTCGTCCCTTGTGTTGAAAGAGGTGGCGCATTGTGGACTCTTGAGGGGTCGCGCGGTCATCGACCTCGGGAGAGCGGCGCAAAACCCACGTGGAGCTTGCTTGAGCAGGTGACTCGGTGCTGGGGCACAGGCTCCGCCGAGGAGACACACTACCGTGCAAGGCTTCTAGGGGCCCCCGGCCTCCTTGCCAGGCTGGCCATTACCTCCTCCCCTCGGCAGCACCGACCATGGGGAGGGAGCAGCACTGTCTCGCGGACGCGGCTCGTGGGGCCGTCCATGTCGGGCACCCCCGTGGGGCTGCTCGCGCCCACCATCCTGGCAGGAGTTGCCACTGCGGTCGCCACGCCTGTCACCTCCTCGATCACTTCCATGGTGGGCATCATGGTCGTTGTGGCCTGGGCGCTGGCCGGCACGCTCGCCGCGAGGGGGCTTTAGCACCCGGCAGTCCTTGGTGTTTTGGTTGCGCACCTGGTGAAAGGCGCAGAACAGGCGCTTGCCCTCCCAGGGCTATTGCGGTTGCAACCGCACTCCCTCTTAGGCTCCGGCAAAGGGACTCCGAGTAAGAGGAGGAAGACGCAGGGCTGGTCATGTGGGCGTGCGTCAGGCCCGGGCTCTTCTGAGTTGTCATGCTGGTGAGGCGAAGTAGGCATTCTGTATGTTGCATCCCCAGCACGGGATGGTGGGGGTGAAGCGACGATGCGGGAGCCGGGGCTACTCCGATGGTGGCGACGAGTTCGGTGACGTGATCCAACCAGGTGCCATGGCCACCGTTTGTCAGGCGGTGGCGAAGCAGCTCGCTCGCCATGAGCAATGCATCCCGTGCATCCATGTCTCCAAGCCGTGCGCAAGGCGGAGAAACCGCAGCAGCGTGGTCCTCTCGCTTCATGGGAGGACGCGAATAGGAGGCCCTCTGCCCGCGAGGGGCGAGGTCGGGGACGGCGATCACCGCGGGGTCTGTGGGATGGCAGTGTCCGTCGCGGCTTGTGGGCACGGCCCATGCGAGGCGGGCCATTCAGCGTCCGGCGTACATGCGGCGGGTGTCAGCCATAGGGTCACTGAGGGGGGATCTTGCACGGAGCTGGGGAACAACGGCACACTCTTACCTGGCGCGCCAAATGTTCAAATCGGGGCTCCTCGGACCCAAGAAGGTTCGAACTTTGAGGTGCGCTTCCTCACCAGCCCTATTCTACATCTCGAGCCTCCGGTGACGCTGCGGCGAGCACGAGCTAAGGAAGAAGAACGCGGACGCAGCGATTACCCAGGTCGAGCCACCTCGCCGTGTAAGATCCTATTCCTGATTGTGTGAATTTCTTGGAGAGATGAGAAGTTACAAAGGTGTGTTCTTGCTCGTCCTCTCTCACAGCGGAGGCATGCCCTATCTTACACTAGCCCTGGTCCTCTTCCCCATAGCGTCCTGTTTGAAGGGGGTAAGATCGTAGTCTATCTTGAGAAAAGCAGTCTTCGCCTGTGAAAGCTCGCTGATGTGACGCACCGGTGGGCTCGGGTATGACATCCGTCTTGGCGAACCCCCGGCCTTGGTCTCCTTTCACCAAAGGGGAAACATTTGGGGATCGCTTTGGGAACCGGCGAGCTAGCCTCGCTCCCTTAGCACAAAAGAGGAAAGCCTCTCCATGCGCGCCCGCTGATACGACTCCTGGCATCGCCTAGAGCGACTTGCGTCACCCACGTGAGGGCATGGGACTGAGCGGCTCCATCGAGCCTCCCTTGATCAGCCCGCCTCGCGAAGGCTTTGGTGGCGGCCTCGGGAGGCGACCTCGCGAGGGGGTTCCGCGAGGCCCCTAGCGTCGCTCGGTGTCGTGCCCCTCGCGAGGCGGGGGCCCTCGCGAGGGTCCTGCTCGTGAAGTCCCGGGATAGGCCACCATGGGCATGCGACTTGCGACGCGCCCCGGCCCGCAGGCAAGCGGGTCTGGGTACCCCCAGTTCCACAGGCCCGACAATCTCACTAGATATTGCGCAGCCGCCGCGGCTCCACCAAACAGCAGCACCACTAACACAACGCCCTCTATCTCCCTCTCTCTACCGATCCATGCACCATCGTAGGAGTTTCATTCAAACCGAGGAGCCCACATCTACCATCGTCACAATGGCAGCGAGCTCAAGCTCATGCTTTTACCTCAGCTCGCCTCGCCGAGCTCGTGTACACGCGAGCACACACCCCTGAACTTTTTGTGAATCATTTTTAAATTTATGAGCATTTAAAAATAATTGTGACCATTTAAAAAATAATGAACATTGTTCTGGATTTCCAAAACTTCTTAGATTAGTGAACATTTTTAAAATTCACAAACTTTTTAGATTCACGTACTTTTTTAGATTCTAAAATGTTTTTGAAATTATCGACATTTTCTCATTCGTAACCTTTTACCCGAATTCATGAACTTTTTTCAAGTTTGTGAACATTTTTGAGATATGGGACTTATTTTCCAAATTTTGTGAACGTCGTAAAAATCCATGAACTTTTTTTCAAATTGGTGAACAACTTCAAATACACAAGTTTTTTTCAAATACGCAAAAAATCCAAATTCATGAAATTTTAAAATTAACAAAAAAATCATACCATTTTTGAAAAACCATATGTTTTTTATCACACATGCTCACAAGGGAAAAACGCTATTGCGTAGTAATGTAGCGATCAAGTGGTCGATATCGTGTGACGCGAGCGAAACAGCAGCGCGATAGCTTTCTAATGGGCCACGAACTACTAGGAGTGTGCATAAGCGCCATCGAATCCTTTGGGCACTTAAGGAGCTTAGAGCATCTACAACCAGACCACGTATCCATCGCAAATGCCCGGGCAGGCTACCCGGTCACTGCCCGACCGAAAAAAACAGCATCCAATCGTGCACCCCATAACCGGCCCAAATGTCAGGACTGACCGGCAATCTCCATGTCCAGTCCAAATCTGGGGACACTCGGACGCACCCGCCAGTTCGGGCTGAGCCCTAGGGCTTGTGCATGTTCGCCCATATCTACCCCCTCCTCCTTTTGCTCAAAGTCACCGCCATCGGACTTAACAAAGAGTAGGTCCTTTCGGGTTTGGACGAAGAAGTCCAAAATGCTTTAACTTAAAGAGAGCAGATCAACCATCAATGCTCGCCTTATGAGTGATATGGACTATCACTATGGATCTTATCTGCTAATAAGAAGAGAAGATTCATAGTAACAATTCATATTCTTCATAAAAGAGTATAATGATGACTGAAGCTTATCGTTTTTAAACAAAATGGCTATTTAATATGGTCACGCCGCTCCTCGCGCTCCAAGGTGAGACTAAACCCCAACCCCGCCTCCCCAACACGGATGTTATATCTACACTAGAAATCTTAAGTACAAGAATTTATTTGGAGTTTTAAAGGTACGGACAACCCTGTTGATCCCAAAGAATTGCATGTATTTGGTGTTATCAAAATTTGCTTTGTGGTTGGAAATGACAAAAATTGAGGCATGTTTAGTCACTGTTAGCGGATGCGTACGGGTGCGTCAAGCGGACGTATAGGGATCCGGATTAGACAATTGCGGTAGTAGATGCGCTAGTTAGTAGTTCTCACGTAGCAGTTAGCAAGTGCAAAATATTCTGGACAGCATGTAAAATATTTCATTTTGATATTTTCTTCTATCTTTTTTTCTTGTCAGTTTCCTATTTAATATGTTCTGAAATTTTCAACATCCCTTGATGTATGCGCATTAAAATTGTCACAAAATTTAAAAATGTTTGGGATTCATAAAATGTTTGCAAATTCCAAAAATGTCCTGCAATTTTCAAAAATATTCACGAATAAAACAAAAAAATATAAATAACTGATTTCTATGAATATTAGATGAAAAGTCGTGAATATTATGAGTGATGTTTTGTTTCATAGGTGTAGAGACACCTATATATATATAGGGTTTAGTCGATCGACCGAGGGATGATCCGGCTTAATAACCGATGGAAAAATTAGGTTTACCCACTGTAAAATTATGTCGATGGAAACGGTTGGCCTTTGGCTGGTCGCCAGGAGCTAGCCCCCGTCTTTCCCTACACATCTAGTAATTGCGATCTAGAGTCCAGCGGTGGGCAACGGTTTTGACGGCGAGTGGTGGCCTGGCGGCCGCCGGCTGACGGTGAGCGAAGGTTGACCACGGTGGCTCGGTGGGAGGCGGATGGGCGCCATGGTGTTCGACAGGCAGGCTCGTCAGTGTGGGGAACGGCGATGGGGATGCGACAGTGTGGTGCACAGCCGACTCGGCGGCCAGCGGTGCAGGGAACCACACTGGGCTGCGTGTAGCCTCGAGCGATGTGCAACGCTGCGGGTAGCCTCTGCTTTGTGCTTGGAGCCCAACCACCGATCAAATCTGAGGGGCGAGCTCAGCCATGGGTGGGCAATGGCGAAGAGGACGCAGAAAGAGCTGCCTCCGACTCTCATGTCTCATCTACCCGTCTGCCTAGTACCTACACGTCCCGGTCCATCTCCACCGCCTCCTTGAGGCCACTCTTCAGCAGTCAGGTATGTTATCATCAAGTTTTAGCCCTTTTCTAATGGCACCTTTACAGTCGAAGTATATTGACCTTTGAACCATACTGTTCCGAATCTGATTCGTCATTCGATCCCCTTGGCTGGCAGTATTGGGCAAAAGCTAGGAAATCAAAAAGGTGCAGGCATGCACGAGCTGCTAGTTGTTACTAATTTGCTTGTCAGCAAAGTTAAATGATTATTAAATCTAATGACACAAAGTTTAAAGTTTAACTAAAAACTTGTTTGTTTGCACAAATTAATCCGTAAGGAAATTAGCTGTGCCAATAATATTGAGTTCAGTTTAGTAATCGTAAAAATATGGACGAAGCATGCATCAAATTTATTATGAATATGCATATGTGGTCCAAGGAACATGTACACCCGGAGTCACAGCTGCACTCTTGCTAGCGTCACATTTTGGTGGCAGCAAGGGATCTGCAGGAGAGAACAACGTACAAGAGGAACCGAGCAGGGGAATTATGAGCACCAGGAGGTATCTTGAACAAAATTTAAGCCAAAGTAATTTCATATTGACTGCTATATATACTTCATGCTTGGCTCAGTAAAATAGGGTTTATCTTCCGTTAAGTTAATCATCAATCTGTTTCAGGGTTAATCTCTATCTTTGTCAGACGCCCAGTTTGGAGAAAAGATTATTGTCGTATAAATTAAAATGCCACCATATTGAGTAATCTAAATTAAGATATAGAAGAATAATTAAAAGCTCGACAAAAGGGCGGGGGGTTTGAACTACAAAAGTAGTATAGGAATGAATGTTTGATCATGTGAGTCATTCCGTAATATTGTTCAGTGTGTGAGGCAACAATTTGGAGCTGTCTATTGGACCGTGCTAAAATGGTAGTAGTTACAAAACCATTCGTGTGGGCTTATGCTTATGTACGATTATGAGAGATGATTTGGAACTGGATAAGTTCCAGTAATTGTGCCATTGTGCCATTGTAGTTTGGTGATTCCCTTTTTTGGGTGAGAATCACCGAACTACAGTTTTATCACATAGTTGTCACTAAATCGTTTCAAAATGTTGCAGAAAAAACCATTAGTATAATGTATACCATTCTATTAGTTAGTCTTTCTCTTGTTTTTGTTCTTCACCTTGTTGATATGTTTCAGTTTGAGCTCAACAGACAACAGTAGAGTGGTTATGTATATATGGTCCTTCCACTAGTGGTTTGCTAGCTACATGTTGCTATTTGAAATACACTTCTTTCTTTTTGGCATTTGTTTATCTTTTTTTATGTGCTCCTTTTGGTTATACAGACTTCTTTTAATATACTTCTCTCCCTTCATATACTAATTTTTTATATTCCTTTTTTTCCTCACTTTTTAGAATTTCCCAATTATGTATGAAGTCAATTGTTTTGCTCACAACCTTACCTAAAATAATGTGACAACAAACTAAAGGAAAGTAACTTTCTGGAAGCAGCAACACTCTTGTACTAGTACTATTGAAGCTTATTGTCCAGAAAATGGTACAATTATCTTACAGAAATAGGAACGAAAATGTGTATGTGTGCTGCAGTGCTGCTTTATTTGTGCCTGATGTGCATGCATGCTATGAGAGTCGCCAGCTTGATGTACATGCATACTGCTATAAGGGTTGTTAGATAAAGATTCAAGCATCTTGACAGAAAGTTAAGGATTTAACGTCAAAAAGGCACACTTTTTTATAAGCCCATGAGTAGACACCTACATAGGATGCCACACTGTCACTATATTATATTGCGTTAATTTCCAAACAATTCATGCCTGAAAGCAGTCTACTATTCTCTCTTCACCTGACTGTACGAGTAACATCATTGTGATAATTCAGCTGACAACATGATTAATTTAATTGTTGGTGTTTCATGGTGTCTGGAGCAATCCTTGGTTCGCACGTTTGCAGATAATTTATGTCCATTGCAATAAGATGGATACTGGCCCTCTTCACGGCTGTTAATATTCGCTGAATAAATTTATGTCCATTGCAATAAGATGGATACTGGCCCTCTTCATGGCTGTCAATATTTGCTGAATATGTGCTTGAACAAACCCACAAACCAGGAGGATTTTTCTTGGTTGACCCTCTTCTCTATCTCCTTGATAGTCCAGCAATCAGTAAGCTGAAAAGATCTAAATAAAGGTTCCATGATAATTATTTGTATAGCTATGGTCATCCAAGTTATTGTGTAATTTTAAGTTGTATATTTTTACAAGTGATGATAAGAAGATCCTCGAGAAGGGTGAAGACTACTATTGTCCGATTCTTAGATGTATATTTCTACATGCATATGGTGATTGCTTCTTGTAAATGGTAATTATTTCAGATTGAACACTCCTTTTTCCGTTTTGAACTACATGACAATGATCGTACTCTGTAGTGAAAATTATTAAGAAGTTGAGAGGGGGGGGGGGGGTCCCTGTTTATGAAGGTCATGATGATGATGAGGCATTCGAGTTCAAAACTGATGAGGACCAAGTGATGTAAGGGCTTGACAAAGTAGTGCATAACATGAACAAAACAAAAAAAATCTTTGACCATAGTGTGCAATCCCGAAAAGGTCGCTAACAAGGTCACCTGAAATAAAGCATGAAAACGTCGCGGAATGGAATTACTGTCACAACATAAGTCATGTATTTTGTGACATGTTCACAATTTTTGTGATAGGCACATTAGGTTGTGCTGGTATTTAATCCAAGGGAATGTGAAACTATTCTCTATTATTTTTAACTGTCTGCCGGTATTCTTAGATGCCCATGTGCTTGGTGGTATCTATTTTACAATCGCTTGAATCAATGGGATAGAGTCCTTACAACATGTAGCTGTCCCAGTAAATCTAATGTCATCTAATCAGGCATAATCTTACGTCAAGCCATCAGTACTTATAGAAAAAATGACTTTCTAATAAAGACAGAAAAACAAAATAGTTGCCTTGCCTTGGCTGGTACTCCCTCCTGACACTTATTTTGAAACGGAGGGAGTACTTTCCTTACGTTGGTGGGCTAATTATGTTGTCTGGCTTCACGAGTTTAGAGGCATAAAAAATTTAGTACGATGCAGACCAACTATTTTTCCAGTTTCTTAGCATGCAAATAACGAATCAAGTAATCTTTCGTTGCACGCAAGTTAGTGAGGTAATTTTACGGTGCATAGACGGACCAGTTTTCTTACATCACGTTCCAGTGAAGTAATCTTACGTTTCTTCTTTCCATAGTTAGTATTAGTGGCTCATGGGGCTGTGCATGATGGCTTTCTTACTTCTGCCTCATGTTTTCTTACGAGCATGGTTTGTGAGGGGTGGGGTGAGGAATAAGAATTCCTCATCCAGGATGACGAATAGTCTATTACTTGATAGTTACATTTATATTGATTCCCTACATAAAATTTGACATAAGAAAACGAAAATATAGGTCACAAGTCCAATTTTTTTTGAATTCATTGTATATTTTACACTATTTTTATGTTTATAATTTTACGTGATATAAAATATTTTTTATAGTGATTATATATTTCTTACGGTCTCTTTTTATGTATAAAATAAGACAAAATTTACAGAATATAAAATTACGGTCCATTGATGCTAAAATAGAGGGGGTGAAGAATAACTATTCCTCACCCATGGTGACAAATAGCACGAACCTATATATATATATATATATATATATATATATATATATATATATATATATATATTTCAAAATGTTAAATATTTGGACCAATAATTTTGTGTGTATATTCGGACATTCTAATGTTGGCACATAAAATTTAGTAAAGAATGAATATCTTTTGTAGCATGTGTAAAATAGATTAAAAAATGTCTCGTGAATAGTTATAACCAAGCATTGAAAATTGTCTTTTTTACAGAAGCCACAAAAAATGCCCTTTTTCACTGAAACTTTGTGCACGAACATATAATGTCCAGATGTACACACGGAAACTTTTCTTGATTTTTATACTTTTTAAAATGTGTATTTACAACATGGATGCATCTACACCTTTGAGCCAAAGTGAATTTCTCCAATATTATTAAAATATATATGTTATCAAAAAAGTGTTCATCTTTATCACGTCTTTCCTAGAGCGCCATACTGGGCCGCCTACCTCGTGGGAAACACAACCTCCGTTTTTTGCTGTTGTTTTTAACTTTTTGGTTTTCGTTTTGTCTTTCTTCTTTTTACTTCTTATTTACTTCCAAATACACTAAATATTTATAATAATAATAAATTATTCATACTTTTTGATAAATGTCAATGTAGCATTTGAACAATATTAAATGTTTATAGAAAAAGTTTCTTATGTATACAGAAAATATTATATCCAGCATTTGAAAAATATTAAATATTATATTTATACAAAGTGTATGAATTTTTTATCTTATATTTTAAAAAACTAGCAAAGTGACCCGCTTGATGCGCGGGCTAGAACTTTAGAAAGATCATGCTATCATGTTTCTTCCTCCTACACTTGTTTACCTGGCTTGGGATCGGCATTGGTAGTGTTAGGCCCCTACTGTCATTAATGTGCAACAAACTAAAGAATACTTAGTGTATTGTTTATTAGCTATAGTTTAATATTGTCCATATTAAGTTTTAATACCCGAATATGAAAATAGTCTGATTGCATTCTCCATATAAAATATAATGATGTGTTGATCATCTAACAATTTTTTGCACTGTACAATTAGTTAATTTGCTCCTACAAAGGATAATATCACCACATATTTGTGTGAATCAACCCCATCTCATATCTTGTTTACTTGGTCTGCCACAAATTTAGTTTTACATGGAAAAATTTGATTCTTCGAACAAAAGGAAAACAAAGAACTGCATATACGCTACATTTTCATGGATTTTCATTGCCTATTTAATGAACACAAACTAAAGTAGTGAAGGAAATTATAAAATTGTATGTTTTGATTGCATTTCAGATGAATATTGCATGAAAAAAGTCAACGACAACACAACTTCTAATTTACGGAAATCAGTACAGCTTAGAAACATTACATACCAATGATGTGCTGAAGAAATTTTTGGATTGGGAAGAGGGTAGCTTAGAGGATGAAAAACTAAGAGGATTTTTGAATCCCAGTTTTTTGTATCCGATTTTTCTTCATATGTTAGGAATATCAATTTAGAGGGGATGTACATTGTACACTCGCTGAAATTCCCATCGACAATCCATGTAATTATATCTCATGGTTTGAATATCGGAAAATAATGAAATAGTCTTTGAATGTAGCATCACTGACTCATTAAACTAATATATACTCTCAATAGTCTCTAAATTATACTCTCAATAGTTTTATCCATCGAATATATGAATCTATACATTCTAAATTTTTAGATGAAACTTTCAAAACACTTCCTCAACTATGCTTAATCATATGTTTGGACTACTGGAAAACAATTCACATCATTGATAGTGACAGCTTATTTTTTCTGGTTAGCAATCATCCATGTAAAATTTCCTGAAAAGCAATATTAACTGATGTGGTCTTAAAATAATTAAACCAACTCCATGAAATAGATTAAAATTCAGATATATAAATCTATGTACGCCAAGCACAATTAAAGAATTATTAAAATAGATAATATAATTTAATTATATAAAATTATTTTAATAGGGACAATTATGGTTGAGTCCTAAGCTTCTTTCTCTCCAAATCCTCAGCACAAGTATAAATTATTTAGAATCATATGCATTCTTGTATGACCAATTGACCATTAGATAAATGATATAGATTAGAAGCCAATCCTTTGAGTATTTTTTATTTAAACAGCTTACTTTGCACCAAGCTTCGTCGTTGTGTCTTTAGCAATATAAAAGTATGGTCTAAAATACGAGTTAAACAATTTTATATCATCTAAGCATAGGTAACTTTTCCATGATCCAAGAGATAAGTGACATGTGGTGTACACGGTTGTACATATATGATACTTTGAGTGAGCTAGAAAATATATTGTTTTTAAATCAACATTAGAAGAATAAATTAAGACGCACATATATCAATTTGAAAGACTTCACATTCCTTGTGATATGCCACCGATAAAGCAGTTGTTAGATAGCTCCCAAAACTATGAGGACTTACATGCTGCTTGATTAATTTTGATCATCAAAAATTTCGTAGATGATGTTACCATCACATTTCCATGTGGCAATTCTCTCCTATCATCTGATCTATGAGGCTGTACTTCATCCATTTTAACTTGAGCTGTTGTGTATCGAGCTTCCAGCTATCCCAAATACTTCGCTACTTATGCTTCATAAGTTCTACAAAACTCCATTAGTTGGATATAGCAGCAATCATATATGTACCATGTTTGTTCATACACATGTCCGAAACAACAATATCTTCGGTCGAGTCAAGATTTGCAAAGGTACTGCATGCGTTTTTTTAGAAAAGGAGCGTTACCTCCGGCCTCTGCATCAGCATGATGCATACGGCCTCTTTATTAAAACAAACGAATCACAAATAGGTACTGCATGCGTGAGTGCATAAAGTAAGTAATCGTGCATCTGGTAATCATCGTTTCCTGAATTATGTAGATAAGTGAAGCATGAAAATCAATGAGGCGAACAATATGAAGCACTCCGCACTACAAAACTGTGTTAGCACTGCATGTCTCCGTCTTCCCATAGCTTTACAACAGTCACAGGCCACAATGACACAGAGCTTACCATGTTAATGTTGCAAAGCTAATTTAGATCATAGTACTTGTGCAAACTAAAATCATACTATTTATATGTCATGCCAATCTTAAGATGTATCTTTGCGATTTTATACAAAGACATGTCATTGCAAAGCTGGTCCGAAATTAATACATAATTGACAATAATTATCTATACGGAGTCGATGTCAATCTTAACGGCTAACACAGGGGATCGTTGCCTTATTGGCAGACGAATGTTTTCTTAACGTGGATTTTTCAGCACATCTATTCTGTTTCAAGTTAACCTATCATGTATTATTTATGTCACACAAATATTAATTTATGCCAAGTAACTATATATTCACCTATGTTAGGAGAATCAATTTTCTTAGCAAAAAGCATTTCCTGTCTAGATCACGTAAGTAGATTCACCTGAATATTGCACACCCGTACTACTCTAAAGTAAACCATGGAGATAGACCCAATGCAAAACCTCAATTAAGAAAGATGAGCCTCCTAGTATTTTTATAGCAAAAGCTTCATGGAAACACGTTGCCGTAATGGAGGAAACACATTCAATCTACAATCTAAAATTTTCTGTACAAATCATACTCGCCTCTGTGACAACTCTTGACACAACCTCGTGCACTTAGGTTTTCCTGCTGGCCGGACATATACAGCCAGATTCCCTCGCTAATCGATCTGCATGAAACTCGACATCTACTAACGGCAGCGGTATGCCTACCGGCTTTGCAAACTTGGAGATGGCAACACCTCTTTCTTCCATGCTGGTGCCTCTGCCCGACTACGGAAGAATCAAATTCAGGTATTGCATGTTGATGGGGTCGCCCACTTCAACCATAATGACAAAGCACGACTGCTGTTAGAATTCTACACATCTCTCCTGGGCACTGCAGCCCCCTCCTCCTGGAGCTTTGACCCTCGTATTTATCTGGATCGGGTACCCCACCTAGATGAGCTTGAAAAACCTTTCACCATGGAGGAGCTGAAAAAGGCGGTTTGGGCTATGCGTGCGGACAGTTGCCCGATGGGTTCGGTCATGCTTTCTTCAAAACCTTCTGGGACATGGTCTCGCATGATCTATTGGACTTCTTAAATGATTTCTATCCTGGTGTGGCAGACCTCGATGGGGTTAAGCATGCTTTTATCACCCTGCTGCCCAAATGCGTCGTGGTGCTCTCTGCGGATGGGTTCCGACCCATTTCCTTCCAGAATTGTGTCATGAAGATTATCTCCCGGATATTGACCACACGACTACAGGAGTTTATTGAGCTACTCATGTCCTTCGAGCAATTTGGATTTACTGTTGGGAGGTGCATTGCCGACAATTTCTTGTATGCTGTCGATTTGGTACCGAGTTGTCATCTCCGCAAAACATCCACGATCGCCTTGAAGTTGGATTTCAAAAGGGCCTTTAATTCGGTCAGTTGGGATGCTCTGGATGTAATTATGCAAGCACGTGGCTTTGGTGAATGCTGGCGCTCCTGGATCCGCAGCATCCCACCGCAAAACTGCACTCTTGCTGAATGGGGTGCCTGGCAGGTGGATTCAGTGTAAAAAAGGCCTGCGCCAAGGGGACTCTTTGTCGCCTTAACTTTTCTTGATTGTTGTCGACCTTCTCCGCCAGCTGATTGCTAAAGATAACTCCCCTTCCAGATTGCTACACTCGCTTGTTGATGACCTGCCATGCCATGTTATTCAGTATGCAGACGACACCCTCCTCTTGATCCGTGTTGAACGTGGACAACTCTCGCGACTGAAATCTATTCTGGATGCATTCTCTATCGTCACGAGATTGTCTATCAACTTCCACAAGAGCACTTTCGTTCCGGTGGGCATCGACCCCGCCCATGCTGCCTCCTTGGCTATTGAGCTTGGCTGCCCTCTATCGACATTCCCCCAGACGTACCTTGGCTTACCTCTCTCTGATGTGAAGCTCCCCGCTAGTGCCCTGGACTTCTTGTCGGTGAAGATTGAGCGACGTATCCCTAGGTGGCGCACGCGTGCCCTCGACCCAGGGGGCGTTTGACACTTACTTCTGTGGTGCTCTCTGCCATCCCTACTCATGCCATGTCCGTACTTCCTCACTCCAAAGGCATTGTGGTCAGGATGGACCGTCCCCGTAGGGCCATGTTTTGGAAAGGGGCAAGTGAATGCTCTGGAGGAGACTGTCAGGTAGCCTGGCATGATGCTTGTCGTCTCCGCTCAGAGGGGGGGCTTGGCTTGGTGGAAATTGGGGTTCACATGCCTCCTTCTGAAAATGATTCATAAAATCTTTAGTGGCGCGCGTAACCCGTGGTCTGTCTGGGTCTGACGCTATTACTTAGGTGGTCATCCGGCTCCCTCGACCCCCACCTGGAAGGTTTTCGCCTCACTTTTCCCGCTCTATTGTTCGCTCACATCGATGAGGGTTGGCAACGGTGAACGCACCTCCATCTGGCATGACAATCGGACCTCGTTGGGTCATTTGGTAGTTGCTCTCCCTGCCGCGTATTCGTATTGTCTTCAGCCCCACGCAACCCTCGGGGACTTTAATCTACTTGGTGCCGAGGCGATACATGTTCACGATCGTCTGTCTAGAACTGTCGATTTGGAACTTTACTTGCTTCGGTCAGCGCTTGATCGAGTTCAGTTCTCTGAAGTGAACGACAAGCGGATCCTGGCATGGGGTGAGTGTCTTCAGTTCAAGACGCGTGCGGTGTACCGCATGATCAAGCTCTTCGGGCGTGGGTTCCCCCTACACAGCCTCAACTGGGACGGTTTCATGCCCATTAAGGTCAAGGTGTTCACCTGGATTCTCCGTCATGGCAACACTCGTACGCGGGAGTTTCTTCATCGGACCAGCTTCCTCGAGCATGACGACTGCCCTTTTTGCCCAGGGCGGTCGGGGTCGATCGTGCACCTCTTCCTCGAGTGCCCTCGTTTACTTCTACTGTGGGTGTGCATCCTCGGTCGTCGTAGTATACTCGTCGATAGCAGCGTCGAAAGTGTTTGGCGGGTATTCTCTACGTGTCACGCCTCCTTGAGCCCTCCTCTCCTCAGCACGGCGATGTGTTGTGTCCTTTGGGTCATCTGGAAGACCAGAAACCGGATGGTGTTCGATAACATCCGTACCTCTGATCTTGACTTGCGGTGCTTGATCCAGGAGCATCTTATGTTGTGGATGGTCCGGGCTCCCTCCCGTGTCGATTGTAACTCGTTGCTCCGGTGGTGCATAGCTGTCTGTAGCTAGCCCCAGCGCCCTACTCTCTCTCGCTCGCTCTTTGAGCTCTGCGGAGCTATGTACTGACCGACCCATGTCTTTTTACTAATAAAAATGTTTAGGTGGGCGATCGCCCTCGTTGATTGTTCAAAAAAAAAATCTTCAACATGTGCATGGACACAACTACCAGCAGCAAGGCTAATAGATTTTCCTGGCGGATGGAAACACAAACAACTGATCCGCTCCCAATCAGTCTTGGAACATACCAAGCGGACTCATCCCAATTTTGCAAATTGTGTGCCGTCAAGCCCCCAAAATTGACACCTGCTCATCATCTCCACAAAAAAGCTCGTGCAGCAATTGGCCAAAGCAAATCTCCATGTACCGGACTGGACTGATGCGCCCCTGTGGAGGTCGGGAGAAAAAGAGAGCACAGGAGATGTGGTTGCCCTGTTACCCTACTTCATCACGAGAGCAATGGGAATAGATGTTCTGGCGGCGGCATGGGGAATAGGTCGGATCAGAGTGTCAGGTGGTAGGGAAGATGCAATGGATTCTCTAGCCTATTTCTCTGGAGAGACTGAGACATGGGAGAGGGAAAGAGGAGGTAAGTGGTGGGCTCACGAACCATCGCAGTTATTTATTTTTAGTTGGAGCGCTCTTACATCTAACCCGTTAATTACGTCTTTTAAGTTATGGGTCCACCAAATGAATGATCAGATGTTTCTGATGTTTCTAATTATTCTGGTAATTTTTAGCTATTTTATCTTTTTTCTTGTTAACCCATAACCCATTTATTACTTTTTATATATAATAGATATGAATCAAGCATTTGAAAAAAAAATGTTGATCGTGTATCATAAAAACTTAATAATATATACCAAAACAAACAAACATGTGTAAGACAATGTTCCGAATATATATACCAAAAGTATACAATGTTTAAGAAAATAGTAGTCATCAAACACAATTTCTCTACATGATATTAATCATCTATTCTGAAAAAGTAAAAGGCGTACAAAAAACAAATCCTGTTGTATACAAAAAACGTACAGCGTGTATTGAAAATTTTGAACATAAAAACATAAAATCTTGGAAAATGTTGATCATGTATAAAAAAAGTGTTAATTATATCATTTATAAAATATACATGCATTAAGAAAATGTTCCTAGTATATACCAAAAATGAACGACATGTATGAAAATAGGAGTCATGAGATTTAATTTTTGAAACATTATGATCACATATTTTAAAAATGTACAAATGTGTATGAACAAATATAGCTGTGTCATGAGAGAAAAAGGAAAAAACAAAGAAACGGTGGCAAAAGGAAAGACAAAGAAAAGAAACACCTCAAAAATGAAGAAAAACGAAAAACCTAAAGGAAACGGTGAAGACACATGAGGAAACAAAGAAAATGAAGAAATAAATAAAGGAAAAAACATGTGAAAACTGAGAAAAGAAACAAACAGGTAAAATATAAAATATAGAAAAGTGAAAAATGAGAAAAACACTACTGAACGCAGTGAAGAAACGTGATGAAAGGCAAAGAAAAAAAGAAAAAACAAAGAAACTAGAGAAAATACAAAGGAAACCAAAAGAAAAAAATCAAAGAAAATCAAAAGAAAACAAACGAAAAAATATCGAACAAGCGAGAAAACAAACGAAAAAAACATCAAACAAGCGGCAGACCCATACCTACGAACCCTTCATCCGAGAAAAGAGATATACTCATTATAACTGAGATATAGCTCTTGCGACGCGAGAGCTGGGCACTTCATATACAGTGCCTAATGCGCCTCATTCGTTGTTTTCCCCAAACATGCAGACCCCCCCTCCCCCCCCCCCCCATCTTGTGCTGGTCCGTCTGCCTTTTTTTGTAAAAAGTTGCACAAAAATGTGTGCGCAAGGTGATTCAATCCTGCGACCTCTCTGTTCTACATAAAGAGTAACCATGTGGGACACCACCCCTCTAGTCATTACTTACTCTCTTTCTCTTCTTCTTTTTCTTTTTCTTTTTTCCTTAAATCCGTGAAATGTTTTTTGAAATTCCGTTAACTTCTATAAAAATCGATGAAATTTTTGCAAAATTATGATTGTTTTAAATCAATGAACTTTTTCCAAAATTGATGATTTTTTCAGAATCAATGAGCTTTTTAATAACAATGGATGAACCATTTTAAAAGTTTATGATTTTTTTAAACGGATGAACTTTTCTCAAATTTATAAAAAAAATTGAACGTTTTTCCAAATATTGATGACATTGTTTCAAATGGATGAACTCTATTCCAGAATCAATGAACTTTTGTTCAAATGGTCGTACTTTTGGAAAAATCTGTAAACAAATTTAATTTCAGAATTTGTTTTTTAGAAACCACAATTTGTTTTCTTAATAATTAGAAAATTGCGTGTTTTTCTATCTGATCATCAGCACAAAAAAGGAACACAAAAAACTTGCTATGTACTGTAGCAAGCGAGCGAAGAGAGCGGGGCAGGGCAGCGAACTCTGCTCGTTCGTGGCCCTCGAGAGAGCTCCTCCTCGGAATTTCCTATATGATGCTACTGCACCGAACTGTCCGCTGGTTCCCACACGAGCATCGCACCAGCGAGTATGTTGGCCAACCCATCTAGCTCTAGGAAAATCTTTTTCTCTTTTCTTGATCATGTTTTGGGAATTTTCTGAAAAGTTCCAAGCTGTTTTCTTACCGGTTTTGAGAACTTTCTAGAGTGTTCTTGAACTTGTTATTACCAATTGTTTTCTTTAATAGTTTTTCGGCTTTCTTCTCTTTTTTTACTATTTCATTTTTTTTGTTTTCAGTTCGATTTTTCCTTTTTCTGTTTCTTTTTATTTTTCAAAATATTGACACTTTTTTTTTAAAATAAACTTGTGTCCGGATTTTTCACAATTTCAAAAGTTATTTTTTTCAAAAATCATTAGAAAATTTGGAAAATATATTCCTTTTCCAAATTTTGTTCAGAGTTTAAAATTGATGTTCATCTAATATTTTATACCCTAGGTATGACACTAATTATCCCGTCGAGTGGAAATTCGTCTATAACATACTACTTTTTAGAAGCTTTGGACTTTAGCTTTTTATGTGTTTCCATTAGGCAGGGTGTAAGGTGACGTTCGCTATCGAATATCTGGATGACGACGAGGAATGGAACAGATGTATGAGAAATATCTGGATATGATCGTCAATGATGTTGTATGTTTATTACAATTTCTTTTACGAATCATTGATGCAACACGTAGATTGTATCTAACATAAATAATCAAAATACAAAACTCAGACAATTGTGTAAAAGACTGCAAAATCTGATATTTCGATAGAAGTTTCATTAAATGAGGTAATATGATTCACAAATGTATAACTACTCGGTAAGTGAAATTCACTCTTGAAATAATGTTCTTATTTTGAAAAATTGTTCACAGATGCAAACGATGTTGGCTTATAAAATTTTATTTGGAGTTTTAAAAACTATCCCCATTTTAATGAAATGCTGACATATTCAAATTTTGTTAGAGTTTAAAAAATATTCATGTTTTCGAAAAATTGAGATTAAAAATATATTTGTGGTTACAAAAAATGTTTGGGTTTTTTAAAAATGTACAAAATTTAAAAATGTTCATGTTTTAAAAATTAATCACTTTTGTAGTTCTTTAATTTCGTGCTGCATATTTTAATACCAAAGCTTAATCACTGCTGTGCCCAGGAACGATCGTTGATTAGGAGGTCCCTTGTTCAACCCCCTCCTACGCGTACCACTATTCTGGGATATTTTCATTATGGAACCGGCGCTCATGTGCCCCGCTCCATGGGTCGGGCCAACAACAAGGTGAACAGCTTGAGCAGTTTCTCCAGGTTCGCAGGTGACCGGTCCACCGTTAACCTGTTGACCATAGACTTTTCACGGAAATGAGAAAATTAGAAGAAAGAAACAAATTCAAAGAAAATGTTCATCGGTTTGAAAACATATCACGAGATCAAACAATTCGCGGATGTGAAAAAAGATCGCTGAGTATAAAAGGTTTGTGAATTCAAAAAAATACGAATTTGAAAAAGGTTCACGCATTCTAAAATATTCATGGAATTGAACAAAGTTCACGAGTGGCTGAATCAAAGGACCCTCTCTGTGGATTGTGTCGATCAGACACAATGTGTGTCATATAGGAAGTAACCTCCTCCTTAACGCGTCTGTGCCTGGTGAAAGAGAATGGTTCCCCCATGTTTGGTTTGGTAATTAATAATCCCTATAGACTAATGGTTGCTTTGAGTGTTACTTGAAGGGTTTGTCTATAGACAATGCTTGAAGACCATGTGTTGATTTTAAGGATGAATTTGATGATCAAGGTACTATTGAAGGAGTTATCCAAAGATTGGTCATGTGAGAGTTAAGCATATTGCAAGCATGTCTTGAAGAACAAAATTGTGTGGACATTCATGTTTACCTCCAAGACAATATCTTAATGAAGAGATAAGATAACATACATGGTTGATCAAGTCTAACTGCAAAGAGTGGATCCAAGTTGAGAAACACAGAAAGCATAGAAGATGTATCGAGTGAGATCAAGTGATTTCATGGTACGATAATCATTGTCCATTACGCTTTGTGTACTAACTCATGATCTATGTGAGGTTTATTTGTGGCTTAAATATGTTTTCACTGGCTTGCATTAAAAGGAATATCTCATATAACCCATGGAGGATGACATCAGCTGGTGATCGTCATCAAGGTTGCGTTGTGCAAGTTCAAGTGAAACATCACGAAAAGATCACATGCTTGAATCTTCACATCCATTCTGGTAATAACGGACATGTGAAGATGTGACGAAGAGAGGCTCACCCATAGTGGAGTATGGGGAAGCAATTCAATAGTGTTCATCTAGTCAACACAATCAAGAAAGGTGATCCAACTTGAGGATATTAAGATCGTCATCATCTAACTCAAGTGAATTATGCGCGAGGAAAAAGTTTGAGCTTGATATATTTTCTATTTTACCGGTCTCATGGTGTTAGTTGGGAGCCAGGGTTACATGATCGATAGTCGTACTTTCAAGGGGAGGGGGGTTCTCGAGTGAGTAGGTTGATCTTATTATTCATTGGGATCTCAAACCTTTGTGTCCTTGGCATCATATTATTGGTTCTTGCTTGGCTGTTCTCTATTTTAGATTTTAGAGCTTGTGGTTTTCTTCTTCACAAGCACGGGTTCATCAAAAACAGATTCTAATGCAACTTGTGTTGCACTTTCGGTGTTGGAGATTTTGTTGTCTCTTATTTGAGAAAGAGTTCGTTGTTGGATAATGTTTTCCATTATCTATCCAACAAGCACGATCAATTCATTGAAATTAGAGTTCATTTGCAAAACTTATGGCAGTTTTGGATCTTTCCTAGTTCTGCAGTTTGCACCGGGTGCCTGGAATCCTTGAACCCTGGGTGCCCGGAGTCACCAGAGGGGTAGTATGTGTTCTCGTACATGTCTGGGGTGCCTAGACCACTTTGGATCTAGGTATCGGAGGCACCAGGGAGGGGTAGCCGATCTTGGCTTGGTTCCGGTGCCCGGGGTCTCACCGTGGCTCTGCCTATTCCGGGTGCCTCGGATCTTGGACCCCCAGGTTCTCGCCCCCTGTTCTATCCGGGTGTTGGGACTTTGTCCCCCGGGTGCCCGAGTCAGGGGGTATTTTCTTTGGAGGGTCCGGGTACCTGATACGTCCATTTTGCATCATGCTTTTATATTGACATTTATTGCATTATGGGTTGTTATTACACTTTATGGTACAATACTTAAGCCTTTCTCTCCTATTTTACAAGGTCTACATGAAGAGGGAGAATGCCGGCAGCTGGAATTCTGGACTGGAAAAGGAGCAAATATGAGAGACCTATTTTGCACAACTCCAAAAGTCCTGAAAAGATACAGAGAATTATTTTGAAATATATAAAAAATATTGGGCGAAACAAATACCAAAGGGGACCCACCAGGAGGTCACAAGCCTGCCAGGCGCGGCCTACCCCCTGGTCGCGCCTAGGTGGCTTGTGGGTCCCCTGGCAGGCCTCCAGTGCCCATATTTTGCTATATGAAGGGTTTTGACGTGGAAAAAATCAGAAGAGAGCTTTCGGGATGAAGCGCCGCCGTCTCGAGGCGGAACATGGGCAGAACCAATCTAGAGCTCTGGCGGAGCTGTTCTGCCGGGGAAACTTCCCTCTCATAGGGGGAAATCGAAGCCATCGTCATCACCAATGATCCTCTCATCAAGAGGGAGTCAATCTCCATCAACATCTTCACTAGCATCATCTCCTCTCCGAACCCTAGTTCATCTCTTGTATTTGATCTTTGTCTCAAACCTCAGATTGGTACCTGTGGGTTGCTAGTAGTGTTGATTACTCCTTGTAGTTGATGCTAGTTGGTTTACTTGGTGGAAGATCATATGTTCAAATCCTTTATGATAATTAATACTCCTCTGATTATGAACATGAACATGTTTTGTGAGTAGTTACGTTTGTTCCTGAGGACATGGGATAAGTCTTGTTATAAGTAATCATGTGAATTTGGTATTCGTTCGATATTTTGATGAGATGTATGTTGTCTCTCCTCTAGTGGTCTTATGTGAACGTCGACTACATAACACTTCACCATTATGTGGGCCTAGGGAAAGGCATTGGGAAGTAATAAGTGGATGATGGGTTGCTAGAGTGACAGAAGCTTAAACCCTAGCTTATGCGTTGCTTCGTAAGGGGCTGATTTGGATCCATATGTTTCATGCTATGGTTAGATTTATCTTAGTTCTTCTTTCGTAGTTGCAGATGCTTGCGAGAGAGGTTAATCATAAGTGGGAGGTTTGTCCAAGTAAGGGCAGCACCCAAGTACCAGTCCACCCACATATCAAATTATCAAAGTAACCACGCGAATCAAATGAGCATGATGAAAACTGGCTTGACAAAAATTCCCATGTGTCCTCAGGAGCGCTTCACTTTATATAAGAGTTTGTCCAGGCATGTCCTTTGCTACAAAAAGGATTGGGCTACCCTTCTGCACCTTTTCTACACTTGTTACTTGTTACCCGTTATAAATTACCTTATCACAAAACTATCTGTTACCGATAATTTCAGTGCTTGCAGAGAATACCTTACTGAAAACCGCTTGTCATTTCCTTCTGCTCCTCGTTGGGTTTGACACTCTTACTTATCGAAAGGTCTACAATAGATCCCCTCTACTTGTGGGTCGTCAGTACCCGGGGTTGCGACTCTGCAATGACCATATCTCCCATAACCCCCCTCCTCCTTCCACCTCCAACCTGAATCTGGTCCAAGTCCGCCACCAGCACCATTGCTGACCTCTTAGAGCTTGCTTTCTCTTCCTCATATGATTCTTGATTCTTTTTTAGGGAAAAGAGAGAGGAGGTCTAGATCCATATTTCCACCAATCATTTTCTCCTCTAAGAGAGGGAAATCGTGTGGATCAAGATCTTGGAGTTCTTTTCTGTTCTCCTTTTTTGTTCTTCCTCTCATGTTACTCCATAGAATTTGTTGTTGTGTTGAGCTTTGGGAGAGAAGGACTTGAGCACTCGGTGTGCTCTTGCCATTGCATTTGGTGCACGGGTTTGAGTTTTTCATGGTGATACATGGTGAAATTTTGAGAAGATTATTTCTTTGGGTGCTTCGTACCCTAGAGCTTGTTCTATTGGGTACTTGGGGTACCCTAGACGGTTGGTGTTGTTGCGTAGCTCAATCATTGTAGTGTAAAGCTTCGGGCGAGCTTCAGGAGCCTCTAATTAATTTGTGGAGACTGCCTCAGGCAATTTGTACGGATTCAGTGACCGCCCTCAAGAGTCTTCGATTGTATGCGTTCAGTGACCGTCCTCAAGAATCTCTTAATGGAGTCATGACACCTTGCATTGTGCAAGGGCATGAGGAGAATACAGTGAGCCATTGTGGCGCTCGGGGAGCATTGTGCCTCCACATCACTCTAACGAAGATTAGAATGCGCAAGAATGTGGACTTTGGGATACATTGTCGTCTTCGTGTGCCTCAGTTATTTCTTACCTGAGCATCTTACTTATGCCCTTACTTTGTGATAGCCATCATGCTTCAGTTTATATATCTTACTATCACACCGTTGTTTACCTTATTTAGCATAAGTTCTTGGTGCGTTGAGCCTAGTTTGTTTAGATCTTGTGATTGGTAAATTAAACGTTTATTTTGTTCCGCATTTATTTGAACCTAAACTATAATTGGTTTAAATCGCCTATTGACCCCCTCCCTCTACCGACATCCACGCCCTTTCATCGGGTGAGAACTGACGCTCACGTGCCCCGCTCCACGGGCAGGCCCAGCGACGAGGTGGGCAACTCGCTCCTCATTCTTGGTTGCTCGGTCCGCAGTGGACTGGTCCACCATTGACCTGTTGATATGACCATTGACTTTCGAGAGAAATGCAAAATTTTCAAAAAGTCAGTAATTTTTAAAAACTGTTCACGAATTGGAACACAATTATATTTTCAAAAATAGTTTGTAGAGAAAAAAGTTCGCGAAGTCTAAAAGTTCATGGATTTGAAAAGGATCAGACCTTAAAAAATTATTCATGGATTTGAGAATAGTTCATTTATTTGAAAAAAAAAATCACGCAATCAATAATTATTCATGGATTCGGAAAAAGTTATAGGGTTGGAAAATAGTTTGCGAATATGAAAAAAAAATCTTGTATTCAAAAATATTTGTGGATTTGGAAATAGTTGATGGATATGAAAAAAGCTCATAGATTTGTAAAAGTTCATGAATTTTAAAAAAATAACACATTTAAAATAAAGTTTACGAATCTAACAAAAAAGAAAAGGACATGAAAAGAAAACGAAAATAAGGAAAAAAATAGATGGAAAACAAAGAAAGGGTCAAAAGCTTCTAGAAGCTTTTCCAAAACCTATCAAAAATTTCTAGAAGTTCTCAAAACCCGATCGGAAGCTTCTAGAGATTCACAAAACCTGATGAAAACGTTTAGAAGAACAAAAGAAAAGCGACCGTACAGTGGCTGGCACATTCACGTCATCACGTGCGATGGGTGCATGTCCAAACAGCCGAAAATTGTTATCGAGAAGTAAAGAAAAAAACTTTGTATACAACTAGCATAAACAGTTGAATTGGGTAAATCCGACTCTTTATACGTCAATGGACGTGTTTAGACACGTCCTACGAACACATTCAAATGGTCCCTCGTATTTCGTTCCCGACATTCATATATTTTAAATTCGGATTCTTAGATTCATGCAAATTCATGCACGTCGATCATATGAGGCATTGTCACACGTAAATAGCAAATGATGGTATCAAACATAAATAGTGTTTACATCAAATTTATTTTAAGTGTATAATCAAACATCATCTCTTTGATTTTCATTTCAGGTTCACTTATGCTTCACAAGATCATTGAGTAGCTGTGCATGCACCTCATGTTCTCGGTGATTCTAATGCATTTGCAAAAGGTTCGTAACAGGAGTTGCATCTTGATCTTCCAGGATTTTAAATTTTTCTTCAGATGCTTCAGAATCATTGGTTTGGTCTACACTATCACTCTCATCCTCGACAATCGTATTATGTAAAATAACACAACATGTCATGAACTGCTACAAAGTTTCTGATTCCCATATCATTGCAGCCTGACGAACAATTCCATCGGTCCATACTCCTCTTTAGACGAAGCATCAGAGTCCATCATTTTTCCTAATAAAATCACAAAAAAATCTGGTCAAATAATGTGTCG
Source organism: Hordeum marinum (assembly GCA_022496015.1). Classification (NCBI taxonomy): domain Eukaryota; kingdom Viridiplantae; phylum Streptophyta; class Magnoliopsida; order Poales; family Poaceae; genus Hordeum; species Hordeum marinum. The sequence continues at coordinate 429,320,993 of CM039675.1, forward strand.
AACACATCAAACGCAAGGCGGAACCAGAGAGTTGTCGGGCGTACCGCGACGGCGTTCGGGCCGGCGACAATGTCCCCTGCAGCGAGGACGACAGTGAGGACTGCTCTGCCGGAGCTGGCGACGTAGAGACTAGGAACGGCTATGCAGCTACGAGACGGACGACGCGGAGGAGGAAGAAGAAAGGAGAGAGCAAATGAATCCAACAGTTCTCGGGGTGGATTTGGTGCAATTTGTGGTGGGGTCGAGCTGTCGGGTCCGACGTGGCGGGCGCGCCCGGGTGTCCCCATATCCGCCACATATTTGGGATGGATATGAGGGTACCGGTCAGCCCGGGTGTTTGAGGCCCGTTTAAGGTGCATGTCTGCGTTCAATTTTCGTGACCGGTCAATGACCGGGTGACCCGTCCGGGCGTTTGAGGGGGTTTAGGGTGCCCGGTTGTAGATGCTCTAAGACACAACAAGCATCAGTCATATGAGACTCCTCCTCTAGCATGGCCTTCTTAAAGCATCTACAGTCAGACCTGTCAACTCTGACCCCTCAAACACCCGCGGACGCAACCGTCTGTGGGCAGTCAGCGGTCATCTCTTAAATTTTCACTTTCACAACCATGTCCCTCACTTACTCCTATACGTCTGGTCACATGCATGCAATTGGTGGAGATGAAGTGAGAAAGAATAAATAAAGAGAAAATGTGGATCCAATCCTATGTGACGAACACAAGACCACTGACCAGGCATGCCCGGACACTCCACATGCTCATCTTATATATGAGATGGATATGAGGGATGCCTATCGGCGCGGGCATTTGCGGCCCATTTAAGGTGTCCGTCTGGATCACATTTTCGTGACCAATCAGTGACCAGATGGCCTGTCCGGGCGTTTGAGACGTGTATGAAGCGTCCCATTATAGATGTTGTTAGAGCATCTCTAGCGGACATCTTAAAACCACAAACCATAAAACTGGGATAAGGGTCGGAAAAAGATATTTTTTTTTCAAAACTAGCTTGTTTTTATAGCAAATTTGAAAAGTGGTTGTGCAAACACGTTTATTGCAAAAATAGCACCCCGTCGGCCAGCCGTTGGCCGAAGAGGTCCTTTTCGGCCAGCCGAACACCGAAGAGGCCTCTTCGGTTATGCGTAGGCCGAAGAGCATGTGAGCTGGGCCGAAGACGGGCCTCTTTGGCCAACCAGCGGCTGAAAGCCTTTTCGGCTAACCAGCGGCCGAAGACAGGCCTTTTCGGCCAACCATCGACCGAAGAGGTCATGGATAACGACCGACTGCTTCTTCTTCCTCTGGCTGTTCTTACGAACTCTCTCTCTCTCTCTCTCTCTCGTTCCTCTCTATAACGTCGCCCCTTCCTCGCCGATCTCTCTGTTTCGCCTACGGTCATTTTTTCCTATGGGACAACTTTTTTGCGTGAGTTGGAGTCATGGTGGGGTGAGGAGGAGAAGGAGGCAGTTTAGGTGATGAGGAAGAGATGCAGCTTCTTGCCGGCGAGGGGATGGCGTTGGTGTTGTCTGTTGGTGCAAGTGCTCCGTTAGGTGGCCACACGCATCGAAGGTATAATCACATGTCACATTTTTTTAATGTTAATTGGTTTGTGCTTTCATTTTAGCGATTAGTTAGTGTAGCGGGTAATAATTTTGTTCCTTGTCATTAATAAGATGAAATTGTCTGACAGGTTAAAATGTCTGAATTAGTAAATTTGACAGTTTACTATGGTCCTGACAATGTTCGATATAATGAGTTGGGGGTTGATCTTAGCGAGTATAAAAAATGTGTCATGACATTTTCAGACCCGGACAGACTGGACATTAGGCAGTTGAAGTACTGGTTGACAAGTAGTTTCGGGCTGGATCCTGGGGTATGTTCCGTCAGTATTCAAGCATTGTGGATCAAATCATGTAAAAATATGAAGTGTGAGTTTGCTCATGGATAGGAGGCAACAGTGGTTGACCATGTTAAGGCGTTGCAGAGACCGAAAAATCCACCCATATGTCCTAGTGCAACCTGTGGCAAAGGAGGAGAATACCGGACAACCAGAGGAGGGGTACGAATCCGGGCAGGGCAGTCAAGTGGCTAACGAGATTTATTTATCCGGGTCACAGCCAATGGATGTGGATTCTAGCCAACCCGAGCAAGAGCCCGATTACGTGCCACACAATTTGTGTGGTAACGATACTGGGCAGAGTAGTCGGTCGCTAATATTAGCTGCCTCTGTTATTGCTGATGGGGATGAGGAAGGGGAGGAAATGCAGAGGGTGATGAAGGAAGAGGACGAGGATGGACTGGTTGAGGATATGGATTTTGAAAATTCCGAGGATGAAATGAAGGTATCGATTCCTACCGCATGGGATCAGGACCTATCGACCGAGTGTGGATTTTCAGTGCACTTTAAAAATATTATGAGTTGAACCACTTTTACAGTATCTGTTTTGTACAACTTTTTAATCAAAACTTTAAAACACAAAAATTATAAGAATTTGATCACTTTAAGGGGTTTGCTAGAGAATGCTCTTATGATGGACTTCGAATTGCACTTGCAACAACGGAGCTGTGCACGTACGCTTCATGCCCCCCGATATACCACAGACTGCATAAAACACGAGCGCTGCTCCATACGGTACGCTGGTCACGCAACGCCACCGATCGCCGAGTTGACAGCTCCAGCTCCTGTGCGCAAATTCCAACGAAAACAACGGAACAAGGACGCCGCGCCAGCGCCACCTCACCGGAGCGTACACGACAGAGAGAATACACGACCTGCACTGCGCCACTGCCCTCCCCGCAACCCGGCCGGCCTGTCCATCGCGCGCGATTGATCGACGGCACCGCCCGCCCCGGCCAGACGCGCGCCGTCTCCCTCCGGCCGGACGGGGCCAGACCCCGCCCGCGTATATGCAGGGAACAACTGGGCGCCAAGCGCAACGCGACGGTTCGCGAAAGCAGAGGCGCGCATGCACGCGGCCGTGAGCGATCAATCCATCATCCGTCCATCGATCCAAGCCAGACCGGGCCGCGCAGGGGTCGTTTCGCCGGACCGCATGATTGCTGCCCCTCCCCCGTCCCCGACGGAGGTATCATCCGGCGCCCGAGCGCGCGCTAGCGGACACCGGCGGGAAATTATCGCCGCGCTACGCTCCGGGGGCGGGAGCACAGTGATCGTAGCACTGCTGCATCTGCATGCATGGAGGGGGCGACGTGCGCGCCTGATCGATCGGTCGATCGACGCGACCCCCCCGCCCGGCCGGCCGGCCATCATTATTCGACGGAAGCGTACGTCTCGTCGTCATCGGCATCGGCATCCCTGGAATGGAACAAACGATATGCGTAGGTGTGATATATAGGATAGGACCTGTCATGCTACCACAGCCATGCATCGAGGATACTTCAATTATTATTATTCTACGAAAAAGCAAAGGTCAGACATATTAAGTAGCACAAACACTTTCCATAACAAAAATAGCACAAACACTTACAAAAACACCCTTCTGGAAATTAAAAGATACATTCAAACTCTTGAAGGTGTTGAAGTCCCTTCCATCTTTATCTGCCGCCGATATGTTGTGAGCAAAGCTCGTTACTGTCTTTAAATCTCACTTGTTTAAACACATGACCTTTGTAAAAGTAGCGACTGGAAACTCATTGATGCAGATCTGAAGACATCAATGGGCTCAGCCTGCATAGCAAATCACCGCCCTGAAGAAGAAAAAACTGGGTTGGACATGTAGAATACCCCAGTTTCGATAGACAAGTTAGAAAACACACAAATCTCACACACACCTTGATGAGGCCGAGATTGACCAACCTTCATCGATATAAAACGGAGCCGGAGGATGAAGATGTGCAACCATATCGTCCGCTAAGCAGGACAGCGCAATCAGGACAAATATGCAAAACAAAAGGCTATACCCAGAGAAGGATCTGGGGACATACCATCTTCCACACACCTTTCGATGATACGAAAAAGCATCACGAGGGCGAGCCATGAAAACCTTATTCTTATCGCAACGACAATACCATCATCTCACCACTGCCGAACGAGGCAAACCCTGAATTTATTTATAACTCTATCGTCACCAACCGAAGCCCTCGGGTCTCTACCCCTCCCATCACCGGAGTGACACACAAAGGGAGAGGGGGCCCTCAGACTCGCGAAAGAGTAGGGTACATCAACTACCGCCACCCATCACCTTAGTCAGGGAGCAGAAGCAGGAAGAATGTCCGCAGGATAATTCAATTAATGGGTTTTTAACTGAATTATTTGAAGGGTGTGTATAGACATCATATATAGCACATACGATGGTAAATTATGATACACGCGGTGTATATATGAAATAAAAGTACTAGCACATTTAGCTTATGTAGACATTTATCTATCAATATATACATTCCTCAATAAATGTTTAGGTGGCTACATCCTGTCCAAGTTCATATTTAGCTACTCCTTCTCGCTCATAATGTTTCCTTTGGGGTTCTGAAGGAAACACGTACGTACGTTGGCAAGAGACACTGGTGCCGATCAGCAATGGCAGCGGATCAGGGGACGGCGAGGCATGGGAATCGGGATCGAACTTGCTGGGGGATCGGTGTTCTAGCAGCTGGAGGTATAGCTGAGATCAAAGGCCGAGAGTGTGACAGGTGGGGATAACGTGAGAGAAGGAAGAGAGGCTCCTCGATCTCTATCTAGGATCCGGTGCATGCCATGCATATGATGCATGCATGCATGCATGCACGGTGGATCAGTGTGTAGGTTCAGGGCACAGAGCCTGCATCCCTAGCCGTTGTTTGTTGGTAGTGATCGATGCATGCACCGTACGCTTTGCTGAGTTGCTGACACATAATTTCTCAAAAAAAAAGGGAGATGCCGATCCATGATTTGATTAGATCTTACGTACATTAGTGTGATCGAGATTCTGTAAACGTCATGTCGGGGTAGTAGGTAACTAGCCTCTCCATTTGTGATGCAAATATATATGGTCGATTTTCCAGGCCAAGAGTTCTGATCATGATCAGCTTGTACTAGTCCATGCACGAACACACATTTCTTAGCTACACACCCAAGTGATGCACAAGCTAGTGTGGGCATATGATTGAAAAAAGGCCCCACCCGTGGATTCTGTCAATAATCAAACTCAAGCTGTCAAGCACGGATTAGGACATTGACACGTATATTAATTTGTATCTGCGTAAATTATTATACGACACACATAATGTAAGTGTAATCAATGATGGATCGACGGATGGGCCATGCATGATGACATAGCATAATTGCGACGGATCAGTAAGTTGTGACACGGCCGGTCCCTTTCTGGCAAACAAAGGAAAGGAAACACCTACGCACAGTACCTGGCTGAACATCCACACATGCACACACATGCATGTAGGAGTACTACGCCCGCGCCCACAAGTCCAGAGCCAGAGGAATCAGAATACACAAAGCTTGCTTGTCGCACGAAGGCCAGGTCTTAAAAGTAGACGGAAAAGAAGTAAATATAGTACACATAAGTAATGAGGTTTGATCCTTACAGGAGAGGGAGTAATCATAAATTAATGAGGACGCAAAGAGCAGTCAGCATGCTAGTAGGACGGAGCTTGCACTGTTTGTGCCCCTTGTCTTGTCCCTCTTGGCATGGCATGTGATCTGGCCCTACGACTCTGGCATATTTTGGGGGGTAGACAAGCATGATCTCATTTTAGAACAAACACCATAGAATAATGGGGTAACACAAAACCTACCCCCTGGAAAGCGTGAACTTGCTCCAATAGTCCAACCGCACCAAGTAAAAAACAGAATCCGCATGCAATCACAAAGGCTAGCTAGCTTAGGTACTGGTGATTTTATTTATACCGATCCTTAACTCATCATCTGGCAGGTCGATTGGTGGGAGCACAGCAACCAAACAACAGAAAACATCAAAGCCACCCCAACCCCTACGCACACGACGGCACACGGCTCCACCGCGCAAAACCCCAAGCCGTCTAGCTAGCTAGGGTTCATACATTAACTATGAAATCAAGAGCCGGAGTGGGAATAGAATGCGCTGCCATGCATGGATATATACTCACTCCATGGATCGACGGGCCAGCTTATCTTAACATAACATAACCTTGGCGATCGATGAGCTGATGAGCAGCTCCTGTCTCGATCGAGGGTCGTCCACGTCCATGACATCAAACAAGGCAACGATAAACATTGGGGAACAAGGAGGGCGGGGACAAGGGGAGAGCCACCGATCGGGCATGCATTGCAACCAACTCAACCCTCGGAATTAAAAGAGAAACGAAAAGGGCCCAAGGCGTCAAGGGTTAGAGGACAAAGACCACCACGAAATCCTATACGACCATATTCTCGCGCCAAGCGCTAGGCTCCAGGGCGCTTTGTACTACCTCCCCGGCCTCACCCGACTTTAAAAAGTGGCGCCTCACATCCAATCACCCAGCCCAACCCAACCAAACCCCCCCTACCACACTACTACTAGCAGGCACCGATCGATCGAGCACGACCACTGCACTAGCGCTGCACGCGGCACACCATCCATGTCGTCCATGCATACACCCTACCACCCCGGAGGCATTTTCCCGCTTGGACTTTCCACCCCTCGCCCTGATTCCCTTTCCTTTTTCTTCCTCGAATCGCTTTAGTTTGCCAGCAAAGTGGCCGGGCCTTGGATTGGATCCCTTGGAGTCGAGTTGGCGCGGAAACACATGCAATCACTATGCCCAAACGAACCAACGCATCATCATGAGTAGTAGCCACTAGCCAGTGACTGGGAGTATTAGTGCAAGAGGACAATTTATGCCATATGCAAAGTTGCAAACCCGGCCTCATGCCTCCTCCCCGCTACATACATATATATACCCCGGCTTGCCCCCTCCAACCTCCCCTCAACCGGTGATCGGTCCATTTGCAGCTAGCTAGCTCCAACCAGACCAAACAGCGCCACCCCTCCCTCTCGCATCGCACACTCGCATACCCACCTAGCTAGCTGCCTCTAGCCACTACAAGTGAGCTAGCTAAGCCAGAGACGGCCAGTCCCCTAGCTAGCTCGGCAACAAGAAGCACTTGCTAGCTACCATCTTTCTGATGAGAAGGCAGGGGCGCAATGAGGCCTCGCCGTCGATCATCCACACGTCGTCCATAGCTCTCCTCCAGGAGCGGTTCAGGAACCTGCAGAGGGTCAAGGAGATGCGGGAGGGCAGGGAGCTGCAGCGGGTGCACCACTCCGCCGACGCCACCGACCGTGCCGGCTCCCCGTTGCCGTTGCCGCCGGCGCCTCTGGACCTTGGCCTGCAGCCCACGGCGGCCAGCGGCGACGAGCGGCCGAGGTGGTTCTTGCACCCGGACTTGGTCCGGCCGTCCAGGCCCCTGCACGGCGCGTCCGCCTACAGCGGGTTCGGCGGCGGCAACGGCGGTGGCGTCCAGCAGGCGTCGCAGCCCGCGGCGAGCTCGTGGGGGGAGGTGCCGAGAATGCAGAATTCAGGCTACAGGGGTGATGTAGACGTGGACACCTCGCTTCATCTGTAATATCGTCTACGTACGTACGTATGGCCGGCGCCTCTGCGGCCTGCGGCTAGCTGTTCTTTCGTTATTTTGTACGTACGGCTTGTAAGCTCCGGACTTATTTGCAGTACCACTAGTTGTTACTTGTTGGGCTACTTTCATTTGAGGTCTCCTAGACACAGCACTTTACATATCTGAACCTTCAAGGTGCATATGCTCATTTACTTAATTAGCATGTCCATTATTAGATGGTCGATGTTGACACATCTCTCAGAATGCGACGTTCAATACTAATTTCTCTTATCGGAACATACGTATGTACTCTCTCTGTCTCATAATGTAAAACGATTTTTAACATTAATGTAGTGTTAAAAAACGTCTTATATTATGGGATGGATGGAATATATAATAAAGCCAGACAAAATCATGACCTTGATTGATATAACAATATAAGAAATTTACACATGATGAAGAAAGACCGGAGGTTGAGTAAAAATACATTGTGAGCGGTTGTTCAGTAAAATTTACACATGTGATTCTCCTATATGTGTCAAGCAATATAACAAAATATTGATCTCGGAAGTTCGTAACGAACCAGAGTAACAAATTAACGACAGAGAAGCTAAAAACGTACGTGTATTTTTAGAGAGGAAATAACAGATGATGTCTAGTTTCATTTCAATATAAAGATACGTGCATGTAGCTTAAACGTACTACGTAATCTCACACGCACGCACACACTAGTAATACTCAACTTGAAGTATGGCAAGGAGAAGAAACGTCACATGCATCACGCGCGGACACGGGGCTGCTAGTACTACTGACACGACACTTTAAGAAAGTACTGGCTCCTCAGTCAGAAGCTGAAGTGGATCACGGACACAGCGTGATCAAAGCGGACAGACAGTGAAACTGGCCACGCTATTCAATATGGCGTGCTCAAACCGTGATCTCATCAATTTTGAACCGAGCCGACATCGAATAGTATTTGAATTGATTACATACAGGGTGAAGAAAGACCAGAGGTTTGAATCAACGGGAAATATGCCCCATGGTGTGCAATAGAGCATCACGTAGAGAGGGATTGGCACTACTATTATTGATGGTGCCAAGGTGCACGTATATAGAGAGTACAAGTGGGATCTATCTTGACTATACACAACTAGGAGGTGGACCAGACTTACGAAATATACATGCAACACATATGTTCAACCCCCCTCCCTTCCCCGTAGTCGAAGCGTCGCCAGAGACACAGAGACTGGACCGAAACTCCTCAAAGACGGGAGTAGACAAGCCCTTAGTCATGACGTCGGCAAACTGTTGCGACGTTGACACGTGGAGAACTTGAACACGGCCAAGTGCAACCTGCTCACGAACAAAGTGGATGTCGAGCTTAATATGCCTCGTCCGTCGATGATGCACCGGGTTGGCGGAGATGTATACCGCGCTGACATTGTCGCAGAAGACAAGTGTGGCCTTGGAGGCGTCACAAAGGAGCTCCTGAAGCAACTGACGAACCCAAGAACATTCCGCCACATCATTGGCGACAACCTGATACTCTGCCTCGGCACTGGAGCGTGAGATCCCGGGTTACCGCTTCGAAGACCAAGAGATCAACGAGGGCCCAAGGTAGACGCAATAGCCGGATGTGGAGCGTCGGGTATCGGGGCAGCCAGCCCAGTCAGCGTCCGACTATGCGACGAGGTCGGTGGAGGAGGAGGCCGTCAGGGTGAGACCCAAAGGCATGGTGTCGCGTATGTACCGTAGAATGCGCCTCACCAGGGTCTAGTGGGATTCACGCGGTGACTGCATGTGGAGGCACACCTGCTGAACAGCATACTGTAAGTCCGTGCGTGTTAGCGTCAGATACTGTAGAGCACCGACGATGGAAGGGTAGAATGCAGCGTTGGTCGCAAGAGATCCCTCCGTGGCAGAAACCTTCGCCTTCGTGTCGACCGGAGTGGGCGCCGGCTTGCAATTAAGCATACCAGCGCGCTCCAAAACCTCGTGAGCATACTTCTGCTGATGCAGAAAGAAACCATCAGCCCGATGTATCACCTCGATGCCGAGAAAGTAATGGAGAGGCCCCAAGTCCTTGAGGGCGAACTCGGCGCGAAGACGAGTTGTAAGCTGCTGCAGGAGCTTGGCAGTGGAGGCCGTCAGGATGATGTCCTCGACGTAGAGGAGCAGGTAAGCCGTGATGTTGCCCTAATGATACACGAAGAGCGAGGCATCGGAGCGAGTCGACCGAAATCCCAGTGTCTGCAGGAAGGCGCGGTATGCTGGTACCACGCTCGTGGCGCCTGCTTCAACCCATAAAGAGAACGGGAGAGCAAGCAAATGGAGTCCGGGTGGTCGGCGTCGACGAAGCCTGATGGCTGCTCGCGGAAGACCTGCTCGGCGAGATGGCCATGCAGAAAGGCGTTGGAGACATCCAACTGGTGCACCGACCAAGCGCGCGATACCGCCAACCGTAGCACAGTGCGAATCGTGCCCGGTTTCACAACCGGAGTGAAGGTGTTTGGTGAAGTCCACGCCTGTGCGTTGCCGAAAGCCACGAACCATCCACGGGGCCTTATAGCGCTCGAGGGAGCCATCCGGGCGAGTCTTGTGGCGGAACACCCACTTGCCAGAAATAACGTTGGCACAAGGGGGGCGCGGAACAAGATGCCACATGTAGTTGTGCTGCAAGGCGTCGAACTCTTCCTGCATCGCGGCCAGCCAGTTAGGATCCTGAAGGGCGGCGCGAACAGAGGTGGGATGGGTGATGGCGTCGAGGTCGCAGCAGCACACGCATACTCGTCGAAAAAGTAGCGCGTGCTCGGGCGATGCACACCGGCCCGGGCGCAGCTCGTCCTGCCGGGAGGAGGACCGACAGGGCGATCAAGCCCGCGTCGGTAGCCGGCTCGTTAGCGGGGCCCGCAACTGGCTCATCCGCGGTGGCAGAGCCAGCGGCAGCGGTGGGAGCAACGGGCGAGGAGGATGTAGATCCCATCGTTGTAGAGTCCGCCGCGGCGGCAGCGAGGGAGAACGGTGCAACCTCTAAAGAGGGAGGCATCAACCCAGAGGCCCGGTCCGACTCGACCTCGGGGGAGGGAGTCAGGAACCCATGTGGCGGTGGCAGAAAGCGCCTGACCGGCCGCATCGCCGGACGATGATGCGGCGGGTTGCGCCCCGGGAGGGGCACGGTAGTCGTCCCCGAGGTAGCCGGAGCCGGTGGTACCTGGAAGAAGGGAAACACTGACTCGACGAAATAGACATGCCTCGAGGTGTACATGCGGTGAGTGACAGGATCATAGCACCGGTAACATTTGGTGTTAGAGGGATAACCCATAAAAAATGCATGGGAGGGAACGTGGTGCGAGTTTGTGGGGAGTGGTAGACGCGGTGCTAGGATAGCAGAGACACCCAAAAATGTGAAGACCATTGTAGGACGGAGGTGCACCAAAAAGAAGGTGATGAGGGGCGTAGTTCCACCTAGGACGACACAGACGAATGTTAATGAGAAGGGTGGTGGTGGCTAGAGCATCCGGCCAGAACCGGGCGGGTACATTAGCATGGAAGAGTAACGTGCGAGTGCAGTCATTAAGAGTGCGAAGTATGCGCTCAGCGCGACCGTTTTGCTGCGAGGTGTATGGGCATGTTAAGCGGAAAGTGGTGTCGTGAGATGCGAGAAAGGTGCGAAGGGCGAGGTTGTCAAACTCTTTTCCGTTGTCAGTTTGGAGTGCAAGGATAGGGCGACCGAACTGTGTGGCGACGTAAGAGAAAAATGACGTGAGTGTGGCTAACGCGTCAGACTTGCAACGAAGAGGAAAAGTCCACACATAATGAGAGTAATCATCTAAAATCACCAAGTAGTATAGATAGACTGTGTTACTTGCAACTGAAGACGTCCAAACATCACTATGAAGAAGCTGAAACGAAAACGTGGAAATAGTTGTAGACGCACTAAAGGAAACACGAACGTGCTTGCCTAAACAACAAGCCTCACAAGTATGCTCATCGAGCTTATTACATGAGAAAGAAAATCTCCTAAGAAACGGTGTGGTTGGGGTGTCCAAGGCGAGCGCGCCAAAGGTCGATGCCGGCGGCCAAGACAATAGGTGCGGTGGAGGAAGCGCTGGTGCATACGGGATAAAAATCCTCGGGGTTGTCACATCGGTGGAGCACCATCCGCGTGCGGGCGTCCTTCACAGAAAAACCAACACCGTCAAATTCAACAGCGAGAGGATTCTCACGAGCAAGACAACGAACAGAAAATAGGTTCGTGACAAGTTCAGGTGAAACAAGAACGTTAGACATAGTGATGGGTGTGGAAGTGGAGGGAAAACTAGTGCTACCAACGTGAGTGATAGGTAAGGAAGAGCCGTTGCCAACGGTGATACGGATGGGCGTATGAACGGGAGTGGAGGAGGTTAGGTTACCGGGATGAGATGTCATGTGCGCAGTAGCACCAGTGTCCATGTACCAGCTGCCTCTGTCGCCGTAGTTATTGGGTGATGGCGCGGAGTGCAGGGCCGCCAGGAGGGAAGGATCCCATGGCGCTGGTGTCGGCGGTGGTAGGAGACCCCCTTTGGTGGACGCTGTGGCCGGAGGGCCATAGCCGCCGAGAGGTGGCGATGCGATAGGGGCTCCATAACCAGCGCCGGTCGGATGGTTGGGAGCGCCGAGGAACGCCTGGTGGCTGGCAGGGCCCGGACCGAGGAGATCCGGCATGGGGGCCCGTGGGACGGGCATATGGTATGCATGCACGACACCCGTCCACGGGTTCTGGCCGGCGGTCCACGGCGGAGGGGGCGGCTGGTGGCGCGGTAGTCCTCCGGTGCCGAGGCCCGCCTGCTACGGCTGCTGCTGTTGGCGGCGACCGCCATCGCCCCGCCGGTTGCGTCGACCCCCTCCGCCTTGCTGCTGGGGAGGTGCGGGGGCATAGGTGGCGCGGGTAGCAGCGGGAAGTAGCCTGCCGGCGTAGGAGAACGCAGCTGGGCCGGCGCAGGCGCTGGAGCGGGGTTGCCACGGGTGGGACCGGCGGCGAGGGCGGTGTGGTAGACCCGCTGCTTCACCTTCGTCATGCGACGCTCCTCAAGCTTGAGGTAGGCAACGACGCGCTGGAAGGTGGGCTGCGGCAACAAGGTTAGGTTGGATGTCGCGTTGCCGAAGTCCTCGTTGAGGCCGGCTGTGAGAGTTCTCAACATGAGTTCATCGAAGACTTTGGCCCCGATGTCGCGAAGCTCATCGGCGAGCATCTTAAGCCGCATGCAGTACTCATCGATGGTGGAGGTGTCCTGATGACAACCGAAGAACTCCTGCTGCAAGAAAACAAGGCACTGAGGTTTGTTGTCGGTGAAGAGCGTGTTGATCTTGTTCCACACGGTGCAGGCAGTGTCGTCCTCGGTGACGATCGTGTGGAAGATGTCCTTCGAGACAGTTTGGTAGAACCATCGGATGAGCGTGGCCTCAATGGCGGACCACTCCGGATCGCCTTTCATGAAGGCGGTGTCCATAGAGCCATCGATGTTCTCGGTGAGATAGTACTCATGGAAGACAAGGGTGAAGTAGGTCTTCCATGCGTAGTACGAAGTGCTGGAGCTGTCGAGGCATATGGGAATGCGGGGTTTGATGTTGAGATCGCGGATGGCGACGGCGGAGGGTTCGGGACCGGCGAAGGGGTTGGATGAGCAGGTGGTGGACGAGCTCGGGGACTTCATCGGCGGCTAGGGTTAGGGTAGCAGCTGCGTCGTGGAGAGAGACGGCGGCTGCGGGTGGAGGCTGCGGCGTAGAGGGAGGCGGCAGTGGCGGCGAGGGAGGAGGGTGGCACGACGGGGCAGTGGCGGCGGCGCGGGGAAGAGGATCGCGACGGCGGCGGCGGCTGTGAGTCGACGAGTAGATGGGCAGCAGAAGAGGGGCGGCACGAGGCGGCAGCGGCGGCGGAAGGAGAGCATGGCAGCAGCAAGGTGCGGCGGTGGCGGGTAGCGATGGCGGCGGTGGCGGCGCGCGGGAGAGGGCGCGGCGGCGGCGGCTAAAACCCTAGGGTTGGATCGGAAAGAATGATACCATGTAGAGAGGGATTGTCACTACTATTGTTGATACATTGATAGGTGCCAAGGTGCACGTATATATAGAGTACAAGTGGGCCTCTACCTCAACTATACACAACTAGGAGGTGGGCCAGACTATACGTGATATACATGCAACACATATGTTCAACACATCCCAAGCACGCTGGTGACTGGTGCAGACACACTCAAGCAAAACATTCAGGTACTCGTACTACTTTATATATTAGCATGACGCATAGAGATTTTGTTTTCTAGAATACGCACGAGCGTGCGTATCATATATTAAACAAGAAGAGTGGGAAAGACCCCATTCACAGTCAAGTTCTTACATATTACATGAAGAACTCCACACCTACGAGACACCCCTCATCTCTAACTAACTCTCTCGATTGCCCACATGGCCAGCCTTCCCAAAAAGGTGGAGAAGTCCCCTTTGAGGAGGCCGACAATCTTCCAAGCTCATCCTTGGACCTCGATCTTCTCGATGACAACCGCAACGGAGGGGGTGGCTGCATTGAAGATGGCATCATTGCGGTGCTTCCATAACTCCCATAGACCCAGCAAGATGATGGCCCGGACATCCTTGGCTTTGATGTCGGTGGTTGTGCACGAGTTGTACCACAAGTTCTACATCCGCCGTCGGTGTCCAATGTTGTTTCCCAAGGGTGGTGAATATCGTGTGCTAGACTGATCTAGCATGCACACACATGATCAGGATGTGGTTGATGGTCTCGGCATGCTGATCACAAAACGGGCATGTCGGCTGATGAGGAATCCCACGTCTAGCAAGCCGGTGAGACGTCCAACATTGATTCCTCGAGGCCAACCAAGAGAACAGCCTACATTAGAGCGGGGCCTTCGATTTCCACGTTTGTTCTGCATACGGTGCATCCATTCCCAGAACTTGGTCGCATAGGCTAAGCGAGCCGAGAAGTGTCCTTTGTCCTCCCAAGCACATCTAATGCAGTCGGGAGATCCAGGGGTAAGGGTGGTGCCCTCCGTCCGGTCCCGAATGAGGAGGAATTCCTGCAGGCCATATCTATATCAGGCCCAACATCCCATGTCCATGCGCCAGACTCCGTCCTGGTAAGTCGAGTCAGTTTGGCAATGCGAGCATAGAGTGTAGGTGCCATCTCCTCGATTCTGAACCCTTGTAACCACCGGTCCTCCCAGAAGAGTGCACACGTGCCGTCTCCCACTATAGTCTCAGTCGCAACTCTGTATATCACCGTTGCCTCCTCGAAGACCTTGATCTCAAAACCTTGCCATGGCCGGGATATGTCCGTGCACTGCAGCCACAACCAGCGGGCTTGCAAAGCGTGATTTAGCCAGTGCAGGTCCGGGAGGCCAAGTCCACCCGCCCACTGTGGCGTGCACACCAATCTCCAGGCCACGACACAGTGTCCGCCATTCACCTCGTCTTTCCCGCACCAAAAGAAACTCCTGCAGATCTTCACCACGGCTTTAATAGTCTTTGGAGGTATATTGAGGGCGAGCATGGTATGAATTGGAATCATTGAGAGAACGGACTGAACCAATATCAGGCGGCTGCTCTTAGGTAGAGACGCGCCTATCCACGTTGGCAGCTTGGCTGCAACTTGACTGACAAGATCCTGTAGCTGCGCTGCGGACAGCTTCTGCAAGCTTAAGGGCAGCCCCAGGTACCGACATGGAAAGCTTCCAATCGTACAACCTAGAACCATGGAAATCCTCTCTGTTATTTCCTCCGAGCATCTGATGGGCATGGCCGAAGTTTTTGCCATATTAATCTGCAATCCCGATGCTCCACCGAATAGGTCTAGAATCCACTTGCAAAGATGTAGGTCATCGGCCTCGGCCTTTAGAAATAGAACCACATCATCAGCAAAGAAAGACACTCTCTGGGTTGGTCCTCCAATAACTAGGGGAGTGAGGAGGCCCCTGGTTTCTGCCATGACGAAGAGATGATGCAGGGGTTCCATCATCATGATGAAGATCATAGACGATAGAGGTCCCCCTTGCCGCATCCCTTTTTTTAGAAAAGGAGGAAAGCCCCGGCATCTGCATCAATTGATGCATGTAGCCATATTATTAATACGTATCGTAACAAAGTCTTAGATTCACAAACAACTCACAACTAAACGCAAATCGAAAAGAATATAAAAAAGATGCCACATCCGGCGATAAAAACATGCTACTATGACTATACATCTGGCCTATTATTAGCTCGTCATCCAAACTGATCAAAGATAGCCCATGTTACCATCTCCTAATGGTTGCACCCAGTAACCAAAAGCCCCCTAGATTCTGAATGAGTGAGTAACGATCACGTACAGATCCAAGCCGTAGCTCTGTAGATAACCTGCAAAAAACTAGTGAAGTTTGTCACATTAAATATCAAATCATTTCTGGTGTTCCATATAGCCCAAAATAGTGCACATATCCCTATCTGAATATGTTTTGCTATATATACGTCCACTCCAATAAGTCACGTTCCAAATAACGAGTTTATGCTCGTTGGGGTATTAACATTAAAAGTTATATGTATTGTTCGTCATAATAATTTTGCTAATGGACAATTGTGAAAGAGTGTTTAATCATTTCATTTTGATCACAATAAAAATATCTGGAATTACCAACCCAACTTATTTTCACAGAGTTATCTTTGGTCACTATGACTCCTTTGTGTACGAACCACATGAAGATTTTTATTCGAAGATAAACTTTAACCTTCCATATATGCAATGATCTTATTTTTCTCTTGTTCTTTCTTTTGGGCATGATTGTGTTGTTTGCCCCAGCATGGAACTTGTTGGTGTATCAGATGGTTACTATATTAATATAGTGGGGTGAAAGCCTATTTCGAGAGAGAGATATGCAATGATCTTGAGAGTGGCCCGGAATCAATTAAGTCCAAATACATAGATTTCACTGAAAAGGATCCATTCGTAGCTAACTTCCAGTGAATTGTGTCACCTTGGTCCGATAGTTGAACATCCATCAACCTGTAGACTAGGTGCAACCAGATGTTCCTACTTTCCTCGCTAGGGATCTCCTGAATTGGATGTTAAGAGGTACCGGATTTAATAATGTGGCGACATAATCTTCCTTATGTTGCACAATATTATATAAGGAAGGATATTGCAAAGCCAAGGACATCTCCCCTAGCCATGTATCCTCCCAGAATCTAGTGGTGGTACCATTACCTACTACGAATTTCACCTGTTGGAAGAAGGTTACCTTTGTCCTCATTAACCCTTCCAAAAAGGTGAGTCCGTAGGTTAAGCTGTAACCTGGGCCAAAGTCTTAGAGTGTAAATACTTTTTTCGCAAGATTTGTATCCAGATACCTTTGTCTCATCAGATAGCCCGTACAACCATTTGTGATCGATAGAAGTCTAGTCTTTTCCGTACCCCTACTGGCACTTCAAAGAAGGATAAAAGGAACATCGGCAAACTCGTCAAAATCGAAATTATCAAAATCAACCAACCTTCGTAAGACATGAGCTTGCCCTTCCAGCAGCTTAGTCTTTTTTCAAATCTATCCACTATACATTTCCATTCCTGGTTCGTCAATCGTCTATGATGAATTGGGATCCCTAGATAACTAAACGGTATGGATCCCATTTCACATCCGAAAAAAATTCTGTAATCGTCTTCTTTCCTCTTCCACTCTCCCAAAGAAGAACAATTCACTTTTGTTGAAGTTGAATTTTAGCCTAGACAATTGCTCAAATAGGCATAACTCAAGCTTCATATTCCTAGCTTTTGCGAGATTGTATCCCATGAAAATGATTGTATCGTCCACATATTGTAATATGAAAACACCCCCCTCTACAAGGTGGGGGACAAGTCCCCCTACTTGGCCAATCTCTTTAGCCCGATCAATAAGGACTGCCAACATATCCGCTACTATGTTGAACAACAAGGGGCATGGAGTCCCCCTGTTGTAACCCCTTATGTGTCTAGAAATAATGACATGGGTCATCATTTACTTTTATCCCAACATTGCCTTTCTGTATGAATGAGTCCACCTGAGTCCTGTAAGACTCGTTGAACCCCTTCATACATAAGGCTTGCTGGAGAAAGGGCCATTTGACCTTATCATACGCTTTCTCAAAATCCACTTTGAAGGCAACACCATCTAGTTTCTTCATATGGATTCCATGGAGAGTTTCATGTAGGAAAACAACCCCCTCTAGGATATGATGTCGTGGCATGAAAGAAGTTTGGGTTGGTTGAACTACCGAATGGGCTATCCGCATCAACCTATTCGTGCCAACCTGGGTGAAAATCTTAAAGCTTACATTGAGAAGACAAATCGGCCTGAATTGCTCAATGCGAATAGCCTCCACCTTCTTTGGCAAAAAAAAAATTGTTCCAAAATTTAGGTGAAATAGCTGAAGGTGACCTTCGAACAAGTCATGGAACATAGACATAAGATCTCCCTTTATAATATGCCAACATCTCTTATAAATTTCCACCGGGAGCCCATCCGGTCCGGGGGCCTTATTTTGTTTCATTTGTGTTGTTGCGTCAAACACCTCTTTCTCAATGAAAGGAGCAGATAACACCTCATTCTCGTCTCAGTTGAGCTAAGGTATATCCCCGATTGTGCTCTCATCCGGAGAAACAAAACTTTCTTTGGGTGCTCCAAAAAGCTTCTTATAATAATTAGAGATGTACAATTTAAGGTTTTCAGCATGACACATAGAGATACTCCATCCGTCCTGAATTAGTTGGCTCATAACATCTACAAGCGGACTTAGCAAATTTGGCCCCGTCCGTGGGTGTGCCCGGACAATCCCTCATATCTCGTGCCCGACAGCCATATAGCTTAAATCCAGAGAATCAAGTCCATGTAAATCCATGCATGTCCACCATACATGTCAATGTATCACGTAAATAACAAATGTTGGTATGAAAATACATAGTTCTTACATAATATTCATTTTAAGTGTACAACTCAAACATTAGCTCATTGTTTTCCATTATGGATCCATGTATGCTCCATAAGATCACTATGTAGCTTCATGGACACGTGATGATGTCGAAGATTATGATGCATCTGCAGAAAGTTCATAAGCTGATTAGTATAATGATCTTTGGGATTTGAACTTGTTCTCCCGATGCTTAAAAACATTGGTTTGGACAACACTTTCACTCTCATCCTTGACAATCATATTACGCTAAATATCAAAACATATCATTGTTGGGGAACGTTGCATGGGAAACAAAAAAAATTCCTACGCACATGCAAGATCTATCCATGGTGATGAGCATCTATGAGAGGGAAAGTGGATCTACATACCCTTGTAGATCGCTAAGCGGGAAGCATTAAGAAACGCAGTTGATGTAGTCAAACGTCTTCACGATCCAAATCGTCGAGCGTCCTGTGATCCAATCACTATCTATCCCAATCTAGCGCCGAACGGATAGCACCTCCACGTTCAGCACATGTACAGCTCGATGACGATCTCTGCCTTCTTGATCCAGCAAGAGGGAGCAGAGAGGTAGATGAGTTCTCCGGCAGCGCGACGGCGGCGGCAGTGGAACTATTCCGGCAGGGCTTCGCCTAAGCACCTCCGAAACTAGACTAGAGGAGAAAACGATCTAGAGGAAGAAGAGGGTAGCACGTGGCAATTAGGGTTAGGGCTGCCCTCAAATCCTCTAGTATATATAGGAGGGAGGATAGGGAGGCGGCGCCCCAAAGGCTCCTCCTTTGGTGCGGCCGAAGTGGGAGGTGGAGGAGTCCTACTCCAATCCTACTAGGAGTAGGATTCCTCCTCTCCACTTGGAAACTATTTCCACCTTTGGGTTTTTCCTTCCCCAGCCGCATGGGACCTAGTGGGGGTTTTGGACAGCCCACTAGGGGCTGGTATGTCTCCTCCCATAGCCCATGAGGCCCTTTGGGGCATGAGACCCCTCCCAATGGTCCCCCGGTACCCTCCCGACACTCCTGATACACTACCGAAGTACCCGAAACTTTTTTGGTGACCAAATGGGACTTCCTATATATCAATCTTTACATCTAGACTATTTCGGAGCTCCTCCTGACGTCTGGGATATAATCCGGGACTCCAAACAACCTTTAGTCACCATCATACATAACTCTATACTATCGAAACTTCACCGAACGTTAAGTGTGCAAACCCTGCGGGTTCAAGAACTATGTAGACATGACCAAGACACCTCTATGGTCAATAACCAACAGAGGGACCTGGATCCCATATTGGTTTCTACATATTCTACGAAGATATTTATCGGTTGAACCTCTATGGAAAGGATTCAGTTGATCCCGTATGTTGTTCCCTTTGTTCTTCGGTATGTTACTTGCCCGAGATTCGATCGTTGATATCTGTATACCTAGTTCAATCTCATTACCGGCAAGTATCTTTACTCATTCTGTAATACAAGATCCCGTGGCTAACACTTTAGTCACATTGCTTGCAGGGCTTGTTGTGATGTTGTATTAGCGAGTGGGCCCTGAGATACCTCTTCGTCACACGGAGTAATAAATCCTAGTCTTGATCCATGATCACTCAACAGACACCCTCGGAGATACCTGTAGAGCATCTTTATAGTCACCCTCTTACATTGCGACATTTGATACACACAAGGTACTCCTCCGGTGTTAGTGAGTTGCATTATCTCATGGTCATAGGAACAAATACTTGAGATGCAAAAAACTATAGCAATAAACTGACACGATCATATGCTATGTTTATAGTTTGGGTCTTGTCCGTCACATCATTCTTCCAATGATGTGATCCTGTTATCAAATGACATCTTATGTCTATGGCTAGGAAACCTTGACCTTATTTGATGAACGAGCTAGTCTACTAGAGGCATACTAGGGACATCGTGTTGTCTATGTATCCACACATGCAATGTGTTTCCAATCAATACAATTATAGTATAGATAATAAACGATTATCATGAACAAGGAAATATAATAATAACTATTTATTATTGCCTCTAGGGCATATTTACAACAATCATCAACTGCCATAGAGTGTTTGATTCCCACATCATTGTAGTTCCGCAGATAATTCCCCAACGACCTTGAAGCACTCTGAATGCCCTCTCGGCATACTTCCTAGCTGCTTCATGCATTGTTGTAAAGTGGTTTTGTTTTCTATCGTGTGGTTCGGATATGCTCTTCACAAAGGCCGCTCATGATAGATGTCATCAGCAAAATAGTATCCCATGTTGTACTCACGGCCGTTGATAGTGTAGTTGCATGTTCCAAAGAAATCATGCCTAAACCACAAGTCATGTGATGTCACTGCTTCCCGTATGATGGTTGTCTTTTTTGTGTGACCTTGATACATTCCCCGCAAACATTTGCAGCAGTTCTTTCATTTTCAATGCCTACAATCAATTGATCTAAGCATTCCTGAAAACCCTCTCGCCTCTCCAATAGCCAATAATTTTTCTGTGTCCTGCACATTTGGTTCTCTCAGATACTCTGTTCCAAACACCCGCACCATGGCGCAGGCAAACTTGATAGTTATATTCATGCATGTTCTCTTCCCCATCCGGACCATCTCACCTACGGCATCCGTGGCAATACCAAGTGCAAGCATCCTAATAGCAGCCTTGCATTTCTGCTAAGGAGAGAAATAAATTCGGTCGCAACAGTCCCTTGTGAGCTTGAAGTAGTCATCATGTGCCTCCACTCACCCCACAACGCATAAAAACAATGGTTTCCCCATGCAAAAACAATGGCGAAACCATGGATCATTCGAAAAAGTTGGGTCCGAAGCAAAGTAGTCCTTCTACAATAGCCGTGCTAATATGGGGCAAGCCCTTGGATGTCGATCTTTTCACACTTGGAGGGGGGAAAGGGAGAAATCATGAGAGCAAAAACGAAATTAAGAACGATCTCTAATTACACATCCACTAGAACCACACAAACACATGAGGTACATAGATCCGCGGTTAACAAGAGGATACAAGTAATCGATAGTCTCCCGCTCCAGAGGAGGGACCTTAATATCCCGTGGGATCTTCCCTTGATAGGGGCCTTGGCATCCACTTCGGATCTTCTCTCAAAGAGGTGGTCAACTCCATCGGAGAAGGAATTAGATGGAGCTATGCTCAACAATGTCAAATGGTAAACATAAGCTAACCCTAAAATGAGGAGGGTGAGTCTCTTATATAGTTCTAGGGGAAAACGGGGCAAAAGAGAGGGTACATGGACATCGGGCACGAGGCTGCCCACATAGGGGCCGGATGTCCGGGCTCGGGGGGGGGGGGGGGATGTCCGAGGATTCATCGGGTGGCCGGATGTCCGGGCCTTGGGGCCGGATGTCGGGGTTGCAACGTCGGCTGCTAAAGCTCTCTGGGTAGTGGTCGCGCCGGATGTTCGGGGCACGGCTGGTCAGGGAGCCTCAGTTCTGGCATCGTCCGACCGAATTTCCATGGCCAATGGCTGGATTTCCGGTCCTCGGCCGGATGTCCAGAGCCTCTAGCCTTCTTCAGCTGGGCCTTGGCACCTGTGTAGTCTCCAGGGGCCGGACGTCCGTGGCCTTGGCCGGATGTTCAAGGTCTCAAAGGTTACCTTGCCTTTTTTTGGAGCTCTTGTCCATCCTCCTTCGTGTCCGTCTTCATGGTAACTTGTTCTTCACTCCATTTGTCTTCAAGACCATCTTCATTGTACCTAAGTATGAAGAGAGTCTCCGCTTGAGGTAGCATCCAAGTTCCATGAACATCAAAAGGAGAATCGTATAGGAGGGAATTCACCTCGTTTTGGATTGCACGTGCATGGGCTCTTGTCATGGGACCCTTTGGAGCTTGAGGTGTTGGTGATGGGTCCATGGGGATGACCATGGCATGCTCCGCATCATTGACGTGGCTTGTGACTGCGTCGATATTTCCCCAAAGAGGAAGGGATGGTGCAGCACAACTACGGTAAGTATTTCCCTCAGTTATGAAACCAAGGTTATCAAACCAGTAGAAGAACCAAGCAACACTATGTAAACAGTACCTGCATAGAAAGAACAAATACTTGCAACCTGACACGTAAGAGAGGTTGTCAATCTCTCCATGGTAAAAGATAGATCAATTTGTATGAGATTGGATAACTAGATCGAGCAAGAACACAACATATAAGATGCAAATAAAAAGTGCAGAAAGGTATTTTTGGGTTTTTGGAATAATAGGTCTGAAAGAAAATGCGGGAAAAATATAGATCGGAAAGCAATATGTTAAAAGATAGACCCGGGGGCCGTAGGTTTCACTAGTGGCTTCTCTCATGAGTATAGCACACGGTGGGTAAACAAATTACCGTTGGGCAATTCATAGAAGATCAAATAATCATGACGCTATCCAAGTCAATGATCATTATATAGGCATCACGTCCAAGATTAGTAGACCGAAATGATTCTGCATCTACTACTATTACTCCCACATCGACCGCTATCCAGCATGCATCTAGTGTATTAAGTTCATGGAGAAACGGAGTAATGCAATAAGAACGATGACATGATGTAGAAAAGATATATTCATGTAGGAATAGACCCCATCTTGTTATACTTAATAGCAACGATACATTCGTGCCTCGCTACCCCTTTTGTCATTGGGAGAGAACACCGCAAGATCGAACCCATCACAAAGCACCTCTTCCCATGGCAATAAAAATCGATCTAGTTGGCCTCACTAGACCAAAGATTCGAAGAAGAAATATGAGGCTATAAGTAATCATGCATATAAGAGATCAAAGAAGACTCAAATAATATTCAAGGGTAGAAATTGATCATGAACTCAAACATCATCGGATCCCAACAAACACATCGCAAAAAGTCATTACATCAAATAGATCACCAAGAGACCATTGTATTTAGAATCAAAAGAGAGAGAAAGCCATCTAGCTAATGCCTGCGGACCCGTAGGTCTATGGTGGACTACTCACGCATCATCGGAGAGGCACCCATGAAGACGATGCACCCCTCCGTGATGGTGTTAGATTGGATCTCATGGTTCTGGAACTTGCGGCCGCTGGAACTATGTTTCGTCGACTCCCCTAGGGTTTTTGGAATATTTGGGTATTCATAGATCTTATAGGTGGTGGAGAGGGCTCCCATGGAGGGCACAACCCAACATGTCGCGCCAGGGGCCTCTGGCGTGCCCTGGTGTCTTGTGGCCTCCACAGGCCTCCTCTCAGGTACTTCCTTGGCTCCCAAGTTGTCTTCTGGCCCGAAAAATCTCCAAAACTGTTTGCGGTGTTTGGGCTTTGTTTGGTACTCATATTCTGTGAAGTAAAAAACAAGCGAAAAATAATAACTAGCATTTGGCACTATGGCAATAGGGTAGTCCCAAAAAAATGATATTAAGTTGCTATAAAATGATTGTAAAACATCCAAGATTGATAATATAACATCATGGAACGATCAAAAATTATAGATACGTTGGAGACATATCAGCATCCCCAAGTTTAATTCCTGCTATTCCTTGAGTAGGCAAATGATAAAAATAGATTTTTTGATGTGGAATGCTGCCTAACATGTTCATCACATATTCTTTTCTTTTGTAGCATGGACATTTGGACTTTTAGATGGTTCAAAGCAATAGTCTAGTTTTGACATGAAGACTTTAATACTCAAGCATACCAACAAGCAACCATGTCTTTCAAAATATCAATACTAAAAAAAGTTATCCCTAGCCCATCATTCTCAATCATTGATCCATTCATGAAACACACTCAAATATTAGCCACACCTAATGCTCAAGTACGATCATAGTGCCCCTAGTTGGTGCGTTATAAGAGAAGATGGAGACTCAAATAAAAGTAAAAATTGCATAAAGCAAATAGACAGGCCCTTCGCAGAGGGAAGTAGGGATTTGTAGAGGTGACAAAGCTTGAAGTTTAAATTGAGAGAGAGAAATATTTTGGGTGGCATGCCTTTCCTATCAAGAAAACGACCGAGAGCTTTCAATACCTTTCCATGCTAGATATATCAGAAGTGGTTCCCAAATAGAAAATAAAGTTTATTCCTTTTTCCACCATTCTTTCACAATCCATGGCTAGCCGAATCCACGGTTGCCTTCCATACCAACACTTTCCAAGGAATTTATTATTTCACAACATAAAGTAAATTTATTTTTCATTTCGGGACTAGGCACCCCTATTACCGCCATACTCTCGTGCAATGACAAGTTAATAAACACTCATCTTTAGAATAACACATCTAGCATGGAAAATATCGGTCACCCCCTTCCGCTTCATGAGCGGTACGAACACACAAAAAGGAAATTCATTTTGAAAATTACAGATGACACATACAAATTTGCTTGGAACGACATGGAAATACCATTGTTGAAGGCACTAGTGGCACTGTTGATGTTGAAGGTCTTCACCTTCCATCTGATCCTTCATGGGCAAGACTGATTGGTGCCATTCATAAACCATGACCTAGTGCCACCAATACTGAAGCCACTGCTAGCACCCTGCCTCGTCAGCGCCTGCCAAGAAGAGAGCGTGCACTCACTGATCGTGAACTTCCCATCTCTCTGATCCAGAAGCAAGATAGGCATCATGAATGGACTTGCCATCAGATGCATTCAGTGATGCAAGATATCAATCATGTTCACAACCTCGACACCAAGAATGCATTTGTGGCATATGAAACCAGTCATCGCTCATGGAGGACTTTGACAATGCTGGCACCTAAGGACGAGCTTCGGGAGGATGGCTACCATCCACGCTACAAATTTGGTGCACCACCTCCCAACGCAGAAAAGTGGCGCAAGACTCCATCGCTCGAAGACAATGATTTCTCTTCTTCAGCTCCCTCCGCCAACGCCAGGCTTGCAGATGAAGCTGATGATGCAACCTCTCCGCCTCCAACAACTCGACATCGCAACACTGCACAAAGCTCGACTACTCCAGCACCCCGTGACTCCACTGCACCTTCTTCCTCGACTCCTGCTGGGGACGTGTAGTTTTCAATGCCTTCGTCCCTTTTTTCTCATGTGATGACAAAGGGGGAGAAGTATTGGATGATGGTAGTCTTCAAATGGGTCAACTAATAAGGGCTAGGTGTTGCTTTTGCTAAGTTTACAACTCTCATTTATGAACATTTGCTATTTCGGGTTGTAAACTGAAGTCCTGATGGACGTCTGCACTTTATGTTTACCGTACTCTTTGGCGCTTCTTCAAGTTATTTTATGCGCCTGAAGTCATTTTGCAGATGCCCACTTTTCATTATGCATGTCATTATCTTCAACATATCAGTTAATGCATAGTGGTTGGATTACAAGATATATGGGGAGATCTCCACAAACTATAACTTGCCATGTGCTCTTGCATTCCAAGCAAAATCTTGATATGCACATCTTCCGGGGGAGCTCTCTATATCTTGCAATCATAATCTTCAAAAACATTAACTTCACATATATTTATCCCCATTGAAAACTTCAACCAGTTTGTCATTAATCACCAAAAAGGGAGAGATTGTAATTGCATCTAGTGCCACCCTTTGTTGGTTTTGGAGTATTGAAGACAAACGTGGCTGAGGAGCTAATGTGTCTATGAGAGTTCATAGGTTAACATAGATAGAAGTCCTGGAATTTCGGTTTAGCCATCGAAGAAGACCCCCAAAAATGTCCAGAGACATTGATGACGGCTGAAGCCATTGGTGGGATGCAAAGACGTTCATTTGAAGACAATGAAACGCGAAGATGAAGTCTTTTGGTAGTTTTGATTTTTCTTTCCTGAGTCATAGGAACCACCGTACTGTTAAGTGGGGTTGACGTGATCAAAGTCAGATGCTGACGTGATGCTCAACCCATACCTATGTCTTCGAGTGAAGACGATGAGAGGAAAACTCTTCCAACGTTGGTTGAGTTAGCTTTACTTATAGCGCAAGTAAAATTGTCATGTGCGTTCAAAATCCGACCTTTGTGACACGTGTCGGTTTGGCCATTGACCTAGGGTCATTTTGGTCATATCAGGTTGGGTTGCCCGCTGGCTATAAATAGCCCACCCCTCCACCATGAGAAGATGGCTGCTCGGAGAGAGATACACCTGTTGTTGTTTTAGAGCAACCCACCTCGAATACATTGAGAGAGAAACATCCTGCGAGGACACACCTAAACACCTAGAGCTAGTGTGTTTGAGCATCACTGAAGACTTTTTGTTTTGAGAGAACTGAAGACTTGTTACACTTGAAGACCGTGATCTTCCAAACGGTTAGGCGCCTCGGTCTAGAGCGTCCAAGAGTCATGTGGACTATCGGGTGACCAAGTTTGTACGGGTTTCATAAGTCTTCCCTGAAGACTTACCTGAGTGATTGGGCGATGTCTAAGTGACTTCGGCTCAAAGGGAATAAGGTGAAGACGAGGTCTTCTAAGTTCAATCTCAGCCTCCCTAACCAGACGTGCAGTTGTCACAGCAACTAGAACTGGTCCAACAAATCTTGTGTCTTCGTCAAGAAACTGGTTCTATCTTTCACTCTCTTACATTTCTAGTTTGAAGACTTATCCTGAGACATTCATATCTACAGTTTATCTTCATACTATCTAAGCTTGTCTTCAACTCATCTTAGTATGCATTATGATAATTCTTAACTAGCCAGTATGTCTTCATTGTAATGCATGCCTTGCTTAGATCCTTGATTACTATCCCTATCTGATCATGTTCCGCCTCCGCATCGTTCGAATACATTCATTGTTTCGAAACTTTTCATAAAAATCGCCTATTCACCCCCCTCTAGTCCATAACTAGCACTTCCACATTGGGAATGTGTTCGACAAAATGCCGGCTACGGAAGACGAGGACAACCGCGTGTTCATGGAGAGCCTCGTCTATGAAGGTGGCGGCAGTGTCATTCCCTTTGATCCCGATGAGACGCAAGGCCAAATGGCCGCACCCCCTTCATGGCGGGGCACAATGGCATGGTACTCGTTTGGTGAAGACAATGGGGGCATGGCCGACCCCTTTATGGAGGACCAACTCGGCTTCGGTAGCTCTTTCCTGCTAGATCACGAGTTCCTGGAAGACTATGGCCTTGGCGAAGAGGATGATGAAGTGGACATCGATGGAGAGCCATTGTTCGAGGATCTCCCCGCCCAAGCCAATGCAAAGAAGAAGAGGAAGAGCAAGCGGACCAAAGCATACTCACATGATGATGACAAACTCCTTTGTGAATGTTGGAGAGACATTGGCCAAGACCCCAAGATAGGCTCCGAGCAAAAGGTTCGGCATTTTGGCAAAGAGTGCATCGTGAGTTCCACGAGTGCAAGAAGTTTAAACCATACCAAATGGAGAGAAAGCGTGGGTGGGTCTTGCTCGGCAAGCGTTGGAGGGTGATACAACAAGAGTGCAACAAGTTTTGTTCCACCACTGAGAGCATCGAGGCCCGTCCCATGAGTGGCATCGACATGAAAGACATGGTATGCCGACATGCTTGCTTATTTGATTGTCTCGTAGATTGCTCATTCATAATGTTGCTTGTCCATTTGTAGGTCCTCCAAGCTTTGAAAGCATTCAAGGTCCATTATGAGGGCAAGTCTTTCAATCTCACTCATTGTTGGATGTCATCAATTGCGAAAAAAGTTCAAAGCACAATACACCACCATCAAGGCGCGTGGAGGGATGCAACCGTTCAAGAGCATGGTGAGAGGGAGAAGCCGCGGCCGCGGGGGAAGACCAACTCCAAGAAAGAGGACAAGCGCGAGGCGGCGCCCCTTGCCTTGGAAGCTACTTTGCAAGGCATGATCACCAACAAGGACTCAAGAAAGGAGAAGCGCCAGCAAGACAAGGAGGAGCAAATTGGGGCCTTCAGGGACATACCAAATAAGAAGATCGCGTTGGGGGCGGAGAAACAAGCGAAGATGTTAGAGATCGAGGCCACCCAAGCAGCCACCCGAGCAAGAGAAGTCCGGTTCGTTTGCATGCCGAAGGGAGTCGAGATCATGAACGTGGACTTAAGCACGGTCTCTCCGAAGAAGCGGTCTTGATTCGATGAGATGCAGACCGACATGTTCAGCCTCGATGATGAGTGATCCATGTTGTGATGTGCGGGCATGACCACAAACGAGATGGCGTGGTGAAACTACAGCCTCATTTTGTGTGCTGGCATGTGTATGCCGTCCGCTCGTCGGTGTGAACTCTTGACGCTGACATGATCGCTGATATGATTTGTGACCGCAGACCTTTTTACCTAAGAAAATGTTATGCGCGGACGAAAGATGAATCGTTTCATTGAACGCACAGCCGGGAACTCGGATTTGCCCATCGCCGAATGCTCTTAGCTGTCTTTCGTCGTTTTCGTGTCGCTTGTGCCAGCAGTGGTACTAGCTATTGACCGGCGTCGAGCGAAACAAACAAGGCTTCTGACGAAGGAGTACGTGGTAGGTTTCGGAAGCAGCAGCGCCACGTGAGTCCCCGCCGTCGCGGCCAATGGCTGCGTCCTGCGTGGCAGATCGGCTCCAGCGAGAGCATGCATGCCCTGGCAGCGGTTCTTCATTCCCACCTTGCCTTTTCCTGCCTCATCGTATGCGTAATATTGGACTCAACCAGACGCACGCAGACGCAGGGACCATCGTGCTACACTGCTACTGCTACTGCTAGTACACAAGCGAGCTCAGGTATTGCGACAGGCTTTTCGCACCCTCTTTCAATGCGCGTCACGAGGATCTACATCCGCTCGTAAATTTAACCGTGCGCATCCTGTGCCGTGCTGTGCAGTTTTTTCGAGAGTAAACCATGCTGTGCAGTTAGGCAGGCAGGCGGGCAAGCAACCAAAGCTAGGCTGGAATGGCAACGTTGCGGAACAGTCTGCCTGGCTAGCTCCACTCTTCCCACTATTCGATCTAGTCATGTCGAATAGTTAGCTTCGATGGCTCCAAGATCAAGCTGAATACGAAAAGAAATTGTTTCGCAATCCACTGTCAGCATTCTTCGTTGGTAGCCTGCTCATCTCTTCTTTACTTGGGGAGGCAAGAGCACTACAGAGCCACAAACTTGCAAGATGGGTGCTGGTTTAGTCCAAAAATTGCAAAGTGTGATCCCGCCATTCCTAGACTTGTGAAGCGGGAGCGAGTTTAGTCCAGAGCCAACCATGCTCTGGCATCTGGCTCCAAGCGGCTGAGCCGTTGGCTCGCAGTTTTGCGAAAACCCCTGCACCTTTCTCGAAATCACATTTCTAGTTTTACTCTTGATCCCCTTTCACTCGGCTGCATGGATAAATCTCTAGCCTTTGTGTCTCACTCTCATTCCCTTTTCGTTGTTCAAATCCCTAGCCCAACCTGTCCCTACGGTGACACCATGAGAGCAAAGTCGGCATCCGGTGGCGATGACGGCAAAAGGAGCTACGTCAACTGGAAGGGTGGCGGAACATTGGGCGGTGGAAGCAGGGGCGGCGAATGCAGTGGCGTACGAGACGACTACGGGTTCGTGAGGCGATGGGCTGGGAAACTAAGCGGTAGGGTCGCATCGCTCCTACACTTTAGGGCGAATATGGTAAGTTCTTTGCAGGGCCGGCCCTGGTGTATGGCCAGCGGGGCGACGGTCCTGGGCCCAGGCGAGGGAGGGGGCACATGATGTAGTAAATATATGCACCATAGCTCAGTAAAAAATAGGTAAAAAGTTTACAAAAAAGGAAAGAAACTAGATGGGTAGGCCCATAAGATGTGCCTGATGCGATAGCGAATAGCGAAGCGTCACACTCGTTTTCCTTCGTCTGCTCGTTGGTTCGTCGGCCTACCTGTCGCTCGACGCATTGTCGCTATTGAGTATCGTGATTAGTTAGGAAATCAAAGATACACTAGGATTTATTTCTGCCTTGACTTGTACTCCAAGATGATCATGTACTCCTATATATATGCCCACGAGGATATAGCAATACATCAACTATTCCACCAAATCTCTCTCTCCCCTTCAACATGGTATCTGCCGCAAGTTTCTAGACCTAGCCGTCGCCCACCGCTTTTGCACCGCGCGTTGCCCCCGGGGCGGTCGGCCTCCATGACCGCCGTCGGGGGCCGTGCCACCCGTACCTAGGGTTCGTCCGCCGGTCATGTTGACCGGCTGACCTAGAGAGTCTTTTCCTGATCTCTTGATCCGAGTTTTCTCTCTTTCGCCGGTCGCTTCGATCGACGTTATCTTTTCGGTTTTCCGATCTTAGATCGGTTTGCGTCGCCCGCCGCCACCGTCGACCACCGCGCCTCTACCCCGACATCGGCGCGGCCCGGCCTCTACACCGACCTGACGGCCTCGCGCAACCCGGCGGCTCCTCAACGCCGTTGTTCGCGTGCCGGCACGCCCGTCGATCTATGCCGCCCGTCATCGCCCTGCTTCGATCGGAACTCCTGCATCGCCCCGACCCGATGGCCTCGCGCCATGCGGCAGCCAATCATAGCCGCCGTTCGTGTGCCACCTGCCCGTCGATCTCCACCGTCGCCTCGTTCGGCCGCGCCCCAGCTGCCTCGGGCCATCTACATCGGGTTGGCTCTCGGCTCCGGCTCCAGCCGGCTGCCTCGCGCCGGCCGCTTCGGGCCGGCTGTCGGCCCGCCTGCCTCGCATCGGATACTTCGGGCCGCTTGCGTTGCGCCGGCTGCCGGCTACGGCAGCCACCCCGCCTCTACCGAGCGACGTCCACGACCTCGCACGCGATTGGATTGATCACCCGCCCGCCCACGATCCGCCTCGTCTACGCCGTGCAATCGACCTGGCCCGTTGGTTGCGTGCGCCTCTATAGGCCCCATGAAGACTGTCTCAAGTACTACGCGCCCCTCCACCGATCGAGCATCGAGCTACCGCTACGTCGCCCCGTTGGGCCACAGTGCCGCCACCCTGTGGTTCTCCCCATGGCCGCATCGACCCGTGTGTGTTGCAGCCCGCGGTCTACTGCCGCCCGAGGTCGTCCTCTTCAGGTCATCCCCGTGGCCACACCGACCCTCGCGCTACCGCTGCATCGTCCCATCGGGCGGTAGCGAGCGTGGCACGCGGTCTTTGCCGCCGCCTGAGGCCGTCCCTGCGACTACACCGACTCGTGTGCCGCCGCTTTGTCGTCCCTTCGGGCCATCGCGTCGCGGCACGCGGTCCACGTGTGGGGACCCCGACTCATAAGTCGTGATCACCGAATGCATGTGTATAGTGATCCCAGAGATCAATGCTCACTGAACACACAGAAGTTGAATAACAAGAGTCTTACATCCACATTTAGCGTCTTACACAAATAAAGACCATGAAGGTCTATTATTACATAGATAGGGGCACAAGGGTCAAACACTTAAATAGAACAAACAACGGAAATCTTGATCGAAAGCGTGACCCCATGCCATCTGCCTTAACCTACAAGCATTCTGACTGGGAAGCGTCCTAGTTCACATGTTCGTCTCCAACGAACTCCTCAACATACTCCTGTTCTTCCATGCCTGGCCAATTAAATAACCAGTGGCAAGCCAATGAGTACTTTGAATGTACTTGCACGCAACCCAAGTTGTGGAACAAGGCAACAATGATGCATGATATAGCACTAAGCAGGTAATTTGCGGAAAGCTAGTTTTAAATGCAATGACATGATCAAGTAACTAGTAAGCATGCATCAACAATAGGCAGATATCCATATGAACAAGTTACAAATATCATCATAAGTAGGGCTTGAACACCTCATGTTCATTCATCATGCTAAGTCATCGGACTTAGTTCAATTCCCATGCTAAGTCATCGGACTTAGCTCATGTGACCTCTTGTCACCATCACATCCATACTCACACCAAGTTTCGTGAAAACATCCGGACGCAGTTTAAGAAGGACCCCCAACTGTCCATGACCGCGGACGCGGCTATTCGAATAGTTTTACACTCTATAGAGGTTGCACACTTTACCCACAAGACTCGGGGAACTTCCGTGTCATCCACGACTCGCGGTATATAACATATCCGAGGTAAGCACCCGAACAATGCCTTTCCCTAGCGATACTAGACAAAGAGTCCACTCGATTGGTACCTAGCCCTCACGATGTACATCACATGAGCCTCACTCTAATCGTACTATCCATGAGGGGACCAACGGTGTGCCCGGTGCCTGTGAAGACAGCACATGATCGTACATACCGGTACGACCCCGTATCGAGAGTGACCACGCCACTCCCTCCACTAGTAATGCCGGATCCTTGCCAGTACCCACCAAGGTAATCAACAAAGCCCCATACCATCAGGGGTATCGTGGTTGCGCATGTAAGGTTGGGACGGTCAGCAGACCTTAAATGTAATCCGTTTTCGAAAACACACACACTCACACAACTTTCTCCGGCACACCACTTCTTTCACAAGTGGTCACCCATCTCATCATTATCTCCCTCGGGCATTAGTGGCACCCGACGGGGTTTTCGAAAAGTCTTTGAAATCAATTATCTCCTTTCCATCACTATGCATAAATCCCATCCCACTTGCGTAGCATCTATTAGCATCCTAACTACACCCACCCGCATAACCCTCATAAGGTGGTAGGGTCATGCTGGATGCAAGTGTCAATGGTAAGAGTATCGAAGGCAACCCACCGAAGGGGGGATACCACATCATGATGAAACATCGAAACAACAAGTGCTATATGTCATGCATGAAAAAGTTTCTTAACATGGTCAAAGGGCTGCTTGCCTGGCTCACCAAAGTCTCCGGGTCCAACTTCTTCGTCAACAGCGCAATCTATCGTCGCGAATAAAAGCGAGAGAAATAAGCATCACGCAAAAACAGAGCACACAAGCAATCATTAAAAATGCTACCCTATTCTGATAATTCCTAGATATCACACTAAAAATATTTGTTTAAGGTTTTGAACTTAAAAGGATTTTCAAAAACATTTAAAACAGGGGCTGATATTGCCAAATAGGGGGTTTTAAAATAAAACAATATATAAAAGTTGTCCAAATATTTTTACAAGTGGCACTACTAAATTCTAGGGAATATTCTAAGAATTTAGGTGGAAAATTAATTGGAATTAGATTTAATTTGTGCCCTCTGGAATATTTGGAATCAAACAGGAAAAAAATTCATCGTGCCTCTCGGGCCAGAAGCACCAAGGCAGAGGCGGCCCAAAGAGGAGCTGACCCAGGCTATGACGGCGCGCGTGCAGCCGACGGGTTCAAACCCAACATGCGGGCCCTACCTGTCGGTGGCACAGGGGGGTAGGTGGGTATGACAGGCGAGGCCCGCCTATCATCTCCTACCTCCCAAACAGGGGCCCGGGGAGGCTCACCGACGGCAACTCCGGCGGCCGTTCGCCACGAGGAAGGCACAGGGAGCCTCAGGGAGGTTCCGCCATTCTCTTGGGCACGGTGGTGGTCACCGGAGGACCAGGGTTCGCCGGCGACGTGAATCCACGTCGGAGGGCTTCGGGAAGTGGACGGTCTGGCCGCCTTGAGCAGCAAACGAAGCGGAGGGGAGGAGGGATCACTCTAGGATGGAGAGGGAGGCTCAGATGAAGAAGAATGAGCACTGGGGACGCCGCATACCACGAGATCGACGACGGTCCTTGACGGGGGAGCACGGGTCCGATCCGGGTGTAAGGGCCCTCAGGGCTCGCGGGGGTGGAACGGGTGCTCGTCTGGGTGCGGAGAGAGGCGACAGGGGAGGAGAGGGAGGTCCGGGGCCTTATATATAGGCGAGGGCGGAGGCAGGGGAGGTGGCGAGCACGGAAGAGCTCGGGCGCTCATCGTTGAGCCACGACAGCCACGGAGGGGGGGGGGGGAGGGATGCAGGCGGTGCTGGGGGTCCATAGGAGCTGTTTGGAGGGTGCGGACAAGCAGAGGGGGGGGGCGAGGGCGTCGCGCGTGCGAGCCCGGGCACTGGCCGAGAGGGGTGATCGTGTCGTGCGTGCGGGGAGGCCGCTGGAGAGGGAGAGAGTAGGGGGAGACGACTGGCAGGGAGGTGCAGACGTCGAGGGGGCTTGGTGGCGTGCTCTCTATGGCGTGAGGTGGTCGGGTCATCGGGATGGGGGGCACCTACAATGCATGAGTGCACTCTAGCACGCTCCAGAGTGCCCAAATGGCATGCCATGGCATGCCATTGGCGTTTTGGGCGCGACCACTTGTGTCAGGGGCTCTAGGGGGCCCTAGGCTAGGGCTTTTTAGCATTGGATGCCCTGGGAAGCTAGTAGAATAAGAGAGGAGGAGAACTAGAGGTGTTTTGCTGTTGTCCAGAGGTGAAAATGGGTTTTTTACCACACCTCCCAGTGACTTGAGGACTTGGGTTTTTTACTGGAGGTGCTTGGGCACTGCCAGAAGGTGTGGTAAAGATTTGGGGGTAAGTGTAAAAGAGGAAGGGGTGGAAATAGTGACTTTACCATTTCACCAGAAGGTTTTTGATGGGGTTTTGGGCAAGAAAACCTTACCATCTTACTGAGATATTCAACAGGGTCAAGGGCTAGGTAAAAATGATAGGATTCACCAAGTTTGATCTCAAGGGAGAAAAGTTGACAATGGAGACTTGGTAAACCCTAGAAACTAATAGAATCAGGTTTCTATAGATCTAGTGATGCTAGGCTTTAACCCTTGATGCACCACTTAGTTTAGCATCACTATTTGGTCATTAGAGCATGCCCACAAAGTTTGGGGTCATGGGGAGAAACTTCACAATGTAAAGTTGCTCAAATTTGAATCTGGATAGGAAGGGTTTTGGGTTGATTTGATGAACCAAATCAACTTGGATTGAGGTGAAACTTTGCAAGATCATCATCTATGATATCGTTGACTTGATGGAATTTTCCTGGAATTTATTGAGAATATTTATTATAGAAATATTCCAAAAGTTTGATTTGAACAGAAAGGGTTTTGAGGGGTTTTGCCCATGATTTGAACATGCCCTTATGCTAAAACACACACATATGGAAAATATATGTCCATTGAGTTTCCCTAAATTTTCTCAAATATTTTAAAAGCATTTAAATAAATTTCTTCCCTATGAAAGACCATTTCTGGTTTTAAGAAGAATCCTTTAAATAAAATATAAGAATAATCTTTAAATTAGTAATTGGTGGTTTTGAAAAGTCTTATATATAGTAGGTTTGAAGTAAAGCTTTTGGGGAAGAAGAATCCACCCAATTTGAGGACTTGCAGTGCAATCCTCATTTCAGGGGTTTTTGAAAACCTAATTTGAATAAATCATTTTTGGTTAAAACAAAATTTGATAAAAATAGTTTTGGGCACTATTCACATGGCATGATGATTGGGCAAGAGGTTTGGGAGATGGAAGATGAATGTGGAGTGGAATAGAATCTAGGAGTGCCACAACCACAATCACCAAGCAAGCAAATATCATTGCAAACAAACACAAGCACTTTGAAAAAGTTTTAGTTGTCTTCAAATTTTATAAACCCGACCATATCAAGGTGATACAAACACAAGGTGTGATAGACCTTCCCCCCTTACAAGAATCTCGCCCCCGAGATTCCTAGGCTAAGCGCTAAAAAGTTGAGGGAACTCATATCTAAGATAGTCTTCACGTTCCTAGGTTGCTTCAGATTCGGTGTGGTTGCTCCACTGGACCTTGAAGTACCTGATGGTGCGGCTTCGGGTGCAATGCTCAGCTTCATCCAAAATGCGAACTGGCCTCTCACGATATGTGAGGTCTGGCTGAAGATCGATGGCTTGATGGTCAATGTCCTTGTAGAGTTCGGGGAGGTTGGGAACTTGCAGACACTTCCGGAGTTGTGACACGCGAAAGACGTTGTGCACATCCCATAGCTCGGAAGGTAGCTCTAGTTGATAGGAAACTTCTCCTCGTCTTGCGATGATCTTGAAGGGGCCGATGTATTTGGGTGCAAGCTTTCCTTTGACGTGGAAACGCTTGGTTCCTTTAAGAGGTGTGACTCGAAGGTAAACATAATCTCCGATGTTGAGGTTTAGTTCTCGGCGATGGGAGTCGACGCAACTCTTCTGTCTTGATTTGGCGGCCGCCAGACGCTCTCGGACGAGTTGAGCTTGCTCTTCTGCTTCGCGGAGGATGTCTGGCCCAAAAATTAATCCTTCTCCGGTCTCTGACCAGTTAAGGGGAGTACGACACTTGCGTCCATACAACACCTCAAATGGTGCCATCTGAAGGCTTGCCTGGTAGCTATTGTTGTAGGAGAACTCGCTGAATGGTAGGCAATCTTTCAACTTGGCTCAATATGCTAAAACACAAGCGTGGAGCATATCTTTGAGTATCTGATTTACTCACTCTATTTGCCCACCGGTCTGGGGATGAAAAGCAGTGCTGAAGGAGAGCTTGGTTCCCATAGCTTCTTGAAACATCTTCTAGAATCTTGAGGTGAACTGGGTGCCTCGATCCGACATGATCTCCTTTGGAACTCCGTGAAGGATCACGATACGTTCGATGTAGAGACTAGCCAGCTTGTTATCGTCATAGGTGGTCTTGACGGGAATGAAATGGGCTACCTTGGTCAAGTGGTCGACAATGACCCAAATGGAATCATGTCCTTTGCTTGACCTTGGTAATCTGGTGATGAAATCCATCCCAACTTTGTCCCACTTCCATTCAGGCACTTTGAGAGGTTGCAATAGCCCAGCAGGTCGCTGGTGCTCAACCTTGACTCTTTGGCATATGTCACACTTGGCGACAACTGTGCCTATTTCCCGTTTCATACCATGCCACCAGAATCTTGCCTTGAGGTCTTGATACATCTTGGTTCCTCCAGGATGGATGGAGTAGGGAGTGTCATGAGCTTCTTGCAAGATCAAGCTCTTGAGCTTCTCCTTGTTGGGTACGCAGATGCGATTCCCGAACCATATTACTCCTAGTTCATCTACCGAGAATCCTGGGGCCTTGCCTGCCTTGATCTTCCTCTTGATGCCTTCAATGCTCTCGTGTCCCTTATGAGCTTCTTTGATATCATCCATCAAGGTAGGCTTTGCTTCGAGGTTGGCGAGGAATCCTGGTGCAACCAGTTCCAAGCCAAAGCTTTCAAGTTCTTCATACAGGGCGGGTAGCCTTTCCTTAATCATAGCATTCAAGGAACAAGCCTTTCTACTTAAGGCGCCTGCTACCACGTTGGCCTTTCCGGGGTGGTATTGAACACTGAGGTCGTAATCCTTGATCAATTCCAACCATCTTTGCTGCCTCATGTTCAATTCCCTTTGAGTGAAAATATACTTCAAACTCTTGTGGACTATGAATATCTCACATCACTTCCCCAGAAGGTAATGTCGCCATGTCTTCAAGGCATGAACCACGGCTGCCAACTCAAGATCATGAGTTGCGTAGTTCTCTTTGCGAGGTAGTAGCTGTCTGGATAGATATGCTACAACTCTGCCTTCTTGCATCAGAACACCTCCAAGCCCGGTTCTTGATGCATCACAATATATCACAAACTCCTTGTGAATATCGGGGTGGCCAAAACTGGGGCTGTGGTCAATCTCTTCTTGAGTTCCTGGAAGCTTTCCTCGCACTTAGCAGTCCATTCGAACTTCTTGTCCTTCTTCAAAAGCTAGGTCATGGGTCGGGCGATGCTTGAGAACCCTTCCACGAACTTGCGGTAATATCCCGTGAGTCCGAGGAAGCTCCCGACTTCCTTCACGATGGTTGGGGTTTGCCATTCTGTCATGGCTTCAATCTTGGCGGGATCCACTGACAATCCTTTGGCGGTCAACACATGACCCAAGAATCCAACTTCATGCAGCCAGAATTCACACTTGCTGAATTTGGCATAAAGCTGGTGCTCTCGAAGCTTCTCTAGGACCAATCTCAAGTGTTCCTCATGCTCCTCCTCAAACTTGGAGAAGACGAGTATGTCATCAATGAAGACGACAACGAACTTATCCAAGTACTCCATGAAGACCTTATTCATGAGGTACATGAAGTAGGCAGGGGCATTAGTTAACCCGAATGACATGACCGTGTATTCATACAGGCCATACTGGGTTACAAATGCCGTCTTCGGAATGTCTTGGGGTCTGATCTTCAGCTGGTAGTACCCAGACCTAAGGTCGATCTTGGAGAACACCTTGGCTCCGTTCAACTGATCAAACATGCCTTCAATCTTGGGGAGTGGGTACTTATTCTTTATCGCGACCTCATTGAGAGAAAGGTAATCGACACAAAGTCTGATAGTCCCGTCCCTCTTTGACACAAACAGAACAAGCGATCCCCAAGGAGAGGCACTTGGGCGAATAAATCCTTTTTTGAGCTGCTCTGCCAGTTGCTTCTTCAATTCAGCCAACTCTTTGGATCCCATCCTGTAGGCCTTCTTATAGATGGGCCTTGATCCGGGCATAAGCTCAATGATGAACTCAATGTCGCAGTCAGGAGGAATTCCGGGCAGCTCATCAGGAAACACATCCGGGTATTCACATACCACTGGCACTTGATCTAACTCAACTCTAGATAGACAGTTAGCTTGAGGGGCTTGAGTGGAGGTAGGATTGGGAACATACTTGACTTCCACTCCTTGGCTATTGGTCATGGTGACAATCATCTTGGCACAGTCTAACAAGCCTTAGTGCTTAGTCAACCAGTCCATGCCTAGGATTACATTCAAGCCTTCTGACTTCAGGATGATAAGGTCTGCTAGGAAATCTACCCCGTTGATGTTAATTTCAACTCCCTTACAACCTATCCCCGACTTCATAACTGATCTCGGGGTTTGTATCAACATACGACTACCCAGGGGTGTAGGCTTCATGCCATTCTCTAGTGCAAACCTTCGGGTGACAAAAGAATGCGAAGCTCCACAATCAAACAGTACTGTTGTTGGGGTTGAGTTGACAAGGAACGTACCCAGTATGATGTCCGGGTCTTCCTGGGCTTCCTCTGCAGTGACGTGATTCACACGACCCTTGCCATTGTTGGGCTGGTTGCGGGGAGCGGGGTTCCTTGGTGGTGCTCCACGGGCTTGAGCTTGAGCGGGCGCATTGGGGCACGATGCATTTGGCTTCTTGTTGGGACACAACCTAGAGATGTGTCATGGCTGGCCACATCCAAAGCAAGCGACTTGTCCACGGTTGTTGTTGTTGTTGTTCCTGCCATCGTTGTTGTTATTGGGGTTATTGTTGTAAGCTGGCCTGGGATTGGCATACTGCTGAGGCTGGTAACTCGGACGAGGCGCAGGAGGTCTAGCCTGCTATGGTTGATAGGTCGGCTTGGCTGGGGCTGGCTGCCAGGGGCGAGGCTTCTCGTTGCTTGAGCTACCCTTGCTGATCATCTTGCGCTTGCGAGTGTCGTCTATGGAATGATGCTTGTCTTCCAGCATGAGGGCCTTGTTCACTAGGTCGAAGAAGGTACAACAGTCGCAGACAATGAGCTGATACTGCAGGGTCTGTTGAAGTCCTTCCATGAAGCGTTCCTTTTTGGCAGCCTCCGTGTTGACATCTTTAGGTGCATACCTTGACAGCAGGTTGAACTTCTGCAGGTACTCCTTGATAGAGCCACTTCCTTGCTTCAGTGCTCGGAATTCTCTCTTCTTGATAGCCATGATCCCAGAAGGAATGTGGGCGGTGCGGAATCCTTCCTTGAAGTCATTCCATGTGATCACTCGTTCTCCTTGCATGACCTTGAATCCATCCCACCAAGCTCGGGCGTTACCTCCGAGGCAGTGAGAGTCATACAACACCTTCTCACGGTCCTCATTGCAATTGACCAATGCAAGGAGGTCCTCGATGGTGCGGATCCAGTCATCAGCATCCAATGGTTCTGCAGTCTCGGTGAAGGTTGGGGGCAAATTCCTCATGAACTCAGACAGTGTGGAGTGGCCATTGCCGTTCCTGCCTTGCTGCTGGTTGTTCACAAGGGTCTGAGCCATCTGCTGAATGGCAGCATTGTTGGCCTGGCGTTCCTCCCGGAGAACTTGGAGAAATTGAGCTATGGTCATGTTCTCCGGTGGAGGTGGTGGCGGGGGAATGTCGCCTTGTGGCTGCTCCTGGTGTCCTCCAGTGTGAGCAGCCCCACCAACTCCCTGTTGTTGGCTTGAGTTGCCGGCTTTAAGGTTGGTGAAGGAGCTGTTGCGGGTAGCAGTCACCATCCTATTTGGAGTAGCCAAGTCAAACAACTGGGATAGACGGGAGGAAAAGCAACAACGGAAAAGCACGCCTAAGGGGGTTGGTCAAGTGCAAGTGTGATAAAAACAAAGGTCGAAATACCAACATATATTAAGATAGACGATGGATTCGCTTACATGTTGCCTAAGGCGAAAGCATGACTTGCATCGAAACACAAACAACAAAACAACAACAAACACACATGATTTCATATGAACCATTACACGGACTCTACTTCGCATCAGGGGTACATGACTGATCCTACCCTAGGGGTTCTTAGACTCAGGTGATGGAGTGCTCGGTCTCGTAGTCACGCTCCTCTGGGTCTTCCTCCCGTTCGTCATCCGAATGGGCATCATTCCCGGTAGAAGGGGTCGGGGAACGAGGAGGTCCATCCCGACGACGCTTTGCTGGCGGGCCGGTGAAGAGCTCATGTACTCCTTCGCACTCATCCGATGATGACGTGTAGGTGCATCACTAGCTGGGGGTACTCCTCCTCGATAAGCGACAACTGGTCATCCCTCGGGGGCTCCATCCTTCTTGATCTTGTCTGGCTTCGTCTTGGCTTGCTGAAGTAGCTCTCGGGTGTGGTGAAGTTCCTCACGGAGCTTCACGGACTCCTTCATCAGGTTATGACCAGACTATCGGCGGAGAGGCTGAAGTAGGTCTGGAACCTGAGTGGTGTGACATCCTCCTTAGTCGGAATCAGCATCCAACTCTCGCCAAGATCATCCTTCCTAAAGGGAAGGTAGCAAGTAGCCGGCTCGTCAGCCATCTCTGGAATGATGTCTCGAAGGTGATGAAGTGCCTTGCGTGCAGCTATCTCGACTGCAAGTATCATGGTATCCATCCGTAGTCCTTCAAAGAACCAACTAGTCGGGGAGTCATTTTCCTTCACGACCACATCCATGTGGTACTCCTTCGTGACGGCATCGACCTAGTGCTCGTGGTAGAGGAAAATGGGTGGTTGGCGAAACTGGCACTTCTCCAGGCTATCCCCAAGGAGTAAGGGGAAGCCGGATGTCAGGAAGGCTTTGGGTACGACGACCATCTACAAAGGTTTAAAAGTAGGAGAGTTAGCAAAGTGTTGTGTGAAGAATAGAAGAGGTAATTAGTGCAGAATTCCCTAAGTATAGGTGCTAGGTGTAGTTTGAAGGCATTTTTTTATCCTAACTAATGACCATGCTAACTAAGGGCTTCCTACAGTCAATATGGTTCTGATACCAACTCTGTGGGGACCCCGACTCATAAGTCGTGATAACCGAATGCATGTGTATAGTGATCCCAGAGATCAATGCTCACTGAACTCACAGAAGCTGAATAACAAGAGTCTTACATCCACATTTAGCGTCTTACACAAATAAAGACCATGAAGGTCTAGTCTTACATAGATAGGGGCACAAGCACAAGGGCAAAACACTTAAATAGAACAAACAATGGAAATCTTGATCGAAAGCGTGACCCCATGCCATCTGCCTTAACCTACAGGCATTCTGACTGGGAAGCGTCCTAGTTTGCATGTTCGTCCCCAACGAACTCTTCAACATACTCCTGTTCTTCCATGCCTGGCCAATTAAATAACCAGTGGTAAGCCAATGAGTACTTTGAATGTACTCGCAAGCAACCCAATTTGTGGAACAAGGTAAAAATGATGCATGATATAACACT